>CM028129.1:269467500-270717500 GCA_016271365.2 Neoceratodus forsteri
TGTTTGTGTAAGAGGATCTTGCCACAACTAAATAATTTGGTTTGAAAAACAGACGGCACTTTGTGCCCTTATGGGTTTAGCGTAATTTGGCATCAGCTGTTGTTGATTATGAAGGTTTTGCCGCCCCGTTATCGACTGCGACTAATATGTTTGCGCTGACTTGACATGGAACCACTGCATATGGCATACATTGGTAAAAACAACAAGTCAGTGCACACCCTCACGCCCCACCCAAAAAAGGGGTAAATGTAACAATAAACATATTTATTAAGCCAATTTTAGGCTGATGCACTCTATATAAAGGAAGCTATTTGAGGCGGATGCAGTTTAGAGTAGGGACCCAGCTGATGGGTGGTCTACCTTGATGATGGTAGCTGGGCGACTTCACAGCAGGGCCTGGAGGTGAATACCAAGAGACCCCCACTCCTTTGGAAATGAAATTAGTAAGCTGCCAATACAGGCTGAATAAATATGTTTATTGTTACATTTACCCCTTTTTGGGGTGGGGAGTGGGGGTGTGCACTGACTTATTGTTTTTACACATTTCAAGACTGCATGCCCCCTCCACATTCTGAGACGATCTCTACCACATCTCGTAATTGCCCATCTCCACTAAATTATTAGATTGAGTATCACTGCGTATTCCAAGACTGCATTTCCCTGCCACATTCCAAGATTGCACATCCCCACTATATACTGAGATTGCATGTTCCCACCACATTCCAAGAGTGAATGTCCCTCATTTCAAAATGATGTGCCTCCCGCATTTTGAGATTGTACTGTGTAGCCTTCCCTACCACATTCTGAGACAGCACTTCTCTGACACAACCTGAGATGGCACGTGCCTGCCACATTCTGAGATTGTGTGTCCTCACCACATTCTGAGACTGCATGTCTCTCATTCTGAAACTGTCAATTGTTCCTGCCTGCATTCTGAAATTGTGTCCCTGCCACATTCCAGAATTACATGTCCACACTGCATTCTAAAATGGTGCACTGTCAAATTGCAAAGCTGTGACCCTGCCATATAAACACTGGTACAGGGCAGTGAGCAAAGCAAACAGAATGCTGGGATGTCTAGGGAGAGGGACAAGCAGTAGAAGGCAGGAAGTGATCCACCCTCTGTACAGGTCACTGGTGCGGCAACACTTGGAATACCGAGCAAGGTACTGGAGTCCACACCTGAGGAAAGACGGTAACAAGGTGGAGACAGTACAGCGCAGGGCAACTAAGATGGTGCATGGCCTTGGGGATTTGACACATGAGGAGAGGTTGTAGGACTTAAACATGTACACCCTGGAGAAAAGGAGGGAAAGGAGTGACATGATTGAGACCTACTGTATAAGAATCTGCCTGAGATAAATAGAGCAGACACCAAGAAACTATTCTCCTTGAGTTCAAATACAGGGATGAGAGAGAGAATTCAGTAAAGCTTGCATGGGGGAAATTCAAAAAGGACATTGAGAAGCACTTCTTCATGGAAAAGGTGGTGGATAAGTGGAAAAAAGCTACCAGAAGAAGTTGTACAGGCCAAATCAATCAGCAGCTTTCAAGCAGAGATGGGGTTATTTAGAATATGGGGGCCAGTAAAAAAGGGGAGGATTGCCATTAGGCAAGGCAGAACAGTTAGGAGGAACGGGCAGACTGGATGGGCCATGAGCCATTTTCTGCCGTCAATGTCTATGTATCTATTTATCTATGCAAAGCACTTTGGGATATGATGCACAATATAAATGTTAATTCTTCTTCTTAAGTGACCTGCTTAAGGTCACACAGCCAGTATTTGGCTCTAGTGGGATTTGAACCTGTTATTTTCTTGTTCTCAAGATGATGCTCTAACCACTAAATCACGGGGCCTTCACAAAACATGTCAAAGTGAGGTGGTGAACATGGACACAAGGACAGTTGATATGGCTGCACTAGAAACTATGGGGAACACAATACGGGACAGTGTCATGGGGACTTACAATGTAAGAGATAATGGAATACATAGTGGGAAGGGACCAGCTGGGATTGTTGGGAGGGCATAGCCTTGACAAGAGGGCTACCAAGGAAGCATATAAAGCTAAGACACAAAGGTATCCAATGGCGCAGGATGGTGAGGCGAGGGGCACTGAGAACTATGGGGAAAAGAGTTTTGATAGAGAAAGGTGGTACTAGGGAGCTATATGGAAATATATAGGTCTGGGGCATGGAAATCTACAAGATATAGGGGCATGGGACACATATGGCAAGGGGGTTGGGGAAGCAAGCATACATGTAAGAATCCTACCAGGGCAGTAGTATTCAAAATTAATATAACATGTATTTAACAACTTGAACTGAATACAAAACTCTAGTAGCTCTGGGTTTGTATACGAATACAAACCGAATACAGTACTACAATGTTAGCGGTAAACTGATTTTATTCATTTGTATTTGCATACAAAGGTAATTTAAATATTTCGGCCTATATGAAGACTAACAATTGGTTGAATATATAGAAATACAACATGAAGGCCTATCAAGTAGTCAGGTAATTTCTATTCAGTTTTTAGTCAAATATTAAAAATTACCACAAAAAGATGTATTCAGAATACAAAATATTACCACAGATTGAACATAAATTGAAGTCTTCATGTTTGGTAAGGGTGGATACCAGTATCCTGTATTATAGAAGAATATCAGGTAGAAAGGGAACTCCAGCTGAAACATGAAAAGAGCTTGCCTGTCAAGTTTTACAGTTGGTGTTTTGCCATTTCAAAGAATACCTATGGACTTCATTTCTGAATTGTTTGGTTTCTGTTCTTATATCAAATCACACATGCACACATACACACACACCCACACACACACACTCTATAAAGTGTGCATCCCAGTGCAAGGTGCCAGGGGTATGCAAGTCTTTGTGCAAGGCAGACTGACAAGGCTTCGTCAGAACAGGCATTGCCTTTCAAACGGGCTTGTACATCTGGTCCAGCATAAGTTGAGACTGACAAACTACAAACACTTTTCCAGCATTTCTTTGCAAACTGCCGCTTCGATCTGCTATCTCCAAGTATACTAATCACCCAGTTTCCTTGAGGCTGACTTGGCACTTGGCTGAGACAGCGACAACACTACATTGAGGAGTCCCAACAAGATAAAACATGTGTAATCTGTTGTTCACAGCTTTTATTAGATCAGACGCACAAGTCTGTTAAGAAAGGGATATCTGTTCTGGCAAATCCTTGTAAGGCAGCCTTGCATGAGGATTTGTACACCCATGATGCCTTGCACAAGGATTCGTACACCCATGATGCCTTGCACAAGGATTCGTACACCCATGATGCCTTGCACAAGGATTTAGGTTTCAATGTGTATTCGTTTGTTTGGAAAGATGCACAGAAACCAAACAATCTGGATATTTTTGTCTGTCTTAATATCCTTTTTATGGATCCTACACATTGCTCTTACTACAAGCTGCGTCTTTGGTAGCTCAGTGCACGTAATTCCTAAGGCTTTCATTTCTTTTATTGGTTCCTGTGTTGCAGGTGGAGCTTTGAGTCCCTGAAGGAGCACAATGTGTGCAGTACTGTGTGTTAATGCCACTGCCTAGACCACAGTTATAGTTGTAAGAATGGTCTTGCACATTCTTACGGTATGAAAATCAGGAACGAAGGTTCTGATACCCAAAAAATGTAAGTTAGATCACTCTTACAACTATATGAGTGGTCTCGGCAGCAGTATTGATATATTATTGATCAAGTTTGATCAATAATATATTCATTTCTTTAACAAACCTTAACCCAAATGTGCCCATTTTCAGGGCATCGGAGTGTGAGACACTCTCCATAGAATAAGAGTGTCTCACAGCAAAGGAAAAGAGTGCTCTGATTGGTCGGGAGTGCTCCCCTGATCTAAAAATGTGAATGAAGGCCTGCAGGGAAGGGGAATCCAGCAATATTAATATTAGCCTACCATTAATTAAGCAATTATTACCAGTGCTTCAGACTTTTACTAGTCATTGACTAATGACTATATGGAGGAAGTCACCCACCTCGAGACTTTTAAACCAGTAAGTAAATAAGTGACCAATCAGAGGTCAGCAGTCTTACTATTACAAACCATCCCAGAGACAATTTTTATTTCTAAAGAAAACTTTTGTCTGCATCTCAGGTCACTTTGCAATGTCTCATTACCTGCCAGTCAGAACAAGACTGTTTAATTCTTTAAGTCCACAATATAGCAGTCTTTTAGAATACAGTATTTTCTTCTTTTTTTTTTTTTGACAGGGAAATGTTTAGTGTCTGTCATTTTTATGTTGCTTGCACGCATGTGCAAGAAACATAGTGCCATCATCGGAGATTTCGGAGGTGTGTCACCTCCTCCTCCAATTCAGTCAGTGTGCTGGCAGGCGCGGCCCCTGTAAGCCAATGCATTTTGGAGCTGTCTGTGACACGCTCCAAAATGCAGTGGCATCTGATTGAAGGGGAGCTACAGCAGGTGAGCAGCGATAAGATATCGCCTGCTCATTATCTCCCCACACTACACACACACCTGTGTGTGCATATGCATATGGTGATGTCGCCCCACGCACTGTATAGCCGAAGGGTGCCCAATCCCGGCTGTGCTGCGTGCTGCGCCTCCCCCAAGGCTTCCAAAATGCCACGCTGGGTGCCCACCCGGCGTGGCATATCATATCCAGCAGAGGTGCCCAATCCCATCGGCTTGCACTGTTCCCCGGTGGTAGGTGCCACGCTGGGAGCCACCCCAGCATGGCAAACTATTCCTTAGGCCGGCGGGGTTCCCAATCCCCATCGGCTGAACGCCCCAGGTCCTTGTGCCACGCTGGGGCCCACCCCAGCGTGGCAAGCGCCCTGCGCGTCTATTTGTTTTATTTCAACCTGTAAAGAAAACACGATCCTCGCGGCGCGTCTCCCAACCTCCACAACCCACCACCCACTGCACGCTTTAGCCTCCCACCCCTCACCCCATGCTTGCCTCCGGACTCCGATGCGACAATCTTGATGGACCGGGAACAAGTCTGCACTCTTCAAAGCCGACCCGCGAACTGAAGAAATGCCGGTAAGCTGTATAATGGGCTAGATAGGGGTTTCAACTTTTTGCATATCTCAGGCATTTTGGGAATTTTGCACCAAATTTTCAACATGGGTTTTGGGACCCTTCTCATGAATGATGTCACTGTCATGGCGTTGATCGGGCCGAAGGGTGATTTCGCGCAGTGACTGCGTAAATCACCCTTCAGGCCTGAATAACACCATGACAGTGACATCATTCGCTGAGAAGGGGTCCAAAAACCCCATGTTGAAAATTTGTTAAAATTCAAAATGATTGTTTTACGAGCGGCTATGCAGTTCCTACGCACGCCTGTAGTTCGAAAATTTCAATATTTTCACTCAGATTTTCAACATTGCCATTTTACCACACCTTCTTATGAGTAGTACAGCTGTCATTTTCACATCTCACCCAAAATGTGTTTCCGCCCATGTAGTGCAGAATGGCGAGTCGGTGTCGCGAAATCAATGTACAGGACAAATTAAGAAAATCACAGTGACATTGTTCATGAGCAGAGGTCTTAAAATGGCTATGTTGAAAATTTGGTGAAAAAATTCCTAAAAATGACTTTTACAAGCGTGCATTGCGCAGTTCCTACGGACGCTCGTAAGGTCGCAAATTTTCAATATTTTCACTCCAGATTTCCAACATTGTCATTTTATCACACCTTCTTATGAGTAGTACAGCTGCAATTTTTCACATCTCACCCAAAACATTTTTCTGCCCATGTAGCACACAATGGCTCAGTCGGTGTGCGAAATCAATGTACGGGACAAATTAAGAAAATCACAGTGACACTGTTCATGAGAAAGGTCTTAAAATGACTATGTTGAACATTTGGTGAAAAATTCCAAAATGAGCTACTTTCTGAGCGTGCGTTATTACAGTTCCTGCGCTCATAAGTTCGCAAATTTTCAATATTTTCCTCCAGATTTTCAACATTGCCATTTGCCACCTTCTTATGAGCAGTACAGCTGTCATTTTCACATCTCACCCAAAGCGTGTTTCCATATGCACTTACAGTGGGCGCAGTCGGTTTGCTTGAAATCAATGTCATGGACAAATTAAGAAAATCACAGCGACACTGTTCATGAGCAGAGGTCTTAAAATGGCTATATTGAAAATTTGGTGAAAAATTCCCTTCAGATGTTCTGCAATATTACTAATGAAGACATTGAACAGAACTGGCCCCAGGACCGATCCCTGCAGCACCCACTGGTCACCCCCTCTCTAGACTGCATACCATTTACCACCACTCTCTGCCTCCTGTCTGTTAGCCAGTTTCTAACCCAGTTTACCACCCTTTCCCCCATGTCCAGCCTACCCAGCTACTTTATCAGCCTCCTATATATGGGATGGTGTCAAAACTGCTTGAAATCAAGGTCGCGTTGTCCACTGCCCACCCTGATTCACTTCCTTTGTCACCCAGTCAAATAAATCAACCAGATTTATCTGACATGATGTCCCCACTGTGACTCCATCTTGCCTATGGTCCTGGGTTCGATGGCATCTAGATGCCCCACTATCCTTTCTTTAAGCAATGTCTCCATGATCTTCCCCACTACTGAGGTGAGGCTGAATGGCCTATTGTTCTCTGCCTCCTCCTGCTGCGGACTTGTGTAGAGGGACCACATGTGCCCTCCTCCAATTCACTCATGTTGAATGACTCAGTGAACATGGCTGCCAGAGGTACTGCTATCTCCCTTAAGCAGTTCTGTTATCCTTGAGCATTATGCCATCTGGTTCCATGGCTTTGTCTACCTTCAATTTAGTGAGCTCCTGCAGGACTCTCTTGCCTTTGAATGGACTATTGTCCACCTCTTCACCCCCTTGGCAACTGCTGCACTGCTGTGGCCCTTGCCCCTCCCACTCTTCTGTGAATACTGAACGGAAAGACGCAGTGGATGTCTTGGGAGGAAGGCATGAAACTGTCACTTCCAAATACCTAAACAGCACATACAAGCAAGCAACATTCGGCATTGACAAATGCTTGTTTAAGTCTGTTGACTTGGTACATAATCGATTTTTTTCTTGAAGAAATAGAAGGTTTGTAATGCTGTTCTCACTGCTTCCCCCACCCCCTATCTGTTTACTTGAAAGACTCAGAGTTCTGGAGGAAGCCTGGCTTTCAGCCAGTTAAAAACAGCATTTCTCAGCAGTCAAGCCCATTGGCAGTGTTATTCTGGCTGTTAGCACGCAGACTTATTATTATTGGCATTTTGCCACGGAGGCAGCCACGTGGAGTTTTTATTTGGTCTAATTTTACTAGAAACAGATTAAAAAAACATTACATATGTTTTGTGCGTTGCCATAAGGATGGAACTTGGAAACTTTCCACTCCCAGCCTCCTGCAACAGCACATGGCTGTGACACACATGCACAAAGAGAAGGCAAACACAAGCACCTCTCAATCGCTTCCCTCACAAATCAGGGACAAGGCTTACAAAATCAGGGACAAAGATCCAAAATCAGGGACAGATCTCAAAAATTGGCAATATCCACTCAGAAAGCTGATGGAACAAGGGGATTAGTGTAAGATGCATTTTCTGAACAAGAACGAGTCTGTAACTAATGTTTGACATTATTATGAGCTTAGAATTCCCACTGTTCAGCCACAAAAACAATTTTGAGGGAAAATCAGGGACATTCCTGAACATCAGGGACAGTTGAGAGGTATGCAAACCAGTTCCTCAGGCTATGGTGGCTGCTAGGTCTGTGCAGCTGGGCTAGGTATGAGTCACTTGCTAAACCAGTAGGGCAGCATTCAGCCCACAACCTAGATTGCTTAGGCCTTCAAACTACCCCACCTCCACCCCTGACATGTCTGCTTGTGCTTGCTACAATGGTACAACAGTACAGGGTGGAACAATCAGCACTTATTGGATATTTAGAAAATGTGCTTTTTATTTCCTGGCATCTGATTGGCTAGTACCCTTGCCGGGGGGGGGGGTACATTAACTTGCAATAGATGCCCAGGAAATAAAAAGTACCAGCCTAAAGTGCCCCCTTCACCCACTGAAATATCCTACTTCCCACCCTGCTTCTTAATTGGCTGAAACCATGTAATTTGAAAATGAAATTGCCGCAATTTTTTCTCTTACTTAGCGAGAGATACTGGTCACCCAATGCTCCCTACTTCAGTGACACCTGCCTGTCCCAACCAAAGGGAAATTAACTACAAATGTACAGATCCCCCCCTTTTTTTTTTTAGTATCCCCTTGTCCCATGCCAGGTACTGCCCTGATACTCGATAGCACGACTCAGCCAGCAAAAGCTGAAAAAACCCACCCCCAACCACAGTAACGGCAGACCATGATAATCCCCTCTCCATCCCCACATTTTCACAATCCGTTTGCAGTTGTAAATAAAAAAAAAAAATCTTGTAACCCCCACCCAGGTATGCCGTTTCTATCTGACAGCTCTACCTGGTGGGCTGGGTTCAGGGAGGAATATGTCACTAGGCACATTGGCTAGGTTTGGTTACTCTGCACAGGGGCACCCAAGTAACTCCAGACGAAGGAAGCAATCACTGTAATGTCCAATACCAGAAGTAGGATTCTAAAGTGTGGCTTTTATTCACATCCAACAGAATAAACAAAGCATAGATGGACCCCCACGGGGCTACACTCCTGGTAATGCAGATTTAAGGAGACCAGAACACATCCTCATTCACTTTAGCCCTCAGGCTCTGAAACACACCGGGCACACAGCCCGAACTTGTATGCTGCTCTGGGTTTTCTCTGGCTCGGCTCCCTTGCCAGCCACTTGGACACTTTCCATATAGTATGGAAACATTTACTGGTGGCTCCCCAAACCACCTATGAGCACTTCTGCTCCATAAGGGAATCTTCCTCATTAATCCCACGTCTGGGTACTTTCCTCAGGCACTGATCAAGTACCTGAGAGAAAGCAACAGGTGTCCCAGAGCAAATCCATAGAGGTGAATTTGGTTACTACTGATGGGGGGGTTCTCCCACCTCTCCCTTCCACAATTCATACCTGGCCATTTCTCTGGACTGTAACACCTCATCCTTTAAAACACTTTGCTGTGTAGATTCTTTTTAAATGTATTTCACATTCAATCTGCTGTCTTTACACCCCGTTTGTACTAGACTTGAACATACTTAAAAAGTGGCTTTGTCCATTACTCTAGACCCCACACAGAATTAAGCAGTCCAATTCCCACATCTTCCAAACTGTACTTGGCTGTCTTTTCCTGACCCCACAGTAACAGTCCCTTTAGTTTCATCGTGATGCAGGTGAAAACACATGGCCCTTTAGCAGAGCGAACTCACCCTTTGGTTGCAGGTGCTCCACAGGCATTTCCTTCTCAAGGAACTCTCTTCCAGAGCTTCTGGTGCCTCAGCATGAACTTAAACAGGCAGCTTCTTTTCTCTATCCGGACCAAGGGGGTTGCCCCTGGAGGCAGACTGATACCTTCCCCCCATCCCTGCAGGGATGGGGCCATGAACTATTGAAAGCGGTCTCCACCACTTCACTATGCAGTTCTTGTGTTCCTCTTCAGGTGGAAACACACACTTAAAAACAAAAGTAGCTCTTTAACAGAGCTTAGAGCTCTGAGGGCCTGCACTCAGCAGAGCACCTCTTTCAGCCTGCACACACTCTGCTGAACTCTACAGCCTCTCTCTCAGACTGACTTCAGAATCCCCAGCGTTCTACTCTAACCTCCAACTGCAACATTCCAGTGTGGCTTCTGCAGCTGCAACAGTTCTAAATTATGTCATCCCTCTGTCTCAGCTGAGACTGAAAACAAAGTGAGACAGTGTGAAATCCATTTAACTGGAGTTTCACAAGCTGCCTTCCCTGCCTACCACTAGGTCTTACTGGGATTCTAGTAACCTCGGGCAACAGGAGGGGTTACAATCTCATAACTGTTGTCACAAACGAAAAGAAATCCTGCCGTCTGCTGTGAGGAGAATAAATCCTGATGTCAGCTCACAGTGCCCTGCTCCCTTCTCCTGCCGCCCACTGTCACAAACATGCAGTTCATCTCCATCTGCGGGAGATACCACTCCCTGCTAAATGCCAACCAGCATTCTGTTCGGTTTGTCTCTTTATTTAAAAAAATCAGTACTCTGTTACCACTTCAGTCTGTACACTGCCAATCTCTCACTGACACAAATGCCGGTGTCATGTGAGTACTGTGGTTCAATGACTGGGTGAGTGTTGTCAGGGAAAGGTTCTCCAAGGTTTTGTCTCATAACCCTTTCCCCAGACAGCACTGAGTCATTATTTTTAGTAGTTAAAATAAACTAGTCACCCCAGTCTCTGCCACCTCCTTCAGGAGAGAACCGAAACTTCCTGCTTTGCGGTCATGATGTGCAACAGAGAGAAGCTGCTCATCAGAGTGCGGGCAAGAAAAAAGCAAATGCAGAGAATGAAAGAGTATCCCACTCGGCTCCTGAAACAGCTGCCACCACTCCTCGGCCTGATCCCTATTATATACCCCAAACAGAGAAATCACTGGAGTGTGCTACAAGAACGAAAAAAAAAAAACAAATGCAGGAGGGAAAGACTATCCCACTCAGCTCCTGAAATTGCTGCCACCACTCCTCAGACCCATCGCTGAAGTTTCAAAATAGGATTCTATTGAGTACCCCAGTTTATTACTGACTAAATAAAAAATCAAAACGTTTTGCCAATTACAAGGGGTGTGTGTGTGTGTATATGTGTGTGTTGGGGGAGGGTCGGGGTAACCATGACAACCAACTCCAAACATTCAGATGCTCCAAGTGGGACCAAGAGCCTTGTAATGCAGGTGGAGGAACTATTTTTTCACAAAAATGAATAAAACATTTAAGACTTTTAAACTGTTAACATGAAATTATTTTTTTTCAAATATCTATAATATAGTTGCCCATTTTCTAAGCGCAATAATAGCCTCCAGGGTGGGCGGTAATGGGCAATACCACCCACCCTGTTGGGTATTATTGCTTGCATACAACACTGTGTTCAATTTCATATACAGTCAAAGCCAAAGTAGCATTTCAACATTTTTTGGCATTTCAGTATTTTTGGCAAGAGGAAATGCCACTGAAAATGTTCAGTGCAATTGGTTAATGAGTAAGTGTGAGTATGGAGTCTTGAAATAGTGAACTAGGGATATTGTCTGAGTGTTACATCATTAACTAGTGACATCATCTGAGTGTTACATCATTTAATGGCCTACGCAGCCAGTATAGTGTTATGCTTGTGCAATTGTGTTAGTTTAGTTTTGGCCTTTCGCACTCTCTATTCCAGAGGAATTACCTCCCTGTAGGGGTACCAAAGGCAAGGAACCCTGAAAGAGGGTTCCACCCTCAGAGGTGCCACATGATGATTCCCATGGCTAAAGGTACCTTAGGAAGGATTCCAAGGAGAGAAGTGATGCTGCTGGAGCAAAGAAAAAAAGTGCTTCAGAAGGAGGCTGACAGGAACTGCTTATATAGCTCAGGAAGTGGGAGTGGCTGGCTGCTTGTCCATTGAACTACAGGCCAAGCCTTCCAATTCAATGGCCTATGCAGCCAGTATAGTGCTATGCTTGTGCAACTGTGTTAGTTTAGTTTGGGCCGTTCACACTCTATTCCAGAGGAATTACCACCCTGTAGGAGTACCAAAGGCAAGGAACCCTCAAAGAGGGTTCCACCCCTAGAGGTGCCACAGGATGATTCCCGTGACTAAAGGTACCTTAGGAAGGATCCCCAAAAAGAATGAAGTAGTATAAAGCATATAAGCAAGCGGTAGCTGTGATGTAGTAGTAGAGGTGGAAAATATTCCAATTTGGTGGAATGCTCTCACTCAATCTCTGTAGCGGAAACGCTGTGGAAGGTTGTGAGAGTGCTCTGCAATATCGGAGGCAACCAAGGTGGGAGGAGGAGAGCAATGACTGCTGAGGCACTCACCTGGCCTACTCACCCTAAACACAAAACCAGGTGAACCAGAGGCAGTCGTAGGGAGTATGCGGTGAAGGTGCCTTGCTAGGGGAACCACTAAAGCCAATGGATAACTGTTGTAGTGAAACCACTAGAGCCAAAGGAGATCAGAATAACCACCCTTCAGAGCTAGTCATAATTTCTACATCAGGAGCTACTGTCACATCAGTGAACAGCTAAAGCCAAGCCTGGAGCAAGGACATTCACAGCACCAAGTTTGAGTCTTATGATACTGCCTGTATTCATGCTTTTGGAGCAACAATTTTTCACAAAAGGAAAAATTGCTACTTAACTCTCTACTCCTGCATCTTTATTTTACCTTGTGAGAGTGCACTGTTAATCTTTGCTATGTGTTATGGGCAAAGTGAGAAGGATCCCTCTCCCCAAGTCAGGCACATTCAAGATGAGGACTTAAAATGCAGAGCGAGACCATCTGCTACATCTGCTACAGGGAACCCTGTGCCAGAATGGTATGGCTGGCATGCTCCAGAACTGATAAGGAGCTGAATGAGCATTAAGTGTTGAGACCTTGCAAAGGTTGGATGCAGTAGTGAGCGCAGCAGACATCCCAGAGGCTGAAGCCGAGGGGATGGTGATAGGCATGAAGCAAAGACTGCATAAGCAAGAATGGACCTGCACATAGGTCAGTGAACAGTGTAACAATAGTCGGACCTGCACATAGGTCTGCAAAACGTAGTAACAATGTAGCAGCACTGTGAATAATGGGGCAAGCCAGCCAGGTATTTCAAAAAGCCAGTGAAGGTGACAAATACTCAGGATTTTCAGCGGCGGAGGCAGGATTTAGAACTTAAGTAAGTAGCCACACGGGGCCACGACTCCCCAAACACTTCCAAGTCCCTGCCATAGGAAAAACAAGAAGGTGATGGAAGGGGCCGAGATCCACATGCACTTATTGAAATTAGCTTACAGCAACCAGCAGTAGCTTAGCTGACCTCAGAGCATAACAGAGTGTACAAACAGACAGCAGCATCTGTACTGAGTACAGTGCTCCCTCACTTATTCGCCCCTACATATTCGCCACCCTCCATTATCGCCATTCTTGCCTCCCATTCCGAATGCAATCCCATTTTAGCATACTCCCGTTATCCACCTCCCTCACTGTCCACCATCCGCCATTCATTAATCATCCCGGTCACTCATATTTTAATTGGAATTGCCCTCTTTCTTCCACCATCGGGGGAAGGGAAGGGGGCATAGGGATGACAAACGAATAATTTACTGTACTTTTTGGTGGTCTGTGATAGCTGAGCGGGTGCTCCTTAGCAGAGCTGCTGTATAAGACTGCTCGATAATACACATAATTAGCCTCACAGCAATCATGGGCAGGTAAGAGTGGACATTGATCTATGAACGGTAGATGCCTGTACCTAAAAATGTGACTGCTCGACCACAAACATGCTGTAATTTGCCTCACCGCACAGCACAGCACTCGATGTCGAACTCGAACTGATTGTTTAATCTGTCAGCAGGTAATGGCATAATGGCTTAACAGGAGTTGTGGATAACACACATCCTTAAATTAGCCTCACAGCAATCATGGCAATCAAGATCAGGTAACAAGCTTTAATTAGCCTCACCGCACAGCACAACACTCAGACTGATTGTTTAATCTGTCAGCAGGTACTGGCTTAACGGGAATCATTCCACATTCCCTATTTACTTAGTGCATCTATTAACTGACTAGTAGCCATCTGTAAGGTATAAATCCAGGCATCAGGGGTGTATGTTTAGTGCGCTTTGGGTGAATGAACAAGTCAGTCAGTAGCAAATTATGGCAGAGTTGGCTTGTGGAAAGCGTTCATATGTCTTGCTCTTACTGCGACTCAAAAGAGCCTGATTGTAAAGTTTGCAGCAGACAACCTGAAAGCAACCCATCAGGAGGTTGCTCACCATTTTTACACACTTTGGTGTCAGCCCATGGCCCGATGGACCATTGGCGATGTCCTGTCTAGAAGAGAGGAGTGGTCCGATGCTGTAGCTGCCAACAGAAAGTCAGGGAGAACACCTAAACACGCCGATTTGGAGGAGGTGGTATTCCAACTTGTTTCTGTAAGAGCTAAGCAATTGTCTATTACAGACTATTTCAAGCTTACATAAATGCAGTTTGTAACTCAAACTATGCAGCTGTGTTTTTGAACCTCAGACTGCTCTGCTATACTATGCTGTCCTTTCCAACACTGATAAGCACTTTAATGCACGGTGCACTGAATTATACTGTTTTTTACATTTTTCAATACAAAATAAAGAGTATTGGATATACTTAATATGCAAAACCAAAAAAAAATTGTCTCCATTGTGTCACTGTCAATTCCAATCCAGCCAGCTACCAGATACAATGTTCTGTATTGTATTTCACATGACTACATTTGCTTTTCATTTTCAGGTACCCTCCATTATCCACCACCCTCCCTTATCCACCCAAAAACTGTGGCCCCAAGTTGGGCAGATAATAGAGGGAGCACTGTATACTGGGTTGTAAACTTGAATAAACATAGAAAGAAAGGAAACACCATGCTAGGAAATCAGCTGTCACCTGGCAATGCAATGAAACTGCAGCAATGAGGTAAGTAGAATGAGTTGAGAGAGCAAGACTGAGCTGCATAGCTATGGTTCAGTGTAAGCCTGAATCAGGTTAAAACAATTAAGGCCAGTATGGAGAGCAGCTATGGTTGAGCTGAAACACACAGATAATTGTTGCAGTTGCATTGCAAGTAATATGAGAGGTGTGAGTAACTGAGAGCAAGTAATATGAGCTCAGGAGTAACTGAGCAAATAGTATGAGCTCTGGAGTAGCAATATGCTAGGAGCAGACATCCCAGAGGCTGAAACCGAGGGGATGGCAGTAGGCAAGCTGAGAAACAAAACCCCCCAAAACAAAAACAAAACCAAAGACACACAAAACACAGAGGAGAGCCCCAAAAGACAAAACCAAAACACACAAACATGGAAAACAGGAAATAAAGGCCCAAAACAAAAACAAAGACACAGAAACACAGAAAACAAAGAGTAATGAGAGGAAGGAGCACATAGCTGGAGGCAAAATACAAACCAGAAGCACGAAGACAAACACAGAAGACCAGCAGAGACAAACAGAGCAGCAAAGGCGGAGGCCAAGCCAGCCTGGCAGGCCCCAGCCAGCAGCAGAGGGCAGACAGCCAGAGCCTCCGGCGAGCAAAGAAAAAAGTGCTTCAGAAGGCGGCTGACAGGAACTGCTTATATAGCTCAGGAAGTGGGAGTGGCTGGCTGCTTGTCCACTGAACTACAGGCCAAGCCTTCCAATTAGTTAAAGGAGGAAAATAGGTGGTGGGGGTCAGGATGGAGAGGAAAAGGAGCAGGGGGCTGGGGAGGGGGCCATTGCTCCAGGGAGAGATACTGGGTTGGTCCCGAGTATCACCGGAAAAAGAAAAGAGACTGAGATGGACGGGTCAGTGAGGAGGAAGATCTGGGGACAGGGGGGACCCTTGCTCCAGGGGGACAAATTGTCATTGTCCACAGTGATTCAGCAGGATGTAATGGAACCAAGGAGGTCAGGTCAAAGAGAGATATGGGTTGGAGCAGTGGGGTATGGACACGGTTTGGGCAGAAGGGAGAGAGAGGAGGTGACAAGCATGATAATGTAGGGGGAACAGAGATAGAGAGCAGGAGCAGGAAGAGGGATAAAGAGGCAGTGAGAGTGCTGCTCTTGGGTAACTCCATGACTAGGGGGATCAGGTGGAGGGGGGGGCTTCCTGTGGTGTTAAGTCAAGGAGTACACCTGGCTTGATGGTGCATCAGGCAAAACATCACATCTGTTCTCTAGCGCAGGAGTGTGGTGGTACCCCTGACATATTAATACGCCTAGGTACAAATGATATAGAGGGGAAGAGTGAGCTGGAGATACAAGCTCAGTTTAGGGAGCTGGCTGGCCAGAGTCTGTCAGGACATGGGGTGCTCGGTCTCCTTCTCTGAGATTCTACTGGTGCCCAGGGCCAGTGTAGAAAACAAGCAGAAAATTCAGGATATAAAATGCATGGCTCTGTAAATGGTGTGAGACCGGGGGGTATGGGTGGGTAGGGGACTGGGAGCAACCTGTGAGGCAAGGATCTGTTTGCTAAGGACCGGCTCCACCTTAGCAACGAGGGAAAAGAGGTCCTGCAGCTGAAACTGGCAGAGTTCGTCCATTCCAGGTGGGGTTTAAACTTGTGAGGGGAGAGGGAAACGAGAAGGCCCTGGCCTTCTCCCTCAGGTGGAGGGAAGGGGACACAGAGCAGGAGCAACAGATAGTCCACATGTTGGTCCATGTAGGCTGAAGGCAAGGTGGTCCCGGGGCAGGGGAGAGGAAGGCAACAGAGCAGGTTTGAGGGTGGTCCTGATAAACACCAGTAGCATGAGTAATAAGATGCCAGAGCTGCAGGCGCTGATTGCGGAGGTGGGGGGTGGATGTGGTGGCAGTCACAGAGACGTGGACCACATCCAGACATGACTGGGACCTAATGAAGAAAGGATAGGGGGAGGGGAGAGGGGTAGCTTTTATCATCAGGGTTAGCATAGGGATAAGTAATGTGGAGGAAGCAGGGGACCAGGTAGAGGCTCTTCGAGTCACCCTGCAGTCTCCGAGTGTAAAATGGGTGAAGATGGGGGTGGTATATAGATCCCCTGGGCAGGAGGAGGAACAGGAGGAAGGCCTGGTGGCTAACCTTAAGGACCACTGTGGTGAGGTAAGGACATCACTGTGGTGATGGGAGACCTGAATATGCCAGGAGCAGATTGGGGAACCATGGCGTCCACATCGAGCAAGGAGCAGCGCCTATTGGGCGTCTTCCAGGATGCATTCCTTGCCCAGCTGGTGATGGAGCTGACAAAGAAGAGGCGTATCCTGGATGTGGTCCTGTCAGACAGGGAGCTCATCAGGGATCTAGTTGTTGGGGACACACTAGCGGGTAGTGACTATGCCACGGTTTGATTCTCCCAAGAACTAGGGTGCAGGGTAGACACACAAGAACAACAGTGGTGGATTTCAGAGGGGTGGACTTTGGGGGGTTGGAGTGGATCCTGAGGGGCTATGTAGATGGGATCAGGACAAGCACAGGCATGGAGGCACGATGGGAAATTATAAAAAAGGGGCTCCTGGAGGCTACCAAGGCTGCACGAGGGAAAGACGTAAGGGGGCAAAGCTAGGAGGCCGAGTTGGTGGACAAAGGAGGCTCAGGATGCGGTGAAGGAGAAAAAGGCTGCTTATTGCCGATATAAATGCTCTCGGGGGGCTATATCAAAGGAGGAGTATGATATGGCAGCCAGAAGGGTCACCAGGGTAGTGAGATTGGCGAAGGCAGGGGCGGAGCTGAGATTGGCACAGGGGATTAGAAGGGGGGGAAGGGTCCTTTAGGTATATCAGGGAAAGTAGAAAAGTGAAGGGGCAGATCAGATGGCTCAGGATACTGGGTGGGTGGGTGGAAGAGGCGGGAGAGAAGGTGGAGGTACTAAATTACTTTTTTGCCTCTGTCTTTACCAAGGAGGGGGAAGGGCAGCACCAGTAGGAGAGGGGGCAGGGGATACGGTGGATGAAGAGGGGGGAAAAGGATGATGAAATACCCAGAGGTAGGGTGTTGGATGCACTCAAGGTCCTAAGAGGGGACAAGGCACTGGGCCCTGATGGGGTCCACCCCAGGGTGCCGAGGGAGCTGGCGGATACCCTGGCCACACCCCTAGCAGATATTTTTAACTCCTTCCTGCAGTCTGGGTGGGTGCCTCAGGACTGGAGGATGGCCCATATTGTGCCTATCCACAAGGGTGGTCTGCAAGAGGAGCCAGGTAACTATAGGCCAGTTAGCCTGACGTTGGTAGTGGGCAAAGTGATGGAGAACATCCTGAAGGAAAGGACAGAGGGGGTGCTGAGGGCACGGGGTCACACAGACATCCACCAGCATGGCTTTGTCAATGGCAGATTGTGCCAGACAAACCTGGTGGAGTTCTATGAAGGGTGACAAGGGCGCTGGATCAGGGCAGGCCAGCAGATGTCCTCTTTCTGGACTTCAGCAGGGCTTTTGACTCCATGCCACATCATGGACTACTGGAGAATCTGGAGATGAGTATGGGGTGGGGGAGATGAGCAGGTGGACAGGAAACTGGCTGGTGGGGCGAGTACAGAGGGTGAGGGTGGGGGGGGGAGGTCTCATCCTCAAGGTTAGTCACAAGCAGAGTCCCACAGGGGTCAGTGCTGAGTCCAGTCCTATTTAATGCTTATGTCGCGGACATCAGAAGTGGTATCAGGAGCAGGATGGACCTCTTTGTGGATGACTCTAAGCTGTGGGTGGTGGTGGATGGGGAGGAGGGCAAGCTGGATCTCCAGGAGGACCTGGAGACTCTAGGGAGGTGGTCACAAATCTGGAAACTAAAGTTTAATGCTCCAAAATGCATGGTTCTGCACCTGGGGGCCAAAAACCCGACTCATAAATACACCTTGGGGGGGGGGACGCTGCAGGTTTCGAGGGGGGGGAGAAAGACTGCGAGGTGCTGGTGGATGTCAAAATGAACAGCTCAAAGCAGTGTAGAAGGGTGGCAGTGGAAGCAAATAAAATGCTGGGGTGCATAGCCATGGGAATAACTTCAAGGAGTAGTGAGGTACTCCTTCCACTGTACAATAGCCTGGTTAGACCACACCTTGAATACTTCGTGCAGTTTTGGCATCCCTATTTAAAGAATGACATTGCGTTACTGGAAAGGTTACAGAGGAGAGCAACCAGGATGGTACTGGGGCTAGGGAAAAGGCCCTATGAGGAGCGAATGGGGGAGCTCAACCTATACTCATTGGAGGAGAGAAGAGACAGGGGGGACATAATAGAGGTCTTCGAGTATCTCAAGGGGATCAATAGGGTAAGCCTTGAGGGGGTCCTTTAGCTGAGGGAACCGGGGGCCACCAGGGGCCACCCCATCAAGCTGGATGAGGAGACTGAGGGGGGAAACAAGGAGGCGCTACTTCACTGAGAGAGTGATGGAGCCCTGGAATGTGCTGCCCAGGGAACTGGTGGCTGCTACTACTGTGGAGGAGTTCAAGAAAGGCTGGGATAGGTGCAGGGGGGAGGTACATCCAGGAGACCTGCTGGGAAATGGGGTTCCTTGTTGGGAGGGAGTGCTAAAATAGGTGCCCTGTGTAGACACTGACCATCAAGCAGACTCGATAGACCATATGGCTTATTCTGCTGGCTTCATAGTATGTTAGTATGAACTAGTGATATCTTTTGATTGTGGCATCATTAACATGTGATATCTCACAATCTTTTGTGTTATTTATTTATTTATTGAAAGATATCGGAATTACAATCCTTTGAGTCATCGATTTCTTTGCAAAGGCTCCATGTTTGTTAACAAAGTTTTCACTTGTTACCTGTGTTTTTGTATCTCCAATAGTATGATATGTAGAATAAATAATGAGTAAAGGTGGAATAAATAATGAGTAAGGGTGGTATAGAAGGATATATACCCACCAAAGAGGTTAATTAGGTCTATGAGGCCACAAGCCCAAAGGGCTCATTGCTTTATTCCCCTAATTAGCCGCCAAGATGAGTATAGATCCTTCTATACCACCCTTACCCATTGTTTGTTGAATATACAGTAATACATTAGGGTAGTTATTGTTGTGGAGATTGCATCTGCAATCACATTATGGTCCCTTAAGGTCTCTTGCAGCAAGAAGGGAATGGTGTGAAATGAATGCAGGTAGGAGTTGGGAAGATTTCTGTGTCTGGGAGGGGTTTGTGTCAACATCTTTTTATCATGTTCTTTTGCAGCTTGTTAATGGGTTAGAATAGCTTCCTAAAGCTGTGTTAGTTGTGTTATTAGTGATGTCCCATAGGGTTTAATGTAGTGCAGGTATATACTTTTTATTAGTGGAGGTACAGTATATACTTTTGTTTGATTAGTGTAGGCATATAGCTTTAATTAGGTATATTTAATAAGTGCAGGTACAGTATATACTTTTGTTTGATTAGTGTAGGCATATAGCTTTAATTGGGTATATTTAATAAGTGCAGGTATATACTTTTAGTTGTTTGATTAGTATAGACATATAGCTTTAATTACGTTTATTTAATTAGTGCAAGTATATATTTTGAATTGATAGATCAGTCACTAGTGCCAGCCCGCCAGCACAATGGTAGTGCTTCTGCTTGCAATTCCGATGTCCCAGGTTCAGAAGTGAGCCTAGAATGCTGGAGGGCCTGTTGGGGGGAGGAAGATCAAACATCCCAGAGACTGCTCTCTTCCTCCGGGGGGGGGGGGCATTGGGAAGCATCTGGTGTTTGACTGACCCCTGGAGTTGACCAGGGGTCTGACAGCCGGTGTTTGAGAACTTCAGGAGGCATGCCAGACGTCCAGTGCTTGGTGCACCACTACGCCATTGCATGCCACACCTCCCTGGGGGACAGCATACTGAAAAAAATAATCGACCAAGCTGGAGGAAATCCACCCTCCACTGAATCCCATGCAGCCAACTGAGGCACTCCCCCAGATCACGAATCAGTCTCCGTTTGGGGGGGCCCACTCTGGAGGGTTAGCCAGGGTGCACTCCGGTGGGGTAGGTAAATCCCGAGGGTGGGGTCTGGGTAGGAGGGATAAGCAGATGTGGGCCTGCTCTACATACACTGAACCATCCCCTAAACCATCCCAACAACAGAAATATAATTTAAACACTCTACATTTTTTCCTTTTGTAGCAGTTTACTTCCTAACACGTAGCAGCCATTCCCCAAGCTGGTCCGGATCTCACTCACTTATGGCACAAACACTTCTGTAAGCTGTGATATTCTCAATATAATCTGGAGCCACAGTTTAATTAAATTAAAATATTTAAATAAAATGGTCTCTTTCACCACGCCAAATGCAGACTGCATCCTCCGCTGTTTACTTTCACTTCCCAGCTATCCACCTGCCTTCCTCCCTGCAACCTTCCCCCTCTCTCAGCTGCTCCTCTACATTTTCAGTTCCTCTCCAGTCAAGAAAGCATTTCAGCTTGCCAGAATACCTTTCTATTTTATCTTATTCTGCATTATCTGCCAGCTGGTCCCCTCTCTCACTGCGACTCCTACCTGCTGAGCTCTCACTCCACTGCCACTCAGTCCCAGTCCCACTCAACTGTCCACAAAGACATACCACCTGGCGTTAACTTTCACAGGCACTAAAAAGAAATGCAGGCTATAAAATAAGGTAGCTTTCTGTCCAGGGCCACTGACATTTCTCCAATTTGATGTCTCCGGCTGATACGCAACTCACCTGATTGCCCCACTCTCTCTATACTAAGACATCCACTCTTGCTAATCGGGTCTGCCGTCTTTCATTAACAGTTTTCAAAACCCCCACTTGCTGAACCAATCAGCAGGGACCCCGTGATGTCAATGCAACATCCAAACACTGCATTCTTAGAAACTACCATAGCAACCAGGCTGACAAAGGTGTGGAAAAGACCAGTTTCACCCAAACATCTCCAAGACTTTTAAGGAATTTAGAAAAACTGCAAACACTTAAAAAATAATAACATCACATAAGCTTCTAGCCTATTGCATAAATGGAACATGTGGGGGGAGCATGTCTGATATCTGATTTATCTATACTCATGCTGTTTGACCTCGGCCACCTCACTTATGGCTTACCCCACTCGTGAGGTTACCTGAGATCAAACTGTTCTTGTACAGATAAATCATGTACCATGCAGGTCCCAACTTCATATCCATATATACAACAGCGCCACTATAGTTAGGGTTAAGTAGGCTATTTAATGTTAAACCCTTAACTTTGCACTTTAATAGCTTCACCACTGTTCAATGGATTTGCACAATATTTTGCATACACAGTCTCAGAACAAGGTCTCTTGACGTGTTAAGTTTCATTCCAGTCAGATGTGTAGACTCCAAGATAAAGATAGTGAAAAAAGTGAAAAAATCTTTTTTTTTTACTGTTTTATTTGTCATCACCTGGAACACAGGCTCTTTGGGATTTTGGTCTGAACTATTCAGGGTAGAAAGGGCATGGGTCAGAGTGGTGCCTTGCATTAGTTTGGTGAAAAAAATATTAATCCATTCTAGAGTTATAAAGATTTGAAACTTCAGTTCTGAGCATGCTCAGTGCATTTTTTTGGATAGTTATTTTACATGAAAAAGAATGTAGGCCATATGAAAAAGGATGCCATTTCATATGGAGAGTAACATAAAAACATAGAAGTTGACAGCAGATAAGGACCACAAGGCCCATCCAGTCTGCCTATTTTTTCTACCTTATGAATGTGCTATAGGTCTTTACTCTGTCAATGGCCTATCTATTCATACTCATCTATATTACTCCCTTATGCCTATCCCATACCTGTTTGAAGCACTACACTGTATTCATATCCACCACTTCCTGAGGCAGTGGAGGAGTATTCTCTTTTCATGAGAAAAAGTTATTTTTTCGTGTGGCCGCCATCTTGTTTCCATTTTTAAAAAGTCAGTTTTCAAAACCCATAAAAATGGTACCATGGAACCACACCAACACATGTACAGTATCTTGCTAATCGGGACCCCTTTAGGTGGATTCTGCAGTTACATTTTGGAAAAATGATCCAGAAATGTGTTTTTAACACATTTTAAAAATATTTTTCCCTAAGTATTTTTTTTTTTTTGGTTTGGCCATACAAAACAAAAATCGTCCATACAAAACAAGATTGCCTTCATACGAAAAAAGAATTTCATATTCTTTTCATATTCTTTTTTCATATGAAGAAATCTTTTCTCGTGAGCATGACACAATCTTGCAAAAAAAAAAAAGATTCCTTCAAATTAAAAAAGAATTTGGATTTACTTTTTTCCTTTCCACGTTTCCACTTTAACAAGCCATAACTCTGTCAATATTTGCAATTAAGGGACATTCTATATATCAAAAGAAAGGTCTTAATGAGTGCTACAGCACTAACAGATAACACTTTTCCAGAGATTTAGGGGCCACATAAAAAAAAACATAAAAATTTAAAAAGCTAAATTCCCATAAGATAATATTGCAACTTTAACAAGCCATAACTCCATCATTAATTGGAAGTAAAGTAATATATATATATATATATATATATATATATATAGAAAAAAGGTGTCAATGAACAATACAACACTAACACATAATCACTGACTAAACATTCATGGGGTAAGCAGTGCATCCCAAAATTACCTACAATATTCACCATGGTGACAAATCCACAATGAAAGTCTGGTCATCATCAAATACACACCAAAGTTGAACATAGGCTTCCACTACAACCATAGCAAATTTGAGCAAACTGGCAAAAATGTACTGACTTATGGGTAAGAAAATGAAAAACAAATGTTTGCCCATATGCAATCAAGCACTGGCAGTTAAGAGGGACATGTAATATATTGTTCCCTTTGAAGTTACCCCCCCCAAAAAAAAATTACAGCCAACCACATAAATTGCTTTTTTGGAGGCATGGATCTTCTGGACATTGTGCTTCCACAGCCAGATGGATGTGTGCATCTATGGAGGATGGAAGTGCAGGGGCCGAAGGGCCCTGCACTTCCCTATGTAGATGGATATGTTCCCAAAGGACCTACATGAATGAGGATATGGTTATACTATCTCAAAAAGTAAGAAAATTATTTGTAAAAAAAAAACTGCATTAATGCACCAGTTAGGGTTCAGATTAAACCGACAAACATATGGAACTGTAGCTAACACCCCACTCCCACCCTGAAAGCAGCAAAAGGAAAAAACATTATGGTTTTGGCTGCCCTGACTCTTCACAAATCAGGCCTGTGGTCTTCCTTGGGGTTATCAAACCTAACACTCACCCCATTCTCTTATAGTCAGCACATCTGAGCTTATTTGCTGATGATCCAGCTCAGACATCGTGTTAGACTGTCTTCTGACAAATGACACAACTGTCAACTTTTAGAGTTAAGTGTTTTTTGTTTTTTTTTTTAGCTTTCAAGTTTTGTTCATGGCCAATTTTAGCCCAGAAAAAAAAAGCTTTGCATTTTTTCAGCTAATGTTTCAAGTGGTCTGCACATGTGCAAGATTTGAAAACTTTAAAGCCTTCTAACTTAAAATAAAAACAAAAAAACAATTTATTTATTTAATTATTTATTGAATTTTGATGACCGGGTAGGCCCACTGGGCCCCGGGTCCTCTTCTGGACTAAACTCTAATAAACCTGTAAGTTTCATAATTTAAATCAGTGTACCTTTTTGTTATTTGTGGGCAAAGAAGTGTTAGGTTGGTATTTTATATGGAATTCCAAAAATTAATAACTTTGAACCACCAAACTGATTTTCACCAAACGTTCAAAAAGATCAGCCCCTAGGACTGTGACTACACATCAAATTTTATAGTCCTGGGGGCTAAGATCCCTGAGATAATAAGCTGTCAAAGCCCCTATTTCTGATACAAACATTAATGCAACTATATCATATACGGGCATTATTGTGGCTGTATAATATGCAGGCAAAAAGTTGGAGGATACCCACATGCCCAGGGCACAGTGAGACCTGACACTACATTCAGAGGGCCTTACAGCCCCCAGAAGTGCAGGTATCCTGCAACACCCCACACCCTTAAGGATCATATTGTATTTAGAAAATGGGCTTTTGAAGTAACAAAACTTTAAAAAAAGTATTTAAAATTTGTTTTAAAGTTTTATGTATAAAATGGCCCTTATACAGGTGCAGTGCCGATTCTACTTTCAGAGGATTCTGTTGGCTGATAAACATATGACTTTGGAATGTTGCCATCCATCAGGTGGCAGAATTTTCCTAAGAGATACATAGCTAGATAGATTAAAGGCCCCAAACTAGGTGAATTTTGTCCTGAATTACTTGGTGGAACATGTGGGGGGGGGTGGCAGATTGTATGCCACTAAGCATGGAAGCTGTTCTATTCCAGCATCATCATTCACTCCCACTACAACACTGCTCTGACTACAGTACAGTCCCCACCACAGTACTGTCCCCAACCACAGCACTATTCCCCACCCCCACCTCCGCAATATCTGCTCTAGAATCCTCCACAGCAATGCCCCACTCACCCACACAGCACAGCCTCCCTGCTCCCCCAAAGCACTGCCCCCCCCCCCACCACCAGGGTCAAATGGGAGTATCTGGGTCCCACAGAAGAAACTGACTTGGTGAAAAGGTAAAGGAGCACCGGATCTCACAGCAACGTTGCAGAAAGGAATTCTTTCCAGTAGAATATGGCTGATTTTGTTATCTGTTTACCCCACTCCTACCTTGGAATACAGTTATGTGCAAACATTTGTACTTGAGCAGGAGGAAGACTTCTTTCAAAATGTGGGGGTATGGTAATCTTTCCCTGGAATCTAATGTTGCTTTCCTAAACTCTAGTCCTCCCTTCCCCTGTCAATCCACTCTGCCTCTTCTGCTTACTCCCTAACGTCTCTGTCATGACTTTGCTTCTCCCACCTATAGCTGTTCATGTTCTACTACCTCTTATTTATTTATTTATTTCTGACTTTGATTACCAGGTAGGTGCACTGATCCACAGGACTGTTTTCAGGCATGACTTGGGCCAAGAAAAGGCACAGAGAAAGCATACAATAAGGTTACAGTGAAGTAGGGTAGATGTCAAAAAGCACAGTAGAAGTACAGAACATGTAGCGCATGGTACAATCGATAACATGAAGGAAATAAATATTACAAATTGGTAGGTCAGGTACAAATACAATATGAGATACCAAATACTGTGCCCACTGCTTATATCGGGCATATTTGTCCAAAAGCAATTTGCCTGATATAGGAGATGGAGGTTCTAACCGAAAGTAATAAATCTGAGCACAGTCACCTGCTAATTACCATTAATTACCCTTCCACTTGCAACCCTCCAGCTTGTAGGCCATAATTACAATCCAGGCAGATAATGTTTGGTGGAAGAAACACCAATTTAATGTTTCTTAGCTCCTGGACATTCGGGTGGCCCGAAAAATTATCCAGGATCATCACGATTTTGCACCTTCTCAGCCTCCTGTCCCACGCCGTAACCCATTCGTGGAAAATGTCACTGGTCATCAAAGATGACCTGCTGGCGTGATAAAGGACAGGCAGATGATGAATGCCTCTGAAACAGCATGGGTTTAGTGATTTTCCCACCACAAGTGGATCCAGTTTCTCTGTGCTATCCATATTACAGCACAGCATAACTGAAATTCTTTCCTTTTGTTTCTTAGACCTCAACAGTGGCTCTTTCTTGAACACAAGCATGCCATGCCCCACACACCTGTAAAAGAGCCCAGTCTAGCCACAGTTGAACACATTTTTAGGCTCATAGCCAGCAAGTAGCCAAGGGAGGACGTTCAGAAGCCATTATTCTGCACTGGTTTCATCAGAATTTAGCTTCTCCCCATGAGCCCTTCTGAACCCGATTGTATTGCAGGTTTTCTATCTCTGGAGTCAGCCATTCAGAGGGTTTGAAATCCTCATGTCTGAGGGCACAGGCTAGTTGTTGAGCCTTTTGGGACAGTAAGGGGCCGCTTATCAGTGCATCTCTGCCATGCGCATTAGAAAACCACCGAAGAGAGTGGCTTTTATGTCTCTGTCTTTCCCCTCCTGTTTCCTCTTATGGTCAGGGTTGTGGTTTTCCTGCCTCTCAGTGTACGTCTTCTCTCGCTGTTTAATAAGATCAGCCACTGTCGATTTCAGCAAGACAAACTATACAGCCAGGTCACGCTGACTCGTTTTAGGCAGTTCATCTATTTTTTTTAGCACTTCTATTTTTTGGTTCAATTACATTGCTTTCCGCTTTCCGGACATCATGGCAGACGTAGCAACACAGAGAATGGAGAAAATGCAAGCAGAGTAAAGGTGGCAGTGCGCTTTTATCATTCAGACCAGTTGGAGTTAATTGGTTGTTACTGTAACTGCTTTGCTAAGTGGGTGATTACATTATGCTCAGCTTGAAGACTGCTTGCGTCTTGAAGAATGACACGATTATCTGCCCGCTGTAGAAGATGTGCCAAGATCATTATAAGCACTGGATTTACAGTGGACACACATAAGGAATGGCAAATGTTTTTTTTTTCATTTTGCCTGCTAAAAGCGATTGCCTGAATTAACCGCGGACTCTTTAAGTGGAGTGGACTGTACTAAGGACAGACACAAAATAAAGTGCTAAGCTGAGGCTAATGTTAGGAGGAAACCAAGGGGTGGGCAGGGTGAGGGTGCTCACAGACAGGGAGACCCTGTTTGGGAGGGTTCAAGAGAGGTTACAGTAACAAGAATACAAGTAAAGTGCTAAACTTGAGGCTAAAGCTGGGAGAAAACAGAGGTAGGCAGGGTGCGGATGTTCATGGCTGAGGGACATACTGCCTGAGGAGGGCGCTAGAGGGGTTACAGCAATAAGGGAGGAGAGGTTGCAGTCTTGGGAGATTACCCTAGAGAGCATGAGCTTATCTTTCCCCCGCACACACTAGTTTTGCCCTGGCCATTTTGTTCCCCTCATTCCCATTCTATACCTGTATGAGTAGTTCCCCCTGCCTATCGTAACTCGATTTTATCTACTACCTATATCTGTTATTCTGATTTACCTTTGGTATTTATGATTGTGTTCCTTTAGTATACGCTAACTCAAAATAAACTACTTTACCACGCTTGACTGTTGGCGGTTGGGACATTGTTTATTTTTACCGCTTACAGCCTTATTGTGTGGTACGCTGCATCGATTGCCAGGCCGTCTCCCGACTGAGGGAGTGCGTTTCACCTGAAACTTACTTAGGAGGTTCTGGAATTCTGCAGAAGGTTTTTCCTGGAACCTGGTAGCAAACGGGATCTAAGCTACGAAGATAATTTTATTCATTCTATTGTTCTAATTTGGATTAACGTACTATTGAGCCCTCCGCTTCGATTAACCTCTGACTGTCGATTAACCTCTGACTGTGGTAAGAGGCAGAATGCAGCCGGGAGAAAGTCTGGCCTTTGTTTGTGGTGAGAGTACAATTGGGAGGAAGCAATTGCCTGAAGGACTTTTAATGCTCTTGCAGTGGGGATTTTGCTGTTTTGTTTGATTTGGAAGTAACAGCTGGAAGAGAGATTTTGGGAAGACGAGGAATTGCCCAAGGAGGATGTTGTCAACTAGAACACCGAACAGGGGGTCTCTCCGCTGGAGGCTGCTGTCTCACTGGGGTGTAGGGGATCGGCAGCCAGGAAGCTGGCTGGGGATCCCAAAGAATCCCTAGATTCCTGGGTCTGGTTATTTGTTTTACCAGTTCCAGGGATTGAGGTGGCACAGTAGCTTTTTCTGATGGGAGGTCCTTAGGTTGCTGTGTTTTCTCTCAGGTCTTACAAGATTTGGCAGCTTTATTTCCTGGACCCTTGCTTCCCGACCCTCTTTGACTTTTGGATTTAAAACTTATGTTTGGATTATTAGAAGTTTCTGTTTGGATTTTCGAGGGGACTCCTTTATGACTTCTCCTACTATTGGATGACTTCCTTCCCAGACTCATTTGTTTTGTTTTATGGTCTCCTGGTGGTGAGTGGACCAGGATGTCCACATTTATTCTTATTTTATCTTATTATTTGTTTTGATGTGTATGTTTATTTTAGTTGTTTAATTATTTTGTGTTTTCTGGGCAGTGGGAGTGCCTAGAACTCTCCCTTTCCCTCGACTGTGAGAGGGCTGCGGGAGGAGGTGAATTTTTACTTGTGTGTTTATTTAATTTCCTGTGAGAGGGGATTTTATTATTATTTAGTTTTTCTGGGTTTGAATTCCATCCAGTTGGGGGATGAGGGTAGTTTTATATGATTTGTTGGGTTGGGATCATGGTTTAAGTTATTATTGCTTTGGGTTTTTTTAGGATTTTAAATCGTTTGTAGTTACATTTTAGGAATTTGGGGGTTTGTTTGTTTTCTCCATTGTTTGGTTATAATTATTGTTAGAATGTGCCTGCCTGCCCCCCCCCCGTCCTGTGCTATTCGGCCTCCGCTGTCCATGCCTTCCGCCCGTTCTCTTCCCTCCCCATGCCTGCTTCTATCTATCGATGCTGTCGAGCGCTGGGGATTGCTCACAGGGATGGGTGTCGGGGGTGGGTGTGGGGTTGTGAACAGCGGAGCCTGAATAAGTGGCGCTTTCCCATTGGGGTGGTCAGGCCAGAAGATGCCCTGGGGCAAAATGGTGGCTGGAACATGGTGATCCTGTTCTGGTTTCCATACCCAAGGACACCTCCGTTTTGGGAGGGCAAGTAGTTGGGACGGCTCGCCAACCTCATCCAACTCGGGTGCTGTTATGCAATGCCAGACCTGTTTGCAACAAGACTGCTCTTATTGCAGATTTTGTGGGTATAGCAGATCTGGTTTGCATTACTGAGGCCTGGTTAGACAGGAATGCTGCCCCTATTTTGGAAGCGGCTATTCCCACCGAGTACTCGGTTATACATCTCCCGAGATTGGACTGCGGGGGGGGGTGCAGTCTGTTTTAAGACTGAATTGGGCCTAACTGGTGTACCAGTTGAGGAGGTCAGGTCATTCGAGTGTACTGTGGTAGCTGGTGTAGGGTGCAGGATAGCCCTCATCTACCATTCACCAGGTGATGAGAAACTATTCCTGCAGGAGGTAGCAGACTTCGCCGCCGACATGACATTGGAGTCACCCAGATTGATGGTTCTGGGCGACTTCAATGCCTGGGTCGATGAAGAATACTCACTTTGTGGTCAACACTTCCTCCAGGTGATGACATCTCTGGGCTTCACACAGGTTGTTTCCTCAGCTACTCACAATGGTGGTCACTCCCTTGATCTGGTCTTCCTGCTGGGGATCGAGGCCTCCGACTTGGTGGTGGAACCGGTCAGTTGGTCCGACCACTTCACCGTTGGGTTAAATTTTTCAGCCCCCCTGGGTAGGTCGACCCCTGTGGAGATGGTCAGTTATCGCCCTTTGCAGGATGTGCTCCCTGAAGACCTGATAGCGGTGATGGACCTCTTGCTGTTGGACGAGACCAGCACAGATCCTGAGCAGTTAGTCACAGCCTATAATAGGACCATCTCTTCAGCCCTCGATCTGATTGCTCCTGCCCGAGTTCGCCCCCTTCTGCTTCGCCCTGGGGTCCCATGGTTTGATGGGACTCTTAAAAAGTTGTGGAGACAGGGGTGTAGGTTAGAGCGTCATTGGCAGAGGACAGCCTTAGATGCTGACCACCTCATTTTGTTAGAGCATTATAAACTCTATCAAACAGAAATTTCCCATAAGAAGGCAGAATTCCTGTCCAGGGAAATTGCTGTTGCACGGAACCGACTGGCTCAACTCTTCAGAACCGCTGAAAGGCTGTGCAACTCAGCCTGTCAGCAGTTCCATTGAGTCTTTTTACAAAAGGATTATGATGAGATTGCTTGTTTCTTTGCGAATAAGGTGGCTGACATCAGGCAGGGGTGCCGCCAACTTCATTCTATGGGGGATGCTGTTGGTCGGTGTTGTGTTGCAGAGCCTGGAGTTTCCTGGAGTACCTTTGATCTACCGGAGCTCGTGGATATTATGAGAATTATCCAGGGGATACGTCCCACTTGCTGTAGGTTAGATCCAGGCCCTACTTCCTTGATTTTGGGTTGCAGTGACATCATAGGCCCAGTCTTAGCTCGGATTGTCCGGTGCTCTTTGGACTCGGTGAGTTTCCTAGCTCCCTGAAGGAGGAGGTGGTGACACCTCTCCTGAAGAAAGCTTCTCTAGACTCAGAGAACCTAGCAAACTACAGGCCTATCTCTAATGTTCCTTTCGTGGGCAAGGTTATTGAGAAAGTTGTGGCAGCTCAACTGGAGAACCACATAACCATCCATAATTTATACAAACCTCTCCAATCGGGTTTTCATGAGAGGCATAGTACAGAGACTGACCTGGTTCGGGTGCTCAATGATCTCCTGATGGCGAGAGATCGGAGACATCGTTCCATCTTGGTTCTCCTTGATTTATCATCAGCCTTTGACACTGTGGATCATGGGGTTCTACACGAGCATTTGAGGTCCATCTGTGGGCTGTTGGGGTCAGTTCTCAGATGGTTTATATGTTTCCTCACCGGTAGAATGCAAAGAGTTGTCTCAAGTGTTTTTTCCTCTGAGCTTTCTCTCTGCCTTGTGGGGTACCTCAGGGCTTGGTGCTGTCCCCCATGTTATTTGCAGTGTAAATGATGCTCCTCGGAGACATTGTAAGACGGTACGGGCTGAGGTTTCATTGCTATGCTGATGACATCCAGCTCTACCTGTCTTTTGCCCCTGACCAGGTTAGTGCTATCTCAGTACTGAACAGCTGCCTCGTTGAAATCCAAGATTGGATGAGTGCCAGCGGTTTAAAGTTGAATCCAGGAAAGACTGAGGTTTTGGTAGTAGACCCGGGTCATAGGTCAGAGGGGTTGAGGACTGAGCTCCCCTCCGGTTTGGGTGGAGCACAGATTCTCACCTCTGAATGGGTGCGTGACCTAGGAGTGGTGCTTGATGATGGCCTGACCCTTCGTCATCAGGTGTCGGCAGTCATCAAGCTGGCCTTTTACCATCTTAGGAACATTGCTTGGATCAAGCACTTTGTTCCATCCAGCAACCTACCTGTCTTGGTCCATGCATTTGGACATCGCGCCTTGACTATTGCAACTCCCTTTACCTACGGCTTCCTGGAGTTGATATCCACCACTTGCAGCTAGTGCAGAACACTGCAGCACGTTTGTTGACTGGGGCTTTGAGAAGAACTCACATCACCCCCTGTGCTGCGCGATTTGCACTGGCTTCCCATTCAGTGGCAGATCACCTTTAAGGTAGGTCTACTGACCTACAAAGCCCTACACAGACAGAGTCCTAATTACTTGAAAGAGCTCCTGGTTCCTTACACTCCCCTGTGACAGCTCTGCTCTGCTGATGAGGGGTTGCTGGAGATTCCGAGTTTAAGTTTAAAGTCATCGGGTGCGCGTGCCTTTGGGTTTGTGGCACCTACCCTCTGGAATTCTCTGCCCCATCAACTACGGGAGTGCAGGACAGTGGGGTGCTTTAAGCAGGCACTGAAGACCTTTTTGTGGGGAAAGCATACCCTGAATTCCTCTGATTTTTACCTGTATTTATTGTTCATTGTTTTTAGCTGATTGTGCAGCGCCTTGATGCGTGAAAGGCGCTATACTAAATAAATTTATTATGATTATTATTATACTGTATTGTCATATATGACTTCTGTTTCTGTAATGTAACTCTTATGACTGTTTAGTTTTTTTCCACCTTGAGCTATCTCCACTTTCCCTCTCACCAAGGACATACCTGAAAACGAGCTGTTAGCAGTACAGCATGTCTTTCTTAGTGAAACATTTGAAATAAATTAATAAAGCAGCAATGCATGGTAATGGAGAAACTTTTAACATAATTTTTTGTTCTATTTTAAATACCTTGAGTCATGTCTTGCAAGATATCCTTTTACTCCCATTTGTTTGGTCTGGTTTATCACTTTTTTACGTGTCTGAAATAAAGAAAATACTCCTTTTAATATGGTTTTCCCTAGAATAATGTTCATCAGCATTCTCAGCTGTTTTTGAACACCCATTATTTAACACCTCTTCTCATGTTACTACATGTAATCAGTGGCAGGATGTGCAACGTAAGAAAAAATTACTCACCTTAGTAATTATGTTTCTTCTAATGGAATCTTGCTGTATTCTGACTATTGCAGTTAGCCCCAGCCTTTAAACTGCCCCAGAGAACAAAGGGTTAAATTTCTATGCAGAGCATAGAATGCTGAGCTTGAGCTCGGTTGAGGTCTCTGTCTGGAGTCCTTTGAAATCCAACCGTCAGATTCTTATAAGCAAAACTCACTAACTAATCTATGTGGAAATTGTAACATTTTTACTAGCCAACTGGCAACAAAAAGTTTTGGATTCCCAAAGGAAGACTCAAGTCAGGAAACCCCAAACCAAAAACCAATCCAAATAAGAATAATAATAAAACAAACACCCAAACAAAAAGAAGAGGGTGTAAAAGGAGCACCCCTGAAGTGCAAAACTGCACCTGCCCATCCACTTCCCAAAAACAGGTTCTGAGAGGGGAGGCAGGAAAGGAGGTCAGAATACAGCAAGATTCCATTAGAAGAAACATAATTACTAAGGTGAGTAATTTTTTCTTTAAACAACATGAAGTCTTACTGTATTCTGACGATTGCAGACTACCAAGCAGTACCTCTATGGAGGAGGGACAGAACCTACTTTGGGAATAGGATCTGAAGTACTGCTGTGCCGAACCGAGCATCACTCCTAGCCTGGATATCCAGAGAGTAATGCTTGGTGAAAGTATTGACTGTTTTCCAGGTGGCTGCTTGACAAATTTCTAAGAGAGGAATATCCCTGGCAGCAGCCAGGGAGGCAGCTGTACCTCTGGTAGAGTGAGCCCTCAGGCCTGAGGGTGGAGTTCTACCCAGTTTTTCATAGCAGAATTGTATACAAGACACAATCCACCTGGCAATCATTCTCTTGGTGGCAGGTTTGCCCTTTCCCACTTCTCCATAATTGAGGAACAACTGGAGGGAATCAAACCTGTGACCCTTGGTACACTCTATATAGTAGCTAAGGGCCCTTTTAACATCTAAACTGTGTAGCCTCCTCTCTCCTGAAGAGGAATGATCAGTGAAGAAAACAGGAAGAGACATAGACTGATTCAGGTGGAAATCTGAAACCACTTTGAGCAAGAACCTTCTATTGGTTCTAACGACCACTTCATCCCTATGAAAGGAGATAAAATCAGGTTTCTCTAACAGGGCTTGCAGTTCACTGATACGTCTGGCAGAGGTAATGGCTACTAAGAACACAGTTTTCCAAGTCAAGTACTTAAGCTCTACTGAGGACATAGTCTCAAAGGGAGGTTGCATCAATTGAGCAATGCAAACATTTAAATCCCAGGCAGTGGCAGGGTCTCTAAATGGGGGATTGATATGAAGCAATCCCTTGAAAAATTTACAGAACACATGATGAGATGATAGTGAGGAAGACTTCCCCACTGACAGAAAAGCAGAGACAGCTGACAGGTGTACCTTGAGAGTAGCCGATCTGAGGCCTAGGCCATTAAGATGGACCATATAATCCAGAACTGTAGGCAATTCAGCAGTGTCTGGGGAAATATGCTGCTTCGAATACCAAATGCTGAGCCTCTTCCATTTGGAGTTATAGGTCTTTCTAGTGGCAGGCTTTCGAGAGGCTTTGAGGATATCCCAAACCCCTTGAGACAAATGCTAATCTGCATACTGTAACTCTTCAAGAACCATGCCTTGAGATTGAGAGACTGAAGATTGGGGTACCAAATCCTCTGCTGAGAGGAGGTTAACAGGTTGTAATTCCTGGGAAGAGACAGGGGAAGATGGACTGCTAGGGACAGCAACAGGGGGTACCAAGGCTGTCTGGCCCAATCTGGAGCATTCAGAATCACTTTGCAAGGTTGTGACCTTATCTTGACTAAAACTTTGAACAGTAGAGGAAAGGGAGGGAAAGCATACATAAATTACCCTTCCCAGTTTAGAATCAGAGCATCCAGAGGGACTGAGCCTAAGACTGGGGGTCTGCAACAAAAAAGAGAAAGTTGGTGATTGTCGGGGGCTGCAAAGAGATCTATCTCCAGAGTGCCCCACCTTGAAAAAATCACCTTCAAGACCAGGGGGTCCAGGGACCATTCGTGATGACCCTGTGAAATCCTGCTCAGTGCATCTGCTAGCACATTGTCCTTCCCTGGAAGGTGGACTGCTATCAGAGAGGTTTGCAGGGAATAAGCCAGGGACCAAAACTTCATGGCTTCTGTGCACAAGGCTGTAGACCGCGTGCCTTCCTGGTTGTTGATGTACCACATGGTGGTGCTGTTTTCTGTTCTGACTTGAACCACCTTGTTCTGCACTGACTGAGAAAAAGCTTGCAGGGCCAGAAAAACTGCCCTGAGTTCTAGGAGATTGATATGGAGAAGGGATTCCTGAAGGGACCACAGTCCCTGGGCAGTGAGGGCCCCCAGATGGGCTCCCCAGCCCAGGAGGGAAGCATCTGTGGTAAGGACCACTGAATGAGACTAAGTGGCAAATGGGACCCCTTGCCTTAAATTGTCCTGATCCTGCCACCATTGTAGGGCTTGGATCAGGGTCTGAGTCACTGGGATCAGTTTTGTAAGGGAATCCTTCTTTTGGGACCAAAAGGCCCTCAGATGGAACTGAATGTCCCTCATCTGGAATCTTGCCCCTTGGACCACTTCTGTAGAAGCTGCCATGTGGCCCAAAAGCTGGAGGAAATGTCTTGCTGGTCAAGACACCTGAAGGCTGAAGGAAGAAGCCAGTTCTATAAGAACTCTTGCCCTTTCCGGGGGAAGAAATGCTCTTACTTTTACAGTATCCAGCTCTGCCCCTATAAAGGTAAGGAGCTGCACTGGCTCGAGAACTGACTTGGGAAAGCTGAGAAGAATTCCTAGAGAAGTGGGCACTTGCTGGGTCACTTGCAGGTCTGACTTGACTTGGTCTGGGGACTGGCCCACTATGAGCTAGTCATCCAGATATGGAAAAATGGAAATCTTTTGTCTTCTTAGAAAGGCAATGACTACTGCCAGGCACTTTGTGAAAACCCTTGGGGCTGATGTTAGACCAAAGGGCATTGCTTTGAACTGATAGTGGCCTGAGGGCAACTCGAACCGGAGGTACTTTCTGTGGGAGCACCTGATTGGAATGTGAAAATAGGCATCCTTTAGGTCCAGGGAGACTAGCCAGTCCCCCTGGCCTTAGAGAGGGAAGAATTATTCCCAGAGTTACCATCTTGAACTTTGGTTTCAAAAGATGTTTGTTCAGGTATCTTAGGTCTAGGATGGGTCACTACTCCCCTGTCTTTTTTGGGGTAAGGAAGTACCTGGAGTACAGACCTTTGCCCCCTGTGTAGGGAAGGAACTCTCTCTATGGCTCCTAAGGCCAGAAGAGATGAAACCTCTGCCTCTAGGGCAAGGGTTTCTGAGAGATCTGCAGGTGGAAATGATCTGGCTCTAATCTTTGGAAATTTTTTGAAGCTGAGAACCAGTCCCTGGCTTACTACTTCCAGAACCCACTTGTCTGAGGTAATTGACATCCAGTCCTGGACAAAGTAAGCCAGCCTGCCCCCTACTGGAATAGGAGAGTTGACCTGGGCAGAAGCATCAGGGTGTCTGCTTGGCAGGGACCTTAGGCTGAGGAGTGGATGCAGCCCTGCTCATCTCTCTTCTGTCTCTCCCTCTGAAAAATCCCCTTTGTGAAAAGGGAGAAGAGGCCTGTGCTTGGTAAAAAGGCCTATGAAAAGGCCTGCCCCTGCCCCTAGACTGCTGCCTTTGAGGAGTTGCCTGCCTCTCCTTGGCCTGAGCACTCCTGTAAGTGGTCCTATACTCGTCCATTTTCTTCATGTAATTCTTTGTCTGCTCCCCAAACAGAGAATTACCCACTATAAGAAAATCCATGGCTTTAGCCTGGGTGTCCTGTGAGAGGCTAGTACATCTGAGCCTAGCCATTCTCCGAAGAGCCACAGATGTAGCCAAGACTGTTGATGATACATCACTGGAGTCCACAGCAGCATAAAATTGTAGTTTTGATGCCTCAATCCCATCTGCAGCCACCTCCTCCAGCTCCTTGGCTAGCTGGGGGAGGCCTGTTTAGCCAGTGCCAGTACAGTGTCCCTCCTGGACTTCTGGTACCTGGCTGTATAGGTCATATAATTTGTTTGCCTGAGTCCCAAGGAAGATGCCATGTACTGTTTTTTTTGCCATAGCATCAATCTTCCTGGAGTCTTTGTCTGGGGGGTGTGAAGCCAAGGGAATGTTTGCCTTGTCACAGGCAGCAGCCTGCACTACCCCAACATGGCTGCATTGCTGTACAAAAACTCTGTATCTGAGCCTGATAGTGTGTACCTCTTGTCCATCCTTCTGTCAACAGGGGGTACAGAATTGGGAGACTTCAGGATTTTTTGTGTCTGTTTCCCAAAGGATTTGTGAAGGGGAATAGACAGTGTCCTGGACTCTGGGATGTCCATCATTTCCATATAATCAGGCTCCTCCTGATCCTCCATTGCCTCCTCCATAGGAAGCTGGAGGGTTTCAGCCACTTTTCTGTAAAACAGAAAATGGGAGGGGGACTCAGAAAGCCTAGGAGAGGATACACCAGGTCTGTCTGGGGAGATGTCCGGTTCCACAGACACATCCAGATTTTCACCGTCATCACCATCATCTTCAAACTCCCCTTCTTCCTCAAACTCTGGTTCATAAAAATCTTCAGGGGTATAATCTTGAACCGGGGGAACCGACCGAACCAAACCCTTGCGAAAAGGTGTTGGATCGGTCGGAACCGAGTGAAGCGATTCCACAATTTGAATCACTCTGGCTATTTCCTTGGTGGTCAGAACATGAACCTCTGGATCCGAACCGGTCAATTTTTCTTTGCGTTTCCATTTTGTAGGAACTGACCTCTCAGGATCAGCTCTCCTCTTGCCCGAAGAAGTATCGCCCTGGTCAGAGGGCACTCCTTCTGGTTCGGTCGGAACCGAACCGGGCTGGCCATCCGGGTCAGCGTACTTCTCGGCTTCCTTTTCCCTCAGTCTACCTAGTCTCTTTTCAAGGGCAAATTTAGGAAAATTCTTACAAATTTGGTAGTCTGAATCGAGGTGTTCAAACCCCAGACACTAAACACAGGTGGTGTGGGGGTCGGCCTTAGCAAAGACCTCCCCACACTCACTGCAGTATTTAAACCCAGTGGGCCCATTTTTTTTCTTGGGTTTATCAGACATGGCCAAACTAACCAAGAGCTTACCCTCTTTATGGGAACATGAGCAAGACTCATATCGATTTCTAACACCGTTATCGCGGGTGTTGAGAAAAACTTTTAAAACACGTTTTTTTTGGAACCGATAAGGACCGGTAACCACACTCTAAAGTAAAACACAAGGATTTAATACAAATGATCGCACACTTTACAATTTCCTCACAGAAAAACAGAACAAAACCTATCTAGTACTCACGGTACCACAGACAGAGACTGAACCGACTACGCGGAAATAAATTTGGTAAAAACTGACAACTTAACCGAGACTTTAACCGACCTGCGAACCGAGCTGAAGGAGAAATCTCCGGAGCGACTGTTCAGTGAGGCGAAGTAAAGAATCTGATGGTTGGATTTCAAAGGACTCCAGACATAGACCTCAACCGACCTCGAGCTCAGCATTCTATGCTCTGCGTAGAAAGTTAACGCTTTGTTCTCCGGGGCAGTTTAAAGGCTGGGGCTAACTACAATAGTCAGAATACAGCAAGACTTCATGTTGTTTGAATGCATATAGTGAAAAAGAATCCTTAGTTTACTGAATCAGTGGAGTGAGGGTGGTATAAACTACAGAAGAAAAGTATTTGGGGATGTCATTAGTGATACCCTAAAATTCACCTTGCAGTGTAGTGAGGCTTGTGGGAAAGGTAGCAAAATGTTAGGACGTGTGCAGTATGTAGGAAGTTCACCCAGCAGGAGAAAGAAGGTGATCCTTCAACTATACAGATCCTAGGGAGGCCACATCTTCAAGTTCCCACATCTGAGAAAGGATCAAAACAGGTTAGACACTGTCAGAAGGAGGGTAACTAAGACTGAAACCTGAACATGTTTTCCTTGGAGGCAAGATGGAAAGAGGGATGAGACAGAAACCTTCAGGTTTCTTTATAGTATCAACAGGGTGGAGTCCTCTGAGCTTTTACATGATATAAGAGTTCTTACATCAGGAATCCCAACTGCAAGTTGGTGGGGGGCAGTTTCAGGAAGGATGTGAGGAAGTGCTCCTTCGCTGAGTGGGTGGTGATCAGCTGGAACAGTTTCTCTTGTAGCATCGCTAGTGTTAAAACTATAGCCAGATTCAAGGCCAGATGGAACAGATTCAAGGGTCTGGAAGTGCCACTTCTCAACTCCCCCTGATTTTCAGAGATGTTCCTGATTTTGCTGCATAAACTTTCCTCAGTCCCTCATAAATTTGGCATTTCTGTCACTGAAGAGTGGGGATATGAAGCATGAAATCTAGTCAGACACTAACGTTACAGTTCACTTTTCCATTAGACAATACTTTTCCCACTAAGCCATACAATAAAGCAAGCTTCTTGAGCTGGTATTGCCATTTTGTAAGCTATGTCCCTGATTCTGGTAATTTGTCCCTGTTTTTCTAAGCTCTGTTCCTGATTTGTAAGGCAGGAAGTTGAGAGGTATGTGATGGTAGCAGGGAGAGCATGGAGCAGGACATGAATCTGATGAGGGCATCCTCAGGTTGCTTTACTTACAGCAGACAGGCATGTCAGTCCTATTAGCCGGGGTCCTTGGGCAGACAGGACGGACCACAGCCTTTTTCTGACTGTAATTTTTTTTATTTCATATAGTATTGTGCATGTTTCTTTTAATTCAGTTACCTACTTTCTAACGAATCTAACCCTGTCATAAACTGTGGTCAAATAAAAGGAAAAAAGTAAAGAGAATAAGATAAAAACACGTTATGCGATTTAAGTTATAGCTATATGAGCTGGTAACATTTTCTAGTAGTTTATCTTTTAACAAACAGTTCACTTGAAGTGTTTTTAATCTTGCTGATATATTTGTCATGAGGAATCTGCAGTGCATGTAAGCATGAGGAATCATAACAGACACATGATTCTACTGTATGTTATTGTACTACAGTAGTGACAACACTACTGTAGTACAACAGCACTCTCACCTCACTGCTGTAATACAATAGCATTCTTAGCACTCGCACATCACTGCTGTAATACAATAGCATTTTTACATCATTATTCTGGTACAACAGCACTCTCATATCACTGCTGTAATACAATAGCATTCTTACATCACTACTGTGGTACAACAGCACTCTCACATCACTACTGTAATACAACAGCATTCTTACATCACTGCCGTAGTACAGCACTCGCACATCACTGCTGTAATACAATAGCATTCTTATATCACTGCTGTAGTACAGCACTCGCACATCACTGCTGTAATACAATAGCATTCTTACATCACTGCTGTAGTACAACAGCCCTCTCACATCACTACTGTAGTACAACAGCACTCGTACATCACTGCTGTAATACAATAGCATGCTTACCGCATTATTGTGGTACAACAGCACTCTCACATCACTGCTGTAATACAATAGCACGCTTACCGCATTATTGTGGTACAGCAGCACTCTCACATCACTGCTGTAATACAATAGCATTCTTACATCACTACTGTGGTACAACAGCATTCTCACATCACTACTGTAATACAACAGCATTCTTACATCACTGCTGTAGTACAGCACTCGCACATCACTGCTGTAATACAATAGTGTTCTTATATCACTGCTGTAGTACAACAGCACTCTCACATCACTGCTGTAGTACAATAGCATTCTTACATCACTACTGTAGTACAACAGCACTCTCACATCACTGCTGTAGTACAATAGCATTCTTACATCACTACTGTAGTATAACAGCACTCGTACATCACTGCTGTAATACAATAGCATGCTTACTGCATTATTGTGGTACAACAGCACTCTCACATCACTGCTATAATACAATAGCATTCTTACATCACTATTGTGGTACAGCAGCATTCTCTGCAACCCCTACGAATCTGCTGAATTAAGATTTTGCAATCCCTATGATTCTGGCGAAATTACACTATGGATTCTCACACCACCGCTGTGGTACAACAGCATTCTCACATCACTGCTGTGGTATAACAGCATCCATATATCACTATTGTGGTACAACAGTATTCTTACATCACAGCTGTGGTATAACAGCATTCTCACATCACTGCTGTGGTATAACAGCATCCTCACATCACTACTGTGGTACAATAGCATTCCCACATCACTGCTGTGGTATAACAGCATCCTCACATCACTATTGTGGTACAACAGCATCTGGAGCATATGGATTTCTATATGCAACACAGAGCCATACAGTATATGTAGAATAGTGTATGAGAGCCCATACACAACAACACTAGTCTTACACTGAGTGTTTTCCATAATGATGAGGATAATAAGAGTGAAGCTCAAGAGGTCCCTCTGTTGTCATGGAAACCACAGGGTTTAAGAGCAACGTTGTTGTACATTTGGGCTCCCATACACTACTTTATATAGTGTATGGTGAAAAAAACACTTAATTGCTTACTTTTTGTGGTTACAGCAGTCAGTCTCTGCCCTCCGCTGCCTGCATTTTGTTTTTTCAATTGCTTAACCAGGAGTGGCACACTAAGCTGAAAGCTTGTTTACAGGTGCCATCTGGGAGCACAGGGAAGTTAAGTGACTTGCTCTGGGTCACACAGTATGCAAGTGGGGGCTGTAGGATTCAAACCCAGGTCTCCAGATTTGTAACTCAGAGCCTTAAACGACTGCGCTATACTGCCTCCATGCCTGCATTTCACCGCCATCCACCCGCCAGCCTGGTCATGCACACAACACTTCAACTGCCTTCTGTCCTATGAACCGTGCTGATGGGGATGTTTGTATTGTGATGTAGCTACTACAGCAGAATGAAAAGTCATTCTGCTGTAGTAGCTACGTCACTACTGTAGCAGCGTGACTTACTCAAGTGTATGGCTTCCCATACACAGTAGTGCCCTGCCATACACTACATGTACTGTAGTTTTCTGCAAGCTTTCAAAGACACTTCTACAGTTAGTTTACTTTTTTTTATTTTGATCTTACTCTGTCTCTTGCTTCTCTTCTCTCTTGTCATTTTTGGTTTTCTTTCTTTTTTCCTTTGCCTAGACTTTGTTTTTTTTGCTAAAATATTTTGTGCACTGTCACCTTCCCATCTTTCTTGCTTTTTCCTCTCCTCTGGCTTTTTCTTGTGCCACGTGTACCACTCTGTGCCACTACCTGAAATCATCACTTGTGTGGTACACCTCTCAACCATTCCCTGACACAGGAGTGTCCTCTCAGATACCAAGCACCAAGTGCACTAATCAATGAGCAATCAGCTGTTGCTGGTGATGACAAATACTTAGTGAACAGAAAGGCCATCTGCTCCCATTATCCCTTCCAAACTCAGTGGAACAACTAGAAAACCTGCGCACTTTTTCTTTGCACTTCAGCTGTTACTGCAAGGTTTGTAGTATTATTCTCTTCACCCTTATAATTACAGTGCACTGTTACAAGGTACATCTATGCAACGAGGCTGGCTACCACTCCAAAAGAAATTGCTTGCTCTTTTCTCTAGAACCCTTTTAAAAGGCTATCAGCCAATTTAAAAAAATATTCCTTTTCTAACCATTGACTCCAATCTTGTTACCTCATCTTCTCATCGTCTATTACTGTACAGTGACATCATATGAAGTTCACAAGTCCAGGCCATCTTTTGCATGCCGGCATACACACGCTCCCTCCAACAGTACATAATCATAATGTCAATCAGCAATACCACACAAGACAGACATCACTGTTGATAAGCTAAACTCTGCATCCTGACCATGCATCTGATTAGAGCTCTCTGATATGTTACTTTTATTATCTGTCCTGATAATCATTATGCAGTAGTCACATGCCAGTTGTCTCCGACTCTAAAAGGCATCAAGGAGTTAAAAGGAGTGATAGAAAAACAACTTGTACACATAGTCCTTTTTATTCATCATGCCATCACTCACTAGCTGTAAGATGTATCAAATAGTTTGATCACCTTGAGCACAATTAAATGCAACAGTCTTGAGTAAACAGTGTTAGTCCTGTGCCAGTAAATATTAGACTTGGCACACTTATAACTGGAGAATTGAGTAAAATGCAACAAAAGTGCCATCCATTCGTTTCATGTTTTTCCCAAAATTTTCAGCCTGTAATGGAAAACTGCACAATCTATACAAATTAGTGTAGTTCTAGTAGCACATTACTGTGTCATTTTACACAGTAACTCAAATAATGTGGTACTAACCACACAAAATTGTGCAGTTGTCATTTTAGCAACAGGTGAGTTTTCAGAACATAGATTGTGTAACTCACAGCACTATTTTTTTTCACTGTTATAAGTTCATAAACAGAGTGAGATTTTTGAATATTTGCTTTAGAGTTATTTACAGTATAAACTAACTGGCAAAGAATAACACTTGACGCAATAAATGGCAATAAAAACAGACCATAACATCACTGCACTGAATAAATGGAAAGCAGCTTTGTTTTGGGTGTCTGCATATTTGATCTACTGGCATGGGCTGCTGTGTGTACACTCAATGCAGTATCACAGTCTAAGTATATTTTGTAGAATTGTGCGAATGAATGCCTATTTCCATCCTTCCCAATATCAACACACTTTTTAAATATCTATTATAAGAGATAGATTCTAATCAAGCTGAAATGCAGAGCATACCTAAGATCAGAGCATGGGCGCAAAAGGCATGTTTTTGTGCAACAAGTAATGGGAACACTAAAGGCGTGTCAGTGTTTTCAATGCCACCAAGACCACTTCCACGCTTTTCCCACCATATACATCTAGGTATTCTCTACACATCTAGAGAAGTGTTCCTCAAATGGATGGGGAGGCCCCAAACTGTTCCAAGCGAGGCTCAAGAAAGTCTGAAAATGTAATGTATTGAAATTTTGAGTTTTGTGTATCTTGTGTGAAAAGATGATGCAAACTGAAAGTGGATAATGATGGGGAATTTAATTATTTATGTACAAACTGGTGATGATAAAAGGATACTGAGTCAAGGCTTGTTTCCTGGTGCCACTTGGGGAAGACGTTCATGGAGGGAGGTATGTCAGTGCTGCGGCTATTGCAGGGGACGCTTTAGTGGGTGCATCCCTCATCTGCCAATCAGTGAGCATGCTGGCAATGACAGCAAACTTCAAAGAGAGCCAAAAAGTTGAAAGAAATCTGCTGTTGCAATCTGGTGCAGTTTCGTCATTGCAGTAGCAGATGACAAGACTCTGGCCGTGCACATTACAGTGCACAGTAATGCACATGGCTGGAGTTATGAGCAGTTGCTTGGTGTGCCATTCCTGGTGAAACATTTCAATGAATAAATAAAACAGCTGCCAGTGAGGTTTTCCACAATGGCGGCTCCTGCCACTGGCCCCACACACTCCCACAAAGCCAGCATCGGGGGTGCCAAATCCCCGTGCCAGCATGTATCCCCCCTGCCACATTGTGGCACACTGGGAGCCCACCCCAGTGTGCCTAGACATTTTTTTTTTATTTTCCCAACACTGGGACACCCACTCCCAGAGTCAGACACCCCCCAAGCTCAATTTCTTTGCCAACAGGAGTGCCAAATCCCCATCAACATCATGCTTCCCCTCCTCACCATGCTTGCCGACGGGGGTACCCAGTCCTCATTGACATCATGCCCCCCCACCCCCAAACTCAAGTGGCACACTGGAAGCTCACCCCAGTGTGCCCAAAAGTTAATGTTTTTTAACCTATAAATAAAGAAAACAGTCCCCACAGTATTTTTTGTTTGTTTGTTAAAATGTAAAAGAAAATCACCCAACGTGTCCCCAGCCCCCACCCCAATCCTCCTTCTGCACCCACCTCCCACACCTCCCTCACACATACTTACCCTCCAGAGGTCAGGAGCAGTGATCTACTGTGGACTGGGATGCATCTGCACTCTTCAAAGCTGAACTACGAACTGAGGAATCAGGTAAGCTCTGTATAATGGGACTCAATAGGGGGTTTCAACTTAGGTTGATATCTCAACCATTTTTAGGAATTTTGGCCCCAAATTTTCAACATGGGACTCTTGGGACCCCACCTCATGAACATTTTTATATTTTCACTCCACATTTTCAACATTGCCATTTTTAACACCTCCTTATGAACAGTACAGCTGCCATTTTTTACATCCTGCCCAAAATGCCCTGTGGCGCAGAATGGTGTGGTCACTGTGCAAAATCAATTTTCAGGATGGATTAACAAAGTCACAGTGCCACCATTCATGAAGGGAGGTCCCAAAAAGCCCATGTTAAAAATTTGGTGAAAAAAGTCCAAAAAATGACCACTTTACGGGCTTGCATTACACAGTTTCTAAGCACGCTCGTAATGTTGCAAATTTGTCATATTTTCATTCCAGATTTTCAACATTGCCATTTTTTCACACCTCCTCATGAATAGTACAGCTGTCATTTTTCACATGCTGCCCAAAATGTGCTTCCTCACTTGTGGGGCCGAATGGCGTAGTTGCTGTGCAAAATCACCTTTCAGGATTGAGTAATGAAATGACAGTGCCACTGTTCATGACGTAGGGTCCCAAAAAGACCATTTTGAAAATTTGGAGTGAAAATACCAACAAACGCCCTGGCCATTAAGGTTTCCAACTGTAACGCCTACCCTGTAGAGACTGACAGGCATCAGGGGTGTGACTTGGGTTCATTGGATGTAATGCTCATGGCATTCTTCCCCCACACTACACCCACTGACAGGCATCAAGTTGTGCCTTTGGGTCTTTGGCCCTAACATTCACCCCATTCTCCTATACTGCACCTATCTCAGCTTATTTCCTTATGGAATGGGGTGAGCTTGAGAGCTGAAGACCCCAAGGCACACCGCAACACCTGTTGCTGTCTGCAGGGTGGAGTGAGGTGGAATGGCTTCAGCATTATAGCCGATGATCCAAAGGCAAACCCCCAACACCTTTCAGTCTGTGCAGGGGGAGCAGGTTGGCGTTTGTTCAATACTTCACTGCCATTCCTATTATGCATCTCTCTCTAACTCTTGCACTACCAATGCCAATGCCAGCAAACCAACATCCGACATTGGCAAATGCTTGTTATTTACTGTGCCTGCCACAAATCTAGACTCCCTGTCAGTGGTATCATTCACTATGTGCATATTGTTTTTGTGAAGCTCAATATCTGACCCAAAATGACAACATTAGGGTCCCGACCTTATCTTGAGGGTCTGCTCTTTCCTGCATGTTCCCGACCGTGCTGTGGTGTTGATTGTGCCTAACTTGTGCATGAACGAGTTCTGTGAATTTGGAGTAATAGCAACTAAATAAGTAAGCAATACTCCACGACAGGGTATGGGGTTATGGGGATTTAATGCACGGCTGGGTGCGTTGTGAGGCATGAGGCCACAGTCTGAGTGTCCTCACAGCATCCCAGTCGTGCATTAAATCCCCATAACCCTCATACCCTGGAGTGGGTATTGCACTTATAACATGGGTTATGCCCAAAACAAGAGAAAACACATAAAAGTTATTTTCTTATGTTTAAAGACAAAGAAATGTACTGTATCCTGTCACCTTGCAAAATAGTCCCAAACAAATAATGCAGACTCTCTTGCTGTTATGCACAAAGAAATGTCACATGTGCAGTAATGACATGATTTATTAATTTTCTTGTGCATAACATGCTCTACTACCTTGCCTACAAAGTCTACCCTCCCCACGACCACCACTACTACTGACACATGTACACAAGTTCAGAGCACAGTGCAGGACTTCTGCACTTCTATGTCCTGCTCCCTCTGTCACTCCTCTCCAAAAGTAGTCTGCATTTTGTCTCAGCTATGGCCACACATCTGACACAAACAGCAAGAATGGCAGAGAGACAGATGACAGTCAGAGACACACACAGCGGACGGCAGCTGCTGTGGCAATGAGTGGCACACTGAAACTTAACATGTTTGCTGTATGCTCTTCCTCTCACTTTCTCTGTCTTCTGTCCATCTGTCCCCACTGCAGGGGTTGTTAGCTCACTTTCGCTGTCACTCTTCCCCCCCATCTTTCCCCCCATTGCCAACTGTTCCCTTCCCCCTCCCTCCCTTCTGGACACCCGCCTCTCCCCCTCTTAGCTCCCCCACTGCTAAAGCTGATGAAGCCTATCACCCACCTCCAACCCAGATCCTTCATTGACTACTTCCTTGCGCCCTAATATCAAATCCATCTTCTCAACCGTGTATACAAGTCATCAACAACACTTCTTCCATGCCACATTTCAATATTCTGTCTATGACCTTAAAGTTATGTAAAAATTGTAAATAAAAAAAAGGTATAGAGTTATCAGAATTTCCTGATAATTCAACTATGTAAATTGTATAAATCAACAGTATGTATATTGTATACTGTATATTGTATCTTGTTCCTTGCATTGCACTATGTTTATGTAATTGTCCCTGACCTAACCTGGTCCATCTTGCAAATGAGCATTGCTCAATGATGTCCACCTGGATAAATAAAGATTTGATTGATTGATTGATTGATTGATTGACTGTGACAGTATACACTTTGCTGGCTTTTCACTTCTACAAGTATAAACACAGCTGCACTACTGCAAATGCATGCTGTCTGACCGGGGAAAGCTCTGACTCTCTCAGCAACACTCCTGCACTCTACCTGTCTCTCTCTCCGCATGCTGTGTCCACTCCTCTGGACTCCCCTTTTGCTCACTAGAAATTCTCACCTGACCCCAACAGACACAGATGAAACTGTCTCTTGCTGGCACTGTAACTCTTTCTCGCCAACATGCTGGATATCGGCCCCATCTCTCCTCCGACTGACACCCGACACTACTGGTGTCAACTCTGCAGCTCATGCTTTTCCTCTCTCTCTCTCCACCATAACATTGGGACACACAACATATTCCTAGCACTGCTGAGCAATCGGACATGGGGGGGAGGGGAATCTCTCTCTCTCTCTCTGTCAAGGACTCTTGCTGAAGGCAGGATGGGGACCAGACACTGGCAGGGAGAGGGGAGAGGACTGCTCATGATGGCTGGCTGTCTGTCTTACAGCAGGTCGCTATATCCCTGGGCGCCCAAGGGGAATTGAGCTGCAACACAACCAATGCAGCTGGTGGTACAAATATGGCTTTTGATGAAAATGCAGGACAGCTGAAATGGGGAGCAAGCAAAGCAGTAAGAGGGGCAGTGGGCAGAACAGACAGTGCAGGGACACAGGGAGTGCACGGAGCATGGACATGGGGACCGGGCAGAGCAGGGAGAGGGGGATCGGGGACTGTCATGAGTGGGTGTACAATTCTTGGGAGACCTTTGAAACAGAAAAGCCCCCACTCACAGGGGCTCCCACACTATAACAAGCACCATTTGCCAGACCTATAGGAGGGGGACACTGTGTATCTTCAGGGAAGGATATGAGGTCACAAGAATCTGGTTACCTCTTGTCAGCCTGCAATCAAGATTGGCACTCTTGCAGGGGTCACTGCAGCTACTCAATGCCTTCGGAACAGTATCAAACAGCACTTCACTCACACCATGACTTTTACTCACAACATGACAGACAGGACAGTGCCAGAATTGTACACTAGCTGTCACAACGCCTCCATGTCCTATGGGTGGGGGTTGCCAGGAGTCAACAGCATCGACATCTTTTGTTCTCTGCTCATTGTCACTTTGCCCATCTCTCTCCCTGTATCTCCATTCTGTGCTCAAACTAAACAGGGGACACTGTGACATGGCAGCTGATGTTTGTATAGTGAGAGAGATACAGAGAGACACACACAGAGACATTTCATTTCTTTATGTCACTGAGAAAGGGATGTGCTGAGCAGGGCCACTGCATCTTGTTCTGTCTCTCTGTCTCTGTCTCTGTCTCTCTCTCTCTCCTGTGTTTCTCTCACAGGGCATCTAAGCCGGGACTGTAGCTTCAAGATATTCATGTATTGAACTCAATCCTTATTGTGCCACAGCAGCTCCTCGAGTCCCCACACATTTAAATGGCTGCCCTTCTGGTTTTCAGTTCAGAAGCAGGCAACAAGTGCCGATGGCACTTCAACCGAGTCCCTCTGTGGAACCTTGCATTAAAAAAGGAATTTAATGCATAGCCATGCAAAGGGACTCCACCAATGGGCTTACATGTTTTTAGGTACCCATGTTAGGAAAAGAATTCCTGACCTCATAGTGTGTTTCCTCTGACTCCACAGTGCTTACCATGCCAAAAGCCTGTGAAGTTTCAAAAAAATGACAGCACTTGTGAGATCAGTTTGGGATAGTCAGATGTTTTTGAAACAGGGAAAGAGGGAATCCTGGTTATAGGAAGGGATATCTGAGCAAGCCGGGGACTTGACATTTTGGAGCTTGTATTTGTACTTCACGAAGTGGGAGTGTGTCAAACTGTGGTGCCCAAATCAATGTATTGTAGAGGGCACCCTGTATAGCTCTGCCCTAGGTGTGTAATTTGAACTTGGAACTATCTGAGACTCTCATGCAAGAGGGTGGGGCATAGAGTAACATCCAAGCCATAAAAGACCTTTGTCAGTATACAAACACTCTGTTCTGAGCTGCTGCTTTTAGAAGAAATGTTCTTCAGTCATTCTCATTTGGACCTGGCCGCACCTGAAGAGGAAAGTTGTTGCTCTTTTTGTTCCCTATTCCTGTTGCAATTGGAACATCTACTCAACACCAGTCATAGCCTGAAGTATTGAACTGTTGTTTAATTAAAAATCCAACAGTGTGTATTTTATTACCATTTAAACCCATTAGGTATGTACTGCTCACATACAGTACCTTATGTGGTTTCTTAAAGTCTAAAGTGAAGTTTACAAGGCTGTCATAGGAAGACATTAAAAAATTATAATGTGTATCGTGTTTCATGAGCATTTTATGTACACTATTTTCTTATTTATTTATTGATATCAGGATTAAAATACCTCTGAACCAGAGGTTCTTTTACAAAGGTTCCACGTCGATAAGATAAGGACATACAATGTGACAAGGGGTTACACACATAGATACATAGATACATAGATTTTGACGGCAGATAAGGACCGCTTGGTCCACCCAGTCTGCCCATTTCCCTACCTAATGGATAAGCTGCAGATCCTAGTTAACCAGCAGCCTACTTCTTCCTACCCCAACCCCCTAGAATTGCCTTATGACTGTCCCATGCATGCTTGATTCCACCACTGTTTTTGACTCCACAACCTCCTCCGGAAGGCCGTTCCATGCATCCACAACCCTTTCTGTGAAAAATACTTCCTTAAATTACCTCTGAGCTGCCTTCTATCTTCAAATTGTGCCCTTGTTCTTGCACACCTCTTTTTGAAAGATGCTACCCTCTTGGACTTTATTGATTCCCTTGAGGTACTTGAAGTTTCTATCATGTCCCCCTCTCCCTCCTTTCCTCGAGGCTATACATATTCAGCTCCTTAAGTTTCTCTTCATATGTCTTCCGGTGCAGACCCTGCACATTTTGATGTTGCCCTCCTCTGGACAGCCTCCATCCTGTCTATGTCTTTCTGGAGATTGGGTCTCCAGAACTGCACAGTACTCCAGATGGGGTCTCACCAACTGTCTGTACAGAGGGATAATAACTTCCTGTTTTTTCTACTGGTGATGCCTCTCCCTATGCATCCCAGTATCCCCCCAGCCCTCCTTGCAGCCCTCTCACATTGCTTGCCCACCTTTAGGTCATCTGATATGACTACCTTCAGGTCCCTTTCCATTTTTGTTGTTGTTAGTATCTCACCCCCCATTGTGTACTCTTCCCCTGGATTTTTGTTTCCCAGGTGCATTACCTTGCACTTCTTAGCATTGAATCTAAGCTGCCATACATTTGACCACTCCTTTAACCTTGCCAAGTCCCTTCTCATCCTTTCCACCCCACCTTGTGCATCAACTCTGTTGCAGATCTTTGTGTCATCTGCAAAGAGACATACTTTTCCTTCCAGTCCCTCTGCAATGTCGCTATAAAGACATTGAAGAGGACCGGTCCTAATACTGAACCCTGCGGTACCCCACTAGTAACCCCCCTTTCTTCAGAGTGGACTCCATTTACTATTACTCTCTGTGTCCTATTCTCAGAGAGATTATGGCAGAGAATAATTCAAGATGGTTACAAATTGTACAAGGTAATCGGCAGTGACGTGACAAAAACAACAATAAACAAAAGCAATCAATAAGTTGGATTGTTAGATTTTTAATTAAACACCAGTTCAATACTTGTAGCAGATCAACTTATGGACTATTTGTCAAAACACAACCTACTGTGTCCTGAAAAACATGGGTTCCGGAGTGGGCATAGTACCTCCACAGCCCTCCTAGAATATACCTCCTTTATACACAATGCCCTCGATCATGGACACTTAGTTGGGTCGATCTATATAGACCTAACTAAGACATTCGACACTGTTAACCATGACCTTCTCCTAAACTCCCTGCCTTCCTTCGGCCTCTCCCAAGAGGCCACATCCTGGTTTGAGTACTACTTCTCCGGCAGAACTCAGCACGTTAAAATCAATTTGACCTTCTCATCCAGCCACCCTGTCCTCTCAGGGGTACCACAGGGCTCAATATTAGGGCACCTCCTTTTCTCCCTCTTCCTAAACGCCCTTCCAAAATCCTGCAGCAGTAAACTCCTGCTTTATGCCGATGACGCAGTCACCTTCTGGAGCCACCTTTTCCCGAATACTGTTTGACAAGCCCTACAGGGCTTTTTCACCGAGGCTGAATCCTGGTTTTCTGCCCATCAGCTAATCCTCAACCACAAGAAAACTAAAACCATCGTCTTTCCTCATCAACAGAGCCCACACTATGACTTCCAACTAAACATTCTAAATTCCCTGGGTACGCACTAGAGCAGGTCCCCTCCTTCAAGTACCTGGGTATCCGCTTCAACACCTCCTTTACCTACCATAAACACATCCAGATTCTATCTGCCTTGGTCAATGCCAGATTAGGTCTCCTATATCGACACAAACACTGTCTTCCTTCTGAGGCTATCCACCTTGCTGTTACATCTTCGGTCCTCTCCCTGGTTGATTATGGGATTGTGTGTTACTGCATGGCAGACACTACTTCCCTACGCTGTATCAAGACAGCCCTAAACAAAGCATGTCACCTGGTCGCAGGCTCTGATAGATTGACCCATACCTGTGACTTATACAAACTCACTAACTGGCTACACTTTGAAGGGTGACTAAAGTACATACCTGTCTGCTCTCAAAAAAGATTCTTCACAAACAAGCCCCCCCAGGTCTTCACCCCTTATCCAAATGGCCACCCCCAGCAGGGTATCAAGAAGCTCAGCGAAAGCCTCCCTCCTTGTGAAACATTGTAGGACCTCCTTGGGCCAAAGATCCTTCCAATACCATGCCCCCAGTTGGCTAAATAGTCTCCCAGCCTCCATCTTCCTGGAACCTAAGCTTGGCATATTTAAAAATAGCTTAAAATGCCTACACCTTATATCCTCTGCCTGTGACTGTTCTTAATCTCCCAAGCCTTTCTCTTCACCTCACCTCAACCCATCCATAATTCTACTCTGACATTGCTCTTCTCTGGGACTCCTCCTTGACACTATATGTTAGGTCATATTTACACTACTAATGATGTTTTTCAGATGCTGGATTACTTTACTTTGAGCTTTGTATCCCTATTGTACCCTTGCTCATATTACCTACATTGTTATGTGCACTCTACATTTTATCCTGCTCTATGTTGAAATGATCCTATATTTGACACTGGGTCCCTGACCCTAGACATTGCTCCCTTTGTTTTTGCCTATGCTCTAACTGTATATGTATTGTATACTTTATATGTGATCACTGTACCTTGACGTGGGGTCTTTGCAAAGGAGTCAATGACTCAAAAGGTTGTGATTCTGACTGTGATAATAAATAAATCAGTAATTTAGAAGTTAAGAGCTAGATAAAGAATTGACTAAGCAGAAGGTCAGCTGGTAGGATGAGTGGAAAGAGAGCAGGGGGTGAGAGTGAGGGGAGAGAGGGGTGAGGAGCCTCGGCAATAGGACAACCATTAACAATTAGGTGGATACAGTGGTAAGGTGGCCACAGAAGGGGGGGCTATTTAAGACAGTACTGAAGGTATAAGGAGAGGTGCGCTAGCTTAGAATGTGCAGTCACATCTGTTGAGTGTGGTGAGGTATCAGAGGAGTTTAGATTTAAAAGTGCATAATTTTGTTTTGGATAAGATTTCAGGTGGGAGGCCATTAAGCCATGCAGGTGCCTAAAACTGAAAATTCGCTTTGCCCGAGAGGTCCAGCAGAGAGGGTCAAGGTATGACTGCTTGGCCACACTATGTGTGTTACGCTGGTTTGGTGATGGCAGTAGAAGAGACTGGGTAGTTAGAGGAGTTAGAACAAGGCAACATTTTTTAGTCAGTAAGCAGGTCTGGTAGGTGACCCTGCCTTTTAAGTGCAGCCAGTTGAACTGCACATAGAGGTCACATGTATGGGTGTATTTGTCAGCTCCAGATACAAGTCTACATGACTTATTAAGTATAACTGTGAGTCTTTTAAGGGTGGTATCAGTAGCTGCTCCATAAATGACTAAACCATAGTCAGTTATGGATAAGATTGAACTACTGTAGTTACGGCCAGTCTTAGTGCCTTAGGTGTCAGGCAGTGACGGTACCAATAGAGGATCCCAAGTCTAGAGTTTACCATCCCAGAAATGTGGTTAATATGTAAGGAGTAAGTCAGTGAGCTATCTAATATAATAGCAAGGTATTTGAATTCCTGGACTAGTTCTAGTGGTTGATTTTGGTTATTCTGAATAGTTAGACAAGCTGATTTATGTTGGTTATGGTGGTTTGAAAAAAGCATAGCCTTGGTTTTTTTTAATAATTCATGAGTAATTTGTGATGAGCAAACCAGGTCTTAACTGATGTAAAGTTAGATTGAAAGAGGGAGTGGGTCTGTGTGGCTAGAGAATAAGACCGCATCATCCGCATAAAAGACCATGTTGTTGTTACAGGCTTTGGGGAGGTTTTTAAGGAACAGACCGAACAGTAGCAGTCCAAGAATGGACCCTTGTGGGACTCCTGAGTGCACGGTAAGGCTACGGGAGAGGGATTAATTAATCTTAAATTGTTGCGTTCTACTCTCAAGGTAGTGTTTGAACCAGCTGGTGACCACAGTGCAGATGCCAAGGGCAAGGAGCGTGCTCAGAAGGAGAGAGTGGTTTATGGTGTTGAATGCCTTTGTGAGGTCAATGTAGATTGATTTTTTTTTGTGGCCTCGATCAGTGTATTCTAGTAGGGCAGTGGTGGTGCTGTGGGCTTTTCTAAAGTTGTGCTGCTGAGGACATTGAATGTTCTATGTGGCCAGGTATTCAGTCAGCTGGTCCGAGACTATACGCTCAAGTGCTTTAAAGAGATGTGGAAGGATAGAAATAGGGCGACTGTTTGAGTATAGCGTTCTATCACCACTTTTGTGCACAGGTGTGAAAATTGCTGTTTTCCATGTTGAGGGAACTGCCTTAATGAGAGGGACAAATTTAGAAGATTGGTTAGGGGTTTCAAAACTACATCAAGTGAGAGGTTTAAAAGCTTCAGGTCTAGGGTGTCGCTGCTAAACCTGGTTTTGCCTAGTACTCTTTGTAGGTATTTTTTGGTCTCCACTAGTGTGACTCTCCTGAAGTAGAAGGGAGGAGTGTTGGGGGGGTGGGACAGCTGTTTTGGTTGAGTCCCATTTGTCAGTCTGGTCAAAGAAATCAGGGGGAAGTACCTTGCTGAGATCAGCGAAGGCATCATTAAATGTGTTCACAATTTGTTTAGAGTCCTGGATGGTAATGCCATTAACCTCTAACATAGTGGGGGGTGATTTATTGGGCTTGCCTGCGAGGTCTTTGATCTCATCCCAAAAACTCTGGCTGTTGCCCCATGTGTTAGTGAGCTCACTTTTAGAGTGTTAAATTTTTGCCCTATGGATTTCACGAGTGCGGGAGTTTCTGGCCACTCTATAACACAGCATATCATCCTGTTTGCCAGAGGCTAGTGTGACATGCCAGAGATTGCCCCTAACGTTCATCTTATTTAATAAGTTGGTGGTTATCCAAGGATTTGTAGTACCCCTAGTCTTTCTTTTATGTAGTGGGGCAAATATGTCACACTCCTTATTGAACTGTAAGATAAAAAGTTTAGTGCATGGTCAGCACTGCTAAAAGTGACAATGGGAGACCAATCACATTTTGCAAGGTAGTCCAGAAATTGATTGAGTTGCCCTTTTTTCAGGGAACGCTGGTAAGAAACCTTGGCTGCTGGTTTGGGGTCCTTATTTGACCAGTGGCATGTAACTGGGGAGTGATCGCTACTCGAGTCAGGGATAACTGTGGTGTTGGAGATTCTATCTGGGTGTGAGGTAAGTATCAGATCTAGGAGGGAGCTATTTCCTGTCCTATGATTTATTCTAATAGGGATGGTCACTATCTGGGTAATGTCATGGGCAGCAATAGCGTCTTTATAGGTGTCAGCTTTGGGGGCCAACCAAATAACATTAAAGTCATCCATTACCACTATCTCAGAGTGATATGGCAGGCCATCAAGGTATTCAAGGACCATATTGAGGCCGGAGGTTATTTAAGCAATAAGGTGTGATCAGGGGTTATATTGACAGTCTGTTAATCACCCCCTAGGGGTGTAATGTGGCACGAGGCACAGCCAAGTGCCATATTGCCCCAGGTGGTGATTAACTGACTGTTAATCTAACTCCTGGGAGTGCCTTATTGCTATTATAAAAAAGTATTCCAAAAGAAAAGTGTTAAACGTATACTTTTTGAATGTTTGTCTCATTTTGAGGGAGATTTTTAATAAAATACTTCTTCCACCAACAGTTTAAGAATGATGGTTAAAAATCAAGAATGCAGCATTCAGTCATTGAGCAGTGGTAGAGGATGGAATGCAGACAGAAAGAATCCAAGTGCCATGGTGATCAGGCTGTACATGACAGTGTAACAGGCATTAATGTAAGGCTGTTGGAATCCTAACTGCCAATCAGATCGCAGAATCTCTGAGATCCTTTTTATAATTTTCTTAATCTGTTTCTAGCAACCCAAACCTCTTGTATGCTTAAAGAGCTGGTGTACTGCCTAAAACTAATATTAGAGTTTAAAAGCAGTCAGCCAATACTTTTTATATTTGAGGTACTTTTTCATTTCCTGTTGTTTCATTAGAAGATTGTTTACCTAATGTTAATAGGTGGAACAGCGCTTTTCCTGGCAGCTGACATATCTAGCTCTATTGCCCCCATCACATCATCAGCACTGTGGCCTGAATGACTGACATCACTGCTGCTTAGGAACAGCCACTCAGTGGCTGCCAGGTCAGTCTCCTGTGATGTCACTGTCAGTGAGATCACAGTGCTGATGTTGCAGTGTGTGTGTGTGTGTGGGGGGAGGGGGGTTATACAGATAGATATGTCAGCTGCCAGGCTAAAAGCTGTTCCTCACATCCAGCACAATATTGTCACACAGAAGACTTTGTAATGAGCAAAGGAAAAAGAAAATACTTCCCTAATAAAAAGTTATAACTATTTCTTGAAAGTTGTATTATTTTCCTGTATGCCTGTTTTGGCTCCACTAGCTCTTTAATCAATAACTTACGACAAGGGTGTAAGTTGTTGTGGGATTTACCCACACTTGGTATGGTGTGTCACGCAGCCACAAGTCAAGTGACGAAAACTGCACCAGAACTGTTTCTTTGAAAATGTGAGGTACAGTTTCATTGAACTGTGTTTCCTGTATGATTGCAATTTCTCCTGTTAGCTTTTGCACATGCACAAAGTCCCATTTTCACTTTTCAAACAGAGATTTCAACCGGAAATAACCCTTGTTTTTGAAAAAAGGAACATTGCCGAAGTTAACTTAATTCATGGAATATAACAGTTAATGTAATATGAGCCACTGGAGAGAAGCTTTCGGTTTAGGTTCCCCCTCCTCACTGGAAAAGATCCTCCTTCTTCATGTCACTGTTGTATTTGTAGCAGTGCGTGGTTCCAAGGTAACGCTACCCTGCCAGAAATGAATAACAAAGCATGGGGTGTGGGGATGACCCAGAGTGGTAAAACAGGTAAGTGTGAAGGCAGGAATCAACCACTCACTCACCAATAAATTAAAAAGCAGCTTAACGTTTATTTCATAATTTACAGCCACCAAGCCCATTGCTTCACCCATCTAGGCTTTCTCAGGGGTGCAGTGGCCCCAGCATTTTATTGTCTTACCCCTGGAGTGCTGTTTCTGAATTTATAGTCACTCTACACTCCCTCTGAAGCATTTATGCAGTTCTGACATCCTTCGTGTCCTTATGTCTCTAATGATTTAGGATTCTTCAAAGACGGCAGTCAGTCAATCAGTCTACAGGCCTTACTCGGCTGAAATGACACTTTTGTGTTCACCAGTGCAGGTCTTCTTTTGTCTGCTAGTTTTGTCAATGTACACCAAGTCATATGGCCGCTTCAGGACATACATTACAGATATATCCCTGCAGTTTATGAACATTTTATCTCAATCTCATTATCCAGACATACTATTCTACGGTTTTCACTTTATAAGCATAGAAACTATGCTTACGCCAGCCACAGGGATCATTACCATTGATTCAAAAACACCCTGTAAGAATTATCTTTCTACATGGATCATATAGGCTGTTACAAGAAGGCTGGTCTGTTGCTGAAGTTTTTTGCCTTTTTGGCTATAATTAGCAATTTGTTCAAAAAAGTTTCTTTGCTCGTTCTCCGTACTCTGAAATGTGCCAATGTGTATTCATAATTCTTGTGATGGCATAGAATAGCTCTGAGAATCTGTTAGCCATTACTAATCTTTCAATGTCTTCCTGTGTGGGACATTACTGGAGTCAGCTATCCATGGTGGTGGCTGTCACAAACCCACTCAGCAGGTCAGCCCTCTACTCCCAAAGGGCCAACATCCAAGCGCAGTCTTGTGAACAGTTAACAGAACAAGGTAACCCTCTTATCTGTTTTTGTGGATTCAAATCAACCTTTGGTCTCAAGTTCTGGAGGGATTCAAACTGTGAACCTCTTGTTAGCATACCCAATGTACAGGCTCAGATAATTCTGTCTTCGGGGGGCCAGATATCTTTGCCTAGGGGCACCTAACCAGGTGTACAGAAATGAATCCTTCAAAACTGTAATAAAAGACCTCAGATTTAAAAAGTTTACCTTTTTCCTGTCTGGTATCACCATTAAAGCTTATGTATAGTGTCTGCTTTAACCATATATACTCTACTTGTAAAAGAAAGAAATCAAAGACAGACCAAGTAAGCTCTAAAAACAGAGTTTTACTAAAATAGATAAAAAAATATGTAACCCATAAAATACAGAACTATTATACCACAAGACATACAAACCTCTTAAACAAAACAGGTTTTAGCAGTGCAGTTCTCACTACGGTACTTAGATTTGCCTCTGTCTCTAAATACCTGCTTAAAGTGCTCACAGATGTTTCTTTGTCAGAGTCCAGATAAAAGTGTCTCTGAAGAGAAACAGAATAATGTTTAAAAGCTGGTTTTCCCCACCTATTTGCATGAGGTCACCTAGCTCCTCCCTGTCAGAATATATAAAAAAATATATCTATATAAAAACAGGATGACTTTTCCAAGTATTAAATTCTGCAACCTCAGCATAACTCATGTTCTTCAAATGACTCTCTTTGATCTTATGAGAAGCTTCACCCTTCCAGGACGTGAAAGCATATTTTATGACTTTGCACTAAAGCGTCAAACTTGCTCTTCTTCCTCTAAGCATTATAAAACTTTAGGATTTCCCTCCTAACAACTACAGCTATAATTAACTTAAAAATAGGAGATCTTTGATCAAGGCCTGTTCTACTCTGTAATTAGCTTCTGGCCTTCCACATAACACCTTGTATCTAAAACCTGTGTGTGCGTGTGTGTGTGATCTCACATGCTATTTCAGCATTTCTCATGGGAGACAGTTCATAACACATTTTTTTTATTTAAAAAAAAATCACACAGCACTCAGAACTGGCTGTCCATGTCACAGTAGCATCAACCCTAACAATGGCCTGTTCAATCATATCCCTTTCATAATTTCTTTTTTTTTTTGAAACTCTGTTTATTTAATTTTCAAGTTGCAAAAGGACAAGACATACAGACTGCATTCAACCTTTCCATATGTTGGTTACAAAGACTTTCCCACAGGCAGTTTCTTGTAAACAGAATATTCCATCGTTGGTAATCACAAGTGAAATTAAACACCCCCACATTTCATCTGGCCGTCTACATAGACCGAGCACCTTTACTTTAAATGCTTATTATCTGGATTAAGCTCTCTGCGATGGGATTTCTCGAATTCGATAAAGACTCTGTCAGCTCAAGGGATAAAGTCAGGTCTTACTTTTGCCATGAATAAAATCCATCGCCTCCATAAAATTTCAAACTGAGGTAATCCCTTATTCAAACAGGCTGTCAATGCCTCCATCCTATATATGTTCATCATGATTTCCTGCCATTTATCTAAAGTGATAGGAATATGAGACAACCAGTTTTTATATATAACCTTTTGAGCTGCTATGAATGCTATTTTCAGAAACTTAATTATAAGGGGGTCTCTGTATTCTTTCGGTAATTCTAAAAATAAGAAGCCAGTAGGTGACAAAGTCAAATTTGGAATGATTATTATCCTCAGGGCCTGCTGCAAATCCGACAGGAAGGGGGACAGGGCTGGGCAACTCCAAAACATATGTAAATATGTTGCCCTCACTTGGCCACAATTTCTCCAACAGTCGACTGAGCTGCCATTCAGAATTAATCCCATGATCTTGGGGGATAGGAAGTACCTAATAAAGATTTTCCAGGAAAACTCCTGCCAGCTAATAGCCGAAAGGCCCCAATGTATTTTAGTTTGTGCCCACGTCCACACCTCCCCTGAAATCTGATTTCCCAAATCTTTCTCCCATGCTTTTTTTATGGAACCTGTGTTGTCCCCTCTCCATGCCAGTAGGTCCCTATAAAGGTTGGAAATGATGTGTGATCTAATAGGGATCCCCTCTAATGCCCTTTTGAGAGTGGAGGCAAGCTGAGGCGGAGATATGGTCCCCCACTTATGTTTCGTGGCCAGATCTCTCACATAATTCCTAACTTGAAAATATCTAAATCTATCCTGCCAAGGAATTTCATATCTACTCACAAGTGTTTCAAAGGGAACAATCTCTCCTCCCTCTATGAAGTGCCATATCAAATGCAGTCCCATAGCCTCCCATCTCCTAAATCCAGTGTCCCATCTACCAGGTACAAAGGATTCTAAATGTGGAATAGACCACAATAAAGATCTCCAATTATTAGCCTTCTTGTCTTTCAGGGTGTTATACCATGTTTCAAGTGTGTGCACTGTGAAGGGATTCCCTAGATGGTCTATATTGGGTCTTCTCCCCTGATCACAAAGCATACTGTTTACGCTAGACCTTGCCCCTTCTTTCAGTTCTAAGTTTTTCCATTTAGAGATGTATAGATTGTCTAACCAGTATATGATTGTCCTCAACTGTGCCGCCTGGTAGTACAGCTTGAAGTTGGGTAGCGACAGGCCTCCTGCCTTTTTCGGGATCTGAAGCATTGAGAGCCTAATTCTAGGCTTATTTGGTCCCCATAGAAAGCGTGAGATCACCCTGTTTAATGTACTGACGTAAGAGTCCGGGATTCTAATAGGAAGAGTTTGTACTAGATATAATAATTTAGGGAGAATTATCATCTTTATGGCCTCCACTCTCTGGGACAAAGAAATTGGGGTATTTGCCCATTGCTCCATTTCTGATTTGATAGATTGCAGGATTGGAGAGAAATTAAGTGGGAATAGACTGGTTACCTGGAAACACAATTGAACCCCTAGATACTTAACGTGAGATAGATCCCACCTGAAAGAGTGCCTGTGTTTGATTTGCTCTGTTGGTTCATAATGCATTTTTAAGACCTCTGTCTTACAGACATTCAATTTATATCCAGCCAGGGAGCTAAACTCTGACAGAGTATCCCACAGGCTTGCTAGGGAATGTTCTGGGTCCCGTAGGTAAACCAAAAGATCATCAGCATATAAGGAGAGTTAATGGGTCTCTCCCCCTAATTCCAACCCCCCCGTATCCCCTCATCCTGACGCAATGCCTGGGCTAACAACTCCAGATATAGGGCGAAGAGCAGGGGGGAGAGAGGGCACCCCGTCTTGTACCTCGCTGCAATTTTATCGGATGAGAGACTTTACCATTTATCTTTACATAGGCCCTTGGATGAATGCATATCTTATTTATAATCTTTATGAAGGCCTCAGAAAATCCAAACCTACCAAGAGTCAATTCCAGAAATTTCCATGCCACCCGGTTGAAGGCCTTCTCAGCGTCTAAACTCAGAATCAAACAAGGTACCCCTGACCGGGCGGCATGAAACATTTCATGTAATGTTCTTTTGAGATTGTCCTGGGTTTGTCTACCAGGGATGAACCCTGTTTGATCATAGTTGATTAGTCTGGGCAGTATTTCCTTCAGTCTTTTTGCCAGAATTGAAGTGTAAAGCTTATAATCGATATTCAATACCGATATAGGGCGGTAGGACCCACATTGAGTCGAATCTTTCCCCGGTTTGGGGATGCTCAATATGACTGCATAATTCCATGTATCTGGAATATCCTGTCTCAATTGTGCCAGTCTGCAGGCCCTCAGTAATGGGTTATCGATCTCCTTTCTGAAGAATTTAAAAAATTCAGGTGTGTAATCATCTGGACCAGGGGACTTCCTGGTTTTCAGTCTTTTAATTGCTGCTGCCAGTTCTTTTGGGGATATGGGGGGAGTCCAAGGATCCACTAAGTTCCTGGGACAATTCTGGTAGTCTGAGATTGTTTAAGTAATTTTTGATACGTTCACTATCCGGGGTGATCCACCCCATAAAGACTTGTGTAGAATTCCCTGAAGCCTGCAAGAATTTTTTCTGGAGGCTTGACCAGGCCTCCTGTCTTGGGGTCCCTGATCTGTGTAATTGTATTTTCTGCAGACTGCCACCTGAGCCTATGTGCCAGGAGATGGGCTGCCCGGGGGCCTGACTCATAATATCTTTGTCTCAACCGTTGCAGCACCTGCTCTGTTTTAATATCAATAATTTTCTGAATCTGTTGCTTAACACTTAAGATTTCTGATTGTACCAAAGCCTTTCCTGCCGCATCTCAGTCCATCAGGACCCTCAGTTGCTCCTGAAGCTGCTCCATTTGTCTGTTTTGTTGTCATTTAAACTGGGCTGCAAATTTAATACAATCCCCCCTAAACACTGTTTTTATGGTATCCCAAAGTACAGTATCAGGAATCTCTCCTGACTCATTATCTAATTGAATTTGTGATAGTCTATTTTTATCCATGTCCATAAACTCCTTCAAGTTTAGGAAATAATTATTAAATCTCCAAAGAGAATGCCCTCTTTTAGCTTCCCAACTTAAGGTTACTGACATCTGGGCATGGTCCGAGAGGATGGAGGGGATATGTCTACAATCTAAGATCTGGTGCTGATGTTCTCCTGATACTAATATGTAATCAGTCCTGGTGTATGAACCATGTGGGTATGAATAGTGGGTATACTCTCTTTTGTTCAAGTTCTGGTGTCTCCAGGCATCTATCCAGAAGTTCCCCTTTAGGTGTCTCCTAATTAATCTGCCCACCGGTGTCTGCTGAAAGGTTTTTGCCCTTGAGGTATCTCTTTGGTCCGAAATCTGGTTTAACTCTCCACCCACCACCAATGTTCCGACATGGTTTGTTGCAATCTTATGTAGCAGGGAACTAACAACTTCCTTTGTGGAGCCCGGTGGAACATATAGGGAAGCCAGAGTAATAGGTATACCCTCCAGATTCCCCACAATAATTGCCAAGCGTTCCTCTGGGTCTACATAGCCACCAGTCTTCTGAAATTGAGTCCCTCTTGCCACCAAGACTGCCACCCCCCTTCTCTTCCCCCCCCCCACAGGAGGCCGCCACAATAGTATCAAACTCAAATTTCCCCAGCTTCTGATGTTCGGATTTACTAAGTTGTGTTTCTTGTAGTAAAATAAAGGAAGGGTTCTCTTTTTTCAGGATTGTTATGATTTTGAATCTCTTTATCGGGTTGTTTAGCACATTAACATTATGTGAGTTAATTTTGATCTTCTTACTATCCCCCCTCCCATGTGCTTCTCGACCGTCCCCAAGATAATCCACCCCAGCTTGCCTCCTTGTTATTCCTCTCACCCCCTGTCAGTCACAACAGGCCCTGTATCCATTTCCGAAATAGAAAAACCAAATGCCTATGTAACTGTATGTTTAACATAGGTACATGCAGTCTGGCAATAAGATGAACAAAACATATAAATTCAAGTAACTTAGGGGGTACCTTAAACTGCGCAACTCGTACCCCCTGATAACCTCTATATACAATGTAACTCCCAAGGTAGGGGAGCAGCGTATTGTGTTCCCTATTAGCACGAGTGTGCCACACTCGATTGGGAGGAAAAGGAGCCACCCGTGTAGCTCGATACTCCAAGACCCTTATGCAATTGAGTCCATGCCAGATGTCATGGCCAATCAACATCATCAGCAATCCCCACCAGAGGCCCAGTGTGGACGAAGCCATCTTGTGGTACCACCCACCCACCCATAGCCTCGCAGCTGCTCATTTACTTACCCCCCCCCCCGAGACCCAAGTTTCATTTTTACAGTCAGGCTATGGATATCCCATTTATCCAGGACAGCTACTATTCACTTATGAGCCCCAAAGCCTCTCATTTATTCCTGAGAGGCTTCTCTTAATCCCTGGGAGGAAGCTACTGGGTCCTATCCTTTATAATTCATGGCGGGGCTATGACCTCGTAAGTATAAACATCTCATCCCCTAGAACAAACCTTCCTTGTCTATCCGGTCCCCAAACTACTCCACTTGTATGTTTTGTCAGATCACCCCACATTTAACTATAAATTATGTCCAAGGTATCCTTGTCTTTATGTATCAGTTCCCATCTTGTCTATATGGCCAGCTACCTAGCTTCCCTCCCACTTAAAATTACCCCTTTTCATCCCCCCAGAATTACCCTGTATGCTGGTAATAAGTATTTAACACTGCCCCCCCCCCCGCCTTATCGCAGCGGGAAGTCTCCTAATTACAGGATAAGTATTACTTCCGGTATTTCATCTGCTGTCTACTAAGCGTCGCTCTCCTTTCCAAGAACCCTCCTCCCACTCGTCTACTAGGCCTTCCCCCTTTCTTTACCTCCTCAGTGACCCCGACAGTTCCCACATGTCCCAAAAACAAATCCAAGCCACTAGGACATATTGAACTGATTAGAATCCACCCCCTGACCCAGCTTCTCCCTCACAGGAAAGGCCCTGCAGTTTAGTTAGACTTACTGATAAGCGAAGATCTCCCTGACTACATCCCTGAGGTTCCGGACTCCAGCTCAGCTGCCTGCCCAATTCAGAACCACTCTTTGGAGCCACCTTCCCATCAGGTTCTCCCCTGTATAATCCAACCCACTAAACCAGCCCCCATAGAAAGAGGAAAACTAGTGAAAGCTCAGTGGCTTCTGCCCTGAGAGATCCTGGTTAAGTGACTCCTTAGACACCCCTCCTCCCATCCCTCCCCCCAGAGACCCATACACGTTGTTAAACTTTCAAATTCACCATAGTAATATTCTTGTTGTTTTTTAAATCAGTTTTTAATAGCATTGAAATAGGCAGTCAATAATATTCTGCAGTGTCTCTGCGGAGGAGGAGAGACTGGGAGATAGGCCTAAACAAAGAACACAGAGGCAAATAAGCTTCTTAAGCTTAAGCTTCTGTTGCTCACCCTCGATGAGGTAATTCATCCATTAACAAAAATCCTAAACCTCTCTCTCAGCTGTGGAAAATTCCCAGACCTATGGAAAACAGCCACCGTGACACCTGTCCATAAAAGTGGGGACAAGACGATTCACTCAAATTATCGCCCTATCTCCATACTGCCCCCACTCTCTAAGGCACTTGAGCGCATCGTGGCTGATCAACTTACCGACCACTTGGATAAATACAATATACCTTGTCCACAACAACACGGCTTCCAGAAAGGTCACAGCACCACCACAGCCCTTCTTGAGTTCACTGGAGCTTTGCACAAATCCCTTGACAACGGCCTTCTCACAGGGGCTGTTTTTGTCGACCTCTCCAAGGCCTTCGATACAGTACACCATGGACTACTAATACACCAACTACTGAATGCCGGGCTATCACCTGACCCTTCTCTCTGGTTTAAAAGCTACTTAGAAAACCGGTCACAGAGAGTAAAAATTGCGGACGCTCTTTCTAACACCCTGCCTGTTCGCTCGGGTGTCCTACAGGGATCCATACTGGGACCCCTCCTTTTTAGCCTTTTCTTAAACTCCCTCCCTTACCACAGCTCTGAGCAGATCATACTATATGCCAATGATGCTGTTGTATTCTCCACTCACAAAGATCCTGCAGCTCTTCAAACAACCTTCAACTTGGTTTCAGTTCTGTAGAGACATGGTTTCTTAATCATAAATTGGTCCTCAATGACAAGAAAACCAAATCTATGCTCTTCTGCAGCTCTCATAACCCACACAAGCTACACCACTTGGCTATCTCCACCACCCAGGGCAACACTCTAGATCAGGTGGTGTCCTTCAAATACTTAGGGATTCAGCTTGACCCTAATCTCTCCTATGGACTTCATGTAGTTAATGTAGCTAGAGCTGCTAATACACGGCTTGGTCTCTTCTACAAACACAGACCATACCTCATGCTAGAAGCTTTGAAGGTTGCAGTCCTGAGCTCTGTGATCTCTGCAATAGACTATGGTCTCATCATTTATGGCTCGGCCACAACCACAACCCTTATCGCCTCTCAACTGCCTTAAATAAAGCATGTCGGCTCATCACTGGTGCTCACCGTCTCACCCACACATGTGACCTGTACACTCAGACTGGCTGGCTCCAACTATCAAACCGCATAAAGCTTCTCACCTGCTCCATGGTCAAAAAAATCTACCTTGGCCTTGCACCTTCTGGGGTCTCAACTCTGTTACAACACCGAATTAACAGACGGTGCCTTAGGAGATCCACGCTACAGCTACTGAAAGTCCCCCACTGTCACACTTCACAGGGACAACGCTCTTTTGCTTATCGAGCACCACTCTGGTTCAATGGCCTCAGCCCAACCATCTCCTCTGCCCCAACTATTGGTATGTTTAAAACTAGGCTCCAGGACTATCTCACTACCATCAGCTCCTGTGACTGCCCAACTTAACCTTGTTTCTCCACTTCCCTTTCTGCTCTAGTTGTCCCCCCCTCCACTGGATTCTACCCTCACATCTTGGTATACCCAATGCTGCACTTTTCACCGTCTTGCCACCCTTCGTACATTCCTTCTTGCCCCCTACCCTCTTCCCTCTCCCTATGACTCTGGCACTTATTATCTGTTGTCTATTTTCTCTGACAAATGCCTCTGGCTGCCTTGTTACAATGCTACCCTTGAACTGTATTAATCTGCACTCTGTTTGCAATGTCCACATTGTTGTAATGCCTGTCTTGATGTTCCCCATAATCTGTATTTCTCTGGCATGGAACCTTTGTAAAAGAGCCATGGCTCAAAGGTATTTGTAATCCTAGACTTGATAAATAAATAAATAAATAAATAAATAAATAAATAAATATCTCACCGGTGCGAGTGTTTCTTCATGTATTCGATAGATTATTCTGCTGTGCAACCTCAGAGTTTTGATTATGTGTTAAATGGAATAGCATTTTTTTTATGCCCTTCAGGGTAGTGCTCGCCACTTTCCTTCCCTCTCGATTGCCACTACACCAGGGGTTCTGCAGAATCGGGGGAAGATTGCCACACCTGGGGGCCAATACTACCTCGTAGCCTCGATCCTTAAATGCCTGAAGGGCCTCCTCAGCTGTGTGGTAAATTTCTGTTCCTGTATCCCAGTTTACTCGGAGTCGTGATGGGTAGGGTGTCTGAAACTTCACCTTGACCTCCTTTAGCTTTCTTAAAAGAGGAGCATACGCCTGCCTTTACTGTTGGATCAGTTATAGGTAATCCTGGTGGAACAATAGTCGGGCCCCATTATAGTCCACCTGGTCTTGTTTCCATGCTGCTGTTAAAATCCTTTCCTTATCTCAGTAGCTTGAAAATTTAACAATGATCAAGCGTGGTCTGGCTGCAGAAGCAGTTGGCTTAGGGACAAGTGCCCGGTGTGCTCTCTCAACCTTAAATGTGAAGGCCAGTGGTAAATCAAGGACATGGCATAGCAGATTTTCAATAAAGTCACTCATCTCCCCTATTTCAGCTGATTCAGGCAAGCCATATATCCTTATATTATCTTGGCGAGAGCGCGCCTCTAGGTCCAGACACTTAGCTGATATGTTTTCATTCTGGTGAATTAGAAATTCGATTGCCCTGGAAATCTGGTGCAAGTCATCCTTGGCTGTCGATACTCGATCCTCCGCTCCGGTGACCCTTGCTTCTAGTTTGGTCAGGTCCAAGTGTAGTTTGCTAAACTCTAGTTTTGTTTCGTTCCTGAATTTTTTAATTTCTGCTAGCAGCGTCTCAAATCTGGTTTTGGAAAGAGTGTCCATTTCGGCTTCTGTGTCACCTCCCGCCATACTCACAGGAGACTCCCGCCTGCTCGCCACTGAACTTGCGGGGCTCAATCCAGTGTAATCTTGTTTAGTTTTCACACTCCTGGAGTAGGATCGCCTTCTAGATATATTTCCACAAGTTATTTTATGCATTTTGTCTGGATTAACTGAGTTCAGGCTGTGTGGAAATTAATTAGTAGGTCTCAAGGTGGAGAGCTCTCTGCTTAAACTTCCATACCACTGATGGCGTCAACGGAAGTCATCCCTTTCATTATTTCTAACTTCAGACTTTATATCTATGCTGTTTCACTTGCTGATAATCGTCATGTTGTGTATAATTTCTTTTAGCATTCATGAACCGGCCACACAGTATGCTGTCAAGCAATCTCTGCCTGAAACTGCCTGCCTGGAGAATTCAAAGTACCAGCTGTGATCAGCAGGGTCAATGGACACAGTACTTGCAGTGACATTGTAAGGATCATCATGGGTAACATAGGAAGCAGATGGCAAAATAATTCTGACACCACTGCTGGCACTACTTGTGAGTTGATGATGCCTGGTATAGGGGGTCAGAGTGACTGTCGTGGACAGAACAGATTCCTTCAATGAAGGCTGCACACCACTGGTAGTGGGAGTACCAGAGCCTAACCCTGACCTTGGCATCACTGGAACAGTTGGGGGGGCTACAGTAGGTAAGATCGCTGTTGTGGCTTTCTTCTGTTACTTACCGCTTGTTAACTATGAACGATGCAGAAACCTGGACTGAACAGGAGAACTCAGGACTTATCGTTATGCCTGGAAAGGTGCCATTACGATGGTGAGGACTTCAAGGCACAATTGTACGCAGTGACCTTGTGGTGCAATGGTAGTACATCTGATTCCAGATCAGAAGGACTCGTGTTCAAATCACGCTAGGGTCATAAGAACTCTGAGTGAACTGGGTGGGCCAAGCAGTTCTTTACTGCAGACAAATTCCATGTTTCTGTTTTCTAGGACTACAGTAGTTTCCTTAGTTTGCAATAAGTGTTTGGGGGAAATTGTCGCCGACCATAATGGAACCTGCTGGTTCTCATCGGCATTCAGTCTGTCTGGAGAAGCCAGAGTGGAGCCCGATGTTTTCCATGAGGCATCCATTCTCTTAAGTTCCTGACAAAATAATTCCTGAACATTTTGTCAGTGTCTACTCATGACCTGGCTAACTCTCTTGAAGATTACACAAGCCTTCCTATTGGGGAGTAGGCCCAGACAGCAAACATAGCAAGCAAGCAAGCAAAACTTTATTTATAGTAGGTGCCCTTCCAAAGTTCAGGGTGCCTTTACAAAACATACAGCATACAATTCATATTCCAATAACTTTAAAATGATACTACAAGTTAAAATTATTAAAATTCAGTTTCAGTTTCAGAGTGCAGCAGCATAAGCAGATTTCCATTAACCCATGAAATGCCTGTGCAAATAAATGGGCCTTAAGGAAATTTTTAAATCCCTCAACGGTCAGGCTATCTCATACCTGACGAGGTAGAGAATTCCACAGGGTAGGAGCCATTAAGGCAAAAGATCTACCTCCAGATGTTTTCAGACAGAATGGCTATCACCCTTGTATATCTTCAGGTCACAATGACAGCAGAAACAGCACAGTTTTTGACAGTGGCAGACAGTCATTTTCAGATGACACCAGCAACAATTTATGGGAGAAATTCGAGTAAAATTATGTTTTTTTTTTCCCTCAGTGGTCCAATGAGCTTGACAGTAGCAGGAGACAGAACTAAGAAGAAGAGGCACTGCAAACATTATATCGGCAATGTCGACGTACATCACTGTGGACGGCCCCTAGCTAGGCAAACATTTACAAGTGGTCCTGACACTGATGACTCACCGTTCCAAAGGTGTGACTCATATGACAGATCCTCTAAGAAAATCTGTACTGTTAGGATGTTCTGGTAAAAACTGTCCCTTTCTATCAATTAGTCATCCATTTCCTGTCATAGCCACTGTAAGAGTACCAGCTTACTGACATCATCAGTTGGGTTTTGGTCAGTCCTAAAGTAGTAGTTTGTCTGATTGTTCAACTGTCATAAGCATTCATTCTTATACTGTTCATAATCATGGGTGACAAAAGTATCACCCTTGGCTGCACTCCATATGACTTTGGTTTGTTTATTTTCTATATAATCTTCTTTACTGATTTTCAAAACTTAGACAGACATACATATACCTGGTTGCACCAGGCTACACAGTCCCAAACTGACTGTGAGAACTATATACAAAACACCTATATACATACACAGCACAGGAAACCACCCTCCAAAGTGCTCCTATACACTTGTAGCACTTTTAACCCGAAGTAACAGGATCAATAAATGAATTTAATCAAAAGGAAAATAAACCCTAGAACCCAACTCCTGTTTCTCCAAAGAGGGCATCAAATCATAAGCTGTTTCTTGAGTGCAATCCCTCTAGGTGGTGGCTCCCTGCTGCATCCCCTGGAAAGAGAGAGAGTCCCCATCTTCTCGCCTATCTTAGCAGACCAAGACCATCAAACTAATTTCCTTATGTATGCACTATCACCCTTCCAAAATAATGGCTTATCTGACCAATCAAACCAACATCATTCTAAACATATCTGTATTATATTCCAGCATAACCTTCTCCTGCTGGTCACATCCCGACAGACAGGCCTGTGTTTGGGCAACTTTACTCTGCAGTGAGTAAATCGCTTTCCAATGTTGACCATCTTTTAGCATATAGCCCTTTCTTACACTTTGAGCCAAGATACCTCTGTATTCTACCCAGAGCCCCAGTAAGATCTCTCACCCACTGATCATATCCATACACCTGATCATCTTTCCAGTGTTGCAGCAGAAAAGATTTGACAATCGCTGTCATTAAAGAAAGATATTTGGGTGTAGTACCTGAGATTTGTGAAAAAATCACCTAGAATACAAATCTCCGGCATTATAAATTCTGAATAATCCAGCAATGGGTCCATACGCTGTTTAATTTCAACCCAGAGGGGCGCAATTTTACTACATTCCCACAACACATGTATAAGATCCACTGTTCCGGACTCGCATCTAAAACACAGGTCTGTCTGTCTGAGGTGTCTATCACATAGTTTCACAGGGGGTAAAATACATATTAGAAACAATAAAATATTGCATACTCTTATATTTGGGCATAGATATACAGTATATTTGTTACTCTTCCATATATTGTCCCAATCCAAGTTCCTGGGGGCCATCGTCCTGACCCAATATGCCACCTTTATAGGAGAGTTCGGACTAAAGTAATCCAAAAGCACTTTGTATACTTGTGAAAGAGATTTAGATATTGGATCAACCTCCTTTAGTTTGTCCCAAGTGAAGGAATTATCCATAGACTCCCCAATCCTTTTCCCCACCCCCTCTAACATGCGTGTGAGCTGCAACCTTCTAAAGAATGGCATTCCTTCACACCCAGCTGGAAGGGCCACTCTACTACCCTAGATCACATCCCTTATCTTCAGACCCAATAACTGATCAGCCCATCTTTTACTAATTACTTGATCTCCAATTATTAAGTTAGGATTGCCTAGCACAGGTTGGTCTCTAGCCTTCATCTGATTCTTTCTCTGGACTGGAGTAAGAAATGACCACGAGGCTCCTTCCAATTTCACAATTGGATTCCAGGATATCTTTTTAGGGACCCTTTCTATGTTAGCAAATAGGAATGCCTCCGAGGAGAGGCCGGAGTCCTTTAACATTTGCCTCTCAATTTGTAACCAGGTTGGTACATAGGGCTCCCCTTCCAGAATTCTAATCCATCGAATCATGAGCCCCAACTGTCCCACCACATAGTATACATGGAGGTCAGGCAATTTAATCCCCCATCTCATATGGCAAACACAAAATGCTATGCTTTTTCCTAGGAGGTTTAGCGTTCCATAAAAATTCCGAAAGGAGCTTCCTACTTATGTTAAACCAAGTTGCAGGAATGCTATATGGGGCTAAATATACTGGATACAGTAACCTGGGCAATAAATTAATCTTGATGAGACCCAGCCTAGCCGTGAAATTCAAGGGAAGCTTATTCCATCTTAACATATCCCCCCTAATCGCTGACAGTACCCCATCCATATTTAATGCAGCACCCTTTTCAATACTAGATGTAATCCAGATGCCCAAATATTTCAGCTTGTCCACCTTCCATTGTATCTGTAGTGGAGCGAAATCTGCTCTACATACATGAGGTGTCAAAGGCAAAATCTGGGTCTTAAGTCAAATTTAGTTTATAATTCGCAACTTTAGAGTATTTCCTTTTTAAATCTATTGTTCTTTTAAAACTTATTGCCGGATCCTGTAAATGGAGAAGTATATCGTCAGCAAAAACTGAAAATTTTAACTCCCTCACCGCTATTTTAATCCCCTTTATTTGTGCATCAGTATTAATAGCTTTCAACAGAGGTTCCAAATATATGTTAAAATCGGTGAGAGAGGGCATCCTTGTCGAGTCCAATTTTCTAGCTGAATCTCTTAAGAAACAAAACCGTTGCACAATACTCTAGCTGTTGGAGCTGCATATATATTTTTGATACCTCTAATCAGGCCCTCTGGAAAACCCATCTTCTCCATTGTAGCAAAAGGAAAAGGATGGGAGACCCTGTCAAAGGCCTTTTCCACGTCTAAAGATATCAAAGCTAGGGGTAATTGAGAGTCTGGCGCACAGCTAAGCATATGGTGTAGCTTCCTAAGGGCATCATGTGCTCCCCTCCCTGGCATAAAGCCCACTTGTTCATGACTAATTAAAGTTGGAGAAATACTCAATATTCTATTAGCTAGAATTCTAGTAAGAATTTTAATATCTTGATTCATCAAAGCTATAGGTCTTTAATTGCCTGGTATATCTCTTGGCTTATCTGGCTTGGGAACAAGTGTGATATATGCCTGGTACAGCGGGGCATGACACCCCTTCTCACATTATGGTGCTAAAAAATTGTTGGAGAATAGGAAGTATCGTCTGTACTGTATATGCACCTGATAAAACTTAGCTATAAGGCCATCTGGCCCCGGAGTTTTACCATGGGGCAAAGATTTAACCACCTCCGTTATCTCTGATGCCTTTATGGGGGCTGCTAGCCCGCTAGCCTGTGAGGGGTCTAAGACTGGGAGGGGAACTCCCTCCAAAAATGTTCTAATTTCCTCTTCGCTAGCAACATTTCTTGCTTGATATATTTCTTTAAAATAGGACGCAAAGGCATTCGCCATTTCCTGGGGGTCCATTAGATGTTTTCTGGCATATTGTACAGAAGTAACTGTTCTATTAGCTTCCCATTCCTTAACCCTGGCTGCTAAAAAATGCCCAGGTATATCTCCCTGCATTAAATATTTAGCCTTAATCTTTTTTTCAACCAGAATTCCACTTTCCCATACAAGATATCCGCCATTTCCCCTCTCAAATTCTTAAGTTCTGCATCAATTTCTCCGGAGGACCCTTCCAATGGAGACAGCGATTCGATTGCCCCCATAACAAATTCTTCTTTTACCCTTCACATTCTAATTCTTTGTGCTGCCAGACCCTGCGCCTCCCCTGCGTACAGCACCTTGCAAGTTGGTAACTCTAACTTTTTGTTTTGTAGCATGGGTAACTGTTGCTGGATAATCTCCAGCAGGGCTTCCTCTAATTTTTCCCTAACTGAAGCCTCCATCAATAAGGAATCATTTAACCTCCATCTATATGGTCTAGGAGGGGTAGGAATTGGCTCCCACCTCAAATGAATAGGGGAGTGATCCGAAAAAACTCTACCCTCGGTAGTCACTTCCTTAACCTCCCTCAGTGCCTCCCTATTTACCAAAAAAAAGTAAATATACGGGATTGACTCTTATGGGCCACGGGGTAAAATGTCATATTGTTGCCCCCCGTAGAGCAGGTCCTGATCAGATCTACTAAAGCCGTGACCTCCATTAATCTGTTCAGGGCAATCTGAGTACTAGACAAAGGCCCTCTAGACGGTGGAATCCTATCCTCCAAATTATTAGAACAAATGTTTCAGTCCCCTGCCAAAATAAGGGAGTGTGGGGACAACACAGCCATATCCCTCTATAGTGAAGCAAAGAAATCAGGGTTAGAGGGAGTTGGGCCATAAATAGAAGCAACTGATAATGCCTTACCGGACAAGGTACCAGAGAGGCAAATCCCTCTGCTGTCCTCCCTTACAATTACATGCTTCACCGGGTATGGACAAGTTTTCTTTATTAAAATTACCACACCCCCCGATGCCCTTTCCTTACCTACCCCAAAAACCTGACCCTCCCACATTCGTTTGAGGCAACTCACCTCCTCTCTCAGTAAGTGGGTTTCTTGCAGGGCAACAATGTGGGCCCCCAGCTGCTCAATATGTCTAACAATTACCATTCTTTTTCGTCTACCCCTAAGTCCCTTAGTGTTCCATGAAAGAATTTTAATCCCTGACATTCTGAGATATGAAACTTGTTATAATTAAGCCTTCATTCTGCACACTTTCTTGATCTGCTACCCCCTCTCTCTCTATAATGGACTCTCCCTCTCCTTCCAGTTCCCAGAAACCAACCCCCAGCCCCCTTGCCCCCGATCCTGAGATCGCCCTCTTTTTGAATCTCGATTCATGGATGAACCTCTTTCTGCCCTTCTCCTCCTCCCCTCCAACTATCTAAGCATCTCCAAGTACCCTGCCCATGACCAAAAGCATCTAGAACATATTTACATCTCCTCCTATATCCCACATTTCTTCTTGCTCCAGCCTTTCCCTCCCCCACTGCACCTCTCCCTCTGGATACAAAATCTGCCCATATACCTCCCAAATAGATATGTTTAACTTTTCTCCCTGGGGCTTCAACTGGAACATTAAATCAACCCAACCAACTAGCTCTCCAGTCCCTATGTCTCAACTAAATGGGGCATCCCTTCTACGCATTACAGACTAGCAATAAATCCCCAAGCAGTCATTTCTACCCCTATACCAATCTCTACACCCATCCTAGGATAAGGGCCCCACCTCCCTTCCTTCATTGATTGTCTATCGCTCCACCAATCCCTCTCCTCCTTGCTTAACTTAATCTCTCCGGGGAGGGTCCCCTTGAAATTCAAAGCTATAAATTATGCCCAACAAGACCCCTCAACATCCACCCACACATTACTCTATCTTCTAGCCCCCACCAACCCTCCTCCCAGCTATCATACTTCCACCTGATTTAAACATTGAAACTCTGAACTAAGATCGATCTCCCTTCACCCCCATATTGATCCACCTTAACAAAACAAATAGATCTTAAACAATTTAACTTAACATGTAGATCACTCATAATGAAAACCCTAAACATCAAAATAAGCTTGCCGTATCCCTTGATTGTCCACAGTCCTAGTCCACAGATCAGTCCAGCCTCCTCTCTGTCAGCCCAGATTCAGGTCAGTGCCTTAAATAGCTCTGGGAGTGCCACACACAAACCCTCCAAGGCATCTCTCGCAGTCAAATATCTCTTCTCCCCAGCCTGGAGTCGTACCATCAACGTTACGGGGTACTGTAAACGGAATTTAATTCCTGCAAGGTAAAGCTTCTTTTTGATCTCGGAGTACTCCTTCTCCTTCTCCCTAACTGTTGGTGTCTGGTCTTGAAACATCCATAGCGACACACTATTCCATTGTAGTGTCTTTTTCTGTCTTGCAGTAACCAGCACATGAGACTTTTCCTTATAGTTCAAAAATCACATAATTATCACCCGTGGCCTTGCACCCAGGGGGGGATCTCTCTTAAAGCCCTATGAGCTCTCTCCAGATTATAAACTTCCCCAAACGGAGTAGCGCCCAACAACTTAAGCAGTAGATCTTGCAAAAAAGAGACACAGTCTGACCCTTCAGCCCTCTCTGGAAGCCCTGCTAATATCAAGTTGTTCCTCCGGCTTCTAGACTCCTGATCATCCATCCTCTCTTCTAGCTTTTTAACTTGTTTTCTTATAGCCACTAACTCCAGATCCATTGTGAAAACCTTCCTTTCTTGGGAAGAGATCCTTGCTTCTGCATCCCCCATTCGTTGTGTTAACGAATGCAGTGCAGGCTTCACCTCTGCAAAATTGAGCACCAGCCCTTGCAGCAGTTGCTTTATTTCTTGGATATCATCAGAAGCCTTAACAGCACCCCCTTCCTTATCTGTATCACCATCTTGCTTGTTGCGGACAGGGGATAGGGGCTTTGGCCTTTTAGATGCCAGTGTTCTCACCACAAGAGGCTCCATAGCCTCCACTTCCATACCAATGCTGTGAGATGGCTCTTTACTCCCGCAACAGTCACGCTGGCAATATAATCGCTGCCACTTCTTTGCGACCCAATCCTCCTCAATTCGGCTCCAAACCAAACCCGCTGCTCTTCCTCTACTAGTACCTGGTGTTTTGACTCGATGCTTGCCAGTACCGGAGAGTTTATTAGTTTTAATTTGTTTCGGGGCCTAGGAGTAGCGCGGAACACGTCCGTTCAGACTCGGCTCATCACGTGACCCCTGGTTTGTTTATTTTCTAATTGACTAAGACCACAAATTCTTGTGCAGACAACTTAAGTTTGTCTCTCCTGCCCATTTGAGATTCTTTGTAAATGAGGTTATCTGTCCTTCTTCACCAAGTTCATTTAAGTTTCTATACAGGGGAGGGATGGAAGGGAGAGGGAAGTGGGGGCAGCAGCAGTTATCAAGCTGCAAAGTGAATCTCGAGCAGATGCGCTAGACCTCAAGGCCTAATCTGCTGGCATTTTCCTATGTTTGTGTGTTCAGTCCTCGTGCAAAGCTGTAAACTCAAAACTGGGAGTAGCTTACAAAACAAGCTACATGCTTACACCCTCGGCAAAATTAGCAATTGCCCAAGGTATTCTGCTCCCAACCCTTACTTATGGTGCCTCTATTCTTACCTCTGCCCATAAAACCTCCCTACTAAAATGGACGTAACTTATAACAATATATGCTGATTTGCCTCTTCGTCACCTCGACTCAAACATCACTGCCTTCTTTATAAGGATCTGAATTGACTCTCACCCTCTGCCAGTAGACAATACCCCCTTGGATCACTAATGGACTCAATCATCCGGGGAAAAAAATATCCCAGCTGGCGGCATTGCTGGTCCCTCAACCATTCTCCCATGGCATGCAATCAGCTGACAAATGCTTGCTTTATGTTTCAAGATGTCAGATGACTAAAGGCACAGGGGCCTCCCAATTCTCTGCTCCCAGGCAATGGAATGCTCTTCCACTCAACCTCCAGCTGTCTCAGTCTCACTTAAGATTTAAAAGTGAATATCGTTGTTATCTATCCTTAGCTGATTCTTGTACATGCTTTGACCCAACCTGAAGCTCCTGAGACTTACCAATAATGTCACCCTTGCTCTAATCCAGCTCCAAGACTGGCTCTTCTTCCCCTCCCCATATTTTTTCTTCTCTTTGTAAATAACTTCTTGACTACTGGCTCTCTTCCTTCTCGAACCTTGTCGCTGACCACCTACTGTTGTTTTTCCAGTTACCACCCCTGACCTTCCTTCTGTCAGTCTTTCTTGTTATGTTTGAACATTCCTCACATTTCTCACTATATAACCTTACTCTCTTATTAACCCTTTCACGCCACAGGTCAGGTCCGTGGTTTCTGCATTTATTATACATCTTACTGCCATTATTTGTATAATGCTTGCCATTATTTTTTGTTGTTTCTACCCATTGTATTTTTGTAGCACTGCTGTACTATTCCTCTATTTGTATTACTGTACCCATGTTGCTGTTGTTCCACTGTTCTCTTTTTGTTGTACTCTCCCGGGTCATGCCTGAAAATAGTCATTTTATGGCTAGTGCACCTACCCCGTTAACAAAAACTAAGTAAATAAAATATTCGTATATAGGATGCAATATAACCTGGGGCATGTAATAGGAGTTATACTCTAGAGCCAAGTTAAGGGTTCTCCTTTTCTTATTTGACCTATTGTCTGGCATGATAGTCATGTGTTCTTGTTGTGAGTAGAACAATTGTTTCAGTCCTATCTTTTGGAAGAATCTTTATAGAATGTAACTTGAAGGTAAAACAGTTAACTTTGTTCTGAGGGTTGAAGGATAGTCTTTTTGAGAGAACCATCAGTTCAGGCTGGCCTGCCGGTGCAGCAGTAGGGCTACCGCTCATGATGCTGGTGATCTGGGTCTGGGAATGAGTTCAAGGAGTCAGAGGGTCAGCCAGGGGGAGGAGGCTGAGCATCCTGGGGACTGCTCACCTTCTCAGGGAGGGGGGGCTGAGGCTCAGTGCTTGATTGGCCCCAGGTGGAGGCCTGGGTTACAGCAAGCACCCAGCCATGTAGAGAGGGGGAGGTGTGATGGACGTCGTCAGTCACACCTTGATGTTGGGGCACACATCATGCCCAGAACAAGGAAAATGTCTCCCTACACTCTGTGGAGACAGAGCACCCAGGCACAGATCCACAGCTCCCCTGCCCGTTCTGGACCAGTGCCTCAACGAAAGGAAGATGTTCGGGGTGTATGGGACCCACCTCATTCCCACCTGTGGGGCAAGCCAATGCTCCATAGGGGGACACCCACAGGCTCCAGGTAAGAGGGAGCAAAGGACAGATACCACAAGTGACTCCTGAGGAAGTGGAGTGCAGGGGGCAGGGGAGCATAAACAGAAAGTTAAAAAAAAAAAAAAAAGAACCATCAGTTTTACCTGAGAAAGACTCAATTTAGATAAACGTACACTATGTTTTCTTGTACTGCTGACTTTTTGTAACTTGAGTCACCTGATCCTTATCTGTCTCTTTGTTGTCTGTCTTTTTTCCTTGATCTGTTACTGTGTTTCCTGTGCCTCCCTGTTTCTGCCCTGTGACCCCTGTATTCTCTAGCCCTGTAAGGACTCCTTTGTTAAGTTTGTTGTGCGTGCAAGCGCAGATGAACTTGTTGATATAAGAGTTGCTAAACAGGTGTGTGAGGGATGCTAGCCCAATGACCAGTGGTGCTGCAGGGGCTGGGCTGTGGCCGGCAAATCAGCAAGCAGTGTCCTGATGACACTGTTTTGCTGAGGGGGCTGGTCTGGGCAAACATTTCAAAGGACATAGCAGACACTGCACGTGGCTCTGTCCTCTGAAATGCGAGCCATTCAGCTGCAGCTCAGCATGTCTCTCCTGGTTAAACAATTTCTCCATCCCTGTAGCTCAGCATATCTCTCCTGTTAAAACAATTTCCCCATCCTTGCAGCTCAGTGTGTCTCTCCTGGTTAAACAATCCACCAGTCCCTGCAGCTCAGCCAGCATGTCTCTCCTGTTTAAACAATTTTCCCGTCCCTGCAGCTCAGTGTGTCTCTCCTGGTTAAACAATCCCCCAGTCCCTGCAGCTCAGCCAGCGTGTCTCTCCTGTTTAAACAATTTCCCCATACCTGCAGATCAGTGTGTCTCTCCCGGTTAAACAATCCCCCGGTCCCTGCAGCCCTATACTGTGTTTTTGCCTGGATAAACAATTTCCCTTTTCTTTCCAGCACCAGGATGCCCAATCCTGGTGTCAGATGCTCCAGTCTATATCTGTAGCTGACATCGAGTGCTCAATCCCTTGTTGGCATCCCCCCACACACACACTCTGTTGGTGTAATTTATGACACTGGGAGCCCACCCCAGTGTGCCTAAATTTATAGGTTTTTTTGTTTGTTTTTTTGCCTGTAAATGAAGAAAACCTTCCCTCACATTTTTTAATTTCACCTGTAAAAATGAAAACGGACCCTCGTTGTCTCCCCATCCCCCTCCCCATCCCAACCCTCCTCTGTGCACTTAACTCTCCGCACCCCCTTTACCCCATACTTACCCTCCGAGGTCAGTGGATTTGATCTTCTGCTGAGCAGGACACGTCTGCACTCTTCAAAGCCGCTGACAAACTGAAAGAATTCAAGGTAAGCCATATACTGGGAATCAATGGGGGGTTCGGCTTATCTTGATATCTCAGCCATTGTTAGGAATTTCGGGCCCAAATTTTCAACGTGTGGTTCTTGGGACCCCGCCTCCTGAACATGTTAGTGTCATTTTGTTCCTCAGTTCGGAAAGGTGATTTCACGGTCGCTGCCCAGAATCACCTTTTTGGGGCTGAGGGTCCCAGAAAGCCCATGTTGCAAATTTGGTGAAAACATTCCAAAAAAATGACTGTTACAAGCATGCATTGCGCAGTTTCTACACACGCTCATAACTTCGCCAATTTTAAATATTTTCACTCCAGATTTTCAACATTAACATTTTTTCACACCTCCTTATGAACAGTATAGCTGTCATTTTTCACATCCTGCCTGAAATGTGTTTTTGCACCAATTGCGCAGAATGGCGCAGTCGCTGCGCGAAATCCACTTTCAGGATGGAGTAACAAAATCACAGGGCTACTGTTTATGAGGGAAGGTCCCAAAAAGACCACGTTGAAAATCTGGTGAAAAAATTACAAAAAATGGCCGCATTATGGGTGTGCGTGGCACAGTTTCTATGCACACTCCTAACTTTGCCAATTTCTCATATTTTCACTAGAGAGTTTCAACATTGCCATTTTTTCACACCTCCTCATGAACAGTAAAACTATCATTTTTCACATCCTGCCCAAAATGTGTTTTAGCACCTGTGGCACTGAATAACGCAGTCACTGCGCAAAATCACCTTTTGGGATTGAGTAACGAAATGATAGTGCCACTGTTCCTGAGGTGATGTCCCAAACCGGTGATGTTGAAAATTTGGAGTGAAAATACCAACAAACATCTTGGTCATTAGGGTTTCCAACTGTAATGCCCCCCCCCCACCCTGTAGAGACTGACAGACATTGGGTGTGTGCCTTGGGGTTGACGGCCATAGTGTTACACCATTCCACGCCCACCATGCAGCCAGTGATAGGTATCAGGGTGTGCCTTGGAGACTTTGGCCCAAACATTCACTCCATTCTTCTATACTGCATCCATGTCAGCTTATTTCATTATGGAATGGGGTGAGTGTGAGGGCCGAAGACCTCAAGGCACACCGCGACGCCTGTCGGTGTCTGCAGGGTGGGGGTGGAATGGTATGATCGTTACAGCTGATGACCAAAAGGGACACCCGCAATGCCTGGCAGTCTCTGCAGGGTGGTACATTAGGGTTGGAAACCTTAATATCTCATTAAGAAAGTAAATCAGGGAGGGACGTTTGATGCCACCTACCTTGATTTCAGCAAAGAACTGGAACCCCAAGCGAGTTTGAAAAGAAAGAAACTTTTTTTAGAGAGTTCAGTAAAGAGCTCATGGCTGATGGTGAGCAGGGAAGGAGCAGGACTGAGAGAGTGATGGGAACCTGGGCATACCTGAGTGCTGAAGCCAGTTTTGTTGGCTCTGCTGTGGTGCCTCTCCTCCGCTCCCCTGCTGTAAACTATCCTCCTGTTCTGGTGGGTAGTGTTCAGCTGTCCCAGTCTCTGCTGTTGTCCCATGGTGTTGGCTCTGTTTTCCCCAATTTTTTGTTTTTCATTTTAAAAAAAAGGAAGTGGCTCACTGTCAGGTGGTGTGACCAAGCATCAGCCCTTCCAAAGTCCCCAGCTGTCCTCAGCGTTGCCTGCAGCTCCACCCCCCCACCTGCAAAAACCTCCCACCCCAGACGCCTCCCAGAGCAGCTCCTTCACCCCCAGGCTAGGGTGGTGAGTTGGTGGCAACACACAGCCTGAAGCACTGTCCACCAGAAGTTTTATTAAAAATAAATTTTAAAGTTTAAAAGCACCGGTAGGGCATGAAGGGGAGTGACCAAAAGTCGAAGTGGGTGGGCCAGTGGGCCGGATCTGCATAATTAAATATTCAGTGGGCACAGTGACGCCCAGAGGAGGGGCTAAGTGGAAGGAGCCATTGGGGAAGAAAATAAATATTAATAAAGAGCGCTCCCTAGGCAGAATCAAGTCAGGACCAAGGGTAACTAGGCCCAGTACCTTAAAGGGACTCAGCAAGTAGGCCCGATAGTTTAAAAGGGCAACCAGGCCCAGTACCTTAAAGGGACCCAGCTAGTAGGCCCGATAGTTTAAAAGGGCAATCAGGCCCATTATCTTAAATGGCCCAGCCAGTATGCCCACCTGTCTAAAAGGGCAACCAGGCCCAGTGTGTTAGAAGGGGCCCAGCCACAATTGGCCTATATGCAGAAACGGAACCAGGAGTTGGCTAGTGACTCCTGAGGTGAGTAAAGGGGACTACAGGGTATCCAGCAATTTGGCTTTAGCAGCTACCTGGACATTTCTGAACTGTACCTGCTATAAAAGCTACCTGAACTGTGTCCTTTACCCAGAGTTAACTGAACTGTGGTACACTGCCTGAAAACTGCTTGAACTGTATCATTGCTCCGAAACTGTGCAATTTCCCCACAGTTGTGTGGTTGCCCCGAACTGTGTAACTGCCCCTGGTTGCAGTTACACCACCGTGTATCAGCATCTTGTACTAAGCGTATTCCTGAATCAGTCTTCAGCAGCCTTTGAAGGACATTCAGGAAGTGCATTCCTGAATCAGTCTTCTGCCACCTTCAAGAGAGCATTCAGCAAGTATATTCCAGAATCAGTCTGCAGCAGGATTTTCTGAAGATCCTCATCCACGGCAATACCCCTGCAATGTCATGTTTGTTGTTTTACACTAAGTCCCAGTGTTCGGCCTGGCCCAGTGCAGATTTTGCTGTCCATTTTCTTGTTTTCCTTCTTCATCACAGTTATTTCAAGATCTTCTGTTCCAGTTTCCCCAAAACAATGTCCTGTTTATTGTTTTACACCTGTCCTTGGCTCATCCGGCCTTGGTGCCCAGAACTCTACCATTTACCTGGCTTCCGAAGAGATCCTCATCTTGGTTCTTAGTTTCCATGGGGTTCTCCCAACATCTTCTGCATCTGTCTTGACCCAGCAGTCCACAAGCGGGTTGTGGCAGGGTGGTCTTCTGCATCTATCTCAACCTGGCAGTCCACCAGCAGACTGTGGCAGGGTGGTATTCTCCATCTATCATGATCCGGCAGTCCACAAGCAGGCTGTAGCAGGGTGATCTTCTGCATCAATCAAGCCCTGGCAGTCCACAAGCGGGCTGTAGCAAGGTGTCTTCTTCATTGGTCGTTACATCCTGGCTGTCCTCCCCAGGACTGTGGCCAGATCCTTGTTCTGGTTCTTCAATTCTGGTGGCCCCCCCCCAGTGGGTTTTTAGCTGAGAGAGTTCTTGTGCTTGTTCTTCAATTCCGGCGGCCCACCAGTGGGTTTTCAGCCAAGGAAGTCAAGTGCAGTTTCCTTGTTTTCCACAACCCTGGAGAGTTGGGTGCTGCCGATGGACCTATAGGCTGTCTAAAAACCTCTCCACTTCCCCTTAAGCCCACCAAAATTCTCTCAGCCATGCTGACCAGTGAGCCTGCTTGTTCCCCTCTCAGGATATTTCTTGAGTCCCCTTACCTTTTTGCAACAGATCGATCCTCCCACAAACAGAGACTTTGATAGTTGTGCATGAACTGCAAATTATATCATTTTAGAGTCTTGCTATAGCATGCAGTATCAGGAATCAGGCCTGGAGTACTCCGAGGGGTAGTCACTTAGGTATAGGTGCACCTCGGGATCAGGGCAGAGTGATCTGAATGGTAATTAGAGTCGTCCTCCTATAGGAAATGGTAGAGTGATCTGTACAGGAATTACAGTACTCTTACAGTCTAGAGACTCTTACAGCTCTCACATTACAGTACTGTTATAAGTTCAGAGTCTTCCTCTTGTAGGAATTGTAGATTGCTTAGTCTACTCCCTCTTACCTGTGTCCGTGTCTTCCTTTCCCTGGTTACAAAATAAACACAAAAGTTATCTGAAGCTCACTTACGACTCCCGCCTCTCTTTGTCAGGTGATGCCATCCACCTTCCTTGGAACCTGAGGTGTTCTCCTGCCATTCCACCTGCAGGGAGCGACACTAGTGTTGGTAATTAGTGTGCAATTTACCTGGGTCATCACAACACGTCTGCTCTTGTCACCCTTTTACTATTATCGGACTATAGCACTCTACTAGACAACCACATAAGGTCTGCTTGTATTAAAGCTCTTTTATACCTGCATAGTGCGTGCTGTAAGTTACTGTATTATGTATTACTGTATTTGAATAATTTTTCACCATCTTGCAGCTGCCCTGTATTGCAGCAGGGGCTACACCTGAAAAAGGGCCTTTAGCACAATGTGCCAACCTGGTTAACAAATAAAAATAAATAAATATTTATGTATGTATGTTTTCGGTTACTGAGTTGGTGCACTGATCCAAAGGACCATTTTCAGGCATGACCCGGGCCATGAAGATGGCAGAAAAGTACACCGACTACAACACATGACATGGAATACAGGCATCAACAACATGGTAAAAAGCATTGCACACAATGACTGCACACAAGGGTAGCACAGGTATACAGTGCATTGAGTAGGTTGGTACACAGTTTGTATAAACTAAACAGTGAAGAGTGACATGCTGAACCCCTCACAGTAATATAAGTGCTGTATCATAACCAGGAAGGGGGAGTGCAATAATGAATAGGGTACCCTGACAGGGAGGAACTGTATATTTTATTTACAGTTTATTTATAAACCACCTCCCACAATCTGTAAATTACCACGTTCTGCTTTACGTAGATGATACGGCCCTATATTCCTGCAATGCCGACCTCACTACGTTTGAAAAGCAAATGCAGGCTAATTTCTCCTCTGTAGAACATTGGTTCCTTCAATCCAAATTAGTCCTTAATTACAAAAAAAACAAGACCATGTTATTTGCATCATCACGTAACAAACACCGTACTCACCAACTTCACATTCTTAACAGTCAGAACTCTCCCCTTGAAATGGTCCAAACTTTTAAATACTTGGGTGTGACACTAGATAGCACCCTATCATTCAGCCAACATATTGACTCAGTTGCAAAGTCATCCAATGCATAACTGGAACTACTGTACAGACACCGAAAATGTCTTAATGCTGAAGCACTAAAATTGCAGTAAACAGCTCAGTGCTCTCAGTGATCGACTATGGGCTAGCAGTCTATGGGGCTGCCTCCCAATCCTCACTAAAATGTATCAGAACAGCGCTTAACAAAGCTTGTCGTCTAGTCCTAGGCATACCCCGTTTCACCCACACCTGTGAGCTACAGTATACTCTCAGATGGGGTGGCTCAACCTTGATTGCCGCATTCAGTATCAAGTTTGCCTTCTTGCCAAGAAATCTACTCTTGGACTTACCACTCCAGGGACTGCAAAGCCTCCTTAACCGGCCTAACACCACCAGATGTATCAGGGGGATAAACAATTTGACCCTAAGAGTCCCCTTCTGCCGAACCATGCAAGGTCAACAGTCCTATGAGTACCGAGCGCTGCTATGGCTCAATATGCTTGACATAGGCATTATGAAAAAAGTAAAGCTAGGACCTTTTAAATCTAAACTCTGTACGGCCCTAGCCTCAAACAGCTACTGTGATTGTAGGACCTGATCCCCCTCCTATCTACTCTCCTCTTATCAGCCTTCCACCTTCATACTTGCCCTTTAATCTTGCTCATCTCCCCTCCCTACTTTCTGTTCTACCCCTCCTGGCTCTCCTCCTCCTCCTTTTCCTCTCATTTTCCCCCTTTCTCCCCTCCACCCCCACTGTCCTGCATTCCAGTGACACTCCTATTCCCTCATCCCCTCTATTCTCCTTCCCCTGTGTACCTCCTCCCTATTTCCTTCCCTTTGTTCCCCCTTCCTCCCACCTCCACTCCCTCTCTGCCCCTGGCTTTCCCAATGCTCTCCCAACCTCCCACCCCACCCTCTCTGCCCGTGGTCATCCTTTGCCCCCCTCCCTCCTCCCTCTCCTCCCCTCTTCCCCATTTTTTCATTTCCCAAATCCTTCCCATTTCCTCTTTTTCTTTTGCTCACCATCTCCCTCATTTTGCTTTTGTTCACCTACCCCTCCCACCCTGATAAGTCACTCCCCCAATAGGCTTCAGGGTCTCTGCCTTGTCACTTCTCACCCTGGTAACATGGGCCTCCCTGCTGTCTATTCTTATGCGCACTTCAGAAAATAGACCTGATGCTTTAACATGTTCTGGCAACCTAGATAAATGTTTTCATAGCTTACCTAATTTTAGTTCTGATGCACACCGTGTTTCCCGAAACATCCTAAATTGCTAACTGCCTTATTTTCTTAACTGGGCCAAGTGACCTTGTCCTGGTTATACTACTGTGTGATACCCTCACCCCAAAGTAACTGTCTATATCTGCAAAAGTGCATAACTTTACCAACTGAACCTGTTCTAGCATTTTCTGCTCAGTATTTTGTACTCCCCGTTTGATACTTTTACTAGCTGTAACATTGCCCTACTGTAAACTAAACATTTGATGATTGTGTATATGTAACCTCTGTATTTTGAATTTGTACAGATGTGATTGCTATGATGTGGAACCTCTGTAAAAGAGCCTTTTGGCTCACAGATACTTTCCTAGATAATAAATAAATAAAATATATCAGGGGAGGGAACGGAAGGGGGATTTCAATGTAGAGGCAGAATCGTGTTATCCGGGTGAGCAAGAGCATTTGGCTGCCATCAGCAGCCAGGCTTTGAGATGGGTTTTGAAGGTGAGAGTCAGTCATGGGGAGGGACACTGGTAGCTTGTTGCACAGGGTGGGGGCAGGCTTTACTGCCCATGGCAGTGGAGACCCTGGAGTCTTCCAGACGGGGGACCGATGATTCATGGAGACATCTGTGCATGTCTCTGCCCTTGAGGAGGGATGCACATGGAGACAATTGGCCACCTATAAGGATGTTGTCAATTATGCAGCCAAGGGCATAGTCATACCAACCTTGGAATGGAAGCCACCCTAGCAACTGATACAAATCACAATAGTGCATGGAGTAAGGAGACTGAAGCACAAACTGACAGATGCTATTATAGACTGAGTTAAGTCTGGAGCGCAGGGCAGAGGACACTTGAGAATAAATTGGGGAGCAGTAATCTAGAAGGGGGAGGAGATTTCCTTGGGTGATGGCTAGGTGCGCTTCCAAGGTCAGGTAGAGGTTTTGCCGGTATGCAGCCCAAAGTCTCTGGTTAACCCTATGTGCTGTATTGTTGATGTGTTCTGTGAACAAAAGAGAGGGGTCTTGGGTTACTCCCAAGTATTTGAAGCTGGGAATGTTTTTTAGAGGGGGGCCTTCAGGTGAGAGCACTAAGAGGGATGAAGTAGATTTGATGAGGTTAGAAATGTACAGTTTGGACCCGAGGAGCATTGATTTAGTTTTCTTTTCATTTACCAATAGCCTATTGGATAGAAACCACTTGTAGGCAGCACCGTAATTTCAGGTGAGTATGCAGGATATGTTTGCTAGGGACTTGTTGCTGTGGAAGAGGACGAGATCATCTGCATACAACAGTGCCTTGCAGGATAGGCTTTCAGCTGGAAGAGAGTTTATAAAAATAGAAAACAGCAGGGGGCCCAGGATGGAGCCTTGAGGGACCCCCGTGGAGACAAGCAGGGCAGGGCAGGGGAGGAGGCTGTCCCAATGTTCACTGATTGGGACCTACCCATAAGATAGCTCGGGAACCATGAAGAGGTCTCAGTTGAGCAGCCAAGGTGGAGGAGATTAGCACAAAGGAGGAAGCAGTCAACAAGATCAAAGGTCCTAGTCAGATCCACAAATACTGCACCTGTGGCCATCCCCTGGTCCATGTTTCTGAGGACAAGGTTGGTGAAGCGGGCCAAGGGTGCTGTGGTGTTTTCAAAACCCATGTTGTTGGGGACACAGCAGGTTATATTTCCCAATATGCTCAGACAGCTGATGGTGGACAATTTTCTCCATAGGTTTGCTCAGGTGGGGGAGAATGGAGATGGGCCTATAGTTATCTGGGGAAAGGGGGTCCCCAGCTTTGAATATCAGCACCACCTTGGCATGTTTCCAGATGTCAGGCATGCTGGATGTGGACAGCGCCAGATTGAAGATGAAGGTGAGGGGTTCAGAGCTTGCAGGGGAGATGAGACTAAGAAATGAGGGGAAAAGACCATTGTTACCAGGGCTGCCTCTGTCAGGGAGGCTCTTCAGAAACTTTATTGTATCCCTGATGCAGATGGCCCTAAAGTAGAAGGGAGGGGGTGGGGAGTCCCAGTGGGAGTGGACTCTGTCTGACCACCAGGAGAGGAGGACTTGTTCTGTCCACCAGAACTAGGTGGCTGGAGGGTAGGAAGTTTACTGAGGTAGGCAGTGAGATCTGTAAATTTTATGTTAAAGGTCTGAGCATTCTCTGCAGGATCAGTCAAAGGGTCGGATGGGGAGCTGTGCTGAATGACAGGGCTGTGTGTCCATGGATTAAGCAAGGAGCCGATGGAGGCCCAGAAATGTTGGGGGTTACTAAGGTTGTCACTTTGCAGGGTACCATAGTATTTGCTTTTCAGAGATTTGGCAGTTTGCTTGCAGATGTTACACAGACATCTGTTGTCATTCCAGAGGGGAGGGGGATGTTTTATCAGCAACCCACTTTATATCCCTCTCTTTCATTAGGGACAGTAGTTCCTTGGAGATCCAGCGAGTACAGTCACCTCTCACTCTGTGGGTGGTGAGCAGGAAGTAACTGTCCTGGATCAGAAGGAAGGCATTCGTGAGAAAATGGACCACAGATGACACATCCATGAGGGAATATAGAGCTGGCCAGTTCACTGCACGGATGTCCTCCAGGAGGCTGGAGATGACAGGGCAGCTAAAGTTTCTGAAGGGCAGGTATTTTTTGGGGTTGGGCTTGGTGGACCAGATAATGTGGTGAGGGAGTGATCACTGAATCACTGATTGAGTCCGACAAGGTCCCTGCCTGAAGAACCTTGTCCTCTCTATTAGTAGCCACCCAGTCTACCAAGAATAGGTTTTGCATACGGGCATTGTGTCTGGTGGGGATGGAGATGGTTTACACTAGGTTTTTATTTATTTTATTTTATTAAACTCAAGGATTACAAATACCTTTGAGCAGGAACTGCTCATTTATAAAGGTTCCATGTCAAAGGATGTAGGGTAACATACATACAAAGGTCAACAATGGTTACAGTCTTAAAAACACAAAGATGTCTAAGCATTTATCATACAGCCCAAAATGGAGAGAGACAACATAAGCCAGCTTCAGACAAGTTTCAGGGTGAACAGTATATAGTTAGCATAGGGTAGGAGGGAGTCAGGAAGAAGTAGGCAGGATAAAGGGCCATTGTCGACGGGTAGAGGTGGGTGGCAAAAGTGCGAGATGGATGGGCTGGAGGGACCCACATCTGAAAGTGCCATTAGAGAGGAGAGGGAAGGGGGTGGGTGAGGCAGTGTAGTATAGGGAGGGTAAGGGGTGAGAGTGGGGGGAAACTGGTGCCAAAAAAGTGGAGCTCTAGGGGAGGTTACAGGTCACCTATAACTAGGATAAAATGAGGAGGCAGTTACTTAGGAGAGGCAGTCACACTGAGTGGTAGAGGCAAGGAATAGTCAGCGTTGCCTTTTAAAGGGACCAAGCGTTGCAGTTGTAAGTGTTTCTTTGTTAAGGGTATTGTACCACTGAGGAGCCCTGTGCTTAAACGACTTCTGACTCATTGTGGTCCGGCATCTGGGGACCTGGAAGGTTTGATATAGAGTACTGCACATAAGCTTGGTATTGCTATTGGCAGTATGAGCTTTGCCGCTCCTAATGGCATGAGCCCGAGGAGAACTTCTGTGGTTAACCAGCAGGTCTGGTATTGTATTCTGCTAAGGAGTGGTAGCCATCCGGCCTGGGCGTACAGGTCACAGGTGTGTGTTAGGCGGGCAACACCCATTAGAAGCCTACAGGCCTTGCTGAGTGTCACCAGATATCCTCCGGAGGGCAGTAGGGGAAGCAGAGTCATAGATGACTAGACCGTATTCAATGATGGAGGTGATGAAGCTGTAGATGGCCAGTCTAAGGGCATCAGTGGTCATGCAGTGTTTGTGCTTGTGGAGCAGGCTGATCCATATGTTGGCAGCCTTAGCTACATTGCCAATGTGCCGCATGTAAGAAAGAGAATTGTCCAAGATGATGCCGAGATATTTAAACTCAGGAACATGTTCAAGTGAAGTCCCCACGTGGTTCTTGATGGTGAAGTACAGAGGTTTATACTTGCTCCGTGCGTTGTAGAATGTCATGACCTTAGTTTTGCTGTAGTTCAGGATGAGTTTATGTGAGTTAAACCATTCTTCAACAAGCCTGAAATCACACTGCAATTGACTCTCAAGTTGTTTAGAGTCTTGGTTGCTAGTAAACAGTACTGCATCATCCGCATAGAGTAATATCCTCTGTTGGCAGATGCTAGGGAGACTGTTCAGGAAGACAGAAAAGAGTAATGGCCCCAGTATAGACCCCTGCAGGACACCTGAGATAACTGATTTTTCCATCAGAGGTGACGCCAGCAATCCTAACGTGTTGGACCCTTCCCCCGAGGTAGCTAGCAAACCAGGGCAGTGCATCCTTGGAGAGCCCGAGAGTGGTCAGTTGCCTGAGTAGGAGTGGGTGGTTAACAGTATCAAAGGCCTTTGTCAGGTCAATGAATACTACCCCCCCACACAGATTCCTTGATCGAGGGTGTTATGGATGAATCCAGTAAATTCCAACAGTGCCGTGGTGATACTATGCCCTTTTCAGAAGCCATGCTGTTCTGGGCACTGGATTTCATATTTGTCGAGGAACTCGACAAGCTGGTACGAGACTATTCATTCCAGAGCTTTAGATAAGGGGGGGAGGGGAGGATGGAGATGGGCCTGTAGTTGGTGTGCAGTGACTCGTCTCCACTTTTGTGTACAGGTGTGATAGTCACCTGTTTCCAGAGTGATGGGAATTGACCCAATCTTAGGGAAAGGATGAAGATCTTTGTCAGGGGTTCAAGGATTTCGTCTAGGACTAGTACAAGCAACTTCAGGCCGAGTGAGTCACCACTGTAGCCAGTTTTGCGGATGGCCTTGCATATATATGTTCTGGCTAAGTGCATTGGGATCTCTTTGAAAAGAACTGTGGAGCTGTGTGTACTTGGGACGAGTGTCAAAGGGGGAATTGGTGGTGGGGGCATTGAAAATAATCAGGTGGAAGGACACTGCCAAGGTTGGAGAACGCATTGTTGAACGTATTGGAGATGGTAGCTAGGTCTAGCGTAGGTGTTCCATCAATGTTGAGCATGGTGGGTGGTGCCTTAGTATCCTTGCCTGTGAGGACCTTCAAGTTATTCCAAATTTTTTTCCCATCACCCCAGAAGTTGGAGAGTGCCTCCCTAAAATATTTGCTTTTAGCCTTCCGTATAGCTCGGGTACAGCCATTTCTTGCAGATTTGTATTTTTGAATGTCCACTTGCGCTGATGTGGCTCGCGCAGAGTGCCAGAGGTGGTTCCTTTGTTTGAGCCATGCTACAAGTTCGAAGTTTATACATGGGTTAGACCTGCCTTTAACCTTCATCTTTTTAAGTGGTGCATGGATATCACAGGCTGCAGTAAAGCGGCTGATGAACAGTTCCAAGCCTTTGTTTGTATCATTGAATGAGTCAATTATTGACCAGTCCAGCCTGCTTAGACGTGATATTAGCAGCTGAAGGTGCTCCTGCTTAAGTACCCTGGTGTGCATTATTTTGGGGGGGGGGAGCTTGGTGAATTTGTTAGCCCAAGAGCAGATAACAGGTGAGTGGTCACTTAAAGTATCAGGGAGTACAGACACCTTAGAGATTCTTTGAGGGTGGTTTAACAGTATCCAATCAAGTAGAGTGTAGGTCCCTGCCCTATAGTTGCACCTAGTGGTGGTGGGAACAAGCTGTGTGAGGTGTTGTGCCATGATAACATCCTTGTAGGTGCAGGTCTCAGGTGAAAGCCAGTTTATGTTAAAATCACCCAGAATTATGGTCTCTGAATTATGGTGTAGTCCCATGAGGTATTCCATGATGCTGTTCAAACCACTGGCCTGGTCCTTTGGGGGTATGTATACAGAGGCCATAGTAAGATTTTTATTATGGGCACCTAGGAGAATTTTGATGGCGAGGGCCTGAGATGGGGCTCCTGGGTTAGAAAATGGGATGACATGTCCCATGAGGGTATCTCTCAGGTAGATGGCACAACCACCACCCTGTTTTGAAATCCTGTCCCGCCTGACGATAGAGTATCCGGAAATTGCGACCGCATAGTGGGGATCTTAGGGTTTAGCCAAGTTTCAACAACAGAGAGGATGTCAGGATTGTGTTTTTGAATCCAGGTTTGGAGGTTATCAAGTTTACTGAGGAGGCTACAAACATTGATTGACGTCAATGTGATGGACCCCACCCTCCTATTCTGGGGGGGGGTGGTCGGCCCAAACTGGTCCTGGGTTGGGATATACATTTCCAGAACGCAGAAGTAGCATAAAAATAATTCTCAAGAGAGAGGTTTAAAATATTTTGAAAGCTTCCTTGCTTGTTAGGCATCTGTGCAACTTGGCGATATGGTACAGGGGTTCTACAGCCTTGTTGCAGAGATCTGCTAATACTCTAGGTTCCTCAGAAGGCTGAACTCTTGTAGCTTCAGAAGGTAACCAGTGTGCCAGATAGGGGTGCAGTGGGCCATGGTATCAGGTTGTGTAGCTTTAACAGGTTTGTGTAGTCAGGTTAATGGGCACTTAACCAGTTATGGTTGAAGTCCCCAAGGAATATGGTATCTGTGGAATGGGAGAGTTACAGTCCAGCCAGGAGGTTCGATAAGCCATGGATGCCCCTGGCTGGGGGGTTATAGCAGGACCCCAGGTGGAATTATTTTGAAGAACTGATGGCTAATTCAGCAGTGAGCCACTCACAGGGGGATGCAGGGTTTGAGCTGCAGATAGTGGTAGCTGAGAGGAGTTTTCTAACATACAGTGCCACACCACCACCACCCTTCTTTTTGCCAGGTGGATCTAGGCATAGCATGGTGTAACCCGGCAAGTGGTATGTGGCATCAGGGATATGTGGTTTCAGCTAGGTTTCTGTGAGACCTTGGACATGAGGCTTATATAGTGAAACCCAAACTTCAAGACTGGAGAATTTGGATGGAAGGCTACAAATGTTTAAATATGTAATTTTTATCCCAGGGGAGTTAGCCCAGTTTATGTTAGAATGGTGGGATATTTGTGGGGCCAGGGTTACTTTCAACATTACCAGTGAGTAGCAGTAGTGAAAAGACAGAGCTGTGGTGGGGGAGGGTGCCAGTGTGGGGGAGCGATAGGGTGAGAGGTGCAGAAAAAAGCCAAGTAGGCGATGTTCATGGTTGGATAGGAAGACGAAGAGTAAGGGGCCTAAGGGAGTTAGTTCCCATTTTTCCCCTGCAGGGGTAAGCACATCAGGCCTGTGGAGGTGGGTGAAGGAGGATAAGTGTTGTTGGTCAAGGGCAAGTACAGAAGTACTCTATCAGTCTCTATCAGCAGGCCTAGTAGACAGGCAACCAGTAGGGCGAGCAGGCAAGGCTTCATTTTGCACTTGCTATAACAGCAATGCACTTGTAGCAACTATTGGCAGTGTTGGCTTAAGGGTTAGGGGCTTATGCCTGTAGCAGTGGATGTGTTGCAGCCCAGGTTCAGATCCCAACAGCCCCATGTCAGTGTTGATTACATATAATGCCAAGAGGGGAGTATAACTCAGGGGTGGAAATGAGGGAAGGGGAGGGGAGGCAGTTGTTTAAGTGTGGACTCTAAGGTGTGGCAGGGGAGCTTTGTGGACTAGTTGAAGTGGAGGTAAGGATAGGGGTGCAAAAGTAGACTGCTAGGTTCTGGCAGGGATAAAAGGACAACCAGCCATGGGTGGGAGGGTGGTTGAGTGGGCAGAACCTAAAGTGCAGCACCATTCCACAGCCTAAATGAAGGATCAGGCTCCAACATAGTACTGCACCCTTCCTACCTGTAGCAAGGTTAGAAGAAGCTGGGGGGCTTCTGAAAGGTTCTTGGTACCTGCAGCGACTGAACCATGGTGGAATCTTTTTCTAACGTACTGTGTCAAAGTGAATGCACACCACTGTAACTTGATGTGCTTCTGTTTAACTCATTATACCCTGGGCGGTCATTTTGTATCAGGTTAATCAATGGATGGTTTGGACTTCATACGTAGCTATTAAATTTGAGTGTACTAATTTATTTTGTATGGGGGATTTCAGAAAGGTCTGATGCAGATACAAACATATGTTGTACCTGGGTCTGATCCGATCAATTATGTCTAAGCAGCCCTTTTGATATTTTCAAACGATGCATCTGTTTTTAACACAATATCATGATTTGTGGCACAAAAATGTCACAAACGCAATCTGCATTATTTTTTTGCCACAATCACATTTAGACTCAAATTCAACTGCATTTACACCATCCAATAGGTGATTTAACAATTTGGATGGATGTCCATTTTTTTAAAAATAGCTGCAAGCAGATCATTTTCAAATTCCCCCCTTGTGTTTCTGGGGCCACTACTGCTTATTACTTTTAAAACCCTGTGAAATATATAGCATGGCTGTTGATGGCAAACAATGTTTATTTATTTCAGTTTGGGATTAATACCTTTGAGTCAAGGACTCATTTTCAAGGTTTTTTTTTTTTTTTTTTAAATCGTTTAACCAGGAGTAGCACACTAAGCTGAAAGCTTTTTTTTTTTTAACAGGAGCGACCTGGAAACACAGGACAGTTAAGTGGTTTGCTCAGGGTCACACAGTATGCAAGTGGAAGCTGTGGGATTCAAACCCAGATCTGAACTGCTGGATATCGCCAGATTTGCAGTTCAGAGCCTTAAACCACTGCACTATACTGCCTCTAGTTTCCAAGTCAGTAGAAAACAAAACATAACACACAATACATAAAGCAGACAGTAACACAAGATTCCTTACACAGGCATACATTAAGTTGAGGTTACATACAATTATAAGCAGTAATAAAAATGATTTCAATTAGGAGGAGTGTATAAGAAATACAAATGTGTAAAACATCAGCATAAACAATGTTCTGTGAAATAGTACCGCTCATCAACATGTTCCATATCTCATCAAAATGTTCCATATATTCAACAAAAATGAGGCTGGGAGAAAAATAATACCTGCAGGATGAATGCCTTATTAGGAGAGAACTGGTAAAGTGCAGCATTCTTATCTAAACAACCTTAATGTCTCTAAGTGTTAACAATGGCCTTACGTGCCTCACTGCTATGGGTGCATCCATAGAAGTAAGTTCCCTCACAAGTAGGAACATGAAATGATGTAGTTAAAGAGGAAGGAAATCATTTCTAACTGGCAGCTGTTTACAAGGTGTTTTTTTCCAGAAATTATATTAATTTCCATAAAATATCTATATTAAACTGTAGATGGCTAAAATGTGACATGAAAAGTTGTATTCTGCATTGTTGTGTTTATGGGCAGCATTCTGTCACAGTTCTCTTCATGAAACCTGTAATCTGGACTTTTGACTACATCACTGTTTGTGCACAGAACTCTCAACAAGAGTTTGACAGGTCAACAGCCCATAATTAGCACCCCGTACACATATCGTGGCATTGTGAAAAGTTCAAACTACTGGTTCCATGAAGAGAACTGTGCATCATGTTGTCCATAAGAAAAAAAACAACTGAAAACACAGTTTTTCATATCAGTGTTTATTCAGTCACAGTTTAATATGTATCATTTGGAGGTATGGATGTCATTGATGTAAACAGAAGCATTATTAATTGCAGCCAGTTAGCACTGATTTCCTGTCCCCTTTAAAATGGAGCCTTCTGGATTGGATGCTAAGACAATGCATCCATAATTCAAAATTGAGGGATCCAGTATGGCTTGCTGTCCCTAAACAGAAAAGAGAAAAAACAGAATGGGAGGGGTCCAGTCCAAAGGGATAAATATAAAACTATGATGAACAGAGGACCCACTCACCAATTAGCAATAATGGAACAAACTTATGTTCACTGACTATAATGGTATGACTGGAGCCCTGGACATGCAATTACCATTTCGAGGTGTTACCAATCCCTTCTTCAGCTGGTGCTGGTACTACATAAAACAAACTCTATTTACGATCAATACTCCCTGCTGCCTCAGTTAGTTCATTATCCAGAAGTAATGTCAAAAAATGATTCAATCTTGCCCATCGAACAGTGATACTAGCAAGCCAGGCTCCCAAACACAGTTGTATAAAACTCTCTGCATGCTAACTCTGCTCTGAATTTATATAAATCTTCAGGGGATGTAAGAAATATTTTTGTATAGAACTCATCATACCAAGAAATGTGAATAAGAAAATATAACAACATAAGCCTGACAGCTTTCTATTACGAAAAACTCATCCGCACTTATATGACATACTATAATCCCCCTGTTCAGGTATAAAATAAGAGGGAACCTCTGCTGTGATTAAGTTTCCATGACACTCATTTTAATGTGGTATACAAATGGTTACCACAATAATGTAAGTTAAAAAAAAAACATTCTTTAAATGGGAACAGTCAGCATTAACAGCCTCACACTCAAGTGTGGAGCTGGTCTCAATTTGTACTTTGCATGCAAAAACATTTTTATGTTTGCTTGCATGCATGTTCAAGAAACAGTGCCACCATATGAATTTTCGTAGGTGTGCCACCCCGCTTCCAATGCCCTGCTCCTTCCTGCAGATATGGCCTCAGCGCACCAATAAATGTCCGAGCTGTCTATGACAGCAGTTCAGATGTAGTGGCATACAGTTGAAAGCCAAAGACTGCTACAATCAGTGGTGGTAACGTGTAGGTAATTTGCATACTACCATCGTCAGGCAATTTACATACTGCTGTCGGCAGTATGCAAAGTGCCTACACTCAGCACAAAGATGTGAACAGCTGTCATAGACAGCTCCATTTTTTCTACTCACCCCCAACAAACACCCAAGTAGCATGCTGGGGAATCCACCCCAGCATGGTCATCAACCTCTCCCACACCGTGTATTAGAGGTGCCCAATCCCCCGTTAGCTCCACTGTGCCCCAAACAGACTTTCAGGTGCCATGCTGGGAGTCCACCCCAGTGTGGCAAAAGTCCGTATGGCTAATGGGGATGCCCAATCCCCCATTGGCTCCACTTCCCCCCCAAAAAAACTTCCAGCTGCCACACTGGGAGCCCACCCCAGCGTGGAAAAAGTCCCACATCTTCTTCCTGAAAAAAACAAAAACACCTGTAAAAAAGAAATGGTCCCTCATTGACTGTTTTGCCCCTTCCCCGAATCCACACCCACCCTCTGCACACCCACCTCCACACACACCCCTGACCCCATACTTACCTCCGGAGCCCAGTGCGATGATCTTCAGTGGACCGAGAACACATCTGCACTCTTCAAATCCAACCACGAACTGAAGAAATGCCGGTAAGCTGTATAATGGCATAAATGTGTTTTTTTTTCAACTTTGGTGCATATCTCAGCTATTTTGGGGAATTTTTTCATGAAATTTTCAACATGGGGTTCTTGGGGTCCCACCTCATGAACTCAGTCACTGTCATTTTGTTATTCAGTCCCAAAAGGTGATTTTGCAGTCACTACGTGGAACCACCTTACGGGACTGAGTAATGAAATGACAGTGTCACAGTTCATGAGGTAGGCCCTCAAAACCCTATGTTGAAAATTTGGTGAAAAAATTCCCAAAAATGACTGTTTTATGATCGTGTGTTGTGCAGATCTTATCTGTCAGTCTTCACCATTCATCACAGATGGGCTATCTGGCCGGAGGTCAGGACCCCGCGGGAGCTTTTTTTTTTTTTTTTAAATGGGTAGTCGGAGCCAACACACCATTGGCACTGCCCTCGAGGCTGACGTACTGCGTGGCGCTCGAGGGTTGGCCATTAGGCTGTGTTGACTCCGCCTGCCTGCAGTTCTTCGTCTCCCGCCGTCGAGGTCACCTCGTGGGAAGCTTGAAGAAGATTGTAGGCCTGATTGCATCCTTTTCCTTCGGCATTAAGTCCGTCAGTTTCCTGCCGGTTCTGTTTTCTGCCTCCACTCGACAACGCCCGGTAAGATCTTTCCTTATTTTTGAAATTTGCGACGTCGAGTCTGTTTTGGTGTTTTTTTTCCGTAGGTCATGTCTCGGTCGGAGGGCAAGAAGTCTTTGAAGATGGGTCGGCCCCCCATGCGACGGTGCCCATGTGGCCGAAAATTCTCTGTCACTGACCAGCATGACCGGTGTCTTGCATGTCTTGGCCCGCTTCACGACATGGACTCGTGCGATGCCTGCTTCTCCATGGACCGCCGGGTCCTCGAACAGCGCGCAATGAAAGTGGGGCGAGCTCCGCCGACTTTCGGGGGTAGGGTTCACACTCGTCGGGCCAAGCCGCGCTCTCTCGGCCTTTCCTCTGGGTCCCCTCCCATTTCTATACGGACCGAGGAGGAGGGAGCCTCGGGTACTTGTAGCCTAGCCATTGCGAGGCTTCTTCCGCGGTGCAGGAGGCCTGCCCCGCTCCCTCCCGGGAGTGGGCAGGAGGTACCCATCGCCAGCAATCGCCTGCGGGGTGAAGGCTCCCCAGTGTCATTCCCGTGGCTCAGAAGGCCCAGGTCGGCGCCGTCCTTGGCGCGTCGGTCGGGCGCCGTCGGAGCCTTCGGTGCCGTTCATGGCACCGTGGGCCCTGGCCGGGCCATCGTCAGCATCGACTTGTTACTCGGCACCGTGGGCTCAGTCGACGCCGATCGCGGTGCCGTGAGACTCACTCCAACGTCGTCCTTCGCCATGTCTCACCTCAGCACCATCCTCGGCACCGAGGTTGAGCACGGTGCCATGTCCTCAAGGCTCGGCACTGTGGGGCCTTCGACTCCATCTGTCGGTGCCGTCCATGGCACCGTCCATGCACCGGTGTTTTCGTGGTGCCGAGGCAGGCGGCACCTGCGTGGCACTGGGTCCGCCTGGGCCATCGGGCGGCGCTGTTGACAGTCCTCGGTGCCACTTGTGGCACCGGGAGCCAGGCGATGTCGACGTCAGCACCGAGGGTGCCGCTGGGGCTTTCGTCGGCACCGTCCCTGTCCTTGCTGCCGCCCCCGGTGCCGGTGGATCGGATGGTGCCGTGACTGGTCCTGGCATTGGACCTCTGGCTCGGGCTGGGGACATGCCTCCTTTGGATCCCGCTCACGGGGTTGTGGGGGGCACTGGCACGACTCGGGCACAGCGGTGGCTTTCGGGCCAGGTGGTAGGGATAGTTCTGCCCATCCTCCTACGGTTTGGCTCAGAGCCTCAGACTCTACCTCCTCGGAGATGGAGTCAAGCTCCAAGTTGGACATGCAGTCGCACCCCTCGGGGTTGGCTGTGGACGTGGGCAGCACGGTGGTCTCATCGACGAGTCGGAGCCAGCCCCCTCCTGAGGAGAGGTCAGTGGCCCCCGAGACTAGGGTCAGTGGTGATGACCAGCAAGCAGTGGTGCATGCCACCATAGCTCTGCAGCCTGCTCTTGGGGGTTTCATCGATCCCTCGGTTGTGGTACCCCCTCCAGTGGTGTGTCTTGATCGCCCAACTTTGGGGCCCATCGAGGCACCTTCAGGGGTGGAGGGTACTGCTCCCTGGGTTTCCCCTTCGGGGGCTGCCCAGAGATGCCAGCTACCTAGGCTGGCCCTTTCGAGGAGGAGGAGGAGGACTCTTTCGGACTCTGAGGGGTCGAGGGGTGTGGGTTCGGCGCATCTGCCTTTTTCTGGGGTCCACCTGGGCCCTGGGAGGATCCGTAGTGCAGAATTCCACTCTTCCCCCTCGGTTTCTTTGAGGGAGTCCCATCCTTTTGAGGTAGGGGACTGTCCTTCTGGACCTTTACGGCCCCAGCCGCCTCACTGGGGGGATTCTTCCGGGTGAAGCCAAGGCAGTACCAATGTGGTTGTGCAGCTGTCAGCTGTGGGATCTTCCGGGGCACCTTCTTCCACGGGTGCCCACAGTCCGCTCCCTAGCCCTGGCGGAGGTCAGCCGACATCTCTTCTCATCTCTGCCCCCATCCCTCTGCCACATTCTCCTGCGCTCCCAAGCATCCTCGGTCCTAGCGGCCCTCTCACCTGGGAGCAGTTCAGAGCAGTGGCTGCCCGGTTCCCTGTTTATGTTAGGGCAATGGACAGCCAGGTTTTTCAACCTCCCCCCGTGCAGCCACCCTCGGAGCATATGGTGACCTCCAGCTCCTCATCCCCCTCTTCAGGGGGAGAGGAACCTTCTGTCCACATCTCTCCGGCTGCTGATCTCTCGGAGTATCAGCGTTTCCTCATGAGGATGTTGGAGGATTTGCACCTTTCACCCTCCACTATCAGCAATCCTGAGCACGTGGCGCACGCCTTTCTAGGTGATTTTGGTGAGGCCACCCTTGTGGTGCCGCCCTGGCCGGCTCCCTTTTGGGAGGTGTCATTGCGTTTCTGGAAGAGGCCCTTCTCCGGAGTTCCTGCCCCAAGGGATCTCAGCCAGAGGTATTACACACCCCCGGAGTCTCCAGGTTCCATGCCTCATCCACAGTCTGGTTTGATGCACTTGGATACTCCTGATGGGCTTCGCGCCCTTCACCATGACCGGCCCCCAGATCAAGACTCCTCAGATTTTGATTTCTGGGGGAGGAGGACCTTCTACTCGGCATGATTACTCCTCTCTATTTCTGCTCATCAGGCCCACTATGCAGCCTACAACAGGTTCTTGTGGTCCAGGCTAGGTCAGCTCCTAGCCTCATTGCCTGACTCGGAGCAAACCAGACAAGCCATTGCACTCTCTGCACGTGGCCTGGAGCTAGCAAGGCACCAAGCGAGGGCATCTTATGACGCCTACGAGGTAGTTACCAGGGTCATAGGGACAGCGATCTGCACTAGGCAATCGGCATGGCTACGTCTTTCCCGGTTATCACCCTTGGCCCGGCGTAGGGTGATTAGCTCAGCCCACCAGGGAACCTACCTTTTCTCCCATAGAGTGAGACAGCACTTGTTGGGGCAACTTCCTTCCCCTCCGGGGAACTCCGTCTCTCTCCCCCACTCTCGGGCCTCTCCAGGCCTGAAGGTTCCCCCTTAGTGTGTCACCCACTGAGGCTAGGGACTTTGTCCTTAGGGTGTAAAGAAACAACCCCCTTCAGGGGGGCTTGGTACTCACCCATCTGTGATGAATGGTGAAGATTGACACAGATAAGATATGAAAATTATGTACCTACCGTAATTATGATCTTTCTGTGTATCTTCACCATTCATCACAACCCCACCCACCATCCCCCTGGGGCCTCAGTCTCTGAGTCCCCTTCCCTCTCTGTGACCCCCCTCTCCTCCTTAGGAGTGGGGTAATGTAGGGACACACAGAAGGGTATTTTCCAAGGAGAGTGGATAGCTCGAGCAGCACTCCTTCTCTACTACTTTGTCTCCACCCCTGTGGGGTGGGAGTTGGTAGTTGCCCTCCTTCTGTCCTCCTCCTGGTTTCCATCCAACTATTTCTCCTAAAAAAAAAAAAAAAAAAAAAGAAAACCCCCTATTTTTTACCAAACATCTTTTCTTGAGAGAGTTCTGAATCCCTGTACCCTGTCCTTCTTCCAAAATAGCTGACTCTGTTTTCGGGAGTATTTGCCAGTTATTCTGTGCCTTGAATTCTGGCAGACAGCTTTGCTACTCCTTGCAGTTCCCTATACAATCTGGTGACGGACAAGGGTCTCGGATATCTTAATACTTCTCCCTCTCTCCTAAATTCTTTCCCCTCCCTACCCTTCCCTTCTTCCACTTCCAGAGATTGAGGCCCCTCCGAATCCCCTTGTCTAACCTCTTCTTTGCTTTCCTCTCAGTCGTTATTTCTCCTTTTAGTTCAGACATCCTTTCCTTTTTCTGTCCCTTGGACTCTCTTGTCCCACCCTCCATCCCTTCCTCTTACCTCTCCGATGACTCAGAACTAACAGGCAGGCGGAGTCGACACAGCCTAACGGCCAACCCTCGAGCACCACGCAGTACATCAGCCTTGAGGGCAGCGCCGATGGCGTGTCGGCTCCGCCAACCCTTTAAAAAAAAAAAAAAAAGCTCCTGCGGGGTCCTGACCTCCGGCCAGATAACCCATCTGTGATGAATGGTGGAGATACACAGAAAGATCATAATTACGGTAGGTACGTAATTTTCATTTCCTACACACGCTCATAACTTTGCGAATTTTTAATATTTTCACTCCAGATTTTCTACATTGCCATTTTACCACACCTCCTTATGAGCAGTATAGCTGTCATTTTAACATCTCACCCAAACTGTGTATTCGCACATGTAGCGCACAATGGCGCAGTCGGTGTGCGAACTCAATGTTTGGGACAGATTAAGAAAATCACAGTGACACTGTTCATGAGCAGAGGTTTTAAAATGGCTATGTTGAAAATTTGGTGACAAAAGTCCATAAAATGACTGTGTTACGAGCATGCATTGCACAGTTTCCACACACCCTCGCAAGTTCACAAATTTGTAATATTTTCAATCCAGATTTTCAACACTGGCATTTTTCCACACCTCCTTATGAGCAGTACAGCTGTCATTTTCACACCCTGGCCGAAATGTGTTTTCGCACTTCCGGTGTAGAATAGCGCAGTCGCTGTGGGAAATTAGTGTTCGGGACAGATTACGAAAATCACAGTGACACTGTTCATGAGCGGAGGTCCCAAAATGCCTCTGTTGAAAATCTGTTGTAAAAATTCCCCAAACTAATTACATTATGGGTGTACGTTGCGCAGTTTCTACGCACGCTCGTGACTGCACCAGTTTTTTATATTTTCACTCCAGATTTCCAACAATGCCATCTTTTACACCTCCTCATGAACAGTACGTCTGTCGCTTTTCACATCCTGTTCGAAATGTGTTTTCACACCTGTGGTGCCAAATGGCGCAGTCACTGTGCAAAATCACCTGTCACCTAATGAACTGATAATGTCACTGCTCATGCAGTGGGGTCTCAAAAAACCGATGTGGAAAACTTGGAGTAAAAATACCAAGAAACACCCAGGGCATTAGGGTTTTTGACCATAATGCCCTACCCTGTAGGGACTGACAGACATCAGGGGTGTGACTTGGGATTGTCAACAGTAATACTCATGCCATTCCACCCCCACCCCCACCCTGCAGCCAGTGATAGGCATCGAGGTGTGCCTTGGACCCTTTGCCCCCAGAGTTCACCCCGTTCTCCTACACTGCACCCATTTCAGCGTATTTCCTTATGGAATGAGGTGAATGTAAAGCCCAAACACCCCAAGGCACACCTCAACACTTGTCAGTGTCTGCAGGGTCGGGTGAGGTGAAATGTCGTGACCGTCATGGGCGACGACTCAAAGGCACACCCCAATGCCTGTCCATCTCTGCAGAGTGAGGGTGGAGTTGGCATCAGTTCAGTACTTCAATGCCATTCCTATACTACATCTGTCTAACTCCTGCACTTTCACTGCTAATGCCAGCAAGCAAATATTCAGCATTGACAAATGCTTGTTTTTTTTTACTTGCTGTTTGCTGCAGTATAGTAGATTGCATCAGACTGATCCTGCTGGCATTTTCAAGATGACATTTTCTGTAACTACAAAACCCAGAATCACCTGCAGCTGACATCAGAGCAGGGCTCTGGCAGTGGAGATTCAGTATCCTGCATTGCATGTGAGAGACTGTTTGTCAAATGGCATTCAGGGGGTTTGGCAGGGTACCACTGGACACCAGAGATATTATAGGGTACATGGGCTGGGTGATCAGGGGGGTGTGGGGTGCCACTAGACACCAGGGACATGTGGAACAATACAGGATGGGTAGTTGGGGGTGAGGGGTGCCAATAGACACCAAGGAGAAGTGTTTGATAAGGGTTTTGGGGGGTGTCACTAGACACCAGGAATACATGTACACTATATGGCATGGGTGTCCAGAGTTGGGGGTGCCAACTAGACACCAAAGAAATGTGTATAATTTACAGAAAGGTGATTGGGAGGGTGGGGGGTGCCACTAGATACCAAGGAGTGATGTAGCATATACAGAACAGGTGGTCAGGGGTCGGGAGTGCCTCTGGATACTGGGACCTGTAACCTCACTCAAGTGTTAGCGATCGGGGGCAGTTGGCTGCAGTATAGCCATCCTGCCATTGGTGGGGTTGGGGTGTAGTCTTTTAGCGCCCCATTAAGATGAGGTTTTCAGCAGCAGTAAATAACGTCACTTTGGATGCCATTTACTGCCATTGCAAACCATTGAAAATACTGCTGACCCATATGCAGGAGGGGATGCCATCATTTGCATGGGTGGTAGGGTTACGTTAGCACCAGGATGCTAACAGTTTTAGCATGCACTACAGCGGTCTCTGAATACAGCCCCTCCAAAACCGGCTGCAAACTCAGAGAGTGCAGGTGCAAACCCCATTAGCACTGGTGTTAACTTTCGAATATCTGGCCCCTGATGTCATTGAAACAACTATGAGTGGCTTGTACAGGTACCTCGGAGTCAGGCTGATATGTTTTTTTTTTTGTGGACCATTTGAGGGGTGATGCTTGATAATGATTTGGGAAATATATAGGTCTTTTTTAAATCATTAAACCCATTGTGCATTACAGAATAATGCAATTCCATATTCTATATATTCTACGTTACACTGCTTCAGAAATTATTCAAGAAGGGCGAGATCCCTTTGGAAGTTGTTATTAATGAAACCATGGTTCTTCGATTCCTGTAATGTGGGAGTGCTCTCTCATGTTTATGTTTTTGGATAATGCAAAAAAGTCCTGGATTCTTTTCTTGGCTTTCTTGATTTTGTTTTTACTCATCTCATACCCTCCAATAATCTTGTAGAAATCTGAAATTCTACCATGATACAAAATGCTCCCTGCCGAGGAATTGAGTTTTTAATAATTGTGTATAACCCCCTAGGCAGCGCTATCCCTAGAGTTACAACCACTGCCTGTATTTCTAACCACAGGTTGAGTGGCCTGGATTCGATATTAAAGTGTCTCCACCCATATTAACAATAGTGGGATTATCTATCTGCCTGTTATAGCCCTCTGGGAAGCTATAACTGCCCACTAACCCACCTAGTGACCTTGTATTTCTGGCAACAGTTAAATCACAGTCAGCAATTAGCATTAATAATATGCACACACTCTTTACACTTACCACCAGGGTCTGACCTTCAGCAAAATCCCTGGAACCCCCCTGTAAAGGCAAGGTTAGCAAAGCAGGTATACACTTTTAATACAGTAACCCACTAATAATATGCACATAAGACAGTTTAAACATGAACAATAAATCAGATTTATTTTAGGGAATCATGAACAAGGAAGGGGCGTGAATTTAGATGAACGATTACTATACTGATTAGATTCAGGTTACTATGCATGCACTTTTAGTCCCAAATGATCAGTCTTACAACACTGGGTACCCAGGATGTTAAACTGGCTAGCCAGAAGCAATGCCTGGGGTGGCCGGCATTGCAGCTGTTGTTGGGGCCCTTGATGGAAAGAAAAGGCAGTTATGATGCACAAACAGAGTTTTGATTATTCGTAATCCTGGCTGGTTGGCCCAGTCTCTTGTAACCCAGAAAATCACTGAAGCAATTAGATGGTACCACAGATAATTAAATGATTTGTTGCAGGGAGCGACCCTGGATTTACTCATGCTACCAGTTAGTTGTGATGGATCTGGCAATATGGAGACCTCATGTAGATCACCGAAGAGCATGGGGAAGCAGGACCAACACGACACACCTCCACTTCATGGCCTTTCCCTCCAGGCGGCTGCAACCTGCAATTGGTCTCTGCTCAGGGACTGGATCCCCAAAGCTGGCCTCTCAACGAAGAACAGTCTCTGGTGCAACACAGTCGGTCTGGGCCGAGTTGGCAAAGGCCCAGGCTGATGAACACTTCGGCAATGTTCAGTTTGTTTTGCTGGTGAAGCCTCCAGTTGGCATAACAAACTGGTCACTGGCAAAACAGGCCTTGACCCACGAATTCCATTCAGCACATTTAACAAGAACAGGATTAACTTTTCTTCCTCACACAATTCAGTCCTAAGCCAGTTGCTAAGCAGTCGCTTCACTGAGCAAACCTCTCAAACATCAATTCAATCACTTACAAACTCTGGGGCGATCGCTTCACAGGAGCTTCTTCTTGGTCCAAATCTCAGGCTGTACCTTCAAATACCTTGGAGCTTTCTGCCTCAAGTAAAAGTCACAATTTGGATTATTTTGATTACTGCAATCAGGCAGTATAATGCAGAACAGTAGCAGGGAGGGAAGTCAGGCCCTTCTCCACCAAATCTCCTAGGTTCCTTCCAGAAGCAGCTTCTCGATAGTTTCAACTGCTCACTCTTCAAGCTCTAACTTCAACTCAACTACTGTCTAACAGTCCTGGTGATTTCCCTTGGTTTCCTGAGTTCTGGTTGGCCGGGGGAGCTGTCAGTCACAGTTTGGGTGCCCCCTTCAGTTCATTTTAGGCGCCAACCTAAAAACTACGAAAACTACATATTTTCCTTCCCACGAGGCACTTGAGTTAAGGACCCTTAAAGGCCACCTGAGTCCCATTGGTTCAAATGCTGGAAGTCCCGGACTAAATATGGTGGCTCCCATTCAGATAAACAAAGTTGCAAAAATGCAGGTTTAAACAAATTCTTTATTTCAGATATAACAGCAGGTTAGTAGTAAATAATTACAGTACTAGTTCAGGCTCCCTCTGCTTTTCTATCAACAGCAGAGTGGAGCAAATTAAAGCAGTGTCTGCCTGGTCACGAGCTTTGATACACTCTGACCCAGCCCAGACCATCTGCTATACACATACTGGTTAGCATCTTAAAGTGACAGGCGCGGAGGCACAGCTTGGCACTCTCACGTAAAACAACAGTATCAAACAAATAACCATGGATTTACTACCTCTGCATGACGTCTGCCTGGCAGTGGGTATTGATGGAGCCCTGGGAGACACCTGAGGTAAGCCCCCCAAATTGGGGGGGGGTTACATGTATGTTGGGTGATGTTTGTTCTGGGGGCCTCATACCCACAGCCACAGGTGCCTATCTGCTTCTCTCTTTGGGGGCTAAAGAAGCTTATCCTATAAGGATTTTGGAAAATAAAAGGTCACCTCTCATAGGCAATGGAGTTGAGATGACTGAGCTCCATTGCTTGGAAAAGTTGACCCACATGCTGCAAAATGTCTCGACGGCATACCAAAGAAACTGGGAAACACTGGGGGCTATACTTCTTCTAAACTTTCCATGAAAGTAGTTCATATTGACACACTCCAGTCCTGATTTTTTTCCTTCCTGAACGATTGCTGTAATTTTGAGTGTTTGTGGTTTGTTTGTTTTTTTTGGGGGGGGGGATGTTTGTTTTTTTGCTTGGCTTTGTTCTTTGCAGCTCTACCTTTATTTATTTTCCTTTCGTACTTTGCAACGGAATCTACAAGGTATTAGCTCAAGTGTTTTTTTTGCGGAAAGGGAAAGGGGAAATTGTTTGACTAGGAAAGGTACACTAAGCCAAAGCTTGTTTCTAGGTGCGACCTGGGAGCACAAGAAAGTTAAGTGACTTGTTCAGGGTCACACAGTATGCAAGTAGGGGCTCTGGGATTCAAACCCAGGTCTTCAGGTTTGCAGCTCAGAGCTCTAGACCACAGCGCTATACTGCTTCCTGAGTTTTTAATAATTGTGTGTACTGTGTTTGGACAGAAAATGTTGTTACAAAAAAAAATAAAGGCTACGAAATATATCATATATACATAGACACTGATGGCAGAAAAAGGCTCTTGGCCCACCCCATCTGTTCACCCTAAATAATAATTCTGTTGCCCCCCCCCTTCTAACTAAACCCAACTGCCTGTCCCATCCCTGCTTGAATGTTTGACTGATTTGGCCTGTACCACTTCTTCTGGTAGCTTATTCTACTTATTCATCACCCTTTCCATGAAGAAGTGCTTCAGGACATCCTTTTTGAATCTCTTCCTCCACCAGCTTTATTGAATTCACTCTCATCCTTCTGTTTAAACTGAAGACCTGGGTTTCAATCCCAGAGCCCCTACTTGCATACTGTGTGACCCTGAACAAGTCACTTAACTTTCTTGTGCTCCCAGGTCGCTCCTAGAAACAGGATATTGCCTATCCTTTCTAAAGTTCTCGAAAAACTGATCCATATTCAGTTAAAATCTCACTTGGAAACCTTCTCTCTCATTAACCCAGCTCAATCTGGCTTCTGGGCTAATCATAGCACAATCACTGCACTAGCAAAAGTAACCAATGATTGGATCTCTGCTATAGATGCTAAGAAGGTAACTGGTGCAGTCTTTTTGGACCTCAGCAAAACTTTTGATACTGTTGATCACAAACTATTAGTCAATTGCCTTGCAAAGTTGGGTGCCACATACCATACCACCCAGTGGTTCTCTAGCTACCTAACTGGAAGATTCCAAAAAGTAAAGGCGGAAGGCTTTTTTTCTGCTGCCTTGCCAGTTGCAAGAGGAGTCCCCCAAGGATCCATCTTAGGCCCTATCTTGTTTTCTCTGTACATCAATGACTTAGATGCTAACATATCTACATCCAATCTGCACTTTTTTACAGATGATACTGTGTTGTATACTTCTGGCTCATCATTATCTGAAGTCAAGGGAGTGCTTCAAGTGGACTACGCACAACTTGAGCATAATTTAATAAAGGCAAAGCTTCTGCTCAATGCCAAGAAGACTAAAGCGATGATATTCTCCCGCAGTGCTGTCTCAGGCCCCCCCAATACTCTTGCCCAAGACTTCATTGTCACCACACTAAACGAGCCTCTGGAAGTTGTAACCAATTTTAAATATCTAGGTATCTGGATCGACAATAAATTATCTTTCAGTGACCACATCGAAGATGTCTCTAGAAGGTTAAAAGCAAGGTTAGGTTTCTTCTACAGAAATAGGCCCCTTTGCCCCCTTGAAACTCGAAACAAGCTTGTACAGGCCACTTTTCTCCCCCTACTCGACTATGGCGATGTAATCTATTCCTCCACCACTCTTGCAAATCTAAGTAAACTGGACATCCTTTATCACCGTGCGTTACGGTTCATTACCAACTCCCCTTACCGTTCGCACCACTGTGACTTATATGCAGCTGTTGGTTGCACATCCCTTACTACTAGATGCCTGCTCCATGCTGGGCTATGGACTCTTAAACTGCTCCTGCAGAAATTGCCAAGCTATCTCTCTTCCCTTATTAGTATCTCACATAGTGCATACTCGTTAAGAAAATCTGACTTTATTATGCTTGACATACCAAAGACACGGACTTCCTTTGGTAAACATGCTATTGCATATGCCCTTCCCTCCATTTGGAACCAATTACAAACCGTACTGAAACTAACTAGCACAGTTTCAATAAACTTCTACAAATCGCTAAGTTCAGCCAAAATAAAAGACACCTGTAACTGTCATTAAGTCTCTTCCTTCCCCATGTGTGCCATATTTATCCACTGGTAAGGTATAATTGATTTGTCATATTAACTGCTTTCCCTTCCCCTTCTACTCCTGGCTTTATCTTTGCTTACGCTCCACTGCTACTCTATCAAATCTCTCCTCCCTCCCATATCAGTTGTAGACTGTTGTTTGTTCTAGCTGCCAAAATACTGTATATTTGATTTGATTTGATTTGATTAAATCAAATCACACCTGTCATCATGTTTCATTTATCAGTATACGACCTATAAGTCGCTTCCCTGTCTCATATCAATGTTTACCACCTGCGGTCACCCTATGTGGTACCCTTGTATGTATATCCAGCCTGTATCATGTAACGTGTATTTCATGTATATACTGTTATTACCTATCTGTGTTTGTACTTTAAGTGTTTATGTCACAGGACCTCCTTGTGAATGAGCTTGCTCAATGGAGTTTTTCTGCAATAAACTTGAACTTGAACAACTTGAACTAAACTCAAGAACAATAGTTCCTTGGTGTCTACTCTATTTATCCCAAGCTGGTACTTGTACAGTATGTCTCAATCATGTCACCCCTTTCCCCTCCTTTTCTCCAGGGTGTATATGTTTTAAGTCCGGCAACCTCTCCTCTTATGTCAAATCCCCAAAGCCATGTACTATCTCCCTGCCCTCCACCTTGTTGCAGTCTTTCCTCAGGTGTGGGTGTCATAGAGGCATAGGTCAGGAAATGTAGGCAGACCAGGAGAAGATATAACATTTACAAGTAGCTGTGCATTATTATCAGTAACATTAAAATAAAATGAAAAAAAATTACAGGATACCACTTTAAAAAGGTAGTACAGACAAAAAAATCCTACATATGAGTCTCTCTCTCTCTCTCTCTCTCTCTCAGTTTAAATCTCCATCTAGCCTCCTAAACAAAACATTGCTCTTTTTTAATGAAATGTCTTTTCCTGGCAGTTTAGACACTGCATCCTGCTCTTGTAAGTTACATATCGTGTCTTTCACTAAATGTACAAAAACTTTGTAACTTTCCATCCTGTGATCAGCCTGAAGAGCACATCTGGTCTGAATAGGTGCAACAAAATAATACATTTAATCCCAGAGCTGGTTTCCTGTTGATAATTCTATAAACAAGCTTTTAGAGGTCAAAAAACATCTCAAAGTCAACCCCCTGTATTACAGATTGTTATCTTTTGTAATAAACCCAAATAGCTTTCTGCAGTCATTTTCAAGAATATAATTATATGCATTTGCAAACTAAGGGATCCCCATTTACATAGATATTCATATATATATATATGTGTGTGTGTGTGTGTATGTATGTTTTAACATCAGAGAAGCAAAGGGAGAAAGGAAGAATAGAAACAGCAAGTGAAGGATCTGAGATAATATGTGATATTGTGGGACCATCAGAGTGGCCAATTCCTAGGTGCCACAAGAAAATTTGCTTGTGTAATCAGACAGGCATGGGACAGACAAATGGCAGAATAGGAGAAAGCAAAATTGATCCTTCCTTTTAACTTTCTCTCTGCATAACAAATGGGACAGGGTCTTACCAAACCCTCTCACAGTGGACTCCAGTACCTTTTTTTTAGTTGTTTAACCAGGAGTAGCACACTAAGCTGAAAGCTTTTTTACAGGTGCAACCTGGGAGCACAGGGAAGTTAAGTGACTTGTGCAGGGTCACACAGTATGCAAGTGAAAGCTGTGTGATTCAAACCCAGGTCTGGTCTGCTGGATGTCACCAGATTCACAGCTCAGAGCCTTAAACCACTGCGCTATACTGCTTCCCTACCTTATGCAGTATTCCAGGTGTGGCCACACTGGTAACCTATATAGAGGGATGATCACTTCCTGCCCTCTACTACTTATCCTCCTTCCTATGCACGCCATCATTCTGTTCACTTTACTCATTGCCCTGTTGCAATGTACAAATGTTTTGAGGTCTCTAATATCATCATAAACAAATTTTTTCTTCCAGAATCTATCCAGCATTAACTCTCCTATTTTATAATGCATCATTGGGTTCATTTTCTTAATGTGCATTACTTTATATTTTTTAGCATTAATGTTCAGCTGTCAAATCATGGACCAGCTCTCCAACCTGTCCAAGTATTCCCTTAGTTCTCTTCTCCCATCCTCCATATCTACCTTTGTGCAGATCTTTATGTCATCTGCAAAGAGGCAGATCTTACCCTTGATGCCTTCATCTATGTCACAGATGAAAATATTGATGAGGACTGATAATAGTATTAACCCCTGAGGTACCCCGCTGGTCACTTCCATCACCTCTGAAAGCATCACACTGACTACTACCCTCTGTGTTCTAACCCCCAGCCAGCTCTCTAATCAATTTGTCATCTTTTCCTCTATCCCGTGGTTCTTAATATTTTTGACCAGCATCCTGTAATTGACTGAGTCAAAGACCTTGCTGAAGTCAAGGTATACTATATCAATGTCCTGCCCCTTGTCTGCTGCTGTGGTAACTCAGTTGAAGAACTCAACCAAGTTCATCTGACAAGACCTCCCCTTCTGAACCCGTGCTATCTGGGGTCCTGCAGTCATACCCTTCTAGGAAGTTCACCAGGTCCTCGTTCAGTAAAGACTCCATGATATTCTCCACTATAGACATCAAAATGACTGCCCTATAGTTTGCTGACTCATGCCTTTTCCCACATTTATGTAATGTAACCATGTTCGCTGTTCTCCTGTCCATAGGGATCATCCCCGTGGCTTGTGAGCTACTGAAAATGTCTTACAGTGGCCCTGCTCCCTCATGTAGCATCCTCTGGTGTAAGCCATACGTTTTCATAGATTTATTTACTTTCAACCCTGCTAGCTTTTCCAACACCCTTTTCTCTGTTATCTGGACCTTTGCCCCAACATTTTTGCACTCTCTCTCTACCTAACCCCACAATCTTACAGTAGCCCATCCTTCACCTTAGTGAAAGATGAATAAAAATCATTTTTCTGTATCTCTGGTCTTCCACTTGTCCCCCCCCCCATTACTCTTAAGTCTCACTATACTCCCTTTGACCTTGTGCCGGAAAAACTCCTTATCCCCTTTCTTCACCCTGATTGTCAACCAGAGCTCCCTGTCCACTTTGGTTTCCCTCACCTTCTTGTTGCTTCCAAATACTTCACTCTGTCTTCTTCCCTTTGAGTACCCTTATACTTGGAAAATGCCCTCCCTTTGGTTCTTACTGCTGTCTTTACATTGGTTGTAACCACATTGACCGCTTAGCCCATTTATCAATGAATACTTTTGGAATGGTGCTATCTGCTGCTTCTATCATTGCCTTTATTAAATACTGCCTACTTTTCTACTGCACCCCATACCATCTCTATGTCCTTTATAGGGGCAACCTTAGGGTATGTGGCACCTCTAAGCGAGCTTGCCAACAGCACCCCCTTGAATTTTTTTAAATCTTCACCCCTCCTCCCCAAGAAACAATGACATTCCTAATGGTAGTAACTTCCTTAGAAAAAAAATACTGAATGATTTACGTTAGGGGTGGGGGTGTGAAACGGCATTAAATCCCTTTTGGGCAGAGAAGATGTTTCTTCAATAAGTTAACAGATACTTTCTCAAAATATTTGCGAGCTGTTCCTGAGTAAACAGTGTTCATCTAATCTTGCTAGAATTTGTTATACAAAGATTATTATCAGCATTTACATCTTCTCTGCTTTTTTTTGATGGTATAATAAATATTTGCCAAATTCATGCAAATGCAATCAGTGATTACTTTCCCAAAAATAAATTTCAGCAAAATACATTACATTGAAAAAACAATGTCTACAATGCAAATGTCTAGTACTCTTTCCCCATCCATGTTGGATAAGTAATATTACCACCAGCCAAATCTCCATTGGTAATGTCACTGAGCAGCCTAAACATAAACTGATCAGATCTGTCCAGTAGCTTATCATGTCTCAACATTATTTTTTAATCTTTGGATTCTTTAAAGGGGTTCGTGTCATGTCATCTAAATTGCAATTATTATTTTTTATCTTTTTTTTTTTTTTGCTGTAAAGAGGAGCCCGTCTGTGCATGTGCATCCCCTGCTAAAATTATAGTGATGCTCTGAAATGTGACTTTTATGAAAAATAAACACCTCTGTGAGAATATTTAGGGCATCCTCTATGTAGCCAGCAATGTGTCATGGCAAAAAGGAAAAAATTACTCACCGTAGTAATATTGTTTCTTCCAAATTATTATTCAGTATAGTTGACAGGTGCAGTATGCCTATTGGATTCAGTTGCCCTGGAGGAGGAGGAGTTAATGCTAATGATTTTTTTGGCATCAGACAGTCAGAGAGCAGGAGAAAGAGCACTGCCTCAGCTAGAGCGGGAGGTCAGCCAGATTCATGTAGAAGCTAAAGGGCAAATGGTCCCAACAGTACCTATAAAAAAAACTATTAAACTATAGGAACAAGAACAATATGCACAAACTATAAAACACCCATAACTATAAAGCTCTAAGGTAGTAAGTCCAAGTAGTGAAATTTGGCCAAAGTATGGACTGCAGAATTACTCAGTCAGGTTATGTAGGGGAGGATGGGTGCAGGTGGGAGATCAAGCATACTGAAGGATACCCTGGAAAAAACAATATTACTATGGTATGTAATTGTTTCTTCTCACTCCAGGAATTCTTCAGTAGGCTTGACAAGTGCAGACTACAAAGCAGTGCAGACGGGAGGCGGGCACAGAACCTACTTTGGAAACAGGATCGGCAGGACTGCTGTGCCAAATTTGGCATCTGACCTGGACTGTACATCCAAACAGTAGTGTTTTGTGAAAGTGTGTACAGTCTTCCAGGTAGCTGCTTTGCAGATATCTAGCAAAGGGATGTCCCTTGTGGCAGCCACTGACGCTGCAGTGCCCCTAGTAGAGTGGGCCCTGAGGCCTTAAAGTGGCTGCTTGCCAGCCTTACTGCAGCAGAACTGAATGCAAGAGACTATCCACTGAGAGATAGTCCTCTTAGAGGCTGGCCTGCCCTTTCCTTCTGTACCTTACCATAGGTAAGGAAGAGCTGTGTATGTGAAGTCCTGAGCTGCTTGGAGTGCTCCAGGTAGTAGGTCAGTGCCCTTTTCACATTCAAACTATTAAGTTTTCACTCACCAGGAATGGATTTTTCTGTGAAGGAGACAGGGAGTGTTATGGACTGGTTCAGGACAGGTGGAATTCTGATACTACCTTGGGAAGGAATTTCCTATTTGTCTTGAGAACTACCTTATCCTTGTGGGAGATAATGTAGTTAGGTTCAGTGCAGAGTGCTTGCAGTGCTGAAATCCTTTTGGCTGAGGTAATTACCACTAAAAAGACAGTTTTCCAAGTGATGTACTTTAGCTCTGCTGTAGTCATTCGCTCAAAAGGAGGCTTCATGAGTTTGGCTATGCAGAGGTTCAAGTCCCAGGAAGTAATAGGTTTCCTAAGTGGGGGCTGAAGATGTAACAGGCCTTTGAAAAATTTCTTAAAGATGGGATGAGAAATTATAGACTTTTCCTTCCCAGCTGAAATATATAGTAGTCAGAAATGGCTGCTAGATGGACATTAAAAGGATGAGGCACTTAGGCCTGAGGCCTGTAGGTGCACCAAATAGTCAAGCACTGAAGAGAGGGAAGTTTTCAGTGAGTGAGTATGCCTGCCCTTGCACCACAGGGAAAATCTTTTCCATTTGGAAGCATAGGTCTTTTTAGTACTAGGCTTCTTAGCCAGGCAAAGAATCCGTATGACTTATTCTGAGTACTGAGAGTCAGGGTACTCTAGCTCTTCAAGTACCAGACTTTGAGGCCAAGAGACTCTATGTTGGGATATGTTATCCCCGTCTAAGGTACAGTCAGAAGACTGTGGCTCAAAGACAGTTGAACTGGTTGTTTAGCTGACAGGGCCGAGAGCTGGGAATACCAAGGCTGTCTTGCCCAGTCTGGTGCCACCAGAATCATGGTGGCAGGCTGAGTTCTGAGTTTCAGGAAGACCCTGAGTATCAAAGGAAAGGGAGGAAAGGCATACAGGAACTTCCCTGTCCAGTCCAGATTTACAGCATCCACTGGTATTGTGCCCAAAGCTGGAGGCCTGCAGCAGTACAGGGGAAGCTGGTGATTGAGGCTAGAGGCAAAGAGATCTAACTCTGGAGTGCCCCACCTCCTGAAGACTGTTGCCAGCACTTGGTCATTCAGGGCCCACTCGTGGTGGCCCTGACTGATGCAGCTCAGAGCATCTGCCAGCACATTGTCCTTGCCTGACAGGTGAACGGCCAAGAGCTGTATTTCCAGGGAATAGGCCAGAGACCACATTTTCATGGCCTCTGTGCAGAGCATTGTGGACCTTGTGCCCCCCTGCTTGTTGATTTTGAGCATAGCTGTGGTGTTGTCTGTTCTGATCTGAACAGACTGACCTTTTAGAAGAGGAGCAAAGGCTTTTGTTGCCAGATAAATAGCTCTGAGTTTGAGGAGGTTTATATGTTAGGTGGACTCCTTGGGGGACCATGCCCCACTTATGGACTGATCTGCCAGGTGTGCCTCCCACTCTGGGAGGGAGGCATCTGTAGTGAGTATTCTGGATGGTTCCCTTTGCTGGAAGGGGACCCCTTCCCTGAAAGGCTGTAAGTCTTTCCACCAGTCTAAGGCTTGTAGCAGAGTCCTTGTGACTGGAATAAGTTTTGACATAGAATCTTTTTTCTGGGACCAGTGAGCCCTTAGGTGATACTGAATCAATCAATCAATCAATCAATCAAAATCTTTATTTATCCAGGCAGACATCGTTAAGCAAGGCTCATTTGCAAGATGGACCTGTTGATAACAGGGTCAGGTACACAAGGAGAATCATTACATACAAGAAATAATGTACACAGTTAAATATATGCACTATATACAATTTACATATGTAAACAGAGGAAATAATGATACATAGGGTAGAATACCTGAATGGCACATTACAGGAGAACCATATACAGCTGCAAATTGATTGGTGATGGACCATGTACATGACAGCAGATTGCTGGAGAACCATATCAGGTTGGCAGCCCCCAGGTGCAGTTAAAGTTCTGGTGCTTAAGCTAGAGGATAGATGTATAAACTGCCGGACGGTACAGTGACGAGCAGGGAAGCGAAGAACCAGGTTGGGGGGGGTCAGGACCCAATATAGTGTATATTGTTAGGATCCCAGGGTCGCTTTTCAGGAGTCAGGGTAAGGGGGTGAAAAGGTGGTAGAAGAGCTGAGATGAGGACTAGGTTACCAGAGAGGACTAAGATGGGTATTTAGGTACTTTGAGTGGTAGGAGTATGACAATGGGTCTGGATACATGTTGGAGGACAGAGGTGGTAACGAGGTCACAGGATGAGTGAGATTACAGAGAGGTAGGAACAAGATCACAGGATAAGAGAGATTACAGAGAACTGAGGGTTCGAACTGGGTTGGATAGAAGAGCTTATACTGTAATCAAGGAAAGCAGTTGCAGGGTTCCTTGATGAGATGAGAGTAGAGGGTCTTGAAGGTAGAGACACTGACCGGGGTACTCAGCTTCAATGTTTTCTGAAGTTTGTTCCAAAGAGAGGGCAAAACGGTACTTAAAGCAGCTCTACCAAAGCGAGACTTGACTTTGGGGATTCTCAGTGAGATGGATGTAAGGCTTCTCAGGGCATACTTGCCTATTTGGTTTAATGGGAGGCAGTCAACAATGTATTGCAGAAGTTTGTTTGAAATTGCTCTCAGTGTCCATAGGGCAGCATTTCTGTTCCGTCTAAATTGGAGGGAAGACCAGCCAACGGCTGTATATAGGGAGCAGTGGTGGGTAGAAAGGGGGAGACCTGTGATGAATCTCAGAGCTCTATGGTACAGCGTGTCCAGTTTTATGAGATAGGAGGCAGGACATTGACTGTACAGGAAATCTGCATAGTCTATCAGAGAGAGGAACGTTGTTTGAACTAGACGTGCTTTGGCATCTCTTGTTAGAAAGCGGCTGATCCTAAAGAAAAGACCCAATCTTTGTCGTAGCTTTTTTAGAAGTTCTTCTATATGGTCTATGTAGGATAGCCTATGATCCAGCCACACTCCCAGGTATTTGAATTTGTTGACGAATTCCAATTTTTCTCAGAGAATTGTAGAAATTTACAGTATTAAGCCTGCATACGCCGGGTTCACTGTATGTACCAGCGGGGAGAAAAGCATGGCTTTGGTTTTCATAGCATTAAGTAAAAGTTTTTTGTTTAGGAGCTGGTTTTGTAATGAGTTGAATTCGGCTTGCAGGTCACCGCATGCAGCTTCTGGGGTTGGGTGGCTTAAGTATAGTACTGTATCATCTGCGAACAGATGGATGTTTGCCCTGGTTATACAATCATCAATGTTGTTGATGTAGATGGCAAACAATAAGGGACCTAATATAGATCCCTGGGGGACCCCTCTCAGGAGAGGTTTGAAGGTTGAGAGTTCACCTTCAGCCTTCACCTGCTGGAGGCGGTCAGAGAGATAGCTATTAAACCACTGCAAGCACAATGAGTCCAACCCTATTGCACGCAGAGAGGAGAGAAGCAGACTATGGTCGACAGTGCCGAATGCCTTACTTAAATCTAAAAAGACAGCGCATATGTAGTTCCTATTATCCAGTTCTCTTTGCCAATTGTCAGTCACCTTTGCAAGCGCTGTAATGGTACTATGTTTCGCTCTGAAGCCTGATTGGACCGGATTTAGGAGATTCGTAGATTCTAGGTATAGTCACAACTGATTGCTTATAATTTTTTCCAGTAGTTTTGCCAGTACTGGAAGAATTGAAATTGGTCTGTAGTTGTTTAGATCAGTAGGGTCACTTGACTTACACAGAGGAATGACATGTGCCATTTTCCTTGTGGTTGGGATAAATCCTAGGGACAGGTTAAATAGGTGCGTTATAGGCACGGCTAACACATGTTGTGCCACTTTTAGGAAATAGGGGTCAATTGTGTCAGCGCCAGCACTTTTCCCAGTATCCAGCTTCAGCATCAAACCTTCAACTTCTCTGAGTGAGGAAGGAGTCAGGGAGAATCTTGGAGCAGTGATATGGGGCTCCGTTTCTTTATCACTAATCTGTTGACATAGTAGGTTATCAGGTGAGTCATCAAAAGCTAGGCCTGCGGTCGTGAAATGCTTATTGATGGAATACAATACTCCCAATCTATCACTAATAGTATTGTTACCAGAGTTGATCTTGTCTGGAAAAGAGTTTCCAGATGTGTGTCTGGACAGATCTTTGAAGGTTTTCCAGAATTTAGTAGGATTCTTGGAGGCAGAATCAAATTCAGAGTGGTAATAGGCAGCTTTTGTTTCTCTGACCAATTTTGTGCACTGGTTTATTGCCCTTCTAAACTTGCTCCAGTCAGAGTTGTTCTGCGATTTTCGTGCTTTTTTCCATAACTTATCCCTTTCTAATAGGGCAGATTTTAGGTCTGATGTAAACCAATGGCACGTTTTGTTTGATAACCGAGTTTTGATAATCGGGGCATATTTATTTAAGGCCCTTAGGAGGATTTCGTTGAAAATGTCATAAGCTGATTGTACTGTTTTTGCCAGTTAGAAATCTTGGCAATGTATTGAGTGTTTTAGGTCATAGATACAGGCAGGTAAGTCAAAGCTGCGTCTAGATCTCTTAGCTGAGAACTTTGGTGGAGGAGAAGATTTAATAACTGATCTTACAGCAGTTATGAAGCAGTGATCACTTATGTCACTGAAGAAAACACCAGCGTGGGAGAAGAGATGCAATTTACTCACTAAGATAACGTCAAGCAAGGAGCTATTGTCAGGATTCTTTTTGTTAATATGCGCAGGTTCATTGATTAGTTGCGTTAATCCATGCATGTCACAAAAGACTATGTCCCTCATTTGAAATCTGGTGCCCGGTACCACAGCTGTAGTAGAAGCCCTGAGGCCTAGAAGCCTCTAGAAGTGTCTTGCTGGTCTTGGCTTCCCTGGGTAAAAGAATTTGCCAGATTCTGGAGATTGTGTGCCCTGTCAAGAGGGAGCCGGGCCTTTCCCTTTTGTGTGTCCAGTTCTGCCCCAATGAATTCCAGTAACTGTACTGAAACTGGATTGAAATGGGATTTCTGAGCACTGAGTAGGAAGCCTAAGGATTCCAGAGTACTCTGGGTTAAGCTGAGAGGATTTCTGGCCTCTTGTGAAGACTTGCCCACTATTAGCCAATCATCCAGGTAGCGGAAGCCTGTTGCCTCCTGAGGTGGGATGCCACTACTGCTAGGCACTTTGTGAAGACCCTGGATGCTTAAGAAAAGCTGAAAGGCAGTGCTGCAAACTGATAGTGTCCTGAAGACAGTTTGAATCTGAGGAATTTTCTGTGGACTGCCTGACAGGAATGTGAAAACAGGCGCCCTCTAGGTCTAGGGAGGCTAGCCAGTCTCCCTTTTGCAAGGATGGAATCACCATAGCCAGGGTGACCACCTTGAATTTGGGATTGAGTAAATGTTTGTTCAGTTACGTGAGGCCTAAAATGGGTCACCAGTCCTCAGTTTTTGTCTGAGTTAGGAAGTAATAAAAACGGAGAGGAATGTTGACAGATCATAAAAGAAATGATATTGAACGTATGTAACAAACACATAAAGCGTATAAAAAAATATAACAAGAAGGGAATTAAGCCAAAATGGTTAAATAAGAAAATTATTTAACTGATTAAACAAAAAAATCATTCATATGCGCTATACAAATATAACAAAACAACACATAACTGGAACCATTTTAAAAATAGACAGAAATTGTGTAAAAATGCTATAAATAAGTCCAAAAAAAGAATGGAGTTGAAGCTGGCTCAGTCAGAAAATAAGGGCAGCAGTAGACGATTTTATGGTTATATCAACGTACTTAAGAAGTTTAACACAGGGTTAACTTCAATTACCAAGAATAATGAAATTGCATCTGAACCCAAAAGTATGGCAAATATTTTCAACAAATATTTCTGTTCAATTTATGCTGAACCCAGTAATCCTGGGACAACACAAATCAATAATGAAAAGGCTCCAGTATGTACTAGAGAAGATATAGTAAAGAAAATTGAACAACTAAAGAAATATGGGGTCCCCGGCCTGGATAACATCACTCCACAAATGCTTATATTAACAAAGACTACCATCTGTGTTCCCTTACATAACTGTTCAATAAGCTTCTGAGAATGGGCAAAGTACCTGCAGACTGGAAAACTGCTAAGATAACCCCAGTACATAAATAGAATAAAGTATGGGGTGCTGTGTTGAACAAGAAGTTTACACACACCCGAGGGATTACATGATACATAAACCCAGAGCGAAGCTCAAGGGGTTTAATACTAACATCTAACCCCAAGGGTATGTATAAACTTCGATTACGCTATAGCCCATATTTTATGTTATATAATTGCTGTGTTTCCCTTTGTTTGCCTCAGAAATTATATAAAATAAAGGGTAGTTGCTGTGCGACTACAGTCCGCTTAGGTTACAGCGCATGGTTGCAGTTGTTTATTTTAAATTGTTTTTGTTCCTTTTGGGCTGCCGAAGGTTAGGAGGGACACACATTTTAATTACTTGCCACTAGCTCAAGTGGTGGGTCTGTGTCTGTGTCTGTGTCTGTGTCTGTGTAGGTGGCGGTTGGGCAAGAAAGCAAAATTGGAGCTTTCGGCAGGCGAGGAACTCCGTCGGGAGTATGCGCACAGTGAGGGAAACCGTGCGCGTGTTTGAAGTAATGAATACTCTTTCATTACGGAACATTATGCCACAGTTTCCCTATGGGAAAAAAGGGAAAACAGTTACTATAGGGGCTCAAAAAACAACATTTGAAATTTTAGGCCCGTTAGTCTGACATCAGATCCAGGCAAATACTTAAATCCATTATTAAAGATAAAATAAATGAACATATTAATAATAATAATAATAATTTTATTTGTATAGCACCTTTCAATATATCAAGGTGCTGAACAACTTTGACAGTTCAAACACTACATAAACAAACATATACATAAAATCAGCATACAACAAGATAAAATATATAATAATAAAATCAAAGCATTAATAAATAACTAATTATCTAAAAAGCCATGCTCCACAAGTAAGTTTTCAGAGTTCACGGAGGTGCACTGCGTAACGACATGGTAGAAGTTCAAAGAGTGGGTGCAGCATATGAAAATGCTCTGCTGCCAGAAAGATTTCAAGCTCACTCTTGGGACCTCTAACAACCCCATGTCGGCCGGCGCGTAGGATCGCAGGGCAGTAAGGCACCAGGAGGTCTTTCAGATAGGCTGGACCCTGTAGTGAAGGGCTTTGAAAGTCAACAAAATGACTTTAAAGGTGATCCGCCACTCAGGCAGCCAGTGCAGTTCAAGAAAGCAATGGAGTATATGCGAAACGACTTGTCCTGGTCAAAACCCGGGCTGCAGCGTTCTGCACCAGCTGTAGGCGATGGATTTCAACCCAAAAGCCCAAAGTACAGGGCGCTGCAATAGTCTAAGCGTGAAGATACAAAAGCATGAACCAAAGCAGGCAGGGAGTCAAACGGAACAAGATGCTTCACCCTGGCAATGTTCCTGAGATGATAAAAGGAAGTCTTGACAACAGCTGACACCTGAGCTTTGAGAGTCAGCCTATCATCAAGAATGAATCCAAGGCTACGCACCTGTTCTGAGGATGGCAAAGATACTCCACCAAGAATAATTCCAGATGGAGCACCGATATCCGGCCTCACCACCCGACCACCAGGATCTACTACCAGCACCTCTGTTTTCTCCGAGGTCAACTTTAGCCAACTAGAATCCATCCAGTCTTGGATCTCCCTCAGACAGTTGTTAAACACCGAGAGAGCTCCATCCTGGTCGGGTGCAAAGGACAGATAGAGCTGGGTGTCATCCGCATAGCAGTGAAACCTCAGCCCATATCGTCTAATGATACCTCTGAGGGGCAGCATATACACTGCAAACAACATGGGCGACAGCACGGATCCCTGGGGCACTCCACACAACAGAGGGATTGGGTCAGAGGAAAAATTCCCCGACACAACTCTCTGCGATCTCCCGGTAAGAAATGACGTGAACCATTGCAGAACGGTTCCAGACATTCCACAAATTTGCCCCAGGCGAGCTAATAGCACCTTGTGGTCCACTGTGTCAAAGGCTGCAGAGATCAAGAAGAACAAGAATGGAGCGTCTCTTCTGTCCTACGCCATCAGAAGATCATTTAACACCGAACAAGCGCAGTCTCAGTACGATGTCTTTTACAGAAGCCCGACTGGAAGGATTCGTAGACATTATGGATGGTTAAATGGTCATCCAGTTGAACCTCTCGACACTTCTGATAACCTTCCCAATAAAGGGAGGTTAGAGATAGGTCGATAACTAGAATAAGAGTCCGGGTCCAAGGAAGCTTTCTTCAAAAGAGGAGTTACCACAGCCTCTTCCAAGGAACAGGGAAACTCACCTAATTCCAAGGAGCACCAGACTATTTGCGCCAGGACCGGACCAAAGATGTCCAAACAACCTAGAATAAGGGGATCCAAACCACAACTTGTGGGGCGCATAAAATGGATGATCCTCATAATGTCCACGAACTCAGGTCGTCGAAAGGAACTCCAGGAGAAATGAGGCACTGTCATCTCATGCTGACCAAAAGCTTCACCCATAGAGCTTGCCGGACCCAGGTTCTTCCTGATGTCGGCCACTTTAGTTGCAAAGTATCGAGTGAGCTCGTCGCACTCTGCTTTGAAAAGCTTTCCGAACATGCAGGCAGGCTGGGTTGCACAGTCTGTCTACAGTTGGAACAGCTGAGCTAGTCGATTCTGAGCAACTGCAATCTCCCTGGACAGGAATTCTGCCTTCTTATGGGTGATTGCAGATTGATGGATTAACATAATGTTCCATCAATCTAGAGTGGTCGGCATCAAAGGAGGACCTCGCCAGCGACGCTCTAACCTTCGCCCCTGTCTCCGCATCTCCCTCAGGGTCCCATCAAACCATGGGGCTCCGGGGCGAAGGGATCTGGGGCGCTCATGAACAGGAGCAATGGAATCCAGAGCCGTCGTGATGGCCTTATTATAGGCCAACACTAATGCTTCTGGGCCATTGCTCACTGAACCGAAGGATGAGAGGTCAAGGACCGCTGCTAGACCTTGTGGAGTAACATTCCGTAATGGGCGGTACCTGACCATCTCCACAGGGGCTGGTCTTCTCAGGGGGGTGCAAAAATTGAACCTCACGATGTGGCGATCAGACCAGGCGACTGGTTCCACCCCCATGTTGGATGCGTTGATCCCTAGAAGGAAGACTAGATCTAAAGATCTTAAATATAATATCTTAGATATTAAATCAACCAACATGGGGGACATTACACAACATGGGTTCATGGCAGGCTACTCATGTCTCACTAACCTAGTCTGTTTTTATGATACATTTAGTAAACTCTTAGAGAAGGGCGTACCAGCAGATGTCATATTGTTAGACTTTTTCAGAGCATTTGACACCATCCCACACTGGACCATACCCCATAAACTAAGGTCATTAAACATAGACTCATATTTAATAAACTGGATAGGCAACTGGCTGTCTGGTAAGATGCAAAGGGTGGCCATTAATGATTTTCTGTCTGAAGAGGGTGTGGTGACCAGTGGAGTGCCACAGAGCTCTGTTTTCGGCCCTGTGCTGTTCCAGTTATTCATAGCCGACCTTGGGGGCAATCTCCAAAACAAATTGATTAAATACATGGATGATACTAAGTTAGGTGGACCCTGTGAAACACAGGAGAACATTAAGAAGGGATTAACTCACAACAGGGTATGGCTTTACTGAGCATTAATCCATGCCTGGGAGGGTTTGGAGTCACGAGGTGAAGCCGAGAGACTTCAACCACTCAGGCGTGGATAAATGCTCAGTAAAACCATACCCTGGAGTGGGTTAATCCTCTTATAACATGGGTAATATTATATTAGAGTTTTACCTAAAGAAATAGTAAAATAAAGCCCTGTGAACATGCAACTGTGGGTATATCAGGGATTAATCAATGGTCAGGTGACCTGTTTGGACGAATCAGAAGACAATATTTTCGGAACCCATGTTATAACTCTATTCAACAAGACCTAAATCTAATAACTCACTGGGCATATGAGTGGTGGATGACTTTCAACACTGACAAGTGCTGTGTAATGCACCTAGGGAAAACAGTAAACATGTACAGTACACACTCAGCAATACTTTACTTAAACACTCAACTAGTGATAGAGATTTAGGTGTGCTTATAGACAGTAATCTGGAATTTGGCACACAATGTACTAATGCCATCTCTAAAGCAAATAGAGTGTCAGGTTCAATACGTAGAAAGATAATAAATAGGAGGGCTGAGGCAGTATTACCCCTGTACAGATCTTATGTTAGACCACAGCTAGAGCACTGTAGTCAACTATGGAACCCACACAACTTTCAGAAAAAGAGACGTGCAAGAACAAGGGGACACAATTTAAAGATGGGGGGGGCGGTTCAGGGGCAATGTGAAGAAGTATTATTTCACAGAGAGGGTAGTGGATGCATGGAACAGCCTTCCTGAGGAGGTTGTGGGGTCTAAAACTGTGGGAGAATTCAAGAACGCATGGGACAGACATAAGGCAATTCTTGTGGGGGGTAGGATGAAATAGGCTGTTGGTTAACTAGTATCTGAGGCCTATCCTGTAGGTAGGGAAATGGGCAGACTAGATGAGCCAAGCGGTCCTTATCTGCCATCAAAGTCTATGCTTCTATGTTTCACACAAAAAGGGTGACATTGCAAGGATAGAAAGAGTACAGCATGGCATGACAAGAATAGTTTCTAATGTTAAAAACCTTACATATAAAGAAATAATCGACAAATTAGGTCTGTACTTCTTGGAGGACAGGAGAGTACAAGGGGACCACAGCTCAAATACCAGTGGACATTCACTGCAAATCCAGAGTTACAGTTTTAGAACAAATAAAAGGAATTTCTTCTTTACTGAAAGAGTGGTAAACATATGAAATGGTTTAACTGACAGTCTGGTCCTCAGTAATAACAAAGGGGCCTTTAAAAGAGGTATTGATAAACTAATGCTAGATGGCAAGAAACTGAACATGCCTTTTTTGCTCCTTATCAATAGTGACAATAGTGATAGTGACATTAGTATCTGGAGTAAAGACCCTTTCCACATTGGGAAGGGGGAACTCTCTCCACTGCTTTTGCAGACAGAAGGGACTTTACTTCTAACATCAACAGTAGCTTTTCTGTAGGAGTTAGAGATTTTAGTGACTTCTGACCCTGCTGAGTGGGAAATATTTTGAACTGCAGGGACTGTGACTCATTACCTCAAGTACCCACTTGTCTGTGGTAATGAGGTGCCACTGGTGGAGGTAGTGGGTCAGCCTTCCGCCTACTGGGGGAGGGGTGGTGACCTGGCTGTTGCAGTCAGGAGATTTCCGTAGACTGAGTGTTAGAGGGAGGAGAGGGAGCATTCCATCTCTGACCTCTCCTACCTCTTCCCCTGAAAAAAGCTCTCATCTGAGAGTAGTCTAGAGGCATGTGCATTGCCATATGGTAGAAGACCCTGGAGCAGTAACCTCTGCCTCTGTTCCCTCTACTCTGAGATCTCTGGGATGTGGAGGCTTTTTCTTTTGCAGCATAACTTTGGCAGGCGGTTTTGTATTCTTCCACCTTTTTCATGTGAGCTTCAGTTTTGTCTCAGAACAGTGAATTATTCTCGGAAGGAAATCCATAGCTTTAGTCTGAGTGTCCTGTGAGAGATTGGTTGTTCTTAGCCAGGCATAGCGCCTAAGGGAGTTGCCTGAGCCATGGCTCTGGAAACAATGTCATTAGTGTCCCCTGCCATGTGACACTGGTACTTTATAGCTTCTGGGGTAATTTTTACAGTTTCTGCCAGGTCCTGGGCTACTTTGTTTGGGGTCTGCTAGCTGATAGCTAGCATAGAGTTCCAGAGAGCATTTTAGTATTGGGCTGCATAGGCCATACAGGTAGAAAGGTGAAGCAGTAGAAAAGCTGTTGTGTAAGATTTTTCTACCCATAAAATCCAGTCTTCTAGATTCCTTTTCAGGAGGCTGTGAAGAAGGAGGCACTTTAGCCTTGTCATGAGCAGCAGCCTGTACCACCCTCTTGTGATCAGGGTGTGTATACAGAAATTCAGCATTATTCCTCCCCAGTTGGTACTTTTTCTCAGTTTTCTTGTCCACTCCAGAAATGGAAGTGGGATTCTCAAATACTTTGAATGTTGCTCTGCGAAGCAATTTATTTATAGGCAAAAGTAACTTTTTAGAGGGAGGAAGACCCATCATATCTAAAAAGTATTCATCCTCCTCCTGGTCAGTGGTCTCCTGAATAGTAAGATCTAGAGTGTCCACCATATGCTGAATGAAGGTATAGTGAAAGGAAAAATCCTCCTGACCATTAGAGGAAGAGCCAAACTCCTGGTCAGGGGATACATCAGATTCTAGAGGTTCACCCTCTTGTTCATCATCACCCTCACAGTAAAAGCCCTGGACAAGTCCAGGATCTGAAGTGTGAGGGGTAGTAGGGTCAGGAGGGGCATTAAAAAGAGTGCCCATAGCCTGTAAAGTTTGATGTAAATGCTAAGCCTTAGCCATCTCTTCATCAGAGGGTATATCTTTTTGTGTCCCTGGCATATCCCTTTGCTTTTCAGTAGGACTGGCAGTGATATGTTTTTCTTTTTGCTTCTTTTTTGCAGGCACTGAATTAGGAACCTGCTCATTATGTCTCTTTTTGGTTTGGTCAGAATTATTTTTATCAGGCTTATTTTCTAAGGCATTCTTTGTGGAATTTTCTTTTGATTTATGAGAGGATGACCCCTCTTCAGGGTTTTTATTTGAAGTGGGGAAGACTGAGAAGCCATAATTTCCAATCTTTTTGCTCTTTTTTAACGGTTTTAGAACAAAATTTAGAGCAAAGTTCATAGTTATGGTCTGAACCCAAACAAGTTAAATACAGATCGTGGTTGTCTGCCTTGGCCACTATTTTAGCACACTTAATACAATTTTTAAAACCAGTTGGTCCAGTTTTCTTTTTAGGTCTATATGACATGCCGATCCATTAGAAGACCTCAAAATAGTGTTCTCAAAATGGAAAAGAAATAAAATTTGATTGGTTCCCAAGCACTATGGAACCATGAGTAAACAGTTGCAAAGTGCTAAAAATAAAGAAATTATCTAAAAATCACATTGCCAATAAAAAAAAATAGGGAATAGCAAAGTAAATAAGAGTAACAAAAAGTGCTTTATTTAGTTTAAAAGTGCTAAAATGTTACTTCAGGAAAAGAGCAGGAACTGCGGTAGGAACCGCTAAGGTAAAGTGAATTTACGGTTCCTGGGAACCGAAAGAACCGGTATAAAAACCACAAAAACAAAGAAAAATACCTACAAAAACACTAAGGCAGCACTATAGAACAATTCTTTACCATCTATTAAACAAATAAACTTCTTCAAACAAAGTTGTGAAGAGAGGACTCCAGGGCAGTGTTGTCCAGTCAGTGGAGAAATTTATCTGACTGACCTCGCACTCTAGCTCAGGCAGCACACTCTCTGTCCTGCTCACTGATTGGCTGATGCCAAAAAATCATTAGCATTGACTCCTTCTCCAGGGCAGCTGAACCCAGCTGTCATACTGCACCTGTCAAGCATACTGAAGAATTCCTGGGGTGAGAATATATGTTGATTACAATTGCACCCTATTTTTTTGTTGTAAAAAAATATTATACAAAGAATATTGAGATCCCCAGGTCAAGTTTCTTACAGTCAATAAATTATTTAGTGGATTCCAAGGTACAGAGACCCCCTATTTGGTCTATCAAATGTGGATTTTTTAAATTTATTTTATTTATTTAAAATTGGTGACTGGGAAAGACACACTGAGTCGAGACTCGTTTCCAGGTGTGACCTGGGTACAAAGTACATACAGGAGTAAAACAAATGCTACAATACAATTAGTAAAATTGTTTACAGGAGAATTAAACTGTTTTATGTACAAAATGATTACAAGGTAGGACGCTTGAGTCAATTATGATGCATTCAAGGTAGGTCACACAAAAAGAATAACTAAATTTGGCATGGATACGATGCATGACAAGCAGTAGTATAATTTGATTGGTAGTCTGCTTTGGCCACTATTTTAGCACACTTAATAGAATTTTTAAAACCAGTTGGTCCAGTTTTCTTTTTAGGTCTACATGACATGCCAATTCATCAGAAGACCTCAAAAAAGTGTTCTCAAAAGGGAAAAGAAATAAAATTTGGTTGGTTCCCAAACGCTATGGAACCGTGAATAAACAGTTGCAAAGTGCTAAAAACAAAGAAATTATCTAAAAACCGCATTTCCAATAAAAAAATAGGGAACAGTAAAGTAAATAAGAGTAACAAAAAGTGCTTTATTTAGTTTAAAAGTGCTAACATTTTACCTCAGGAAAAGAGCAGGAACTGCGGTAGGAACTGCTGAGGTAAAGTGAATTTACGGTTCCTGGGAGCCAAAGGAACCAGTATAAAAACCACAAAAACAAAGAAAAAAACCTACAAAAACACCAAGGCCAGCACTAAAGAACAATTGTTTACCATCTATTAAAGAAATAACAGGGACCTGCAGCAGGCAGAAAAGACCTTGAGATCAGGAGGGAAGTCGACTCAGGCTGAGTAGACCTTACTACTTTTGTTTCCCGACCTTGGTATCCTTCTAATGAAAAATTTTCATGACTTGGTAGCCATGTTTCTTGAAAGACCATTATGTCAAATTTTCTAATGCATTTTTACCAAGTCACCATTATTAGGTTTTGCTTGAGGTCTGGCCACATTTAATCTAATAAGGTTCAGCCCTTCCCTGGCTATTTTTTCTCTATTTTGCACCCTTTAGTTGTCAGAGAAATTCCAAATGAAAGAACCAAAGTTCCAGCTCCTGGTACACAGTACCTTGTGCACTTGCTCCCAATGTGGCAACACACTTAAACAAGCTAGGAGGCTCCAGACACCTGCTCCAGTATTAGGTCTAGCGCACCACGGGTGCGGTGCAGAACCAAGTAACTTTCTACTTAAAAGTTTAAAGCATTATCATTTGATTATAGAGCATCTCAGATCCCAGGTCAGCACTAACTCAGAAGCAGTACAGACTAACTAGTAAAGTGATGTACTATATAAACTAAATAAGCAATTACGTGACTCAAGATATGCAGCTTATCACTTGTAAGTGGGCAAGACTTTCATAATTCACCCATGGCTTCTGCCATATGTAAGTTATGGTTTTGTCCCCACACTCTTGAAGATAAAATGCATATTTTGAGTCAAGCCATTACATATCCCCTATTTATTTTTCATTTGCCCCCCTCTTACACACATACTCACAGTGCTCTAAGGAAGGACTACTGAACCAACCAGCCCAGTTGTCAGATTCCCCTTCTCAATACAAGACAGACAAGCAGGAATAACCATATGCTCCAAATACTCTCAACCTTTTCTCTAGTGTGCTGAGCCTCACTTGGTATCGTGTCTTCAGGAAGAATATACAAATGTTCAGTAAGTCATTACCTATTCCACTACACAAAATTGGGTCACAGACATGTAGTGTATGGTAGAACGCTGTTGAGCATGGAAATCCATGCTCCCAACAGCGTTGTTGTGCTTGCCTCAGTGTGTCATGATCTTGTGCTGCACTGAGTACATTACCGGTGCAGCACAACAAGATCGAGTGCATTCGCACATGCACGATTTAGCAGCCGCGTCAGCGAGGAAGCAAGTAGAGCTGGAGCAAGCCACAACATGGAAGTCAAGTAAGGCTTGATTTAAAAAATGTGAACATTTATTTCTGCATCCATTCGCTGTTTTGTAATGAATAGACTCCCCATACCTATAAGAAATTGTCTATGGGGAGTCATTCACAAACAAGGATCTACTCTGCTCTCAAGGTCTCCTTGGCAATGGACGACCTCTCGAGCTTCGCTCTCGAGGTCTAACGTTGCCAAGGAGACCTCTCGATCAAAGAATATCCTTGTTGTGAATGACTCCTCATAGACAATCCTCCATATGTTAAATAGTTAATATTTACAAAATGTATACACATGATCATAAAGCACAAACAGGGCAAGTATAAGCAGGATTATAAACCTCATGGAATGTTCAGCATGTCATCAAGGCACAGGTCAGGAAACATAGGAAAGCCAACAGCAGTTTCAAAATTCACAAGTAATGTTTTATTATTAATAACAGCAAAATAAAAAAAAAACTGGTCAGTATAACTATTTACAATGGCAGTACAAACATAAAAAGCACAGTCCTTCTTCTGAGTTTTTTCTTCTCAGTTTCAAATCGCATTCTCTGTCTCTGTCTCTTGCAAAACATTGCAGCTCTTTTTTATAAGCCTGTGCCTAGAAACTCGTTAAGAAAACAGCATGCTTCTCACACAATGTTCTTGTAAGTTTCCAATTGACTTATAAAGTTTTGAGGTAGGTGCAACAAAAAGAACATTGTGACCCAGAACTGACCTCTTGTTTACATCTCTGCAAGAGGCTTTAAAACTGCATTTCAGGTAAACCCCTTGAGTTCCAAATAACTTTTTGCAATCATTTCAATATTATAACTACAGTTTTAAACAAAGGGATCCCAGTATCAATTACATTTCCGCAAAATGATTCACATATATTTTCATACCAGCAGATATGTGAAGGGGGGGGGGGTAGAAAGAACAGCAAGTGAGGGTAGTGAGATAGTGAGAGGCAGAGAATTGTAAGACCGTCAGGGTTATCAAGTCCTAGGTCTCACAAGAAAATTTGGCTGTGCAACCAGGCAGAGAAGACAGAAAAGGAGAGGATAGAACAGATCCTTGCATTTAAACACTTTCTGCATAACAACTGAGACAGGGCCGTATTCAACCCTGTCACACAGCAGGAAAGAAAAATTACTCACCATAGTAATCTTCTTTTTTCCAAGGTGTCCTTTAGCATCAGTAACAACGTGCAGTTAGCTGACTAGGTTGAACTGCCTCAGAGGTGGAAATTATGATAATGAATCTAATGAATCAGTGAATCAGGAAAGAGTTTGGGGGGTGCTGAGGAGAGCCTGCCTAGAAGGCACCAGAAATTTTTTGAAGCTAGATTGGGAACATGCCCATTCAAGGTGCGAATCAACAGGATTTAAAAATCATGCAACAGCATCAATAACAAATACAGAGCAAACCAAACTTTGCTGTAAATCTAACCCAAAGTTTAACACATAAATTTGGTAGAAATAGAAACAGAGTCCTCTTCAGTAAGGTTTCTAGGGGAGGATGGGTAGGAGTTTACTGATGCTAAAGGACACCTTGGAAGAAAGAAGATTATTACGGTGAGTAATTTTGTCTTCTCACCCCAGGGGTCCTTTAGCATCAGTAACAATTTACAGACTACAAACCAGTACAGTTGGGAGGTGGGTACAGAACTTACTCAGGGAAGAGACTCTGCAGAACCACTCTGCCAAATTTGGCATCAGATCAAGACTGTACATCCAGGCAGTAATGCTGTGTGAATGTGTGTACCGTCTTCCAAGTAGCTGCTTTACAGACATCCAGTAGGGGAATGTCCCTTACAGCTGCAACATTGCCCCTAGTAGAATGGGCTCTGAGGGCCTTGGGAGGCTGCTTACCAGCCTTGTCATAACAAAACCAAATGCAAGAGACTATCCAGTGAGAGATAGTTCTCTTGGTGGCTGGTCTTCCTCTACCCACTTCCCCATAGGTGAGGAATAACTGTATGGGGGAGCCCCTAAACTGTTTAGTGTGATCCAAATAATAAGAGAGGGCTCTCCTGACATCCAAACTGTGACGTTTTCATTTCCACAGGAGTGGATTTTCCAGTAAAGAAAACTGGTAAAGAAATGGACTGGTTAAGGTGGAACTCTGAGACCACCTTAGGTAGGAATTTTCTGTTAGTTCTGAGCTCTATTTTGTCCCTGTGTGGGATAATGTAGTTGGACTCAGTGCAAAGTGCCTGCAGTTCTGAAATTCTCCTTGCAGAGGTGATGGCTACTAAAAAGACAGTTTTCCAGGTGCCATATTTCAAACGAGTCGAAGCCATGGGTTTGAAGGGGGGGGCTCCATGAGCTTGGCTATACACAGGTTGAGATCCCAAGGAGGGACCTGATTGGGAGCTGAAGATGGAGAAGACCTTTGAAAAACTGTTTAAAAACAGGCATGGATAAAACAGACTTTCCTTTTCCAATAGAAAGGTAGGCCAAAATTACAGCTAGGTGAAGTTTCAAGGATGAGGCCTTTAGACCCAAGGCCTGAAGGTGCACTAAATAGTCTAGAAGATTAAAGACTGATGCTCTGAGATGAGTGATCTGTTTTCCCTTGCACCAGATAGAAAATCTTTTCCATTTAGCTGCATAACTTTTTTTAGTGCTGGGCTTTCTGGCCATCTTCAGGATTTTTAGTACTTGTTCGGAATACGGAGTGGCAGGGAACTCTAGCTCCTCAAGAGCCAAGCTTTGAGGTGAAGGGACTGCAGGTCTGGATAAGTCACTTCTATCTGAGGAAGAGTCAGGAGACAGTGACTGAAGGGAAGCTGAACAGGTTTGCTGCAAGACACGGCTAGCAGGAGAGGATACCAAGGTTGCCTTGGCCAATCTGGCACCACCAGAATTATTGTTGTTGATTGACTCCTGAGTTTCAGAAGTACACTGAAAATCAGAGGAAATGGAGGAAAGGCATATAGGAATGTCCTCGACCAATCCAGAGAGAGGGCGTCTGCTGGAAGGGTTCCCAGGGCAGGAGGTCTGTAGCAGTACAGAAGAAGTTGATGGTTGAAGTGAGAGGCAAACAGATCCACTTCTGGAGTGCCCCACCTTCTGAAGACTGTGGCAAGGACCAGTTTGTTCAAGGTCCATTCATTGTGTTCTTGGCTGATGTGACTGAGGGCATCTGCCAGGGTATTGTCCTTGTCCTGTAGGTGTACAGCTGATAAACTTGACATCTAGGGAGTAAGCCAGGGACCAAATTTTCATGGCCTCTTGACACTCAACCCCGTGCCACCTTGCTTGTTTATGTAAAACAAAGCAGTGGTATTGTCCTTTCTGATCTGCACTGTGTGGCCCTTGACTTGTGGAGCAAAGGCCTTCAGTGCTAGGTAGATGGCTCTGAGTTCTAAAAGGTTGATGTGGCATGCTGACTCTTTTGGGGTCCATGTGCCACTGACAGACGAGCTGTCCAGATGAGCGCCCAACCCCAGTAGAGATGCATTCGTGGTAATGATTTTTGTGGATGAGGGAATTTGGAAGGGAATTCCTACGGAGAGGCTGGGTATTTCTTTCCACTACTGTAAGGCCTGAAGTAATGCCTCTGTTATTGGAACCAGTTTGGACAGAAGATGGTTTTTCTGGAACCAGTGAGAATGCAGATGGTACTGTATGTCTCTCATTCTGAATCTGACTCCTGGGACCATAGCTGTCAAGGATGACATGTGCTCCAGAAGCCTCAAGAAGTGTCTGGCTGGCCTTGGCTGGCTTAGGACAAAGGAGTTTGCCACAGACAGAAAATTTTGAATTATTTCTGGTGGAAGAAAAGCTCTGCTTTTCTGAGTATCCAACTGCGCCCCTATAAAAGTAAGGGTCTGAGCTGGAACCAAGTGGGATTTTTTCTGATTTATAAGCAAGCCCAGGGAATGTGAAGTGTCCTTTGTTTGGGAACGTGCCTGTTTTACTTGCAGAGGAGTTTTCCCCACTATGAGCCAGTCGTCCAAATAGGGATAGACAGTGATCCCCTGTTTTCTGAAGTGTGCTGCCACGACAGCCAGACATTTGGTGAATACCCTTGGAGCAGATATCAGGCCAAAGGGCATGGCTGCAAACTGAGAATGCCCTGAAGGGAGTTTGAACCTCAGAAACTTTCTGTGGGACTGCCTTATTGGAATATGGAAATAGGTATCCTTGAGATCCAGGTAGGCTAGCCAGTTTCCCTGTTGAAGGGAATGTATTACCATCCCTAGGGTGACCATCTTGAATTTTGGTTTGAGCAGATGTTTGTTCAGGTATCTGAGGTAAAGAATAGGTCGCCACTCCCAATTTTTTTTCTGAGTCAGAAAGTATCTGGAATAGAGGCCCTTGCCCTGCTGGTGCAAGAGTACTCTTTGCACCACTTTTGCTGCCAAGAGGTGATTTACCTCCAATTCCAACAGAAGTTTCTCTGTTGGGGTTAGAGGTTTTGACAGTCAAGAGTTCCTGAGGGCTGGTAGCTTTCTGAACTGCAGAGGTAGGCCCTTTTCCATTACCTCCAGGACCCATTTGTCTGAAGAGATGAGCTTCCAAGATTGGAGGTAGTGGGAGAGACTTCCCCCTACAGGTGGAGGGGAGGCGACCTGGGCCTTGAAGTCAGGGCTTGGGCTGAGAGGCAGGAGCAGGGGTAGAATTGTTTTTCCTCTGTCCTCTTCTGCCTCTTCCTCTTCCTCTATAGAACCTCCTCATTTGACTGTAATCAACTTGCACAGGAAAGGGGAAGAAGGGTCTAGGGTAGTACCCTCTGGCCCTGTTACCTATGTTCTGAGGCTTTTGGGTAGCAGGAGGCGTCCCTCTGGCCATGTTGCTCTGATAGGTTGTTTTGTACTCATCAGCCTTTTTCATATAAGTCTCTGTTCTGGAGTCAAAAAGAACATTTTGATCACAAGGGAAGTCCAAAGCTTTGGACAGTGTGTCCTGCATCTGATTGGTTGTTCTCAGCCAGGCAAAATGCCTCAAGGAGATGGTATGGACCCTAACCCTAGAAGCTGCATCATTATTACCAGTTGCCATATGGAACTGGTACTTTGTTGCTTCCAAGGCAGTTTTAACTGTATCCACCAAGTCCTGAACCATAGAATCAGACTTTTGTTGTGCTATAGCCAGGACTGAATTCCAAAGAGCCTTTTGATACTTGGCTGTGTATGCCAAGTACGAAGAAACGCAGAGAAGAACAGAGGCCGAAGTATAAGACTTCTTAGCCATGAAATCCAGTCTTTCTTAGGGGGTTGAGAGGAGAGAAGAGTATTGACTTTGTCATAAGCTGCCTGTTGTACTATCCCTTATGGTTGGGGTGTATGTACAGGAACTCAGAATTAGATTTGGAGATCTGGTACTTTTTGTCAATTTTTTTTGTCTGCTGCAGGCAGGGAAGTAGGTGTCTGGAGTAGTTTCATTGTGTTCTTCCTAAAAGGCTTATAGATGGGAGTACCAGCTTCTTTGGAGGTGGGAGATCCATTATTTCTTTGTAATCTTAGTCATCCTCCTCCTCTAGAGTGGACTTCTGCGAGGGAAGATCTAGAGTGTCCACCAAGTGTTGCAGAAAGGTCAGCATAGAGGAAGTATCCTCTTGATCTGTTGGAGAGGCTCCAAAATGTGGATCAGGGAAAACGCCAGGTTCCAGGTTCCCTTCTGATTCATCATCAGGATAATTATCATAATTATCATCATAATCCCCACCAGTAAAGGCCCCTGCCTCCGAGGGAGCTGAACTGGGAGATTGCCTGGGCAAGGCAGGGGCATTAAAATGGGCCCCATGCCCTGAAGAGTCTGATACAAATGCCAGGCTTTAGCCATCTCTTCTACAGGAGGTAAGTCTCCTTGAATATCTGGGCAGTCCTCCCTCTGAGGTTCTGTGTGTTTTGTTTTCTTTGTGTGTTTTTTGCCCACTGATGCCTCACCTATGTTCAAACTGGGAGGGGCAGTGGTATGCTGCTGGGAGCAAAAGCAGATGATCAGCCTTCTGGTTTAAATGAGAGACTTATTTTCTACTAATATCTTTCAGCCACCCCTTCTTTTCCCTATAGTCTGTTTGCATCTGTACACATCTATTTTCATTTTCCACAGATGTCTCCATCTGTGTCTCCTTCCCCACATTCATCACCTTTCAGCCTTCTTACTAGGCCCTGTTAATTAGTCCCCACCTGGGGACTTCTCTAGCTCATGCACTGCTATTATGCCTTGTCATTCCCCTCATCCCCTTTTTGTTTTCCACATTCTGTCTTTATCTTGCCATTTATCGCTTTTTCTCCCAGAGCCTCCCCGTTTTTCTTTCCCAACATATATATCCCTTATTTTTCCTCCCCTCTACACTAACTTTGCTTTTGCTTTTTTAGATATTTCCTGAAGAAGACCTATTGTCTAAACATCGATTTTTAACTCTATTTTGTATTTTCAGCGTGCATTTAATATGACCATTTTGTTTAGACTCTGTTGGAGTTGTTCCCAAGTCCAAGAAAGATGCCGTGAGAGTTGATCAAAGACTGTAACCAAACACTTTTGTGTGGTAATACCAGGTTTTTCACTTTTAAAAAGTAAAAAGAGAATCAGAATCAAATCACCAGCTAGATCAGCAATCTCTACAGAATGTGACCGATCATCAAATTTGTTTTTTAAACCAGATGCACTCTGAGACCTAAGGGCTTGACAGTATTACTTAAACCTCCATGTGCTCTCGGGACTATCTGGAAACAGGCTTTGGCTCAGTGTATTGTCAGGTATTGATGTGTGTGGAAATCCTTACCACTCAAAATCCTGTTGTACTATAGCAGTGATGTAACTAATGTGGTACAATGACTTTGTTGTACCACAGTAGCTATATCATAGAGACAAGCATGCCCACTAAAACTGTTCTGTGAAACCGAAACAACACCATGGACACAGTGAGTTTTTGTTTTGTGCTTGCTCTGTTGGGTGGTGGGGTGAGTAGCTTAAAATACAGTTGCAGTATATACTCAGGGCATATTGTGTATGGAAAGCAGCCCCTTTGAAAACGTTGTTGTGCACGTCTGAAGTTTTTGTGCACATTTTTAAGATGCTATGTGCACGTTTTATCATTAACTATGTTGTGTTTCCCCCCTTGTGGTCACTCACACAACTTTCAGTTTCTCCACTTCACTCAGTCACACACACAAAGCTTCCCCTCCCCCTTCGTGTTCGAGGTCCATATGCTGTTACTGTATCTCTACCCCTTGATAAAAACATTGGCTCACTGTGTAGTTGCCTATACATTATTCCTAATTTAAAGTATAGAGGACCTTATATGCTATGTAAGCAATAAGACATGATGGGGTGTGCATGAAAGAGATTTTACCGCATGCCCAGGGGCGTAGTGAGGTATGAGGCCATAGGCTGAGTGCCTTCAGCCCCTGAAGTATGGTAAACTCTGTTCCATGCACACACCCCAGAGTTTCTTCTTGCTCTTATAAAATGGGCTCCTTTTTAACTTTTTACAGTTAGGAAAAGCATGTTTATATATAAAAACAATAGATTTATTTGTGTGCATTTATGATAAAATAGTCCTTCTGCCCACTGAAAATGATGCCATTGATGATGTCATTGAATTCAAGATATGGAATGTTTATCATGGAATGTTTACCATGAATACATGGATTCAAAATTCTGCTCAGTTCCACTGGCAGAATGTTCCTCTCCTAACATACTTTATACACACACACACACACACACACACACACACACACACACGCACGTACACACACAACAAAGCCTCTTCTACAGTCAGAGACTCAATTATCTCACTGTCAGGGCAAGCAGAGGAGATTTTCCTGATGAGCAAGTAAAGATAGAAGTGGGATTTTTCAATGTCAGCAAAGAAACAGTTGTAATGAAAATGATAAATAATACTTAATGTTTCTAATTTGTTTATGTGTGTAAGGAAGGTGTGATGATCAGGGAAACAACACTGAATTAATTTGTTTTATTTTTTATTTAAGGTAGTTTAATTTTTAGAGCCCAGTTAAACCTTTACAGTGTAAAGGTAGCAACCATGTTTGCGATGGAAAATCAATTCTGGTTGTAGGAGGTCTGATGGAAAATAGTTTTCGTTGTAGGAAGACTGATTTGCTCATTGTGTAATGTGGTTTAGAACCAGGATGACTGTGCACGAAACAGATTTTATGCATGTTCACATGATATATTTTGACTAATGAGACTTCTTTATTTTGGATGCCCATTTTATAATTCTATATTAATTTCTTCTGCATCCATTGGAATGCCTGTACTGTATCTTCTTGCTGTTCCCAATCCTCTCCTCCCCAGACAGTAGCTGGAAATAAGCCCATCCGAACTCTGCTTACCTGGTAAAATATTTTACGAAGAAATAAAAAAAGAAATATGATCAACCAGACCAATTTGTCTAGGTTTCCATCTCAGGAATTGTAATAACATCAAGGACCTCTCAAACTTCGCTCTGGAGGTCCCTATCATGTCATAACAACCCCTTGATGGAAACACAACCTTGTTGTGCATGGTTGCCTATACATTATTCTATACATTTAGAATTTTTGTTCTGTACAGGCACAATGAGCAGAAGCTTGTTTCCCGTTGTGATTCATTAAGAGAAATTAAGCATAAGGATGTTAAATGACTTGCTCAAGATCACACAGTATGCAAGTGGCAGTTGTGGGATTCAGACCTGAGTCTGCTTGGTCTCCAGGTTCACAGATGCCCACCCACCCCCATCAAGCTTTTATCCACCAGTACCAACTGCCTGGGCTTCACATCAGGATTACCCAGGCTACCTCCCAAACTTGTCATCGGTTTTACTTTGCCATTTTCTGATGAGGTCCACATGGAGCAGGGCCCAACAGTGACTACATGACTCATTTAGACATAACACCATGGTGTTTTCTTTTTTCTTTCTTCCCTTCAGAAATTAAAATGACCATTACCCCCTACCACACATACCACCTCCCCATCTAGTCCTGTACTGCACCAACTCAAGTCTACCCCCCTGTACATACCCACAGTAAATAACCCCAAGCTCTTGTTAAAGGCCCCTATCTCTGTCAATGGGTTTCCAGAACTCCCAGATATACAGATTCCTGTATTTTACAGGGAAATTGAGCTATCTACAGGAGAATTGGTCCCACAGTCCTACACTAGTATACAGGAAAATTAATGCAGTCTACAGGAAAAATATCAAATCAGTCTAGGAGCACTCGGTTTCTAACTTAGGACTCCATTACTCCATCCCTACCTACATAACCCCTACAGTTTAAACACCCCCATTTCTAGCTCCCTCCCCAGTTTCTATACCTTTTCCATTTACTGTATACCATTCTGTCTCCCCAACTATACCCTGCCATAACCCCTGTTTGTGCTCTAGTTTATGTCTTTCCACCCTATTCCCCAGACCCCCATCCTTCCACATTTCTGCCCCGTCCCTATTTGTGCAAAATTTCTGCCCCCTCCTACACAAATCCTGCCCCTCCCCTCTTATGTTGTCTGAATTAACAATGAGCCTGAAGTTTGCAAACTTTACCAATTAACAGCAAAAACTTGAGAAGGCAGATAAAAACAAGCATTTGTCAATGCCGAATGTTGTCTTGCTGGCATTAGCATTGATAGTGCAGGAATTAGAGAGATACATAATAGGAATGGCAGTGAAGTATTGAACTGACACCAATCCCACCCTGCAAAGACTGACAGGCATTGGGGTGTGACTTTGGGTGGCTGGCCATAACGTTCATGCTATTTCACCTCAGCCTACCCAGCAGACACTGACACGTGTACGTGGTTGCATCTTGGGGTTACGCTATCCCATTCCATAAGGAAATATGCTGAAATGTGTGCAGTATAGAGAATGGGGTGAACTTTGGGTCTGAAGAGTCCAGGCACATCTCTATGCCTGTCACTGGCTGCAGGGTGGGGGTGGGGGTGGGGGTGGAACTGCGTGAGCATTACAGCCGACAATCCCAAGTCACACCCCTGACACCTGTCAATCTACACAGTGGGGCGTTGCGGTTGGAAATCCTAATGGTCCGGGTGTTTGTTGGTATTTTCACTCAAAATTTTCAACATGGGTTTTTTGTGACCCCACCTCATGAACAGCGGCAGCATCAGTTCATTAGTCAAAAGGTGATTTTGCACAGCGACTGTGACATTTAGCACCACAGGTGTAAAAACACATTTTGGGCAGGATGTGAAAAATGACAGCTGTACTGTTCATGAGATGGTGTAAAAAAATGGCAATGTTGAAAATCTGGAGTGAAAATATGAAAAATTGGCGAAGTCACGAGCGTGCATAGAAACTGTGCAACTCATGCCCGTAACGCAATTATTTTAGGGATTTTTGCAACCAAATTTTCAACATAGGCATTTTGGGACCTCTGCCCATGAACAGTGTCACTGTGATTTTGTTAATCTGTCCTGAAAGTTGATTTCCCACAGTGACCACGCAATTGTGCGCCACATGTGTGAAAACACATTTCAGGCAGGATGTGAAAAATGACAGCTGTACTGTTCATAAGGAGGTGTGAAAAAAATGGCAGCTGAAAATCTGGAGTGAAAATATTAACAATTGTCAAAGTTACGAGCATGTGTGGAAACTGTGCAATGCACACTCGTCACAGTCATTTTTTTAAATTTTTTCACCAGATTTGCAACACAGTCTTTTTGGAACCCCTAATCAGACACAAAAGGTGATTCCGTGCAGTGCCCTCAAAATGACCTTTCAAGACCAAATAATGAGATGACAGTGCATGCGTTCATGAGGTAGGGTGCCAAGAACTGCATGCTGAAAATCTGGAGCCAAAATTTTTTAAAAAATGGCTGTGATATCCATCTAAGTTGAACCCCTCCATTTATGGCATAATACAGCTTACCTACATTTTTTCATTTTGTAGTTCAGCTTTGAAGAGTTCAGACTTGTTCCCGCTCCACCGAAGATCGTATTGCTGGACCTCTGAAGGTAAGTATAGGGTGAGAGGGGGTGGGGTGTGCAGAGGGTGTCTGCGGCTTAGGGGAGGGGGCGCAAAACAATGAGGGTCCGTTTCCTTTTTTTCCAGGTACAAAAGGAAAAAATGGACCTTGTGAGACTGTTTTGTTTTCTTTACAGGTGAAATAAAACAAATGTTCGGCACACTGGGGTGGGCTCCCAGTGTGTTCCATGACTTTTGGGTGGGCGGGATGTTTGCCACACTGGGGTGGACTCCCAGTGTGCCACACAATGGGGGTGGGGCGGGGGCAGGTACATGGAGATCCGGTCGGCTATCTGGGAGTGACAGCATACTGGGGTGGGCTCCCAAGGGTAACCCGTGAAGTGGGTGCATGAGGAAGGGCACCATCCATTACGGCAACACCTTCCTCGTGCAATCCACTCACGGCGACTGACGGGTAGGGTGACCGGATGAGAGGGTGGCGCGAACTTGGTGACAGGATGTCGCTATCATCATGGGTGGGGTGGGAGTGCAACAGCGGCGAGCATGGGCTGGGGTGGAGAGGCTGTAGGGTGGCGCTGTGGTTGTCGGTCATGCTGCACGTGGCGTCGGGATTGGGCAATGGCTGGGGTGGCTGAGGTACTGGGTCCGGGCGCTGGTGCGATTTTTATTGTGCCTGGCCGAACCTTTATTTTACTACTTTCACCCCCAACATGCACTCCCTGGAGTTGAGAATCCTTAAGTAGAAGTGCGGGGTGCAAAGCCCCCATGAGGGGTGTAGAGAGCTCAGCCCCCACAGAAAATAGTAAAAAATATGTTCTGGCACTGTTGTGCTGGTACAGGGTTGTCAGAGTGCCGAAAATGTATTCGACACTCTGACTACGACTATTGGCGATACGCCTTTTAGGCGTTCGCCCGTTATCCTGAACCCGCTCCCAGTGTGTTGCACAATGTGGGGGTGGCGGACATGCCAACATGAGGATTGCACCCTTGATTTTGGCTTTCTTTGGGGATTGTTTTTGCCGCCACCACATTTTTGTAAATGTTCCATTAGGAAAAGCACGTACAGGAGGCATGTCATCTGCGCCACTGCATGACGAACTTGTCCCTGATTGCAGCGGCACATTTCTTTCAAGTTGGTGACACTTTACATAATTCTTGTGTCAGTGCTAGTATGCTGGCTAACTGGGGAATGAGGAATGCACCTACTAAAGCATGTCCTGCATTTGCCAACACTGACACACCTCGGCATTTCTTCTACTACCACAAGATGTTGCTTATGCACGTGCAAGACAATATCAAAACTGTAGGATTCCGTATCATGTAGGCTGTTTGTTTCTTGCACATTCATTAGACAGCCATGGAATCTGATTCAAGCACAGAATTTTACAACACTTTGCTAAGTTTTTGGAATTGTCAATATTTTACTTTGCAGACATTTTATAAAACTGACATTTTTGCACAAAACCTCCCTAGTGCTGTAGTTAATTGATTGCCATACACCAGTACATCACAGGTAATCTGGACATTCGCAAGGCACTGAATCTCATTTGTTTAATAAGACCAGATGAATCTGAATTATTCCAAGCACCACATCTCGTTAGTTTAATAACACAAAAGAAATCAGAATTATTCCTAGATATTATTTGGTAATGACTCACTTCTATATATTTCTGATTTATGAAATGCCCTGTGCTCCTTTCAGATTGATGAGAATGGGGGATTAGATAAACCACCATGGACTAAACCGGTCATATTTTAAAATATCAATATTCAAAAGATACAGGTCATTGTGTGACTGGTCTTCCCTGAAACAGAACAAACCACACATGTTCTTGCTCTAAATACCTCCTTTTCACAGATGGGGCGATATTCAAAAATGGTCAAACCTGAGCACCAGGTTTGTGCTGTGTATTGCCCAGGAATTGGAGGATGCTATATTTCAGTCAGATGGTGTATCTGACTGAATATAGGGGCATGTCTGTGCAGTGCTAAGTGGAATAGCTGCTCTGACATGGATCCCTGCAGTGCAGTGAATAGTGCCACCCAGACCCAATTGCGCTGCTAGCTCCCAGCAGATATTTAGAAGTCCCCATGCAAAGAAACCCATTGGGCATGCAAGGTGCTAAGGTACCATTTGCATGTCTATCATGAGCATATCTGCATAGGAAACAGCAGCAGGTTTGCACCCGTGACTGGCTCCACCCCCACCTCAATTGCCCAGTCCTGAATTCCCTGGCATCTAGTGGTTCCCCCTCATCCCTGATCAGTGGTATGTTATCTAAAAAATATATCCCTGGTGCAAAGTGCTGCCCCCATCCTCCTATTGCTGACCCATTATTGAAAAAAAATGTCCCCATGACATGTAGTGGTCCCCAATTGCCGACCTTATCTTCTAAAAAAGATATCCCTGGTGGTCTGTGGTTCCCCTTCAACCTCCAGTCACCATCACAAACTGTGTTAAATGAAACCCTTGTGGTCTGTTATCCCCTGTCCTTCCGATCACTGTTGTACTGTATTAAGTGAAACCCTGGAGGTCCATGGTCCCCCCTCCCTCCGATCACTGTTCCTACATCCATTTAGGCAAAGCTATATTTAGATTTATTGATTGAGTGATTGATTCCTGTTGACCAGAGGAATATGCTGGTACCAGGCACCTTTCCTTAGGCACCAGGGTCACTTCTACATCTTATGGGACTGATGCTATTCAATGACTCCTTGGCACCTAGTGGTCTCCTGGTATATGATCTCCAGCCCCGTATTAAGCATCATAGTCCATGGAATCCTGTGGTCCCATGGTCCCCGATCTCTTGCCCCATAAAAGCAGTATAGTCCTTGGTGGCCAGTGTTCCCCCATACTTGAACCCTGGCTTCGCAAAACAAATCTAAAATCCATGGGGCCAGTGGTCTTCCCCCATCCACCATGCCTGGCACCAATGACAGTAACAATAGACTGGTGCCTAGTGGTCTCTCCCACCTTCTAATTGCAGCCTGTATATGTGGAATGCTGCACCTGGTGTCCAGTAGTAGGTTCCTGTAGGATAGCAATGATGATAACTGCTGCTAATGACTGAGGTGTACAAGAAATGTGTTAAAAAACAACAAAAACAACAAAAAAATAACTAATATTTCTTGGCATCTAGTAGTTCTCCCCACTCACCAATCATAGAGCCCATAACAACATCAACGTTCCCCAGTGTCCAAAACCCCCCCTGCACCATGACCACCAATCACCCACCCTGCCAACTTCCCCTTACCTGAAGCTGGTATACTGGGGGAATATGCCCATTCAGGTAGCGAAAGTGGCCTCCCACATAAAAATGTGTATGACACCACAAAAAACATATCCTCCGGTCACAAAACTATATGGTGCGGAGTTTAGAGAGGCTAGAGTTACCAGAGTTTGTGCCATACCATCACATCAAGGTTCATTTGAATTTCTTCAGTACTTTTAGCCATTTTGAAATGTGCATGCTGCTCCTCTCAGGTGTTTCAATCGGTCCCACCTGGATTCCTTGTGTAACCCCCCTGCAAATGGGGGTTCCCAAAAGACTTCCAGGAGCTTGCTTGAATGCTCCAAGCCTGAATGGTGTTTGGCATTTAAGCCATTTATCAGTGAGTGTTTTTAGAACCTCTGGTACTGTCTCTTTAAGAGCTGTCTGCTTGCAGACATAATTAGTTTGTATGGGGGACTGTGTGTTTCTTTGATTGAGTACCACTCAAGCTGCTGCCAATTCACTCCATTTTTGCAGTCACTAGGAGTGCAAAGGAACCTATCTGAAAGATGTAACTGTTTGCCAGAAATTATTTAGAGTAATAATGAAATTACAGTTTGTCTAACCTGCTTTCTTTGCAGTCAGAACTGTGTCTGCTAGTTCCCCATTCTAGTTTTGAACTGCTGAACTGGACCAATCAGTGTGGGGTAAGCTAGCTCTAAAATGGTGCCTTGGACGAATCAGAACTTGGACTCATAATCTGAGCCAGCCACAAGAGGATTGTATGGGCAGTGACTCTGGGAGATGTAGTTTAGACTTCAGTGCCTTTTGGACCAACAGCAGCAGTCTATGTGAGTGACAGCCAATCCAGTCAAGAACTGGGAGGAACTCAAAGAAGTGCCCAGTTTTGTCGGTTGGAGCTTCAGTTGAGCTTTGGCAGTGAAGAAGGAAGGAGCCCTGTGCATTTTCAGTGTGCAGTTTTAGTCAAAACGTGTGTAGCCCAGAGTTCCGGTCTGCAGCTTGTTAGGACTGAATCCGTCCTGTGAAAGAAAGAATCAAAGGATCTCTGAAGAGTAGAAACCAGGCTCACCCTGTAGAGACTGGAAGAATTGCTGAAAATTGCACTCGGTCTGTCAGGAACTGAATCTGCTGTGTGTTCTCCCGGGTATTGTGCAGTAATTGCGATCGGGATACAGATGCAGCCTGCCTGGTATAGTGCTTTCTTTTATATGGATGTGTAAAGAGGTTTGTGTACCTCAAGTGAGCCCTGCTGACATTGAAGGACCCTATCTTATTTGGAGGTCGTGAGTACTAATTCAGATTCGCTCCTGTTGAATTGCCACATTACATCCAAATGGAATTACTGTACTGCTGACTGTTTAATTCTCCTTTTCTCTGTGTGAAAGGGCCCTACCAGCTGCCACGGTTTGGACTAGCTCACTAGGGCTTGGGTACCCAGGGACAGTAACTGATAGGGATAGGCCTGTGCACAGAGCCATAGGTAGATTATTAGAGTGATAAGCTAATTAACCTGATTTCCCCTGTCCTTGTTATATCCCCTAAATAAATCAGAGCTGCTTGTTTCAGCAAAGTTATACTGCCTGAGGTATTTGTCTATGTTAAAGTACTGTACTGTGATTGTTGCACTGTATCTCATTTCACAGGAGGTCCCAGTGCGGAACCAGTCCTGGGGTAAGTGTATACTGTGAAGGTAATTCTGATATATTGTGTGGGCCACTAGTGGGAAGAGAGGTTTGGTGTCCCAGAGGGCTGTGACCAAATTAGTTTAACTATTGCAAACCCTGACCTCTGGGTGGAGGCACCCCCATTGGATCCAGGCCCCTCAACCTGTTAGTGGCAAATCAGGCAGGGTAGTAGCCCCTGGGATAGCGCCATCTAGGGGTTACATCTTGAGGCTCACCGCTGGGATTGTGTGTCCTCTAGTGGCCATATTCTGAACCACTGTTAAGAAAAAAATGGGTACCCGACAGAAGTGGCTGTGCACCGGCTGGTGGAGTGGTGTACTGGGAGGAGATCGACCCCAAAATGCTATGCTTATCCTGGACATCCCCTGGTATCAATACGGACACTGTGCAGGGAGTACTTTCAAGGTGGAAGGTTTACAAAACCCTGTGGTGGTGGGTCGGCATGTTAATCTGCTCACCCACACTTTCCTGGCCCTAGTAGAGTTTAAGGATCCCATAGATAGCTCCAAAGTGCCACAGACCATTACCCCAGAGGAGCCCTCACTGCTTGGAGAGTGATAACTAAGGACAGTAAAGACCCGGGGGAATCAGCCCCACCACTATCTGAAACTTTTGAGGAGAAATTTGCTGAATGGTTGCTGGGAGAGGGAAAACTGTGGAGGACTTGAAGAAACTATTCTTGCCACCTGGGCGTTCCTCCCAACACCTCTCCTGCTCCAGTGCCCGTAATGGTGGCTGAACCAATGCAGACTCCTATTTCTGCACCTGCCATTAGTCACGACTCTTCCGAAGGTTGAGGATCTTCTCTGGCACCTCCCACCCCCAAGGGAGGATGACTGGGAGACCTGGATGAACTATGTTGCCCCAAGTGCTAGAATGGCAATGCTCGGAAGGCAGCGAAGAGGGTTAGTGAGCCTCCGAGGTCCCTGCCCTGGCTACCATCCGTGCTAACGGGCCAGTAACCCTAGGCGACTGCACAGGCCTATCTTGAGGCCTTGGAGAATGTGTATGGGAGCCCAGATTCTGATGAGGACCTATGGTGGAAGTAAGAAATGCACAACAGTACCAAGGGAGTTGTTGTCTGTATGTCTCTCGCTGGAAAAATTGTTGCAAGAATGCCTCAGAAAGGGTAGTTTGCCAGCGATTGAACTGGACCGAACCAGACTGGACAGAATCTTAAGTCTGCCCCCTTCTCAGAACTGCTGTTGCTTCAGTTACGCCTGGCAAATCGACTGGAATCCCCACCCTCCTATGAGTGAGTTAATGGAGAAATTCGAGGAGTTGAGAAAGGCGACCTCGGGAGGTACCTGCACCAACAGCTGTGGCTCCGACCCGAGTGACTGAGGGTGACCCATCAAGTGAAGTTCAGGGCAGAGGTTGACAGTCAATGAGTGCTCTGACAAGGAAAAAGATATGCCACAATGGGGCGAACTGTTGAGAGAGATCGGGAATTCAAAAACAGTCCTTTATGAAGGCCCGCCTGCAAGTACGGGCCCTGACCTATATCCGACTGCATCTGCTATGGGGGTGGGGTACCCACCATGTATCTCCTGCTGATAACAACTCCAAACTCAATTCCTTGACCATGGAAGTGGAGAAACTGCGAGATGTCTCCAAATGCTTATCCGCCGCAGACAGAGATGGCACCCAGGTTTCAGTTAGTAATACCCCGCCCTGGCTCCCAGTTTGGCGCCTCGACCAGCTCAAACTCCAGAAAGTATGTTTTGCTATAATTGTGGGAAAGATGGGCACATGAAAGGAATGCCAGTCCCCAAAAGACACTGACAAAGTTGCATATAGGCTACAAGGAGGCTTGGAGAAGAAATCAGTGGTTAAAGGTGCACAACATGATCCCAGTGAGGGCACCAAAATGCTAATTCACGTCCTTTTGTGGCAAGGTCAGTTGCCCAGGCCCCCACTACGCCTCTCAGACTGGTCCAGAATAGTGGGTCCCTCATGGAGACCACTGTAAAGGTGAATGGAGTGTCTACAAGAGCTGTATTAGACAGTGGCTCCCAAGTGACAATTATGTTCCAGGATTGGTATCAGAAGCATTTGCCAGCGTGACCCTTACAACCATTAGAAGGACTGCATGTATGGGGGTTAAGTGAAAAGGCCTACCCTATTCGGGTATATCCGAATTTGGCTGTCTTTCCCCACCTCCGTGGCTGGGTGGCGAACAAGTAGAGACCTAGCCTTAGTGTCCCCCACTGGACTGTATGATGGTGTCCTTTGTTAATTGGAACAAATGCTCATATGTTCGGAAGGCTGGCACAGTTGTGTTATGAAAAACAGGGTCAAAGACTAGTAGAGCTTTAAGAGTTCGGCTTTAATTAAGAAGGCCTATGAGGCACAGAGAGATGCTGAAAAACAGAACCAGAGGAACGGTCGAATTGTATGGAAGAAGGATCCTGAGTCTCTGATCCTGGCGCCAAATGCCCAGTGTACCTTACAGGGAGAGGTCCGTATCAGAAAGGATGTTAAGAATAAAATATTAATGTTGGATGCACCAGGCGATGGAAAATTGCCAGAGGGACTGCTGGTCAAGCCTAGTATTTTGCCAGCTAGAGCCCATGCTTATGCCAGAAGGGTAATGGTCCAAGTTCATAATGTGTCTGAAAGAGACATTCGAGTAAACAGAGGTTGCATCCTGGCTAATGTGCATTGTGCAGACACTGCAGTATACCAGCAGCAAGAGTTCAAGGAAGAATGACAGAGTAACGCCTGACTTGTTTGATTTCGCGACTCCCGCTGCCAGCTGAATGGAAAGTGAGGATCAGTGAGAAGCTTGCCCAGAAGACCAGGTGTTTTCTTTAAAGGAATGGGATGTAGGATCGTGCAGGAGCTGAGCACAATATCCGGCTGCATGACGAAAACCATTTCGTGAGAGGTCTCGACGCCTGGCACCTGCTGACATAGATGATGTGAGACGGCATCTGCAAGAGATGTTAGCTGCTGGTGTAATACAAGAATCCAGAAGCCCTTATGCTTCCCCATTGTGGTAGTGAGGAAAAAGAATGGAACAGTAAGGATGTGTGTGGATTATACCACCTTAAACCGGCGGACTATCCCTGATCAGTACACAATGCCCGCATTCAGGATGCTTTGGACTGCCTAAGCGGGAACAGTGGTTCTCTGTGCTGGATCTCCGCGTGGGTACTACCAGATCCCGATGGCCCCAGAGGACCGTGAGAAGGCGGCCTTTATCTGTCCGCTTGGCTTCTATGAATTCATGAGGATGCCTCAAAGGGATTTCAGGTGCCCCAGCCACTTTTCAACGATTGATGGAGCGTGCAGTGGGGACATGAACTTACTAGAGTGCCTGGTATACCTAGATGATGTTATTGTGTTTGGCAGCTCACTGGAGGAACATGAGAGCAGATTATTTAAGGTATTGGACCGACTGGAGGACTTGGCGTAAACTGTCCATTGATAAGTGTCAATTCTTTCAAACATCAGTAAAGTATGTGGGACACATAGTATCCACCGAGGGAATAGAGACCGACCCAAGTAAAGTTGAGGCCTTGACCACCTGTACAGCCCAAAAATCTAAAAGAACTGCAAAGATTCCTGGGATTTTGTGGTTATTATCGAGCTTCATCAAGGACTATTCAAGAGTGATCCGCCCTTTACTTAACCTTACTCAAGGGTATCCCCAACCCACAAAAATACCAAAGTCAAGCGTCCTCAAGACTGAAAGAGTGTATTTTCATCCGAGTGAAGTATTTGGGGCCCGCTGGACTCTGATTGTGAGACTGCTTTTCATGAGATCATATATCAACTTACCCATGCTCCAGTGCTGGCCTATGCCGATCCAAGAAAACCTTACGTCCTGCACACTGATGCTAGCTTGCAAGGGTTGGGGCTGTGTTGTACCAAGAGCACGAGAATGGCCTGAGACCAGTGGCCTTTGCCAGTAGAAGCCTGACCCCATCCGAAAGAACTATCTCTGTACATAAGTTAGAGTTCCTAGCTTTGAAGTGGGCTATTGTTGACCAATTCCATGAGTACTTGTATGGGGCTAAAATACTAGTAAAACTGCAATAATCCTTTGACCTATGTGCAGACCTCAGCTAAGTTGGATGCCACTGGCCATAGGTGGCTTTCTGCATTATCTACATATGACTATGCTCTGAATACCGAGCAGGTCTGAACCACATAGATGCTGATGCTCTCTCCCGGAGGCCTGTTCCCCAGAATGATTGGGTCCGATTGGCAGAACCTGACATTCGGGCACTCTACAGAAGTTTGACAGGAGGAACAAATGTCCACGGACGCAGTGGACTGCATGGTGGATTGCTTGGGAGCCTCTGAGAATTGCATACCTGCTGCTTGTTGCCACTTTTCTGCAATAGACATTGGTGCACTGCCTCAGCTGGACAATGACAGTATTCGGCGGGCTCAATCCATGATCCCATGATCAAAGCAGCTTTAGAAGCCCTCTATGCAGGAAAGATGTGTCAAATTACAGCTCCACTGATTTGAGAACTGCACTGTTATACAAAGAAGGTCCTAAGTTGAAACTGATCAATAAACTGTTATACAGAGAAACAGTAGACAGAGGGACAAGTAAACAAACAACAACTAGTGCTGCCACTGCCTTTCGAGACTCAGTACTGAGGTCCTTGCACAACCACATGGGGCACCTTGGTATAGACAGAACACTTGACTTGGTGAGATCCAGATTCTATTGGCCTAAGATGGGGCTGATGTGGAGCAACACATTCGAACTTGTAGTCGCTGCTTACAGAGGCTTTGCCCCCAGAGGGCTGCCCCTTGTTAACATCACCACCAGTGCACCCATGGAGTTGGTCTGTATTGATTTTCTGAGTTTGAGTCAGATCAAAGAAATATCAGTAATGTGCTGGTGGTCACTGACCATTTCACGAGATATGCCCAAGCTTTCCCACCAAAGACCAGAAAGCATCCACTGTAGCCAGTACTTGTAGAAAACTTTTGTTCACTATGGGGCTCCACAAAGAATCCCATTCTGATCAAGGAGAGACTTTGAGTCGTCTGATCAAAGATGCTTTCTCTGTGGGGAGTCACGAAAGTCCAGAACCACTCCTTACCACCCCAGGGGACCCACAGCCTGAACGTTTCAACCGCACTTTTGCTTAGATATACTAGGACCCTACCCAAAGGACAAGCCTAGATGGAGCCAACAAATTAGCACCCTGGTACATGCTTATAACTGCACCAAAAGTGATGCCACTGGATTCTCCCCCTACCGCCTGATGTTTGGAAGAAGCTCGACTACCAGTAGATGTGTTTTGGGGTCTCTCTGATGGGGTTCAAGCTGACAACTATTTACAGTATGTGCAAAGTTAAAGGCCCAGCTAACTCATGCGTACCAACTGGCTCAAACCATGGCTGCCAAAAGAAATCTGGCCAACAAAGAAAGGTATGATAAAGGTGAAAGCACAGGAACTCAGGAGGAGATCGGGTATGCTAAGAAATCTGGGACTGCATGGCAAGCACAAGATTGCTGACAGATGGCACCATCTCCCTCACATTGTAGTGGGCAAACTAGATGATCTGCCAGTGTACAAAGTAAGGCCTGAGAATAATTCAAAGATGTAAAAACAATGCATAGAAATCATTTACTGCCCATTGGACAAATCTTAATTGAGTCTGAGCCCTAGAAGATGCCCCCTCTGGACCAGTGACTAGGCTGCTGCTAAGAAAAGACCAAGAAAGTCTGCACCTACAGAAGCAAAGTTAAGTGTTCCCTCCACAAGTCCCAGTTGAGCATGACTGTCAGTCCATATCGGAAGAAAGTGAGGTGACTTTGAATACTATCCTTCTTCGAACTGAGTCAATTGTTTGAGGCAATCCCTAGTCAATACTGGAGACAAGCTGGGCCTTCTGGACTGTCTAAGCCCCAGCTTCATCCCTGGAGCCAATGCTCCCAGAAAGTGAAGTGCAAAGCATCAGATCAGATGAAATGGAATCATTGTGCATGGTTGAACTGTTTGAGCTTTCAGGGAGAAAATGATGATTGGGGCAGACTGGTGATACACCGAACAAGAAGAGTATTTTGAGTGCCCTGACAGTCCACTGCCAGTGTCCAAAGCTCTCCATGCGAGCCAAATGTTGTGGACTCCAGAAACTGTAACTCCTGGAGCTGAAAGTGCCCCAAGTTCTAGCTCTCTACCCCCATGGAGACTCCCTGACAAGTGAGGACAATGCTGAAAATGAGGCTCAGAGTGCAGAGACTATAACAGTTCCCCTAGAAGACTGGTCGAGCTGTAAAGCCTGTGGTGCACCTCAGTTATGATTCACTTGGGAGGCCGTGGACTTCCTCTCAATGTTGTCCATAAAAGAGTGTATGTGTCCCGAGCTCATTGCCCAAACTGGCGTCAGTGCTAACTCAAGTTACTTGTGTTGCCCTCTAAGTATGGTGCCCTTGCCCCATCCAGCCCCAAGGTAACTGATAGGGAAGGGCCCCCTCTCTTCAAGTTTCATGTACAAGAGGTAATAACTTGAGTTATGGTACAATGTATGTAATACTGTGTAAAGTGGCGTACTGCAATGTTTCAGAAATGTGTTCTTGGTAAAATGATATATTGACTGATGATTACATGTGCGAAGCCTAATGCAAATGTATATGGTTGCAGTTGAAACTTATGGGGTACTGTGACGCGGACGTCAAGCTTTCCCAAGCCAGGAAGGGTGTAACCCCTGCAAATGGGGGTTCCTAAAAGACTTCAGGAGCTTGTTGAATGCTCCAAGCCTGAATGGTGTTTGGCATTTAAGCCATTTATCAGTGAGTGTTTTTAGAACCTCTGGTACTGTCTCTTTAAGAGCTGTCTGCTTGCAGACATAATTAGTTGTATGGGGACTGTGTGTTTCTTTGATTGAGTACCACTCAAGCTGCTGCAATTCCTCCATTTTTGCAGTCACTAGGAGTGCAAAGGGAACCTATCTGAAAGATGTAACTGTTTGCCAGAAATTATTTAGAGTAATAATGAAATTACAGTTTGTCTAACCTGCTTTCTTTGCAGTCAGAACTGTGTCTGCTAGTTCCCATTCTAGTTTTGAACTGCTGAACTGGACCAATCAGTGTGGGTAAGCTAGCTCTAAAATGGTGCCTTGGACGAATCAGAACTTGGACTCATAATCTGAGCCAGCCACAAGAGGATTGTATGGGCAGTGACTCTGGGAGATGTAGTTTAGACTTCAGTGCCTTTTTGGACCAACAGCAGCAGTCTATTGTGAGTGACAGCCAATCCAGTCAAGAACTGGGAGAACTCAAAGGAAGTGCCCAGTTTTGTCGGTTGGAGCTTCAGTTGAGCTTTGGCAGTGAAGAAGGAAGGAGCCCTGTGCATTTTCAGTGTGCAGTTTTAGTCAAAAACGGTGTAAGGCCCAGAGTTCGGTCTGCAGCTTGTTAGGACTGAATCCGTCCTGTGAAAAGAATCAAAGGATCTCTGAAGAGTAGAAACCAGGCTCACCCTGTAGAAGACTGGAAGAATTGCTGAAAATTGCACTCGGTCTGTCAGGAACTGAATCTGCTGTGTGTTCTCCCGGTATTGTGCAGTAATTGCGATCGGGATACAGATGCAGCCTGCCTGGTATAGTGCTTTCTTTTATATGGATGTGTAAAGAGGTTTGTTACCTCAAGTGAGCCCTGCTGACATTGAAGGACCCTATCTTATTTGGAGGTCGTGAGTACTAATTCAGGGTCGCTCCCTGTTGAATTGCCACATTACATCCAAATGGAATTACTGTACTGCTGACTGTTTAATTCTCCTTTTCTCTGTGTGAAAGGGCCCCTACCAGCTGCCACGGTTTGGACTAGCCACTAGGGCTTGGGTACCCAGGGACAGTAACTGATAGGGATAGGCCTGTGCACAGAGCCATAAATGAATTATTAGAGTGATAAGCTAATTAACCTGATTTCCCCTGTCCTTGTTATATCCCCTAAATAAATCAGAGCTGCTTGTTTCCAGAAAGTTATACTGCCTGAGGTATTTGTCTATGTTAAAGTACTGTACTGTGATTGTTGCACTGTATCTCATTTCACAGGAGGTCCCAGTGCGGAACCAGTCCTGGGGGTAAGTGTATACTGTGAAGGTAATTCTGATATATTGTGTGGGCCACTAGTGGGAAGAAAGGGGTTGCAGTGTCCCAGAGGGCTGTGACCAAGTTAGTTTAACTATTGCAAACCCTGACCTCTGGGTGGAGGCACCCGCCATTGGATCCAGGCCCCTCAACCTGTTAGTGGCAAATCAGGCAGGGGTAGTAGCCCCTGGGATAGCGCCATCTAGGGGTTACACTTGAAATTAACATGGATCAGGCAGGGAAGGGGGGAGACAAATGTTCCACTGAGCACAGGACATTCAAGATAGCTGGAAGTAATACTGAGGTGCCCCAACCCTAGGCAGCATTAGCATACCTTTTTAAAAAAAAAAATGAAACAGGCATTTTCAGCACATATTGGGCTCCCGTATAATTCAATGTCCTTGCGGGAGGCCTCCTAATTTCTGGTTCCTGATATGAAGGTCAGTAACCACCGTGGTCAACTACCTCTGTTCCATTAGCCACAGCTCTGGTCAAAAATCAGAAAACAGTCCGCCAGCTCCATTTGTCCAAAAAAGAACATCCCTGGCAGTAAATAACCAAGACAGAGCCTCCTAGCTCAAACTACAACTAATGGCATGTCTCTCAAGCAAGCAGCTCCTTTTCATTCGACAGTTAAAAATGTACTATTGCAGTTCCGGCAATAAAATAACCTTAGTCTCATTCAGCAAAATTCAAAACTGCCGAAATAACAAAGTTTTACCAGTACTGTTGAACACTCAGACAGAACGTGGAGCTGTGAGGAGCGAGGCAGCACTGCGGCTATCTTGCTGCTCCGCCCCCATACAAGTTATTGTAAATTGTATTACAAGACTATACAATGTAATCCAGGCAACAAGTAACATTATTATTTTTTCCCCTCGAGGTGTCCGCTCCGATGTGGTTCTGACCCAGTCCGGTGGGGTGTATGAAAAACCAGGGCAGAGACCCTCAGGCTGAGCTGTAAAGCCTCTGGGTTCACCTTTAGCAGCTATGCAATGAACTAGGTCCAACAGCAACCCAGGAGGGGACTCGAGTGGGTTGCATATGGTGGGGGCATTATACATTACTCTCCCTTGGTCCAGGGCCGGTTCATCACTTCAAGAGACAATCCCTAGAGCATGGTGTATTTAGAAGACATGGGTTGCCTGAAACCTTATGACCCAGCCACCTATTACCATACTGTGCTAGATGGGATGGACACAGTGATAAGAAACAATGAGGGACTCGTTACTCATACAATACCTACTGAGGGCTGTGAGATACAGCGTGGCCAAATACTCACTGTATTAGGTTGGTAGGTGGTACGCATTTACCACACTACAAGACTGGAAAGAACAGGGAACTTGAGAAATATATTAAGACTGGGAACACGACCTGTTCTAGTAACAAACTTGGGATTGCAAGAGGCGGACAGTGGGAGCTGCCGCCATGTTTATTGAAATGATACACCAGGCAATGCATGCCCTGCAATGAGGGGAAGCTCCCTCATTGCAGCTGTTAAATCGTTTCAAGTTGGTGTCACGCTTTTGCACTACTGTCATAGACAGCGTGCTATTTCATTCGTGCCATGGAGCCCAGCCCGTAAAAGCAGTGGCGCCACTGGCCACAACACGACTGCACCTCCAAAACCTGCTATTCCAAGTTACCTCAATATGTTTCTTGCGCAGGCGCAAGACAACATAAAAATTGGCAGCAAGAAGCTGTGGGCAAAGATGAGGGACAAGAAAAGTCATACTGGAACAAAAGGCCCAGTCACCCAAGTATAGTAAAAAAAAAATATTTGTACTTTATTGTAGATAGTTCTAACACAGTGTATAAAGTCAGATGCATATGCTGACTAGTGTCTCCTACATTTCAGAATTACTCCTTCATCAGGGATACACTGAGAATAACTACTACTCAATCAATATTCCCCTCACCCTCTGAAGTTGTGTCCAGACTTCAGCATGACTTCATCTCAGTCCAGCACTGGCTCCGCTCAAATAATCTCCTCCTAAATGCTAACAAAACAGTCTCCTTAACTTTTGGGATGAGGCAGAACATTTCTAGGCTCCCTTCACGATTAGTTTTTCATACCCTGGAAGGGTCCCCTCTGGAGTCCTGCACCACCTTCAGATACCTCGGTGTCTGGCTTGACCAGCACCTCAACTTTTCCGCACGTATTGACTCCTTACTTAAGAAGCTGCACCCTAGGCTTGGTCACTTTACCAGAATCGTGACAACATACCCCTTCCAGTCAGGAAGGACATTGTAAAAAAAAATTATCCTCCCAGTCCTCGACTATGGGGACATAGTCTACGGCGCCGGCCCTAAGACCACATTAGCTAGGCTGGACCCTCTCTTCCACTCTTTTTGCCATTTCGCCCTGAACAGCCCCTACTCCACACACCACTGTGCCCTATATCAAGCAATGAACCTCATCTCACTTGACTATCGCAGGCTAACCCACTGTGCAAAAATTACAGCCAAGTATTGGACTCAGCGGCTCCCTTCCTACCTCTACGACATCTTAACAAACCCTAGCGCACAAGCATACACACTCAGAAACTCAGATTCCAGGTCCCTAGCTGTCCCACACCGGTCTACCTCCACTGGGCAATCAGGGTTCAGCTACCGCATTCCCTCACTATGGGACTCCCTCCCAGCTAACATTCGTCACTTTCACCTCCCTTTCCCACCTAAACTCCATGCTCCATGATCATTTGTCCCTACCTGTGCTTGTGTCTAGGTGCCTACCAACTACTAGGCAACTCTCTGGGAATGTCGGCACTCAGCAAATTTGTAATTCATCAGTGTCTAACTATTGTCCTCTCGCCTTATACTGTCTCTCATATGGCTCAAAACTTAATTTTGTTGTATATTTGCTGTACGTAACTGTGTTACCAACTGACACACTCAGTCCTGTATGAACGTGGTTTTCAGAACCAAATGTTAGTGATCTTCCACAATGTATTCACTTGTCTATCCTGACTTCAAGTGTTATCTCATACCGTACGTACTGTGGTTACCAATTGTCTCTCTCAAGCTACTACTGACTTGTAATCGGATCCAAATGTTATTACTTCTCCCAGTATGTATTTTCTTGTCTATACTGTGTAAAACTGTCTTCCTATGTTCTCCCTTCCCACAGGACGCATCTGTAATCGAGCAGTACTCTGCTCAGTATGCCTTCCTGGTAAAACGCTTAAATAAATAAATATTCATTTCGTTACCCTTCTATCTGGTGGGAAATGTATTTCCTTTTATATATATATCAGGTTTAAATCTGTGTTAATGCTCCACCTGAGTTTGTTCTCTTTTTAGAGTAAGTGTGGAGTCTAGCACAGCCCCCTGTTTTCTCTGTGGTTGGAGGACTCCAACCATAGAGAAAGCAGTGGGCTTTTTGTTCCAGTTTGACTTTTCTTGTCTTAATTTTGCCTTAATTGGAATTAGACTACTCCCTAAATAAAAATGTTGTTTAAACTGAGGTCAGCTGTGTTGGACCTACCAAAGGACAGAGATGAGGGATGCCACACCACCTGGGGGATAACTATCATTAAGCATCTCGCAACCCTCCCCCACTTGCTGGCTTCACTCACTCTCTTTCTTTTTCCCTTCTGTCTCTCTCACCAATGCCATCTCTTTTTGACATGAGGGAATGTGGAAGTAAAGGAGAAGACGACATGTTTGTTGCTGCCGCGGCTGCACTGCCCCGTCTTTCCTGCACACCAACCCCTTGACAATTCCCCCAAAAATGTACACAAAAACTTCCCAACACATCAAATAATCAAAAATTAATACAGATATTCCCCTCCTCAAACAACACAACCATCTCTCTTGATGGGCGCTGCACTCATCCTCCTGACTGTCCCTTCTTTTGCAATCCTTCCTCTGTGTTTTGCTGCCTTTGCTGCCGCATGCTGCTGCTGCCCCAACCCCATCCCCACCCCAGCACTAATGGTATCAGTATCAAAGAGACTTGCCAGACCCCGAGCTGCACACCCACATCACAGGAAGAGAGACACAACCTGTCAATCGCTGCTCTTTATTCCTCTGGTCTTCTTGCAGTCTCACCACCTCTTCAGTTTTATTCACTTTCACTATCTTTGTTTTTTTCTTCTTCTTCTTCTTCTTCTTCTTCTTTTTCCCTCACTACCCATGACCCAGCAAAGCCATCCAACTTGGTTTGGCTCTTTCTACCTCCCTCCTCAAATGCCCACCTCACTAACACTATGCTGCCTGTCTTTCAGCTCAATCTCTTGCTGCCGCCCGCCAAAACTGATCTACTGCTCCACCACTGCACATGCACTAATGGGGGGGGCGTGGCGGGTGCAGTGGGTGGCCAATGGCTGATTATACAGGCAGAGCTGCAGAAATTAAGGTGATGGTTGGCGGTGGACAAGTCTTCAAGTTCAACCCCCCACCCACCCAATGACACTAAATGTGTCCGTATAACTTTCATTGTCCAGGAGATTCTCATAAAAACAAAAGAAAAGAAATAAGAAACATAAAAAATGGAGCTCAGTTTCAAGGCACCCCCTATCGGATGGCACCCTAGGCGGCCACCTAGTTCACCTATCCTTTAGGCTGGCCCTGGTCCTTCATATTATTCTCTAATTTTTCACTTATTTTGCTGAAGTCTGCTATTTTAAAGTCGCATATCCTTTTTCTTTTTGCCTCTTCGCCTGTCACCACCTTGACCCCCAATGTCACCATCCTGTTGTCGCTGAAACAGTTCCAGGACTGTTGTGTTCTAAATCCTCTCACTGTTGATGAGCACCAGATCCAGCAGGGCCTCCTCGCTTGATCCTGCTGAGTTCAGTGTGGAGTGATACCAGAAAGACCCCAACCCCCCCATTTGTGACAATTTGTGCCTTGCCACTCTGACTCACCCTTTACTAGTTTAAACTATGTATGTGTTGTGCCCACCTTTCTCCCAGAAACCTCCTTCCCTCCTCGCTGGGGTGCAAGCCATCCCTTTTGAACCTCCAACCCCTCCAAGTTTGGCCCAAGAGCACTCTGCTGTTTATTTACTTTATTTATGTATTTAGTTTTTGTTGACTGGGTAAGTGCACTAGACAAATTCTGCCTATTTTCAGGCACGACCTGAAGGAGGGGGATACAAATGAATGCCAACTGACCTTGAACCAGATGAAGCTGTTGGTGTTTTTTTTTGTTTTTTTGTTGGTTTTTTTTTAGACAATTTATGCTCCTCCTCTTGTGTCCGGTCTCCACTCCTTCAGGAGACACATCACAGTATCACCGCTCCACAAACTGCCTGGTCCCCCGTCAAGTCCCCATGGAGCCTTGGCTATACCCCCCAGGTGGGTACAGGGTGGTGGCAGATACACCTTGATTCAATCAGCTTTCGTCAGACATCTGACGGGTTGCCAGGCAGGTGCGGGCTATCAAGGTTTCTGCACAGTCCTCCATCATCTAGGAGACCGGCAGCCAATTTTCCCTTGTTCTGGGGGAGTGGTACGCACCCTGATGTCATGGCGTCACCGCCGACGTCACCACCCCCCATCCCCAAGTTGTTTTTGCTCTACGCTTGCCATGCCTCGACTTCTGCCAGAGAATGATCAAGCGCTGACGAGACCCCCTCTCCCAGGAGAGAGAGCCATCCATTAGATGCTCAATCTCCCTCCTCTGCCGACCCACAGCGATCCAGGCTCATTCCCGAACCTGGGTCACTGGCGTGGTGCAAGGTGTGGTGTCCAGCGCCTCAACCCTCAGTGCCACCGATCGGGCTGTTGGTGGTATTTTTAGTGAATGTGGAAAATCTGGCCAGGGCACCAGGGAAACTTCCCTATTAGGTCAGCAAGGGGAGCCTTTATCCCTCTGTCCAAGATGGCCGACGTTCCTGCTGTGGGAGGTGGAGGTGGAGGTGGCGGTGGAGGCTCTGCTCTGCCTATGGATCCTATCTTGGTGTCTGAGCCTGTTTGTGTTCCTGCTTCTGGGGCTTCTCCAATTCACATTGACGGTGTGTTTTCTTCTGCTTCTGCTGCTGATAAGGATTCTACTGTTCCTTCTGGTTTATCTGACATGGAGTCTTCTGCCAAACGGGACAGCCATGATGCTGCTGTGATTCCTGATGCTATACTGCAACAGATGTTCTCTCAGCATAAACAGTTCATTCTACAGTTGATACGTGATACTTCTACACAAGACACTTTGCCTGACGCTGATTATTCTGTGTCTTCTGCTCCTCAGACACCGCTTCAACAGGCCCCTGAAGCCCTCCCTGCTGATCTGCCTTTTCCCCGGCCCTCCCATTTGCACCTTAGACCTACGTTGAGGATCGCTGTTGAATCTGGTGCTACTTGGTCTCCAGACGCTGCTCTGCATGCTGCTGGCTGGCAGAGATCATCAGATGGGAAGCCCTTGACATCGTCTGGTACTGTTTCTGCTGCTGCTATTATTGGCATGCCTACAGATGTTTCTCCTACTGCTTCAGCTTTGGTTTCTACTCGATCTTCTCCTCCTGTGGATCCTGAGACAGATCTTTCTGTTCCACAGCTTGTTACTGAGAATGCTGCTGACTCTTTGGACGATGTAGTCCAATCACAGGTACCGACAGAACACTGTGCTTCTCATGCTCCCCAATCCTCTCCTTCTGCTCCTCTCCCTGAGGACTCGACTTCTTCTTTCAAACTGTCTAATTTATTTAAGTCTGTTGGGGAACCCACTCAGTGGAAAAACGCAGTTCGATTGAAGTTCCTGGGTGATTCTTCTGCGGCCCCCACACATCGTACTGGTCTCCAAGGTATGCTTAGAGACTCTCTGGGGATTAGCCCTTCGGCATTGTCTGCCTTCATTCATATCAAGGGGGAAACTGTGTACACTGTTAGTTTCAAGACTGTTCAGACTCTGGAAAAATGTTGGACTCAGTATGAACTGGTTAAGAATACTCAGATTTGGGCCTCTGTCTTAATCATACTCCTTACTAAACCTTTGTTGAAAGTACTTACTTTATTATTTTGTAATGAAGGACTGAATATCCATGATGTGCAGTTTTGGCTTTATCAGAGATGTGATCTGTTAGATTCTCCCTGCCCTATTTTTGATGAAGATTTAGTGTGGACAGGTGGCTGGAAGATTAAAGTTCAGCTTAAGCAAACTGAGCAGGGGGTTATGCATATTCCTGATAGCTTTTAAATTGGTCGGGACAGGGGTATCTGTTTCTACCCTGGCCATCCTCGCACCTGTCATAAGTGTGGCTCTCAGACTCTCCTGAGTTATACTTGTAATCAGCCTAGATGCACCTGGTGCCTTGCTTATGGACATGTTAGCTTGGGTTGTCCTAATGCTCAGTTTTGTAATCTATGTGAGAATCGCAGTCATAACTACCCCCCAATATCCCTGGGCTGAACATAATAGGGTTGATAGGGTCCCACAGGACCATTCTACCATTATCTCTGATTCCCAGTTACAGGCCCAGAAGTGGCAGCAGGAGCTCTCTCTGGTGCCTACTGACCCAGTGCCTATCGGTCTGGACCTTGTGTGTCCCCCAGTTTCTCCCTCCCAGAAGCCCCCTCTTTCTCAGACTGTTACTCTGGTTCTGGAGTCTGCCCAGGCTTCTCCTGTGGTTGCTGCAATCCATTCTTCAGGCCCAATCTTGATGGAAGTTATGCCCCCCCCCAAACTGATCTTCCCTTTGTTACTGTCCCTTCTACTAAACGTGGGAAGGGTAAGCATAAGTCTGAGTCTCATGCCCCTGCTTCTATTGTTATTACTCAAAATAATTTCCAGTTGCTAGCTAATAGGAGACAATGAGGGGATACTGGAGGTGCGGAAGAGGACTCTGATTCTTCTCGTGCCTCTTCCTCCCATATGGACATTTCTTCGGAATCTGGTAGAGAAAATCCTCGGTTGGAAAAGACGCAGAGAACACAGTTCCCTCACAGGTGATTTTGAGGGTTCCTTTTCTCTGAGCTTTCTATTTTGGTCAGATTTTTCCTTTTTGTTTCTTTTTTTCCTGCTCCTGATGCCTACTGCAGTCCTCTGCATCTCTTTTGATCTTTATTGCCCATGCCTCAGCAGCCTATCCTGCGGTGCTGCACTTTGAATGTGTGCAGTATGAAATCTTTCTGTAAGCAACTTTCTACTGTTGGGTTCTTGCTTTCCTTGAAACAGGATGTTTATTTTGTTCAGGATACCAGGCTTAAATCTAGGTTTGAGGTAGCACAGGTGCGACATCGTTGGACTGTAGGGCCCTCCTTTTGGTCGCATGGGGAGGATCTCTGTAATGGGGTGGGCATTTTGTTTTTTGGCCATCAGTTTACGATTTCTAGGGTTCTCGATGTGTTTCAAGGGAGGGTTCTCCTTATTGATGGTTCTTTTGATTTTGTTCCTTTTCAGAGCAGACACTGCGGCACAGGAACTAGCACAACAAAACTTACCCAAATCAGGAACCAAAACAAAAAAAACAAAAAGGAAATCCAAAAAACTTCTGATCATAGGAGACTCCATGATTCGGGAGTTGATACCCATCTCCAGCCAGGGTAATGGTCAGATGTCTCCCAGGTACATCAGCATGGAGAGACACTGACCGCATTGTTAAAATTGTTCACAAAGCAGGAGAAAACACTGATGTCCTAGTACACATAGGGACTAATGATCTCGCCAGCCGGTCAGCTGTGGAGACCAAGGAACACCTGACCAGGCTGGGTGAAAACTATCATCCATTTCATCTGGCATCTCCTTCTCTGAGATCCTGCTAGTCTGGGAGAGGGGGGCAGATGGACGGAAGGTCAGAGAAGGGGAGATAGGGGAGCTAAACACATGACTCAAGGGCTGGTGCCAGGAAAAAGGACACAGATTTGTAGGAACTGGCAACAGTTCTGGGAGCGAAAGTTCTTTAAATTTGATGGACTGCATCTGACTAAGGAGGAGTCAGTGCATTGGGGCAGAAGTTTGGCGTCTTTGCAGAATATTTAAACTAGCAAATGAGAGAGGTGAGCACCCCATCGTTGAATGGGAAGAACACCCTCCCCTCAGCTAGTGGTCAAACAGGGATTCAGCATGTTTGCAGTTCATTTGCATCACCAGGTAATAAAAAAGGTTTGTCTCCCCATACGATGCACAGGGGTAATGCCAAACCTCACCCAACAACTAACACACTGAAATCTGGCCAATGGAAAATCATGTACACAAATGCTCACAGCCTGGGAAATAAGATCCCAGACCTGCAGACAATAATGTCAGAGGCTAAACTGGACATAGTAGCAATTAGTGAAACGTGGTTTACCAGTAACCACACTTGGAAGACTTCAGTACCTGGCTAAGTATTGTTCAGAAGAGACCGAGGTACAAAAAAGGGGGGAGAGGAGTGGCCCTGTATGTCAATGAAAATATCAAAGCTACAGAAATTCAGAATACACATAAGGAGCCAGAAGAACTGTGGGTCACCCTGGAAACAGGAAATGGGACAGCCATAAGAACCGGGGCTGTCTACAGGCCCCCAGACCAGGGGGAGGACATAGACACATTACTGTTAGAAGATATACAAAACATGACAGTTAAAGGGGAGGTTCTGATAATGGGAGACTTCAACATGCCAGATACAGATTGGTCAATACCAGCAGGAACATCTGCCAGAACTAGACACATAGTGGATTCCCTGCAGGGGGAGGGCCTCAAACAACTGGTACAACAACCCACAAGAGACAGGGCTATCCTAGATCTAATACTGACTAACAGGGAAGAGATCACAGATCTCCAGGTAGAAGGTCACCTGGGAGCCAGTGACCATCACATGGTATGGTTCAATTTGGCTACTACATCTAAATCATCCCATTCCAAGGCAAAAATATGGGACTTCAGAGGAGCTGACTTTGATAAGATGGCCAACAGAGTTAAGCTAGCCCTGGCAAAAAGAACACAGGTGAGGTGGTACAGGCAAAGTGGGCAAGCATTAGGATGCAATACTTGAAGCAACATCCCATTGTGTTAGACAGAAAAAAGTGCAAAGAAGAGGAAACCACTTTGGTTCTCAAATACAGTAGCAGAAAAGGTCAGAGCCAAAAGGCGCTTCAGGAAATATAAGGAACACAGCGGGATGAAGACAGGGAGGCATACCAAACTGCCCTAAGGGAAGCAGGGAAGGCAGTAAGGCAGGCAAAGTCCCAAACTGAGGAAACACTAGCACGAACAGTAAAGAAGGTGACAAGACTTTCTATAGATACATTAGTGAAAGGAGAAAGTCCAGAGGGGATTGCTAAGCAATGGAGAAAAGGGAGCTGTGAGGAGGAGGACCATGTAAAGCATCTATCCTAAATAGATACTTTTGCTCAGTATTTACTGAAGAGAAGGTGAGGCAGGGCCCACAGCTCAGCACCATGGACACAGCGGGAGGAGGTGAGCATTACTCCCTTCACAAAGAAAGGGTCCTACAAGAGCTTGCTAAGCTCCAGGGTGGATAAGGCAATGGGACCTGATGGCATACATCCCAGGGTGCCAAGGAGCTAAAGGTGGAACTAGCAGAGCCATTAGCAGAACTGTTTGGTGAGTCTCTGAGCACAGGAGAGGTCCCAGAAGACTGGAGAAGGGCTCATGTGATCCCACTCCACAAGAGTGGTAGCAGGGAGGAGGCAGGAACTACAGACCAGTCAGTCTTACCTCAGTAGTGGGCAAGATTATGAGGCACTCCTTAAGGAAAGGATAGTGCAACACCTGGAATCCATAGGGCACAGGATCCAAGACAGCATGGGTTTACAAAGGAAGGTCCTGCCAAACTAATCTCATAGATTTCTTTGACTGGGTAACCAGAGTGGTGGACCAAGGGGAGCAGTTGATGTCGCCTACCTTGACTTCAGCAAAGCTTTTGACACTGTTTCACATAGAAGATTGATAAATAAGCTGGGTAGGCTCGGGTGGGTCAGAAGTTGGTCAACTGGGTGGCAAACTGGTTGTGAGCAGAAAACAAGAGTGGTGGTAAATGGTATACAGTCAGAAGAGATACAAGTCACAAGTGGGGTACCTCAGGGATCAGTCCTGGGGCCAGTCCTCTTCAACATCTTCATTAGTGACCTTGCAGATGGACTAGAGGTAAGGCTTGTCTGTTTGCAGATGACACCAAGATCTGTAACAGAGTAGATGATCCAGATGGGGTGGGCAGAATGAGAAGATCTGGATAAACTAGCAAAATGGTCAGAAGAAGTGGCAACTGGGATTTAATGCAAAGAAGTGCAAGATCATGCACATAGGAAGAGAACCCTGAAGCCACCTATAGGCTGGGAGGGAGTTTCTAGCAGTCACAAAGGAAGAAGACTTGGGCATCATCATCACTTATGACCTGAAATCATCAAGCAGACCTCTAAAGCAGTAGGTAAGGCTAGGGGGTGTTAGGGTGTATTAGTAGAGGTATCACAAGTCGTAAGAGGAGGTAATAATCCCTCTTTACAAGACACTGGTTAGGCCTCATCTGAGTACTGCGTGCAGTATTGAGAGCCACACCTTCACAAGGACATTAACCAAATTGAGGCAGTCAGAAGGGCAACCAAATTGGTGCAGGGACTGCATCAGAAGACATATGAGGACAGATTAACAGAGCTCAATATGTATACCCTTGAGCAAAGGAGGGAGAGGTGATATGATTGAGGCATTCAAACACCTTAAGGGCATTAACAAGATGAAAGAGTCTAACATGTTTAAATATAAGAAAAATAGCAGGACAAGAGGACACAGCATGAGATTAGAGGGGGCCGATTAAGGGGGAATGTGAGGAAATTCTTTTTCACAGAAAGGGTGGTGGATGCATGGAATGACCTACCTCAAGAAGTGGTGGCTATGAATACAGTGCCGGGCTTCAAACAGGCATGGGATAGGCATAAGTGAGCAATACAAATGAGTATGAATAGATAGGCCACTGACAGAGCAAAGGCCGATGGCACATTTATAAGGTAGAAAAAGAAATGGGTAGACTGGATGGGCCTTGCGGTCCTTATCTGCCATCAACTTCTATGTTTCTATGTTTCTATTTGATTAATACTTATGCGCCGCAGGGTATTGCGGCGCGGTCTGCTTGGTTTCTTACTATCCAACCTTATTTATTTACCATTCGACAAGTTTACTTTGGGATTGATTTCAATTGTGGTCTTTCTGTTTCTGATAGACCTAGTAATGCCCACAAGCTTTTTAGTGATGCTGCTACCTCATCTAAAATCCTTCTTTCAGCCCATTTGGTGGACGCTTATACCTCTGTTCACCAGCAGGGTGCAAAGACTTTTTATAAGGGAGCTCTTGCAACACGGATTGATTTTTTCTTCGTTTCCAGGAATGTTTCAGTCTCTCAGGCTTCTGTAATTCCCTGTGAGACATCTGATCATTTGGCAGTTTCTTTGCTCTGCTCTCCTAGTGCTGGTCCTTATCCGTTTGCTTCTTGCATATGACGGAAGTTATATAGTTCTTTGTTGACTGATTCTCTTATCTCTCAGGGTTGTCTGGATTTGTTACGAGATAGGGTTTCTGTGTTGGATGCTTATTCTTCTCCTCTCCTTTGGTGGGAGGATACTAAATCTGACCTTTGTCAGTTTTTTATCAAGTCTGCTGGCTCTCGGTCCTGCTCTACTTATTTTCAGTATTCCCGACTCCATCAGCAGCTTTTGGATACTTATTCTAGGGGTTCTGAATTCCATCTTGGTCTCTCCAGCAAATTCAGGCTTTGAAGTCTGTTATGGAACGATATCAGTATGATCGTGCCCTCTCTTTGAAGGCTGAAGCTCAGTGTGGCACGCAGGTTTCTAAGGCTGCATTTGACCCTTATAGGAGTTGTTCTACTAGGATCTCTTCCACGATTATTGACAATCTGGTTAATTCCCTTACATGAGTGCACCATACTTCTCTTCTGTTTTTTAAGCACATTGTACAATCCCATGTGGAAGGGATGTTTGGTACTGTCTCGTCTGTTTTTGATCTGGCTGAATATCTTTCTGATCTGGTTATTTCTGAGGTTTCTGAGGACCTGCTTCTTGCCCTTGTGCGTCCCATTTCTGTTTCGGAAACGATGACTGCTATTAAGAAACAGAAACAGCGTACTTCTCTGGGATTGGATGGTTTGACAGCTGAGCTTTATCACTCTTTCACTGATTTTTTTGCCCCTGCCCTGGCTATTGTTTTTAATGCCATCTTGGCTTCCTTTTCAGTCCCTCGACATTTTTCAGATGCTATTTTACTTTTGATTTATAAAAAAGACGACCGATCTAATTTACGGAACTGGAGACCTTTGAGCCTCCTTAATGTGGATTATAAGATTTTGGCCGTCATTCTTTTGGGGCAACTCCTGCCTATAGCGGACTTTGTTATTTCCAAAGCTCAGACTTGTGCTGTCCCAGGGCGTTCCATGCTACATACTTTGTCTCATCTTAGGGATGTGGTGTATTCTTGTACTGATGTAAGTAGGGCTATTGTGTTTTCTTTGGATCAAGAAAAGGCTTTTCATCGGGTGGAGCATTCTTTTTTGTTTTCTGTTTTGGCACACTACCATATTCCTTCTGGTTTTATTTCTTGGCTTAAGCTTTTATATAACACTGCCTGGATCACCCCTCATATCAACCATTCTCCTGGTACTGCGTTTTTGAGTAAACAGGGAGTGCGACAGGGTTGTCCTTTGAGTCCCCTTTTGTATTTGTTCCAGATTGACCCTTTGTTACGTAAATTGAGCTCCAGTTCTGCTATTCCTCCCTTGTTCCTTCCAGACGGTCACTCTGTACCGACTGTTTTTGCATACGCTGATGATTTATGTGTTTGTACCACGTCCTCTCTTTCTGTTTCGGGTTTCACATGTCTCTTTTCTGACTTTAGTTCTCTTTCCAGTTGTCAATTGATTTTTCATAAAAGTATGGCTAGGACCTTTCCCTGCTCTGTGCCCTCCTCTACTACTACTTCTGTGGCTGGGATTCCTGTTATTTCTGGTCCACTTGAGATTTTGGGTCTGTATTTTGGCAGTCCTAATGATTCTCTTTATAATTGGAATTTGTCTATTGATAAAGGTCTCTGGATTGTTACTTCTTGGAAGGGTTGGCCTATTGCCAAGAAGAACCATGTTCTGCTTCTGAAGACTTTGGTTCTTCCTTTATTTTTACACGTGGCTACTGTTTTCTCTCTTCCTTTTGTTTTGGAAGCCAAAGTTAATAGTGTTTTTTTCAAGGTTTTTGGGGTTCTCGTTTGAATCCTGTCTGGCGGTTTTTTTTATATCATGATTATTGTTAGGGAGGTGTTCGAATGTTGAATCCTGTGTTTTTTTTTCATTGCCTGTTACTGAAGTTTTTGTTTCCTTTTCTGTTACAGCCTCCCCCCTCCTTAGGTTTCTATTTTGGTTGCCTGGGTGACACCTTTGTGTGCGAAATGGCTTAGTTCTCCTTGGGAAGTCCCTCAGAACTTTAGGACTTTTGGTATTCCCTCCTTCTTGTTTCCCACTTTTCTTAAAATCCGGCAATGGCACTTGACCCCTCAGGTTCTGCAATCTCAGCTAGGAAGCACTTGTATCACACTGTTTTGCTTTCCTCTTTTTCAGATACCCCTAGGTTGTTGAATGCTTTTGGTACTGAATTGGATACTACTGTGATTTTTCACCAGCTTACTGACCCTAGACTTCCTACAAAGTTATGGGATATTACTTGGTTGTCATGTCATGGGAGCTTGGGGGTGCGTGGTAACCACCTGCATAAGTCTTTGGAGGAGCGTATGTGTTTTAGGGATACTTGTCCAGGTGTAATTGAAACTATGAATAATTTTGTTTTGGATTGTCCTTTTAGTAAGGATTAATGGACTCATTGGCTCCATAAATGGAAGGAAAAGTGTCTTACGTCGATTTCATATGACATTCTTGTGTATGGGCTGTTTCCTACCTCCCTTTCTCATTATTACCCTAGTACCCTCTGTCTTGTCTTTGCCCTCTGTAGGTTTCTTCTATGGCAGACCTGTTGTGCTCAGTTGTCGCAACAGAAATCTTATACGAGCACTCATATTATGGATCAGATTTTTGCAGAGTTCCGCTCTATTCAAGATAGGGAGCGTGCTTCTCTGCCCTGTGATACATATCGACTCTACTGGGCTTTGTGTGAGTGGATTTCTGCTGCTTGATCTTGTCTGTGTTTTATTTTGGTTTGGGGGTGGTAGTCAGTTTTGTTTTGGGCCCCTAATTTTTGTGGCTTACCACCATCTGTATTTTTTTGTTTTTGCTGTTATTCTGTTATGATTCCCACTACTTGGTCAGTGGGAAGGAGGAGGGGGTTGGGTTATGTTGTTTTCTTTCGGGTTGGGGCTACTGTATGACCTAATATTTTTTATGTTCTAGATTTTTTTCTGGATTTGCATGCTGTTATGCTGCTTTATGTTTGTTTTGCTATGATTTCACCAAACATTTCTCCTAATCTTTTCATATGAGGTGATGGGGGAGTGTTTGTTATATTTTTTTTTGGTTTTGCAGCTCTTTACCAACTGTTTTTATTGGGTGTACGATGTTCATTATTCATTTATGTTGTTCTTTTTTTCTGATTCCTGGTAGAGATACTCTGTTTTGTTTACATGTATGATATAATACATATTTTCCTTTATTTCCTGTTTTTTTATGCTTTCCTGTGCTATATTACTGTTTGGATGTATCATGCTTTTATATTTTGTTAATAAAGAATTCCCCTACTCTTTTAGTGAGGGGGGTCCTTTCTGTCTTGGGATTAGATTTGAGTTCTGCTTCTGTATTAGACAGTCTGTTTGGATATGTATGACTGTAACACTTATTTGCTTTTGTTATGTTTTGTACTTTTCTTTTGTATGAGGCAACACTATTTTGTATTGTTTTGATTTTGTTATTCTAATAAAAAATTCCCCTACTCTGTGGTAGGGGGAGCTGCTGGACCATGGCCTCGACCTCAGAGATTGTTCAGTGTGCCGGTGTACCTGCAGGAGAACAGAGCTCCGCTCCTGCAGGTCCAGCTGAGGAGCCTATCTTATCTGGTATGTCTGCATTTTCAGACGCTATGGACACAGAACTGTTTCCGGATCTATCACTGGAAAGTACGATTTCTGAATTTCTGCCTGTGGATGAACTGTGGCTCAGGACATTGCTTGCTTCTAATCGGCAGCATGTTATGGCTGTAATTGCAGCAGATACAGGTTCATATCAACTATTCAGTGCTACTGATCCTGATTGTGCGGGGCCCCAGTCTGATTCTGTAACTGACCTGTGCTCTTGGCCTGCAGCTTCATCTACGTCTGCTACTGCTTTGATAACTCCTTCAGTGGTGAGTCCAGCGCCTGCTGTTCTCCCCTGTGACGCACTTGCATCAAAGGAATGCCACCCTCATAACTCAGTGGCTATCAAGTCTATGGCTTTTCCCTCTGATATTCCCCAGCCTTCATGTTTGAGTGCTGCTACTGCACCCTTGGAATCTGTAAATACTGTTTCCCTACCTTTGTCTTCCTGCATGGTCCAGCCTGCAGTAGAGCCTGCACTTCCCCTTGAGAGAGCGGAGGTTTCTTCACCGACTTCTCACCGGATAGGAGGCTCCTCTCATTCTTTGGAAGATTCACTTCGGGGTGCTGGTTGGAAGCCTGGAATGGAGGATCACTGGGTACCGGATCCTGCTCATAGTCCAATCCCTGGACTACAACAACAATCTGTGACTTCCCTGGGTCTTACTAAAGGGGAGACTACCTCACCACCCGTTGCCTTCACTCTGATTCTGACTTAGATTTACACGCTGCTGATGTGAAACCTCCTGTTTTAGAGCTGAATTCGTCAGACAAGGTGCCGTTACTGTCTGCCTCTTCTTCAGCAGATGAGGGTACTAGTAGTAAACTACCTACATTGGGAGACTGTGTGGAGGATGCCTCTCCACTTCCAGAACTTCCTCCTGACCCCAGAGATCATGCTAAGACCCACTGGGAGGAATTTTGAAAAAAGGACACTTTCAGTGGGCAGTCTCTTCCACTGCAGAGGAGAAATGCTGTCCACCTGCAGTATTTAGGCGGCTTGATTCTTGCTCCTGATCACATTTATGTTGGGGAAACCCTTATAAAGGGTTCTTTGGTTTTTTTTTACAGATGAGATCTATGCCCTTATTCATGTTTCAGGAAACAGCCTATTTGACATTAGCTTTAAGACTCCCCAGGACCTGGATTGGTTCTGGACCAAGTATGAGACGTTACAATACACTGCTCTCTGGTTACCCTTTCGGGCTATCCCCCTTACCTGACCAGCTATTAAAGTTGTTACTATTTTATTTAGGAATGAGAATGTGGCTGTTCATGATATTTCTCACTGGTTGCAGCAGCGGTGTGAGACATTGGGGACACTGCAACCTATCTTTGACTCTGAGAATTTCTGGACGGGTGGTTGGAAATTCAGGGTGAGGCTGAGGCATAACAATGTAGGCCCCATTCATTTGCCAAATAGCCTGTTTTGGGGCCAGGAGCAGAGTCATTGTTTCTATGTAGGCTAACCTAGGACCTGCTTTAAATGCGGGTCTTATTTGCATTTAAGTGCTGTGTGTGATAGATTGCGTTGCTCACTTTGTCTTTCCTATGGGCATGCTAGTATGGTTTGTACGGAGGAGTGGAAATGTAATTTGTATGATGAACCTGGGCAAGGGTTTCGTACGTGCCCCTGGGCCACACACAACAGAAATGATTGTCCTAATCAGGATTCTATCCTTACTGAGGCACAGAAGAAGGATTTTGCTGCTGCTAAACCTTCTCCTAACCCTGTTGTGGTTGTCCCTGACCCCCCCCTCCAATGCTCCTACTAAGGTGGTTGATGAACCTCCTGGGCCCCCCCCCCCCATGGCACCTGTTTTAGACCTCGCACCAGTAGCTCCTATGGAACTTGATACAGGTTATTCCTCCTGGTACAGTTGAAGTGGCTGCTGCCGTGGCTCCTGCAGTGGCTATGGACAATATGGTCATGCTGCCACCTGAATCAGGTATGCAGGCAAAGAGGAGGGCACAGAAACAGACTAAGACCAGGTCTAAGCTGGCTAAGGCTTCTTCCCCTGGTACTGGGGTGCCCCATAGTAATAAATTTGCTGTCCTTACTAGGAAATCTGTCTTCGGATCTGGGGGGTGATACTGATACTTCATCTCAGACTCTCCTACAGTATCCTCTAATTCTGAGGGTGACAATTCTCGGGACGCTGATCACACAGTCAGGCCTCAATGACTTGGTGTTCACCCTCGATAAAGCACTAGGTCTGGGAAGATTACCTGAGCGCTCCCTTTACCCTATTTCTGTGTACTTTAACTTTTGATCATGGCTCCTGCTGTTCAACTTAGCATTGCCACACTAAATGCTAATAGTGTAAAGAATGCTCGACGTAGGCTGCTGACTTTTAATTTATTGCAGGAATTGTCATGTGATATTTGTCTTATCCAGGATACCCGATTAAACACCCTTTATTTGGTGTCATTGGCTAAGAAGCTTTGGCGTTGGGGCCCTTCTTTTTTTATGCTGATTACTTGCAGCACAAGAAACATATTGGGACAGTTTGCTGAGAAGCAGGCTGTGGAGACAGGGCACTGTTGTGGCCAATGCCCTACAACCTGCAAAGCTTGTCCACCCTATGCCATGGTAGCCTGCCAGCGACACAAGTTTGGAACATTTGTATCAACTTGTGACAATTGCTTCGCCCTCCATGGTTTAACTGTCTGCCAATGGGGTGCCCAATCCCGTTGGCAAAAGAATCCTCTTTGTTGCTTGCCTACGGGGTGCCCAATCCCCATTGGCTACAGCTGGCCCCAAAAAAGCCATTGGTGGCATGCTGGGAGCCCACCGAGCATGCCACATGGCCCTGTAAAGTGAAAAATGGACCCGCGAAGTCTTTAGCCTTTTTTTTGTACTGAAAAAAAGGAAACTGTCCCTCGTAGTCTCTTGGCCCCCCCCACCCACAACCTGCACCCGCCCACTGTGCATTCTGCCTCCCTACACCCCCTCTCACCCCATATTTACCTCTGGAGCTGGGCGCGACGATCTTCGGTGGACCAGGAACACGTCTGCACTCTTAAAAGTAGACCATGAACTGAGGAAATGCAGGTAAGCTGTATAATGTAATAAATAGGATTTTTCCAACTTTGCTGCATATACTAACATACTATTTGCCAGCAGATTAGGCCTTACGGTCTATCGAGTCTGCTCGAACCTCAGATCCCTAGTTGGGTGCCGAGGCCCTCCCTCCCCTTGTGTTCCAGAAACCCCTATCATCCATCCCCACCCCTTAGGACAGGCCATCATCTGATACATCCCTTTCTGTGTCTGTCCACCCTCTCTTGAAGCCCTCCACTGTGGATCTCTGAACCAGCTCGCCTTGGCCGTGCATTCAAGGTCCACCACCTCTCAGTGAAAAACCTCCTCCTCTTTCCCCTCACCCTTCCACCTTCCAACTTCAAACCATGCCTTATGGTGATACCTCCCTGCTTTAGTCTAAAGATCCCCTCCATGTTTACCCTATTTATTCCCTTGAGGTACCTGAAGACCTCAATCATGTCCCCCATCTCTCCTTTCCTCCAATGACAACAAGCAGAGCTCCTCAAGTCTGTACTCATACGTCAAATCCCCTAGCCCTCGTATCATCTTAGTTGCCCTCCTCTGTACCCTCTCTAGGAGCTGTATGTCCTTCTTCAAGTGTGGTCTTCAGTACTGAACACAGTACTCAAGGTGTGGTCTAACCAGTCCATTGTACAGCGGTAGAATCACTTCCTTGCTCCTAGAGGTGATCTCCCTTCGATGCATCCCAACATCCCTGTTGCCTTGCTAGCTGCTCTCCTGCACTGCTCAGAGTTATTCATACATGCATCCACCATGACCCCTAGGTCTTTTCCCCTAATGAGGCCTCCAGTACGCACTCCTCCCAGGGTGTACCTGTGTTTAGGGTTTCCCATGAGATGTAACACCTTGCACTTGGTGATATTGAAATTTAACTTCACGTGTGAGCCCAGTTTCCAGGGTGTCCAGGTCCCTTGCAAGGCCAAACTCCCTCTTCTCCTCAGCTACTGCTCCCATCTTGGAGTCATCAGCGAAGAGACTCATTTGACACCCTATACCCTCCCTGATGTCTGATATGTAGCCATTAACAGGATCGGACCCAGGACAAAACCCTCACGGTACCCACTACCAACCTCTCTAGGGTTGAGAGCTCCCCACAGACCACTACTCTCTGGGTGTGTCCAGCTAGCCAGTTTTCAATCCATCTGACCATCAAAGGGCCTACTCCTAACCCCATCAGTTTCTCCACCAGACCATTGTAGGGGACAGAGTCAAACATCTTGCTTAAGTCCAAGAATAATACATCCACAGGCTTTCCCCTGTCCAGTTCTGATGTTACCCATTCATAGAACTCCACAAGATTGGTTTGACATGATCTACCTGGCACAAACCCATGTTGCTGACTATCCAGACCTCCCACCTCCTCCAAGTACACACCCCAATCGTTCCTTTAGTATACTCTCCATTAATTTTCCCACCACCGGAGGTCAAGCGGATGGGTCTATAGTTACCTGGTACTTCCCTCGACCCCCCTTTATGGATTGGCACCACAAGTGCCTCTCACCAATCCCTAGGTACCCCTGTCTCAAGTGACATGTTGAAGAGCTCCGCCAGGGGTGCAGCCAGTATGTCCGCCAATTCCCATAGTACTCTTGGATGAATGCCATCTAGCCCAGGAGATTTATCTTTCTTTAGAGCCTTGAGGGCTAACCACACCCTTTTGGTGGAGATAGCATCATCCGTCCCCTCCATCTTACTGGCTTTTTTTATCCTTATCCAGATGCGACACCCATGGGGTACCTCTCCCTCCCTCTTGCTCCATTTCTGTTGCTCCCCTGATCCCACTCACTGCTGCTTCTATCCCCATCGTGCCTTGCTTTGTAGACATCCCATTCCCCTCCCTAGTGAACACAGAGGCAAAGTACTCGTTAAATACCTCTGCCTGGTCCCTCACCTCTTCCACCCACCCTCCTTCTGATCTCAATCTTCTGAGATGGCCCTTAGTTTTTCTCCGCTCCCCAATGTACTGAAAGAACCCTTTTTCCCCTCCATGTATCCCCTGTGCCAGCCACTGCTTTTTACTGGACTTTGCCCCCCTCACCATCCAGGTGACTTTTCTAGATGCAAGATGCTACATTTCCTTATCCCTATCCCCTCTTGTTGTTTTATATTTTTTGTAGGCCGCCTTCTTTTCTCTGACCACTACCTGTACCTCACTGTACCACCAGCATGGTTTATGTGACCTTACTCCCTTACGTTTCAACTTTGCGCAGATCCTGACTACCTCATGAAGTCCCCGTTTTATGACCTCCCATCTCCTTTCCACACTTGTCATTAATGTAATCCCCTTCAAGTGATCCTTGAGAATATTTCCCATGCCCACAAAGTCTGCCCCCCTGAAGTCCACTGCCAATGTCTTGGATCTGACCCCCCTCCCCCCATGCTTATCATCTCTGGCTTTTTTGTGGAATTTTGACACCAAATTTTCAACATGGGGTTTTTGGGACCCCTCCTCATGAATACTCCCACAGTCATGGCATTAATCGGGCCTGAAGGGTGATTTCCACGGTCACTGTGTGGAATCACCTTTGAGGCCGAATAATGAAAGCGATAGTGCCAGTGTTCATAGGTGAACTCTCAAAAAGCTAATATTTATAAATTGATGGAAAAAATCAAAATGACTGTTTCACCTCCTTGTGAACAGTATAGCTGTCATTGTTCACATCATGGTGGAAATGTGTTTTCACACTTCCAGTGCAGAATAGCGCAGTCGCTGTCAGAAATCAGTGTTTGGGAACAGATTAAGGAAATGACAGTGATACTGTTCATGAGTAGAGGTCCTGAAATAGCTATGTTGAAAATTTGGTAATGATATTCCATAAAATGACTGTGTTACGAGCATGCATTGTGCAGTTTGCTCGCACTCTCGTAACCTCGCGAATTTATAATATTTTCACTCCAGATTTTCAACATTGCCATTTTCCCCACACCTACATATGAACAGTGCAGCTTTCATTTTTCCCATCGTGGCCGAAATGTGTTTTTTGCAATTCCGGTGCAGAATAGAGCAGTTGCTGTGGGAATTCACTGTCCGGGACAGATTAATAAAATGACAGTAATACTGTTCATGAGCAGCGATACTTGCGGCTGTCTTTAACTGGTGTTTACAGCATCAGGAAATTGACTTCCATTTGTGTATTTCCATACAAATTCTGGTATTTAAGAAGAGTGCTCGGAATGACCTTCATAATTGGAGACCATTGAGTCTCTCGAATACTGATTTAAAAATATTAATGACGATTTTGAATGATCAATTACTGCAAATAGCTCCTACCCTGATTTTTCCTTCCCAAACTTGTTCTATTCCTGGTAGAACCATTGACCATAATCTCTTACTGATTAGGGAATTAGTGGAACAGGGAAACGATGATGATGTTACTGGGTTTCTCATGTCCTTCAACCAGGAGAAGGCGTTTGATTGGTTCCCCCATCAATTTATATTTCAGGTGTTGCGCTCTCATGGAATACCTGATACATTTGTTTTCTGGATTGCTTTGTTATATAGACATGCCTCTGCCCTACCCCTAGTAAATGGTTATTTGGGTTCTTATATCCCTATTCATAGGGGGATCCAGCAAGGATGCCCATGTGCCCCCTTCTTTATGTGTTTTGTTTGGACCCATTGCTGAGAACCATTGATCAGGATGCTCTCATTTCTGGGATTCATCTAAAACATGGCTCAGTGTGTGCCAAAATTTCAGCATATGCTGATGATGTGTGTATTTTTGTTTCTGATGCTACCGCAGGACACAGAGTATTGCAGCATTTTGATACCTATTCGGTTGTGGCTGGGTCATCTTTGAACAAATCAAAGAGTTTTTTGTACTCTCTTGGTGTTACACCTCCTGACATTACTGACTTGCAGGATATTGTTGTTTTACATGGTCCCTTTAAGGTCTTGGGGATTCAGTTTGGGAAAGGGGATAATGCTGCTCTGAACTAGACTGAGAAACTTAAGATTGCTAAACACCGTGTTGCTGTCTGGAAATCCTGGCAACAGTCAAAGAAGATAAAGGTTGCTCTTGTTAAAACATTTCTACTTCCCATATTTTTATACCTTAGTGTCGTATACCCTTTACCCCAAAATTTGGAGACTGTTCTTCTTAGTCTCTTTTTCCAGGTTATATGAGGAAGTAGGTTGAACCCAATTAAACGGGATGTGTTACAGGGTTTTAAATAATTGATTAGCAGTTTTTTTCTTGGGACAATACTAATGGTACAGAAAGTATTTATATAGGTTTTTTAGAAGTGTTATGTTTGTTAAACACAGTGAGGCAAATGCTGTGCATTTTTACTATGTTTTAGCACTTTTATGAGCAAAACGCTAATCAATTTTTAAAGTTAAATAAAACCATGTGTTATATCTCCCTCTTGCACAGGGTGGCTTAAACTGTATTAATCCCGTTATGTTTTATTACAGTATTTTCTTTCATAGGAATTTGGTTGAATTGGCTGGGCCGCAGCCTGCTGTATGGGTAATTCATTGGCTTGGATCTTTACATAGGCTATGGCACTTGCCAGTGGGTAGGCCCTTTCTGGTTTCTTCCTTTCCTGCATACTTGAGGCCTGCTATTAAAAAGTTAAATAAATGGAAAATACACTCGAAACAGATTTTGTCCAAACCTAGTAAATATATTTATTATTTATTTGTTTTTGCAATCTCAAGCTCATTCCATTTCACCTATTTTTAAAGGTATACCTGACCATCATCATTGTCAGTGTCAGTGGCTCAGTAGCTCAGTAGGTAGCATACTTACCTTTGAGGCTGGGAGATCAGAGGGCTGTGGGTTCAGTTCCCACATCTGGCACTTGGGTTAATATCCCAGTACTGACACTGTAGTGCAGAATGAGAGGGGTGCTGCACTTCTAAGGTGCTGTCTCTCGGATGAGACATTAAACCGAGGTTCCCATCTGCCTGGATTGGTGGATGTTCAAGATCCCATGGCACTTATTGAAAAGAGTAGGGGAAGTTCCCTGGTGTCCTGGCCTCATTCACTAAAAATACCACCAACAGCTTAATCTGGTTCAAGGTCAGATGGCAATCATCTGTATCACTCTCCCCTCCCCCTGGATTGTGCCTGAAATAGGCAAGATTTGTCTAATGCACTCGGCCAAACAAAATGGCTGAGTACTTAAATGATCACCCCACACCCCGGGGGGGGGGGGTACTGTAGCTTAGTAACCACGGTAGAAGAATAATCAGCATTTATATAGCACTTTTTCATACATCCAAAGCACTGTTAGTGAAGTGGCCATAATCACACATCCTGGATAATTGCATGAACCAGTTTTTTTTTTATGCGAAGGGGAATGTTGGCCAGGACACCAGGAATGTTCCCTACTCTTTGCAAAGAGTGCCCCTGGGTTCTTTTATTTCCAGCTGGACAACACCCGGATGGGACCTCGGTTTAACATCTCATCCGAAGGATGGCATACCCCAGCAGTACAGCACCCTCAATACTGCTCTCGGATGCCAGTGAGTTTTAGGTGCAACTCCAATCCCGATGTGGGACAAGAACCCATGACCTTCTGGTCCAGAGGCAGATGTACTACCAACTGAGCTACGCTGACACCTTATGGTGACAGGCTTAATGTTAAGGGCAATACCAAACATAAAATGGTTTCAGAAAGGATGTGTCCTCGGCAGACTTGTATGGCTCAGGAAGAAACCATGGATCTGGCTGTACAGTGGAACAATTGTTGTTGGCAAGCTGATACTTATGCTGAGGTGGTGGGTGGTTTCTTGCTATGCCATACTACTTTTGATGAAGGGGTAGTGAGACTTTTCTTTGCTATGATTACATTTCATTTATGGCAAGCTAGATGTAAAGTTGGTTTGCAGCAGGTGTATCAGCCGCCTTTATGTGTGATTGAAAAGACTGAACATGATTTATATCACCACTGTTTTTTTGAACAGAAACATTTGATTTATGATGTGTGGATTGCTCGTTGGAAGACAGTTCCTTTTCTGAAGGATAAAATAGGATGATTTGATTTATTTATCCCTGGTTGAGGGACATTATGTATGTTTTTGCTATTACAATTCTGAGAGGTTTTTTTTCCCTTCCATGTAATTTAAGGCAGTTTTTTTTTTGTTTCCTGATGCATTTTGTTCCTATTCTTTGTACTTTATGTTGTAATCTATTGGGTGTTTTCCTATTGTTCTGTTATATTAATAAAACCTTCCCCTACTCTGTCCATAGGGGGTGCTGCGACTGGTGCTGATGGGTCAGTCTTCCCTGTATTGGTGGAAGTGCAGGATGTCTGCAGGACTGAGGAGAGGGCCTCCTCTTCGGTCTCAGGAAATTCAGAGGCCTTACCTATGGATGTGGACAAAGATATGGAAGGGCATCACGATGGTACTGCTGCTGTGGCTGTTGTGATGATGGCTGTGTGGTCTGATTTGGCGATCCAAAGGGAAGAAACTACGGAGGAAGATTTGGAGAGTCTAACTACCAAAACTCTCATTTGGATGTTTTTCACTATGGAGCAGCGGTCCTCTGAGAGAAGGAACTGCATCGAGATGGCACTAAGATGCTGAGGGATGGATTTTGGAGCGGATCCGATGGTGCGCCGGTATTTGGGCTCAGGTGGTGCAAAGGAGGTTCCCCACAGTATGGATGGTGTGAGTGGAGGTGAAGACCTGGATGCTGCATCTATGGATGGTTCTCCAGAGCCACAGGTACCGCTTTTGAATGAAGTTGTGGCTCCATATGGAAGCAAAAGGGAGCGGGAGAGTCCTGATGTACATGTCATTACTGAGGAACAGAACATGGTGGGGGTGAGAGTAAGGGTGGAAAAACATACAGGCATAGACTCTGCTGATGAGAGGGAGGTGCTGAATGACTCTATCATTTCCACAGGCTGTAGTTTTTTCAGTCGGGGTATCAGATAGTAGTCTTCTCTGGCTCCTGAGTCTGTCTCTCCTGTGTGGGTGCAGGAAGCTCTTATTGGGGCAGGTTGGTCACAGCACAATGGAGGATGAGTTGCCACCCCCCTACCACAGCAGGATGGGATTGTCTCTTCTGATGATCCCACTCCCTTGTTGAGACCTGTGTCTAGTGAAGCAGGATCTGCTTTACTGCAGCCGGCTCAGCTCATGAGAACTGAGAGGAGTGCACCTCCACACCACACTGCTTCTCCTAACTTGGTACATGTGATTATGGCTCTAGAAGGGGAACATGCTGAAATCCCTACACAGGTATCACCACAAGTGGCCTTAAACCCATGTTCTAATTTACTGCACCCTGCTGGTCCTGTTGTTTCTTCTGATTTAGAACTGCCAGAGGAAGCTAACTAATCAGTCCGCTGGGTTGTCTCTGCATGGGAAGGTGATCAACAAACTAATGTATGGCACAGAAATGTTAAGGAAAGTTTGTTTCCCGAAACTGTGAAATTGGCCTCTGGACTGGCAGCCCGTAGAAATGTGGCATGCCTTCGATATAGGGGGAACATGGAAGATATTCCAGATAGTTTGTTTATTGGAAGAGCTCTTTTAAAAACTAGCATTAAGTATTCTGCCTATGACATCTATGCACTCATTCACACGCCAGGAGACACTTATTATGATGTTAGCTTTAAGCATCCTGCTGATCTGGAGTGGTTTTGGAAACAATATTTGGTACTGAAACACACTGTTATGTGGAGACCTTTTGTTGCCATTCCCCTGATGAAGCCCACCTTTAAATGAATTACTGTTCTTTTTTGGAACAAGGGGATGAAAGTGGCAGACATTACCCGTTGGCTGAAACAACTTTACACTATCTCTGGCAATCCAGAACCTATACTGGATGAAGAACACCTATGGACAGGTTGCTGGAGGTACAAGGTTACTTTGAAGCAGGAGGATGGAGTGATCAGGCATCTACCTAACTGTTTTTTTTTTCTGGGGCATGATGGGGGAGTTATTTTATGTGGGGCAGCCCTGAGAACGTTACCGGTGTGGTGATGTAGGTAACTTAAGTACTGTCTGTACCAAACTGAAATGTGGGTCTTGTGGGGATTTGGGACATATTAGCATCCACTGTACTAGCCCAGTAAAATGTAACCTATGTGATGACACAGGTCATGCTTTCCATGCCTGTCTGTGGGCCTCCCACAACAGCTTGGACACTACTGTAAGAGCCAAACAAGATGTACACGTGGCTACTGCGCAAAAGGAGTGCATGAAAATGGTCACAACTTTCAACTCCGAGAGCTCCATCCCAGTCTCAGCCCTCTGAGGCCCCTGACAAGCAGGTACAGCAGGACTCTTCTTTGGTTATTACATCTCAGCCTCCGGGTGCTTTTCCAACTAAGGAAGTATTCTGCCTTCCAGGTGTTCCATCTGTAGAACCCCCCCCCCCAAACAGCACACCCCACGTCTTCTGCAGAAATGATACCTCAAACCACAGTGGCAGAGGTTGGACTACAGCCAGCTTCGGTAGTGGCTCCCGCACCTATGGAAGAAATTCCTTTTCAGAGAGTGTTTCGTTCTCTGATACAAATTTCTGACCCTATTGCAAAAGGCCCTGAACCAGAACCTGTATCCACCCAGAATTTCTTTGACATGCTTATGGATAATAAATACATAGATTCAGAAGGTGGTTCTGAAGTCTCTTCTGTGGCCTCTTCACAGCAGAAGGTTGTAGGAGACATGCCACTGGTTAAGAAGTTTAAAACAAAGATCGGAAAAAAAGGAAATGATAAGATTTTCTTTGACTATTTTTGAAATGTTGGTGTTTCCTTTTTTATTTAATGTTACCTATCCAACTATTAACTTTAAATATGAATAGCATTCATGCAAGGGAGAAACATCTGGTCACCTTTGCAAAGCTGGCCATGCAGCAGGGCAATATTATTTTTTTGCAGGATACCAGATTGCTCACGCTCACACACGTTGACCAAGCTAGAGTGGATTGGCGATGGGGACCTTTCGGTTTGGTCAGTGGGTGAGGATGAGTGCTCAGGCTTAGGTATCTTGTTTTGGGGGATCAAGTTTCTAACTTTGAGGGTTCTTGATGTTCTTCCAGGTAGGGCACTTGTGATGGATGTGGTAATCAATGGGTTTGCTTATCGGCTGATAAATCTTTACGCTCCCCAAGTTAAAGCAGCTAGGACAACTCTTTTGCAGTGTATTGAGCCACAACTGAACTCCTCTAAGGTGATTCTGTGGGGTGGGGATTTTAATTGTAGGCTCCCTGAAAGAGACTGGGGTAGAAAACCAGGGAAAATATATTGCAACATGAATTTGTTGCATGAAATTTTAAAGAGGAATAACCTTGTAGACATCTATGACATAGTGGCTAGTACACCCCCTCATATGCACTACAAGGATAAACTTTCCACTAGGATCAACTTCTGGTTTTTATGCAAAAGAACGCAGGAAGTGTCTGCTAGAGTGGTCCCTTTAGAGACTTTTGACCACTTTGCTGTTGGAATTTCACTAGGACTAACACAGGAGATTGCCTGCGAAGGGGCTATTGGAAGTTAAACTCCTCTCTATCACAGTATGACTTGTTTCGACATGATAGCCAGTTACTTCTGGAATTAAGACATGAAATTTGATTTCTTTATGATAGTCTTTTGGAATGGTGGGAGGACACAAAGCTTGACCTGAATGAAATGTTCATCAAACTCTCCATGAAGGTAGCAAAGGAGAAATACTTGGTTTATCTTGGCCTCCGGGCCAAGTTTCTCAAACTAATGACTTTAATAAATGAATCGGGGTGGACTGTTCAAATAAAATTTCCAAGGTTAAGCAACAAATGTATGCATACCACAAGGATAAAGAAAACCACATGGCTTTTCACCAAAAATTTACCACCCAGGGAACGAGGAAGGAGGTAAACCCCTTTGATACACAAACAGAACAGGTGGAAAAGAGAGTAATGACAGCTCTGAAGGATTCTGCTGGGATTATAGTCAAGGACCTTCCCTCCATGATGCAAGTAGTACAGCAGCATATTGCTGAGAGATTTCAGGTCGGTGGAGACATGGGCTCAGACAGTTTTTTGGGACAGACTGAGTTACTTAAAATCTCAGTGACTGTTGCGGCCCAACTTTTGGTACCCATTACAAAGGTTGAGGTTAGGACGGCAATAGGGAGTCTCTCATTAAATACCTCACCTGGTAGTGACGGAATCACCAATGAATTTTATAAAGTTTTTTTTGACCAGCTAGCTCCGATTTTAACAGCTGTTTTTCAGGCCACTGTGACAGAAAATTGGCTTGGACAGAGCATGACAGATGGGATTACATTCTTTTTGTACAAAAAGGGTGATAGTACAGACATCCATAATTGGAGGCCTTTGAGCCTTTTAACGACAGACTATAAGTTGCTTGCAAAAATCCTGATGGTTCGTTTATCTAAAGCAGCAAAAGAAGTCATACGTGAAACACAGATATGCACCATACCTGGGAGGAATATCACTCAGAACCTTCTTGTAATTAGAGAAATTGTGGAACAAGGGATACAGATGAATCTGGACGGCTATCTTTTTTGGTGGACCAGGAAACAGCTTTTGACGCTTTAAAACATAACTATCTTTGGGATTGCCTTGCTTCCTGTGGTATTCCAACTGGTTTTGTAGCCTTGATTTGTTTGCTGTATGCTGAGGCTACAGTACGACCTTTGATTAATGGTCATTTTGATGTTTCCATGCATCTGATGAATGGGGTGTGGCAAGGGTGTCCCCTTAGTCCTTTGTTGTATGTTTTTGGTTTGGATCCTTTGTTGCAATGCATTAGTGTGCATGATCAAATTTCCCTAATTCAGCATCAGTCGGGGACTACTGTGATAAAACTTACTGCTTATGCGGATGATTGTACCTTATTGAGAAAGGATCTTTCATCAGGTAGGCAGGCCCTTCAGGTTTTTGCACAACACCATTCGGTTACTGGTATTAAAATAAATATAGCTAAAAGTCAAGACATGGCTTTGGGGAGGGCTAGTATAGATTTGTATTTTGATATACCAATACACTCAGATACAGTAGTAGCCAGAGACATTGCCAGCTATTTCCAGATAGTTCGTGAAATTTCTGAAGAGTTTCTCTCTGCTGCCCCTACTGTGGAAATGCAGAAAGCAGGATATATTTCTGGAAATATCACAGAAATTTGGGGAAATATGATAATATCTGGCAGTGTCTGTGGCTGCTGTGTAGTATCAAAGTGTTGTGAGTTTTTTTTGGGTCTCAGATAGCAGAACAACATAATTGGGATACTGTGTATGATGAAGCACAAATGAAAATCCAAAAATGGAAAATGTGGAGGATGACAAGGAAGAAATGAGTTTTTTTGTTAAAATCAAACATACTCCCTCTGTTTTTGTATCTCACACATATCTTCCCCTTCCCCTTTCTGATGCATACTAAAGTAATGGGTTTATTTTTTTCTTTACTTTGGGGCAGTCGTTTGAATCCGGTAAAGGGAAGCCATATCTATCGGGCTTGGAAGGATGGGCGTTTAAACATGGTACAGCCATTGCTTTTTCTTTTTGGGAATTTTTTTTTCACTAACATTAAACCTCTTTTGTTAGGACATTCGGGGGTAGGTCCTTTAGTTATGTCCTTTTGGGAAAAGGGTTTTCTTACGGCATGGGGAAAGGGAAATGGCATAGAGATGAACTCTGGCTTCTGTTACTAGTACAAACTTGTCTAAAGTATATCAGATTGTGGAAGGTGGAATTAACATGGGTTATTACAGTATCAAGGAAACAGTTTTATAGAATAGTAGTAGAGAGATGTCACCTGGAAGACCCAGTTTTTAAAGTTCACCCTACGATTGATATTACTCTTTTATTAGGATGCATGTTAGAAGCCAGGATACCACAGAAAATGCAGGACACAATATGGATTTGTGGGCATGATAAATTGAATGTTCGGGGGAACCATAAGCACAAACAACTGCAAGACCAATTGTGTAATTTTGTGGATTGCCATGATAAGGTGGAAACAATGGCACATCTTTTTTTCGAATGTGCATTTATACAGGGTTTTTGGTCAACTTTGGATGCCTTTTGGAATACCTCCAGGTTTGCAACCATGACTTATGACATACTGGTTTATGGTCAACTTCCTGTACCTTGATAAAGTTGGCACAAAAGTACTGTTTTTGTGATTTTAGCATGTTTAAAATGGGCTATCTGGCACACAGGGTGTCATCGAGTTTTGCAAAAATACACAGTTACTGTGAATGACATTCTTTTTAATGTTCAAGCAGAATTGGATGCAGTGTATCAGACTGAAGGTACTCGTTGAGGGGCTTAGTTCTGCGCCCACCTCTGAAAAGGTGTTGATTGGGTAGGATAGGTTTCCTCCCAGTTAGTATTTCTTCGTTGTTTCGTAAATGTACTTCTATTGTTTTTTTCTAGTTTAATCACTTGGACTGTTTTGGTTTTTTTCTCTTCATTATTTGTATTGTAATATCCCACTGTTTTTGATTTGAATATTAATAAAAATTTCCCCTACTCTTTTTGAGAAGTGCCATGGGATCTTTAACATCCACCTGAGCTACCACCAGAACAGGCAGATGGGACCTTGGTTTAACATCTCATCTGAAGGTTCACTACTCCCACACCCTCTACACTCCTCCACACCCCACCAAAGTGTTCCACCTGCATTGTGGTTTTTACTGTAGTGGAGTGAGTGCTGTATTTGTGCTATAAGGCTATCCCAATTGGAGAAACTCCCGGTTACACTTGCACTGTTTGCAAGTATAAATACATAATATACGGGTGCCCCAGCTAGGTTGTCCCTTGGATTTGCTCACACACCTGCTTATTTGTCCTCTTAGAAAGATTCTGTACTTGCTACTGTACCTGTTAATTTCAGAGTCCTGCAGAATGCCCTGCAAATGCTTCTAGGTCAGAAACTCCACTCCTATGATGTGCCATTCACATGATGGGATGCAAATATGATGGGATGCTTGGATGGGTTCAGCTATAAGGCCTCAGCCCTTACTTTCTGCTGCCCCTCCTTTAATGATCACATAGTTGAGGCCCTAGGCCAGGCAACTATTGCCCCACCCCCAAACTACAGGGCAAGACACAGCTCTTTTTATTTATTTATTTATTGAAATGTTTCACCAGGAAAGGAACACTGAGCAAAATAAGCTAGTCTCCCGGTGCGACCTGGGGGGAGGGGGTACAGAGAGAGGATAACTCACAGGTTATCAAGTCACATTGTACAAGTTACAGCAGAATAATACTTGGAGCATTTAGGAACATAGTACATAGAAAACATGACTCTGAGGCACATAGCACATGTAGTACAACATTAAGGCAGTATACAACATAGAATACTAAGCGCATATTGGGGCAGGACGAGACCAGGCACGAGACAGGAAGTGCAGAGTTGGACAAATATATATAAGCCAGCTTCAGTAGTGCAAGCTAGGTGCCACTAGTCAGGCAGTCAGGGGGGGTGTGGGGGGTTGAATTGGCACTTGTGGGTGTCAAGTGCAGGAGCAGTTTACCATGAGGTAGTTTGCAAGAGCAGTGGATAGGAAGAGGGTGCTGGAGGAGAGATGAATTTGAGGGGGGAAATCATTTCAGAGTTTAGGGAAGTGGTGTGAGAAGGCAGCTTGGCCTTGCTTGGTCCTGCGCCTAGGTATTAGTAATTGTCGGGAGTCAAGGGACCTGAGGGCATGAGCGAGGGTGAGGGTTGGCAGTAGCAAGGTTGACAAGTAAGATGGGAGGGTGTCCAGCCAGAATTGTGAAACAAATTTGGTACAGTGAAGAAGGCAGCGACTGTCGAAGGAAGGGAGTGCAAGGGAACAGTAGAGATCACAGTGGTGGGTGCGGGGGGCATCAAGAGCAAAATGACAGAAAGCATTGAAGAAGGGGTCCAGTCGAGATAAGGTGGTCTTGGGTGCAGCACTATAGACTATATCACAGTAATCAAACAAAGGCAGCATCATCTTCTGCACTAGATCTTGTCTCATGACAAGAGGGAGGCTACTGCGGTTCCTACAGAGGACACCGAGCTTGGGGCACAGCTTTTTTAAGACTGCGTTGATGTGGTCGGAGAAGGAAAGGTGGCGGTCTAGCCATACCCCTAGGTACCAGAAGGTAGTGACATCCTCCAGTATTGTCCCATCCAGGGTGTGAAGGGGAAGGGAGGGGGACCTAGACAGGCATTGTCTAGTCCCAAAGGTCATGGTGACCATTTTTTTTAGCCTTGACGGAGAGCTGGTGGGAGCTGAACCACAGCTGAACTTTGTTGAAGTCAGCCTGGAGGTTGGAAGCTACTTTTTCCAAGTAGGAGCCAGTGGCAAATAAGACCATGTCATCTGCATACATATGGATGGACGTAGATGAGCAGATTAGTGGCAGGTCATTAAGAAAAATGAAGAATAGAATGGGGCCAAATACTGACTCCTGGGGGACACTGGTTGTCATTGGGAGGGGGGAGAAGGTGACGTCAGCAATTCTTACTGACTGAGTTCAGCCTGTGAGGTAGGCACAAAACCAGTTGGTGGCAGAATCAGAGAGGCCAGCTTCGGAAAGGCTCGATAACAGCAAGGGGTGGGAGATCGTATTGAAAGCTTTAGCGAGGTCTACAAAGATGGCCGAGGTGATCAGCCCATTATCCATTCCAGAGAGAATAGTGTCAGTGAGCCTTAGCAGGGAGGAGGCAGTAGAGTGACCCTTCCTGAAACCAGACTGGAATGGCATGAAAGAATTGGAGGCCCAGAGATAGGAGGTAAGTTGGGCGATCACTAGGTGTCCTTGTAGTTTTGCAAGAGCTAGGAGGAGGGAGATAGGGTGGTAGTTTGAAGTGGAGGTGGGAGTCCCCCCTTTTGGAAGGGGGATGACAATGGCATGCTTCCATGACTAGGGGATGGCTGCAGTGGCAAAAGAGAGGTTAAGAAGGTTGGTGAGTGGGGTTGCTGCTGCTGGGAAGGAAAGGTATAGGAGCTTGGTGTCCAGCCCATCTGGGGATTTACCTTTCGATAGGTTGAGTGACAAAAGGGCATCAAGGGCTTCAGTTGGTGAGATATCTTTGAAGGCGAAGGAGCATGGCCCGTGTTTTTCATAGTGTCTGATGTAGGTTCGCGTGGAGCAGGAGTGGGCAGGGATGGCCCTTTAAATCCAATTTTGTACCCAAACAAATGACTGTTTGAGTCTTGCAATTTTACTTCATTTATATGTATGTCTGTTTGTTATATAATCTGCTGTACCAAATATGTATTGATGTATCCCATTGTTGGAAATGTATGTTTGTTTCTCTGTATTCCCTTTTACCCTCTCCCCAGGACGCACCGGGTGACAAGCAACTCGGTTGTTCAATGTGCCTTCCTGGAGAAACTTTTCAATAAATAAAATAAATAAATAAATGTGGGCCACTGTGGCTGTTTCAGATTTGCCTTACAGACAATAATAAAGTTACCAATTCAAACATGTTTCACCACAACTTACCTCACCTGTACTCATACCTCTCAACCTCTCAGAATTAAAAATCATGGCACTGGCCTTCAAAAAACTTAGCAAAGGGCCAGAATGTGTAGCACTTTCTTATTTTCAACAATAACATGTCTACAGATAGTGGACCCCATACAGTTGTTTCATTTTATTTCATTTTAATTTTTTATACTTGTAAGCAGGATGAGCATAAACTGCCAGTTTTCACAAGTGACAAGTTACAACATATTTAGACATCCATAACACTACATACAGATAGAAAAGACAAATATAAAAATACATAAAACAAAAAATTAAAAAAGCAACTATTTAACATGTGCATGTACAAATGTCATTATCCGACAACCAGTATTTCAATTTAGTTTTAAAAGACCACACTGTCACACATTCTGTAATATCAACAGGTAGTAAATTAAAAAATAAAGGCGCTCTATAGAGAGGTGATCTTTGTCCAAAAGCAGTTCAAAACAACGGAGTTGCAAAGGTAAATTTATTCTGAGACCTAGTACCAATAGAATTAACAAATCTAGGTAACAATAATGAAACCACTGGGGATATAAGACCATTCTTAACCTTAAATAACAGGGTACCTAGTTTGAAAAGAATCCTATTTTTAAGAGATAGACTATAAGAATGTCTAAGCAAAAGACAATGATGTGTATGAAAAGAAACTGCGAGCATGAAACGTAACATAGAATTATAAGTTACCTTAAGTTTATTGCATAAATGACCAGAAAAAGAGGAATAGATGATTATACCGTAATCCAAGACACTCATCAAAAACTGTGAGCAAGTAGGAACCTTGATTCTCTGGTCAGAAACTGTTTAACTCTAAAAAGAGATCCTAATCTCTGATGGAGAGTTTTCCTAAATTTATTCAAGTGGGGTTCAAAAGTTAATTTTGTATAAAAAATTATCCTCAAGTATCTAAAATTGTCCACTAATTCAATCACATTTCTACCCTGGGTAACATTAGGTTGTAAACTATCATGCTCAATGACCCTATTCAAAAACAACATGACTTTAGTTTTACTAGAATTTAGCACCATAAAATCTGAAAGCAACCATTTCTGAAAGGAATTGAAATCGGACTGAACCTCAGCCAGCACAACATTAGGGGTTGATCCAACAATGTAAATTACTGCATCGTCAGCATAAAGTATTAATGAAGAATGGGAACAAACCAGAGAAGCAGAGTTCAGATAAAGTGAAAAAATCAATGGGCCAAGAATAGACCCTTGTGGTACCCCACATTTTATAATACTAGGTGAAGAAATACTATCCCCAATTTGGGTACAATGCGATCTATTAGTAAGATAATCATGATACCAGTAAATAACATCATCAGAAAAATGAAAACTAGAGAATACCATTTAATAAATCATGATCAACCATGTTGAAGGCCTTGGTGAGGTCCACAAAAAGCGGCGCAACAGTTTTTCCTTTATCAAGGGCACTATGAATAGCACCTGTGAACCTCACCAAGGCCATCTCAGTGTTATGGTATGGCTTAAACCCATGCTGACAATCAGTAAGCAGATTATATTTTTGTAAATGTTTAAGAGTTTGATCCAAAATGACTCATTCCAAAATTTTAGATAAAGGTGATAATAAAGAAATTTGTCGATAATTAGACAATAAGGAAGAGTCACCAGATTTCAAAATAGGGATAACCATAGCCATCTTCCAAAGACTAGGGAAAACCCCAGTAGTCAAAGAAGAATTAAACAAAACAGAAAGAGGATATGAAAAGGAATTAATTCCCAACCTGATAATTCGGAAATCTAATCCATCATGAGAAATATAAGGCTGAGGATCCATTTTCAATACATAATCCCTAACTAAATCAGGGAATACATGTTCAAAATGGAATTTGGGAGGAGCTGTCACATTTTGCAGCATTATAGTACTAGTAAGATCATTATAAAAAGAATTTCCATGAGGAGAGATTCTATAACCATCCAAATGACCAAAGAACTCACCGACAGCTTCAGAAATGAGTGAGATGTTACTAATTAAACTAAGACCAACTTGAATAGAGATATCAGAAGTTTTTTTACCCCTCCCTATCAAGCTATTCAATATGTCCCAGGTTGTTTTTTTTTTGGATTACCAAAAGATTTGTTCTGTTCTGAAAGAAAAAATGTAGTTTTAGCCTTCCGAATCTCAGATTTACAAAAGTTCCTTAAGGATTTATACTTCAATACAAAGGAAGGATCCAAACTATGCTTATACAATTTCCAACTTTTATCCCATAATCTCTTAAAATAAAGCAAGTCAGAGGAGATCCATTTATGTTTGGTAGCCTTAATTCTCATTCTCTTCAATGGAGCAAGCTTGTTAATCACCCTGAGATAATAAGAAACAAAAACATCTAACATAATATCTGGGTCCTGATTAAGCTCAAACCCAGTCCAATCAATTTCTGAATAAGGGACCTCTACTAACTCAGGTATAAGACACCTAATTTTCCTAAATTTAATGTATTTAGGAGGCTGTTTAGACAATTTGACCAACCACTGACAGAAAACAGGACAATGGTCACTCAATACATCGGGCAACACACCTGAGTTATTAATCCGCTCTGGGTGGGTAACTACAACCCAGTCAAGTAAGGTTCCCTGAGAGGTTTTAAAGTTAAATCTGGTAACCTCATTTATCAGCTGAGATAAGCCCAAATCCACCAATAAATCTTTAGTAGAGCTACAAGACTATGCTGCCCAATTACAATTAAAATCACCAAGAAGTATCCATTCCCTATGAGCTGGAAGTTCATGTTTGATTTCTGAAATGAAGTTCAGTCCAGACTCAATCTTTCCAGGGGGCACATAAATAGAACTAATAGTAAGCTGTTTATTATGTCCTAGGAGCAAATCAACAGAAATTAAATCACAACCAGCATTGCACAGAGAATGTGGAACAACAGTAAACATATTTATTTTTAACATAAATCATTGCCTCACCCCCGTTTACCAACCTTGTCCTTTCTACAATGTTCATAACCTTCCAGGGAAATGGCTGCATCCTTAATGTTATCATTAAGCCATGTTTCAGATAAAGTAACAACATCAAAACCATGTTGTTCAACCCAGGCAGTGAATAAAGTCCATTTCGCCAGGAGGCTCTGCACATTTAAATGAACAATTTTCAAGAATGAATCAGACAAAGGAGTAACGCTCTTTACAATGTACACTATTCCAGGAGTAAATGGGCCAGGGTGGGGGTGAACTGAACCAGACATTAACAATAATAAAACTAACATTCTCCGTAACCTAATTTTATTCTCACAGTGTCTCTCCCTCTTAGTATGATACTTAACAGTTTTAAAAAACTTTGAGAAAAATAAGCATTCAAATAACAATAAGGGGTAAACATTGTGAGAGAACCTACTTCATTCTCAGAGTTATCTAGATAATAAACCACAAATGACATTCTCAAAGAAGAGGGTGAACAACTAAAATTAGAAAACTCTAAATCAGCAGAAGGCCATCCAACAACCCCATTAAATGAGTTGACAGCATTGTTAAGTACAGCCAAACAGTTCATAACTATTAACCAAAACTTAATTGCTAAAGTAGGGCAAAGCTCCTTATATATAAAAAATAAAAATTAAAAAAATTATTAATAAAAACAGGAAAACAATAAATGTATAAGTGTTACTCCTAATCAGGAAGACTTAATCCACACCATTCAAGGCCAAAGCCACAATATTCTTCCAAAAGACTATAGGGAAGTAATAAGGAACTCCAAATTCTTGTATTTAAACTAGTGATTCACATTAAACTCTAAGCTACACACCCACATAACATTATCTCATATAAAATAAACAGTGAATGTTAAACAAGTTTTTCTTGGTGGAGTGGTGCTTGTGCCACTCACAATCGCTTGCGCTAGTGAGCAGCATGAGGATTTAAACCCTGAATCCCCACCTGTAAATGTAATATCAGTAGCCGGCTCCCCCAAGTCCCCTGCCCACTGATTAGCAATGTTACACAGCACACAAAGCAGGAATAACAAGCGTAGGCAAACAGTCTCTCACACTATCCAAACGACTTGTTCACAGATGGTATCTCTCCAACTCCACACAGCAGAATATGAAGGGAACTCACAACAGAAGGCAGGATAGCAGTGATTAGGAGTGTTTCTATCAACTTAGTTTAATGATTTGATAGTCTGTTTGTCTAGAAATAGCTCTAACATTATGAGGAAAATCAGTAAACTTATGTGGAGCAAGGGTAAATTTGAGTGTGAAAATCATAGCACTATGCGAAATTCAGAGCAGGTGAGATGTATGCCTGTATTGTCTCATACAGAAAGCCTCTTCAATTTCTGTCTGCAACCAAAATAGGCAGACTCTTCTTTAAAGGAGTAGTCCACCCAGAATTTGCAAAAACATATGTTGTGCAGAGTGTTTTGATCTGTGTGTGAAGTCCTAGTGTGTCCTTCCCTCAGTCTGCTTTTAAGAATTTTTCATAAATTAGGCTGCTAGCTTTATGGTAGTTTTATGAACCCTGGGGATCTCCATCTGAGCTAAGTTTATTGCATTTCTTGTTCCTAGAATGCATCCTGTCTCATGTGACAGTGATGTAGGCAAGACCATCGATTCAGCAGAAAGCACTGCTTTACAATTAGTTCACAACAGTAGAGATGGCTATATTTTAAAAACTGTACAGAGTTCAGTTTGGTAACTACCCTCATTGTAAAGGTCTTGTTGTGAACAATTATGACACTGGTTGTGTATGTGTAACTCAGAAAGTTTTCAAGATATTTACATTAGTTTGGCATGTCTACTAGAGTGTTCACTCAGAGAGAAAAAGGCATTTGCTGTTTGCAAGCACATCTGCACACATGCCAAACAAACCTAAATAGCTTGGAAACTGTACAAGCTATGCAAAAATGACCAAAGCAAAGATGTTCAAGGCAAAATGACCTTTACAATGGGGGTAGTCATGAAGCTGAACTCATTATAGTTTTTAAAATATAGCCATCTAATTAACCAATTGTCCGTGTTTTGTTTTACCAAATTTCCCACTTCAGATGGCAAATATTTTAAAAACTGTAAGAAGTTCAGCTTAGTGATTACCCTCAATGTAAAATTATTTTTGTCCTGAACAACTGTGCTGTTGTTTATTTTTTTGTGTAGCTTGTATAGTTTTCAAGATATTTAGATTTGTTTGACATGTGTGCAGATGTACTTGCAAACACCAGAAATGTTTTTCTGTCCGAGTGAACACTCTAGTAGACATGCCAATCAAATGTAAATATCTTGAAAACCATACAATTCACACATACACAACTAGTGTCACAATTGTTCACATCAAAAATACCTTTACAATGAGGGTAGTCACCAAGCTGAACCCTGTATAGTTTTTAACATATATCCATCTCTACTGTTGTGAACTGATTGTAAAGCAGTGCTTTCTGCTGAATCTATGATCTCGGCTACATCATTGTCACATGAGGCAGGATGCATTGTAGGAACAAGGACTGCAATAAACTTAGCTCAGATGGAGATCCCCAGGGGTTGTAAAACTACCATAAAGCTAGCAGGCTAATTTAGGAAAAACTCCTAATAGCAGACAGAGGGAAGGACACACTAGGACTTCACACACAAATCAAAACACTCTGCACAACATATGTTTTTGCAAATGCTGGGTGGACTACTCCTTTAAAGAGAAACTGTCTACCCTTTACTTACATTTCTAGGCAGTACTCAGAAATGTGCCTTAACTGCCTGCAACAGTCCATCTTGCTACATATTAGAGATAGCAGCAATGTAGTCTCCTTCCTTAATAATTATTACTTTGCTGGATTTTATACAAAAGTGAAACTAAGGCAGTCTGAACCTACTGACCATGCACTGATCCCAAAGTGTGGTCTCATTTGTAAATGGTGCTTAAACACCGGAAGGCTCATTCAGAGACTAGTCTTCCCAAGTTAAGCTAAATACACTTTCTAGTAGTGGAAAGAAAACTGAACTCAGGAAAGCCTTTAGTTCTTGAAAAAAGCACTAAAACTTAGTTAAATCATGGTCTGAAAGTCAAGCCATAATACTGGGCATGCATGTATGTATATACATACAGAAATGGATATGCATACAGGGCATGCCCAGTACCACTGCTCAACTTTCAGACCATGATTTAACTATGTTTAGCCCTTGTTTCAAAGACATAAACACTTTCCCAAGTGCAGTTTTCTTTCTACTACTAGAAAGTGTATTTAGCTGAACTCAGGTAGAGTAGTCCCTGAGCAAGCCTTCTGACACTTTAGCGTCATTTACAGATGTGACCGTGCTTTGGGATTGCTGCACAGTCAGTAGTTTTGATCCGCCTGGGTTTTGCTTGTGAGTAAAGTCCAACAAAGTAATAATTTTTATGGAGACTGCATTACTGCTATCTCAAATATGCAGCAAGACAAGGCACGTTTCTGGGTACTGCCCAAAAACATATGTAAAGGGTAGACAGTGTCCTTTCAAGGCAGCAAACTGCAGGACTGAGTCTTATATGTCAGTGTTATCCTTAGCATAGTGCAAGCTGTGAAGCTGCACAGGGCCCTGGGAACAGAGGGGTACAGTACCTCAAGTAGTTTCAGTCATTCAGCTTACCTCATCTCCCAGATTCTCTGTGTGTCTGTCCCATTTTCTCCAGAATGTACTGCTATTCTGTACATCCCAAGATTATACTCTAACTTAGGGAAACAGTGCTCCAAATAAGCTGTGTACCTGCCATGATATACAGCTTTATGTTTATATCTGGTAAAAAAATCATAAATGCTCAGAAAGCTTCAAAGCCAGAAAAACAATACCACCCAGGTCTTTTGAAATGTATTTGCTGATGAGCTTGGAGCACTTTTTTTTTTGTTTTGTTTTATTTATTTATTTATTGAATTTTGTTGATCTGGTATGCCCACTGAGACTAGAAGTCCCTTTTTCAGGGGCGGACTGGGGGGGGGGGATACAGATGGTAACCAACTGAAACTGAAACAGATTAAGCTGTTGGTGGTAGTTTTAGTGAATGGGGGAAATTTGGCCAGGACACCGGAATCAAGAAGTGCCATGGGATCTTTAACATCCACCTGAACAACCTCCAGAACAAGCAGACGGGACCTCAGTTTAACATGTCATCCGAAAGATGGCATCTCAGGAGTGCTGCACCCCCCCTCATGCTGCATTACAGTGTCAGTATTGGAAACTAATGGGGAACTCATTTTACTGAACAGCTTTAAAAGTTGGTGACTAAACTGCTACTCCAAAATGTCTTTACACAGAAACATAGAATGTGTCAGCAGAAAAAGGCCAAGCAGTCCATTCAGTCTGTGCATAACCCTGCCTTTATCTGCAGCAGTGTCCAGAAGAGTGCAAAAACACAAAACTCTCTTCTAAACTGGACAGCAAGATGTGAAAAGGGAAATGCAGAAGTGTGAGGGTATTTTTTTGGGGGGCTTTCCACTCCTTGTGTGAGGGACACAGTGAGGAGGGTTGCACAGAATCCCCCTTGGGCTGGTACTGAAATACATAAAACTGTTCATTTTTTGTCAAAAATTCCTAATGAAGAGTTTATTTAAAAAAAAATTGTTTCCTTGAATAAATGGAGAGAATAAAGAAAAGAAACACTGCTTACAATATACATGAAGGAGTATGTGTGCAACCAAAGCACAAAAAAACTTGCAGATATCCTGTAGTGTCATGTGTCCTTAGCTGCAAGGTTAACTATCATGTGTGGAGACTTCTTTGCGAAGGATACAAGTTACTGTATCTACTTGGTTCCCTTTCTACAGCAGAGCTGTGTGTTGACAGGAAGTGAGTTAAGAGTGAATGCTTCCTTTTGTTACATTAACCAAAGCCACTTATTGTGACTATGTAAGAAACAGACTCTGTGTCCTGTATTCTGAATGAATGTCCTCATTTGCCCCAACCAAAAGAGTAAAGAGTAAAAAGAAAACACTGAAGTACGACAGGTCCCACAGACATCACGTAGTATGAAGCAAACATTGTATCTCTTTGAGTGAGTGTACAACAGATGATTCATTTTAAAGGGGCAGCATTACTGGCCCATCAGTGCAGCAAGGGGTTTTCCAGTCACGGCTCATGTTCAGGAACAAGCCTGGGATGACAGAGGGCTGGCAAAGGTTGACAGACTGAGCATCCCAAAACGTACTCTTTCTTTTGGGAAGGGAGGACTGCGATTACCACTACTGTACTGATCACAGGAGGCAGTGCAGCTGGAACTGACAGTAGGGCTGGTGGATGCATACTGATCCCAGTGCATGTCGGCAGACTCCTGCGTGCATGCCTCTGAGAACTCGCCATCTGCATTCTTTGGGTGGGAGACAACAATGGAAGAAAGGCAAGAATGATGGACGCACTCTCCAGCCCCAGTAAACAGATAGTCCAACACCTCCCACTTGTCACTTACCAGTAACTATACATCTCTTAGAGAATCTTCTGCATAGAACCAAACACATTGGATTGTAAGTCGACAGCACAGAAAACTTTTCCATAGCTCGGGGTTACCCACAATGATCTGCTCATGTATGACCATGGACACCTCAAAGTCATCTATATAACTTGGGTGGCCTCCCCCCATATACTTCGGTTCCTGCAGTCAAGAAATGCAGTTCCAACATTTCCTTTCTGACAGGAACAGGGAATCCATCCACTGCCAATCAAACAGGAGAGGTAAGGAAAGAAGACCACTAGAGTCTGTCTATTAAGATAATCGGCCAACTGAAAGGCAGAATGTGTAGTGTCCTGTAAAACACAAATGTTCTGCTTGCCATTTTGGGGATGGAGGGGAAGAGTTGTGTGAATCTATGCAAGAGACTGTCATGAAAATTGTGTTACTGGTAAGCAACAAACCTATTCCCTTCAAAGATATTGCCTATTTGGGGCCCCATGCATTGGATCAATACAGAGCAGAGCAGCATCACCTATATAGGAGGTATTACAATACAGGAGGACAGTGTCCACTAAGACAGCACATCTTGCAGCACAGCCAGGCCCAAACCAGCCCACCTATGGGAAACCAGATCCAGACTGTATTGGCAGAACAGATCTGGGAGGCAGAAACTGCCCTATAGCATGACACAGGAGGCCATTATGCCTCGAGTGGCGTGCCCTGCACCCATGCCAGGAAATTCCTTGCCAACCTTGTGGTAACAGAAATAAATGCAGGAGCTCTATCTAGAAAGACACTGTTTACTGTACGTGCCAGCTTGCCAGTATACATGGGCCAAATTACTCAAACAGTTGTAGGGACTGCCAGATATTCCTGGTGTAGTCCAGGAAAAAAGGAGCCTCTGTGGACATCAAGAGAGTGAAGGAGAATCTCCTTCAGATTCTGGGAGTTCAAATGGACTTAAGTCAAATTGAAATAAGACACCACCTTAGGCAGAAACTTAGGATGAGTCCTAAGTGCCACTCTATCTAGATGGAAGGTCAGATAAGGGGGCCAGCAATCACAGCATGAAGCTTAGAAACCCATAATGGTGAGGTGGCTGCCACTAGATATGGTTTCCTGGGACAGAAATCTGAGGCTGCAGGAAGCAGCAGCTTCGAACACAACCCTGGTAAGGAAATCCATAACCAGTTTGTGGTCCCATACCAAAACTGGCATCTGGTCTCCCTAAGCACTCTGATGTAACCCATCTGGCTCAGGGGATTTGTTTTCTTTAGTTTAAAGGAGAACTGAGTTGAACTCGTAAGTAATGTTTCCTAATAAAAGCTGTTTTTAAATACTGGTTGAAATGCTGTTATTGTTCCATTCATACAGGCCTTTTAATAACCTCAGTGGATATTTCTGCTTTACAATCTGGTGGTAGGCACCACTTTAGAAATGTATCATATAGTGTATGTCCCTCTCAGCCACAGAGTTCTATTGTAGAACATGGGTGCATTGTGCCAACAATAGAAGAGTAGAACAGGGACATAAACTACACCCTACAGTTCTAAAATGATGCTTACCACCAGCATGTCAATCAGAAACATCCACCAGGATAACTTAAAGGCCTGGATAGTTAGAGCAATAACATAATTTGAACCAGTATTTAAAAAACAGCTTCTACTGTGAAAAATGACTTATAGATTCAGCACAGTTCTTCTTTAAGGTTTAGCAGGTTTCTAACACCCTATCTATTGATATTATTCCCAACCTCTAGTCTATGTTGTCCAGAGGAAGAACTTAGATCCTAGAGAAACAAAAATGGTAAACTCCTAGCAGATAAATAATCTTCCGTGAGGACAGAGTCGGTAAGCACGGTGGTGGCTGTGCTATTCATATCCGTAACTCCTACAGGATCACACACTCCCCCCTGCCCAGCTAGATCATGGCACCCAGGCCCTCACTCTGAAAATTCCCACTGGCACTGCAAGAGCCCCCCTCTTTATCACCTCCATCTATAGTCCCCCCAGAACCAAAAGCCTGCATTGCAGTCCGTCCTGAACCACCTCTCCCTCCTGCCCCCCAACTCAGAAATCCTACCCGTAGGGCACTACAACATTAACTGGCTATCTAACACTGCTGCTACTTAAAAGGATGCTATAGCCGCTATGGATCTCTCCCAAGTTATAACCTCCCTTACTCACTTAAACCCCAAACATGGGTCCTCCTTCCTAATTGACCTAGTGCTAACAAATCGTCCTAATAAAATCACTGGTGTCTCAGTGTTACCTGATGCACTGAGTGACCACATTTGCCAGTGCTGTGCACTTAGTCCTCTAAGTTAAAAAAGCCTGCACCAAAACTCATTTTTCAGTGCTGGCTCAAACCTGGTAAGCTGGGGCAACTCAAAAGCCACCTCACTCACTGGGACTGGTCTCCCATTGCCCATGCCCCTGACATTGACATGGCTCTTGAATACTTTATTTGCTCATTCAAGCCTACCTGCGATAAGTTGGCCCCCTTCATTAAGCATGTTGTAAAGGGTCCTAACACTCCTTAGATCTCACAGGCACTCCTTGACCAAATGTGCCATAGAGACACCCTATGGCACTTAGCTCTTGAACCTGGCAAGTTGACAGACAGACAGAGCTATAGGGCTGCGAGGAATAAATGTACTTGTGACATACACAAGGCCAAAGCCGACTACTACAAGGCATCCCTCACCTCCTCCTGGGACTCAGGCCGTATATTTTGGGATAATCTGAAAGAACTCAATGGGAAAACTGTCTCTGCCCCACCCCCAGCTCAATATCAATGGCAGTATTACCACTGACCCCACTTGTTGCTGACACCCTCAACTCCTCCTTTTCCGATCTCAGTAGTGTGTTTCCACCTAACTTCTCAATCCCCCATACCCCTCTCCAACCCCCTGACCACTCCCCCCCATTTCAGCTCAAGACCCTCACCCCGTGTGATGCAAAACCATACCTCTTAAAAGCATTAGGTAAATCTCGCCATAGCAGTGATACTCTGGTCCTCAGATTCCTCCACATGACCCTGGATGTAGTCCTCTCCCCCCAAATAACATCACTAATCACTCCCTCTGCTATGGTCAATTTCCTACCAAATGGAAAGTCGCTGTCATTACCCCCATCCTCAAAAGTGGTGACTGTACCACACCGAGGAACTATCGCCCCATCTCCATTCTCTCCCCCCCAAGGCTTGGGAAAAAATCATCTCAGATCAACTCACTGACCACCTCATTAAATATGACCTCCTCTGTCGGGAACAACACAGATTTCATAAGGGGCACAGCACTACCACCGCGCTCCTGGAATTCATCAGTGCTATCCACACTGCCCTTGACAGAGGGTGTCTGGCTGGGTCTGTCTATGTGGACCTGTCAAAAGCCTTTGACACCATAAACCACTCTCTACTTCTATCAGCACGCTCCCATACAGGCCTCTCCCAGAATGCCACCAAGTGGTTTGCTGACTATTTAACTGGTAGGTCCCAGCAAGTCAAAATTAATGAAATGCTCTCCTCTTGCCTACCAGTCAAGTCAGGGGTGCCCCACAGTTCCATCCTGGGGCCCCTTCTCTTTACCTTATTTCTGAATACCCTACCTAAGGCCTGCTCTGGGCAACTGCTATTATACGCCAATGATATGGTACTTTTCCCCACCCACCCTGATCCTCTTGCTCTTCAACTTCCCCTCCAGAAATGCTTCACTGAGGCTGAATCCTGGTTTTCTGACCACCGGTTGGTATTCAACTACAAAAAAAACAAGGTCATGGTGTTTGCTCACAACCAGAGCAAACATAAAGGCATCCCACTGCAAATCCTCAACTCCCAACTGTTACCTCTTGAACAGGTTATCATGTTTAAATACCTCGGGGTTACCCTTGACACTGCTCTCACCTGCCATGAGCATATCTACCTCCTTAGCACCACTGTCAACACCAGAATTGGTCAACTGTACTGGCACAAACAATGTCTTCCCCTTGGGGCCCTCCGTCTAGCTGTCACATCATCCATCCTGTCTCTAATCGACTATGGGATCATGGTTTATGGAGCTGCTGACAACTCTGCCCTTCGCAGAATCAAAGTATCCCTAAATAAAGCCTGCTGCCTTGTCACGGGCAGTGATAGGAGGGCACATACCTGCTCACCACATAGTCTCACTAACTGGTTCATTTTTTTTTTAATTAAATATGCTTTATTAAATTTCAACAGTCCAATCAACAAAACATTAACAAAACATTATCACATATCAAACCAAACAAATCATATCAAAACCATACATAAAATCAAGGACATTCAAACAAAGCCCAAAGCCCCCCATAAGGCACAATAAAGTCTGCCCCCCCACACCAAACACTGCCAAGCAAGTTTAGACCATAGCATCAAGATATAAGCAAGACCATCAAGACTTCCATAAAGCAAGAAGGGTCTCCAAGGTTCCCCAAGTTGTCAGGAAGGCCTTCAGCCTATCTTGCATGGAGGCAATATGCCTTTCCAACTGTAATGCAGATAAGACCTCCCTATACCATTCTGCTACAGGAGGGAGTTTATTGTCTGCCCAATGCCTCATAATAGTCAATTTAGCCACTGTAGCAATAAGTGCCATGTGCGCTCTTCTGACTCTTGGGGTACCGGGAGGGTAGTAATTTAACAGACAGACTTCGGGGGTAAACAAAGTCTCCAAACCCAGGAAAGGATCCAAGGATTTACAAATAGATTGCCAAAAGCTCTGCGCTTTGGGACAAGTCCATAACATATGGTAAAAAGAACCAATATCACTCTTACATCTACCACAAACCGGTGAAGTCAATTTTCCCATTCTAAAAAGTTTCACTGGTGTGAGATAAATATTATGCATAATATTAAAATGGACTAATCGAAGTCTGTCTTGCTTTATGTATTTATATGATGTCTGCCAAAGTTTCCCCCATAAATCAAAATCCTCAGGAGTTCCCAATTCCTTCGTTCAATAATAACAAATCCCAGTTGGTAATTTAGAGTCCAAGACTTGGAGGGTCTTATAAATGTTAGAGACGGGATGGGATTGGGAAGCCACCTGGAGGATTGTAGACACATCCACAGCCGCTGAATCCTTCACAGGAATACTAAAGAAGAAGGAGATAAGGGCCTTACTGATTTGAGCATACTTGAAAGCAAATGTGTCTGGTACTCTAGTGCATCTCTGAAAATGATCAAAAGGAAGCGGTCTCCCATTCAACAATATGTCAGAGACCCTATAACTATTCATCTGAGGCCAAAAGGTGGAGGATATTGGGTAGTATCCAATCTTGAAATGCAGATTACCTATAATAGATTGCTCCGTGACTGACACCATTTCACTCCAAGATGCTTCTGGAGTTGATGAGAAGCCTTGAGTGACCAACCTATCGGCATATTCCAAAGGGACCTGGGAATATAAGAGGGAGAGACATACAGAAGAGCAGATAACGTACAGTGTGCTTTAGCCGCCAAATGTTTCTCTGTACTCAACCACAAAGGGGAATATTCCGATGGCCCATAATTTTTATTCCAAGAAGCCAGTTTACTAAGATGGTGTGCAACATAATATAAAAAGAAGGAGGGGGCCGCAAGGCCTCCCTTATGCTTCGGAGCAGTTAACTTAAAATAAGCTCTGCAGATACCTTTCCCACTCCATAGGAAGCCACTGACCAATCTTTGCAACCTGGTAAACCATATTTTGGGTAAGAAGCATCACAACATCCCCATTGGATATAACATCCTCGGCAGCACATTCATTTTAATAATGCTTAATCTCCCCCATAGGAAAAAAGGAAGCAGTCCCCACCTCTCCATGTCCCCGGCTACCATTTTAGACAGATTAATAAGGTTATCTTTAATCATGGATCCTATATCCCTAGAAACTCTAATGCCCAAATATGTTAGGGACTTTGCATCCCATGAGAGGCCATAGGGTGCTAATTCAGCCTTCATCACTCTACCATTTAGAAGAAAGACTTTGGTTTTAGAACGATTCAATTTATAACATGATACCTTGGAGAAATCCTCAATTTCAGAGAGAATGGTTAGGTGTGGGTTCTCAACATGCAGCAGAATATCATCTGCATATGCCGAGAGCGCATATCTCACTCTGTCTACCTGGATACCTATAATACTTGGGTTGACTGACAGCCTTCGTATCAGGGGCTCTAAATAAAAATTGAAAAGTAAGGGGGACAAGGGACAACCCTGCCTTGTGCCCCGAGAGAGCTGAAAGGGGGCAGAGAGAACACCGTTGCATCTAATTCTAGCCGATGGGGAGGTATACAAGAGCTGTACCCACCTAAGAAAAGCTTTGGGTAAACCAAAGCAGGTCAGGGTGGTGAAAAGGAAGTCCCAGGAGACCCTGTCAAATGCTTTTTCTGCGTCCAGGGACACCAGCACCATTGGTATGCCGGAGTCCCTGGCAGCAGAAATAAGATGTAAGAGTTTTCGCATGTGATCCCCGGATGACCTTCCCGCCATAAATCCAATCTGCTCATGACCTATAAGGTTACCCATTATCTTTGAGAGCCTGTTAGCCAAGATTTTAGCTAGTATTTTAATATCGGAGTTGAGCAAGGAAATGGGACGGTAACTTCCAAGACTTAATGGGTCCTTCCCAGGTTTTAAAATTAAGGTTATTAAAGCCTCCTGGAAACTGGGGTCCGATATACCATTATCATACCAAAAACTAAATACCTCACTCAACACTGGGATTAGAACAGATTGACAAGCCTTATATAAATTGTTTGGTAACCCATCAGGCCCAGGAGATTTATCAGCAGGCAATTGTTCTATAGCCAGTTGAATTTCTGCGGTGGAGATACGGGCGCTCAGGGAGGCTGCCTCTGCAGTAGTAATTTTAGGCAAGATTACTGAGTTAAGATGGCGATTTATATCAGCTTTGGAGGGACGTGAAGATGGCTCAACTGCATAAAGTTCCTGGAAGTACCATCCAAACCCCTCCGCTATTTCTTTAGGATCAGTACATACTTGCCCATCTAGTGCAAAACTAATTCCAGCAATAAATTGTGAGGCCTCCAATTGCTGAATACGTAGGGCAAGTAGTTTCCTAGCTCTTTCTCCCGTCTCTAAATACTTTAATTTAGTTCGATGGAGAGACAGCTCCGCCTTTTGAGAAATCAGACCTACATACTGAGCCTGCAACTGGTACAGCCTAGTCCAAACATCGGCCGAGGAATGCCGAGAGAGGGTATGCTCCAGGCTTTTGATCGATGCAAGGAGAGCATCCATCTGAGCCCTCTGTTGACGGGCTCTTCTTGTTGCCATTCTAATAAATTCTCCCCGCAGGGAGCATTTTAAGGCTGCCCAGACCAAATCATACTTGTCAACTGATCCCTGATTACAGTTGAGAAAGGATGTAATAAACTCCATGATGTGCGTCAGGGAAACTTTGTTACATAGCAGCTGAGTATTCAGCCACCACTGGGGGGATCATTTACAACCTGCCCCTAACCAATAATTTATACTAACGGGCGCATGATCTGACAGAACTCTAGCAAAGATCCCAGCATGTAGTACCCCGGGCGAAGCAAAGGAGCTTATGAGAAAATAATCAATTCGGGAGTAGGTTCCATGTGGAGAGGAAAAAAGGTATACTGCCTCTCTGTAGGATTTAGAGCTCTCCACGCATCAATCAGGGCGGCGCCTCTGATCAAGTGTTTCAGAGCTCGTTGAGCTGGAGATAGGCCACGTTTCTTACAGTTAGACCTATCCAACTCTGTTTGGGGAACAAGATTCCAGTCCCCACCTAGTATCATTAGCTTCGAGGGATTGGTCACCACAAGGTTTAGTAATTGAACAAAAAATAAAGGGGAGTCAGCATTTGGACCATAGATTGAGCCAAGCAACATCGGCTGAGATTCTAGCATACCATGTACCAAAATGTAACGACCCTGTGGATTCCAAATCTCTTGGGTTGATCTAAAAGGGACATTTTTTGCTATTAGAATCATTACCCCACCTTTATTCGTTGATTTCCCTGACCCAAAAACTTGTCCCACCCACTGCTTTTGGAAAAGGGAGCTATCCTCCCTCCTCAGATGAGCTTCTTGAAGAAAAGCTACTCCTGCTCGAAGATGCAGTAGGTGCTTCAGTATCATTTGCCTTTTGACCCTATCTTTGGCCCCTTTAATATTCCAGCTTACAAAACAGTATTGACTGTTCATATTCAAAACAGAATGTTGTTTTGGAGAAACACATCAGTCCCAGTAGAAAGGCCTTGATGGTCATTAAAGTGATCATTAGCAACCAAGCCTGGCAGTGTATGGTCTTCCATCCCTTACTAATACAAGACCCCCCCTTTAGAAAAACAACACTACCCCCCAAAAAACTAAAACTCTTAAATCCCCAAATCCCCAACACTAGAAACCACCCCCAGTTCAAGTTAACTGCACTCCCACTATTTGATTGCCACATGATGTTAAAGCGCAAGCCCAAACATAAAATTTTGGCCCCCGTATGCCCCCCCCCACTTAATACCCATCATTGTGAATCTAACAGAGAAATAATGGCTTAATGTAGTCCCTGCCCTATATTCATCCATGTACACTATAACACAGTATCCTACTTTTAAACCTGTAGCATAGTAACTCAAAAAATAAGCAAAATTGGTATCTATAGAAAATCATTCAGTAATTCACTGTCATTTCAATTCAGTAGCCTCTACCACTAACAAGTTAGTACCTACATAAAGTCCAGTGCTAGGTTACTCTAGACAGTTATGTTAAACTTGTAACTACTTGATAACAGAGATAACAAATGAAAGCAGTCCCCTTGTCCCTAATTAAGCTACTCTTTAGCATCAAAGAAAAAAGAGACCGGCATTCCCATAATCAATACATAATCTTGAATGCAAAAGACCCCCCTAATCAATTGCCTTCTAAGGCATGTGTCCCTTTGACGAAGCAAAAAGTTTGTAGCTCCATAGAAGGAAGGGAGGGGAAAAACCTCGAAACACAGGTCTTGCAGCGCCTTCAAGCTAGGTGAACAAATACTGGTCACACAAGGAAAGGATCGAAGGACCACTTGCAGCGCCAAATATAGCAAGTACTCTAACACCAAAGAATGAGGGAGTATATCACCAGCGCTCCTGATGGAGTAAGATGCTCTGTCTTCAAGGCAACTCCTTTTGACATTCAGGAAAATAAGAAAAAATAAGCGAAGCACTTAATACCCATTCGGTCTATGCGTAACACCGCCACCAACAACGTTGAATTACCATCATGGCACCTAATTAACCATTTGATCCGCCAAGAAAACAAAACATCCTGAAAGTTGAAACAAACATTCGGAGCGCTCCCTTCATAAACCATGAAGCTCCCGAGAAATAGATAAGGCCATCTTTAATTGCATCATCCTCCTTTGTGAGAACCAGGTCAGCAGTACGAGGGATCAGATCCAACCTGCTCAATCCTCTTATCTGGAGCTATTACAAATGAGCAGAGCAGATCAAACAAAAAACAGTCACATCTCTCAATTAAGCATAGCCACCTTGTCACTCTATTCCCTGTTCACTTATACAGGTCAGGGAAAAGCTCTTTCAGTCCTTGCATTGCCTGTGCAGGGGAATCGAAGGAAAGCCATTTGTCATCATGTTTAATGAGAAGAAGCACCGGGTATTTGACTCGGAAAGGCTTGCCAGCTGCCACCAGTTTTGACACTAATGGATGTAACTCCTGTCGCCTCAGCCGAACCGAGTACGGGAGGTCTTGCGTAATGCGGATCTTCCGACCTTCCCAGGTCACCTCTCGGGTCTCTCTAACTTTCTCAAGGATATGCTGTTTATCCAAAAAGTTTAATAGCTTGAAAATGATCGGTCTGGGAGGCTGACTTGACGATTGGCCCTTTCGATGACATAATCCCCACCATTAGGGGACGGACCTGCTATTTTTGCACATAACTTTTGCAGGAACTGAATTGGGGCATTACCTTCCTCCCACTCCGGCATTCCAATAATCAGCAGGTTATTATGCCTGCTGCACCCTTCCAGGTCTTCTAGCTTGTCCTCTAACTTCTTAAGCATCTATGCTAAACTCAAGCTTTCCTGTCCGGATTTCTCTTGTTTCTTTTCAAGGGAAACAATCCTCGCTTCAGAGTCCCCAACTCGAGTTGATAAGGTTGCCACTGAATTCTTAATAGTCTGGAGATCTTCTGATATCGTAGCTACAGCCGCTTGCAGCGATTGCATGATTTCCAAGAATCTCTCTTCCGAGAGAGCTGCTGAAGCCGTGGACATCTTTGGAAGGCTAGTAGCCTGCTGCTTGGCCTGTTTAGCGGCCTTATCCTTCTCCGGCGTGAGGGGCGGTGACTGTCTAGGAGGAGCCTTTTTCATGTAAACCTCCATGCCAAAATCAGCCTCCAGATTCTTGAGAACTCTGTAGCACCAGTCGTCGTCAAAAGGAAGCAGGTTTAAAACTTGAGCAAAATTATTTCACGAGAAATTAGTAGGTGAAAGACAGAGCTACGGGGAAAAGCTGCTTCAGCTCAGGCTGCCATCACGTGACCTGCTCCAACTGGTTCATTTTTGATGGGAGACTCAAGTACCAGATATGCCTCCTTGCCAAAAAGATCACCAATGGACTAGCTCCCCCTGTCTTACCAGCCCTCTGCAACCCACCTCATTGGTGAAAACCACCCGCAACTCCTCCCAAACTTCCCTCTTGATTCCCCGCTGCTGAGCAACTTTGGGTCAGAGATCCTTCTTCTATAGGGCTTTCCTCTGGATGAATGCACTGCCCTGTGCCATCTCACCATCTCATCTGAAAACAAGCTAGGTCCTTTCAAAACCAATCTCAGGGAACACATCCGTTCCTCTGGCGCCTGTGACTGCTACTAGTCTCCCCCCCCCATTTTCTTCCCTCTTCCCCCTCACTAGCACTCCTATGGCCTCACTTGAAACAGAATGTACATACCACCACCCCTACTCACTCCCCGGCCTGCTAACCGCCCCCTGACAATGGATTTCTATCTTCCTTAAGCTATGTAACGCTATCCAGCTTTCTTGACAAGGGATCTCTATCTTCCCTAACCTGGTACCTTGTTCTCCCACTGCTCAATTGTACCTATTCTGCACCCTTTATGTAAAATTATTGGTTAATTTTTTTTTTATCACCGTGCTGTGTAAGTCTCTGTAATATTGTTGCTGTCTGTTATCTGACGTGGAGCCTTTGTAAAGGAGTCTATGACTCAAAGGATTGTAATTCCAATATGTTTCTAAATAAATAAATAAAAGATATGATAACTGGAAATTCTCTTATTTTAAATAGTAGGTTACTAGGAGATGAAGTAGGCAATATTACATATTTTGGCCCCAATGGGCAGAATAGTATTAACTTTTTCTTATGTAGTCCTGAAATTTCTTTCATCTTTAACTCACTGAATATTCAAATAAGAGCTGACTACAGTTAGAAATAATAACCACAGGAGTAGAAACAGATTTGGCTGACCCTCCCCTATAACTCCTATATAATAACTGGGTATCGTTTTTTCCCTAAAGGAAACCAGGTTATAATTCTTCATTATAACCCATGGGTTATAATGGTGAACACGTGCCCAGTTTCCCTTGTGCGCATGTGCTAGCTGCCGGTCAGTCCTGCTTTCCCGCCAGCCGGCATTCCTCGACGCTCATCACACTACTACTCAGAGTCGGCAGTAAGTTTACAAAAATAAATAACTGTCTGGGGGAGATCACGCTGAAATGGTTGTGTTTAAAAAAATAAAGAAAAAAACATAGGAAAATTACCCTTTCTCCAGCCGTTGCTTCCCACCACAGACAGCGCTGAAACTGCAGCGTTCAGCAGCAGAAGAGAGAGGTGTTTTTATTTTATACAATTTCTGGTGAAAAAATGATCCCCAGCAATTACATAAAATATAACATGGGGTGGTGTGTTTAACCTGAGATTTTACACACACCCCTTGGTGTTGGATGCTTAGATAAATCCCTCAAGCGAGCATCCAACACCTCGGGGTGTGTGTAAAATCTCGTTAAACACACCACCCTATGTATTATTCTATATTTCATGTAAGAGGTAATAAAAGATTATGAATGGAGGGCTTAGTGTTAGAAAAAAGTAATAATTTGCTGTATAGTAAAGAGAACAGTGATATGGTAATGGTGGCCTATCGATTATCAAATCTTGAGCAAGCATTTAAAATTTATGAAAATGTCTTTAGATCTCTTTATCCCATACTGCATGTGTAAGAAGCTAAATCCTGTATAAAACCTCATATATAGTTCAATCAGTAGTGCATAACAGCTAAGCAAAATTTATCAAAAGTAATATGATGGTAAAAAAAAGAACCCTTCTAGAATAAATGTTAATAAATTAAATGTACAAAGAAAACACTGTGTTTCACTCTTAGAAATCAAACTATTAATTCAAATTTTGCCAAGAGATTTTTCCAGTGATCAATACAAATGAAATAAGGCACTTTTGGATGCTGGTAGCCAAAGGAACCTTCACTTTTCACTCCTTGTTATTGGTCTACATCAGTGAAGAAACCTGGATTAGACAATATAAAAAAAATGTCCAAATATGGAGAGACCATATCCTTCCTGCATGACATAAGAAATTAACTGTAATTGAAATTCCCTCATTTCCTGCAGTAACTCTGCTGCAGAATACTGCAGAACTGTGTTTCATCCTGGTGTTCTCCACTGTAATGCACAACACTGACATCCATCTAAATCAAGAGCAGGCCATCCCTGAGATGAACCATAAAGGCTTGTAGGCTAAGAAGAAGAGCCCACATCTCCAGAACATTGATTTGGAGAGAATACCCTGAGTCATGTTGGGGGGGGGCAGATGTGCCCCCAACCTGAACCTGACACATCTGGTGGAATTTGCAGAGGTATTGGATTTGAGAATGTAGGACCAATATTAAAATTGAGGCGGTCCATCCACTGGAGGAGGGCATGTTATACAAGAGATATGACCCGCATCAGTTGGTACAGGTCATCTGACAGCTGGTGCCATTGAAACTGCAGCTCCATTACGGAATGCGCTTGAGGAGATGTGTTAAAGGTACCATAATGATGGCTGCTGTCAACATTTCCAAGAGTCTCAGCAATGACGTGGCAGAACTGAGACTTGCTGGAAATCAGATGAGCCTGTTTTAACACTGCATCTGCCCAATTCTACGGAAGGAAGGCACATTCCACTGACATGCCCAGTACTTCTCAAATGTACTGGAGGTACTGGTAGGGAATCATTACTGATTTTGGTTCATTCACTGTGATCTCCAACTGACTGAACAGTTCCTGGGGCCTGGATAGAGTGTGTGTAACAGCTTCCCTGGATGGGCCCTTCAAAAACCAATCATCCAGATAATGGAAAAAGGACAGTTACTCACCATAACAGTAGACCTTTGAGAAATCTCCTCCATTGGGCCACATCTTTGAAACTGTATGTCGTCAGACTCAGGGTCACTCAGAAACTTTTATTATCTGTGGGGCAGTTCACAATGATGTGCAACATTGGCGTCTATATAATAATGGGCAACCCCATTGCTCCTCAGTTCCCTGCTGAAGATAAGCTCAGAGGGCTTCTTACTATGAGGAACCAGGAAACCAAACCAGTACCAGGCACACAAGGAGAGGCATGGGACTGGAAACATAGTAAACATAAGCCCTTATAAACACCTCCAAACAAGGCAGTGGACAAACCTGACAGCTTATATTCAGAAAGGTGGGAGGAGGGTGAGTGCACTGTGGCCCAATGGAGGAGATTCTCTTGAAGAACTACTGTTACAGTGAGTACAGTGGTAGCCACAGACATTGCCAGCTATTTCCAGATATTTCGCGAAATTTCTGAAGAGTTTCTCTCTGCTGCCCCTACTGTTTAAATGCAAAAAAGCATCAGATATTTCTGGAAATATCACAGAAAGTTCAGGAAATAGCTGGCAGTGTCTGTGGCTACTAATGTAACGGTTCTATCTTCATCAAGGATATCTCCTCCATTGGGCCACACCTTTGGAATGATTCCCATGTAATACAAAATACTCAGGGAAGATGGCAAAGTCTGATATAACATCAGGACAGAAAGTCTTGCAACACCACAAGATCAAAGCCAGCACATCGATGAGAGACAATGTATAGACTGTAGAGCTTAGTGAAAGTACACACAGTGCTCCATGTGGCAGCAGCACATATGTCAGATGCAGAAACATTCTGAAAGCAAGCAACAGAAGTGGCCATACCACGTGTAAAGTAGCCACGCACAGCACCAGGAAGTTTCTTACCGTACATCCTATAACAAAACATAATAGTTTGCCAGCCATTTGGACAGGCACTGTTTAGACACAGGGGTGCCCTCTTTCCCAGGGGTATAACAAACAAAAAGCTGGGAGGACTATCTGCAATCCTAAATGTGATTGACACAGAAACATAGTGTTCTATGTAAATCAAGTTTATGGAGCAATGCCTTACCCTTGTCAGCATGTTCTGGATAATACACAGAAAGATGTGTGGTCTGATTAAATGTGAAATCAGAGACCTCTTTAGGTAGAAAACAAGGACAGGTCCAGAAAGACACCGTCCCTGTGGAAAATCAGATAAGGAAGCTGAAGCATCACAGCCTGAAGCTCAGAAATCCTACGAGCAGAAATCATGCTGACCATAAACAGCATTTTCCATGACAGGAAATTTTATTTATTTATTTAGTTTTTGTTGACCGGGTAAGTGCACTAGACAAATCCTGCCTATTTTCAGGCACGACCCGGGGGAGGGGGATACAGATGAATGCCAACTGACCTTGAACCAGATTAAGCTGTTGGTGGTATTTTTAGTGAATGAGGGAAATTTGGCCAGGACACTGCGGAAATTCCCCTACTCTAATTGGCTGCTTACGTGGCGGTGGGGTCCTGCTGACGTCAGTCTGCATTATGGCAGATGAGTCGGAACGCTGCCAAGGTATAGAGGTTGGAGAGTGCGTATCTGAGGAGTTGCAAACTTTAACTACGGAGGATGTTTAGTACTAAAAGGAAGCGTTGTCATGCTGGAAACAGCACCAGAAAGAGAGTACTGACTTACGAGTTGGCTGGTGATATTCCAGCATTGGAGAAAAACTCGTTCGTGGAGGTTTACCTGGAAACTGGTATGTCTACTACTTCGTCTTCTTCTGCTTGCGTCAGCTCTTTGCCAAAAGCTGCACCGGAGGTTCCAACAGAACTACCTGATCTGGGGAGTGTTTCTACGGGGAACACTTTTGCTGATGGACCTACGGTGTCACAGTCTGTGCGACAGCAGTTCGGGATTCGAGCTACAACTAAGGACGGTTTCCTGACGGACTGGTCAGAATCTACTGCCTTAACTGACTCTGGGTGGAAAAAGATTGCATCGGGTAAATGGATCCCGAATTTTTCATGGCCTTCTTCGTCTCCTGCCACTTCTTCATCGACTATGCATGCCACCAAGACTACAGTCCTGAGCTCAGGTACAGACTTTGTGCTCACAGCCTCTAATGTTTCCAGTAAACAGGTTGTTGGGGTTGGGGAGAGTGATTTGGCTTTTTCTAAGCCAAGCACCTCCAAGGCTGGGGTTTTCAGCATTTCACATGGTCAGGAAGGTGCTGTATTGCAAAATAAAAAGAGTCTGCTTCACAACCACATAGAAGCTACCCATGTCGGAGTTCTTTAAAAATAAATTAGAGCAAGCACCATATCGCAATGCAGTGCGGTTCGATATAAGGGGTCTCTCAGAACACCCAGATAGATATTATGTTTTAAACAACTCTTGAAAATTCCATGGGTTTTCTTTCCACGAAGTTTATGCCTTAATACATATCTCAGGGGAAGACTCATTTGATGTGAGCTTTCAAGCTAATTTACATTTGGAGAGATTTTGGGAAAAATTTGCTGCTTAAGAATACCCTTATGGTCTCCCTTTTGCCATTCCTCTTACCAGGCCTCAGGTTCGTTTTGTCACCATCATGTTTCGTAATGAAGGGGTGAATGTGAGTGACATTTATCACTGGCTTCAATCTAAATGTGATATATTAGGACCCCCTGAGGCATTACTTGATACTGAGGGTATTTGGACGGGTGGCTGGAAATTTAAGGTGAAACTTTTCCAGGTTAACACTGACATTGTTCACCTCCCTAATAGCTTTTTTCTTGGTAAGGATAGGGGAGTTTGTTTTTATGGTGGGCAGCCCAGAGCCTGCTACAAATGTGGAGCTCGCACTCACATTAGTAGTGTATGTGATATGTTGAAATGTCCCTTATGTGGGGTTTGGTCACTCAATGGACATGTGTGATAACATATTTCAATGTAATTTATGTGATGAAAGGTCATGCCTTTCATCAGTGTCCTTGGCAAGACATAATTGCACAGATGGATGGGATCAAGATGATTTGTTGCGTAAAGCTCAGACTAAAAGAAGGGATTCTATGCGACATTATTCCCTCAATGCGCCCATTGTTCCTGTTCTTCAGGTACTTAGTGGACTGGCTGATTCTCAAAAGGCGGAGGAAGGGACTGTAGGAATTACTGAGCCTCAGGTTCCAGTTGAAAAACCTGTCCCTAGGCCTTTAGTGTCTGGAAGGCAGAGTTCTGGACCATCCATGCCTCCTCCTTTTGAGACTGTTAAGAGTAGATGATTCACTAGGGCCTCTCTCAAACAGCCTGCTGCAAGTCCGCTTCCCACTGATAATTTTTTTCTACCTTTACAAGATGAACTAGGGGATTCAGACTTAGAATCTGATGCATCTCATCGGTCCGAATTAGTTACCGAAGATGAGGATAGCAAGGCAACGGAGTTAGCAAAGGAAAAAAAAGGAAAGAAAGGGAAAAAAAGGAAGGTTAGTCAGAAGCATGGGACTTGATTTTCTTGTATTTTTGTATGGCTTCACTACAACTGGCATCTTATAATGTTTGCAGTTTGAAAGCATTTCAAAAACAGATTTCCATACTGGCATACCTGGGCTCTTTAGAACTAGACATAATCTTTTTGCAAGAAACCAGGGTTTCCTCTCTCTTTGAAGTTGAACAACTCAAAAGAAGGTGGATCTGGGGGCCATCTTTTTGGACTTTCGGGACGGACGCTGCAGATGGAATTGGAATATTATTTAAAAATTCTAATTTTAGAATTTCTAAATTGATTGATGTTAGGCCAGGATGAGCCCTAATTTTGGATTGCTCTTTAGGAGATTATTATTTTCGTTTCATTACTTTATATGCTCCCCAAACAAAGTTGGGCCGCATAGAATTGTTTGAGGAGATTAAACCTTTTCTCTACACCAGAAAACATGTAGTGTGGGAAGGGGATTTTAATTGCTCACTAGATGCAAAAGTTTGTGGGGAATTGGGGAAAAAAATGTATTGTGATACAAACGCTCTTATAAACATTGTTAAAGATGCTGGTCTTCAGGATGCTTATAGGAGCATTCATTTACAGGCAGGAGATACTTATTATAGACATACCTTTGCTACACATATTGACATGTTTTTTATCTCTCATTATCTTACACCAACATCTTGTACTGTCACACCCACTGAATTTTCAGATCACCTTATTTTGATTTGTAACCTCTCTTTGACTAATATGCCACCTAAATTGTCGACCAAAACTCAACGTTGGAGATTGAATACTTCCTTTCTAGAGAGTCCAGTCTTTTTTCTTAAACTAGAATTTTTCTTTGCTGCTAAATTTTCCACCATGGATTTATTTGATTCATTATATGATTGGTGGTTGCAGACAAAACGGAACATTAAAAACCTGTTTCTTAGTTGGGGTAAATTTAAGGTTAATTCAGACTATATGCAATATTTAATACATAGAAACCAATTGTATAAATTGATGTATTTTCCTCCTAAAGATCAAGCGCTCTATACTTCTCAAATCTTGGAAATAAAAAAACAGATGAAGTCATTTCAGTATGACAGGGCCAAGTCTTTAGACTTGGAATTTAGATTTGGAACTAAACAGAGCCCTATGTCTGATCCTTATCAGGCTTGCAAATCACGTTTGGAACACACACTTATGTCAGGTCTTTATAATTTAACTGGGGAAGTAATTACTACAGATATAGGCATGTTATTAATTGTACAACAACATGTTCAGGATTATTTTGCAGTCCATTCGAATTCCTCTACTGACACTTTCCCTATACTAAACTTTAGGGCCCTTACCACAGGTTCAGGAAAGTGTGTTAACACTTTTGACTCAACCTATCTCTACACAGGAAGTCATAGATGTAATTAAACAGTTAAATAACGGATCTTCCCCGGGTTTGGATGGGATCCCTAATGAATTTTACAAAATTTGTACACAGTATATGGGGTATTTCTTGCCTTTGGTGTTTAATTCTATGTTGTCCTCAGATGTATCTTGTAAAGACTTTACCATCTCTCTTATGAACTTTATTTATAAAAAGGGTGATAAAAACCTTTTGACCAACTGGAGACCAATCAGTCTCTTAAATAGTGATTATAAGATTTTGACCAAAATTTTGAATAAGTGATTAATGAAGGTAGCGGATGTCCTTATACATCCTTCCCAGACATGTTCAGTCCCTACTAGGAAGATTCAGCACAATCTTTTTTTTAGTAAGAGACCTTTTTGCAAGCAGTACATCTGGTACTCATACTGGCTTGGTGGCAGCTTTGGATCAAGCTAAAGCTTTTGACGCTGTTTGCCATTCCTATCTTTATTTTATTTTACTACAATATGGCATTCCAAGACAATTTGTCCAGTGGATAGCTAGGCTTTATAGTCAGGCAGTTACTATTCCTATTGTTAATGGGTTTATTGGTACAGAAATTAGGATTGGCAGGGGTGTTCGGCAAGGATGTCCCCTGAGTCCCCTTTTATATACCTTTGTATTAGATCCTGTTATTAGAAGAATTGTTTGGGACCATGAAATCATAGGTATTTCACCCTCGCCACATTTAGAAACAGTTAAAATCACTGCTTTTGCAGATGATGTGACTCTTTTAGTTGCAGACACTGTATCCTTAAGGAAAGCCTTAGATGTTTTCATCTCTTTTGGACGCTTTTCAGGGGCCACTCTTAATATGGAGAAAAGTTTTGTCTTGTCTTTAGGTTCTATTTCCCCTGATTTAACTGACTGTTTAAGTATATCCTTTTCAGCTTCACCACAAAAGATTTTAGGGATCTGGTTTGGGACTGATGACATGGCAGTCTATAACTGGGAGAAGCAGTTATTGGTTGGGGAATCTAAGGTTAATCAATGGAAGAATTGGAAATTCGGAAAACAAAGAGAATTCTGATTATAAAAAAAATTTTATTGCCAGTATTTGTATACTTGTCATCTTTTTCCACCACCAATTTCTGTTGAAACCAGGTTATACAGTATCTTCTTTGAATGCTTTGGGGTAACATGCTTAACCAGTTCAAAAGATTTCCTTATCTTCCGCTCAAAAAAGGCTTACAGATGGTGAATCCTGTTATTTTCCTCCACTCCTGTATTTTTATTTTCTTATTTTCATTTTATATGGCATGATGCTTGTTTACCATGGCATTTCTGGGTACAATCTATTTGGCACAAGTATTTTTTTAAATGGTCCATGTTTCCCCCTAAGATATTGGTCTCTGATGAGTTGCCAGGATATGGACTTTCAACCTTAAAGAAACTATATCAATGGAAGGTGCCCTTACAGAAATTGCGTTCCCTGACTAGAAAATCATTTTATGAATATGTTGTCTATGAAGTTCAGAAGGTGACTCTTCTTTTCCCTGATTGTACCCCGACGAAAATGTCTTTTGCTCTGTATAAATTGACGGATTTTAGAATTCCTGTGAAAACATGGGATGTAGTTTGGGTTTCGGCACATGGGAGGTTGGGTGTTAGGGGTAATTTGAAATATAAGCCCCTAAGTGATAGATACTGTTTGAGGCCTATGTGTAATATAGAAGAAAGTCAATCTCATTTCTTCCTAGAATGTATGGAGAGTAAGGCATTCTGGGATGCTGCATCTTTACATTGGCATATGCCACATTTGGCTTCACTGTCATATGGCACATTAGCTTTGGGTGATTATGTAGGTATTTGGGATAAATATCATAGAAGTACTTTGAATGTTTTTTTTGCCTTATTACAATATTTTCTCTGGCAGGCTTGCTGTCAGTTTGTCTTACAACAACAGCAGGTGTTACATTCTGTTATCATCACACATGTTGAGACTGACTTGTCTGCACTTCGAACAAGGGATGTCAACAAATATTCGAGGGATAAAGTTGTTGATTTATGGAAGTATTTCCCTGTGTTTTGATGTTATAAAACTTTACTATGTATTTGAGATTTTTGTGATATTTCTGTAGTTATGTTTCATTTTTCACTGATTGTTTTTGAGTTTTTCTGATTTGTCATTTGTGATGTTTTGTTTATTTGTTCAATAAACTTCCCCTACTCTTGCAGTAGGGGGCTCCCCTGGGATGGCTGGAGTGGCCTCAGAATGTCTCAGACTTCTGAGAGTGAGGACGTGGTGCTGGAACAATCGCTGCTGCCTGACTGTGTTTGTCCTGATGATGTTGCTTGTATGGATATCTCTCTGCCTACAGAAGATCCTGTTATGCAGACAGAGAATGTAAAGCCCTTATCTGATGCAAGTACTGAATTTCCTTCTGATATTAAGTTTTCTGAAGATGATAAAAAGAGGAAGCGAATGGCTTGTAGTCCGACGGTACTCCCCGGTACGTCGAAGAAGAGCAACGTTGACCCTGCAGATGGTCTACCTGTGGATCCTTCAGGTCTGATGGCTTCTGTGGCTGACAGTGATTCCTTTCCCTTTACAGCGAAAGACTCATCCTGGTCCCCTGAGCAGGCATTAGAGAGGGCAGGTTGGGTTAAGACCCAAACCAAATGGGTTCCCGATCCCCATATTCCTTTGCCGGATGAGGGGTTGATTGTGACCCTGGAACCCTCTTCTGCGGCTTTACGTGGCATACAGCAGGGGTTTCCTGATTTGGAGGTGGACCCACCGCTGCTACGCTTCCAGGTGTGAGTGTGAGCCCTCTGCGACATACTCCTGATGCTGTTGTAGGCATGGCATTTCAGCTGCCTGAGGCCGTTTCTGTTGCATCCTCTGTTTCAGCTACCTTTCCTGATGTCTCTAGTGCTTCTGGTCCGCGCACTTCGCATACAACCCCAGGTCAGTCTACCTCTTCTTCGGGCAGGGGCCCAGTTTTGGGATCCATTGGGGGTTTGGAACAACAGGGTTTGCAGGATGACACTGTCAAATGACCTGCTAGCTATGCCTCGTTGTTTAAAAATTCTGAGATGCCTGCTAGAAAGCATTTTGTGGCCAGAATCTACTACAGAGGTGGGCTGGAACTTCCTCCGGATCGGCATTACGTGGGTAAATGTTTAATAATTGACTCTTTAGGCCTTAAGCCTTCTGAGGTTTATGCCTTTATTCATACCTCTGGGGACCATAATTTTGACATATCGTTTCATTCTGCAGCTTTATTGGACAAATTCTGGGCTGCGTATTATGCTGCCAGCTCTGACCCTGTTTGGAAGCCTTTTGTGGTCATCCCTATCACTAGACCTACTGCTAAAGTGATTACTGTTCTGTTTCGCAACGAGCGGGTCAATGTTTTGGATATCCTTTATTGGCTGGAGAAACAGTGTACTGTTAATGGTGTGCCACATGCCCTGATTGATAATAATGGATTTTGGACTTGGAGGGTGGAAATTTAATGTGCAACTGAAAATGACTGAGGAGGGGATTCAGCATCTCCCTAACTGTTTCTATCTGGGGATGTACCATGGTATTTTATTCTATCCAGGCCAGTCTCGCTCCTGTTATAGGTGTGGGTCTCTGTCTCACCTAAACTCTGACTGTGTTCAGCATAAATGTGCAGCTTGTGGTGTTTGGGTCACTCGGTACTATCCGGTACAGTCCCTCCCTCTTGTAACATATGTGGCGATGACACTCATGTTTTTGCTGCTTGCCTATGGGCTGCCCATAACACAGTGGATTATATGGAGCATGATTTTTACATTTCCAAATCTGCCACTTCTTCTAAGTCTCACCCCCCTGGGTTCGGGTCCCGTTGCCCTTAGTAAGGATGGGCTCCGTCCCTCTACTGATTTGGGAGGAGGGCATGGTGCTCCTCAATATCAGGCACCTCCTGTAGACCCCCATCCCCTTTTGCCCCCTCCTCCACCTGTTCTGCTATCGATAGATCAGCCCCCCCACCTGAGGTGGCAGGTGTGAGATCTGAGGATGATTCTGTGGATTTCCACCCATTTGTGGGTGGCTCCAGTCCACTAAACATGTGGAGGACAAACAGCAATTTTCGATACACGTGGAAAATCCTTATGAACCTTTGCAGAGCTGGGGAGACATTATGGACGGGGATGACCCAGAGGGGCTGCTCCCTTCTTCATCTCAAACTGAGTCTACTCCTGTTCTTGCTCCATTATCAGACACCTCGGGGACAGGATTGAAGAAGAGGTCGACAAGATCTCGGAAAAAAGAAATGACCGTTTTCCTTTTTTGAGCTTTCTCTCCCACTTGCTGATTATTTGCTATGTCCCTGACTCAGTCCTCCCTTGCCTTAGCTACTCTTAATGTCAATAGTATTAGGTCGGTGTATAAAAGAAAAGCTACCTTTTTGACCTTACAGTCCTTGCCTTATGATGTATATTTTTTGCAGGATGTACGGTTTTACACTACTATGGATATTGATCGAGCTACTAAGGATTGGGTTTCAGGGATTTCTTACTGGTCTATTGGTCAAGATCTGTGTTTTGGTCTTGGGTTTTGTTTTTCCACGTCTGGTTTTCTGCTTCAGAAGTTAGTGGATTTGGTGCCTGGGAGAGCAATGCTTTTAGATATTTTTTGGCATGATTTGACCTATCGGCTTATAAATATATATGCGCCTCAACAAAAAGCTGCTAGGGTGCATCTATTTCTGAAGATTAGGCCTTACTTGCTGACCAGTAGAATCGTTCTCGGGGGGGGGGGACTTTAACTCTAGCCTAGACCTTAAGACTACTGGGAAAGTGTATTGTGATTCACATGAATTACAAGCCATAGTTAAAGAGCTAGATCTTGTGGATGTGTTTGCTCAGAACTCTTTATATACCTTTTCGAAAGGTTGATTAACATATAGGACAGACTTTTGGCTTTGTTCACAGAACATTGGGGAGTTTGAGGGGACAGTCTTGCTTATTGAAACTTCAGACCATAATTTATTAGGCCTGATGATTCATTTGGGTCATGTGACTGCTAACGGGCCAGGGGTGTGGAGGGTGAACACTCATTTATTGTCGAATCTGGTGTTTTATAAGGGATTTTTGGATCTGATATCCGACAGGTGTACTGTGCTTTTTCTTTATGATTCTGTGATTGATTGGTAGGTGGATACTAAGGTATGCATTACAGCTTATTTTAAATTGCATTCCAGAATTTTTGCTGACTGTCGTCACCGACAATCTCAGCTTCTGAGGGTTGAATTGTATACCTTGTTTTCTTCGGTTCATTTGTCACAATTAGATTGTGGATATCGTATATGGAATGTTAAACAAACCCTGATGCAACTCCAGTATGACAGGCAGAAGTCCTTGGATTTTGAACAAAAATTTAGGACTTCTGGGAAAAAAAGTCAGTTTAACCCGTATAACTGCAGACAGAGGTGTCATGCTAAACAGATATATAGTCTGACTGATAACCATGGTCATACAGTTAGGGGGAAATCTGAAATTTTACATTGTGTAGAAGATTTTGTTAAGCACACCTTTGACTCTCCAGTTTCAGAATCCCAGGATATTTCCTTATTGTTACAGGCATCGGATTTACTGTACCTACTTTAACTATGGTACAGCAGCAGGATGTTTTGAAACCTTTTTCCCTGGAGGAAGTTAAAGTGGTCATAGCAAGCCTAAAAGATATGGTAGCTCCAGGCTCAGATGGACTATCTTCCGAAATCTATAAATCATTGTGGGAAGTTATGCCTCATCAATTGTTGGCTATCTTGAATGCTTTTTTGTTGGAGGACTGTCTTACCGAACAAATGTACGAGGGTTTAATATTTTTTTTATTCAAAAAGGGTGATAGATCTGATTTATGTAATTGGCGCCCTATTACCTTGTTGAATACTGATTTCAAAATTTTCACAAAATTATTGGGCAATAAGATACAGAAATGATTACCCTTTTTGATTACTTCGTCCCAATACTGCTCTGTACCGGGTAGGTCTATCCGAGATGCCTTAATTCTGGTGAGGGAATTGTTCTCTCAAGGACACAGTGGGACTCTCTCTGGATATTTATTTAATTTTGACCAAACCAAAGCTTTTGATTGTGTTTCCCAGGAATTTATCTGGTTGACTTTCCGGGCATATGATTTTCCTTGTATGTTTGTTAATTGGCTTTGCCTTTGTTATTGATTGGCCTGTGTGAGACCTTATGTTAATGACTGGATTGGGTCACCATGTTACATTCGTAGAGGAGTCAGACAGGGCTGTCCTCTAAGCCCGCTTTTGTTTGTTTTGGCATTGGATCTGATTATCCGCCTCCTTCAAAGGTCCTCTGGTCTCCCTGGTATATCAGGTTTGGGCATGTGTAACGTAAAAACTATTTGTTATGCAGATGATCTCTGTGTATTGGTACTGACGGCATCAGTTGGGCATTTATTGTGTCACATTCTCCCTGTTTTCCCTACATTGTACTGGTTTGAGGCTTAATTTTCCGAAGAGTGTCTGTTTTAATTTAGCGGGATCTCACGGTGAGGGTTCCCATCTTGGAGGTATTAGGGTGGTGGATTCTCCAGATAAAATTTTGGGTTTATTTTTTGGGACGCCTGACATGGCACTGTATAATTGGGTATTACAACTGAACGTAGGGAGGGAGAAAGTTTGCAAATGGAATAAGTGATCCATGGGGAAAAAGAAAAGTTTTTTTTTGATTAAAAACTGTTTGTTACCTTTGTTTCTCTACGTTGCTCATATATTTCCAGTGCCTAAACAGTTTTTTGTGCCGCTCATGGGTATCTTTTTTGTGTGTTTTGGGGGCAGCCGGTTGAACCCCGTTAAAAGAAATGTTTTATATTTTGATTATCGACATGGAGGAGTTTGTATGGTTCAACTGCTTGTTTTCTTTTTTCTATTTTTTTCCCACCAATTTAAAGCCCATTTTTCAGTCGGTGGGTAAACCTTGGGTTCAAATGGTTACGGCTCCTCTTTCTGATATTTTACAGGAATGGATCAATAGTTGTTTTTTACATAAAAATAAGCAGAAATATGTTTTATCTTCAGATTGGGTATTGGTTTTTGATATGCTTAAAACTTGGAAAATCATGAAGACGATGGTAACTGAGCTTTCCAGAAAACATTTTGATCAGGTTATTGTGGATTCCTGTTTTTCAGAAGACATTTTCCCAGATTTTACCACGCTTGAGAGGGATAAGATTGGGAATTGTTTAACTGATACAAGAATTCCTTTAGTGATGTGGGATATCGCGTGGCTTGGTGTACACGGGAAAATTAATGTCAGAGGGAACCACAAGCATAAACAGTTCCAGGATCGATATTGTTTTAGGGATTCCTGTACAACGGAACCTGAATCCATGATTCATTTATATTTTGAATGTCCCTATATTGTACAGTTCTGGTTTCTTTAGCAATGTAAACATTGCAACATGTGTGAAAATTGTGGGATCCCAGAACCTTGTTTTTCAGGTTGTTTCCCAAGGCATGGGACAGATATAATTCCAGTACTATGAATCTATTGGCTGTCGTTATTTTATACTGGGTATGGCAAGTTAGATGTTGCTTTTTGTTTCAACAACGGTATATGTCCCCTGTTGAACTTTATGAGAAAATTGTACAAAATATTGATTGCGTTAGGAAGGGTGAGAGGAAAATCCTGAAACGGAATATTTGGGAATGATATTGGGATTTCTGGTAATTTAGCTGTGCTTTACCCAATGCTGATGTTTTTTTTTGAATATTCTGTTAACTACCTTAGTCCTTTTTCTTTTACTGTTGGAGTCTTTTATTTTCTCATGACAGTCTTTTGATTTTGATCTTTTATTTCATCTTGTTTGGTTGTTTGCATTATATGTTTTCTTTTGGGTTTTCCTTGCTTTCAATGGTGGGGGTGTTTGGGGTTTTTGACTAGTTGTTTTCTGTTTACATTTTACTGTATAAGTTTGCTGTTTGTTCCCTTGATTCTCTTTTTTTTTTGCCTGTAATGATAATTTGTTCTCAGTATTTTCTGTTTTGATTTTAATAAAAATGCCCCTACTCTTTTCGCTAGAGGGTGTTGCATGGCTGTAGCAGTGTGATCAGAGTGGGAAAGATTTTGAAGGAGAGGGATGTTCAGGTGGCTGAGGAGCGGGTTTCCTCCTTGGTCTTCCCTATTCTGGAGGCTACCATAGTGATGGATCCCTGTTCAGAAGATTCGCCTGTATTAGGTGAGGAGCATATGGATTGTTCTCATAATGAAGTACCTGGCATGGTAGATTCAGGAAATGATGCTCAGGAAATGGAGCGAAAGGCTGTTGAAGCCCAGAAAACAGCTCATATTCGCTCTCATTTGAAAGTGGCTGAAAAACAGTTTGTGGAGACCCAGAAGATTTTACAGGAAGAATTGCGACTGCAGGAAGAGTCATGTGCTTTGCTTGACTCTGTTCCTGCACCGCAGTCATGTGCTTTGCCTGACTCAGTTCCTGCACCAAGTAACCTGGACGTGGGTAATGTGAGCTCACAGGACTCAAAGGATATATTACTGAAATCTGTGCCTTTTTCTCCTAACCAGGAGGTAAAGCAGGTTAGTGGTTCGCAGAGGTTTTCCACACTAGATGAAGATGCTCGGGATGCTGTTCAGTCAATGAAAGGGGATGTTTCGACCCCGATTGTTGGGCCTCCTGTATCAGGTTTGCCTGTTATGATTGGGGGGGGGGGGGATTGGCCCGTTCTCCCCGATTACTTTTACAATTGGTGTAAAGTCAGGAGAAGTTAAGAAAGCTCCAGGTAAAATCGGAGTGAGTAGATCTCGGACTCCTTATTCGCAGGCCTCTGCTGTAGTTTGTTCCTCCCTTGATAAGGGGAAGACAGTCTACTGATGGTACTCCTACACCTCGTTCTGTGGACTGGGTTTCATCGGCTTTAGAAGCTGCGGGATGGGTGAAAGATGATTCTGGTAAGGGTTGGACATCTAATTACCCTACGGTGCATAATTCGGTCTCTGTCACTAATTCACCTCAAAATGCCCCCCCCCCCCGGCTGAATTAGATGATGGTTCTCTGTTGCCTCCTGGACAGGATTCACCTATAGAACAAGATATAGATTCTCCACCTATAGCTTCTCCTACCATTTCTCCTACCATTTTGAAAGAAATTAAGATATTGGAGGGTGAGGGTTTGGAAACAGATCTGCAGCCGCCCCCCTCCCCGATTGCCTCTGAACAAAATATAGGTCAGGACACCTCTTCTGAGATTCCTATAGATCCAGACAATACCTTGCAGACCCCTGCTAAGGTCTGGCATGCTAAAATTTGGGATCATTTTTTTTCCCTCCGCTGAAAGTCTGCTATCTGAACCTGCAATGCGCTGTAATGCAGTTCGTTTATAATATAGGGGTAATATTTGCGGAGGTCCCTGATAGGCATTTTGTGGGGCAGGTTTTACTTAAAGGCAGTATGAAATATTATGCCAATGAGATATATACTCTTATTCATGTGCCTGAGGATTCTGTGTTTGATGTAAGTTTTAAGCACCCAGAGAGTTTGGAGTGTTTTTGGAAGCAATATCAACTATTGAAGCTTTCTCCAATATGGAAACCTTTTTTGGCTATCCCATTGACAAAACCCCTAACTAAGAAGATTACTGTGTTGTTTCAAAATGAAGGAGTGAATGTTGTTGATATTACTTATTGGTTGCAACAGCACTGTAAGGTTAAAGGGTATCCAGAGCCTATATTGGATGATGAACAATTATGGACTGATGGATGGAAATATCAGGTTGTACTAAACATGGAAAATGGTCTTACTAAGCATCTGCCTAATTGTTTCTTTCTCGGATGAGATTGTGAGGCTAATTTTTACCCAGGACAACCCAAGGCTTGCTTTAAATGTGGGAATGTTGGACATTTAAGTAACGTTTGTGACAAACAGAAGTGTGGCCTTTGTGGGGCATTGGGTCACTTTGGGGCTCACTGTCAGCAATCTAAGCAATGTAATTTGTGTGATGAGCGTGGTCATACTTTCTGAGACTGCTCTTGGGCTTCCCATAACAGCAGATACTCAGCTGTTAGAGCTCAGCAGGATGCTTACATTGCTGCAGCACAAAAAGAAAAGATGCATATGGTGGAGCTGTTGACTGCAGGGCCACAAGGTGTCCCTAAACCCCAGAGAGTCACTAGGCCTCATTAGAAGGCCTCTTCAGAACCTGTATCTCCACATGGAGAAGTATTTGTACCTCCGGCTACCATCCTGCCTGTGGTATCTGCTGTTTCAGACCTGGTGTGTACTTCAGATATGCTGCTTGAAAATGGTACCTGTACCCCTCTTCCTCAACCTGAGGTGGTGACCAATGTACCTGATGTTCTGTACCGGATGTGGAAATGGAGGTCGGAGACAATCCTATGCCTCCCCCTCCTGTTCAACATGAAGAGGTTTTTCAGAGGGTGACTAGGTCTAAAGCTGGAAAACCTCCAGTTGACTCTACAGGTGCCATTAAGGACTCAGAGAATCTTCCAGTACATAATTCCTATGCTCTGTTGTTTGATCAAAGGAGAGACGATGAGAGTATTGACTCTGATTTATCCTCCATTGCTTCCTCACAAGCTCAAGTTGCACATGATGGGGGAATAGTTGAGCCACTGAAGACTAGGAAATATAAAAAGAAAAAGAAGTGACTATGATCATTTTTCTTGTTTATTTTGTCTTTTTTTCTATCATAATTAATTTTGCCTCTCATGGATGTTGCCATTTCTCTTCTTACTGTTAATGTTAATAGCATTAAAACAGTGGAAAAAAGGAGGGTCACCTTTGCCAATCTTAGGGCAGGAAAGGGGAATGTCATTCTTTTACAAGATACAAGGCTTCATTCTCTGTTTGAGGTGAGAGAGGCTCAAAGGGATTGGAGATGGGGTGTTTCCTTTTGGTCGTTAGGACAGGACACTTGTACAGGTTTGGGATTCTTATTTTCTGGTTTGACTGTCAAAGTGCTGCAAGTTTTTAATGTGGAACCAGGGAGGGCGATGGTAATGGATGTGATTTTGAGTGATGTTACCTATAGGATAATAAATATTTATGCTCCTCAGCAGAAGGCATATAGGTCTTCTCTTTTTCAGAGGTTGGAACCTTATCTTCACACCTCAAAGTTGGTGGTATGTGGTGGGGATTTTAATTGTGGCCTGTCGCACAGGGACTGGGGAAGGGTTACAAATAAAGTATTCAGTGATACGAATGCTTTACTTACTATTTTGAAGAGGAATAATTTATGTGATGTTTATTACCTGTTACCAAGGCCCCTGGAATTCTGCGGTTCTGCGGTTGCGGAATTTGCCGCAGAATTTGCATCATGCCGCAGAATATATATAGTGCCGCAGAATTAATTGTTTTTGGTGAATTTTCATATAAATATACTGTTTTTCCATAGTGTCAGGCTTTCTTTCCCACCTCGTTTATCCTGAAGCCCCTCCTCCATGCTCAGCATATGGTGTCATCGATGACATCACATCATATTTAGCCAATGACAGGACTGCATTCTGCCAGAGAAATGAATAAATCATGACGCAGAAATCAGAAAATGCTGCCTCAGAAGTCAAGGAGCCCTGCCGCAGAAATCATAAAATTCTGCCGCAGAACACCAGGGGCCCTGCCTGTTACATAAAGTCCCTTCACATACTTTTCACAGGGGAAATTAGTCCACTAGGATAGATTTTTTGTTTGTATCTTCATGGCTTACCTGTCAGGATGTGGAGATTGAACCCTTGGAAACCTCAGATCATGTGGTTGTGCAGCTTTATTTGGGTGCTGTGCAGAAGTTGCCCTTAGGGAGGGGCTACTGGAAAATGAACGTAACTGTACTGCAAGAGTCTCCTGTACAAAATTCTATAAGGGAGTATTTGATGTTACGAGCTGATTTGGGTTTTTTATATGTTAGTCCTATAGACTGGTGGGAGGATACCAAGAGGGATCTGAAACAGCTTTATAAGACCATTACCTGTGAAAAAGCAAAAAGGAAATACCTGCAGTATTTGAGTCTTAGAGCAAAGTATATGCAGCTATTGTCGAAGGCTGTAGAGCCTCATAATGATGTGACAGAGCAATTACAGTCTGTTAAAAATAATATGTATTTGTACCTAAAGGTGTCAGAGGATAGGACAGCTCAATTATAAAAATATCAAACTAGGGGTAAGAAGGATTTAGTTAATCCATATGATTTAGGTTTACATGGGGTGCAAAGTCAAGTGATGTCTGCCCTAAAGCATGATATGGGTAACTTAGTAATAGATCAAAGTGGGCTCATGTTGTTGGTACAACAGTATGTTCAGGCTACCTTTCAGAAAGACAAAGTAGGAAGTTCAGGTAATTTTATACATTAGATATTCCAAAAATTAGCTCAGTAGAGGAATTTAGTTTAATGGCTCCTATTTCTCTTTCTGAAATACAGATGGCCATATCTAAATTGTCTTCTCGAACCACTCCAGGGGTTGATGGAATTCCTAATGATTTTTACAAATGTTTTGAAGATATTTTGTCACCATGGAGATCATTTATGAAGCTGTTTGGGAAGAGCAGAGATTGGTACCTAGTATGAAAGATGGACTTATGATTTTTTTATATAAAAAAAAAGGTGATCCACATGAGCTCTGGAATTGCAGGCCTTTGAGTCTGCTGAATTCAGATTATAAAATCTTGACTAAAGTTTTGCCCACTCGTACTGCACAAAAGATAATCAGTTCAGCACAAACCTGTGCAATCCTGGGTAGGAATATTGTTCAGAATCTTGCCTTCATTAGAGATTTGTTGGAACAAGGTTTATCAATGGATTTGGATGGTTATTTGCTGACAATAGATAAAGAGAGCTTTTGATTCTGTACGACAGGAACATATTTGGACAGTATTATGGCATTATGGAATTCCTGATTCCTTTTTGTCTTTATTGATGACATTGTATGCTGATGTCCAGGTTACTCCTTTGGTGAATGGGTATCTGGGTATACTGATATTTTTTAAGAAATGGAGTTCAACAGGGTTGTCCAATGAGCCCTTTACTTTATGTGTTTGGACTTGACTTCATCTTACGCAGCACTGAACAAGCAGCTGATGTTAAAGCTATTATCAATAAGAGTGGAGTTGTTTTTCAAAAGGTTTCAGCCTATGCTGATGATTGTGTATTTATGGTAGCAAATGTAGATTCTGGCACAAGGATTTTACAGATGTTAGCTGAATTTCATGAAGTTACTGGGATCAGGGTTAATGTGACTAAAAGTACAGTTTTAGTACTCGGTGCTACACAAGTGATGGAGCGCTTCCCTATACATATGATGAAACGGGAGGTTAAAATTTTGGGTTTATTTTTTGGGATCAGGGAATCGGAAGGAACTAGCTGGAACTCTGTTTATGAGCTGACAGATAGTAAAGTTAAGGCATGGCTTTCATGGAAGATGACTAGGAAGAAGAGGGTATATTTACTTAGAGCGTATATTGCTCCCATTTTTTTATATGTGTCTCATGTTTTTCCTCTTCCTTTTTCTATGCATACTAAAGTTATGGCACTTTTTTTTCCTTTTCTTATGGGGCAGTAGGTTGAATCCCATTAAGAGGGTGCATACATATCGGGTTTGGAGAACTGGGGGGGTTGAATATGTTACATCCTTTAATTTATTTTTTGGGAAATTTTTTTTTAGTTCCATTCGTCCTTTAGTTTTGTAATCTGAGGGGATGGGATGCTTGTGTATGCAGTTATGGGGATCTCCTTTTCTAAATGCTTGGGGTAGAGGAAAATGGCATCCTGAAGAAAAAGTTATTCCAAGATATTTACAGACTTCCTTACGTTATATTAGGACTTGGAAAATTTAATAGAGTTGGTTTGTGAGACATGATAAGAAGCATTTTTATAAAATGATATTGGACAAATGGTATACAGAATTACCCTTATTTCAAGTACCCAGTACGATAGATACTAAGTGTTTATTAAAAAGTATTGTGGAACCCCAGATTCCCCTCAAAATGCAGGATTTAGTATGGCTGTGTGGTCACCAGAAATTGAATGTATGGGAAATCAGAAACAAACAACTCACAGAGAGAGGCTGTGCTGAATCTCTATGTCATGGTCAACTAGAAATGATACAGCATTTATTTTTTGAATGTGTACATGCTCAGGGTTTCTGGGCTCAATTGGCAGGTTGGTGGGGTGAAGATTTATTTAAAACTATGACTTGTGATATTTTGGTATTGGGACAAATTCTTGCTTCATGGTGCAAATGGGTGAAGAGCTCCGTATATGTTATTTTGGCTTGTCTGAAATGGTCATTATGGCAAGCAAGATGTCAAAGATCTCTACAGGGTAAAGTGATTATGCAACAGGATGTATTTTTTGCTGTTCAGGGAGAACTTGATAAGGTCTATGCTTATGAATTTAGCACACTGGGACAGGTTGTGGGTCCTAGATTATGGCAGAATGTTGGATGGGTGGGATAATTTTGATGTCTGTTGACATTTTTGTTTGAATTTAGAATTATTTTTGTTAAAAAGGTAAGACAGGGTTCATGTATATTTTTCGTTTATTGTTTTGGATGAGGTTTCACTTTTTTATATATACTTTGTGTGGGATGCTGTTGTAAGGGGTTATTTGGGGTATTTCTTGTCTTGATTTCATGATTCTTTCTTGTATTATGCTCTGTTTTTGAATGTTGAATAAAAATTTCCCCTACTCTTTTCGATAAGTGCCATGGGATCTTTACCATCCACCTGAACTACCACCAATCCAGGCAGATGATACCTCGGTTTAACATCTCATCCAAAAGACAGCACCTCAGCAGTGTGTCACCCCTCTCATGCTACACTGCAGTGTCAGTACTGGGATATTAACCCAAGTGCCAGATGTGGGAACTGAACCCACAGCCCCCTGATCTCCCAGCCTCAGAGGCGAGTGTGCTACCTACTGAGCAACTAACACTGCAAGAACTAAGGGGCACAATGCATCTCACAGTCACAGCAGGCTCAAACGGAGCTAAAGTCAATTTTTCCAGGATGAAATTGAGGTCCCAAGCTGGAATAGAAACACAGAAACATAGACTTTGATGGCAGATAAAGACCGCTTGGCCGACCCACTCTGCCCATCTCCCTACCTTTTGGATAAGCTGTAGATTCTAGTTAACCAACAGCCTACTTCCTCCTACTCCCCACTATAATTGCCTTATGTCTGTCCCATGCATTCTTGAATTCCCCCACTGTTCTTTTTTTTTCAATCTTATTTATCTCTTCCAAGTCCAGAACTCTCTCAGACTACCAACTCGCCTGCCGCTCTACTGCCCACTGTGACTCCCACCTCGTCAAGGACATTACTTTCTCCCTGCAAGACCCCATGGGACAAGGTCCATGAGGAGATCAAAGGGGCAGAGGCAGATGTCCAGTATTGAGCGTGTGGTGGCTAAGTACTCTGGGGCCATCGCCTATCTGAGCCGTAGGGGTTTTTTCATTTGTTTCCATGAAAGCTCCCCCCCAAGCGTGGCGTACAATGATGCCATGGTGCACGGCAACCCTGCCAGCGTCTACCATGCTCGCCCACATGTTTTTGATCCACCATCCTGCAGTGCCTCTGATCTCCATCGGGGGTCGCTGGGATGCTGGACAGCCCCAATACCCTCCCCCCGGGAGAGGAGAGCAGTCCACCAGATGCTCAATCTTCTCCCACCCCTGCCGACCCCCGGTGCCTGAGCTCGCTCCCGAACACGGGTCGCCAGCATAGCGCTAGGTGTGGCATCCAGTGCCTCAACCCTCAGTGCCACCGGGCTGACTTCCCCCACTGTTCTTGACCCCACTACCTCATCAGGGAGGCCGTTCCATGTGTCCACCACCATCTCTGTGAAAACATACTTCCTCATGTTGCCCCTGAGCCATCCCCTCTCTATCTTCAAATTGTGCCCCCTCGCTCTTGCAGATCTCTTTTTCTGAAAGATGCTACCCTCTTGGACTTTGTTGAGTCCCTTGAGGTACTAAGTTTCGATCATGTTCCCCCTCTCCCTCCTTTCCTCGAAGGTATACATATTAAGCTCCTTTAGTCTCTCTTTGTATGGCTTCTGGGGCAGACCCTACACCATTTTAGTTGCCCTCCTCTGGACTGCCTCCACCCTGTCTATGTCCTTGCAGAGATGGGTCTCCAGAAAGTACAGTTGCATAAGAACTTACCATAACAGTATATCTTCAAGAGAGGCTCTTGCAGTAGGTAATTACATATAGGACTGAAGCCGTCAGGCATCAGGACCCCACGGAAAAATTTCTAGCTAGCAGTTTCTGGCAGGGGACCACCCCCATGTCAGGTGACCGATGTCATGCGACGTCAGTATAAAAGGGTGGTCCCCCACGCCCGCCTTCCAGTTCTTTCCCACCAAAGGCCAAAAGGCGAGATGAGAGAAAGAAGCAGATATTTCCCCCCTGGAAAAGGAGCTGAAAAAACTAAGGGGGATGGAGGGTGGGAAGGTATTACCTACTGTAAGAGCCTCTCTCGAAGATCTACTGTTATAGTAAGTTCTTACGTAACTGTACTATCTTACTTCGAGAGAAAGAGTCCCAAGCAGTCTGGAACAAAGAGAAGCTCATGGGAGGATGAAACTACTCATACACAGATCCTCTGGCTGTAAAGGTCTTAGGAAAGGAGACCTTGCAGAACAGCCAACACGAAGCCAGCTCTACGGCGAAAGGCAATGTCCAAACTGTAATGTTTCGTGAAGGTATGGACAGAGGTCCAAGTTGCAGCTGCACAGATGTCAGCTGCCAACACATTCTTGAAACAAGCAGCAGAGGCAGTTACACCCCTAGTGGAGTGACCTCTGACCTGACCTAGCAAGGTCTTGTGATACTTGTTGTAACAGAAAGTGACACAATGGGCCAACCATTTTGAAAGGCATTGCTTGGAGACAGCATTGCCCTCTCTTTTGTGAGCAAAAGAGACAAATAGTCCATCAGTCTTTCTGAGATCCTTTGTCCTGTTGGTGTAGTATCTCAGAATCTGGTGAACATCCACAGTATGCAAAAGGTACTCCCTTTGATTGGAATGTTGCATAAAGAAAGCAGGAAGTTCCATGGACTGATTCAGCGTAGCTTCCACCACCACCTTAGGGAGAAACTTAGGATTGGTACACACACCCACACGTTCCTTCTGGAAAATCAAGTACAGGATTTTGCACATTAAGGTCTAAAGCTCGGAAATTCATCGAGCGGAGGTAATGGCCACTAGGAAGAGAGCCTCCCAGGAAAGGAACTTAAGGTCTGCAGATGCTGCCGGCTGAAAAGGAGGCGGAGTAAGCTTCTCAAGAATGAAATTCAAGTCCCAAGGAGGGGCAGATGTGCGAATGGGGGGTCTCAAATGGAGGACCCCTCTAAGAAAAGTCTTGGTGACTTCCAGCTGTGCAAAGGACCTGTCCCCAAATGGAACATAGTAAGCAGAAATAGCCGCCATGTGAACCTTCAAGGAGGAGTGACTGAGACCCAGGTTGAAGAGGTGACGCATGTAATCCAAGAGCCTTCCAACAGAGCAGGAGAATGGCTCAAAAGCTCTGGAAGAGGCCCAAATAGAGAACCTTTTCCATTTCATGGCACAAGTAGAACTAGTGGATGGCTTTCTGGCCTCCACTAGAATCTCTGCCACCTGCTACGAAACCCAGAACCAGGTTTGAATCACGTCTGCAGGAGCCACACATGCAGCTGAAGGGTTATGAGTCCTGGATGGACCAGGATCCCTTGATCCTGGGTCAACGAGAGTTGTGACAGAGGAAGAGGAGGTTCCTCTGAGTACTGTTGCAGAAGAGAGAACCAAACTTGCCTGGGCCAGAACGGAGCGATGAGAATCATGTGTGCTCCTTCTGAACAGAGTTTGTGTAGGACCCTCAGAATCAACAGGATCGGGGGAAAGCATAGATGAATCTGCTCATCCAGTTTAGAGACAGAGCATCTCTCCAGAAAACTCCACACCCTGGAGCGAGCGAGCAGAAGACGGGAAGTTTTGTGTTGAAAGGAGAGGCAAACAGGTCTATCTGAGGGGTTCCCCAGCATAGGAAGACATCTACTACCCCCTGGTCCAGTTCCCATTCATGTGCTTGGGGAGATGACCGGCTGAAGTGGTCTGCCAAAGTGTTCTCGACCCCCGGAACATGGACCGCCGTGAGGTGAAAGTTGTGAAGTATCACCCAATCCCAAACCAACATTGCTTCCCTGCAAAGAGGGTAGGATTGAGTTCCTCCCTGCTTGTTGATGTACCAGACCATGCACATGTTGTCTGTCTGAACAGCCAGATGACCGGGAAGCAGATACAAGTGTAGGGCTTGTAAGGCATACAGGACAGCCCTCAGCTCGAGTACATTGATGTGCAGAGTCTGCTCGAGCCTGAACCAAGAGCCCTGGGTCCGTTGAGATCCCAGATGGGCTCCCCAACCCTCGCCCGAGGCATCTGTTGTCAGGATTTGGGAGGGGGGAGAAAGACAGAAGGGAACTCACCAGGCAAAGGTTCTCCTGAACCATCCACCATTGCAATTCCCAACCATCGGAGAGGAGACCAGGATCTCACGATCCAAGTCATCCACCAATTGATCCCACTGAGACCGAAGCATCCATTGAGAGATTCTCATGTGGAGCCGAGCGCGAGGCACCATCAGGATGGCAGCCGCCATGAGCCCGGGGAGGCGAAGGACCAACCTGGCAGTGGCCCACCTGCGAGCGAACAAAAGGCGTGCCTGAGCCTGAAGGGTGGCCACTCTGTCCAGAGGCAAGAAGGCCATACCAGAAGCCGTATCCAGGATTGCCCTGATAAACTGGAGTCTTTGAGATGGGATCAAATGGGACTTGGCCTGGTTGATGGTAATACCCAAGCTGGTGAAAACCTGCAGGGTAAGAGAAAGGGAGCGCAGAAGATCTTCCCTGGATGGGGCCGGCAGGAGCCAATCATCCAGGTAAGGGAAAACCTGAACCCCCTGGGTATGGAGGTGGGCCACCACCACAGCAAGGCATTTGGTAAACACTCGGGGGGCCAAGGAGAGACCAAGTGGGAGGGCTCTGAACTAGTAGTGGTCCCCCTGGAAAGAAAACCGGAGGTATTTGCAGTGGGACTGGCTGATAGGGATATGCTGGTAGGCATCCTGCATGTCCAGGGTGCACAGCCACTGTCCCAGCTGAAGGAGGGGCAGAAGGCTCTGCAGAGAGAGCATTCAGAACCTCTTGTACTCCACGAACAGGTTCAGGGAACTGAGGTCCAGGACTGGCCTCACGTCGCCCGACTTCTTCAGAACCAGGAAGAAATGAGAGTAGTAACCCTTCCCCCTGAGATGGAGGAGGATGGGTTCTATCGCTGCCTTCCAAACAAGGGCTGAGATTTCTTCCCGAACCAGAAGAAGGTGATCCAGGGAGTAAGACAACCTTGGAGGGGGTTTTCTGGGAGGTTTCTGAAGAAACTCTATTGAGTGTCCCTCTGCTACCAGCTGGAGCACCCAAGCGTCTGATGTGATCCTCCCCCAACCTGGTAGATGCAGGGAGAACCTCCCCCCTACCAGTTCGTCTGGAAGGGCCAGAGGCTGTGGGAGAGGAAAAGAGTCAGGTGGTGTGAGGCAGCACCGTGGCTGGAGCTCCTGTTGCTCGTTTGGGTGGGGGGAGGCTTCGCTGCCTGAGGGGCTCGGCGTTTATTGGCCCACTTCCCTTGTGGTTTCGCCTTCGCCCATGCCTGTTTGCAAAAGGGACGGCACTGCTGTTGAGAGGCTCTGTACAAGTCATCAACCTCCTTGCGAGCAGTGCCCTTCTCTCGCAGTCCAGTGATGACATCCTTGACATCACCACCGAACAGCACTGAATCCCTGAAGGCGCATCCTGGATAGCAGACTACACTTCAGGGACCAGACCCGACACTCAGAGCCAGGCATGCTGCCGCAAACCTATGGTGAACACCGAGCTCCTACCAGCAGCGTCCACTGCATGGTATGAAGCACGAAACATGTGCCTACTGGCTGAACAAGCAGATCGGACCAGGTCTGCCACTTCCTGTTTGGTCTGTGACTCAGGAAGGGAGTCCAGTTTGGCTTCCACCTCCCTGAGGACAGCCTTCTGGTAATCTCCCATATGGGTGACTTAGTTCAGGGCCCTAATACCCAGAGTGGAAGAAACGAAGACTTTCTTCCCATACTGGTCCAGAAGGCGGGATTCCTTATCGGGGAGTGATGAGCTCAAGTGCTTTGGATTGGCTGTCCGGCCATGTGCGGGGCTAATCACGACCAAGTCAGCCTTAGGGTGAGAGGTAAGAAACTCAACACCCTCAGAAGCCTGATATAGCCTGTCTGCCTTCCTCGGAAGGGGGGCTATGGCAGAGGGTTGCTTCCAGATAGTGGAAATGAGGTCCGTGTGAGGATCGATCCAGGGTGGAACTAGTGTAGGAGCAACCTTGGGCAGATCCAAATGGGCAGCTAACTTCTGCCACTGTGGATCTGGCTCCAAAGAGTGCCACTGATGGATAGCCTGGATTTTGTGCAGCAACTCCATAAAGGAAGGATCCTCTGGAGGAGACTTCCGGAGGAGTCCTCAGTCTGGGCTTATGTGGAGAGTGGGGCTCACCGTCCAAGTTGGAGTGCCCATCAGAGTTATCTGAAGGCTCTGAGGAGGAAGAAGAGGAAGACTTCACCTCCTGATGTGGGGGAGGAACGGACCCCTTGGGGAGCCCTCGGGGAAGCATGTCCAACCCTGCTTTGGAACTGGAAGGCTCACCTCTGGTATCCGGAGTAGGGGAGGGAGTCTCTCGTCTCCGACGTAGGGGGTCTGGAACCGGGACCGGCGTCGGAAGATGACTCTCCACCTCCCTAGTGAGCTGAGCCTTGGCCTCAGCCCACCAGGAAGCCAGAGTCTCCTTCAAATCCACCGGCGGCTGAGGGGGCAGTGGAGGAGGAGGAGGAGGGGGGATACGGATACTGAGTGTAACTGTAAGGAGCATATCCATAACCAGATGGTGGGTACCCCGGCATCGGGTAATGAGGCACTGTGTACTGTGGCACTGGATAGGCCGGCATCGGGTACTGGGGCACTGGATACTGCAGACCCAGGTATGACAGCATCAGATACAACGTGGTTGGATACCCAGAGACCGGGGGGTCTGCAAGGCAGACGGCCCGGCGGGCCACCCAGAAGGCGGTCCTGAAACAGGAGGCCTGGCGGGCGGAGGGGGCGGCATCAGGGAGAGGGATGCCACCCGGTGTAGGCAGAACCGGCATCCGGGGAACCAACGTCAGGTCGTCCAGCCTGGCAAGAGGAAGACCTGATGGGGGTGCCAGAGAATCCTCTGCATCGCCTGGGGAAGGAGGAGAAAATCCCTGGCGTCAGGCAGAGGAGACCCAGGGTCCCCAGAGGACAGTGAAGGCTGCAGAGAGCCGGGAACGAAGGACGAAGTAAGGTATGGTGTCGGCTTGGCCGCCGCGCAGGCGTCAGGCAGCCCAACATCTGACTTATTGGTGGAGTCCGGGCAGACGTCAGAGGAGCCGATGTCCGACTTAGTGGACCCTTCACCCAAGGCAGGCCGCGAAGGAGGTGTGGTCTGGTCGGGCGGAACAGGGGCCGTGCACCGCCCCAAAGGGTCGGGCAACTTAGCAGCCGGTACAGGGCGGGCGTCAGAGGAGCTGTTGTCCGGCTTACCAGAGCCACTCGCTCCAGTAGGCCGCACAGCAGCAGTCTTACTGGGAGTGGCGGCCTCCAATAGCCCAGAGGCGCCTGAAGGGCCAGAGCATGAGCCAGACAGGGGCGGGCCATCGCAGAGCAGTTCCCCAGGGAAGGGACGTTACCTGCAACCCGGCGACTTCAGCCGAAGTCGCAGTGGAAGAGGAGCCCCGGTCCCAGTGCTTCTCCTTGTCCTTCTTCTTACGATGGCCTTCGGGGGAAGTAGAAGCCTGACCAAGCTTTTTCAACTCCTTCTCCATGGAGGTAATTTTAGGATGTGGGCCTCCAGGGACTGCTGCCTCCGTCTGCAGGTGGCAGCATTGAATTTCAGGCAATGCTGGCACTTCTCCACCTGATGGTCAGGGCCCAGACAGAAGAGACACTGGGAATGGCAGTCCTTGTACGGGAGTTGGGCGTCACACGAGTCGCACTTATTCTTGTGCTCGGAGGGTGTAGGGGATGACATACACCACTGAAAAAGTAAACAATTTGTTGAATAAATCAAGAAAAAAATGACGGTATAACTACCGATGACAGGCTGAACCATTGAACTTTACCGCGAGGTGCTGACACGAGCTAACGGTGGGAAAGAACTGGGAGGCGGGCGTGGGGGACCGCCCCTTTATACTGACGTTGCATGACGTCAGTCACCTGATGTGGGAGCGGTCCCCCGCCAGAGACTGCTAGCTAGAAATTTTTCCGTGGGGTCCTGACACCTGCTGGCTTCAGTCCTATATGTAATTACCTACTGCAAGAGCCCTCTCAAAGTAAGATCTGCATGCAGTACTCCAGATGGGGTCTGGCCAACTGTCTGTACGGAGGGTTGACAACTTCCTGTTTTCTGCTGGTGATGCCTCTCCCTGTGCATCTCAGTATCCCCCCCCCACCGTACTTACTGTCTTCTCACATTGCTTGCCTACCTTTAGGTCATCTGATATGACTACCCCTAGGTCCCATTCCATTTTTGTTGTTGTTAGTACCCCCCCCATTGTGTACTCTTCCCCAGGGTATTTGTTTCCCAGGTGCATTACTTTGCACTTCTTTGCATTGAATCTAAATTGCCATACTTTTGACCATTCTTCCAACCTTGCCAAGTCCCTTCTCATCCTTTACACCCCCCACTTGTGTATCAACCCTGCTGTAGATCTTTGTGTCATCTGCAAAGAAGCATACTTTTCCTTCCAGTCCTTCTGCAATGTCACTTATAAAGACATTAAACAGGATTGGCCCCAGTACTGAACCCTGCAGTACCCTGCTAGTAATCCCCCCCTTTCTTTGGAGAGGACTCCGTTTACTATTACCCTCTGTGTCCTGTTGTCTAGCCAGTTTTTTACCCAGGCTACCACCCTGAAACCCACTCCCAGGCTGGCTAACTTGTTTATTAATATTTTGTGTGGGACTGTGTCAAATGCCTTGCTAAAGTCTAGGTAGGCCATGTCCATAGCCCCTCCCTGGTCTACTACTTTGGTCACCCAGTCAAAGAAATCTATTAAATTCATCTGACATGACCTTCCCACTGTGAATCTATGCTGTCTTTGGTCCTGTGCCCCTCTGACCTCTAGGTACTCAACGATTCTTTCTTTCATAAGTGATTCCATCATTTTCGATACCACTGAGGTCAAACTGACAGGTCTATAGTTTCCTGCCTCTGCCTTGCTCCCACTTTTGTGAAGGGGAATCACAACCACCTTCCTCCAGTCCTCGGGTACCACACCATCCTCCCATGATTTGTTAAAAAGGGTAGTCAGTGGTGTCACAAGTTCTCCCATTAGTTCTTGCTTAGGTTTATGAATCAGGAGATGTACAGGTATGCACAGAATAGCCTTCAAAAATGTATGGGACACCTCTAGTTGTGCCACTATGCACCCATCAATAGGGGCATGGAAAGCTAAGATGGCAGCCAAGTGCACCTTAATGGAGGAGATTGGAGACCAGAGTCAGATAGGGACTAGTACAGTATTCACAGGACATGTAAATGGGTCCACTGTAGGGGAAGCACACCATATGAAGAAGAGCTTCTATTTCAGAGAATAGGTGTGTCTCTTGGAAGGCTTTCTAGCCACAAGCAGGACATCAACCACCTGGGGGAACCCCCACAACAGGAAATAGCTACATCTTCAGGAGCCAAGCATGCAGACGTAGGGACAGCAGGTCTGGATAGACCAGGGATCCTTGAGTCTGCGAAAGCAGACCCCAACAGAGGGGGTGCTGAACTGGAGGCTCCACTGCTAGATGCTGCAGAAGTGGAAACCAAATCTGGTGAGGCCATAAGGGAGCCACCAGTATTAGGGTGACATGTTATTTTTTTGAAATTTAATAAGCTTTATTGTTATTAGACTTGTACAGTCACATTATAAGTTACACAGCATGTAAAGACCAAACATCTTTAGAAATAGCTGCACAAAGCAATACCTATACCCCTCCTTATTAACCCCTCCCTCCCCTAAGATACCAAGACCTAAAATAACACTAAAATAAGTAAAAGAAAGAGATATGAGGGGGTTCCATTTCATGGGTATACAGTAATTTTAAAAGTTCTATCAAACCACTTTCATCCTTACAATGTCAGACTTAATATATCTCTAGTGTATATCCTTATTTATTCAATTATCATTTAATGGAGATGTTTACACAATTAACAAAGTCTCCAATTTGCTCCATCTCTTGTCATAGCCTTGAGGACGGTCCCTAAGAGTGGCTATTGTTTTTTCAATCCTTAGGCTATACAGAATTTCCCTTAGCCATTCTGAATAAGAAATTTCTTCCTGATCTAGCCAGTGACATAATACCAGTCTCTTTACCACTAAAGATACTAGAGAAATATGGAACCTTCTTTCTTTAACAGGGATCGATGAAAGAGCCCCTACAATACATATTTCAGGGGAGAAAAGATCCGCTAAGCCTAATAGGGGACTAATTGTTGCCTTGATTCTCTCCCATACTGAGACTACTTTATTGCACTCCCATAAAATATGATACAACGTACCATCTGCCAAAGCACATCTAGAACATGTTGCTGTAGGAAGTTTACCCATTCTAAGCAAATGCCTTGGGGTAAAATATATGTTATGGAGAATATAGAATTGAGTGAGGCGTAATCTGTCGTTTTCGGAATATTGGTGGAGATCCAACCAAATGTGGTCCCAATCTTTGGGTAACATGGGTAGTGTCCTATTCTAGTACTGGGATTCCCCAGATATTGTGGGGTACATGTAAGGAAAGATAAAGGTCACTAAACACGAGACCGAGTGGGGCGACCGGGCAAGAGATTGCATGTGGGAGAGAAACTCTCCTTGATTGGTGTCCCATTTTAGCATGCCGAACCAATCCATCAACATATGGCGAATTTGGTACACCTTAAAAATTTGTGACCTCGGAAGCCCCAGCTCATAAAGTAATTTTGGGCTTTCAGGTATTCTTCCCTCCTGTATAAGATCAGAGATACTTTTCCCTGGTGTCTCTGGTATACAAATCAGTGCCCCCTGAAGTTTAAAATTAGGGTTTCCACATAATGGTTGGGAAATATCCCTTATGTTCTCATATTTCATAGACCTACAAAGTTGAATATGTACTTTAACCAATATACTGATAACTGTGTATCTTAATTATGTAGGTAATCTATTTAACGATACAAAATACATAGCATCAAGAGATATTTTTTTAATTTTTTTTTTTATTTAGTTGTTTAACCAGGTTAACCAGGATCATTGTCATGATCAAATATCTTTCCACTTGTAACCAAATGGGTGCATACTTTAAGGGGTTCACAGATCTATGGTCCATCAGGCATATTTTGAGATATGACTGACTAAATAATATAAGTGAAAATTTGGTAACCTGAGTCCCCCCAAAGGTTTTGGAGTGCCCAGTTTTATATAGGAAAGACAAGGGCACTTCTTTTGCCAGATAAAGTGGGATATTAATGCATGAAGTTTTTTAAACCATGCCATTGGGATAAAACGGTTAAGCATATGAATAGGGTAAAAAGTGCAGGGGAGGATATTCATTTTAATTACACTGATTCTAGCATGCAGTGACATTGGGAATGTGCCCCATCTATTTAAATCCCTTGTAATAGTTACCATCAAATTCTCCAGGTTCAACCTTCTCCTCAGAACAGCACTTTGCGTGAGAGTTATTCCCACGTATACAAGTTTAGATGACTCTTTCAGTCCAAAATGTATATAATCTGTGGGATGTACACAATTATTTAATGGCATTAGGGTAGTTTTATCCAAATTTAACTTATAATTTAAGACCAATCCAAATTGAGGAATAATTTGTAGTGCGATTGCTAGTGAAATGGCTGGATGTGAAATATGCAGTAAAAGATCGTCAGCATAAGCTGAGATTTTAACTTCAAGAGGGCCCAGTATAATACCATGCACTTGTGGGGAGGAGTTCAGGAATCTGATTAAGGGCTCTAAATAAATATTAAACAAAAATGGGGACAGTGGGCAACCCTGACGAGTCCCCGAGTGGAGAGAAAAGCCTTTCGACAGAATACCATTGCAGTAAACTTTAGCATTCGGGCTGGCATATAAGATCTTCACCCATTCAATAAACTTGGTGGGGAAACCAAATCTTTCCATTGTCAAAAAGAGAAAGTTCCAGTGTACCCTGTCAAAAGCTTTCTCCACGTCCAGGGACACCAAAACCATTGGGTCCTGAGACTCCCTGGACACGGAGAAAATATGTTCTAGCTTCCTCAGATGGTTTAAAGAGGATCTCCCCCCCTCATAAACCCTACTTGCTGAGGTCCTATAAATCCTTCCCAAACTTGCCTTACCCTAGCAGCCAAAATTTTTGCTAGGATTTTAATATCACAGTTCATGACAGATATGGGGCGATAGTTGGTAACTTTATTGGGAGGTTTATTGGGTTTGGGTAAAACTATCATAAGGGCCTGCAGAAGTGAGGAATCAGATATACCCCTTTCACAAAGGAAGGAGAAGACCTGAGCAAGAATGGGAGTTAAATCGGTTGCCAGGGCTTTGTATAAGTTAGCGGGAAATCCATCCGGACCAGGAGATTTATCCGATGCCAAAGCCTGGATGGCAGTTAAAATTTCGGTCTGTGATATGGGCCGCATTAAGAAAGTTTGTTGATCTTGGGATAATTGTGGGAGTGGAATCTTCTCTAAGTAATCCTGAACTTCCTTATTTGAAAGAACGTTTAAGGGAGGAGAGTATAGCTGTGAATTAAACCTATCAAATTCTTGGGTAATCTCTACTGGGGAACTTTTAAGGGTACCATCAATTTGAGAGGAGATAGCTTTTACCAAATGGGAAGCTTCTTGTTCTTTAAGTCGCATAGCCAACAAATGTCCCACCTTATCTTCTTGGTCTGCATATATCGACCACGTCTTTAGCAATGCATATTCAGACTTTTCCCTTAGTAAATCTGCATATTGATGTCTTAATTTAGTTAATTCAACTTGCTCTCATTCACAGGATTCCAGGATTTGGCTTTGTTCAAGTGCTTCTATCTGCACTAAAAGAGCTTGTAAGGAAGTCTCTCGCGTTTTCTTGTGGGTCGAAGCAATCCGAATACACTCCCCCCAAAAGGACACATTTTAACACCCCCCATATTTTATCCACATTAGCAATAGAACCTAAGCTCGATTGCCAAAAACTTCGGATAAGAGCTTGTAATTTCTCTATGACCCAAGGGTCTTTAAGAAGTTGTGTATTTAATTTCCATATTTTATCCCGCCTAATATTCGGATTGGGATTATATAGAAGCCATACTGGCGAATGATCTGACAATAATCTAGGAGCTATACCAACCTCTGGAATATGGGGTTGGGCTTCAACACTAACTAAAAAGTAATCAATCTGAGAAAGGAATTTATGTACTGAAGAATAAAAGATATACTTCCGGCTAGTTGGATAAAGGGTTCTCCAAAGGTCACAGAGACCTCCCATGGTTATAAATTCCTGGAGAGCTTGTTGTCCCGAGGATGGTCTAGTGACCCGGCTATTTGACTTATCTAAATTAGAAGTCACAGTAATATTCCAATCCCCTGCAAATATTAAAGGGAGGTGTATAAATCTGGAGATCACTTTTAATAACCCAGTAAAAAAATTAGGGGATGGGATATTTGGACCATAAATACACCCCATAAGCATTTCTATATGATCCAGAACCCCATGTAAAAAAATGTATGGGCCCTCCGGGTCTGCAATGGCCATATTTAATTGGAAATTTAGTCCCATTAGAAGGAGAATAGCCACTCCCCACTGATTAGTGGAATTTCCCCATGTATAACTCTGTCCCACCCATTGATGTCTAAAAAAAAGGTTCTCTGAGGTCAAGAGATGGGTCTCTCTTGGAGAAATGCTATCTGACATTGTAGTGTCTGCAAGTGCCTTAACACCTGGTGCCGTTTAATACTAGCACATAATCCTTTTACATTCCATGAAACATATTTCATCTTGTATTTGCCCTTTGCAAAATGTCCCCAGGTCTTCCAAAACTGAAGAAACCCATTTTACCCCTCAACTAAGTATCTTATCCTCCCTTATATCCCCCCTTAAATGGTAAAACAAAACCCAACACCCCCATGGATATAAACTTCTTCTCCCACAGTAAAAAAAAAAAAAAATTGTTCTCTTACCATTCTGGTTTACTCACCAGAGCGCTATTCAAATCTGGGCTGTGATGTATCCTTCCCTAAACAACCCCATAAATCTCCCCCCCCACCCACTCCATATCAACTGGTAGAAAACATTTAGTTATGTATTAACTCTCTACTATCCTTATAAGACACTACCGGCTATTATTTGTACCTTACAATCCATATCCAGGAAAGATCGCTACTAAACTCCTAAATCCCTATACTATATCATGGCACTCGTTTAGTGCTTAATTTTACTTTGTTTGCATATTTTAGCAAGTGCCCCCATTGGTAATATAAAAGGAAACACCGACAAAAGAAAGGATTACATTCTTAATTAGACCCTGAATAGGTTATACCCAAGTACTGCTAATAGGTGGCTAACTCATAAAAACCGGGAGCTCAAACATTATAGTTCCCCTTTTGAGCCTATCAGGCTTTAAGTAGTGACATTAGGGGTAAAAGTCAGTTTCTGGCAAACGTAGTAAATAATGCTCCCCTGTAAGCAATATTTCAACCTTGGAAACATGCTGATCACTGCAGAGCTACCTAAAAATGAATCTAGTATGCCTGCTTTCAAAACAAATGGCAGCTTAACACAAACTACGAACTGTGAGCTGAGCCATCCCAACTTGTTGGCCCCCTCCTAAGTGACCATATGTCCTGGTACATCTTCTCTGATGTATTTTAACTCAAATCATTAATGTCCACCCTCATCATAATGCAGTCCAAGAGTACTCTTCTACTTCGTACTTTCACTTCCACTTAAACAAATCCGGGTACAACTTCTGCAACTTTTCAGCAGCTTGAGCGTGCGATTCAAAACTATGCCATTCCTCCATATGACATACCTGCAGTGTAGTGGGATATTTCATTTTAAAGTGAATTCTAGCCTCAATAAGCCTCAAAACTATTGGGTGGAACTCCTTTCTTCTTTGCCTCATAGACTTTGGCAGATCCTAGGTCATCTGTATTCTTTTGCCCTCCCAGAGTAGTTCCCTGATATCCTGAATTTTGTTAAGGATGTGCTGCTCATCCCTAAAGTTCAGCAATCTAACAATTATGGGATGTGGAGGGGCCCCTGATGGAGGGACCGGCCTTAAAGACCGATGAGCTCTCTCGATCACATACTCCGGGCCATTAGGAGAGGGGCCTGTCAGTTTACTACATAGCTTCTGAACGAATAGTACAAGCGACGAGCCCTCTTCACCTTCGGGGAGCCCCAGAATTAAAAGGTTGTTCCTCCTAGATCTTCCTTCCAGGTCTTCTACTTTGATCTCCATAGCTGTTATGCGATGTCGCAATTGAGACAGTTCTGGGTCGACTCTCCCCCTACAGTCATCAAGAGAGGATATCCTCGATTCATTATCTGATGTACGCTGCATTAGTGAAACCAGGGAGGAAGTAATGCTCTGAATTGATGCCGTTAGGGTCTCAAGGGATTCTTTCAGAGGGGATAGTCCCTCCCAGAATTTTTCCTCTGTGAGTGCGGCCTGGAGATTAATGTCAGCCATTGCCCCTGCTGGAGCTGCCTTCAAGCGCTTCGCTGTCTTGTCCAGAATCAGTGTTGTTGGCGGTGTATGTTGGGGTAAGTTTTCTCACATCTCTGCATCCATTTTAAAGAGAATTCGCTGCCGCAATTCTCCTTGTGGCTTTTTAAAAATAGAATAAGCTGGTTTTGGGGGCTAGAGTCCTTAGATTCAACTTAAAACTTATTTTATTTGATCGTGGAGCGGGAGCTAGGGAGAAAGCAACTGTTCAGGCAGCCATCACGTGACCCATTCATGGTGACATGTTCTGCCCACAGCTTGAGCAGAACCCTCTGTATGAGAGGGATCAGAGGAAAGGGGTAAAGGAATCTCTCTTCCCAGGAGAAAAACAAAGCCTCCTGCCAAAAAACTCCATGCCTTGGAGTGAGAGATCAGAAACACAACACTTTTTTGTTGAGTGGAGACACAAAAAGGTCCAACTCTGGACAACCCTATTTTGTGAAAAGATTGAGTACCATGGAGGTCAGCAGTTCCCATTCATGTACTATGGAATCAGACCTACTTAATCAGTTTGCCAAATGTTTTGAACACCTGGGAGAAACACAGCTGATAGTCGAAGGCCATAAGACATTGCCCAGTACCACATTCTCATCACTTCCCTGCATGGGGGATAAGAGTGAGTGCCCCCTTGCTTGTTTATGCCGCGCATGAAGCTGACATTGTCTGAATCAGCAAGGGACCTGGACTGAAATGCTTCTGGAAGGCCTGGAAACCAACTAGAATAGCCCACATCTCCAGGACACTGATATGGAGATCTGACTTCAGATTGTTCCAGGATCCTTGGGTCTGATAGAATCCAAGATGGGCACAACAGCCGGACCACGAGGCATCCATTGTGTAGATCTGCATTGGAGTCAGGGAGAAGAATGGACTAGCTTTCAACTCTTCACCTTATGCTGGTACTGCGATGAGCCAACCTAATCCCCCCCCCCCAATATCTAGCCCCGCACCTAGCCCTTTTCAACTGCGTGAGATAAATTTTAAAGAAATAGAAGATTCTCTCCTTAATCTTGATATCAAAAAAAGTGCAGGGGATGATGGCTTGGAACCCTTCTTCCTAAGGCTAGGATATGCCCATCTCGCTGCTCCCATTCTTCATATCTTAAATCTCTCCATTACATCTGCTACTGTGCCGTCCTGCTGGAAATTAGCACACATCCTCCCTCTGTTCAAATCTGGTGACCCTTGCGATGTGAATAACTACAGGCCTATCTCCATCTTGCCTATCCTCTCTAAAGTTTTTGAAAAACTGATCCACAATCAGTTAAAATCTCACTTGGAAACCTTCTCTCCCATTAACCCAGCTCAATCTGGCTTCCGGGCAAATCACAGCACAATCTCTGCTTTAGCAAAAGTAACCAATGACTGGATCTCTGTTATAGATGCAAAGAAGGTAACTGGAGCAGTCTTCTTGGATCTTAGCAAAGCTTTTGATACTGTTGATCACAACCTACTAGTCAATTGTCTCACTAATTTGGGTGCCACGTACCATACTACCCAGTGGTTCTCTAGTTACCTAACTGGGAGATCCCAGAAAGTAAAAGCAGATGGCTTTTTCTCTGCTTCCTTACCAATTGTTAGAGATGTCCCCCAAGGCTCCATCCTAGGCCCTATCTTGTTTTCATTATACATTAATGATCTTTATTCCAATATATCTACATCCAATCTGCATTTCTTCGTGGATGACACTGTGCTGTATACCTCTGGCTCAATGCTATCTGAAATTAAGGGAGTGCTTCAAGCGGACTTTGCCCAACTTGAACATAATCTAATAAAGGCAAAGCTCCTGCTTAATGCAAAGAAGACCAAAGCTATGATATTCTCTCGTAGTGCAGCCACAGGTACCTCCAATACACTGCCCAAAGACTTTATTGTTACCACGTTAAACGAACCACTGGAAGTCGTCTCCAAATTCAAATATCTGGGCATCTGGATCGACAACAAACTCTCTTTCAATGACCATATCGAGGACGTTTCCAGAAGGCTTAAAGTCAGATTAGGTTTCTTCTTTAGAAATAGGCCCCTCTTCCCCCTTGAAACTTTAAATAAGCTTGTCCAGGCCTCTTTTCTCCCCCTTCTTGACTATGGCGATGTAATTTACTCCCCTACTACTCTCACAAACCTAAGTAAATTGGACAACCTTTATCACCGTACGTTACGGTTTATTACCAACTTCCCATACCGTTCGCATCACTGTGACCTATATGCAGCTGTTGGATGGACATCTCTCACTACTAGACACCTGCTCCATGCTGGTCTATGGACCCTTAAGCTGCTCCTGCACAAACTACTGAGCTATCTTTCATCTCTCATTAGTATTTCGCATAGTGCATACTCTTTAAGGAAATCTGGTTTCATTCTGCTTGACATACCTAGGACACGAACCTCCTTTGGTAAACGTGCTATTGCACATGCCCTTCCCTCTATTTGGAACCAATTACAAACAGTGCTGAAACTAACTAACACAGTTTCAATTAACTTCTATAAAGTGCTAAGCTCAGCCAAGATAAAAGATATCAGCAACTGTCATTAAGCCCCTTCTTATCCTTATGTGTGCTATGCGCATTCTGTGTAAGACCTTAATTGCCTTGTGCATGTTAACTACTTATTGGGCACACTATCATTCAATCCAAGACACTGTTTTATTCTCCGGCTCCTGATTTATATCTGCTACCTTTGCTGCAGCAATCCCACTCCTGCTCCCCTTCCCCGTCCTACTCCTGGATCTGTCTACGTATATACTACTCCGCTCACCCTACCAAGCCATGAATACCTCCCTTACCCTATATTTTCTGTTGCTGATCAATTTGCTAAAATGTATGTATCGCAAATACCAGTTACCATTTCTTCAATTGTTAGTATACTACCTAGAAATGTTCATCTCTTGTACCACTTGTTTGCTCACCACCTATTGTCATCTGATGTGGTGTCCTTGTATGTAATATCTTGCTTGTATTATATGGTCACACGCATACATGTATATTATTGTTTATCAATTATTTATTTATGTACGTTCGTTATAAGTGTACATGTCACAGGACCTCCTTGTGAATGAGCTTGCTCAATGGAGTTTTCCTGCAATAAACTTTAAACTTGAAACTTGAACACCCTGTAACAAGTTCTGGTGGTCCATCCACCATACTAGAGCATGGCAAAGAGGGGGTGTGACAAGGACCATTTTTTTCCAGCTCATCCGTCAGTTGATCCCATTGTACCTGAAGAGTCCAATGCACTATCAGCATATGGAGAGGAGCAAAGAGAACTGTATTGATGGCAGCAGCCATCAGCCCCAGGAGATACAACATCCTCCAAACTGACAGATAATGACTCCTGTGTATCAGCTGGGTCTGGGCAACAAGAGTCTGTGCCCTGTCTGCAGGCAGGAATGCACTGCAAACTGCCGTGTCCAGTACCCTACTAATATACTGAAGGCACTGACAAGAAATGATTATGGATTTTGGCACATTCACAGTGACAACTAGTTCCTCGAGCAACTGTCTTGTTCTGGACACTGCGTACTACATTACCTGCAATGTATTTGTGTCCCAAATCGGGCCTTCCTATCCCTTGGAAGAAATCCAGGCATTGGAGCAAAGTATTGGCTATATTTTGACACTCCAGTAATTGGAGGGAACTGTTGACAATAGTTTGCTAATCCAACCATACAATGTATCTGCAGCCCAAATGGGAACTTCCAGTTCTCTGGAAAAGATTCAGGAAATGGACCAGACTGTTGACCTTAGTCTGCTGGTTCAGCCATGGGGGAGGCTATTGGAAATGGTTTGACACTCCAACAAACTATTGACAGTGGTTTGGGGGAGCAGAGTAATGCTGACGCACAACCTGCTGAAAATACCCTGCAAGAATACATAGATATTAATGAGATTAATGAAATGATGAGAGACCTAATGACTATTTTTGGTGAATACAAACAGTTTAAAATTCATGACACAAATATTTAGCTACAAATGAACTGTATTCTGCTTTCTTTGTAACGTAAGAAACATAATCCAAGACACAGATATTTAGCTACAAATGAACTGTATTCTGCTTTCTCTGAAGCGTGTAGGTTAAAGTAGATAAGAAAGGCTTTATGCAGCATTTAGTAAAGCTATTTTCGTTAAACTATGGCGCATCATAAGGGATATTACAGGAGAGAAAGCACACTTGGAGGTGCCTCCTGTCTGCTACCCCTTGAGCAGGCGTGGCGATCCTGCACCAATGGGTGCAGGAGTGCAATATGACAGCGGTGTTCCTCTGCTTCAAAAGGCCCCCCTCGCATCACGTGCTACCACCCTCAGCGCCACGTCCACGCCCCAAAGCTTTGGTGCCCATTGGGCCCAGCGTGGCAATATTCTTTGCGGCCAGGGTGCCCAATCCCCATCTGCTCCCACAGCTCCCCAAGCCATCCTGCTGAAATGCTGGGAGCCCACCCCAGCATGGCAAATGGTCAAGATTTTGCCGACGGGTGCCCAATCCGCCGTCGGCCCCTCACCAGAGTTTTGGCTCTTTTCGACGGGGTGCCCAGTCCCTGTCGGCTCCGCCCCCAGCAATCTTCTGCCATGCTGGAGCCCACCCCAGTGTGGCAAATGTCACATCATCTTTTTATTTTTCAACCTGTAAAACAAACGGTCCCAGGCGCGTCTCCCAGCCCCCACAACCCGCACCCACCCTGCGCACTTAGCCTCCCCACCCCTCACCCCATACTGTACCTCCAGACTCCAGCACGGCGATCTTGGTGGACCGGGACACGTCTCCACTCTTCAAAGCCGACCATGAACTGAGGAAATGCAGTGAAGCTGTATAATGGGCTACACAGGGGTTTCAACTATTGCATATCTCAGTCATTTTGGGAATTTTGCACCAAATTTTCAACATGGGGTTTTGGGACCCTTCTTATGAATGATGTCACTGTCATGGCGTTATTCAAGCCCGAAGGGTGATTTCGCAGGCACTGCAGAGTCACTGCAGAAATCACTCTTGCCTGCAATAATGCCAGACAATGACATCATTCATGAGAAGGGCCCCAAAACCCCATGTTGAAATTGTGCAAAAATTCTAAATGACTGTTTTATTGATGTCGTTGTGCGAGTTCCTCGCGGGCTCGTAAGTTCGTGAATTTTCAATATTTTCACTCCAGATTTTCAACATTGCCATTTTATCATACCTTCTTATGAGCTGTACAGCTACATTTTTCTCATCTCACCCAAAGCGTGTTTCGCCCTTATGGCGCTGGCAGCGCGAGTTGGTGTCTTGAAATCAATGTATGGAACACATTAAGAAAATCACAGTGACACTGTTCATGAGCAGAGGTCTTAAAATGGCTATGTTGAAAATTTGGTGAAAAAATTCCTAAAAATGACTGTTTTACGAGCGTGCGTTGTGCAGTTCCTTCGCACGCTCGTACGTTTGCGAATTTTCAATATTTACACTCCAGATTTTCAACATTGCCATTTTACCACACCTCCTCATGAGCAGTACAGCTGTCATTTTTCACATTCTGCTCAAAATGTGTTTCTGCCCATGTAGCGCACAATGGCGCAGTCGGTGTGCGAACTCAATGTATGGGACACATTAAGAAAATCACAGTGACACTGATCATGAGCAGAGGTCTTAAAATGGCTGTTCTGAAAATTTGGTGAAAAAATTCCTAAAAATGTCTGTTTTATGACGCTGTGTTGCGCAGTTCCTAGGCAGGCTCATAAGTTTGCAAATTTTCAATATTTTCACTCCAGATTTTCAACGTTGCCATTTTACCACACCTCCTTATGAGCAGTATAGCTGTCATTTTTCACATCCTGCCCAAAATGTCTTTCCGCCCATGTAGTGCACAATGGCGCAGTCGGTGTATGAAATCAATGTATGGGACACAGTAAGAAAATCACAGTGACACTGTTCATTAGCAGAGGTTTTAAAATGGCAATGTTGAAAATTTGGTGAAAAAAATCCTACAAATGACTGTTTTACGAGAGTGCGTTGCACAGTTCCCATGCACGCTCGTAGGTTTGCGAATTTTCAATATTTCCACTCCAGATTTTCAATATTGCCATTTTACCACACTTCCTTATGAGCAGTACAGCTGTCATTTTTCACATCCTGCCCAAAACGTGTTTCCGCCTTTGTAGCACACAATGGGAGTAGCAACAAGGTCATGCTGACAATTTATTGTGCAAATACCAGCAGTCGCACAGGGCATTAGGGTACAGCACCATACATGCCAAACACCACTGCAAATGCCTGCAAGCGAACGTTCAGCATTGACAAATGCCTGTTTTCTTTTCTGTGCTAGTATCTTAGAAGGTCAAGTTCAGTCATTTATATCTATGAAAAGCATACTATACTTTCTCTGTTTGTAGGGAGTTATTCGTTTGATAAGATAGGACAAGACAGACCACAAAGACAGGTGCCGTATGCTTAGCACAATTTGGATAGCAACTTCAAGGTCATAGCAGTCAGAATAATTAAAAGCATCAACCATGGGCCAAGTCTTGAATTCTGTTTTTTATGACATAAAAACATTGAATTGCAGATGGTACACTTGCTGTGCTGAAAAAAAAAACATTGATCTGCAGTCAGAGCACTTAAAGTGCTGAGCTGAAAAAAAAACACAAGCTTATATTTTCCTATATAAGTTACCTTGAAGACATATGAGGTAGGAACTTTTTCTACAAATATTCAGCATGGCATAGAGGACCTGTTGCACACAGAAAATAACTTTAAGAGCTTCTTAAACTGAGAACTAGTTTTGGTCTGATGGTGGTAAGCAATTGCAATTTTGTCCTGTGTATAGGAAACAGGGTTGCTTGCATAATTTTATTTTTCTGTATTATTATTTTTGCATCTATAGTAAGGAGATGCACTTCCATTCCCCACCACAATTTTTTGCTTGTTAATTCATTCTGCATGAATTGCTGTCAGCGAAAATTTGCTTTAATAAAAATTCATTCCTTAGACATGGATATGACTACTCATTTTGGAATTTTAGAGAACAGAGTTACTGATTGTCAAACAAAAGACAGAGGTTTTTTTGATTACTGCTATATTGGTCATCTGGGTACTTTATAATTAACTGCAGAGGCATATAGACATGCATTAGCCTGCATTGATCCTAATTCTCCTGTCCCAATTCACAAAATTATCAGATGGTGAAAACTAGATCCAGAGCCTGATGCTGCTGGGGCATGCAGGATATATAATTGCCTTAGGTGTGGTAACAATGGCATTGGCTATGTGGTGATTAAAATGTTTGCATATATAGGCCAGGATCATTGTCCTTCACCATTTTCACATAAACTTGAGCACCAAGGCGATTTTGATTAATTTGATGTATACTCACACGAGGGTAAAATACGTCTAATCAGTAAACAAGATCAGGACATTATAGAGGCAGGAGATATAATAGGCTCAGAACATCACGCACTACCAGCCCTCTGTATAGCCACTCCGGTGTGATTATACCCTAATATAAATCAACTACTGGCTATGTCCACTTCTCCCAAAGGTCATGAAAGGCAGGAAGCTGCCTCTTATGTACACGGAGAAAGCTTGGAGAGCCATGCCCAAGAAACAGCACCAAGCCTGGTCAAAACAGTACAGAATCATTTCCCTGGATGGGGCCTTCAGGAGCGAGTCATCTAGATAAGGGAAAACATAAAGACCTTCCCTCTGAAAGGCTGCTGCCACAACTACTAAGCATTTGGTAAATTCCTGTGGTGCCAAGGATAAACCAAAGGGCAAGACTCAGAACTGATAATTGCTGCCCTCCAGCATGAAGCGGAGGTACTGCCTGTGGTACAGTATTTGCAAATCTTGATATAAAGATATGCATCCTTCATGTTCAGGGCACAAAGCCAGTCCCCCTTTTGCAGTAGGGGGGATAAGGGCTTGAAGGGACATCATTCAACATTTTTTGTATTCGATGAACAAGCATAGGTCTCTCAGGTCCAGTACTGGATGCAGAGGAAACCAGGTTGTATCTGTAATAGAACCCTGTGTTTCTTTCTTGGGGAGGAACAGGTTCAATAGCCCACTTGTTCATGAGCGACTGAACATCCTCTAGCAGAAGGGACAAGTGCCCCACAGGATAATGACAAGGAGACAAAGGATGAACTGAAGGGGTAGACAGCAAGTCCAGAGTATGCCCATTTTCCACTATTTCAAAGACCCACTCATCTGTTGTCATCCCCCTCCATTATGGCAGATGAAGGGAGATCCATCCTCCCACTTGCACCCCTGAAGGCAACAAGGGGGGAGAAGTGGAGAGTTAGAAGGTACCAGGGGTGGGGGGGGTGCTGCCTTGACCTTATTTGTCTTTGCACGAGGCACTGGGGGGAGGGACCGAGGAGGGGATCACCACCATGGTTTTTATGCACAGGGCTGCTGACAGTAGGCACAGCCACCATGGGCAACAGGCTTGCAAAAAGAACCTTTAGCATACCCCCTGGCAGGTTGAGGGTTCAGAGATTTGAGTGACCTTAAAGTCATCCTGGAAGACTGAAGCTCACAGAGAGCATTTTCAATATCACTCCCAAATAGCCTGGAGCCTCTAAAAGGGGCACTTAGTACAGCAATGGTAAATCTAGCTACTCTGAGCCAGAAATATCTCTGAAGGCATATGCCGGAGGCAGCAGTCCTGACAGAGGCATCTGAAGCATCATATGCAGCACATAACAGATGCCTTCTAATATCCACACCAGCCGAGGCAGCTTTAAGTAAGTCAGCCTTGGCAGGACCATCAAGTAGAGACTGAATGGCAGACATAGTGGATTTCCACAGGCTATTCTGATATTTAATCACATATGCCTGGTAGTCTGCATTTCATAGGCCTAAGGGTGCAGAGGTATATGTTTTTCTCTCATAACATCCAGCCTCCTGGATTCTTTGTAAGGCTGTAGAATGGTCATGAACAGTCATTACAATCAGAGAATCAGTTTCAGGCTGAGAAACATACTAAGGCTTTAAAGATGGAGCAGGTTACTGTGTATCAGCCTTCCCAGGCACTACAGGCAAAGTATTAGGCCTACGCCAGGCAGCAAAGGTAGCATCCTCTATGGCAGGATATACAGTAGTAACCACAATGGAGGGTGCAGTGGGAACCTCCAAAAACTCCATTAAAGATTTCTTAGTGTAGTCTGCCTCCTCAGCTTCAAATACCATGACATCTTGGATTTGTCTGTGTAATGTCTAAAAAAGAGGGATCCTCAGGAGAAGATCTGGGTGTATACACCACAAAGTCCTTACTGCACGAGGAGACAGTATAGAAACATAGAAACATAGAAGTTGTCGGCAGATAAGGACCTCAAAGCCCATCCAGTCTGCCCATTTCTTTTTCTACCTTATAAATGTGCCATTGTCCTTTGCTCTGTCAGTGGCCCATCTATTCATACTCATTTGTATTGCTCCCTTATGCCTATCCCATGCCTGTTTGAAGCCCTGCACTGTATTCAGTAGCCACCACTTCTTGAGGTAGGCCATTCCATGCATCCACCACCCTTTCTGTGAAAAGAATTTCCTCACATTCCCCTTAATGCCCCCCACTAATCTCATGCTGTGTCCTCTTGTCCTGCTATTTTCTTATATTTAAACATGTTGAGACTCTTTCACCTTGTTAATGCCCTTAAGGTGTTTGAATGCCTCGATCATATCACCTCTCTCCCTCCTTTGGTCAAGGGTATACATATTGAGCTCTGTTAATCTGTCCTCATATGTCTTCCGATGCAGTCCCTGCACCATTTAGGTTGCCCTTCTCTGGACTGCCTCAATTTAGTTAATGTCCTTGTGAAGGTGTGGCCTCCAATACTGCGCGCAGTACTCCAGATGGGGCCTAACAAGTGTCTTGTAAAGAGGGATTATTATCTCCCTCTTACGACTTGTGATACCCCTACTAATACACCCTAACACCCCCTAGTCTTACCTACTGCTTGGATGATTTCAGGTCATCAGTGATGATGATGCCCAAGTCTCTTTCTTCCTTTGTGACTGCTAGCAACTCCCCTCCCAGCCTATAGGTGGCTTCAGGGTTTCTCTTCCCTATGTGCATGATCTTGCACTTCTTTGCATTAAATCCCAGTTGACACTCTTCTGACCATTTTGCTAGTTTATCCAGATCTCTTCTCATTCTGCCCACTCCATCTGGATTATCTACTCTGTTGCAGATCTTGGTGTCATATGCAAACAGACAAGCCTTACCCTCTAGTCCATCTGCAAGGTCACTAATGAAGATGTTGAAGAGGACTGGCCCCAGGACTGATCCCTGAGGTACCCCACTTGTGACTTGCATCTCTTCTGACTGTATACCATTTACCACCACTCTCTGTTTTCTGCCCGTCAACCAGTTTGCCACCCAGTTGACCAACTTCTGACCACCCGAGCCTATCCAGCTTATTTATCAATCTTCTATGTGGAACAGTGTCAAAAGCTTTGCTGAAGTCAAGGTAGGCGACATCAACTGCTCCCCTTGGTCCACCACTCTGGTTACCCAGTCAAAGAAATCTATGGGATTAGTTTGACAGGACCTTCCTTTGTAAACCCATGCTGTCTTGGATCCTGTGCCCTATGGATTCCAGGTGTTGCACTATCCTTTCCTTAAGGAGTGCCTCCATAATCTTGCCCACTACTGAGGTAAGACTGACTGGTCTGTAGTTCCTGCCTCCTCCTGCTACCACTCTTGTGGAGCGGGCTCACATAGCCCTTCTCCAGTCTTCTGGGACCTCTCCTGTGCTCAGAGACTCACTAAACAGTTCTGCTAATGGCTCTGCTAGATCCACCCTTAACTCCTTAAGTACCCTGGGATGTATGCCATCAGGTCCCATTGCCTTATCCACCCTGAGCTTAGCAAGCTCTTGTAGGACCCTTTCTTTTGTGAAGGGAGTAGTGCTCACCTCCCTCCCCCGTGTCCATGATGCTGAGCTGTGGGCCCTGCCTACCTTCTCTTCAGTAAATACTGAGCAAAAGTATCTATTTAGGATAGATGCTTTTACAGGTCCTCCTCCTCATGCTCCCTTTTCTCCATTAAGCTAGCAATACCCCCTGGACTTTCTCCTTTCACTAATGTATCTATAGAAAGTCTTGTCACCTTCTTTACTGTTCGTGCTAGTGTTTCCTCAGTTTGGGACTTTGCCTGCCTTACTGTCTTCCCTGCTTCCCTTAGGGCAGTTTGGTATGCCTCCCTATCTTTATCCCACTGTGTTCCCTTATATTTCCTGAAGGCCAGCCTTTTGGCTCTGACCTTTTCTGCTACTGTATTTGAGAACCAAAGTGGTTTCCTTCTTCTTCTGCAGTTCCTTTTCTAACACAATGGGATGTTGCTTCAAGTATTGCATCCTTAATGCTTGCCCACTTTGCCTGTACCCCCTCACCTGTGTTTCTTTTTGCCAGGGCTAGCTTAACTCTGTTGGCCATCTTATCAAAGTCAGCTCCTCTGAAGTCCCATATTTTTGCCTTGGAATGGGATGATTTAGATGTAGTAGCCAAATTGAACCATACCATGTGATGGTCACTGGCCCCCAGGTGACCTTCTACCTGGAGATCTGTGATCCCTTCCCTGTTAGTCAGTATTATATCTAGGATAGCCCTGTCTCTTGTGGGTTGTTGTACCCAGTTGTTTGAGGCCCTCCCTGCAGGGAATCCACTATGTGTCTAGTTCTGGCAGATGTTCCTGCTGGTATTGACCAATCTGTATCTGGCATGTTGAAGTCTCCCATTATCAGAACCTCCCTTTAGCTGTCATGTTTTGTATATCTTCTAACAGTAATGTGTCTATGTCCTCCCCCCGGTCTGGGGGCCTGTAGACAACCCCGGTTCTTATGGCTGTCCCATTTTCAGTTTCAGGGTGACCCACAGTTCTTCTGGCTCCTTATGTGTATTCTGAATTTCTATAGCTTTGATATTTTCATTGACATACAGGGCCCTCCTCCCCCCTTTTGCACCTCGGTCTCTTCTGAACAATACATAGCCAGGTACTGAAGTCCCCCAAGAGTGGTTACTGGTAAACCACGTCTCACTAATTGCTACTATGTCCAGTTTAGCCTCTGACATTATTGTCTGCAGGTCTGGGATCTTATTTCCCAGGCTGTGAGCATTTGTGTACATGATTTTCCATTGGCCAGATTTCGGTGTATTAGTTGTTGGGTGAGGTTTGGCATTACCCCTGTGCGTCATATGGGTAGACAAACCTTTTTTCTTACCTGGTGATGCAAATGAACTGCAAACATGCTGAATCCCTGTTTGACCAGTAGCTGAGGGGGGAGGGGTGTTCTTCCCATTCGACGTATGGGGTGCTGCACCCCTCTCCCCATTTGCTAGTTTAAATATTCTTCAAAAATGTCAAACTTCTGCCCCAATGCACTGACTCCCTCCTTAGTCAGATGCAGTCCATCAAATTTAAAGAACTTTCGCTCCCAGAACTGTTGCCAGTTCCCTACAAATCTGTGTCCTTTTTCCTGGCACCAGCCCTTGAGCCACGTGTTTAGCTCCCCTATCTCCCCTTCTCTGACCTTCCGTCCATCTGCCCCCCTCTCCCAGACTGGCAGGATCTCAGAGAAGGAGTATAACTGAAGGTACCCCTCCATAGGGATCTTTATCACTTCCATCATCCTCCAAATCCTCCTCCATATGAAGGAGATCGAGACTGTATTCTATCATGTCATCATCTTAAATGGTGATGGGAGCAATCAACAAAGCTACAAGGGAGGTTGTGGCTATGACATAGGAATGACAGGTGTGTTTCTGGATCCCATCAATGATGATGGTGCTAACAGAGGAGGCCAAATTGATGGGATAGTTATTATTGTTGGTAGGAGTAACTACAGCCCTTCCTTGCGGCAGCAGTTTATTGGCACTGCCGGGCTCTGGGAATAGTAGGGAGGAGATGGAGGGGGGTCGGGGTCCCGAACCTCGGGGGGGTTAAGCAGGCTGGTCGGATCGGGGTGGTCAGGACCAGGAGATGCCCTGGGGTGAAATGGGCTCCAGAACGTAGTCCTTCAGTTCTGGTCCCCATACCCAAGGGCTCCAATGGTTCTGGGCCAGTGGCCCGGATGGCTCCATTACCTCGTCCAACTCGAGCAGTGTTGTGCAATGCCAGATCTATTAGGAACAAGATGACCATTATTGCTGACCCTGTTGGGACAGCTGATCTAGCTTGCATCACCAAGACCTGGTGGGATGATAATTCTGACCCCATTCTGGAGGTAGCTTTTCCAAACGGTTTCTCGGTGATACACCGCTCGAGAGCGGACTGCAGGGTTGGGGGTGTAGCCATATGTTTTAGATCAGAATTGGGTCTTGTGGGAGTGCCAGTTGAGGATTCCAGACTGTTTGAGTGCACCATTGTTGCAAGTGTGGGGTGCAGGATCGTTCTCATCTACCGTCCACCCAGGGACAAGAAACTGTTCCTGCAGGAATTCACGGACTTCATTGTCGACAAGGCATTTGAGTCTACCAGATTGCTGATACTTGGTGACTTCAATGCCTGGGTCAATGATGAATTCTTGCAGTTTGGTTGGGATTTCCTCCAACTTATGTGTTCGTTGGACCTCACAAAGGTAGTTACCTCTGCAATTAATGATCATGGTTATTCACTCGATCTGGTTTTTCTCCTAGGCTTGGAGGCCACCAATTTGGTGGTGGAATCAGTTGGTTGGTTGGACCACCACATCATAAGATTCAATTTCTAGGCTCACTTCTATAGGCCTGCCCCTGTGGAGATGGTCAGAGACCGCCCTTTGAGGGATATGTCTCCCGATGGTCTATTGGCTGTATTGGACCTATCGAGTTTACTGGATGCAAGCAGGAGTCCTGAGGACTTGGTCCTGGCCTATAATAAGGCCATGGCGGATGCCCTGGACTATATCACTCCTGTCCATGTTCATCCTCTCTCTTCACCCTCAGTCCCCTTGGTTTGATGGGACCTTGAGGGAGTTGAGATGAGTTGGACGAAGGCTAGAGCATTGCTGGTGGAAATCCTCCCTGGATGCTGACCACCTCAGATTGATGGAACTTCATCAGCTCTGTCAACCAACAATCACCCGTAAGAAGGCAGAGTTCCTGTCCAGGGAGATTGCGGAAGCTCAGAATCAACCAGCTCTGCTCTTTCAGATTGTAGACAGGCTGTGCAACCCAACCTGTCTACAGGTCCAAGGAGCATTTTCACAATCTAAGTGTGATGAGTTTGCTCAATTCTTTGCTGATAAGGTGGCCAGCATCAGGGCATAGATCCAACCAGCTCACTCTATGGGGCTGACGGCGGTCAGTGCCTGTTCACTGCACCTCACTGCACCTCGGTTTTCTTGATCTTCTTTCAACCGGCCGGAGATTGTTGATTTTGTGCAGATTATCCAGAATATGCAGTAAACCTACTGTTGTTTGGACCCGAGCCCAACACGCCTCATTTTGGGGTGTACTGATTCAATCAGCCCAATCCTGGACAAGATTGTGTGGTGCTCCTTAGAGATGGGTGAGTTCCCTAGCTCCTTGAAGGAGGCGGTGGTTACACCACTCCTTAAGAAAACTTCTCTGGACCCAAACTGCTTGGCTAACTACAGACCCATCTCTAACCTTCCTTTTCTAGGGAAGGTGATTGAGAAAGTTGTCATGCTGCAGCTGGGAACCACATTACCATCCATGATCTCTACGATCCTCTCCAGTCCAGTTTTCAGAAGAGGAATAGTACCGAGATGGCTCTGGATTGGGTGCTCAATGATCTCCTGATGGCTAGAGATCAGAAGCGCCATTCCATCTTGGTGCTTCTTGATCTCTCATCAGCTTTCGACACCGTGGACCATGGGGTGTTGCTTGAGCACCTGAGGGTCACCTGTAGCCTGGCTGGTCCAGTCATCAGGTGGTTCCAATCTTTCCTCTCTGACAGGTCTCAGAGGGTGGTGTCCGGGTTGTTTTCCTCGGACTCAGTCTTTGTCTTGTGGGGTCCCTCAGGGCTCAGTGCTCTCCCCAATGTTGTTTGCGGTGTATATGCTGCCTCTAGGAGACATTGTAAGATGGTATGGGCTGAGGTTTCACTGCTACGCAGATGATATCCAGCTCTACCTGTCTTTTGCTCCCAACCAGGATAGTGCTTTCTTGGTCTTCAACAGCTACCTCACAGAAATCCAGGATTGGATGAAATCCAGCTGGTTGAAATTGAACTCCAATAAGACTGAGGTGTTGGTTGTGGATCCAGGTCTCCGCATAGAGGGGTTGGTGGCAGGGTGTCCCTTTGGGCTACGGCTCAGGAATAGTCAGCTGCCTTCTTCTGAACAGGTGTGTGACCTAGGGGTGCTCCTTGATAACAGACTGACACTGCATTCACAGGTGTCTGCAGTTGTCAAGTCCTCTTTTTATCATCTCAGGAATATTGCTTGGATCAGGCACCTTGTTTCATCCGGTGACCTGCCAACACTGATCCATGCCTTTGTGTCCTTGCTCCTGGACTACTGCAACTCCCTCTACCTAGGGCTTCTGGGGGTTGATATCCACCACTTGCAGCTGGTGCAGAACACTGCAGCGCGGCTGTTGACTGGGGCTCCTTGTTCGAGCCACATCACACTTGTGCTGCACGAACTGCACTGACTGCCCATTCAATGGCGGATCACCTTCAAGGTCGGTCTTCTGACCTTTAAAGCCCTACATGGACAGGGTCTGGGCTACCTGCAAGAGTTCCTGGTTCCTTACCTCCCTGCCCACTCACTCCGCTCAGCTGATGAGGGGTTGTTAGAGATTCCCAGGGTACGGCTGAAAACTTCTGGTTCGCATGCTTTTATGTTTGTGGTCCAACCCTGTGGAATTCTCTGCCTCATCAGATTTGAGAGTGCCAGGCCATGGGAAGCTTTAAAATAGCTTTGAAGACTTTTTTGTTATTCTGCCAGGCATTTGGTGAATAGCCTTGCAATATAATAATAAAAATAATAATAATAATAATAATAATAAAATTTATTTGATTAAGCGCCTTTCAAATATTTCAAGGCACTTTACAGTCTTCATACATTTATCATAATCAAGGTGCTCCTGCTTGTTTTCGTATTTTATTACTTGATTTTAACTGTTTTTGATACTTATGTTTTGTTCTTCTAATTGTTTTTATGAATTGTACAGTGCTTTGATTTTAGAGATTGTGCTCTATAAATAAAATTATTATTATTGCTTACAACAGGCATTGAAATAGTTCAAAGAACGATGCCAGCACAACCTGGGAGTTGATGGCACCCTGTAAAGGGCCCAGGACAACCAATGGCGAAGGGGTAGATGCTGATGATGTGGGCTGCATATGTTCCGTAGTAGGTATGGCAGTGGAGGAGCCCAGCCTTGCTGTCTCAATGATGGTTAGGGGGGCTGTTGACATCAGCACCAGGGCAGATGATGACGAGGACTTTCCTTCCTTCAAAGCAGACCTCAACCTCACCAGCAAAGCATGAGCTTTATCCTTATGCTTGTGGTGATGGCTAGAAGAGGAGAACTTCACTGATAACTTATCCTTGTTTTTGTCCTTAGTCCTTGATGACCGCAGTGGTGACAGTGTCACCGAATGCCAGGGAGTATACTTTCTGGAGGCAGTGAAATGAGAGGGAGAAGCCAGCTTGGAGTCTACTGCCTTAGCTTGAGCTTCCATGGCCTCGATGGTGATGAAGGTTTATGCAGTCTTCTTTCGATGTCTCCTCATGGCCTGGTTGAATCCCTGGCAGATCTTGCAGGTCCTGACATTATCGGACAGGACCAAACAGCAAACACAAACTGTGCATCATCCTTGTAGATCTTGTAGCCGTGGGTACAAAACATAAAGAAAAGTTCTTTCAAAGGCAGAATAAAAGGATGTTGATAAACAAAAAGCAATGTTAGAAAACAATAAAATCGAAGAAAATGATGACATTGTTTCTCTTCGGGTCCGATGATCGGTCGAGGGCAGGAGAAAGAACTGAGGATTGATGGGGCCACTCACAATTACATAGGCTCTGACATTGCATGTCATCATGTTCAGCCCCCGGCTAGCAAATGTTTCTGAGTGGTTCTGACTCAGACAGTTTACAGTTCCAAAGATGTGGCCCAATGGAGGAGATATGTTTGGTGAAAACCCATGGTGCTGAGGATAACCAAAAGAGAAAGACGTGAAATTAAAAATGCTTACCCTCCAGCATGAATCTGAGGTATCTTCTGTAATTTTGTTGAATCTTGACATAAAGATATGCATCTTTCAGGTCCAAGGCACACATCCCCTTGCTGTAGTAGGGGAATGAGCGACTATAGTGAGACCACTCAAAATTTCTTATATTCTAAGAACTTGTTCTGGCCTCTTAGGTACAGACCAGGATGTAAATCCCCAATCCATTTTGTATTAGGACATACTGGGAGTAAAACCCCCGATTCTGTTCCAGAACAGGATTCGGTTCTATGGTCTTTTCTAAAGAAGTGTTTACTTCTGCTTGCAGGATTGACAAGTGACCTGTGGGGTAATAACAAGATCAAGGAGGTTGCTTTGGAGGACTGGACAGCAATTCCAGAGCATTGCCTTCTTCTGTAATCTCCAAGACCCACTTATATTTAGTGATCTCCCTCCAATTCTGTAGGTAGGAGATTCTGCCCACCACCTGTATTCCCTACAGCATAGGTGGATGGGAAGGTAGAAAGAACAAGGGTAGCATGTTGACTGCCAGTACCAGCTCTTTTAGGAACTTTGGAATGGGATCCTGAAGTTCAGGGCCCGGGTGAAGTGCCTTTCCATGTCCTCTTCCACAAGCAGACCTTCCAAATGGTCTTCTAAACTGGCCCCTACCACAACCTCATTGAGGTGCTGGGTTGAATGCCTTTAGAAATTTCAGGGTCATTTTTGATGACTGTAGATCACAGAGTGTCACTTCAGCATCATTAACAAATAGCTTGTATCCCCAAAATGGGGAGCTAAGAACAGCTTGCATGACATATTAGGCAAAACCTGCCACGCTTAGCTAAAAGTAATGGTGCAGGCAAATGCCAGAACAGAGGCATCCAAGGCATCATAGGCTGATGTGAGTAAATGCTTTCCAGTATCCAGTCCAGCAGTGAGTGTCTTGGAAAAGTCAGATCTTTCAGGAATCAATCTTCACCACTGATTTGCACTTATGGGTCTGGGGGCCAGAGGCACAAGGACCCGCAGGAGCAAATTTGTTGCAGGCAGGGAGCCTACATTGGGTACTGATAGTGCCTATGCACCTTACATGGTGCCACATACACAAGCTAATAACTATCACTGACTCCCTCAGCACCTAATTTCTGTAATCGTTCATGGTATCAGAAAAGGGATTGGCACCAGTTCTTTCCTCCAGTGTCACTAGTGATGCTGAAGGAGAGGACACCACTGCCTCTGGTGACGGATGTGGCACCAGCCATGCTGTCAGTCTTTGGCCCGGCACTGAGTGCAACACCGGTGATGGTGTCACCCCGGTTCCTGCGCTGCAACAGCTCTGGGGTCAGTGTCAGACCTGATATCGGGCCCAACACTGTGGTTGACACCAGCAGCAATTATGGTGATGAAACCATCTCTGGGCCTGTTGTCGACCCTGACCCCAGCACCAGAGGTGACACTGGCTCAGAGTCTAATGATGGCCAGGAGGTGGTGTTCTCTCCAGAGCCTTTGGGTGACATCGTCACTGGTAGGGACAGGGGCCACCCTATGAGGACTATACAGCTCTGCTCTCCCCACCTGGGGACATTCCCCCATGGGCACCAACTGGTTAGTTCTGTGGTACAGGATGATCTAGTTTGGGTAGTCCTGTCAGGCCTTCCCCTTGGGTGAGGTCCCCTGTGCACCCTGCAGCCCATGTAGTGGACCTAGAGATCCCTGCAGCTCTGTTCCCTCCCAGGCCTCTGTAAGTATTGCAGCAATTACCTTGGTACATGGGTCCTAAGGAGCCAGCTACCTAGGAACAGCACAGAGAGATCGTTGGTGCCTTAAAGCAATACCACAGTGAGTCTGACAGTGTTCAGTTTTGGACCCTCCCCGGCACCACCATCCTCTGGGTTCAGTGCCTCTTCTCCGTCAACATTCTCTTCCAAGGACAATGAATACTCAATCCACTTGTCCTCAGTTTCTGAGTACACCTTGTGCCAGAGATTCCTGGTGGATGTACTTGAGGAGTTGGACGATGGATCCTATTCAAGCTGCGATTTGATATCCTTGCCATTTGGGACTCCTCTGAACTTTCAGCGATAGCTCTACAGTCATCACTCACAGCAGTAATCTTCTTTCTTCAATGGGGTCCTTTAGCATCAGTATTTTGCAGTTCAGCTTTGAAGACTCCAGATGTGTCCCTGCTCCACTGAAGATCGCAACGCCAGACCTCCGGAGGTAAGTATGGGGTGAGGGTGTGTGTGGGAAGGGTGTGTGTTCAGAGGGTAGGTGCGGGTTGGGGAAGGGGGTGTTGCGGACAATGAACCTTTTTCTTTTTTTCAGGTACAAAAAAAAAACCAGACACTGCACCACGGGATGGTTTTCTTTCTTTACAGGTGAAATAAAACAAATGTTGGGCACACTGGAGTGAGCTCCCAGTGTTCCCCATGACTTTCAGGGGGGTAATGTTGGCCACACTGGGGTGGGCTTCCAGTGTGTCACACAATGGGGTGGGGTGGGGAGGAACATGTCAACGCAGTCGGCTTTTTGTGAGTGGAGGCACACTGGGATGGGCTCCCAGTGTGCCACACAATGTGGGGGGGTTGCGGACATGCCGACATGGGGATTGCACCCCCGATGTCAACCTTATTTGGGGACTGTGTGGCAGCGGCCCTCTGCTGCCTTGTTTATTGAAATGTTTCAGCAGGAAAGGCACGTACAGAAGGTGTGTCATCTGTGCCGCTGCATGACGAGCTTGTCTCTGATTGCAGCGGCACATTTCTAACAAGGCATGTTTATTGAAATGTTGCACCCCCGATGTCAGCCTTATTTGAGGATTGTGTGGCGGCAGCCCTCCGCTGCCTTGTTTATTGAAATGTTTCACCAGGAAAGGCACATACGGGAGGCATGTCATCTGTGCCGCTGCATGACGAGCTTGTCTCTGATTGCAGAGGCACATTTCTTACAAGTTGTGTCCACTTTATATAATTCTTGTATCAGCGCTAGCATGCTGGCTAACTGGGGAATAAGGGATGCACCTACTAAAGCATGCCCTGCATTCGTCAACACTGATACACCTCTGCATTTCTCCTACTACCACAAGATGTTGCTTGTGCAAGCACAAGACAACATAAAAAAGAGTTACCATTTTGGGTTTCGCCCAACTGGTTTAACGATTCTAGGTTCGCTCTTTTAATTTCGCCCTTATCACATAAAACCCAGAAAAGGTCCAGTAGGCCCATCTAGTCTGCCCTATTTTCCCTGTCTATCACTACACCCTGGACTCTGTTTGGTCACAGGTGTCCCTTCCTCTTCCCTTACCTCTATTTATTATATCCATGTGCTTATCCAACGCATGTCTGAAGATCACCACTGTCTTCGCCTCTAACACATCTTCTGACAGGCTGTTCCAGGCATCCACCATCCTTTCTGTAAAGAAGTATTTCCTCACATCCCTCTTAAATATCCCCTCAAGCTTTATAGCATGCCCTTGTGTTCTGGTGCTCCCCTTCCTGTGAAATAGTCTCCCTTCCTATACCTTGTTCACCCCCAGGAGGTACTTATAGGTCTCAATAGTGTCCCCTCTTGCTCTCCTCTTCTCTCCTCCATTGAGTACATGTTGAGCTCCTGCAGACTCACCTCATATGGTTTCTCATGCAACCCCAGCACCATTATAGTAGCCCTCCTCTGGGCTGCTTCTACCCTGTTGATATCCTTGCAGAGAAGCGACCTCCAGAACTGGACACAGCACTCTAAGTGGGGTCTCCCAAGTGAGCAAAACAGGCAACACCACCTCCCTTGTCCCTCTAGAAATTCCCTTCCCTAGATGGCCCACTGATGCAGTGGTAGCGCTACCACTTGTGATGCCAATCAGGGCCGGTCTTAACCATTCTGGGCCTCTGTGCAGTCCCCTGCCAGGCCCTATCACTCCATTCCCTGTGCCCCCCATCCAACATTTACACCTAACTAACCCTCCCTGTTCTGTATTAATAAAGCAGTACCAGGTCTACTATTTTAACCAGCATATTTTAATTAGTGCCATTGACAGCATTGAATTATTTTACTTCACCACTGGAAATTAATCTGACTGAGCCTGGAGCAAGAACTTAAGTAAGTACAGTACTACTATCATATTCATTTCTGTAAGGACAGGGACATCATCACTGGACACTCACGCATCTGATACTCTTGATTTGCCAAAAGGTTAAACAGCTTAACTTTTCTGGAGGTGCGAGTGAGAGAGAATAGAGTAGATTATCATGGGATGCCACATAAGGTTGCCACCTGTCAGTTTTTTTACCTGGTGATCAGGTTTTCATGGTCCCTATCAGGAAATCCAGTTTTGCTCTGTGCTGGTAAGGTTTTTGAGCCATTTTGAGTGCTCACATACTTTTGGAACAGATTTTGTCATATCATTCATGGTTTCAGCTACATGTTCAGGTTACAAACAAGTTCTCTTGTCAATATAGCCCTTTGTTTGTGAAAGCAGTCAACCTGGGAGGTGTAAAGTATAGCCATTAACACCATTAGCACTTACTTAACCTAATCTTTTCCACTGCTGCAAAGCTGCCCCACCTTTTGTAATAGTAACAGAGCCAGTTGCCTTCCACTTTCATTTGCTGGTAAACATTTATATCGCTAACAAAATGTAGGCATTTTTAAATGTTTTAAATTATTTTTTTTCCTCAAGAAAAAAGTATGGGCCCCCAAGGTGCAGAGGCACAGTTTGCACCTAGCTAAGGCAGGCCCTGATGCCAATGACCCAGGTTCTGCAGTGAATCCAGGCTGTCAGAGCATCGGCTGGGGGGAGGAGGAGGAGGAGGAGGAGTAAGCATCCATAGGACTGCTCTCCTCCTCGGGGAGGGGGCCTGAAGCTTGCCTGACCCCTGGTGGAAGCTGGGAGAAAGGCAGACCAAGTCAAGAAGGTCAGGAGGCATTGCAGACATAATTGCACATCACACGGAAGCACATGGCATGCACCATGACACCACTGCACATCACGTGGGAGCACGTGGCATGCACCATGACATCATTGCACCTCACACGGGAGCACGTGGCATGCACCATGATGTCATTACACATTACATCTCCCAGGGACTGAAAACCAGGGGAAAAAAATCTGGCAGCAGGATGACAAGTGCCCGCAGGCCCCATACCTGACCAGCTGCCACGCCAACCCAACATGGATCTGTTCTGCAGTGGGGCTTGGTGAACCCTGTCAACCCTGCTGGGGGGATCCAAGCCCTGGGGAAAGATGACTGGCAGGTAAGTCCAGGCAGACGTCGGCGTGACAGGGCTGGGGCACTCATTGGAAGGAGGGCCAACTGGGAAGGAGAGAAAAAAAAGAAAGCCCCCTCCCTATGCAACCCAGCAACTGGCTTGCCTACTGCCTTGTTGCTCTGCCTCACCATCTTGCGAACATCAGATATGATCACCCCAAGGTCTCTCGCTTGCTTGCTAACTTTAAGCACCCCCCCCATCTTATATACAGCCCCTGGGTTTCCCCACCCCAAGTGCATGACTTTGCACCTTTTGGCACTGAAACCCAGCTGCCACTCCCTAGACCACTCCTCTAGTTTCCCCAGATCCCTTTTCTCTCCACCCCCTTCTGGGTGTCCACCAAGTTGCAGATTATTGTGACATTTGCAAAATGACACACCTTCCCATCCAGTTCCTCAGCAATGTCACATATGAAGACACTGAAGAGGACAGGACCCAGTATCAATCCCTGTGGTACTCCATTGGTCACAGTCTCATCGTTCGAGGGACTGCCATTTACCACCACCCTCTGCCTCCTGTCTTTCAACCAGTTAGATACCCAGCTCACCACCTTCTCCACCACCTCCAAATTAAGTTTCTTCATTAGTCTCCTGTGTGGTACAGTGTCAAAGGCCATACTGAAGTCAGGATGGGCCACATCCACTGCCCTCCCCAATCCACCCCCCTAGTTACCCAGTCAAAGAAATCAATTAGATTTGTTTGACATGACCTTCCCCCATGAAGCTGTGTTGCTGGTTGTCCTGCAGTCCATTTGTCTCCTGGTACTCCTTCAGTCTCCCTTTCAGCAAGGACTCAATTACAGTAACTTCCTCGCCACTGATGTGAGACTGAGTGGTTTGTAATTGCTAGCCTCCTACCTACTGCCACTCTTGTACAGAAAGGACCATGTCGGCCCTCCTCCTGTCCTCCAGAACCACCCGTCTCCAATGAAGTGTGAATAGTGTTGCCAGAGGGATGATTAGCACTGTGCTCAGTTCCTTCAGTACCCTTGGGTGGATCCCGTCTGGCCCCATCGCCTTGTTTTCCTTTAGGGCTTCCAACCCCCGGTGGACTCGCACTTCCATAAATGGACTTGTGGCCACTTCCCTCAGTGCCTGTTAACTCCTTCTCGCCATAGGAACTCTTTGAGAATTCCACCACTTGTGTCCTGTATACTCTTAACACTGCATCCTTGGCTTTTCTAAGCAAAATCAAGCCATAATCAGCATGTCACAAACAAATGCATTACATTCTCCACTCCTGGGTCTGTGTGGCGGCTGATTGTGTTTGTCTGTGTCTGTAGCTTAGTTTTTGTGGATTTATTTGGTTTTCTGCTTGGAGTAACTATGCCATTCTTGCTCACTACATCTGTGAAAGTCTCCTGGATGGGATTTCTGCAAAACATCATCACCAGGTATCTGCATTTTCATTTTAAAAGCAACTTTTTGGAATCTATCCCAAGCAAAACATAAGTCAATCAACCACGTCTGACAAATTCAGTGACTCTGGGTCCTGCTTGAATCCACATTTTCGTCTGACCTTCTCCTAAAGGATCTGTGTGTAGGCTTTTCAACAACCTCTTTGAATGACAAAGGAAGCATACAAACACAAGGATTTCACATCCTGCATATGCGAAGGCACAGTTCATCACCTTCTCAACATTTTCAATTGAAAGCAACTTTTAATGTACTTGTCTCTAAGGGCTATCTATCCAACAACCAAAGCTGGCCTTCATAAAATGTCTAATACTGCTGTTACTACTTATGTCAGAAAACATACACCCTAACCCTGGCCTTCCCCCATGAGTTGGTGCCAAAGAACAAGTCAAGACTGGGACACTCACCTTGGCAAGTATCAACATCTGTAACCTCCTCAATAAACTCGACTCCATCATAGCCTGGACAGCACATCACAACCCTGATATTCTGTCCGTAATTGAGACATGGCTTTCCCCAAAGATCCCGGACTCAGCAATATTGATCCCAGGGTATACAGTCTTCAGGCAAGACAGGCTGTCCAAGAGAGGTGGAGGCTGTGCCCTTTACCTAAAAGAATCTCTTAAGGGTCATGTTTTCACTGTGCCTCTCCCTGAGAATGACATCCAGGTCCTTGCCATGAAGATACTGCTTGGAGCACAAAACAAAAACCTGACAGTGGAATCAATCTATATCCCTCCAAGCTGACCAACCAAGGGCTAAACCGCATACTAGACTTCATACACTCATTTAATCAAAACGCAGAAACAATCTAGCTTGGTGACTTCAATGTGAACTGGTCCTCCCCCAGTGCGAACAAATATAAGGACGCACTGACTACTGCTAACTTCTCGCAAATGGTCCAATCACCCACAAGGGTGAACTACAGAACAGGTACTACCACCGTTCTGGACTGGGTTCTCATGAACTGCCCAGATCACATCACAAAAACAGCAGTTCTCTCTGACAGTTTAAGCGACCACTCCCCAATCCTTTGCTCCTGGTCGAACAAATACACTAAGCCTCCTCCCAAAACTATTAACAGCAGGAGACTTATTCCTGGTCATCTTGGGTCTCTAAAAATCCTTCTATGAGACCATGATTGGTCTCTGATAGACACAGCCTCCAACATTGACACTGCTCTTGAATATTTTATCCACAGCTTTAACAGCGCCTGTGATGTCCATGCCCCATTCAAAAAAACACAAGATTAAAGGTGTCAACAACCCTTGGATTAACTCTGATCTTCTAGAACAATTGAGGTCCCGGGATCATCTTTGGCATCTGGCCAACTTGACTGGCACCCGGACTGATACCCAGGCTTACAAAGCAGCAAGAAATTCTTGTACTAGAGCAATTCAAAATGAAAAGGCAAGATACAAGCACACTCGCTAACTCATGGAAAGACAGGAAGAAGTTTGGGGCAAATCATTCTGAAGTTACTGGACATATCCCCAAAGTATCACCATCTATGCTCAATGTAAATGGCAGCCTCACTCTGGACCAGGTCACCATGGCTATCGCTTTTAATGTGGCATTCACTGATCTTAGTCATGTGCTTCCTCCAACCTTCTTTGACCCCCCCACCGGACTCTCCAGGCATGGACAAAGCAAGAATAACACAGGGCCATCCACCTTTCTATTTTAAAACTATCTCGGAGGCCCTAGCCAAAAAACAACTGCTCAAAGTGCTAGGGAGGTCCAGATTCAGTGGCGACTCCCTAGACCTGAAACTCCTTGCCCTCACCATTGACAAAGTCCTGACCCCACTCACCAAAATCCTTAACCGATTCCTAATGCTTTCTCAGTTCCCCCAAATATGGAAATCTGCTGTTGTGACACCAGTTCACAAAAATGGGGATAAGACCCTAACCTCTAACTACAGAGCCATGTTCATTCTTCCCCCTCTCTCAATAGCACTGGAGAGGATAGTTGCCAATCAACTTACAGAATACCTTGCTAACCACAACCTGCAATGTCAGGAGCAGCATGGTTTTCGAAAAGGACATAGTACCACCACAGCTCTCCTTGAATTGACCACTTACATCCATAATGCTCTGGACCAGGGACATCTTGTCAGTGCCACCTTCATCAATTTGATGAAGGCGTTAGACACTGTCAACCGCTCCCTGATATTTGAACAATTATTTTGCCTTGGCCTCTCAGGTGACGCCGCACGTTGGTTCCAAAGCTACCTTAGCGACCGAACCCAAGAGGTCAGAGTTGGTGAGTCCCTCTCACCTTCCCATCTGAGTCACTCTAGAGTTCCCCAAGGGCCCATCTTGAGTCCCTTGCTTTTCAGTATTTTTCTGAACAATAGAAACATAGAAACATAGACTTTGATGGCAGATAAGGACCACTAGGCCCATCTAGTCTGCCCATTCCCCTACCTACAGGATAGGCCGTAGATCCTAGTTAACCAACAGCCTATATCTTCCTGCCCCCCACAAGAAATGAAAATTATGTACCTACCGTAATTCTTGATCTTCTTGGACGAGTCTCCACCACTCATTCACACTAGTGGATTAGCGCGGAGGCACTAGGACCATCGGGGCAAACTTTTTGCTGGAGGGAGTCGGCCCGCGAGAGAGAGCGGTGGTGCCCCTTGAGGCCTGGCGCCCTGAGGAGCCGCGGCGCGCGGCTTGGCCTCGGCCAGCAGCATGACTATCTCGGCGACAACCCTCCAACCGCCTCAGTACCTTTTTACCAAGGAGGTGCAGCCAAGAACTAACGTAAGAGTAATCCACCTTAAAAACGGACATAAGATAGTCCGTATGACCCGTGTAAGAAGGGTCAGCAAAGAAGTCCTCACGGCCTAAAGATTTGAGGGAGTGAAGACCACACAGCGGTGAGCTCGGGGATGGAGGGGGCATAGAATGAGTGGGGGAGACTGCCCAAGAAGATCAAGAATTACGGTAGGTACGTAATTTTCATATCTTCCTGGACATAAGTCTCCACCACTCATTCACACTAGTGGGAGAGTACCAGCTGATAATCCCCAAAAGGGCGGGCAGGAGAGCCAGAGCTCACGCTGCCTAAGATAGGAAGCCCATTAAGGACAGTTCTGCCGACGCGGAATGTCACCTGGTATGAACATCCAGTGCATAATGCTTAACGAATGTATGCACTGAGCTCTAGGTGACGGCGCAGATATCCGCAATTGGAACATTGCTAATCTCCGCCAAAGATGCCATGACATTAACCTAGTAGAGTGAGCGTACACTCTACCCTCCAATTTAACTTGAGCCATGGAGTAGCAATGTCAAGGCATGCCACTAACCATGATGAGATGCATCTGATAGCGATAGGTTGACCCAGCCGGTGTCGCTGAAAGAAACAAACAGTTGTTGAGTCTTGTGAAAATTCTTGGTTCTATCTAAATAGAACCAAGGCTCTCTTAACATCCAAGGAATGAAGAGATGTCCCCTTCATTTTGAAATTAGCAGGTAAGAGGGAAGTACCAGAGGTTGGTTTAGATGGAATTCTGACACAACCTTGGGAAGAAATTTAGGATGAGTACTGGAGAACTACCTTGTCTTTATGGAATACAGTATAGGAGGGTCCGTCACCAAGGCATGAATCTCCGAGACCCTGCGGGCTGAGGTAATGGCCACCAGGAAGGCAGTCTTCCAGGTAAGAAATTTTAGCTCACAGGTAGCTAGGGGCTCGAAAGGCTTCCGAGTGAGCATGTCCAGCACCAGGTTAATGTCCCAGGCTGCAACTGGACACTTAACAGGGGGTCTGGTATGAAGAATCCCCTTAAGAAATCTCTTCACCATAGGAAGCTGAGCCAGAGTCAAGGAAGAAACGGCCTGGGAACGCTGAGATGGCACTAAGGTGAACTTTAACTGTGGAGTACTGAGACCTGAGTTTGATAGGTCCAAAAGATACTCCAGAACTTTGTCAGAGGACAGGAAAAGGATTCCAAGAGGACTTTGCACACCAGAGAGAAAGCTGCTTCCATTTGGAGCGTCGTTTTGGTGGCTGGCTTCCCGCAGCCAGAAGGATGTCCGAGACTCTACGAGAGCGTTGAACCGATTCTTACTTCCTCTTCATGAGCCAAGCATGAAGGTGAAGTGATTTCAGGTTGGGATGGACCAATGAACCCTGAGTCAAAGATTGATTTGCAAGGGAAGTGGTCTCGGAGAGGCTGCCAACATACTGTTGAGCAGAGAAAACCATAGTTGCCGAGGCCAGGAGGGAGCAATGAGAATCATCTTGGTCCCCTGAGACTCGAACTTGAGAGAACCTCTGATTAGAGGAAGCGTGGAAAGGGCAAGAAAGCGTTTTGTCCACCGCAGCCTGAACGCATCCTGACAGAAAATGCCAGGCCCTGGATTTCTGGAGCAGAAGAGGCAGTTTTGCGTTGAGTGGGGATGCAAAAGGTCCAGGTCTGGAGTCCCCACTCTTCAAATAGTGACCCGAGCTAACGGCTGGATCGAGACCACTCGTGGGTCTGCCGTTCTGCTGAGGTGGTCTGCTGATCGTTTTGTATACCTGGCAGATAAACCGCCTGAATCAGAGACTTGTGCTCCAAGCACCACTCCCACACCCTCACTGCTTCCTGCAAAGGGTAAGAATGAGCACCGCTTGCTTGTTGATGTAATACATCACAGCTTTGTTGTCCGTTTGAGCGAGAATGTTCTTGTGACAAAGGATATCCTTCAGAGCCTCGGATCGCGAGGACCGCTCCTCATCTCCAGGACATTTATGTGGGAGATGAGTTCGAACTGAGTCCATACACTTGATTGTGAAGGAGACAGTGAGCTCCCCATCCCATTAGGGCGTATCTGTGGTGATGGAGATCTGATGATCCGGGAGCAAAGGGAACCCTTCCAGGAGATTGCTCTCTTGAGTCCACCAGGTGAGAGACCTTCGAAGGGGCTCTGTCACCTTGATGGGATAAGACTGGGGGTGAGAGGTGGAGACCACTGAGTGGAGAGCATCCATTGGGTGGTTCTCATGTGCAACCGGGCCAGGGGTACAGTGAACACCGAGGATGCCATGAGACCCAACATGCGTTGCATCGAGACAGCTGTAACCGATTGGTTCTCCCTGATGTAACGGGCCATCCGAAGGATGTCGAGTCTTCTGTCCTCTGGAAGGAAAGCCTTCACGGAAGAGGTATCTAGAAGCGCCCCTATGAAAAGGAGCCTCTGGAGGGCTGCAGTTGGGATTTTTCAAATTCAGCAGAATTCCATGGACGAAGAAGACGAGAAGTCGTTGCACGGCTTCCAAAGTCCCTTGGCTGGAAGGGCTTGCAGCAAATCGTCCAGGTAGGGAAACACGAGTCCTATCTTCCTGAGATGCGCATGAACTGCACAACACTTTGTAAAACTGCTGGCGAGGATAGCCCAAAAGGCAGGACTCTGAACTGATAATGCCGACCCAGGCTACAAACCTGAGGAACTTGCGTGGGTCGGGTGGATGGGGATATGCTGTAAGCATCCTGCATATCCAGGAGGCCAGCCAGTCATGCTGATGCAGGGGTAACAGGGCACCTAGGGAATCATTTTGAATTTCTCCCAGGGGAGAATTTGTTTAACTTCTGAGGTCTAGAATGCAAGATTCCCACAGATTTCTTTGGAACCAGGAAGTAATGGGAGTAGAACCTCAGGCCGTGAGATGCGAGGCACTAGTTCTATTGCCCTGTTGCTTAGAAGGCCCTGGATCTCGGGCGCGGTGAGGAGGTTGACTGAGAGGCCGACAACCTGGGTTGTCGCCTGGGAGGATAATTCGGGGTTTCCAAAAATTGAGAGAATAACCTCGCAAATTATCCGAGGGACCCATTTGTCCGGTTATGGACTTCCACTGGTTGAAGAAGTACATCAGGACGACCTCCCTACGGAGGAGAAAGTTCCACCTCAGGCAATGTGGATGAACTTGGGCCAGCATTATAGGTGGCGCTGGGGCTTTAGGCCCCGCGCTTTCTGCTGGCGCTTTCTTTTGGGGTTGGGCAGGTTGGCTTTTATGGAAGCTTCCCTGCCTCTGCCTCGAAAGGACTGAAGACTATGAAACTGATGCCTGTTCACATGCTGCCCCGAGAGGGAGCAGGCAGAGGTCTGGCCAACTACAGGCTTACTTGGTCTCTGAGTGGCCTCTAAGGCTTGTTCCACCTGAGGCCGAAAAGAAAGGAGCCATCAGGCAGCGCCATTACCTGCTGCTGAGCATCATTCGTGAAGCAGAAGTACGCAGCCAGGAATGGCGTTTAGTACAAATACCCGCGGCTGCTGAGCGAGAAGCAGTGTCGAAAGCATCCATAGCGGCATTGACCTGTTGGTTATTGGACTCAATACCTTTAGTAATGGTGAGAAGAAGCTCTGACTTGGAGTCCGAATCCGAAGAGCTTCAACCATTCTTTTCAAAGAGTACCACAGGATATACTCATACTGAGAAAAATAGCCTTGATAACTGGCATACGATACTAGAGTGGAGGCAGCAAAGACTCTCTTACCTAATGTATCAATCTTACCAGACTCTTTGTTAATAGGTCGAGCTGTAGCAGTTTGAGGAAGAACGACCTTATCATTCTCTGCCAGGACTACAATAGGATCCGCAAAGCTTGGGATGCCAAATGGGACAATCCTTGGGAGCTGAATACTTTTTATCAATGGATTTAGCCACTGAGGAATAAGAGCAGGATTATTCCATACCATTTGAGACAGCGTCCTCGAAGGAAGGCTGGATCGGAGGAGTCAAATCAGAGGGATCTCCGAGGCATGAAGGTACTGAAGTCTTAATATCTTCCCAGGATCGATGTCTGTAGTCTGGAGAGAAAGTGGATCTCAGGTTCTTCAACAGAGACTTAAAGGACAGGTCCTCACCACAGGCTCTGTAGCAAAGAAAGATCCTGTTTCCTCCACTTCATCACCCAACCGAAGGTCTGGGTCAGGCTCAACATCATCTCCTGATGGTCCAGGAAGGACTGTTTGGACAGGAAAGGAGTGAAAATTAGGAGAGGAGGAAATAGCAGAGAAACAAGGAGAGTCCCCGAGGGCCCCCGGCGCCGAGAAGACAAAACGGGTTGAAAACGGCACCGCAGAAGGGCACGGCGCCGAAGAGGCACGCGTCACCGCAAGCGGCGCAGCTGATGGCGCCGCCCGACCAAGCGGCGCCGCCAACGCACCGCAGACCAGCGGGCGCCGCCGGACGTGCCGCCACACCCAACGGCGCTGCAGGCGGCGCCGCAAGACCACACGGCGCCGCGGACAGTGCCGCAAAGCCCAGCGGCACCGAAAACGGCACTGACAAGCCGACAGACCCCGTGGAAGGTGCCGGAAATGCCCCAGGAACCTGGACAGCTAGAGAAGGAAAAAAAACAGGAGATAAGGGCATCGGTGTGGCCCCCTGCGCCGCAGCCATGTGAGGGGGGGAAACACCTAAGCGCGGAGTCACCGGCACCGAAGAAGGCACCGCGAACTAGAGTGGTCCAATCGCCTCTACCCGACGCTGGAGGAGCCCGGGGCCCTGGCAACCGAGCCAGGCAGAGAACCAACCTCCGAGCCCATCGCTTCCATAAGAGCGCCCACTGATGAAACTGCTCATCTGGAGCCCTACCTAGGGCGGAGGGCTCCGGTTAACGATAACGATCACCGCAGTTGAAGCATCTCAAGAAGGAGAACGCATAACTAGCAACGATAACCGGATCGCCGACGCGAGACATATTTAGAGGGTGACTCGAGTGATGCTTCTTTTTGACCTGGGGTCAAGAAGAGCTCGATACTAACGGTGCCGCAGAATGCACTGCTACTTTATGCCGACGGGGACTGCCCATCCCCAGGCATTGACTGACCGCTGTTAGAACCCCGCTGAGGAGAAGGAGGTTGACCGGACACAGCCCGGTTGACTGAATGAAGCTTTCCATACTAAGTCTCCCTATCACACCTGACCTGCTCATGGTCGACTCCGGCCCAGGCCGCAGGACTTCTTCAAGTAAGTTAAATTTAAAATATTAGAATAAATTGTTAAGGCTACTATCGATAATGTTACAAAAAAATAAACTGAAAACTATGCGCTAGTTGAAGTTTGACTCCTGACAGGCGCAGAGCTTATCGCCGCCACTGAAGCGCCGCCGACGGCGGAAAAAGAACTGAGGCGGTTGGAGGGTCGTCGCGAGATAGTCTTTAAGCCGCCGAAAGCCGCTGCTCACGGGCGCCATGCCTCGAGCACTGTCTCTCGCTACCACCTCCGCAAAAGTTTGTTCTTATGGGTCCTAGTGCTCCGCGCTAATCCACTAGTGTGAATGAGTGGTGGAGACTTATGTCCAGGAAGATTTGCCTTATGTCTGTCCCATGCATTCTTGAATTCTCCCCCAGTTTTAGACCCCACAACTTCCTCAGGAAGGCTGTTCCATGCATCCACTACCCTTCTGTGAAATAATACTTCCTCACATTGCCCCTGAACCGCCTCCTTCTATCTTTAAATTGTGTCCTCTGTTCTTGCAAGTCTCTTTTCTGAAAGATGCTACCCTCTTGGACTTTGTTGATCTCCTTGAGGTACTTGAAAGTTTCTATCATGTCCCCTCCCCTTCTTTCTCAAGGGTATACATATTAAGCTCCTTGGTCTCTCCTCCTTACGGCTTCTTGCAGACCCTGCACCATTTTAGTTGCCCTCCTCTGGACTGCCTCTATCCTGTCTATGTCCTTGCGGAGATGGGGTCTCCAGAACTGGACACAGTATTCCAGATGGGGTCTCACCAACTGCCTGTACAGAGGGATAACAACTTCCTGTTTCTGCTGCTGATGCCTCCCCATACATCCCAGTATACCCGCCCTCCCTACTGCCTTCTCACATTGCTTGCTAACCTTAAGGTCATCTGATATGATTACCCCCAGGTCCCTTTCCTGTTTTGTTGTTGTTACTACCTCCCACCCATTGTGTATTCTTCCCTGGGTTCTTGTTTCCCAGGTGCATTATTTTGCACTTTTTGCATTGAATCCTAGCTGCCATCACGTCTGACCATTCCTCCAACCTTGCCAAGTCCCTTTTCATCCTTTCCGCATCCCTTGTGTATCAACCCTGTTGCAGATCTTTGTGTCATCTGCAAAGGCACTTTTCCTTCCAGTCCCTCTGCAATGTCACTGATGAAGACATTAAAAGGACTGGACCCAATACTGAACCCTCGGTACCTCACTAGTAACCCGCCTTTCTTCAGAGTGGACTCCATTTACAATTACCTTCTGTGTCCTGTTGTCCAGCCAATGTTTACCAGGCTACCACCCTGGGACCCACTCCCAGGCTGGTTAATTTGACTATCAATCTTTGTGTGAGACTGTGTCAAATGCCTTGTTAAAGTCTAGGTAGGCCATGTCCACAGCCCCTCCCTGGTCTACTACTTGGTCACCCAGTCAAAGAAACTATTAGATGTCTGACATGACCTTCCCGCATGTGAACCCATGCTGCCTTGGGATCCTGTAGCTCCACTGACCTCTAGGTACTCAACTATTCTTTCCTTCAGAGAGACTCCATCACTTTCCCTACCACAGAGGTCAGACTGACAGGTCTGTAGTTTCTGCCTCTGTCTTGGTCCCACTTTTGTGAAGGAATCACATCCGCCTTCCTCCAGTCCTCGGATACCACACCATCCTCCCATGATTTATTAAAAGAGTAGCCAGTGGTTTCACTAGTTCCTTCCTTAATTCTTTTAGAATTTGGGGTGAATTCCATCAGGACCCATTGCTTTGTCCACCTTCAGTTTAGGAGTTCTTGCAGAACCCTTTCTTCTGTGAAAGGACTGGGATCGACCCCCTATCAAGAGTGCTTCTGTTTGGTGGATTAGGCACTTCCCTCCTCTTTTGTGAATACTGAGCAGAAATATTCATTCCAGTATTCCTGCTTTTCACTGTCCCCCTCTGCCCACCCACGTTCATTCTATTCAGCCTCACTTTCTTCCTCACTTTGTCTTTTCATTTCGCTGATGTACTATAAATGGTTTTATCCCCTTCTTAACTGAGTTGGCTATCTTTCCTCAGTTTGGGCCTTTAAGTATTCTGACTTCCTCCCTGCTTCTTTCTGCCTTAACTGGTACAGCTCTCTGTCCTGCTCCTTCTGTGTTTCCTATACTTTGGAATGCTATATTTTTCTTCCTGACTTTCACAGCCACCTCTCTTGAGAACCATAGTGGCTTTTTCTTTCATTTTGATTTGTTTATTTGCTTCACACAAAGGCTTGTTGCCTCTGTGATGGCAGTTTGATAATTCCCCATTGTTGCTCCACACTTCCTTCTAGCCTGTTTGCTGGTGCTTTTCTGAGGGCACTCTCCATCTTGCCAAAGTCAGCCCTCTAAAGTCCAGTACCCTCACTTTTGTATGGCTTGACTCTGTAGCTGAGTTTAACAATGAACCATACTGTTTGATGGTCACTTGTCCCCAGATGGCAACCTACTTCTAGATCTGAGATCCTCTCACTGCCCCTGTTTGAGAGTCTGAGGGTCTAAGATTGCTCCCTCACCAGTGGGTTCGAAACTAGCTGTCTAGTGGCTTCACCTGTAGGGCATCAAGAATGGCCCTGCTCTTGGATGTGGCTGCAGCAAATGTGCTCCAGTCAACATCTGCATATTCAGGTCTCCATCAACAGTATCTCCCTTTCTCTGCCATTCTAAGAATGCCTTCCATCATATCCTTGTCCATTCCTTCCCTGACATGGGGGTCTGTACACAACCCTGTGCGGATTGTGGTGCCCTTTCCAGTCTCCAAGGTGACCCACAGTGCCTCCTCTCCTCCCTGTTTACTCTTTTGTTCAGTTACTTTTATCCCTTCCTTTACATAGAGAGCTACTCCTCCCCCTCTTCTCCCCTGCCTGTCTCTCCTGTAAGTTATGTACCCTGGTATGTTAACATCCCAGTCATGGTTCTCTGTGTACCATGTTTCTGTGACTGCTACGATATCCAGGCATCCCTCTTCCATTAAGGCCACCAGCTCAGGGAGCTTGTTGCCCAGACTCACGAGGCATTGGTACTCATTCCCTCCATTTCCTGATGGCCTTACCCCTTTGCCCCATCCCTGTCCTTCTTGCTTTTGTCACTTTCTCCATTTACCCCTGCCCTTCTCCCTATCGACACCTCCATGTTGGTGTTTGCCACACTTACTACCGTGATTGTTTGGGGGCTAGGATTTTCCTGCTCCTTTCCAGTGCCTCCCCTTGGCTGGTTTAAAAGCTTGCCAATGAAGCATTTAAACCTATCACCTGGATCCTGGTTCCCCATCCCGGACAGATGCAGCCCATCATGCCAGTATAGGCTTGCATCACTCCAGGTGGACCCCAGTCCCCAATGAAGCCAAATCCCTGAGCTCCACACCAGTTTTCAACCACTGATTGAATCCATGTACGGAACACCCCAGCTCTCCTATGCCATAGATGGGTAGCACCTCCGAGAAGGTTACCGTGCGTGCTGCTTGACTAAGGCCCTCCCAATTCCACAAACTCTTCCTGCACTTCTCTAATCCCTTTCTTAGCCAGGTCATTTGTCCCTAGGTGGACAATGACATCCAGCTCCCTCCCCTGTGCAGCTGCTCCGGCAATCCTGAGGATTCGCTCCCTGTCCCTCCAAGCCATGGCGCCAGGCAGGCACCTTACCTCCCTCTCCCCTTCCTTGCCCAGTTCTACCTTTCAATCTCCTTGCATCATGGCCTAATAGGCTCCTGTTACATGCAGATGATGCAGTTGTTTTCACCTCCCACCCTGACCCCTCCCTCCTACAATTGCAACTGCAAACAAGCTATACACAAGTGGAGACATGGCTTAAATCTCAAAAAGTCATCCTAAATCACAAAACAACTAAAATAATAATGTTTCATGGCATCCATAACAAACATAAAAACAAACGTCTATCTATTACAAACAGTGAAGGGACGTTGCTCGAACATGTTCAACTGTTTGAATACATGGGGGTTACCCTCGACAGCACCTTGACTTACTCTGAACACACTGAGAGTATTGCTAAGATTGTGAACACCGCATAGGACTTCATTTTAGACATAGGAGCTGCCTCACCAATGAAGCCCTAAGCATTTCCATTCAGAGCTCGGTTATATCAATAATCGACTATGGACCTGTGATCTAGGGCTCTGCCGTTGACACTGCACTGCGACGAATAGCCATTGCCCTTAACAAGGCATGTCATCTACTGACCTCTGCTCCATGTCCTCTCACATACCTGTGACATCTACAAGCAAGCAAACTGGCTCCAATGCCCCAGCAGGCTCAAGTACCAGACCTGTATGCTAGCAAAAAAGATTACCTTAAATTTCCTACCCTCAAGGGTTCAGTCCTTACTGGCCCCAAGCTGCGGCCCCCACCTAACCAGGAGCTCTGAATGTCTTACTTTTTCTGTTCCATGCTGCTGCACTACCCAAGGACAACTCTCCTTTACATACAGAGCCTCATACTGGTACAACTCGCTTCCACCTGCCGTTACCAATGACACTACCCAGGGCACTTTCAAGTGCAACCTGCATCAGCACCTTGTCACAATGGCCTCCTGTGAATGTTTCTCCTAACTAAACTTACTCTCCTTCCCTCTAATTTCGCCCCTTCTAAACTCCTCCCACCTTTACCCCCCCACTATCTCCTATCTCCTCCCTTTTTATTTCCCCACTATTATCTACATTCTCTGCCCATAGCTTCCTCTACATGTATCTACCATCTCTCCTAGCAGTTTCTAATTTATTCTAGAGAACCACATTACAACTGTATTTTTTTATTGTACATATGTTCTTGAATAATATACACAAATTACAGTAACTTAACATACATACTGTGAATCATTGCACATATTACAGTAATTCCATATGAAAGCTTTAATGTACTCGACAAAGCCTATGGCTTCTTGAAACTACTATATTTGTTATTGTCCTCACTATGTTCTGTATTGTTTCCCCAACGTGGAACCTTTGTAAAACAGCCTTGGCTCAAAGGTGCCTTCCAAAATAATAATAAACATAAACAAATGCAAATACCTCATGAACCGTAAGTGCTACACAAAAAGGATGAGTGGCAAAGTTGTTCAGCACAAAATTATCTTTCCAATGGTGCTATGCAATTAATTATAAGTGTAACCCCTAGGTGGTGTTATCCCAAGGGCTACTACCCCTGCCTGCATGACCAAGTGCAGGATAAGGGGCCTGGGTACTGAAAACGGGTGCCTCCATCTGGAGGACAGGGTTAGTGGTAGGGTAGCTGACCTGGGTACAGCCCTCCAGGACACTGTGACCCCCGCTCTTTCCCTTCTAGTGGTCTAAACAATGAACAGCATACACAGGTACAATAGCCCCCAAACAGCAGATATATCCCCACTCTGATTGCACTTACCACCAGGGCTGGTTCCACCTGCTCTGCCCTGGAGACCCCTGTAAGGTTAAACACAGCAAACAATAGTACCACAGTGCTAGTTGTACAGAAGTGCACCACAGGCAGGTTAAGTGCAAAAAGATTCAGATCTGATTTATTTAGGGGAAGTGAACAAGGAAGGGGAATAACCAGGTTGATTGGTTTAGATACTAATTCAATCAGGCTACAAGGCATGCACTTTAGAGTCCCTCAACACAGTCACACACACTCTGGGTACCCAGTGGCGAGGTAGGCTAGCCTGACACGTTGCCTGGGGTATGCCAGCATTATAGCTGGTCAGGGTCTTATGATAGAAAGACAAGTCATGCACAATAACCCACAATTTGTAATCCAGAGCCAAGAGGCTCAGTTCACGTTAATTAGACAAAACAATTAAATTAGATGACACACTTTGATTAAGCTGCTGTTGCAGGGAGCTACCCTGGTGTTTACTCACACTACCCAGTACAGGACACAGGATGGATGAAACGGAGACTGCAGGATGATTGCTGGTTTGCCAGGAGAAGCAGGGCACCACACGATTCACCGTGGTGTCGTTCCTGTTCGTAACATTGAACAGGGGGCTGATCTCCAGGCAGGTCTCTCGTCAATGGTCTTCTTTGTGGCATGAGTAGCTGGCTGGGCCAAGGTGGCAGGGCCCAGGCTAGGTGAATAACTCAGATGACAGTCCGGTAGTGCTGGATTCAGCTTCCAGCAAGTGTGACACAAGCAGGCAGTGGGAAACCAAATCACGACCCACTAACACCATTCAGCACACTTATAGTAAAGCAAGGTAAATACCACAGTTCGGATGACAGTCTGGTCACAATCACGGTGTCTCTGCACAAACCGTACACTCTGTGGTGGTTTTAGACTTCCTAACAGGCCGATCGTGTGGAGCAAATCTTCGGTCCTCTTCAGGTAATAATGCAGTCACAATTCGGTAATTCTTGTCACAAACTGGTTTAGATAAAGTCTGATTACTATTTAAACTAAAGGATTCCCTCACAAGGGAAAATGAGACAGGCAGGCCAAACACAGCCTTCCCACCAGTTTCCCGCGCAACTACGCAAGAGCAGCTGCTCGAATGTCTCAAGCTGTTCACTCTCTCAACTCCAATGTCAGACTGACTCTCTGCTGCAGGCAGCTTGGGACTTTCCCTCTGATCCAAAAGGTTTGATTCAATAATTCATCTGTCTGTCACAGCAAGGGCTCCCCCTCCAGGTCCATTTAGACGCCAAAGTGGAAAAACTACAATTCCTACAGAAATTCACTCCCACAAGTTTTGAGGGTCCCCAAAGGTACTGATTGGTCCACAATGGCAGTCCAGAACCAAGATGGTGGTGATTCACAGACATGTCCATGCTGCAAAGAAGGCAGGTTAGGCAAACTTCGATATTATTATTAGAACAGATAATCAGCAAATAAGTACAGCTTCTAACAGAGCTCCTTCTGTGCAACTAGCAATGGCAGAATGGAGCAATTATCTGGCAGCCCAGGTGGGACTAGAGCTTAGAAACACTCAGCCCCCACTCAGATTAATTATACACTGTGATATAGGTAGCTCTTAAAGACACAGAACACAGAGGCTATAAAGGCACTCACATGCAATAGCTTTTAAACCATTAACATTAAAAGATGAATTCCATGAGATATTTAAAAAAAGAATACAGCAATTCTATACAGAAAATGAATCACAGGAAATTACTGAGGCGATAAGATGGGATGTCATGAAGGCAATGCAGAGGGGAGAGATTATAGCATACACTTCAAAAAAGAATAAAGAGAGGGAGGTGAGGCAACTTGAATTATCTGAACAACTGCTAAATTACCAGATGTTATACAGAGAGGGAGATACTGAATTAAATCAAAAAATAAGGGATACAAAGGCGGAATTACAGAAAATTATAGATAACAAAATTCAACAATCATTAATATATTTAAGACAAACTGTCCATGGGGGGGGGGGCTAGGAAGCTCAGAGACTGACTCAGAAACATAGAGCTAAAAAAACTACCTCTACCATCTTGAAACTTAGAAACCCTTATATGGGTATAACACACCATTCGGGTGCTCATATAATGCAGACCTTTTCAAAGTACTACACTAATCTATATTCACCGGAAACACACCCTGAATTCTTAGAAATAACTGGTTTCCTGGATCAACTAGCCCTACCCACCCTCTCCTTCTCCTCTCAAATTGGTAGTTTGGAAGCACCCATAACTAAATTGGAAATTCAGGAGGCTATTACAAACCTGAACTTGGGAAAGGTGCCCAGGATCTGATGGGTTTTTATCTGAGTGGTATAAGATTTTTTAAAAAGAATTGACCCCAAAATTACATACTTTGTTTGCTGAGACAACCCAAGAGGGAGTCCCTCCACCATAGTGAGACTACACCACCATTGCCCCAATACCTAAACCAAATAAAGATCACTCGGATCTGGCATTTTACAGACCTATTTCCATTTTAAACATTGACTATAAGAGTTATACAGCCATTTGGGCATCCAGACTTGAATCTATACTACCAAAGATTATATTACCTGATCAGTCAGGATTTATAAAGAATAGGAGCACCACAGATAATGTCCATAGGACCCTATTACTACAGGAATTTGTAAAGACAAGAAAAATCCCATCTGTTTTTATTAGTTTAGATGCCGAAAAGGCTTTCAACCGAGTTTGCCATTTTTGTGGAGGACTCTTGAGGCCTTTCACTTTCCAGATTTATTCATCACCTTACTCACTAAATTATATAGATCCCCAAGGGCCAATGTATGAGTAAATGGGAATTTATCATCACCAATTAAATTATGTAGAGGCACGAGACAAGGTTGTCCTCTTTCACCCTATCTGTTTGCCTTATATTTGGAACCACTTGCAACAAAGTTGAGGAATATGATTCAAGTAGAAGGGATCCCAATAGCACAACAAGTACATAAAATAAATATGTTTGCTGATGATATATTATTAACCCTGTTATCTCCATCTCAATCAACTCTGGCAGCTTGGCAAATATTGAAACAATATGAAACACTGGCGGGTTTTAAGCTAAACACTACAAAAACAGAGATCTTGGCCTTTAATTTTATTCCTACCCAATAACTGAAAAAAGAATACCCATTTAAATGGCATAGTGCAAAAATAAAATATTAGGAATTAACATCCTTCTTAATCCAGAGGTGCTGGAAATTTTAAATTATGAACCCCTCATGAACATTATCCAAAATGACCTGGAAAGATGGTCCACCTTCCTTACTCCCTTCCATCAATGGATAGAAATAATGCGTAAGAATATACTCCCTAGACTACTTTATTTAATTCAGAACATCCCCTTCTTACCGGCAACATATTACTTTAAATCATGGGATAAATTAATCTCCACATTTATTTGGGGTAAGGGATGGCCTAGGATACTGTTGTATGTTCTTAAACTATCCCTGGCTCAGGGAGGCTTTGATCCTCTGGACTTTAAATTATACTCCAAAGCATCATTTCTTTGGATACTCTTAATATGGTTGACGGAATCCTACTCGACCTCTTGGAAGGATATCGAATTTCACCTAAATGATCTATTTGATATCAAAAAATTCTTCTTCTTCAGAGCAGAGGTCTTTATCACCCACTACTTTAACAGGCATTACGGCTCAAATTTATAAATGTTGGAAAAGTTCAAGGCAACTGGGCCACTCCGTATTATATACGAATACACTAAATTAATATCAGAAGATGATACATTTACACCCATACATATGGATTCCACAATTCATGAATGGAGAAAACTAGGCCTTACACATTTTTTCCAGTTTTTATCCTGCCAAGGGATACTCCCTTTTGAAAAACTACAGTCCCAACATAGTCTTTGTAGATCAGATCTATTTTGTTATTTCCAGGTTAGGAACCATATACTTAGAAACTGAATTATACAACCCAAGATCCAGTATCCAACCCCGGAACTCCTCAAAACATTTATGGAAGCTATAAAGGGGAATTTGGATATGTATTTAATCAGAATTATATACAGGGAATTGAGAAATGAACAAAAGGAATCAACTAAATCCATATTACAGGAATGGAACAGAGATCTCCACCTAGAAATAACTATGGAGGAGTGGAGAGGATCCGTTGTAAGTGCGGTTAAGATCACTTCTTCTCCATTTTGGAGAGAATTGGTGTGGAAGTGTCATTCCCACTTTTTAGAGTTCTAGCAGTCCTGCTTAAATTCCTCCTGGAAGAATATGGAGTTTGTTGGTGAAAATGTGGGTGCCCGAGGGTGACACTGGGACACATTTTCTGGTAGTGTCCTTGTTTGATGCCCTTATGGATATCCCTACAAAAAGAATTAACTAGCTTATTAGAACAAGAGATAGAATTAACAGCTGAGCAGGTACTGCTGGGGATCTTTCCAGACCATTCCCCTCCATGGGAACAAGCTCTTTTACCTCCCAGTTTGTTGGCGGTCAAAAAGTCAATAACTCGCAGGTGGATGACTAGCACCATTCCAACAGTATTAGAATGGAGAGCTATCAAGTCTGAAATGTATGTTACAGAATCCCTTAATGCAGAAATCCAGGGTAAAGCTCCAACATAGATGATGAGATGGTAGAAATGGGTGCTCTACCAGGGGGTGGTAGAATCAAATTTTTGACCCTAGTATTGGTAGAATTATTATGGGCATGATCAGGAGGGAAGGCTTGAATAATTATAGAAGAGTTGAGAGAAAAGAGAATTTAATTTAAGCGGGGGGGGGGGCTAATCAAAAGAGAGAAAATGCCTCACCCAAATATAAAGATAATAAGCAATAAATAAAACATAAGGGGTAAATAAGGTAAAATTTAGATGAAATGGAGCTGGAGCTTTACCTTTTGAACAATCCTTGACTAGAACGTTGTGTACTTATCACACTAAACATTCAACCCTTTGGGTAAAATTATATAAACTGTCAATCATATAAACTGACTGGAGATATATGGCAATATAAGAAAATGTCTGAAATGTACGCTTGACCAAGTGTAACAAAAACCTTTTAATAAAGAAGAAATAAAAAAAAAAATTACAAAAAAGTGCAAGATTATGTGCTTAGGCAAGAAAAACCAGGGTGCAGAATACTGGATGGGAGGGTATGCCCTAGAGGTTACCGAGCTGGAAAGGGAGTTTGGTATAATCATTGCATGGGATCTGAAGGTGGCATGGCAATGAGAAAATGTGGTGACAAGGGCCAGTAGGATGCTGGGTTGTATCGGTAGGGGAATAACTAGCAGGAAGAGGGAGGTCATAATGCCATTCTACAGGCAGCTTGTCAGGCCACATCTGGAGTATGGGATCCAGTTCTGGAGGCCATACCTCAAGAAGGATGAGGATAGAGTGGAGCGCATTCAGAGGAGGATGACAAAAATGGTGAAGGGCCTCAGTAAGTTGTCATATGAGGAATGGATGAGGGACCTAAACATGTACTCCCTAGAACAAAGAAGGGAGAGGAGGGACATGATTGAGACCTTCAAATATATCAAGGGTATTAACAGGGTGCCATTAGGGGACATCTTCCAGCTAAAGAAACAATCAAAAACAAGGGGGGCATGATATTTAGATAGTGGGGGCTTCAGAGGAAACACTAGAAAATTCTACTTCATGGAGAGATGTAGAATAACTGGAACAGACTCGGGAGGTAGTGGGGCAAGAACTGGGGGTTTCAAGAGCATGAGAAAGACAAAGGGGTCTTTTAGATCCCAAGGAGGGTGACGGTAGAAAATAGCAAAGTCCTATCAGCTAGCTAGGCATACTGGGCAGACTGGGTGGGCCTGGCGGTCCTTTTCTGCCATCACATTCTATGTATGTTTCTATTTTGGGACAGGACAGCAAAGAGAAGATTTTTAACAAATCTTTATGTTCCATCTTACTTAAGTACTGATATCATCAAAGTTATGAAAAATCAATATGCTGCGAGTGTAATGCTAATGGAATAACTAGTGATCATTAGGAATGACATGGAATCCCTGAGGGAAGACATAGCTAATAATGGGGCTAGATTAGATGATGCCCTTAGGCTATTAAATATTGTTCATCCCCCAAGAACCTTGTCTTCTATTGAATTACCCAGTCTGGAACCTCATATTAATGGTACCATCCCAGCTCTCAGTTTTGACTCAGCTACTAATAACAAGGGGGCAACTAAGGAAGAAAAAGGGGAGATGGAAAGGACATCAAATCATAAGGATGAGACTCAGCTAAGGAAAGAGGTATATAGGGGATGTACAATATCAAAAAAGGAAGAATGAAAGAAAATAGAGTCCGAGAATGGCAGTAGTTTAAGATTGAATGTTGCTGAGAATAAGAATAATTCTGTAGGCGTGGAAGGCTCCCATAAGAGTATAAGCCAGGAGACCCCTATAGTGGAACCTGAGAGTAACTCCAAGAAACAAAGTAACATCAAATCTGTAGAAACAAAGGCTGACTGTTATGTGAAGCAATCTTTTATTAGACTTTATGGTATTAAAAGAGCTGAAAAAGAGGATGCCATGATGTTGAAGGGAAAAGCTGTGAACTTGTATAGAACAGTCTTGGATCTTGGATTGCAGATGTCCTGGCGAAACCCCTGGCAGAGCTTTTAACCATCTCTCTAAGGACAGGGTGGGTGCCCCAAGACTGGAAGGTGGCGCATATAGTGCCTATCCACAAGGGGGGATCAAGGGAGGTGGCAGGGAACTACAGGCCTGTCAGCCTGACATCGGTGGTGGGCAAGGTGATGGAGGGCATTGTCAAGGAGAGGCTAGGGGGGGACCTGGATAAGTCAGGATGCCTGGACGATAGACAGCATGGATTCATCCCGGGGAAATAGTGTCAGACAAACCTGGTGGAGTTCTATGACTGGGTTACAAGTGCCTTGGACCTGGGTAGACCAGTGGATGTCCTCTTTCTAGACTTCAGCAAGGCATTTGACTCTGTTCCTCACGTGGGCCTGTTGGATAAGCTGGGAGAAATGGGGGTGGGGAACCAGATGATCAGATGGATAGGCAATTGGCTCCAGGACCGGACCCAGAGGGTCGTAATTGGTGGGATAGTCTCATCCCCAAGGAGGGTCATTAGTGGGGTCCCACAGGGATCAGTCCTTGGGCCCCTTCTGTTCAACGCCTACGTATCTGACATAAGGACAGGAATTAGGAGTGAGATGAGTCTCTTTGCAGATGACTCGAAACTGGGGGCGGTGGTGGATGGGGAGGAGGGAGGGTGGCCTGCAGAGGACCTGGAGGCTCTGGAAAGATGGTCTAGAAAGTGGAAGCTGAGGTTCAATGCAGGAAATGCAGGTACTCCACCTGGGGCAAGGAAACCCAGGCCAAGTGTACACCCTGGGAATGCTACAAGTCTCGTGGCTGAGAGGACCTGGGGTGGTGGTGGATGTCAAGATGAACAACTCTGAGACTTGTAGGGAGGCAGCAGCCAAAGCCAACAGGATGCTGGGATGCATCGCTAGGGGATCACCTCCAGAAGGAGGAAGTGATACTCCCTCTGTATAACTGCTTGGTGAGGCCGCACCTGGAGTACTGCATGCAGTTTTGAGGCCACACTTAAAGAGGGACATTAACCTCCTGGAGAGGGTCCAGAGGAGCAACCAAAATTATTTGGGGCTTGGGGACAGGACCTATGAGGAGAGGGCTCGAAGAGCTAAATATGCACATTGGAAGAGAAGGACCGGGGGGACATGATGAGATCTTCAGGTACATGAAGAGGGGTAAATAGGGGAGGAACAGTCAGGGTGCTTGAAGGAAGGAGGAAGGGCCACTGGGGCATGGGTGGAAGCTGGAGGGGAAGATTCAGGGAGAGGAGGAGGTGCTACTTCACTGAGAGGGTGGTGAGCCATGGAATGTACTACCTAGGGGCTGGTGGAGGCAGAGACAGTAGAGGGTTCAAAGGGGTGGGACAGGTACAGGGAAGGGTTCTGGAAGCAAAATCCAATGCAGCAAGAATATCCGGAACTGGGAAGGGAGAAGCCAGAGAAGGCGAGGGGGACAGCAAGGTCAGCACCCAGGGTGGGGGCTGACCAAACGAGCAGACACGAAAGACCGTTAGGCCTATTCTGCTGGCATTTTAGTATGTTAGTATCTACTGTTGCTCATGATGACATGCAAAATGTCATCAGGAACTCAGATGCACAAGGAATTGAATGTATTGATGCTCACTGCATTTCTCCAAGAGTACTGAACTATCTTTGGATTAATAGCTATATGTTGGGCTGGCACAAACTGTATGCTGAGTTTATCAGTACTGATGGAACGTATGATTGTGGAATCCAGCACACTGTTAATCGTGATCCTAAACCTGTTATTCCCAGTCTGTTTGGTCTTAAGAAGCTGTACAGGGAGAATGACTAAATTATCTTATGCTTTGTGTAATTTTCTGACCCATGTATTGCGGATCCGTTTAGGTGGAAAGGGGATATTTAGTGCTCGTAGGCGAAGACATTATTTTGAAGAAGGGCAGGTTAATATTATTGTAAAGAACAGGGAGATTGCTGATATAATTATGAGGAAGACAGGATTGTTAGATAATATGGGCCTCTGTCTAGTTGAAGACTTTGTCTGCAACTGTGGAAAAAAATACTCTGACTGAGAAGGGCTCAGGGGCTTTCGCTCCCGGTACTGGAATGTTGAATGTAAATCACCCAGTCTATCAAATTCCAACAAAAAAAAAAGATTTCAAGTACTTGCTGAATATTTTATTTAAGTTCTACTGAGGAACCTGATTGAATTGGATATCGTCCCTGATGATGGTAATAACACCTCTTTAAAAAAACAGAGGTTTATATACAGGATAATGGCTGGGGACCGGGTGATAACCACACTGTAATCACCTCGAGTGGTTGCTAGGGCAACATGGTAAAAAACGCTCGAGAGGTTTACTATAGCCCTAGCAACCACGAGAGGTGATTTCAGCGTGGTTGTCACCCGATCCCCAGCCATCATCTTTTATAGTGTATGGTCAAAAAAACACTGTTTGCATTCTATGTGTCAGAATTATGGAACTCTGGTGCATTTTTTTTTCTTATGCCACTGTTTGGAAGTTCTGAAGTGTGGTTAACAACTTTTAAAATTCTAAACAGTGCATAACAAAGCTGTGCGACTGCTGATTATGGTGGTTAATAGGCACTTACCATACATTATAAAGGGATTTATTACCTCGTGGAATATCCCTGGTATTGGTACAAAGGTAGTGGATGAGGATTGGGTTACTTTAATAACGGAATTTGACATAATTGCTTACAAGAAACCTGGAACAATTCTCAGCAACTGTTTAAATTAAGTGGTTGCCAACTGTTTCACAGACCAGGGAAATAGGAGGCATTAGCCTGTAGAATGGCAGGGGGATTTATTTATTTATTTATTTATTTATATTTTGTTTTTGTTGACCAGGTAAGTACACTAGACATAGAGGATACAAGGAAACAAATACAGGACAATCAAAATACAATAGTACGTCAAGCAGCATAGTACAACAATGGCAGAGCAATCAGTAAATTACAATATAGTGATGAATACAGTTGAGGGCAGTGGTACAGGTGTACCTGGTAAGTGCAAATAGCTCTATACGACAATCAAAATACATTGCAAAGGAGCATGGCTCAGCAATAGAGAAGGAATACAAAAATAAACAGAAGAGCATGGCAGGACCGCAGGTCCACAAAAGGCAAGGCCACAGCAAGGAGGGCCAAGGCAGCATAGCCACTGACGGTAGAAGTGCTGACCTTAGGCATTAATGCTAGAAAGCATTGGATTAGTCAGTAAAGTAAGTTGGAGGCAAAATAGTAGAGAAGGGAGGGTAGAAAATATAGAAGATAGGCAGAGGAGGGTAGAAGGGAAAGAGACAGAGAACAGAGAGGAAGATGAAAGGGGGTGGGGAAAAGATGAATCAAAGGCAAGGACTAGAGGTGTAGGGGGCACAATAAGAAATAGTAGGTAGGTCAAAGGAGGAGAGGTCCACCAAAATAGGGGTGTGAAAGAATGGGCTAAGGTGGATTAAAACGTATACAAGGGGCATACTTGGTTAGGTGAGTCTGATGTTCCTTTACAAGAGGTCGTGACTTGGTGCATATTGGACAGTAATGGGTAGGGAGTTCCAGTATTTTGGGGCAGTATGGAAAAAAGCACAGGTACCCATGGAGGTTTTACATTGTGGGATGTGGAGGGGAGTATGGTCTATAGATCCCAGACCACATGAGGAGGACTGGGGGATCAACAGAGAGGCAAGGGACACTGGGGTATTAGATCTGATGATGCTATCAGTCAGAGAGCCAAGGGAGAGGAGTCGATGGGCGGAGGGGGAGGGCCATTTTAGATTAACATAATGCTGACAGTGATGTTTGCAACACAGAGATGCTGAAGCATAATGGCAGATATTATTATAAATTGTGTCCCATTTACAGAGGATAAATTTAGATGCCCCTAAGTTTGTGATAGCTCCATAGGTGCGTGATGGGAGCAAAATACCAAGGGCAATGGCACGTCTAGCTGAGGGGGTTAGGGTGTAACTTGTTTTGTGTGCAATTCCAATTTTGGCATTGACCAATTTACAGGTGGCTAAGATATGTTGGTCGAAATCAAGGGAGCCATCAAGCAGTACACCAAGATATTTGAAGAAGCTCACAGTAAGCAGTAGGGAGCCATCCAGACAGGGGATGTTGAACTGGCTTTCACTGTTTCTGAGCTTGGTGGCAGAATCAAAGAGTATAGCTTGAGTTTTGCCCGCATTTAGGACAAGTTTGTGATTGGACAGCCATAGTTGTATGTTTGAGAAGGCGGATGAGAGAGAAAAGGTTGATATCAGATATGTGCTTAGAGCTAGTATACAGGACCATATCATCCGCATTGAGGAGGAATGAGCAAGAAGGGGTGTCCTGAGTAATATTATTGATAAAAATGTTGAAAAGGAGGGGGCCCAGGATAGATCCCTGAGGCACACCTATGTTTCTATTAGTTTGATCGGATAAAGCAGAGTTAAATTTGATGACCTGCTTTCTGTTTGATAAGTAGCTAGTGAACCAGGCCACAGTTTGTGGCAAGAAGCCCATACATGGGAGATTGGTGAGGAGAAGCGGGTGGTCGACTAGATCAAAAGCTTTCATTAGGTCTACAAAGACTGCCCCTGTCAGGAGGCCATTATCCATGGCAGAGAGAGTGTCATTCATGAATTTAAGTAGGGCTGTGGAACTTCTATGTCCTTTCTGTACACCATGTTGGTTGTCAGAGAGGAGGTTATGTTTAAGGAGAAAGTGGATGATTTGAGAAGCAACCAGTTTTTCAAGGATTTTGCTCACGACTGAGAGGATGGCTATAGGCTGGTAGTTAGCGATGTCCTTTAGATCACCTTTTTTGAAGACCAGAGTAATTCTAGCAATTTTCCAGATGTCAGGCACCTGACTGTGACAGAGAGAGATAGAGTAAAGATTCTGACCAGGAGTGAGGCAATGAAGAGAGCAGCAATTTTCAGGAGCCTGGGCTCAAGACTGTCAGAGCCAACACTAGTAGTGTCAGAGATGGTATTTCGGAGTTTCAAGACATCTGATCTAGTGATGACCTTAAAGTGAAAAGGTGGGTGCACAGGAGCAGATTGAGTTGGATTGTGAGGGTAACAGGTTGGGCAGCGAGAAAAGAGGAAGTGTATTTTGATAGGTCAGAGAAGCGAAGATTGAAAGAGTCTGCAATGGTGGCCAAGTCGCTGCAGTGCACACCATTAAGGACGATATCACTGACTAACTGGGATTGTTTGGTGCCAGGGAAGCTTTTCACATGAGTCCAGAACTTCCCAGAGTCACTGGTGGCATCTAGTAGAAGTCCTTTACAAAAGGAGCTCTTAGCAAGCTAAATTTGTTTTTTGCAGGCATTTTGCTGTGCCTTGTAGTTATTGAAATCTGATGGAAGGCCTGAGATTTTAAACCACCTCCAGCTTTTATCTCTAGCTCTGAGTGAAGCAAGCAGGTCACTGTGGAGCCACCTGGTTTGCTTTCCGCAGAAGTGACGCATGGTTAAAGGGTCAAACCTGTCCTGTAGGGCCCCAAACTGGGTAAGGAAGAAGCTGAGAGCAGACTGAGCATCTTGGGTTACATATAACCAGGACCAGTCAATTAGTAAGACATTGTATAGGAACTTACCCCGATTAAATCTGGCAAAGTTACAAAAAGTAATGTATTTAGGTGTAGGAGAAGGGATCAGTGATGGACTCCAGATGCAAAAAATAGGGGAGTGGTCACTTATAGTATCAGCTAGGGTTCCAGCAACTGAGATGCTATCGATACGATTTGTCAGTATCCAGTCAATAAGGGTACAGGAATTTGAAGAAGGCATAATCCTAGTAGGTTCAGTTACGAGTTGGTGAAGGTTGCATCCTTGCACTAGTGAGAGGAGGGTATTTTGTGCCTTGCCAAACCAATTCAGGTTCAGGTCACCAAGTTTGAGAACTCTATTATATCCTACAATCCAGGCAGTTTGTTCAAGGAGTTCCTCAAGACCAGAGTTTCCACTTTGGGGAGGGTTGTTTGCACAGACTACATGCAATTTCTTTGTACCTAGGAGGAGGGATTGCATGAAGGGATTCACATGGGGTAAGGTAGTGGTAGGGAGGATGGAGAGGTTAAGATGATCTTTATAGAATAAGGCAACGCCTCCCCCCCCGTTTGGAGGAGCGCCTGTCACACCTGATTAAGTTGTAGCTAGGTAGGGAGCAAATGGAATCAGGCATCGAAGGTTTGAGTCAAGTCTCTGACAGGCATAGGATGTCAGGATGATAGAGTGCTACCTAGGCTTCAAGTTCAGCAAAGGTTACAGAGGAGGCTCCTGATGTTAAGGTGAGCAATACGCAGACCCTTCATGTTATTCAAGGAAGCATCAGTATGGGAGTACTAGACAAAGGGACCAGGGTTTGGTTCGATATTACCAGCAAGCATCAGAGTAAGAAGGAGAAAGTACCAAAGCATAGGCTGTATGAAAGGAGGTGTAAAGAGATACCTGGTACTGTAGCAGAGGCATTTTTTAATGGTAAAAGTCACAAGGTGGATAACCCATCTGGGGACTAGCAGGGGATGAGAGCATGGTGTCTGTGAGGCATAAGAAGCAGGCTGGAGAAAGTGAAATCTGAGAGACTGGCTGTAAAAGAGTTGAGGGATTGAGAGCAGGGGTGCCTGGAAAGCCACAGCAGAAAACAGTGATAGACTGATAGCCAGCAGTGCTGGGAATTGGTGAGCCATGGTTAGCAATGTGGCGGCAGATACTATGAGGGGACCTAAGGTATGGATTTAGTGGGTTGGCTAGAAATGGAGGAGAGGAAAAAAATAGACTGGATTTTATTAGAATTAACTAGATAGAGGACAGAGCAAAAAGAGAGGTTTATAAACAAGTAGAACAAAAGGGAGAGAATGATTGCAAAGTTCCTGGTCCGGGATGAGGAGATGCTATATGCTGCAGAGAAATAAAGCAGCGAAAGTCACATAGTGGACAGCGAATATAATGAGCAAATGAGAAACACAACACTTAGTAATATGACCAAATGCAGCTATAAAAGTGACTACCCACCTAGGGTGCGAGGTGGTGGGCAGGATTCACCGGCTTCTTATGTCAGGGGAGCGGTCCTATGTACCTGCAGTGGCTGGCTCCGAGGTGTGCGGGTGGGTGGCAGGCTGGCTTAAACTGTGGTAGCAGTTCAATGTAGGATCACCAGTTCAATCTGGGAAAGCGGAGCCTGAGGGGAAAAGGAGGGCAACAGAATTACATAAGGCCTAGACGGGGAGGGTTTCTGAGCTAAACAGGGGGAGGGTTTCAAAGTAAAGGGACAGAGCTAATTGGGGGGGTGCAGTAACACAAAAGAAAGAGGCTAATCGAGGGCAGGGTTAACGAGAGAGGCAAGACGGCGGCGTCTTGAGAGAAAAGGAAAAACAGGTTTAGAGTAGGCAGTAGTTAAAATGAGGGGAAAAACAAGTTTAGAGTAGGCAGTAGTTTAAAAATGTAGCTTAACACTTCAGTATAGCAGTACAAAATGCAGGCAGTAAAATTTCACAAAATATACATTAACAGTAGTAACTCAATATTCAGCAATAGTATTAGAAAGAAAAAACTTTTCAGAGCCAATCAGAGGAAGGCCAGGTAGCATAGCCAACAGAAGGCTCTCAGAAAAAGCGTAGAATTCAAAGTCACAGCTGTATGTCAGGGAGACTCCTGCGTATCTTTAGCAGCTGGCTCCAAGGTGTGCAGGCGGGCGACAAGCTGGCTCAAACCACGGTAGCAGTTTGATGCAGGATCACCAATTCGATCTGGGAAAGCAGAGCCTGTAGCGGCTTGCTCTGAGGGATTGAGAGTTTATTTTAAAGTTGGGTCCTTTTTTGATGCTGTTGAAGGCATAACTAAATCAGATTTCTTTCGGGTGTTTCAGGTAAAGAAGAATGACAGAACCATGATATTATTCAGCACATATATCCCACCGAGTAACTCCAGATACTGTACAGACAAAATATGGGAGACTCTACAGACTGAGATTTTGGCTGTACAGACTAATTTTCCAGACTCGTATATGCTTTTAGTTGGTGATCTAAATTCCAGAATTGGGCCATTTAATGGACTTCTAAATGAGACAGTCTTAAACTGGATGTTCCCTGAAGCTAGTAATTTTCAAAGAAAGACTTCTGACAATAAGATAAATTCTAGTGGCCAAAGATTGATTGAAGTAATGAAAAGTCAACACATATATCCATTAAATGGGAGAATTAGGGGGAACACTACTGGCCAACCAAGCTTTTTTTAGCATCAGGCTGCAACGGTCTTGGATCACCTGAACTTTGATCAGAAATGTTAATTTTGATTAGGAGTGAAAAAGTAATTTTTCCATAGTTCTGATTAGTGAATATTATCAAAATTGTACTAAAGCACCCGGGTCTAAAGAGAGAGACCCTCAACTAGAGATTAGGTACCTTAAGAAGGTTAGACAGAATGATGAGATTGAGATAGATATAAAGAATTAAGTTTTTACGGGGGATCATTGGTATTCTACTCTAGGGACCAATGAAGGTTTTGCAGTTATTGCTCAGGAGCTTGGTGAATTTCTTAAAGAAATTAAACAACACTCTATACAGAAGGGAGCCACAAAAAGAAAGTTACAAGTCAGAAAGGTTGGTTTGATCAAGAATGTAAATATAGAAAGAAAAAAATTGATGACTTACGTAAGAGCTGCAAAAAAAAAAAAATAAATAAATAAATACAGATTTCATGATAAAATATGAAGTGAAACAATGCAAGATGTTTCTGGATCATAAAAAGAAGGAATTTTACAAGAATCAATGGGATCATATGCCGATAGCCATACAGGAAAAGAACCAACAGCTTCTCTCCGTATGTTACAAGAGGCTGTAATGAGTACAAAGAAGAGCTGGACTCTTACATCACCAAAGATGTATGGGTTCAATATTTTTCGAATATGTTTTATGATCCCTTGGTTTGTAGAGATGAGGTATCTTATGATCTAGAAGACTCAAGGGCAGTGTTTAAGCTGATTGATCAGCAGGAAGTCCTCTCAGCAATAATTGCTCTTAAATCTGAAAAAGCCCCTGGTCCTGATAAATCCCTGTGGAAGTGTCTCTCTCCTTAGTGGAGCAATGGTGAAATTGTTTAACAACTTTGTTCAATGGCTGTATTATAGAAAGGTGTACTTTTAATTCATGGAGAGGTTCAGAAATTATCCCCATTTTTAAAAAAGAGAATCGCTATGATCCAAAAATGTATAGACCAATTAGCCTGCTTAATATCATGTCTAAAATCTATTCTAGAGTATTACTAGAAAGATTGAAAGTAGAACTTAAAAGTGTGGGTGACAGTTCCCCCTTGCAAGCTGGTTTTAGAGAAGGATACTCAACTTTAGACAACTGTTTCATGCTGCAGTGTCTTTTAGAAAAATATGTTAGATTAAGAGGACAGAAATTCTATGTGGTTTTCATCTATTTTAGTTCAGCATTCAATTCTATTGCCAGGAATACATATAGGACATTATGAAGGATTGGGGGATGTGCCTCAATCTGATTAGTGTCATTAAAGACGTCTGCACAGATACAAGGGCCCAAGTTAGAGTTGGGAATAGAGATCAGATCTCAGATAGATTCCCAACTAATAAAGGTGTTAGGCAGAATTGTATACTTGCTCCTACACTCTTTTCAATATATATATTAATAAATTACTGAAAGCACTAGAAGTTCCTGACATAGATTCTCCCAAAATTGGCTTGATAATGTGCCCTGTGTTGGCCTATGCAGACGACTTGGTTCTGTTCTCTCTCTCTCTCTCTCTCGTAGTGGGCTGCAGAAGAAACTTGATATTCTAAATAAGGATTCTAAGATCTTGTTTTTCAAGGTAAATATTTCAAAAAGCAAGATTATTGCATTTGGCACCTATAATAATACCAGTGGAAATTGGATAATATGCCACTGGATACAGTTAAATCATACTGCTATTTGGGCATAATGTTCTCTTGGAATCTCTCTTGGAAACGTCATGCTGATTACATCTTAACTAAAGTAAATTATCTATTACTGGTCTAAAAAGTTTTTCTTTTTATCATGTCATATTTTCTGCCCTTCACCTGCAGCCCTATCTGACCGACCAGCCCTGTCCCGAGATTACGGGCTTACTTATGCCCGCCTGAGAGCAGTGCTTATGGATCTGCGCCATCCTGCTGCCAGCTTATATTTTCTGTCCTCCATTTTCACCCAAGGGCCCTGGGAGTGGGTACGCATGCGTGTGGAGGCACGCATTAGTCCCACAACACCAGTAACAGCCCTTTTCCTCCCACCCCATTGGCCTAATGCCTTGGCTCCTCTCCAGCCTATGCTGTCCACAGCCTCCACCAGGTGGCAGCCATCAGCCAAGAGGAGCCATCCCACCTCCCTGGAGAGGAGAGCATGCCTGTCAGCAGCTCTATCCAGCTCCGCTCTCCCCAACCCCCCATTGCCGACCTCCGATGGCCCGGGCTCATTCCCGAACCCAGGTTGCCGGTGTGATGTGAGGTAGGGTGTCCAGCACCTTAGCCCTCAGCGACACCGAGCCAGTCAGTCTAAAAAGGTTTAACCTTGTATATGGGGGTACTCGATTCACCCTTTGGTTGAGGCCATTAAATCTAAATATAACACAGAGGTTCTCTATGGTGCTGAATTCTGGCCCATATCCCCAGTTGGGCTAGAAAAGCCAGCTATACAAATACTATGTGGTGCGCTGGGATTTAATAAATCCACCCCAACCTGTTTTGTGAAAGCTGAGTTGGGTTTAACTGGTATTCAAGCAATTGCTGATAGTAAAGTAGTCAATTAATGGCTCAAATAAATAGATACCTAGAAGACAGACTGGTTAAAGAGTGTTTACAAGAAAAGGTCTTTTGGAAATATCTTGGTTTTAAGTCATCGTATTGGCTGGGGAATATCTTGACACTTTTACAAGTTTTTGGAATGGACTTCTTAGCTAGATATGTTAATAAAAATATTGTCCTCAGTTATAAATATAAAGCATTTATTTCTAAGAAAATCGAGGATTGGCACAAGAAGAGGGATTTACTTGTCATTCAGCAGTCTAAATTTTCTAGGTGGTACAGTAACAATGATTGTGGGCATCATTTTGGGTTCTATTTGGAAATCTTAGAGAATCCTACTCAAAGGAAAACATTTGTAAAATATAGAACTGGCATGTTTGCTTCAAACATTCTTCTAGCTAGATTTAACAAATCTTCTAATCCTGAAGATTGAGTTATGTAAATGTAATAAAGCTAGGGAAGATCTGCTTCATGTAATGCTGAAATGTCATTTGTACAGTAAAGCTAGGGAATATTGGATATCCCCAATACTTAACTCCTTGGATTGCTCAGATGAGAATGAAATTTCAAAAGATGTATTTACTGTAGAGGATGAATACATTCTTACTAGAGTTGCTCACTATACAGTGATGATTCAAAAAGTAAGAATGAGAATGTTTAAAATACTTGAACATTCAGCTTGAATGAGAGTCTGAATTAAATTTATGTTGTTTTTATATATGTATTTTATAGATTGCTATCTGCTGCCCTATTCTGTTGTCTTTTATATGTAATTTTATGTGTTTTTCGCATAACTACATGATGTGATGTTATTTGTAACAATCTTTTATTAAGATCCAACAATAAAGTTATTACTACTACTACTAGTATAGGGTCACTTACTTCTGGGTATCATTAAGTTGCAGAGGGGTTTGAAGGGAGTCTACTGAGTTTTGCATACCTCATCACAAAGAAGAAAAAATTACTCACCTTAGTAATGTTGTTTCTTCTAATGGAGTCTTGCTGTATTCTGACATAGCAGTGAGTCCCAACCTTCGAACTGCCCCGGAGATGAAAGAGTTAACTTTCCATGCCAGGCATGGAATGCTGAGCTCGAGCTCGGTTGAGACTCTGTCTGTTGCTGTTTAAACTCAAACTGTCAGATCTTTACGAGCTAAACTCACTAAGGTCCTGTGTGGAAGCTGTAAACCTACACTAGCCAACTGGCTATTAAACATAGAAACAGATTTTTTGGTCCCAAAACAAAGACTCAAGTCAGGAGACTCAAAAAATGAAAAACACAGCACCCACTCACCTAAGAAAAAAGTGGTGAAAACAACAAGGTGGGGCACCTACTGAGTGCCAACACTGCCACTGCCCACCCACATCCCAAAAACATAGGTTCTGAGAGGGGAAGGCAGGGGGGGAGGTCAGAATACAGCAAGACTCCATTAGAAGAAACAACATTACTAAGGTGAGTAATTTCTTCTTCAAACAACATGAAGTCTTGCTGTATTCACAGCAATAACATTTCAAGCAGTACCTCCATGGAGGAGGGACAGAACCTACTTAGGAAATAGGCTCTGAAGCACAGCTGTGCCAAACCCGAGCATCACTCCTAGCCTGGATATCCAGGGAGTAATGGTTGGTAAAAGTGTGAACAGTTTTCCAGGTAGCTGCTTGACATATCTCTAGAATAGGAATATCCCTGGCAGCAGCCAGGGAAGCAGCTGTACCTCTGGTAGAGTGAACCCTCAGGCCTGAGGGTGGAACCTTACCCAGCTTTTCATAATAAAATTGAATACAAGAGACAATCCACCTGGCAATGGATCTTTTAGTGGCAGGTTTCCCTTTACCAACCTCACCATGAGTAAGGAACAGTTGGGGGGAGTCAAACCTGTGACCCTTGGTACGTTCTATGTAGTAGCTAAGGGCTCTTTTCACATCTAAACTGTGCAGCCTCCTCTCACCAGAGGAGGAATGGTCAGTGAAGTACACAGGAAGGGACATAGATTGGTTAAGGTGGAAATCTGAAACCACCTTAGGTAAAACTTCCTGTTAGTCCTGAGACCACCTTATCTCTATGAAGGAGATAAAATCAGGCTCCACTGACAGGGCTTGTAACTCACTTATGCATCTGGCAGAAGTGATGGCTACCAGGAACACAGTTTTCCAAGTCAAGTACTTAGGCTCTGCTGAAGACAAAGGCTCAAAAGGGGGTTGCATAAGCTGAGCAATGCAAACGTTAAGGTCCCAAGCAGGGGCAGGGTCCATGAATGGAGGGTTGGTATGAAGCAATCCCTTAAAAAACTTGGAGAATACAGGGTAAGCTGAAAGATAAGAGGGCTTACCTGCTGAAATGAACGCAGAAACAGCTGCCAGATGCACCTTTAGTGTAGCTGGTCTAAGCTCCAAGCTATTCAAATGGACCATATAATCAAGGACTGTGGGCAGATCAGCAGAATCTGGGGAAATATGCCTTCCAGAGCACCATATGGAAAATCTTTTCCACTTGGAATTATAAGTAGTCCTGGGGGAAGGTTTCCTAGAAGCCTTCAGAATATCCATTACACCTTGGGAGAGGTGTAAATCAGCAAACTCTAACTCTTCAAGAGCCAGGCCTTGAGATTGAGAGATTTGAGATTCGGGTACCAAAGCACAGGTTAACAGGTTGTAATTCCTGGGAAGACACAGGGGAAGATGGACTGCTAAGGACAACAGGAGAGGATACCAGGGCTGTCTGGCCCAGTCCGGAGCAATCAGGATCACCTTGCAGGGTTGAGACCTGATTTTGACTAGCACTTTGAACAGGAGAGGGAAGGGGGGAAAGCATACAGGAACTTCCCTTCCCAACTGAGAACTAAGGCATCCAGGGGGACTGAGCCCAACACTGGGGGCCTGCAGCAAAAAAGGGAAAGTTGGTGATTGTCTGGGGCTGCAAAAAGATCTATCTGTGGGGTGCCCCATCTAGAGAATATCACCTTCAAGACCAGGGGATCCAGTGACCATTCATGATGGCCCTGAGATATCCTGCTGAGAGCATCTGCCAGGACATTGTTCTTGCCTGGGAGGTGTACTGCTGTGAGGGAGGTGTTCAGGGAATAAGCCAAAGACCACAACTTCATTGCTTCTGTGCACAAGGCCATAGACTGAGTGCCTCCTTGCTTGTTGATGTACCACATTGTGGTGGTATTGTCTGTTCTGACCTGAATAACTTTGTTCTGAACAGATTTGGAAAAAGCTTGAAGTGCTATAAATACTGCTCTGAGTTCCAATAGATTGATGTGAAGCAGAGATTCCTGAGGGGACCACAACCCCTGGGTAGTCAGGTCGCCCAAGTGAGCCCCCCACCCCAAGATGGAGGCATCTGTAGTAAGGATTAAGGAGTGGACTGAGTGACAAAGGGAACTCCCTGTCTTAGATTGTTCTGATCCTGCCACCACTGTATGGCCTGGATCAGGGTTCGAATCACTGGATCAATTTGGTCAGAGGGTCCTTCTTTGAGACAAAAGGCTCTCAAATGGAACTGAATGTCCCTCATCTGAAATCTTGCTCCCTGCACCACTGCTGTGGAAGCAGCCATGTGCTCCAGGAGCTGCAGAAAATGCCTTGCTGGTCAAGACACCTGCAGGGTGAATGAGGAGGCCAGTGTGATAAGGGTCCTTGCCCTGCCCAGGGGAAGAAAAGCTCTGGCCTTTTCTGTATCTAGCTCTGCACCTATGGAGGTGAGGAGCTGAACAGGCTCTAGAACTGACTTTGAAAGATTCAGAAGGAAACCCAAAGAGGTGAGCAGTTGCTGAGTTATCTGTAGGTGTAACTTGACTTGGTCTGGGGACTGGCCTACTATGAGCCAGTCATCCAGGTACGGGAAGATGGCAATCCTTTGCCTTCTTAGAGAAGCAACTACTACTGCCAGGCATTTGTGAACACCCTAGGAACAGAGGTTAGAACAAGGGCATTGCTCTGAACTGGTAATGGCCTGAGGGCAGCTCGAACCTGAGGTATTCTTCGATGGGAGCTTTGATAAGAATATGGAAATAGGCATCCTTGAGGTCCAGGAAACTAGCCAGTCCCTGGCCTTAGAGAGGGTAGAATAATTCCCAAGTCACCATTTTGAATTTTGGTTTTAAAAGGTGCTTGTTTAAGTATCTGAGATCCAGGATGGGCCGCCATTCTCCTGTCTTTTTTGGGGTAAGAAAGTGCCTGGAGTACAATCCTTTGCCCTGGTGTAGGGGTGGAACCCTTTCCACAGCTCTGAGAGCTAGGAGGGAAGAGACCTCTGCCTCTAGGGCAAGTGCCTCTGAGAGATTTGCAGGTGGAAAGGATCTGGTTCTCAGCTTTGGGAATTTTTTGAAGCTGAGAACCAGTCCCTGGCTTACTACTTCCAGGACCCACTTGTCTGATGTTAGAGATTCCCAGTCCTGGACAAAGTAAGCCAGCCTGCCCCCTACAGGTAGTGGAGAATCGGCACTGGCAAACCCATCAAGGTGCCTGTTTGGCAGGGGGTTTTGGCTGAGGGGTGGAAGAAGGTCTGCTTGTACCCCTTCTGCCTCTCCCTCTAAAGAACCCCCTCTGAGCATAGGCAGAAGAGGAGGCCTGGGCTTGGTAGAAAGGCCTATGAAAAGCCTGCCTGCCCCTGGGTGCTGCCTCTGAGGTATACCTGCCTTTCCTTAGCCTATGCACTCCTATGGGTGATCCCTATATTAGTCCATTTTTTTCATGTAATTCTCTGTTTGCTCCCCAAACAGAGAATTACCCACAACAGGAAAATCCATGGCCTTAGTCTGGGTATCCTGTGACAGGCTAATACATCTGAGCCAAGCCATTCTGCGAAGTGCCACAGATGTAGCCAAGACTCTAGATGACACAGCATTGGAGTCCACTGCAGCATAGAATTGCACCTTGGATGCCTCAATACCATCAGAAGCCACCTGCTCCAGCTCCTTGGCAAGCTGGCCAGGGACCTGTTTTGCTAAAGCCATGACAGTGTCCCATCTGGATTTTTGATACCTTACAGTATAGGCCATATAGTTGGCCTGTCTGAGTCCCAAGGATGCTGCCATGTACTGTTTCTTTGCTATGGCATCAATCCTCCTGGAGTCCTTGTCTGGGGGATGTGAAGCCAAGGGAATATTTGCCTTATCACAGGCTGCAGCCTGCACTACTCCAACATGGCTGCATTGTTGTGTAAGGAACTCCGTGTCAGAGCCTGACAATGCATATCTCTTGTCCATTCCTTTATCCACAGGAGGTATTGTATTAAGAGTCTTTAAAATCTTAAATGTCTGTTTCCCAAAAGATTTGTGTAAGGGAATAGACAGTCTCCTAGACTCTGGGATATCCATCATTTCCACATAGTCAGGCTCCTCCTGGTCATCCACAGCTTCTTCCATAGGAAGCTGGAGGGTTTCGGCCACTTTTTTATAAAACATGAAATGGGAGGGGGACTCAGAAAGCCTAGGAGGAGACACTCCTGAAGGTCTGTCTGGGGAGATGTCTGGGTCAATGGGCACATCCAGACTTTCAAAACCACATTCACTTTCCTCATACTCCTCTTCCTCCTCCTCCTCCTCCGGTTCATAATATTCCTCTAAATCATACTCTTTAATCAGTGGAACCGGCCGAACCGAGCGCCTCCCTAATGGTGCGGTTCGGTCGAGAAGCAAGGAGCTTGACACATTTTTATCGCTTTGGCTATTTCTTCAGCAGTTGAGAAGAAAGTTTTGGATCCACACCAGCTGATTTGTCCTTTCTTGTTCTCTTAGCCGGAACCGACTCCTCAGAATTGGCTCTCCTTTTGCCCGAAGAAGTCTCGCCCTGGTCAGAGGGCACTCCTTCTGGTTCGGTTTGAACCGAACCGGGCTGGCCATCCGGTTCAGTGGACTTTTTGGTCTCCCTTTCCCTGAGCCTACCAACCCTCTTTTCTAGGGTAGCTGCAGGAAAATTTTTACAAATCTGGCAGTCTGCATTGAGGTGGTCAAACCCCAGACAATAAACACAGGTGGTGTGGGGGTCAGCCTTAGCAAAGACTTCCCCACACACACTGCAGTGTTGAAACCCAGTGGGCCCAGTTTTTCTTTTGGGTTTCTCAGACATTGTGCCAGTCCTAACCAAACTTACCCTTTTAATGGCAATCCACCAGGCAAGACCCTCTTATCGGCTCCTGACCGTGTTACGGGTCATGGAAAAAACCGTAATAAAATGTTTTTTTTTTAGAACCAATAAGAACCAGTAACCACACTCTAAAAGTACAAATAGAGATTTTTTAACCACTCGATCGGTTCAAACCGAACCGATGAACCGTTTACAAGTTCCACACAGAATAGAAAATAATATAAACCTATCTAGTGCTCACAAATACCACAGACAGAGACTGAACCGACAGGTTACGGTTTAAATTCGGTCGAAAACCGAGAAAAGCGGTACTTTAACCGACAAATTGAACCAAGCAGAAAGAGAAATCTCCGGAGCGACTGTTCAGTGAGGCGGAGTAAAGAATCTGACGGTTTGAGTTTAAACAGCAACAGACAGAGTCTCAACCGAGCTCAAGCATTCCATGCCTGGCATGGAAAGTTAACTCTTTCATCTCCATGGCAGTTCGAAGGTTGGGACTCACTGCTATTGTCAGAATACAGCAAGACTTCATGTTGTTTGAAGAGCGAGATTCAAATGCTAGAATGTGGTCTTTTTGCATTGACCTAAATTTACTTTGAGAAGAAGCCAGTTCTGACAGGAGCTGAGGACCATATGATATGCCTTAGACCATATGAAAGTGCTCACAGATTGTCACAAAATAGTGAAGTGTAGCATATGAATTATGGCCGGGGGAGTAGTGTGTGTATGTCCTATCAGAGGGGAATGGACATCACAAAAAATCCACCAGACCTGTAGGAAGTGGGCCCCACTACTGGCCCTTTTACCCCTTATGTGTTGCCCTTAATTGAGCCCAAATATACATAGGGGAGTGTGGCTCCCCACATTTTTTGTGTGTGGGAAAAGGGCTGTTGCTGTAACTCCCATTGCCTGGTATCCTCAGGGATTTTTATAAGCAGTTCATCCCATACAAGTTCCCGACTTATTCTCAACCCTGTTTGTGCTCTGATGGGCGGGGGTAGGTGGGTGGGGGTTGGAGGGAGGGGGTGGTGGGGAGGATAGGATATGTATTTCTATTCACTTAGGCCTTATTACTGTCAACTGTAGTTCAAGTATTCTTCAGGCCTGTTATGCTCATTGTCACAGTTTTCCATGGTGCTGTAAGGCTCTTTGTTCTCGTTTCAACTTTGGTGGAAACTGTTGGTTGAATATTTGTATTCATGTTTCAAAATTTGTAATAAAGTATATTAAATTGAAAAAAAAAATCCACCAGCCCTAAATGCTGCAACACATGTATAAGATATTTTTGTGCTGTGGACCCTGGTGTTGCGAGGACCTAGCAGCATCCAAGTCTAGCGAAATAGGTTAAAATCACCCCCCCCCCAGAAGTAGTTGGCCCATGAGCAAATTCATCAGCCTATTAAAGAATATCTGAAATATTGGTTTAGAAGTGTTAGGTGGAAAATATAAATTGGCAAGGGTCACCTGGGCCTCAAATAACTGAAAAACAAACAAACTCGCTCTCACAATGCCTAGGCAGAAAGGATAAGATACACATGCAAAAATGCCAGTATAAAATATTTATAGTATTCACATTTGAAAATACCCGATGTCATTTTATTTCCCAGCTGGCACTGTGACAAAGTACCAATTGGGGCACAAAATGCTGTAAGGTATTTTTTGGCACATTGTGAGAATGCACTTTAGCTACACGCCCAGCTTCTCAGCTTTTTGAATGTGAGTAAAGTAAATATTTTATACTGGCATGTTTGCTTGTGTGTCTTATCCTTTCTGCCAAGGCACTGTGAGTGTGTGTTTTTGTTTTGGTGTTGCCTTGTTACTTGGCACACCACATTACCCAGGGACAACTCTTCTTTGGTTTCTACTCAAATAACTGCCCAGTCAGTATAGCATATGGCTGCTCCCTCCCCTTCCCTGAGATGCAAGGAGGGACGTATACTTCTTAGGCTCCCCTCTGGCAACCCCTTGTTTTGTTTCTACTCAAATAACTGCCCAGTCAGTATAACATACTGCCCTGTGGGTAGATGTAACTGTTGTTATAGTTGAACCTTGTGGCTACTGGGATTAATATGGCTGCCCCCTCCACTTCCCATAGATTTAAGGAGAGAGGTATACATCATAGGTTCCCCCCCACCCCCACTAAGCCAATTTAGCATTCTCCATAGCAGTCATATGGGTTTCTTGGAGCTAGAGGCGATCAGGATGCTCTTTTTTCAATAACTGAAACATTTTGTTCCATTTGACTGTATTGCTCAGACCATTTATGTTCCAAGATAGTAACTTAGTGGGGGTCTCCATCATAGGGAATGTTCAGGCCATGATAGACTGTATATGTCAAGGGGGTCAGAGTGGTATTCTAGCACCTCATCCCACCCAGGAGTCAGACACCTGCTCCCTCCTTCTCTCAACACAGCATTTAAGGGGGTTAAGACAGAGATTCCCAACCATCCAGGGAGGGGACAAAATGAGCACCAGTTTCTATTGCTGGCATTGTGTCACAGCAGTGTTGAGGTAAATCCTGGACCAGATGCACAATCAGTGTCTCTATAGAGTTTGCATCAGTTAAAGGCCTGTAGCTCCTGTTAATAAATATCCATGGCCTATTAAGTAAAATGGATGATGTGAAAGTATGAATTTTACATCAGACTAGACATCCTCATTATCACTGAGACCTGGCTAAACACCTCAGTACTGTCTACTGTTGTAGCCATACTCTCCTACAACCTATTTCGCCTGGACAGGACCACTAGATGGAGTGGATTGACTTGCTATGTCAAGGATAAATATGCCACCTCTTCTACCAGCTCTCTCACATTGCCTAATGAATTTGAATGGCTGGAGATAAACTAACACTAACAAAAAAAATGAATCCATAAATAGAATAGGATGCTATGGACCTCCCAAAGGTGGAACACAACTATTGGCACACATATCCCAGCTAGTCAAGAGCCACTCAAATTAAACTCTGATACTGGGAGACCTGAACCTGGATTGGCTCTTCCCAAAATCCAACAGCCTGAAGTGTTTTTGTGATCATTTAGATCTCATTCAATTCATCAAAGAACCCAAAAGACCTAATCCACAAAACCCAGCAAGTGCTGCTCTACTGGACTTAGTGCTTACAAACAGCCCTCATGGATTTATTACCTCAGCCATGTTCCACAAAGACATTAATGATCCCAACATGATTGCTTGTGTCAGAGGACATAATACCCATTTCTCACAATCTAAATTTATATACAAAAGACGATTTACCAGATTCAGTGCATCAGAGTTTCTAAGGGATCTAGCTAATACAAGTTGGCAAAAAATGTTATCTTGCATCAACAGTCCATGATGAGGCATCAGAAATATTCAACTGCAGCATCCAGAGAGTTGTAAATGCTCACGCACCATTACAAAAAAGAAGGGTTAAAAAAGTATCTTCCCCCTAGTTCACCAAAGATCTCAAAGAAACTCTGAAGGACAGAAATAGGTGTTGGGCCAAAGCCAGCATACTAAAATAGATGTGGATTGGACTATCTTCAGAATGAAAAGAAATGTCTGCACAAAATTGATTAGGGATGCAAAAGCAAGATCTTACTGTAATTTCTTGGATGAAACCAAAAATGATGCACACAAGTTCTGAAATACAGTTTTTTTTTTGTTTTTTTTAGTTTTTGTTAACCGGGTAGGTGCACTAGCCATAAAATGACTATTTTCAGGCACGACCCGGGAGAGTACAACAAAAGGAGAACAGTTGAACAACAGCAACATGGGTACAATAGTACAAATAGAGGAACAGTACAGCAGTGCTACAAAAATACAATGGGTAGAAACAACAAAAAATAATGGCAAGCATTATACAGATAATGGCAGTAAGATATATAATAAGTGCAGAAACCATGGACCCGACCTGTGGAGTGAAAGGGTTAATAAGATAGTAAGGTTATATAGAGAGAAATGTGAGAATGTTCAAATATAACAAGAAAGACTGACAGAAGGAAGGTCAGGGGTGGTAATTGGCAAAACAACAGTGGATGGTCAGCAACAAGGTTCAAGAAGGAAGAGAGCTAGTAGTCAAGAAGTTATTTACAAAGAGAAGGAAAATATGGGAGCAGAAGAGGAGACAGTCTTGGAGCTGGATTAAGAGCAGGGTGACATTACTGGTAAGTCTCAGGAGCTTCAGGTTGGGTCAAAGCATGTACAAGCATCAGCTAAGGATAGATAACGACGATATTCACTTTTAAATCCAAAGTGAGACTGAGACAGCCGGAGGTTGAGTGGAAGAGCATTCCATAGCCTGGGAGCAGAGAACTGTAAGGCCCCTGTGCCTTTAGTCGTCTGACATGTCGGAACATAGAGCAAGGATTTGTCAGCTGATCGCAGGCCATGGGAGGATGGTTGAGGGACCAGCAATGCCGCCAGCTGGGATGGGTTTTTTTCCCGGATGATCGAGTCCATTAGTGATCCAAGGTAGTATTGTCTACTGGCAGAGGGTGAGAGCCAATTCAGATCCTTATAAAGCAGGCAGTGATGTTTGAGTCGAGGTGACGAAGAGGCAAATCGGCATATATTGTTATAAGTTACGTCCCATTTTAGTAGGGAGGTTTTCTGGGCAGAGGTAAGAATAGAGGCACCATAGGTAAAGGTTGGGAGCAGAATACCTGGGGCAACACACCTGGCCGAGGGTGTAAGCATGTAGTCTGCTTTGTAAGCTACCCTAGTTTCGAGTTTACAGCTTTGCACGAGGACTGAATGTGAAGATTAAAACTAGGACTGGTCCAGGAGGATCCCAAGGTACTTGAAGGAAGTAACATTTTCAAGTGGAAATCCTCCTGGGTGAAGAACCTCCAGCAAACTAGAACAGGTCTTAATCTTCGGTGCAGAACCTAGGAGCATGGCTTTGTTTTCTTTCATTTAGTACAAGCTACGGTCTAGTAGCCAGTCTAAGACCTTATTGAAGTCTGAAGTAAGTGATGTGTTTATGCAGGCAATACTAGAAGAACTAGTGTAGATGATCAGGTCATCAGCATAGAGAATAGCTGAGCAGGATTCCAGGACCTCAGCTGCATTGTTGATAAAATTGAGAACAGAAGGGCCCAAGGATAGAGCCCTGGGGGACCCCAAGGTTGATAGTAGACGTGTTGGACAGGGAGGAGTTAAATTTGACAGCTTGCGACCTGTTTGACAGGTAGCTACAGAACCAGTCCACAACAGGGGTAGAGAAATGGAATTTATGGAGAGTGGAGAGAAGCAGGGGATGGTCAACAAGGTCGAAAGCCTTAGTGAGGTCAATGAAGATGGCACCTGTGAGTTTTCCAGAGTCCATGTTGGACAGAATATCAGTAGTTAGTTGAAGGAGAGCCGTGGTGGTGCTATGGCCTTTTCTGAAACCATGCTGAGTGTCTGAGAGGAGATTGTAGCGTGTAAGGTAGTCAATGGTCTGTGATGCAACTATTTTCTCTAGGATCTTGTTAAGGACAGAGAGAATTGCTATAGGTCTGTAATTGGCCATGTCCTTTGGGTCACCTTTTTTAAAGACAGGCGTTACTCTTGCAGATTTCCATAGGTCTGGCACAGTGCTATGGATAAGGGATAAAGTGTAGATTCTGGCAATCGGAGGGCAATGAGTGGAGCAGCCAGCTAAGAAGACGAGGTTCCAGTGAGTCAGAACCAGAGCTGGTATTGGCAGATATGGATCTCAGTAATTTCAGAACTTCCGCTCTTGATATAGCCTTGAAATAGAATGGTGGCGCTGGAGGAGCATCATACGATAGGGCAGTATGGTTGTCTGATGGTAGTGTGGTAGGTAGATTGAGGCGATCCACTAGGTTGTAAAGCCAAGCTATAGTATGAAAGATCAGAGAAAGATTGTTAAAACTGTTTGAGATGGTCCTAGGGTCATTACAATGTGCCCCATTTATGATCATTTCATCAGGAGTGACCGACTCGGAGTACCGAAAATGTTTTGACATGGGCCCAAAATTTCCTCGGTCGCAGGCTGAGCTTTGTAGAAGGTCCTTGCAGTATTTGCTTTAGCAACTCTAACGTCTCTTACATCTGTTCCTTAGTTCACGATAGACAATAAGATCTGACTGTAGGCCAGTTTGTTTGTAGCGAATCCAAAGCTTGTCCCTCTGGCGCAGATTAGCAAGGGGGTCTTTATGCAGCCACCTCGTCTGTTTTCCTCTGACCCTCCTAGTAGTCTTGGGGGCATGTTTATATTGAATGATAAGAAATTAATTTATGAATATCTGTAGAGCAACCTCCACATCCTTTGTTTGATAGATACCTGCCCAGTCGATATTGGAGACATCATAGAGAAATGCATCCTGGTCAATTAAATCACTGGAGGGTGCCAAAACCTCACCCTCGCTCCCATGAAAAATGTCCGTCAATGACAAAATGATAACTGACAAACATATCGTAACAGATGAAATCAATAGCCACTTTGTATCAACTGGATTGGCCTTCAAAAGATCTCCAGCTGCAGCATAACCTCTTATGCCTTTGACTCCAAAAAGTCCTACTTAAACCACTCCTACCACCTTCTTGTTCCAGCCAGCCACCTTTAAGCAACTGGAGCAACTCCCATTAGATCTAGATGCTAAAAAACTACAGGAGTAGATGGCCTGGATCTGATCTTCCTCAAAACAGGCTTTCAGCAGCTCACAGCTCCAATCACACACCTCTTCAACTGCTCATTACTCAGTAGTGAGCAGCCACCTAGTTGGAAAATGGCTCACATCATCTCCCTACACAAATCTGGGGATACAAGTCTTCTAAACAACTACAGACCAATTTTCATATTACCTGTTCTGGCCAAGCTTTTAGAAAAAATAGTAAATAGCCAGATAAGAGAGTTCCTTGACCAAACAAATATTATAATGCCTCAGCAATCTAGGTTTAAACCTAAGCACAGTTCCACAGCTGCTTTAGCCAAGGTCATGAATGACTGGTTGTGCACTGTAGACTACAAACAAGCCTTGGGTGCTATTTTCCTCGATCTTAGTAAGGCATGCGATACAGTTGACCACTCTGTTCTGTCAAAATAAATTACAAAGTATTGGAGTTTCCATGGCAGCCTTGCTATGGGTCTGAAATTACGTACTTGGTTGAATTCAACAAGTCAAGGCAGAGGGTCTCTTATCAACATGCACCCTACTACCCAAAGGAGTACCTCAGGGCTCAGTCCTAGGGTCGATATTCTTCATGATATACACCAACAACTTGAGCTGCAATATTAGCAATGCCAAGTTGCAGTTCTATGCAGATGACACAGTGCTGTACACCTCAGGACCCAACATAACAACAGCATGCTCAGAACTACAAGCAGCTTTCAACACACTACAAACCTCTTACACTCCAAACTATTACTTAATGCCAACAAAACCAAGGTAATATGGTCCATCAACACTACATCAAAACAGCCCCCTGCTCCTTCCATCAGTACGTTGCTCGAAGAATACCTAGAAGTAGTGCCAAGTTACAAATACCTAGGAATGTGGATTGACAGCAAGTTATCCTTCTTGGAGCACATTGATGCAATCTGCAAAAAGTTATGCATCAGACTTGGATTCTATTACGGGAACCAGTGCTATTTTCCCATGAACATCAGGAAACACCTTTTACAAGCAACCTTTTTACCAGTTATAGACTATGCAGACTCAATCTATAGCCGCTGCACTACTAAGTGTTTAAACAAACTTGACGTACTTTATCACAGAGCACTGAGGTTCACTATGAACTTACCACCATTGTCTCATCATGCAACCTTTATGCAGCGGTTGGGTGGACCTCCCTAACCAAAAGGAGATTACACAGTCTTTACATATGGACTTACAAGTTGCTGACCAGTGATCTATCTGGATATATCACTGAACTCTTCAGTAAGTCCTCTTGCTCTTATGCACTTAGGAAGAGCAATATTTTTCTCTTTGACACACCTAGGTACTCCATGCAATATGGACAAACTATCAGTAATATCATTCCAGTAGCCTGAAATAAGCTACTGAGCACACTTAAACTTAGCTCCCTGGTTGGGAAAAATCACTTTAAATTCCTCATCAGTAATCTATGTTTTGAAGTATGTTCATGTAAATAGTATAATACCTGTCTTAACTCACCTTAAATAAATTCCTTGCACCGAGTTGCCCCTAGGTACCTCTCATATGGAATGTAACCAAGCCTGAGCCCTATTGTATACTGATGGCAACCCCACGGTATATTGTTCTGCTTTGCTATTGTAACTGAACTCTAGCTGTACTTCTATCTATTGTGTATTATATCCATGTATTATCTCACTGTATTTTTATCTGTATTTCTGTCCTACCCAGGACCTCCTTGTGAATGAGCTTGTTCAATGGAGCCTTTTCCTGGTAAAATAAATAAAAAAAAAATTTGTTACAAGACTTTCAGGCCTACCTGGGGCCACCTGGATTTCCCCTGTAATACCTTGAGTAACAGAATCCTGTCCAGTATCTAACCACAGAATCTGAAATTCCATTTGTAAACCTGATATTGCTGGTGGTAGGGCAACAGTTAATATTGCCAACTCAGCAATTGGCATATGGGCAACCAAACTGGAAAAATAAATGAACAGTGAACTGGGGTGCCATTGAACCAGGGGCACCCTGAAACAGCAGGATTCCCCGGGACAGTGGCTGGCAGACAGGAGGCAAGGAGCCAAGAAAGGACTTGGCATTACACAGAATGAACACCCCCCCTTCCCTCACTAGGGAAAGCTGCAGACGTGCAGCAGGATTCCCCTGGGGACAGCAGCTGGTGGTTGGGAGGCAAGGAACCAAGAAAGGTAGTGCTTATAGCACACGCACACCTACCTGGACTGCGCTGGACTTTAACAGACTTTCAAAAAAAATTATTTTAATGTTATTGGTTTGTTTTCCAGTCGGCCAAGAGTTGGTGATTGTTTTTCCCATCCTGGTGCTGTGCAGGGGGATTGCATGAAATGTGGGAGTACTTTAAGGGTGAAGTGTGTAGCAACAGCTTGATTTGTCAGAATTAGCCACTTTTTCAAGGATTTGTTCAATTTAACAATGAGTTGAGTGAGTATATGGTGCAGAGATAATCCATTTGCGTGTGTAGAGGAAACGGACTTAGCGCATGCGCAGTCTATTCCCCTGCCAGTAACCTGAGCTATCTCTTTGTTTCCCCCAGAACTCAGCATTACACAGCAGGAGCCCCCTTCTCTCACTAGGAAAGCTGCAGGAGTGCAGCAGGATTATTCCAGGGACAGTGGCTGGCAGTTGGGAGGCAAGGAGCCAAGAAATGTAGTGCCCCTCACCCTCCCATCCTGGGTTGTCCTTGAATTTATTGGTATACTGGATCACGTGACATAGTCACGTGATTGATCGGTGTATGTTGTTAGTCCCCATTTTCCTGTTTGCAGGTTATACTAGCTGACTGCTATGAGGTACTAGTGAGCCATACAATTACAGTCCCAGCCTCTTTCTCACCTACAGTGCTTACACATCAATCAAATTGTGGGCCCAAACCCAGTTACTCTAGGTGCCCCACCCTGGGCTCAAACCTAGGACCTTCTGCACCAGGGGCGGAAATACTAACTAATGGACCTCACTTAAAATGAGCTTATCTCAGATGAGTTATCCAATTCATTACAGATGAATAAAATTTTTACTACTACTAACTACTTCCCCAATTCGGCAGTCCAGCTTTGAACTGGGGCACTGTGATATTCATCCAAATAAGGATACACAGGCAGTGAATCAAGTCCAGTGAAGTCACACAGGAGACCTCAACCCTCTTTACCAGGGCACTCTCCCACACTTCTGGGTAGGAGGGCCCTCCCAAGGGAAATTTCCTTTAGTGCCATCTGCTATATATATATATATATATATATATATAAAGCTCTTGTGGATAAATATTAACTATATTTATAAAACCCTTGAAGATAAGCATTAATTGGAACTAATGAAGAACCATTGGCAAAGTAGGGAGAGGGGATGGCAGCCTGGCCCCCAAACAGCGAGGTCAGGGGGCATATTCAGTAGGGTGGTGGGGTGCACTGGGTGTGGGTCGGCCATGGTGTTACACATGGCTTGGAGGTCAGGGGGTTGTATGGTGTGCAGGCAGCTGGCACAAATGAGGGAGGAAATAAGGAGCTGGTGCTGGATGCTAGATACACCGGAGGGGTGTAGGGGCTCTGGCAGGGACTGGAGGGATACTAATGGGGATCGAGGGAGTAGTAGAGATGGTGGTGAACATCAGTTTGAGGAAAAGGGGGCAGGGGATTAGCATGCAGTACTGGGGGAGGCAGGAGTAGGTTGGGGATGGCAGGTAGAGGTGGAATGGAGGGGAGAGCAGGGTGGAGGAGTAAGGGCACGACGGGATGGGCCTACAGCAAGCTCAAGGAAGACACATGAGATGGAGGGATGGAAGCTAGTGGGGAGAGCAAGGGGATTCAGAGCAACATCAGTGGGCAGAAGGTGGTGCGAGCCCCTGTAGGGGAAGGGCAGCTGGAGGGCATCGTACACAAAAATAGGTTTACAGAACTGCAGATACAGGATAAGGATGGAAAGGAGGAACTTTTTGCAAAGGGGAATCAGGAAAGAAAAAACAGTGAGGGACTAGTAATGTCCCAGGGTGAGGGAGAAATGGAGGTCCTGCCCCCAGAGGGGCAAATAGGGCCTTGGCAGAAGTAAGCAGGGGAGAAGAGCACAAGGAGAAAGTTACCTCAGGACAGCAGCACTCAGAAGGGGGCATTGGGAGCCGAGGATCTCAGTCAGGAGTACACCTGGAAGAAGTCACCACAAGGAGGCAGTGGCCAGGAAGGGGCTTAAAGAGTCAGGGAAAGCTCAGCAGAGTGGGTCCAGGAGCACAAGGAGAGTGATACCCAAGAGTCAGACTTGCTAAGAAGCAAGAGGGGCAGTGGGGGCCAGAATGGTATCAAAAGCACGGCGTGTACAAGGGGCAGGGATAAAGAGGAGGAGTCTAAGCAGGAGGGTAAAGTGACTGGGACCCCGTTGTTGAATCTCATCAGTACTAAAAGGGCCTCAAAAGCAAAGGAGATTGGGGAGGAGGAGTTGAGAATCCCCAGGACAGGACAGGGAAAGACAAAGAAGACAGGTAAGGGAGTTTGTAGCAAGGCACTGGAGGGGGGCAGGCAAGGGTGCGGGCAACATAAATTGGTTTTATGAGGAGGGAGGGAGAGATAGGGCCAGGGGTCAGTGGGGATACAGAAATGAGTCTAGGGGCTAGCCTCAGGAGAAGACGGACTGCAGGAGCTAAGAAGAAGGAGAGCAAGCCAGGGATAGGAGGCATAGAAGAGGGAGGGATAGGATGCAGGGAGGATAAGGTGGAAAGGGCGGCAGGAGAGCTAGGATGGTGCAGATTCAGTTCAAGAAAAACTAGCAACTGGGGAGAGGGGTGCAGCACCCCATATGTCTAATGGGAAGAACCCCCCCCCCCCAGCTAGTGGTCAAACAGGGATTCAGCATGTTTGCAGTTCATTTGCATCACCAGGTAAGCAAAAAGGTCCGGCTCCCCATACGACGCACAGGGGAAAACGCCAGACCTCACCCAACAACTAACACACCAAAATCTGGCCAATGGAAAATCATGTACACAAATGCTCGCAGTCCGGGAAACAAGATCCCAGACCTGCAGACAATAATGACAGAGGCTAAACTGGACATAGTAGCAATTAGCAAAACATGGTTGACCAGTAACCACACTTGGGAGACTTCAGTATTTGGCTATGTACTGTTCAGAAGAGACCGAGGTGCAAAAAGGGGGGGTGGAGTGGCCCTGTATGTCTATGAAAATATCAAAGCTACAGAAATTCAGAATACATGTAAGGAGACAGAAGAACTGTCTGTCACCCTGGAAACAGGAAATGGGACAGCCATACAAACTGGGGTTGTCTACAGGCCCCCAGACCAGGGGGAAGACATAGACACATTACTGTTAGAAGATATACAAAACATGACAGCTAAAGGGGAGGTTCTGATAATGGGAGACTTCAACATGCCAGATACAGAGTGGTCAATACCAGCAGGGACATCTGCCAGAACTAGACACATGGTGGATTCCTGCAGGGGGAGGGCCTTAAACAACTGGTACAAAAACCCACAAGAGACAGGGCTATCCTAGATCTAGTACTGACTAACAGGGAAGGGATCACAGATCTCCAGGTAGAAGGTCACCTGGGGGCCAGTGACCATCACATGGTATGGTTCAATTTGGCCACTAGAACTAAATCATTCTATTTCAAGGCAAAAATATGGGACTTCAGAGGAACTGACTTTGATAAGATGGCCAACAGAGTTAAGCTAGCTCTGGTAAAAAGAAATACAGGTGAGGGGGTACAGGCAAAGTGAGCAAGCATTAAGGAGGCACTACTTGACGCAACATCCCATTGTGTTAGAGAGAAAAGGAAGTTCAAAAGAAGAAGGAAACCACTTTGGTTCTCAAAAACAGTAGCAGAAAAGGTCTGAGCCAAAAGGCTGGCCTTGAGGAAATATAAGGGGACGCAGTGGGATGAAGATAGGGAGGAATACTAAACTTCCCTAAGGGAAGCAGGGAAGGCAGTAAGGCAGGCAAAGGCCGAAACAGTAAAAGAAGGTGACAAGACTTTCTATAGATACATTAGTGAAAGGAGAAAGTCCAGAGGGGGTATTGCTAAACTCAAAGAAGATAAGGGGGAGTGTGAGGAGGAGGACCACGTAAAAGCAACTGTCCTAAATAGATACTTCTGCTCAATATTTACTGAAGAGAAGGTAGGGCAGGGCCCACAGCTCAGCACCATGGACACGGGGGAGGGAGGTGTGCACTAGTCCCTTCACAAAAGAAAGGGTCCTACAAGAGCTCGATAAGCTCAGAGTGGACAAGGCAATGGGACCTGATGGCATACATCCCAGGGTACTAAAGAAGCTAAGGTTGGAACTATCAGAGCCATTATCAGAACTGTTTAGTGAGTCTCTGAGCACAGGAGAGGTTCCAGAAGACTGGAGAAGGGCTCATGTGATCCCGCTCCACAAGAGTGGAAGGGAACTACAGACCAGTCAGTCTTACCTCAGTAGTGGGCAAGATTATGGAGGCACTCCTTAAGGAAAGGATCGTGCAACACCTGGAATCCACAGAAGCACAGGATCCAAGACAGCATGGGTTTACAAAAAGGAAGGTCCTGTCAAACTAATCTCATAGATTTCTTTGACTGGGTAACCAGAGTGGTGGACCAAGGGGGAGCAGTTGATGTCACCTACCTTGACTTCAGCAAAGCTTTGATAGTGTTCCACACAGAAGATTGATTAATAAGCTGGGTAGGCTAAGGGTGGGTCAGAAGTTGATCCACTGGGTGGCAAACTGGTTGACGGGAAGAAAACAGAGAGTGGTGGTGAACAGTATACAGTCAGAAGAGATGCAGGTCACAAGTGGGGCACCTCAGGGATCAGTCCTGGGGCCAGTCCACTTCAATATCTTCACCAGTGACATTGCAGATAGACTGGAGGGGTAAGGTTTGTCTGTTTTCAGATGACACCAAGATTTTCAACAGAGTAGATGATCCAGATGGGGTGGGCAGAATGAGAAGAGATCTGGATAAACTAGCAAAATGGTCAGAAGAGTGACAACTGGGGTTTAATGCAAAGAAGTGCAAGATCATGAACATAGGGAAGAGAAACCCTGAAGCCACCTATAGGCTGGGAGGGGAGTTGCTGGCAGCCACAAGGGAAGAAAGAGACTTGGGCATCATCATCACCGATGACCTGAAATCATCCAAGCAGACCACTAAAGCAGTAGGTAAGGCTAGGGGGATGTTAGGGTGTATTAGTAGAGGTGTCACAAGTTGGAAGAGGGAGGTAATAATCCCTCTTTATAAGACACTGGTTAGGCCCCATCTGGAGTACTGCGTGCAGTACTGGAGGCCACACCTTCACAAGGACATTAACCAAACTGAGGCAGTCCAGAGAAGGGCAACCAAAATGGTGCAGGGACTGCATCAGAAAACGTATAAGGACAGATTAACAGAGCTCAATATGTATAACCTAGAGCAAAGGAGGGAGAGAGGTGATATGATCAAAACATTCAAACACCTTAGGGGCATTAACAAGGTGAAAGAGTCTAACATGTTTCAATATAAGAAAAATAGCAGGACAAGAGGACACAGCATGAGATTAAAGGGAGGCCAATTAAGGGGTAATATGAGGAAGTCCTTTTTCACAGAAAGGGTGCAGGTTGCATGGAACGGCCTACCTCAGGAAGTGGTGGATATGAATACAGTGCAGGGCTTCAAACAGGCATGGGATAGGCATAAGGGAGCAATACAGATGAGTATGAATAGATAGGCCATTGACAGAGCAAAGGCTGATGGCATATTTATAAGGTAGAAAAAGAAATGGGTAGACTGGGTGGGCCTTGCAGTCCTTATCTGCCCTCAGCTTCTATGTTTCTATGTGGAGGACAAGGTCTTGATTGTCGGGGACTCCACTGTTATAGGCATTAGCTGGGGGGGGGGGCAAGATCTGGGTTAGATGCTTGCCAGGCATTACAGCAGCAGAGGTGATTAATCACATCTCCTCCTGGGGAAAGCTGCAAGTTGAGAAAACCCACCTGGTGTTCCACTTGGGAACAAATGACCTTGCAGGGCATAGTTTGATGGAGGTGCAGACAAGGTTTGAAGCATTAGCAAGGTTCTGCAGCAGCCTGAGATTTAGAACAGTGGCGTTCTCTGAGGTGCTGACTGTACAGAGTTAGCTCAGCAAGGAAGCAGAGGATAAAGGAGTTTAATAGCTGGCTTTCTGGATGGTGTGCTCAGAAAGGATTTGGGCTGGTGGGGGATTGGGGGACCACTTGGCAAGATGAAAGCCTATTCCCCCAGATAAGCTGCACTTAAACAGGGAGGGGAAGGACGTGCTGAAGTGGAAAATGGAGGAGTTCCTTGAAAAGTACTTCGAGTTAAACTGAGTTGGGGTGGGGAATGATGCAAGCTAATCCCAAAAATAGTGCAGCAGACATATGGGGCATCCGCCCCCCCCCCCCCAAGAAAGCAAGAAACCCAGTTGGGACTATGAGAGGTAGGGTGAGGAAGGTGAGAAGTGTTAGGACAGGGGAGGGCACTAAGGTGACTGGAGTGTGGAAGGCCATGTGCACAAATGCCAGGAGCATGGACAACAAGGTCCCAGACCTGGCAGCAGTCATGGCAGAAGCAGACTTAGACCTGATGGGGATCACGGAGTCTTGGTGCCACAGAGGGCAGAATTGGGAAATGAACATACCAGGGTATAATCTGTTTAAGAGAGACAGGGTTGGAAGGGAAGGGAGTGGCTCTTTATGTGAGGGAGGGGATTCAGGCAACAGAAATGCTGGGCAGGTGGGGGGACACGGAGGCTTTATGGGTCTCGTTGATCACAGGGAGGGGGGGAGGTGCTGCACACCAAAGTGATCTACAGGCCACCAGGACAGCAAGAAAGGGTGGACAGTCAGATGAAAGGGTGGACAGTCAGATGATGGAAGAGATTCTAAGGATGGCAATGAGGGGAGAGCTGCTGATGGGGGTTCTAAGCCTGCCAGATGTGGATTGGGACACGCTGTTGGCAGCATCATCTAGAAGCAAGGCAATTATGGATGCCCTTCAAGTTGCCTTACTCAGACAGATGGTCATGGAGCCAGCAAGGGATGGGGCAGTGTTAGGTTTTGTGCTAACGAATGGGGACAGGGTGGGGAAAGCATCTGTGGGGGACAGCCTTGGTACAAGTGATCATGGTACCATGTGGTTCATGGTACGCATGTCAGGCACCACAAATTGAACCATGGTGAAGGTGCTCGACTTCAGACAAGTGGATTTTAGCAAGATGGGGGAATATGCTTGACAGGCACTAGAAGGTGTGAGGAAGCTTGGGGGGTGGAGGATATCTGGGAATCAATTAAGGGGGCAATTGTGGGAGCCACAAACCTCTACACAAGGAGAGTGAGCAAAAATAGGAGGAAAAGGAAACCACTGTGGTTCAGCAGGGAAGTGGCATAAAGCATCAAAGCTAAGAGGAGAGCCTTCAGGAGGTTTAAAACAATGCAGGGGATAGAGGCCTGGGAAGAATATCAGGTAAGGCAGAGGGAGGCAGGAGGGGAGGTCAGGCATGCAAAGGCACGGACAGAGGAGAACATTGCCAAGATGGACAAAAAGAGGGGACAAAACCTTTATTAGGTATATAGGTAAAAACAGGAAAACAGAGAAGGGGATAACCAGTCTGAAAAATGGGGCAGGAGAGAGGGTGGTGGGGGACCAGGAAAATGCTGAGCTGCTGAATAACTACTTTTGTTCAGCATTCACGAAGGAAGAGGAATGGAAGGAGAGTAGCTGTAGGTTGGCAGACATTGCAGGGGAAGGGGTGGATGTGAGTCCCTTTTGGGAAGAGGAGATCCTAAAGGAGCTCAAAGTCTTAAAGGTGGACAAAGCCATGGGTCCTGATGGGGTGCATCCAAGAGTTTTGAGGGAACTGAGGGAGGTACTGGCTGCTCCCTTAACCACCCTATTCAACAACTTCTTAAGATCAGGAGAGTGGTACCTTAGGATTAGAAACATGCAGATGTAATACTACTGCACAAGGAGGGGAAGAGATGGGCAACTACAAGCCAGTAAGCTTGACATATGTGGTTGGCAGGCTCATGGAGAAACTGCTCAAGTAGAGAATCAACAACTACCTAGAGGCAAACGGCCTTCGGGATCCAGGGCAACATGGGTTCACTGAGGGCAGATCCTGTCAAATGAACTTGAGAGAGTTTTTTAACTGGGTCACCAAGGTGGTGGATCAAGGATGCTCAGTGGCCTTGGCCTACCTTGATTTCAAAAAATCATTCTACTCTGTGCTGCACAGGAGGCTATTGCACAAGATGGGTCACTTGGGGCTGGGGGGGAGGTGATAATAAGATGGGTGCAGAAGTGGTTAGAGGGCAGAACACTGAGAGTATTGGTCAATGGGACACCCTTGGAGGAGTCCATGGTCAACAGTGGGGTTCCCCAAGGGTCGGTGTTAGGACCTCTACCGTTTAATATCTTTATAGGGTACATAGCATAGGGTCTGGAAGGGATGATGAGCCTATTTGAAGATGATACAAAGGTCTGCAATAGAGTGGACACGCAGGAGGGGGTGGAGATGATGCGCAGAAATATGGGGAGGTTAGAGGAATGGTCCAAGGAGTGGTAACTGTCGTTCAATACTGCAAAGTGTAAGAGCATGCACTTAGGCAGAAAAAATGGGAAAGTGGAGTGCTAGATGGGAGGTAGATCCCTGCAGGTAACAGAAGAGGAAAGGGACCTAGGCATTATTATCTCACAGGACCTGAAGGTGGCAAAAGAGTGTGGAGGGGTGGTGGCAAGAGCCAGCAGGATATTAGATTGCATAGGGATAGGAATCTCCAGCAGGAGGAGAAAGGTCATAGTTCCCTTGTACACCCAGTTGGTCAGGCCACACCTGGAGTATGGGGTCCAGTTCTGGAGGCTGTATCTCAGGAAGGATGTGGAGAGGGTAGAATGGGTTCAGAGGAGGGCAACAAAGATGGTGAGGGGGCTCAAACACTTACCATACAAGGGGAGACTAAATGACCTAGGCATGCACTCACTAGAACAGAGGAGGGAGACATATCTGCACCAGAAGACATATCAAGAGACTTAAGGATCTTAATATGTATAGCCTCAAGGAGAGGAGGGAGAGGGGGACATGACTGAAACTTTCAAATACCTCAAGGGAATCAACAAAGTCCAAGAGGGTAGTATCTTTCAGAAAAACAGGTGTGCAAGAACAAGGGGGCACAATCTGAAGCTAGAGGGGGGATGGCTCAGAGGTAATGTGAGGAAGTATTTTTTCACGGAGAGGGCTGTGGATGTATGGAACAGCCTTCCTGAGGAGGTTGTGGAGTCAAAAACAGTGGTGGAATTCAAGAATGCATGGGACAGACATAAGGCAATTCTCGGGGGTGGAAGGTGGAAGAAGTAGGCTGTTGGTTAGCTAGGATCTGCAGCTTATCCATTAGGTAGGGAAATGGGCAGACTGGGTGGGCCAAGCGGTCCTTATCTGCCATCAAATTCTATGAGAGGTCTGACATGACCGAGACCTTTAAATACTTAAAGGGTATCAATAAGGTACCTGTGGAGAGCGTTTTCCAAATAAAGGAGAGACCTAGGACAAGGGGACATCAATTAAAAATCAAGGGGGGGAATTTAGGGGTAACGCTAGGAAGTACTGTTTCACTGAGAGGGTGGTGGACAACTGGAATGGGCTGTCAGGGGAGGTGGTGGGGTTGAAGAGGGCATGGGATAAACACAGAGGGGTGTTGGGATGGTGGGTGGACTACAGAAATGGCCTAATGGATATCTAGGCAAACTGGGCAGACTGAGTGGGCCTTGCGGTCCTTTTTTGCCATCACATTCCTATGTTCCTATGGTTTTGGTGGTCTTTGTGAGGTGTGGTAACTACAGTGTAGTGGGCCTCATTACAGGAAACTCCTGGAAGGGTGTATGGGTGGGAGTGGGTGGGCCAGAGTGAAAGTTGGAGAACCTTAAACCCAAGTCGGGAAAGGTGGGATGTCTTAACAAGGGATGTATATCTCCCAAGACTCTCCTGATTTGGTGTTTAAGAAAGACTAACATAATATGGGCGCCTTTAAATTCTCTCCCCCTAGGGAATCCACAGTGCCAGCTAATAATAATAGACAAATGTTTGTTTGTTTAAAATTTATTTTTATACAGGATACAGATTGATTAGGGTGTAACCCCCATTTGCAACAATGTCCTGTGTTCTAAAAAATACACACAAACATATAATCACATAATCATAAAACTAACAAACGAATAATTACTACTGACTTTACAATATACATCCATTAAGATTATTTATAACATTTACAAGTAGATGTTAGATGTTTTTTCAAAGTAGTCTTAAAAATTGAAAAACTTAGCAAAGAGCTTAGTTCTTGTGGTAATTAATTCCAGTGAATTGCTAAGCGGTTTTGTAGAATGGAGTCACCTAATCTATTCTGTGATCTTACTATTGGTATTTTAGATCGCCTTAATTTAATTGTTCTTTTACTGGGAGGCTCAACAATAATATGACCAACTAATGGATGTTCTCCATTTACATGAATCAGCTTATGGCACCAATTTAACCATAAATAAATTATTTTTGCCTCTGGATGTAACCAATTTAAATCTCTATAAATATCACAGTGATGAGATCCATAGGCTCTTCTTGTTATAAATTTACCTAACCTATAATAAGATTGATTTATTTTATTTAATGATTTCTCAGTCTAATTCATGTAAAGGAGTGCTCCATATTCTAATACTGGGTTCAACAATTGTCCCACCACTCTCTTCCTTACTTCTATTTCCAGGCACTCTGATACCCTTCTCAAGGCCCCAACCTCTGATTAACTCTTCTTGACTTGTTGATTAATATGATCAGTGTAAGTTAGCCTTTGATCAACTAGGATTCCTAAATATTTGTAATTTGTAACATTTTTTATAGTTCCATCCACTAACTTAAGTCGCAATTCAAGATTCTTTACAGGGGTTCCTACAGAAAATAGCATACTCTGTGTTTTTTCTTTGCTGTTTAATAAGAGACCTGAGGCACTAAATCAATTCTCCATATTCACAAGGTCCTGTTGAAGTTTATATTCTAATGAAGTATGACTATCCGCCGATGCCAGTAGAACAGTGTCGTCACTGTATAGTCTAACCTCACTGTGTTTTATAACTGATGGTAAACTATTAACATAAATATTAAACATCAAAGGTCCCAAGGATCGAGCCCCGTGGTATTCCTCTGTTTACTTCAATCAATTCTGAATCAATAGACCCAACTGAAACACATTGCTTTCTAACATACTAACATACTAAAACGCCAGCAGAATAGGCCTAACGGTCTTTCGTGTCTGCTCATTTGGTCAGCCCCCACCCTGGGTGCTGACCTTGCTGTCCCCCTCGCCTTCTCTGGCTTCTCCCTTCCCAGTTCTGGATATTCTTGCTGCATTGGATTTTGCTTCCAGAACCCTTCCCCTGTACCAGTCCCACCCCCTCTTGAACCCCTCCACTGTCTCTGCCTCCACCAGCCCCCCTAGGCAGTGCATTCCATGGCTCCACCACCCTCTCAGTGAAGTAGCACCTCCTCCTTTCTCCCCTGAATCTTCCCCCCTCCAGCTTCCACCCATGCCCTCTAGTGGCCCCCTCCTCCTTCCTTCGAAGCACCCTGACTGTTCCTCCCCTATTTACCCTCTTCATGTACCTGAAGACCTCTATCATGTCCCCAGGTCCCTTCTCTCTTCCAATGTGTACATATTTAGCTCTTGAACCTCTCCTCATAGGTCCTGTCCCCCAAGCCCCAAATCATTTGGTTGCCTCCTCTGGACCCTCTCCAGGAGGTTAATGTCCCTCTTAAGTGTGGCCTCCAAAACTGCATGCAGTACTCAAGGTGCGGCCTCACCAAGCAGTTATACAGAGGGAGTATCACTTCCCTCCTTCTGGAGGTGATCCCCCTAGCGATGCATCCCAGCATCCTGTTGGCCTTGGCTGCTGCCCTCCTACATATCTCAGAGTTGTTCATCTTGACATCTACCACCACCCCCAGGTCCCTCTCAGCCATCGAGACTTGTAGCATTCCCCCCCCCAGGGTGTACACTTGGCCTGGGTTTCTGGCCCCCAGGTGGAGTACCTTGCATTTCCCTGCATTGAACCTCAGCTTCCACTTTCTAGACCATCTTTCCAGAGCCTCCAGGTCCCCCTGTAGGGACACCTCCTCCTCCTCCCATCCACACACGCCCCCAGTTTCAGTCATCTGCAAAGACTCATCTCACTCCTGATTCCTGTCCTTATGTCAGATACGTGAGGCGCTGAACAGAAGGGGCCCAAGGACTGATCCTGTGGGACCCCACCACGACCCTCCTGGGGATGAGACTATCCCACTCAACCACGCACCTCTGGGTCCGGTCCTGGAGCCAATTGCTATCCATCTGATCATCTGGTTCCCCACCCATTTCTCCCAGCTTATCCAACAGGCCCACGTGAGGAACAGAGTCAAATGCCTTGCTGAAGTCTAGAAAGAGGACGTCTACTGGTCTACCCAGGTCCAAGGCACTTGTCACCCAGTCATAGAACTCCAACAGGTTTGTCTGACACGATTTCCCCGGGATGAATCCATGCTGTCTATCGTCCAGGCACCCTGACTTATCCAGGTCCCCCCTAGCCTCTCCTTGACAATGCCCTCCATCACCTTGCCCACCACCGATGTCAGGCTGACAGGCCTGTAGTTCCCTACCACCTCCTTGATCCCCCCTTGTGGATAGGCACTATATGCCACCTTCCAGTCTTGGGGCACCCACCCTGTCCTCAGAGAGATGTGAAAGCTCCGCCAGAGGTTTTGCCAGGACATCCATAAGTTTCTTCAGCACTCTGGGATGTAATTTATCCGGCCCGGTGCTTTCTCAGTCTTAAAGGGACTGAGGGCTTCCCTCACTCTCTCTGCTGTGATTTCCACTTCCGGTACCTCTTCTCCCTGCTTAGCCCTCCCCCACCTGCCAGTGAGCCTCCCCTCTCCCCAGACCGCCCGGTCGGTGGGGTCCCCCCTCCTCAGTATCTCTGTCTCCTCCCATGTAGTATGCAGCACCCCCCATTTTCCTTGGTGAAAAACTGAGGTGAGAGGTACTCATTTAGTACCTCAGCCTGCTCCCCCGGTCTTGTGCCCATCTTTCCCTGATTTAATCCTGCTAATCTGCCCCTTCACCCTTTGTTTTCCCCAATGTATCTAAAGAACCCCTTGTTCCCTCTCCTAATTTCCCTGGCCACGTTCTGCTCCTTCCTTGCCTTAGCCGCCCTCACCACTCTAGTGCCCTTCCTAGCCATCAGCTCTATTGCTCCTCAGTCCTTTCCTCCTTGAGCACTTGAATTGCTTATAGGCTGCTTTCTTTCCCGCACCACCTCCTGGACCTCCCTGGTCCACCAGCAGGGTTTTTGGGCCCTACCGTATTTTCGTCTAATTCTTGCACAGGTGCTGGTAGCATCCTGCACCCCTCTCCTGATGATTTCCCACCTACTATCAGCGTCCATGTCTGACCCAATCCCATCCAAATGCTCCTTAAGGATCCTTCCCATTTCCTTAAAATCCGCCCCCTTGAAGTCGGTTACTTCCGTCTTTGTGCAGCCTTCTACCCCTCCTAGATCCAGGCAGAACCAGACCGTGGCATGGTCACTCCCTGCCAATGGGTCCCTACCTCCAGGCCCCCAATCTGGTCACTGTCTGCCAGGACCACATCCAGTACCCGCGCCTCCCTGGTCGGTTCCCTCACCTGCTGAGTTAGGAACGCATCTTGAAAGACATCCAATAACCTCTGTTCCCTGGTCACAGAGGATGTCATAGTCTCCCAGTCTGTTCCTGGCATGTTTAAGTCCCCCAACACCACCACCATTCCTCTGCCCAGTCTGCAGTGCCTCCAAACATCTGCCACCAGACTGTCCTCCAGCTCCTCCGCCAGGGCAGGGGGTCTATATACCACTCCTATTTTTACTCTCTTGCCCCCCCTTGTTATCAAGGTGACCCAAATCGCCTCCACGGTTCCCTCCGCCTCCTCTACTCCCCCTATGCCAATGCAGTTTTTGACTATCATTGCTACCCCTCCTCCCCTTCCCTCCCCCCTGTCCTTCCTGAACATAGTGTAACCCTCCAGGTTCAGGTCCCAGTCATGTCCTGCAGTGGCCCATCTATTTGAGAGATACGATTTAAACCAATTGAAGGAATGTTTTTGTATCATTATATCATTCAATCTCTCCAATATACCTTGATGTTCCACGAAATCAAACGCCTTACTCAGGTCCACGGACACCACCCCAGTGTTCATGCCCTGGTTCAAAGAAGTTGATGCCAGGTCATGAAAATCAACTAGGGGACTGTCCGTGGACCTGCCCTCTCTAAACCCACGTTGGTATTCTGTGAGTAACTTATTCTTTTCTACATAGTTATAGAGCTGACTATGAACTTGTTTTTCAAGACTCTTTGATAATATGGGTAATAAGGCTATTGGCCTGTAATTAGAGGGAGTTGTATTATCCCCACCTTTATAAATTGGGATTATTTTTCCCACTTTCCATATCTCTGGGACTATTGATTCAGACAAACTCCAATTATAAAAATAACTTACCATGGGAGATAAAATATCTGCAGCAATTTTCAAAAAATATCCTGCTATCCCATCCTTCCCACCTGCTTTAGAACCATCTATTTTACATAATTCCTTTTCTACATCCTTTACCTTTACTTTCACAAATCCAAACCCTAAGGTTTTAACTCTATTTTCCCTTACTTTAATCTGGTGTTCCTTTTTTACTAACTGTGATATAGAGATATCAGAGATTCTCAATTGTGTCTTAGGTAACTTTAAATCTGGAAGTTCTGAAAAATAAAGATTAAACAACTTAACAACTTCTTCAGGGTCTTCCACTAAATTTTTATCATTATTTTTATTGGAGTTTCTAATCTAACAGGGTTTTGTAACTTTTTTACACATCTCCAACATTTTTTAGGGTCATTTGTAGCATTAATATTTGTTATGAAATACTGTTTTTTAGCCTTAACTTCATTTTTGCACTGTGATCTCCAGAGTTTAAACTGGTTCCAATCCTCTTTGGTTTTTGTTTTTCGTGCTTTTTTTCCATAATCTGTTTTGTATTCTCAAATGGGTTTTTAATTTATCTGTTAACCATAACACATCCTGCTTCCTTACTTTTTTTTGAACTCTTGGAGCATGTTGCTGAATAATTTCTTTTATGTTTCTAGTAAACTCTTCAACTGCAAGACTGATGTCTGGAATCAGCATTATTCTATCCCACCTTAATTGTTTTAAACTACTTCTAGAAGCTTCTTTATTAAATGCCTTAAAGTCTTTTATCCAATAAATTTCTGTTACTACTTTACAAGGGATTTGAATGTCTAAGCTACATTTAATAGGGTTATGGTCGCCTAAATTCATGGGCATTATTTCCCAGCTGTTTACCTTTATTTCTTGCAAAATAAAAACCAAATCCAGGATTGATCCAGTATTTTTATGCTTGGAGCATCTTGTTGGACTTAAAATAATTTGTTCCAATCCCAAAGTTTCAAAACTTGATTTTAACTTTAAGCCTCTTTCTTGAGACCAATCAGCGTTAAAGTCTCCTGTTAAAATTACTTTTGGCCCCTGGATTTTACCCATTAAGATTTCTGACAAAGTATCAAAATTCCTCAATTTTATTTTTGGGGGTGCATAAAAAGCTCCTACCATAATTTTTAAAGTTAAAAGCTCCACTACCAAACTGTCAGTTCCTTCTATTGATTCTGATAATACAATTCTATAGGGGCCCAAACTAGTTTTTATATATAACATTACTCCCTTCCCCTCCTTACCCTGTCTGTTCTGTGTTGACCATAACCATTAAGTTGAATTTCTTCATTTGTTATACCTGAATAGAGCCAAGTTTCAGAAATAGCTATATCATCATTTTTTTCTTCTCCTACCCAGAATCTATATTCATCTATCTTATTTACCAAGATCTGTACATTTTCATGAATTACCATTAGGTCCTTGCTTACTTCTGGCCCTGGGTGGGACTCAACATCTCCACTATGAGCCAGAAGAAACATTAGACACCACATTTCTTTGTTTACATTTTTCCCTCCCAAGATAAACTTTTGTTTAAGGCAAAAAGACCTGGTTATCAGCTTCCATTCATTTTTAAAGGAATTTCGTTGTCTTGCTATTGAAATCCATTCAGACTGCGATATGCACCTAAATGTTTCAATGTTCCATTCCCTATACCGGTCATTATTCTTCATCTTTTGTTCCCCCATAAATGCCATGTAGGATCTTAAATGCATCAACCCCCATACTAAACTAACCAAATGCATCCTGAATTTATGAACTTAATCAGTAAATCCTTAAATTTCCAAGTGCTGTCTTATTAAACTGAGCTAACAATATTAAATAGTTTAAATGCTTACAACTTTCAAACAGTTTTCCTTTTTCTCTTCAAGTGGTGCTCATGCCACTCAGTCCACTCACGCCTGTGGACGGCGTGGACTTTTATAGTGTGCTGTGCCCCGGCCCCCAAGGTTCGGCTCTGTGTTGTGGTCTGCCGCCGGACCCCCTCACCTGCCGAAAGTCTCAGCAATCAAAGCAGCTCCAGTCAATAGACACACAAGTCCCAAATATAAAAGTGCATTTAATGGCAGACCTCCTGAATGGAAATAGCAGCTGATGGTCTCCACACTCGGTTACTGCAGCTCTCACCTGTGGCTGATGCTCTTCCCAGGATCTTTCAGTTATTACTGTTTAAATGTGAATTAGGACAGCGTGGGCTTTTATAGTGTGGTGTCCCCCGCCTGCTAGGGGAGGAGGTAATGCACTTTGTTATGGTGGATAGAGTGTCTGCTTGTTCCCTAGCATAACACCCGGCATTAAAATGCAGGTAAAATCTTCAGACACTTTGGGAAAATCATCACTGATCACTGAAGTGGTGACTACTGTCAGCACCGTCTAAAACTGAATTGCAGAATATGATATTTTAACTAGAACCAACAGTAAGAACATTAAAATAACAGGATAAATTTCTTTTTTTTTAATATAATTTTTATTGAACAAAGATTCATGTACAGAGAGGCAATACAAACTGAAATCAACATTATATCCAACTGTAGTTGTCGGACACCACAATCATGTTTCAGAAAATTGCAGAGTTCTAGTACTGTAGAGAGCTGTATCCCTAAAATATACAAAGTTAAATCTTGGCTTCTAGGTATACAGAACTACCAATATTACTGGATTAAAAATAACATGATTTGCATTACATCAGACACTGAAAATATAGCTAAGAGCTCTTATTCTCCCCCACAGCTGAGAGGGTGCCCCAATAGCCCTCGTTCCCTCACCGACTAAGGTACAAAGTCAGTGTCAGTTTGTGCCATGTACCATATCCATCGTTGCCATTTAACCCTGAAAAGAGCAAGCTTATCATGGATTCCTGCTGTCAGATTTTCAAGCCTATATATTTCCATGACAATCTGCCTCTGATCTAAAAGTGTGGGAATGGCAGTAGACATCCATTTACACGCTATTGCTTTCTTAGCTCATAAAATATATATGGCCAACAACGTTTTATGCCATGGGGGACAATGTTCTGGATAGATTGATAATAATACCATTTCAGCTGTCAATTCCAACTGGTCTGCGAGGCAGTTTCTCAACTCCTCCTGTAAAGAGCACCAAAAAGGCATTAATGTGTGGTGCAGCTAAATGATATGTCCCAAGTCTGCCAATCGACATTTACATCCCCTCCAACAGACTCCGTAGGAGGTTGGGAGGTATTTTGCAAGAGCTGCTGGGGAGCGAAAAAATCTATATCAACATTTCCATGCGGATTCTCTCAATATAATGGAGAAGGTGATTTTAATTGCTGTTAGGGATGTTTTCGTCCAGGAGACACCAGATATCGAAAGATCTAGGTCTCTGTTCCAACTATCCAAAACGATTTGAGTTGTATCCCCCAGATAATTTCTCAAAAGTTTGTATAAATAGGAAGCCTATTAAGTGACGTCAAGGTTGGCCAATAACAGGATAAGTTTCATGAAACTGTAAAAGTTCCTTTAGCCAGTCTCTAGAGTGTAAGTAAAGTCCCAGTATATGAGTAGTTTTGTAAACCAGTGTTCATTTTAATGAAATTTGATGGATCAGTTGACCCACTGACCCACAGAAAGGTGGATCATTTCAAAAAGTGTGGGCCATTCAAAACGATTGAAAGAATGTAACACTTTGATGAATACAGGGGAGCAGGTGAATTGAAGGGAAAAAAAGAAACACTGTAAAGTAAGTGGGAGGCAGAAGTAACTGTGAGGTCTCTTCTACAGTAACACTAAGTTAGCAGCAGTCAGGAAAGTTGAAAAAACAGGATGGAAAGATATTAAAATAAAATAACTCTGCCTGAGTGTTTTTATTTTAATATCTCTCCACTCTGATGTCTTTCAACTTCCTGTCTACTGCCAAGTTAGTGTTACTGTAGAAGAGATCCAACAGTTACTTCTGCTTCCCACGTACTTTAGCAACTTTCCTCTTACTCACACTCCATGCAGTTTTAGCCACTGCCAGGAAATTTAGAAAATCCAATTGTAGAAATGAAAGGAAAAGTGTGCTTCTACTGGGATTTGAACCCAGGACCTTGACATACCGTGCTTTGCTTTCAACCATCTGAGCTACAGACACTTGCAACACCCTTGAAAGGAATGTGTGTGTTTCATGGGAAAATTCAGGAGGCTTAATTGTCTGTAGTTCAGATGGTTGAGAGCAAGGCATGGTATGCCAAGGTCCTGGGTTTGAATCCCAGTAGGAGCACACTTTTAATTTCTACAATTGGATTTTCATGTCCTTTACAGTCTGTTTTTTATTCCTTCAGTTCACCTGTTCCCTATATTTTTTTTTAATTCTCTCCCCTGCACTGTATCTGTTCACTACTTTCCTGCCTGCTATTAGAAAGAACAGAGCAAGGTCAAAAACAAGCTCTGTCACTCCCTGTGTTACAACACAATCTGTCTGCCCTCTGTCAGTTCCTCCTTGTGTTAATTTTATTTGTTTTTCTTTAGATCAGTTCACTTTCATTTCCTGCTTGCTGCAGGCTACCCTGAGGTGACTGCTCTGGTAGCTAAGAGGCCCCTTCCCCCTACTGCTCTACCTCTAGCTGTCAAAGAAGCTGACAGCCTTTTTTTCTGTTGTCCTTATTTTATTAATATGTCCCAGTTTGCTGCCCCTTTTTCCTGCCTGATCAAAAACTTGAATTCCCTACCTTTGAGTGAACGTGAATATGAGACACTACAGTACTTGGTTGAGACACCCGACTGAATGTGCAGACAGAGAAAGTGCATGTCTTATCAATGCGCTCTGTACCACATGGTAAATTTCTCTCTAGCAACGCGTACCACATAGTACAGAACCCTAAGCCTGATATGCCTGAGCCATTCTTTTTTATGCTGTTGTTGCTTGATGGAGAAGATGCTGGGCCCCCAAGGGGCATTCTTTACAGACGTTGGCTGTGTCACTCTGGAGGAAGTCAGAATGAAGGGCTCAGTGGCTCCAAGCGCGCTCATGCAGTGTTCAGCAGAGGTAGGAGTGGTAGCGCACCTGTTAAAGGCATAGTGCAGGCATGTCATTGTGACAGACTAGAACATAGTCAGTGGGGTCGGGCTGAATGCGGGATGCGCCACTGGCATGATCCCATGGCCTGAAATGAACATTGTGTAAACCCAGGTTTGAAACAAGTCTAAACACCAGCACTGTGTCCTGCTGGTAGAACAGCTATTAAAGCAGATAGGAAAGTTACAAGGCAGGGTAGCAGTTAATATCAGGGCTGGATTAAGGCATAGGCAACATAGGCACAGGCTTAGGGCCCCTGCCCACCAGGAGGCCCCCAGCAATCCCCAACATATATTTACTATATATCCTTTTTTTTCTGCCTGAGCTGCATGTTTTGGTTTTTTTTTTTTTGCAAAGGACTCAGCCACTGAGTAAGTCACTGTGACATGACTCTCACCTTCCTGATTGGGTGTTAAGTGCAGCTGTCAGCTTCAGGGGCCCCAGCCAGGCTGACCTTTAAGATGTGAACAAGTCCATATCCTTTGCTTTGTCTCCCACACCGATTTAGAATCCCAGCTTAGAATCTTAATCTTAACTATAAAAGATTAGTAGTGCAAGTCAGTGTGTATGCTTTGGGCCAGATATTCAAACTGCACTATTTTGTGGAGCAAGCCCTTGCGCTGCACAAAATAGTTGTGCAGGGGTGTGGCCAGAGCGATATTCAAAGGAGTTGCACCCTTGAGCAACTCCTTTGAATATCACCCCCCCGGCCATAGCCACTGTGCATGGCGCAGTGGAACTGTGCCATAGTAGTCGGAAAGTGCAGCCATGCAAAATCCCAATATTCAAAGGTGACATGCAAATGGGGCCATAATTCATGCAAGGTGTAGGGGGCCATTTGCATCTGATTATACCCCATTTGCATGCCATTAGCATGCAGGTGCACTGATCCCGAGGACTTGCGCCTGGCGCCTGCCAGGCAGCCGGCGTCGAGGCCCGTCTTTCTGCAGCCCGATCCACGGGCAAAAAATGTAAAATCCCACCACCACCCCACTGGCCCGATCGCGAGCATAGCTTTAATTCCCACCACCACCAGCCCGATCGCGGGCAGCAAAGTCTCTCCCAAATATATCCCTGGTGGTCCAGTGGACCGATAATCCTGATCGCAGGATGGGTTGTAAACCCCCACCTCCCGAATATAACCCTGGTGGTCCAGTGGACCGATAATCCTGATCGCGGGATGGGTTGTAAAACACCCCCAACACATCCCTGGTGACCTAGTGTCCCCCACCCCACCCACCCACGAAGCCCCACCACCCGCTCCCCTCCTGCAGCCCGGCGGGCAGCAGCATCCCACTCGCCTGTCGCCCTGCCACCAGCCGACTGACTGCTTGGTAGGGCTGCATGCTCACTGGTGCAGAGCAAGAGCCAATGGGCGTGCAGCCCACACCGTACAAGACAGTCCAGTTTTGTGAATGCATACTGGACCGCCAGAGATATAGGACAGGTCTTCTATTATTACAGATGCCCGCAATCTTGCAGATAGCGGTTCACTGGACCACCAGGGATATGGGACTGGGTTTTCTATTTTTACAGATGCCTGCGATCGGGTTGCAGGGGGCATCGGTCCCCGATGGCTGCTGCCTGGCAGGGCGCCAGGAGCAAGTCATCGGGGATTGGCGGACCTGCATGCAAATGGGGCCATAATGACATGCAAATGGCCCCATGTGCACCTTGCATACATTATGGCCCCATTTGCATGTCAACTTTTGAATATTGCGGGTGCTGTACATGGCACAATGGAACTTCCGCTAGCGCATCTCCATGCTCCACTCTGGCCATTTACACTGGCGCAGTGCCACTGCACCATGCACAATGGGGGTGGCCAGGGTATGATATTCAAAGCTGCTGAGCCATGGCGCAGCTCCTTTGAATATCGCTTAGTCCACGCCCCTGCGCAGCCAAGTTGAGCTGCGCCCAAGCTTGTGCCACAGCCTGGTGCAGTTTGAATATCTGGGCCACTGTATTTTGTATCAGGAAAATCAACTTTAAGCTCGTTAATATAGCTATTAAATAATAAGGGCCCTAAAATCAACCCATGCGAGACACCAGAAGATATTCATTAATTTAGACTTAAAGGGACCAGTTTCTACGAATTGCTTTCTTGAATTCAGATAAGAAGAAAACCAGTTTACAGCCTGGGTGGACAAACCTATCCAGCTCAGTTAAAAGTTAGGGCAGTTACCTGATTAGTGACTCCAGCATTGGATTATTTTATGCACCTGTACTTCCACAGTTTAAAAACAGTAAAAAAGTAAATGTTAGACCTGTTTTTATGCCTTTTTTACTTTATTGTATGGGTCCAGTGTATAATCGCAATAATACACTCCAGGGTGTGTTTTATAATAGGATATCGACACATCTTGGGTGCGTAAGGCACTTGGCTTTGTCTTGTACCTCACAATGCACCTGAGGCATGCTGATATCCTATGATACAGCACACCCTGTCATATGCTATTGCTTAATTAGAAAATGGGCAAATGTGCAACTTTGTCCAGATTGGCTACGACCACCAATCAGCTGGTCCGGTATGAGACAACAGTGACTAGGAAATAACTAGTCCCAGTCTCCATTGCCTCATAGCATTCTAAATATTACTGGGCTCATAGAATTTTCCTTTTTTAAAATTCTGCCATATTTTTCTCCCACTTAAAGAGAGACTCCCCCCCCCAAAAAAAAAATTATCCTTGGCCCCATTCTCCCCAAACCACACAAAAGCACATAAATCTACCTGCTTTTAGCAGTCTTACTTTTATCTTTTCTCCCACCTTGACTGATCTAGCGTGGTGGATCCAGGAATTTAAAGAAGGGGGGTGAGGCGCACTTCGCCAGGAAAACCAAACCTTCTGGGGGGTCTGGGAGCATGCCCCCCAGGAAATTTTGAAAATTTAAGGTGTGAAATGGTGCATTTTGGTGCATTTAAAGTGCACCAATTGCACCATTTCATACATTACATTTTCCAAATTTCCTGGGGGGGGTGGCATGCCCCCAGATCCCCCCTAGGTTTCAGGAGCAAAGTGTTGACTACCCCCTCATAAAATCCCCCCGTGACTGACCAGTGGGTATTGTGAGCACAAAATAATTCCACACATCTGGAGTTACAGACTAATTTTTCTTCAGAAAATGCTTTGTACGCTAAGCCCCTTCCTTACTCCATTACTTTCCTGAGGGGATATCACCAGTGTTTAAGATGTATCCATGATTTGGTCCTTTGTCCCTGATTTATGAGGCAGGAGGCTGAGAGGCATGTCTTACTTATTAAATATTTTGCATTATATTTGGAAGCCAGATATCTCCAAAATGTAGTTAAATGAAGCTCTACCGTTGCATTAATATTGTATGATAGATGCTCCTGCATTTGTACTACTCTCAGCTCATTTAAGGTAAGTAAAGCACTTTGACTAAAGATACTGTGTGTGAAAGATGCTTTATAAAACCACAGCCTATTCCAAATATAAGGCAAAATCTTTCATAATAAAAACATACTTCTCAACCACAGCCCATTCTGCACCCTTCTAATATAAATGATGTACTGTATTAGCACACAGTTCACAGACTCACAATTGGCTTAAGCTTAACCCAGACAAGACTGAGGTACTGGTTGTTGAGCCAGGCCATCGGGGCAGAGGGTGTGTGTGGACTTACCTCCTGACCTAGTATTGGGGGGAGGTCCCTAGCCCCCTCTAGACAGGTGAAGAACTTGGGTGTAATCCTGGACGACGGCCTGACACTTGATATTCAGGTGCCAGCCGTGGTGAGAAGCGGGTTTTATCATCTCAGGAACATTGCCCAAATTCGAGCCCTGATCCCGCCGGATGACCTGACCACACTGGTACATGCTTTCATCACTTCCAGATTGGACTACAGTAATGCCCTGTACCTAGGGTTATCTGGAGGCTATCTCCACAGACTGTAGCTGGTGCAGAACGTGGATGCGAGATTGTTGACGGGGGGCGGGAATAGGTGTGAACATATCACCCTGGTCCTCCGTGAACAATACTAGCTGCCGGTCTAGTGGAGGGTTGTTTTCAGGATAGGGCTGTTGACCTATAAGACCCTGCACAAAAGGGGTCCTGTCTATCTGCAAGATCTCCTTGTCCCTTACTGTCCAGCCCAGACCCTTCATTCTGCCAGGGAAGGCCTCCAGGGAGTTCCCAGTGCTGGGTTGTGGCATTCTGAGGATAAAGCATTCTCGGTTGCTGCACCTACCCTGTGGAACTCATTGCCTGGTTATTTAAAGGAGGCCCCCTCTGTAGAAGCCTTTAAAAAGGGTCTTAAAACATATTTGTTCCAGCAAGCATTTTATTAAATATGTCTCTAAATTATTTGGATATATGGGATGGATAGATAATTGTATGCTCCTAGTTGTATTTTGTATGTTTATATTGTGTCTGTTTTTAAATGTATGTTTTATATTGTGCAGTGCCCAGAGTCTCTGGAAATGGGTGCTTTAGAAATAAAGCATCTATCTGTCTGTCTGTCTATGTATCTATCTATCACATAAAATAAACTTAAACATGCAGTCAAATTGATTCTACATTCCTGCAATACACTACCACCAATGAAGATGTGTCTAGAATAAATGTAATCCTCATGGATTGGTAGGTTGCCAAGATAAGGAGACACAGACAAAGGCTGTCTTACTGACTTATGATTCTCCAACCCCCACACACACACAAACCCACCAGTTTAATTTAATTCTCACTAGAGCTGATGCTTCCACCCAAAGTAAACAACTCTCCCCTGTCTGCTCTGTTAGTGCTGTAGAGGTGTATGTACAGCTCCGCCATGCCCACAGCATGTACCGCATATGTTAGGATTCAGTAATCTCTCCACTTAAGTCATAACCTGCTGGTCTGGTTCTGGATCATTCTGGTTACTTTCCACTATCCTTCTTCAAGTGTGGGTTCCAGAATAACATACATGACTCCAAAGACAGCATGTAGGCAAACATACCTACTCTACCCTGGTTCCTGTCATAATTGTGATGATACCTATTTTGGAGAAATGAAAAGGAATTAAATGCCAGGACTCAACAGAAAAGTCACACACTCAAAACTGAATAAACATTCTGAACTACAGACTACAGTATCAACATAAGACCTGGTAAGTAAACAAAGAAAGCAAAAAAATGGAGAAACAAGCCTAAGGTGCCCTACATACTTGCATAACAAACTAAATCATTGACCAAACTTAATTATACGCCTCCCACCAATGCTATGAAAACATTTAAAACAATCAGTAAAAACAGAAAAACACACAGGGTCATTGACTAAAGCAATAATATCCTATGAATAGACAAAAAGTGTAAGAAAAGTGATACCAAGAGCCCTGTACAGTAGTGAATGTGGAACATTTTCTTCTCCTTTGGATCACAAAGAAATTAACCATATAAATATAATGGTTTTATTGAAACTATATTGCAGTACCTTCCTACACCTAAGAACCAGAGATTAATGAAAATGTGAAAACACTTTTGGAAACAACTGCAAACATGCCAGTAGCATGTACAGTGTGAAATCGCAATGAACCAATAAGGAAGTGCAAAAAAGTGCATATGTACAAAACATGGGTGAATACATCAATTTATGTGTAATTACAAAAAGCGACACCAGCCATAAACCTGGGCGTGTAGGCATGAACAGAGTGGGAAGCAGGAACAGAGCAGCAGCGAGCGAGCAGCAAGCCTTTGGTTCTGTGCTGGCTGGCAATGGTGCTTCGCCTTTAGCAAACAAGGTTTGGGAGCTGTAACTGAGTGTGCACAAAGCAAGTCAGAGAAAAAAAAAGGAAAAAAACCCGAGAGATCAGACATTACACAGGCACGTTCAGCAGACTGAACTTCTAAAGCACAGAGCAGCAGGTTGAATTAATTGTCTAAACTTGCCTGCACTTGTAGCAGCACTCTGGGGATGATCTCCGGCAACACAACTCTGTGCAAACAGAAAATGGCAGCGGGCAGAGGCAGTTAGGGAAATGGTCCGGCAGCACTATTTTGGATGGAGCAGAACTGTGGGATAAATTTAAGTAAGCTAGCAAGACAGCAGTATGGGCCGCCGAGCAGTCTCTGAGGCAATGTTATACACACCTCAGGACTGTTAGCATGCTGGTGGGAGTTTCAAAAGAAAACATTTCTCAGGGCAGAATCGATAAGGATTGGTCCAGCCTCCAGTGTCCACACTGTGTGCATGTGAAACACACATGAGTGGAGTGCTGGACCAAACTGTGTATCGACCGGTTTGTAAATTTTGGGCTGTCCGCTTGAGCCGAGACCGACTGTCATCGGTGCCAACCCCTGCTAGCACCCCTGTTGTTTAACAACATGCAGAGCTGGTATGTGTCTTCCTCTGCATAAGTGCCTGTTGCTTGTCTTTGAATTGCGTGGAGTAGGATTAGAAGACACACACCAGATGCTTCAGTGTAAAAGTAACAGTTAGTGCCAAATCACAGGGGTGTGTGTGTTCTGCTCATCAGTGGGGGTGGCACACGCGTGCACCAATGCATAATTCCACTGCTGCTCCCTCCTACAAAATCTACAGACATTCCATCCGTACTCTGCAGCTCCCCAGTGTGGCTGCCCGTCCGCCCATCACCACAGCTACTCGGCTGAGTCCCCTAATCCCTGATACATCCATTTTTTAAAATACAGCCCTGTTTAGTACCCTAGCTGAAAGTACAACATCAGACCAACGCTTTGTTTTTTTTTCTCCAGCTCGCCCGACTGACGCCACCGCTCCTTGGCCTGATCCCTGGCCCCAATATATAGGTAAACAAAAAATTATTCATTAAATGAATAAATAATACAGGATTTAATTTTTTTTATACACTGTGTTGACTGACCCGTGACCCCAGCACTTTACACACACACACACACACACACACACACACACTCTGCAGGGAAGTGGTATGCACTAGGTAATTTTTATTTAAATTGTCCTCTTTTAATACATAAGAAAATGGTGTCTTTTCATTTAGTGGCTGTCCAGAATGCAGACTGTCGATCGCTCTCATAATCTGCCGTCCCTCACTTTACTCTGCACCCGCACTCATCTCTCCCGACAATGTGTAAATGCTGGACACGAAGTAAGCCTACAACAATGTTATAAGTCTGTTATGATGAACAGACTGCTGCTGGAGGAAGCTGACTACACTTTTAATTAGATGAATAAATACATTTAAAAAAGTTTAAGTACAATTTTAAAACCCGTGTGTGGGAGTAACCATGGCAACCAACTCTAAATTGAGCACTACAGAAGCTACAGTAGGACAAAAATCCCTAGGTAAAAAAATAAAAAATACAAAGGCATTCAAATGCACGTGGAAGAACAATTTTATTACAAAATAAACACCTAACAGTTTTAACATTTAAACATGCAAATTATTTTTTTCAAACAAATATAATGCAGTGGCCCATTTTTTAAGTGCAATAATACCCCCCAGAATAGGCGGTATGGGCTATACTGAACCTTAAGGAGGCAATATAGTGCAGTGGGTTAAGGCTCCGAGCTGCAGATCTAGAGACCTGGTGCTGCCTAGGTGCATACTGTGTGATCCTGAGCATGTCACTTAACTTCCTTGTGCTCCCAGGTTGCATCTGGAAACAAGCTTCGGCTTAGTGTGCTACTCCTGGTTAAACAATGTTCCCTTTTCCTTTCCAGGGGCTATAAGGCCCTCCACCTGAGGCATCGGACCTCATTACACCCCTGGGTTGTCTGGTATAGCCCAATACCACCCACCCTGCTGGGTAATATTGCTTACTCATTCCCCTGGAATGAGCTGCCCTGGGGCTTTTAGAATTTTACGCGAATTATGGAATTTTTCTGCTGGATGGTCATGCTTACCCCGGTACTCTAACATCAGATTTATTTTTCTGCCTGAAGAAAGCAGTCACCCTGAAGTCTTCTCTTCAACTTCTGACTGTTTTACAGTTTATTATTTTAAAAATGTATAGTATCTATTGTTTTACTTATTTTATCAATACTCTGTGTTAATTCAGTTCCAAGGAACCAGAGAAAGCCATTTTTGGGCACAGTTCCCACTTTTAGGAAACATATTTATTTTAATTGTCTTTACATGTAAAATTACTTAAAATTAAAAAAACTTTGCATTTTCTTTTTTGGATATTAAGGCAATGTCTGACTCTTTAACTTAACAAAACATTGTTTTGGTAAATTTCAATTGCAACTTGAATTTTAAAGTTACCAAACCAAATTTCTCCTATTTTAAACCATTATAAGGTTTTTAATCATTTTAATCTTTTTTCTATTGGGAATCACTGACATCTTCCCATTGTCATCAGTGTCTGGCATTACAGACAGATCCAAAAAGAAGACGGAGGCCCTACAGGTTACAAAAATTGTAAGTTTGTTTTCAACTCCTGGCAAAGGCAGACTGCCATGATTTGTATTTAAGGTGCTTAGGTCCAGACAATGATTTTGTCAGTTGTGAGCTCTATAGTAAGTTTTGCCCTAGAACACAAATGAAGAGAGCTAAAATATTAGATAACCTTTTGGCTTCCTGGTTTGCCTCCATGTCACCCAAAGGCTCAGGTGAGGCTCCTGTACCTCAAAATAAGCAGCAGTCCCTATCAAAAGGGACAGAACAGAAAGGTATGGCTGCAAGAGATGGTTCAGAAATCAGGGTGTCCAAAAGGGGGACCACTGAAACCAACAAAAATAGAGCTGGAGCAGACACCGGAGACAGTACCTCACAAGAAAAAACAAAAACATGTCACTGTCCCTTCTCCTGAAGCGGGAAAGGAGCCACCGGTGGACAAAAATAAAATGCTCTCAATAGAAGACATGACAAAAGCATGGCAATCCCTCCAGGCATTCCAGGCTATAGGGAATTTCATAGGTATGTCTGTCGCCCCCCCACCGGGCTCTGGTTTCATTTCCCATACTTGTGGTGGAGGAGGCAGCTGAAATGTACTATGAAGAAGAGGAGGAGGAAGGAGAACCAATAAAACGGTATGTTTCTCCTGAATAAGAATTTGGCTCTCCTTCTAGGCCTGCAAATGATTATGCTTCTCACTATAGCCACTTCTAAAATCATGTCAGCACCCAACTCAGCTGCTAGCATAGATGAGAATATTGCAAAAAGTATCAGGTGGAGAAACAGGGGTCTGAGTACCTGTATTCCCATCCTGGGAGGACCTGAGCTTCCTCATACGTGCTCAGAAGTGGCAAACAGAACCAGTACAAGTTCTGGACTTTATTGATGCAGAGCTGGATACCGGAAAAGGGAGGGACTTCCTCCCTCAAGCAAGGGTAGCAAATCTGATTGCAGCTGCAGAATCCTTCAAGGCAGGTCAGCCCAGACCTGCAAGGGATTTCCTGCATTTACTGGGGCACGTGGCCTCATTCACTGCAGTGGTACCAGGGACCAGGTTCCAAATGAGAGATACTCAGTATTACCTAGGGGACTATTGGTCCCAGAGGTGGGATCCATCATTTAAATTAGTGCCTGTCACAAAGTCTTTGCTGAGGGCCCTGGAATTGTGAAAGGAAGAATGCAACATTGGGGAAGGAATTCCCTTCCTTCAGCAATCATCTACAGTTATAGTCACACCAGATGCCTCTCTCCTAGGCTGGGGTGCCCACCTGGAGGAGCTCACTGTATTTTATTTTATTTATTTAAACATTTGGTGACTGGGAAAGGCACACTGAGCCAAGGCTCATCTCCAGGTGCGACCTGGGGGAAAGGAAGCATGGGAATCACAGTATATAGTACAAGGCATTCAATACAAAGTTACATAATAGTAAGCATAATAAAATATTTCAAGGAATATAATACAGTAAAACAGGCTACGCAGAGAAACAACTGTACATGGAATGGAGTATCACAGATCGTAGTAGTTACAACAAGGGACAAACATTTTAAGTGCAATGAGACAACTGTACGTGGTACGGCGTAACTCAAAATCAGTGTTGTTACAACAGGGGACAAACATTTCAAGTGCTAAGAGGTGTTATGGGAGCAAGCAGAGGAAAGTAGGAAATGGAGCAGCGATTTGACAGAGGAGTGACAGGAAGAGTTGCATAACAGAGGAGACTGAGTGTTCCACAGAGAGGGGAGATGATAGTGGAAAGCAGATTTGCCCATGTTCGAGGATGGAGTAGGAAGTGAGAAAGAGCATCGGTCCCTAGAACATAGGGAGTATGTTGAGGCTGGGGCAGGGGAGAGGAGGGAAATGATGTATGCGGGGAGCAGACTGAACCAGAATTTGGAAATGAAGGATAGAGAGTGGATGAGATGCCTATTTGTGAGTGGAGGGAGGTTCATAGAGGATAGTGGAGAACAGTTTATTTCTTTATTTAATTTTAGTAACTGGGTAGGCCCACTGAGTCCAGTAACGATCCCTTTTTCGGGGCGACATGGAATTAATTACAGATACAATAAAGTACAGGCGGTGTTTTACAAAAATCAGGCAGTTACAACAATTAACAATGAACGTCACTTAGCAACACTTTTTAATAAACACAGGTACACTTGTGGATACAATCACTCACTTTTCACTTGAATACATTTATGGATATAACCACACACTAATTGCTATATTTGAATTAGGGAGTACAAGGTTTGGGTATCAGCGATGACATGTGCATTGGTTTAGCTCCAGCAAGTGGGCCTTAAGTCCCCTTTTAAAGCCCCATAGTGAGTAACACTCCTGGAAAGTTGTTAGAAGCATATTACAGAGGGGAGGGATGGAGGCCGAGAAAGCCTAGGAACCTTGGGCCGACTTTGCTCTGGGTACCTTGGTGGTATCTGTATGGACAGTTGGAGGTGAAATGACAGAAGGTGTAGTAGAGGGAATCAAGTCGAGAGAGTGATGTAGAGGGTGCAGTAAACAATGTCAGTGTAATCAAAGACTGGCATAACAATTTTTGTTAGAAGTTCCCTACGTGCGGGGAGAGGGAGACAGTCTTTGTTACGATATAGTATACCAAGCTTAGGGTGGAGGTTAGTGGCCATGTAATCGATGTGGATACTGAAATTTAACTGTGGGTCCAGCCAGACTCCTAGATACTTGTAGGAAGAGACGATCTTTAGAGGGGTGCCGTTGAGAGAGGTGATTGGAGGGGCATTAATAGCTTTGGCTAATCACTGAGTGGTTCCAAAAGTCATAGAGACTGTTTTGGAAGTGTTGATCTTAGAGCTGTTTTGATTGGAACCAGGACTGAACTGAGTGGAAGTCATGTTGCAGCACAGAGTGGATAGTGACTGGGTCAGGGCCAGAGGCATACAGAATGGTATCATCCACATACATATGTATGAGGGATGAGGAACAGGCAGATGGGAGATTGTTTATAAATACAGAAAATAGGATGAGGCTGAGTATTGAGCCTTGAGGGACTCCAGCTAGGATAGGGAGGGAGGGAGAGGAGGAGTTTATGATTTTTACTCATTTGTGTCTGCCGGTGAGATAAGATTTGAACCATTGTATGGTAGGAGAGGCAAGCCCCTCATTCTCTAGAGTGTCCAGGAGAAGAAAGTGGGATACAGAGTCTAAAACCTTTGCCAGGTCAATGTAGACTGCAGCAGTGAGGTAGCCTTTATCAGTAGTAGATTGAATGTGACCTGTGACACAGAGAAGGGAGGATATAGTGGAATGTTTTTTTCTGAAACCTGACTGGCAGTGGGATAGACAGTTGGTGGTAGAGAGGAATTCAGTCAGCCTGGATTGCACAAGATGTTCTTGGAGTTTTGCCAGAGCAGGGAGGAGGAAGACTGGGCAATAGTTCCCGGATAAGGTGGGGTCTACTCCTTTGCGGAGAGGGATGACACATGCAGATTTTCAGGCTTCTGGAACAATGCTCGAGGAGAAGGACTTGTTTATAATGAAGGTAAGAGGGAGTGCAATTGCAGGAGCAGAAAGGCATAGGAGACTGAGATGTAGACCATCCAGACTGGATTTTGACGTGTTGAGGGATGGCGAGCAGTACTTCGTTGGTGGAGGCAGGGGCTAGAAGGAAGTTGTGCCTAAGCATGTGATGTGTGGAAGATTTAGAAGCAGGCAGCGTAGTAGATGCAGTCCAGTCAGGGGAGGCACAGGTGGTAAAGAAGGAGTTGAGGGTGTCTGCAACCTGGATGGGGTCTTTAATTTCAATGCCATTGTGTTTAAGGGTGGGGGTGGTAGACTGAGGAGGTGGATTGACGATAGAACATACAATATTCCAAAAGTAAGATGTGTGTGCAATGTTAAGGCAATGTTTAAAGTAATCTGCCTTAGCTATACGAATGGCCATAGTGCAAGCATTTCTGGCTGTTTTACACTTGTCTTGAACTTGGGGATAGGGCGGACTTAAAGGCAGACCAGGCTCTGTCTCAGGCTTTGTACATGGCAATTATAGGGACAATAATCCATGACTGGTGGTTCTTCCTGAACCTGGCTCTTTTGAGGGGGGCATGGTGGTCCCAGACACAGCTGAAAATATTAATGAACTGGGCTAGGGCAGTATCGACTGTGGTTGCAGAGTAAACTGGTGCCCGGTTGGCATTGTGTAAGTCCAATAGGAGGGAGTTAGTGTCAAGTGAGGTTAGTGGGCGAGTTTCAATGTACTTTGGGGTAGATTTGGGAAGATGTGTTTTTCTAATGCAATAAGTGATGCAGTGGTCACTTAGGGCAGGGTTGAGGACACCTGCTGAAGATACAGGTATATGGTGGAGGTGGAAAGAGAGGACACAATCAGTTAGGGAGTGATTAGAGGATCAGGAGTTGTAGCGGGTAGGCTCCGTAATCAGCTGAGTGAGGTTTAGGGATTCTAATTTGGAGGTTGTGGTCTTAGATGAAGAGGGCATCCAGTCAAGGTTGTAATCCTCTAGGAGAATTAGTTCTCCAGATTGATCCAGTGGTGGGAGAGCAAAGATGCATGCTGTTAGAGCCTGTTGGCGAAGCCGAGGGGAAGCATAGACTACCCCCAAAGAAAGTGGGGAGAGTATGGGGAAGGGAGAAATTAGCAAGCATTAGTTCATGGGATCCTAGGCAGGATTCCCTTTTCATTACAAAGTAAGAGAGGTGCTGTCTTATAATCATGGCTACTCCACCTCGTCTTTTGCCATGGTCCTGCCTTAGGATTTGATAGGTGGAGATGGAGATGGACGAGTCTGGCATTTTGGCAGAAAGCCAGGTTTCGGAGATGCATAAGATATCAGGGGTATTTTGGACTGTCCAGCAGTTTAAAGTGTCCAGTTTTGGGAGGAGACTCCTAATGTTTATGTGCATGATCTTTAGGCTTTTGTGGGTGAGTTGTTGTTGTGGAGGCGTAGCGAGGCCAGGGTTCCTTTTGATGTCTCCTGCTATTAATAACAGGGAAAAGAGCACAGAGAAAGTAGCAGGCAGTTTACGACCTTTGGTGGTATTGAGGTCAAAGGGTGTACACCTGGAGCAACAAATTAGAGTGATGCTGCAACTTATATGGGCTGGAAGGAAACTAGGCAAGATTAAGTGAAAGGATGGAGTAGGAGGGGGGATCGAGGTAGGCAGGGAGAGAGAGAGAGAGAGAGAGATGGTGCTGAAGGAAGGGAGCTGAATAAGCAGGAGAGGGAGGGGAAGGAGCACCCATGTGGTGGGTGAGGGGAGGAGAGAAGATAGGAAAGGGTGCACAGAAAAATGAGAGATGAGGTGGGAAGCATGATAGCAATAGTTGAGTTGCAGGAAATGTTTTAGCTCGCCACACTCAGAGACACTTACATGCTTAGGGAGACGGACCACTTCAGATTCTTGCAAATTAGAGCCTATATCAATCAGTGCCAGAGCTTAGACCATACCTCAGCTGGTGTGGCTCCCCTTTTAAACGGCATCTGAGCAATCCAATCAGGTCAGACCCAAAAAGGGCTTATCTGAAACATTTACAAAGCAATAACACGACTTAAAAAAGATCCCTTACAGAGAATTAAGGCTAGGTGGGTGGAGGAGGGTGGATCTGACTTGGAGAAAGGAGACTGGAACAGAGCTTTTCAAGTTACCACTAAAACCACAAGCTCCCCTTACTGGCAGGAGTTGGAATGGAGGGTAAAAACACGCTTATTCCTCACAGCTGCAGCTCTGCACAAGAGAAATCCCATGCAGACTTCAGAGTGCTGGAGACAGTGTAAAGAACAGGGGGCGACTTACTTACATGTCTTCTGGGAGTGCCCGAAGCTGAGAGACTTTTGGGAGGGGATTTGAAATACTCTTAACAGACATTTTTTCAATAGCTCAACTTTTGGGCTTTAGAACTTGATCCTGGGTATCCCCAGGCCTTGTGGAATCTGATGCCCTACACCTATGGGCAATACTCCTAGTGGCAGCACACAAAACTATAACTCGCTCTTGGTGAAAGCCAAGCCCACCCTCACTACAGAGCTGGCACAAAACAATACTTGAGATTTCAGAGATGGAGGAGCTAACCTTTAAACTTAATCATAAAACACATTTATACACAAGAAGATGGTCGAGGTGGTACCTATGGAGAGACACACACCTAGGAACATCGTCCTGAGTTGGGGCGGGAGAGAGATGAGGTCTGGCTGAGGGGCAAGGGCAGTGGGCTGAGTGGGTTTTGCCTGAGGTGGGCCCACTGAGGCTTGGGGTGATGAGTTTAGTTATTGCATTGAATTTCGCATCAAATGTACAGTGTGATAAAACTGTATTAGCTAAACCTAAGAAACAATACATTTGAGAGCAATAATTAATGTACTGTGCATTAGCTGCAACCTGATTTGGTAGCTTACTAGGTCTGATGAATATGAATGTATGTGTACCCATTTGTTGTCAATAAACTTGAGTATAAAAAAAGGAAATGTTTTAGCTCATACACTGTATCTAGGAGCACTTGGAAAGGTAGTTCAAAAAACAGCTGTGGGATAAGTTTGTAGCTCCTTTATGGCTCAGTCTCAACCTGGGATTAGCCAATAACAGAGCAACACCATAGGGTAGGTTGGGGAGCAAGTGTATTTAAAGAGTGCCAGGCCGGGGGTTGGCAGGCAAGGGAAAATATCAGTCCAGCAGAGCTTGGAGTGCGGCCAAAAGGCAGAGCAAGGGCTCGGAGAAGCTGGCCAGCTAGGCTGGGATTCAGTGCCTGCAAACTGATTGGCTGAGCAAATGAAAGAACTAACGTCCCTCTAGTAGCAGATCTTTATAATGTGCTAATGGGAAACTGGACACAGCACAGTTCAAACAGAGAGGACTACTAGCCAATCAGGAAACAGAGTAGCAAAGTGACCGGCCCATGTGCTGAGGCCAGCAGGAGCACCACTGTAACCAGGAGAGATTGGAGGAGTCTTAAGTAGCAGGTCCGAGGGTGGACAGCAGCTGCAGAGATGATAAGCCACCAAGGATGGCAGTGCCCATTCCGGGGCGCACACTCGGGGAGAGCCCAGAGATTAGGAAGGGCCCAAGGGAAGGCAGAAGCCAGAGTAGCAGGTCTGAGGGCAGCCGGTGGTAACAGGAATGATAACAAGCCAACTAGAATGGCAACACCCATTCCGAGGCGCACACTCAGGGAAAACCTGGTGATTAGGAAGGGCCCAAGGGAGGGCAGGAGCCAGAGTTGCAGGTCCGAGGGTGGGTGGCGGCTGCAGGGATGATAACAAGCCACCAAGTATGGCAGCACCCATTCCAGGGTGCACACTCAGGGAGAGCCTGTAGAGAAGAGGAAATGTGTATGTAGTATGTAGTACTTGGAGTACACAGGAGACTCAGGAGCACATAAATCTCCTGTAGCTCAGGGCAGTACATCTGGCGATGCCTTCTTTTCCTCCCAGATCAGGGATTAGTCTGTCCAGGTCAGAGAAGAAAAAATTACTCACCATAGTAATGTTGTTTCTTCTAATGGAGTCTTGCTGTATTCAGATATAATGCAGTTAGCCCCAGCACTTGAACTGCCCCAGAGAGGAAAGAGTTAACTCTATGCAGAAGCATAGAACGTTGAGCTCGAGCTCGGTTTTCAAACCTCTGTCTGTGGTACTTCCCAGTGTAAACGTCAGATTCTTACGAGCAAACTAACTAATATACTATAGTATGGAAATTGTTCAAAATACAGCCAAAGGGCAAAAGATTCCTTTTGGGCCCAACAGACTCAAGTCGAGAACCCAAGAAGGAAAGGTAGTGACAATATTTAAGTATAAAGCACCAGAAAAATAATAACATCTACTCCAGCCAAGAGGGAGGGTACAAGGTACACCTCTGAGGTGCAACACTGTACCTGCCAGACCACTTCCCAAAACTAGGTTCTGAGAAGGGAGGCGGGGGGGGGGTCTGAATACAGCAAGACTCCATTAGAAAAAACAACATTACTATGGTGAGTAATTTTTTTCTTCAAACAACATGAAGTCTTGCTGTATTCAGACATAATGCAGACTACCAAGCAGTTCCCTATGGAGGAGGGAATGCAGAACCTACTTTGAAAGAGGCTCAGCACTGCTGTACCAAACCTAGCATCACTCCTAGCCTGGATGTCCAGGGAGTAACGCTTGGTGAAAGTATGTACTGTTTTCCAGGTGGCTGCTTTACAGATCTCTAACAAAGGTGTATCTCTGGCTGCAGCTAGAGAAGCAGCTGTAGCCCTAGTCGAGTGAGCCCTCAGGCCTGAAAGGGGCGTCCTACCCAACTTGTCATAAAATTGTATACAAGAAACAATCCACCTGGCAATAGTTCTTTTAGTGGCAGGCCTACCTTTCCCCACTTCACCATAAGTGGGAAACAATTGAAGACAGTCATTTCTATGTGCCTTAGTACACTCAATGTAGTAGCTAAGGGCCCTCTTAACATCCATACTGTGTAACCTTCTTTCACCTGAAGAAGAATGGTCAGTGAAAAACACAGGGAGAGAGATATAGACTGGTTCAGATGAAAATCTGATACCACTTTGGGCAAGAACCTCCTATTGGTTCTTAGGACCACTTTGTCCTTATGGAAGGAGACGAAGTCAGGTTCAACTGACAGAGCCTGTAACTCACTAATCCACCTGGCAGAAGTAATAGCTACCAGGAACACAGTTTTCCAGGTCAAGTACTTCAATTCGGCCGAAGCCAGAGGTTCAAAGGGTGGCTGCATTAGCTAAGCTATGCAGACATAAAGATCCCAAGGTGGAGTGGGCTCCCTAAAGGGAGGGTTAATGTGAACTAGACCTTTGAAAAACTTTCTGAAAACAGGATGAGATGTCAGGGAAGAGCCCTTCTCTGCTGAGAGGAATGCAGAGACAGCTGCTAGATGAACTTTCAGAGTGGCAGGCCTAAGGCCTAGACCATTGAGATGAACTAGATAGTCTAAGGTTGTGTAAATGTCTGCAGAATCGGACAGGATGCCTTTCTGAGAGCACCAAATACTGAACCTTTTCCATTTAGAGTTGTAAGTTTTTCTAATGGAAGGTTTCCTGGAGACCTTCAGAATATCCAGAACTCCCTGAGAAAGATGTAGTGCTGCATATTCTAACTCTTCAGGAGCCAGGCCTTGAGATTGAGAGACTGGAGATTGGGGTACCAGATCCGCCCCTGGGAGGAGGACAGGAGATTGTATGTCCTGGGCAGAGACAGAGGACGTGACACTGACAAGGACAGCAGTAGAGGATACCAAGACTGTCTGGCCCAATCTGGAGCCACCAGTATCACTGTGCAGGGTTGAGTCCTGATCTTGATCAGAACTCTGAACAGCAGAGGGAAGGGAGGGAAGGCATAGAGAAACCTGCCCTTCCAGTCCAAAAAGAGAGAGCATCCTGGGGAACTGTCCCCAGGACTGGATGTCTGCAACCAAACAGAGGAAGTTGATGATTGTCCGGTGCTGCAAAGAGATCTATCTCTGGAGTGCCCCAACTGGAGAAGATGACCTTCAGGATGTGAGGATCCAGGGACCATTCGTGGAGTCCCTGTGAAATTCTGCTCAGAACATCTGCTAATACGTTGTCCTTCCCTGGAAGATGAACTGCTACCAGAGAAGTCTGAAGAGACTAGGCCAGAGACCACAGCTTCATGGCTTCTGTGCACAAGGCTAAGGACCGAGTGACTCCCTGCTTGCTGATGTACCACATTGTGGTGGTGATGTCCGTTCTGACTTGGACCACCTTGCCCATGACAGAATCCGAGAAGCTCTGCAAGGCTAGGAAAACTGCCCTGAGTCCCAGGAGATTGATATGAAGGAGGGACTCCTGTGGAGACCAGAACCCTTGAGCTGTCAGGGCTCCCAGATGAGCTCCCCACCCTAGGAGAGAAGCATCCATAGTTAGAACTACTGATGGGACTTGAGGGAGAAATGGAACCCCTTGTCTGAGGTTGTCCTGGTCCAGCCACCACTGGAGAGCTTGGACCAGAGTCTGAGTCACTGGAAAAGGGTTGGCAGTCCCTGGCATGCCCCAGTTCTTTTCCTGCCACCGACATGTGCTCATTGGCTCCACAGATTGCATCTTGCTAGTTTGACCTCCATATTTGTTACACGACAGTCTAATTTTCTTTTTTCTTGAAAACGTTCCACTTTTCAGCGATCCAATGCTGTATGTCATCTTCTCCGATGCCGTCTTCCAAGGGGCATCCTTCCAATTGTGCCTGTGGGAAACAGATCATGTCCAAGGATGGCCACTTGGCCTGTCTGCTGTGCTTGTGCCCAGACCACCACACTCAGAACTGCCCGCACTGCCAGAAATTTATTAGCCAGATGTGGATCCTTCGCCTGAAGACCCTGCAGACCTATCTCACCGAGCAATGTCTAGCCACCATGCAGAGGGATTCCTCTTCAGAAAAATTCTTCCCACTTTAATAAATCCTCGGGGAAGCACAAAGAAAAGAGGAAGGAGAGGTCCCCATCAAGATCCAGATCTTCTGGCTCCCACTCTGCCTTCAGGGTAGTTTGGACTCAGCCTCGCAGGTGACCCGTTCTTCCTCCTGGCTTACTGTGGTTAAGCCCCCTGCCCTGGTCTGGGCATTGGGCACTAAAGACCACAGCTCTGGGTCTTTGGGCCCAACCCATCAACTGCTAAAAATTCAGCTGCCGGACCTTCCTTCAGGCTGTACTACTGACGCCGGTAAGGGGCAAACGTCAGTACCTTCCCGTCGGCCTCTGTATCTGGCGCCAACTCCCGGGACAGGCATAAGACCACAGGGCACTCCTCAATGAAATCCGCTTCACAGCCCCTGAGGCACACGAAGCAAATGTAGGGTGGAGACCACCACCAATGTTAGGCTACCGACATCACTGCCTCAGCTGTTCCACTGAACCAGACACCACTGTCATTGGTTTCTCCCCCGCCACTGGTAGATGATCAGTCAGGCATCAGCCCTCTGGAGGACAATTGGATGTCGGCACCCAAGCAATGCCGGCTACTGATGTCGGGTCCTCTAACATCGCCCCAACATCACCTCCTGTCTGTCCCCAGTTGCCAGACCATGGCCGTATGCCAGATAAAGAAACTGGGCCAGCATCGGATATAATGATAGACTCAGACCCAAAACTGAATTTCCCAGGTCAAGGACCTTTTTGGCTACTGGTGGGAGACTATTCATACTGACCTCCACCCACCTAAGCCCCAAACAGTGGTGAATCCCACTCCAGACACTGGGGCTCCAGCAAAGATTCCCACCACACCTCTGGACAAGGGCACTGGCACACAGCCTACCCCTCCTTCATGCAAAAATAAAGGGAAGGCTCCCCACAAGCACCATCCTAGATCCCAGTCATGGAGCCCGAGTTCCTCCGGCTCTCCCGACCATCATAGACACAAATGACAGTGCCATCAGTCTCACTCCTCTTCCTCCTCCACCTACTCCAACCAGTCGTCGGATACGTCCTATTCAGAACCCTCATCCATTGGGACCTGTCCCCTTAGATCTGAGAGACGCCCCGAAATCACTGCCTGATGATCCCTCCTTCATGGAGGTCATGAGGCATATACAAACCAATATGGAGTGGGAGACAGAGAATTTAGACCCAGAAAGACTCTGCCTTGCTAAATATCTATGCCAGAAGGACCCTAAGGCAGTGGTTATCCCACCATTAGTGGATACCTTTGCAGATGTTACTAAGGCAGCTTGGAAGCAACCACTCACATCTGTCGCAATTCCCAAGAAGGCGGACTGCCTCTACAGGACTCCTAAAGAGCAGCCCTTTTTGGCAGAACATCCCTTGGCAAACTCGGTGGTGATCTTGGCTGCCCATGACAGGTCCCAGAGGCCGAAGCATCTCAGCACTCAACCCCCGGATAAAGAATCCAAACAGTTGGATTCCATGGGGTGTAAGATCTACTTGTACACCACTTGCAGTAAACAGAGCCTGAACTTTCTTACACATATGGTTCAGTTCCAGAACACTCTTTGGGAGCAGGGGATCAATATCATAAAGGAGATCCCACACTGTCCGCACAATGCAGAACTAGTCAAGCTTCCACAGACCAGTTCAGACGTGGGTACACATGTCCTCCGGTCAGCCTTTGATTTGGCGGACACGGCGGTGATGGCTACGGCCACAGGAGTATGCATACGCAGTCACTCCTGGCTCCCAGTCTCAGGGTTCACACAGGATGTCCAGAGCAGCCTCCTAGATGTGCCCTTCCAGGGTTCAGTCCTCTTCGGTGAGGATACAAAGAGAATTATCACCAAACTGCAGGACTCTGGCAAGGCTGTTTGGACTGTTCATTCCATGTACTGTCTGAAACAAAGGCCTTTTTGAAAGCCTTATTTTCGAGGCCATGGAGGACAACAACCACAATCTCGCTTACAGCATCGACAGCCACAGTGAGGTGGTTACGGTCACAGAGGTGCCCCTATAGGATCCGCAGGGCCCACCTCTCGATCTGCCAAATTGTCCCAAGCCACTCTTCCCCCTCCCTTCACGGTCTGACTACTTCTTGGACCCACAACCTCCCATGACCCCTGCAGGGGAGGCGGTTGGTGGCCGCTTTTCTCTTTACGCCAAGGGTTGGCGGGAGATCACCTCTGATCAGTGGGTCCTTCAGTTAATCGACAACGGACACTCAATAGAGTTCATCCAGTTTCCACCAGACAGGCCTCCCCCTCCATCCCATTACTCCCTGGCATACTCAGGGCTAATTCAAGCAGAAATTCAGGCCCTGCTGCTCAAGAAAGCCATAGAGCCAGTTCCCCTGGCACAGAGGGGCACAGGCTTCTACTCGCACTTTTTCCTAGTGGCAAAAAAGATAGGGGATCTGCAACCCATTCTGGACCTCAGCAATCTCAACCAGTTTGTGGAATACAAGCGGTCTTGGATGGTCATCCTCTAGGGACTGCTCCCCATGTTACATCAAGGGGACTGGTTGGCATCTCTGGACATGGAGGATGCCTATCTCCACATCCTCATGGCCAAACCACACAGGAGGTTCCTCAGATTCCACTTCCAGGGGAGGCACTAGCAATTCAGGGCACTGCCCTTCGGCCTGTCCTCAGCTCCAAGGGTCTTTACCAAGTGCCTCGCTGTGGTCGCAGCGGCCCTTCAAAGGAAAGGGCATTATGTCTTTCCCTACCTGGACAATTGGCTCTTGAAGGCCCCGTCCAAAGGGCAGCTGCAATGGTCCATTCAGGACACCTTTTCTGTCTTCGGAGAACTGGGTATCACTGTCAGCACCCCCAAATCCTCCCTGGTCCCATTTCAAACCCTCCAGTTTATTGGAGCACAGCTTAATACTACTCAAGGGAGGGCTTTTTTGCCTCAGGACAGAGCACTTCGGCTTCGTGCCTTAGCACACCACATCTCATCCATGTCATCACTCCCAGCCAGAACTCTGTTACGGCTGTAAGGCCATATGGCAGCATCCATCATCACAGTCCCTTTAGCGAGACTGCATATGAGGACGATTCAGTGGATGCTGCGTGTCCAATGGGACAATTTGGACCAACCGGTTTCCATGACAGACCCAGTCCATCGAGAACTCCGTTGGTAGATGACATCCCCCACACTAGGGGAAGGGATGCCCTTTAAGAAAGGAAAGGAGCTCTGGACCAAGTTTTGACATTCAATACCACAGGCATGGGGTGGGGCACATACCTCAGCATTCACAGAATGCAGGGCTCCTGGTCAGTGAATGAGGAGGCTCTCCACATAAATATTCTGGAGATGAAAGCAGTTCTGTATGCCTTGCAGGCTTTGAGCATAGTACTGCACCCAGGACACCTTCTTGTACAGACAGACAATATGTCTGTGGTGTTCTATCTCAACAAGCAAGGAGGCATGCACTCCTACCCCCTTTGCTGGGAAGCAATGCAGGTGTGGAATTGGGCCATATCCCACCGCCTAGAAATCACAGCGGTCCACATTCCAGGGATCCAGAATACTCTGGCCATCGTTCTCAGCCGCACTCGGTCCAGAGCACATGAATGGGCCCTCCTTCAGTCTGTCGTCGACACTCTCTTCAACAGATGGGGCAGACCAGAGCTGGACCTCTTTGCCTCCCCCATCAATGCAAAGCTGCCCAGTTTTGCTCACTAGATCCAGGGCCTGGAGTTTTCTGGCGAGACACATTGTCCCTGTCCTGGAGAGGGAGATACCTTTACGCCTTCCCTCCCTTCCCGCTCCTTCAGAAGGTCCTTCCCAAGTTGCAAGTGGAGGGAGCAGCAATGAACCTCATGATCCCACTGTGGCAACGACAGATTTGGTTCCTATTGCTGCAACAGTTGGCTGCCTAACCTCTGATTCCCTTGCCACTGTGCACCCACCTGCTCTCCCAGGATGATGGCACCTTGGTTCATTCAAACCTTTGGTCTCTGCACCTTCATGCATGACTCCTGAGGACCTAGCCAGGATCCGTTTCAGGGTCTTGGACAGGGTCGATAACATTCTGGTGGCTGCTGGGAAACCCTCCACCAGAGCCACTTATGCCATGAAGTGGAAGCGCTTTTGTCTCTGGCTATGGCTCGTTGCCTCTATCCCTTGGCCTCTTCAGTGAACTCACTCCTCGAGCTCCTGTTGTCGTTCTCGTACTCAGGATTGGGCTATTCCTCCATTAAAGTGCATTTAGCAGCCATTTCTGCCTATCATATCCCTGTCCAAGGCAGAACTGTAGCGCAAATGGAGGTAACACATACCTTTCTCAGGGGAATCCTACATATGAAACCTCCCATAAGAGACCCATACCTCCTTGGGATATGCTTTTTGTGCTGACCTTACCCCTGTTTGAACCAGCTTCGGATTGTGAGCTTCACCTTCTCTCATGGTGCTGTTACTTCTGTTTGAAGAATTTCCAAGCTTCAGACCCTGATGTGCAAGGAGTCTTATTTAGTGTTCTCAAGGACCGGGTGACCTTGAGGACGAATCCTAAGTTTTTACCTAAGGTGGTGTCTGAGCTGACTCTAAATCAGTACATCCATCTCCCAGTGTATTACCTTGATCACTCAAACTGGGGGGGAGGCTCTTCTTCACACACTTGACGTTCATTGAATTTTGCGATTTTATTTATCCAGAACAAAAGACTTCAGATGTTCTGATCAGCTTTTTATTTCTTTTGCCCCTAGCATCCAGGGGACTGCTGCAGCCACACAGACCCTGTCAAAATGACTCGTCAATTGCATCTCCTGTTACCAGAAGTACGATAAACCCTTGCCTGGCTCAGTGAAGGGTCACTCCATGAGGGGAGTAGTGGCCTCCTTTGCTGCCCTCAGAAATGTGTCTGCAGCTGTCATCTGTGCAGCAGCCACGTGGCATACAGTCCACATGTTTACCAGACACTACAGTCTGGACATTGCCTCTCGACGTAGAGCAGGCTTCAGTTTTGCAGTTCTACAAGGACTCCTCTCATGAGGGTACTTCCCTCTTCATTCTTTTCTTTCCTCCACCCAAGACTAGTCTGGTCTCCTGTACTGCTTGGGACTCGGTCCTATATATGTTACCTGCTGCAAGAGCTGACTCTCGAAGTAAGATAGTACAGTTACGTAAGAACTTACTGTAACAGTGGATCTTCGAGAGAAGCTCTTGCAGCAGGTATGCTTCCCGTCCTCCTTCCCCCAAAGGCTTTTCTGCTGCAATTGGTTTACACTGGCAACATTCTAATTGCTCTGTGAGGTACTGGTCTTGGTTCTCTGGTTCTGATCACCTTCCATCCTGATGCCAGAGTCTCCGGCAGGAGAACTGGGGCACGTCGGGGACCACCAACCCTTTATGCCATACGTGACGTCGTGGGCATGCCGACATCGGGGGCAGTCCCCGCCATAGACTGTTAGCTAGAAGTTTTCCATGGGGGCCTGCTGGCTACAGTCCTATAGTATATGTGTTACCTGCTGCAAGAGCGTCTCTCAAAGATCTACTGTTACGGAAAGTTCTTACGCAACTGTACTTTCTCTGGACTAAAATCTCTGAGAAGGTGATGGAAGTGCTTAAAGGGACACTACCAACCCCTCAGGCCTCAGAATGCTTCTAGTTTAAAAAAACACGTTATGAATGGCCACATTCTGCAGAGATTGACGCTGATGCAGCTGGTAGTTTGATTCTGATTCCCATTCCTTGTAAGAAGTGAAAAACAGATGGCTCACCAAACCGGTGTTACCATCCTTTCTCTCCCACTATTTGCACCTACTTCTGCCCTGAGCACTAAATTGCCCAGGGCCCTCCCACCAATTTACTTGAGCTTTGTCTTTGACTTTTTAACTAATGGCCTGCCTTTTTTTTTTGCTCTTCTTTTAGCCACAAGCCCAAACCAGGCTCTCCACTTCAGCGAGCGGCCCCGGTGCTGCTACATGCCGGTGGCCGGACCTCTGCATCCAGCCTGCCACCCCCTGTCCAAGGAAAGCAGGTACGATTGGTCAGCTCATAGCTCGGAGCTGTCAGGCTTCAATCCCCGTAATTGAACTGGCTTCTGGGGACTGTGGCCTCTTCCCGATTGGATGCTGCATATCTCCATTGAGAAAGCAAGCACCCAAGGCACCTTTTTCAAATCACAGCTCATCCACTGCCTTGCTGTACTGCTCTCTGGACAGTTTTTTCACCCAGCCCCCCACCTCTCCCTCTTTCCTTTATTAAATACACTTCCTCAGTGATCCCCGCCCTCTAAGGCTTCACACTAGTCAATTACAGCAACTTCTTAAAGGGTCTCTCCTTTCCTGCAACTTCTTAAAGGGGTGATCTTCTCTCGTGCTCATATTTAACTGTAAAAATGCTGCTTCATCCATTCAGCATAGAATTTTTACTTATTAGTATAATCGTCACATACCATGGGTCTCTAAAACCACAACATTTTCAACACCCAGGCATATTCACAGGTTACCTAAATGCTATACACAAATTTCTAAATGTTTCCCTCCCACTGCCACTTACTCGACCTGGCCTCCATACTACCATACACTGCTGTACTCACGTTGGGTACCAATTGCCTCTCTCTCATGGGTTTGCCCTTTCAATTAAAGCTATTCTGTATGCTTACTGTTGCCCCTCGCCTCACTATTTGGCCTTGGAGAAGAGTTTGAGAAACTACCCATGCCACAGGGGAAAAATTTGGCCAGTCTGACTACTTCTTAGTGCTATAAAAAAGATGCTCCTGCTGCTACTCATCTGTGCTGGTAACACTGAATTAAACCCTGGGCCTCCCCTCTCTATTCCTTCCCCAGCCGACCTACCTTTACTAAAAGAGTTATCATTTTTGCATTTGAATGCCTGCAGCCTTCTGAAAAAGCTTGATGATATCAAAACTTGGACCTTCCACTGCTCTCCTGATGTTCTTGTAATCTCCGAAACTTGGCTAAGACCAATCACTCTGGACTATGAGGTTAACATTCCTTCATACAACTTGTTTCATACTGATAGGAAATTCCGGGGAGGGGGAGAAGCCCTGTAGTTCGTGGAACAATTTAAATACCTGCGGGTCTGGACTGACTACAAATTGTCCTTCACTGATCACATTGAAGAACTCACTAAGAAACTGCGCCAAAGGCTCAGTATTTTCTGCAGGATCAAGCACTCACTAACCCAGGAGGCTAGAAAACTCCTAGTCCAAACTACCTTCTTGCCTCTCTTAGACTAAGTGGACTTCCTATATGGCTATAGTACTAGCACAGCTCTCTCCAAGCTTGATACCCTATACCACAGAGCCCTTAGGTTAATTTTGGATATCCCTTACGACACGCACCACTGCATCCTCCATTCCTCTGTAGGCAAGAGCTCCCTTAGATTCAGGAGGCAAAAGAATGCTATTCTATGGACATATAAGGCAATCACTCATAAATTACCTCAGTACCTCACAAGCTACCTAACTCCCTGCATCCCTAGTGCCTATTCTCTCAGAAGTCTTACCATCTTATCTCTGGTTATCTCTAAAGTTAAAACGCGCTTTGGTAGAGCCTCAATAAGCTTCACTCTTCCTACGTTCTGGAATAAAATCCAGAAAACCTTAAGGCTCGCTTCCCCTATCTCGTTCTCCCTCTTCAAATCCTTGTTCCTGAGGACCTTCTCCAAGGCCTGTCATTGCTTCAAGTCAAGGTCTTAATATCACGATTTGTTACTGCTTTAAATTCTGGACTTAAACCTCAACCATTGCTTGAGGCGTCATTTGAGTCCTCCCTTCTGTCATTGTCCAAATCAAGGTCCCAACATCACGATCTGTCTTTGCTTCAAATATTGGACTTAAACCCCAACCACTGCCTGTGGCATCTGTCGTGTTCTCCCTTCGAACAGTCCTTCCTCCCTAGACCATCATGTCTGACCCTCTCCTATCTCATCTGACCTTCCCTCCCCACTCCCTATACCCCCCTCCCCTGCCCACCCCACTTGCCAGGACATGCCTACAGTACTTATCAAAGGACTCTTCCATCTCAATCTTTTTTGCACTTTGACACTACAGGAACTGCCACTCCTGCTCACTATGACTCTTCCACTGATATTTACTGTATAAACTTTAGCTCATTACCTTACGTCCATATATCTGTATTTATGCAATTGTATTTAAATGGCACTGTCTCCTGTTGAACCTATTGCTATGTTCTGCTGCAAGTATCTTGTCACATGTGACAGTTATATGTTATCATGTTGTTATTATTACTATGTAATTGTTATGCACATTCACTCAACCTGTTATGTCTTAACCCTGTTGGCAATTGTTTTGCCCCAGGTCCATCTTGTAAATGAGCTTGTCTCAATGATGCTCCGCCTGGCAAAATAAAGATTTTGATTGATTGATTGAAAAACATGTTTGTGTAGAGTCCTTGATCATCTTCCACTGCCATCTTTCCTGGATGTGGAAACACCCTCAACACAGTCTATCCACTCATTGTGCAGTGAGGGGTGAGGAGAATATTGCATTATGAGTGGCTGCACTGTGTGGGAGTGTTTCTAATGTTCAAGAAGTATGCAATAGGAGTAGATCAAATATCTGAGACAAAAACTGTTTGGGTATAACCACCATTAGCATGCATTTCAATTCTGCTAAGAAAGAAATCAGATAAAACAACCAGCAATATTAAAGAATTTTTGAGAACGTAAGCAATCAGAAAATGCGGGTTTTCAACTAGAAGTAATAAGATGAAAAAAGGACTGACAGTGTCCCATTAAGGTTTCCAGGAAACCAACAAGGTAAACTTATACTTCAGAGTGGAAAACAGTTTTCTTCTGGTGTTACCCTAGACAATTCAACCCATTATGTGCAAGTCTGTCTACAGTCCTGGACTACCTAGTCCATCTTCTGGGGTAGACAGTATTTATTTATTTAATTTTTGTTGTCCGGGAAGGAGGACTAGACAGTTTTTTGCCTATTTTCAGCCTTGTCCCGGGGGAGAGGGAAGGGATACAGATTGATGCCAACTGAAACTGAACCAGATTTTAAGCTGTTGGTGGTATTTTTAGTGAATGGGGGAAATTTGGACAGGATACCAGGGAAATTCCTCTACTCTCAAGTAGGGGGAACCTCTGTCCAGCCACTGTCTGACAAGATGGCCACCAAGGGAGGAGGAGGTGATGGAGCTGGAGCAAGAGCTGGAGCTGGAGCTGGAGTTGGAGCTGGGACTACAGAAGTTGTTAATTTTGCTACTATGGACATAACTGAAGAACCTAAAGATATTGGACAAGAAATGGATATGGACATTATGGTTACACAAGTGACTGAGGTAACTCCTTTAAAATTACAACCAGTAAAAACAATACAAGAGGGAGCTAAACAAACAGAAATAAAAGACTTTCAGCTTCACACTGCTGAAGAACTGGCCAAATTACAAGCTAGAGGTGATATTTTAAGCGTAACCAACAGGCAACCAGATACAAGATCTGTTGAAAAATTATGGGAGGCTAAGCAATGAAGGGACAAATTGTTGAAATTATTGGCAGAAGAGAAAAAAGTTTTAAGGCACCAGGAAACTGGTATAGGCAATGTTCCACCAAAGAATCTGGAAGCCAAGGAAGAAAACAAGAATCCGAGTACATCTCCAGGTTTACCTGATATACCATCTGCTGACCAGCACTCATGGTCTCCTGAAAAAGCTCTCCTTGCTGCTGGCTAGAAAAAAGTCAACAACGATGGGTGTCAGATACAAGTCCTACAGCCAAAGAACTACTGAATCTGCCTTGTCAAATGGAGCGCACTACAGGTACGATTTTCACAATTTTAACTCCAGTGTGTTACGATTCAGATGACACTGTTGCTAAGGGAGAACAAAATGGCGGATCTGCAGCAACCGCACCCAGACCTCTGCGAACCACTAACGTAAACCTGGGAGCCCAGAAAACATTACGCTCTCAGAGACAAACTGCAACAGCAACAAGTAATATGAGTGCCCAAAGTAGCGTTAAGTTTGCAATCCAAACCCAGCTAAAACAAACTCATGAACAGAGTAATACAGTAGCAACTAACACTAAATGCTCCATCTACAGCCTGGGCTGACATTATGGACAATCAAGTGCCCATACAATAAAAAGAGACTGTAAAGGACATACTTGTTTTGCCGCCCACAAATAAACAAGACAGACAGAATACTTCAGCAGATAATTCTGGACACAATACTGGTACACATAAATAGAGAGCCCCCCCCCCCCGCACTTTTAAACTCTCAGACCTCTTTTCAAACTTAAGTGAATCTGCAAAAGGAAAAAACACAGTTCACCTGAAATATGGCGGGTATGTGTGTGCGTGTGGAGGAGCAGTCAGATAGGGTTTACGTGGCAAGAAAGTTACTCAAAGAAACGATGCATTTCACAACCACAGAAGTTTTTGCCCTTATACATACATCAGGAGACATGGCATTTGATGTTAGTTTTCGGACACCAGTGCTCTTGGATAGATTTTGGCTGAAGTAAAAGAATCTTAAAAACACACCAGTTTGGACACCTTTTTTAGTTATCCCTCTGACGAAACCAACGTGGAAAACGGTTACCATTCTGTTTAAAAATGAAGGCATGAATCTCTCAGATATCTTGCACTGGGTGAAGCAGAGGGTAGAAGCTATTGAACACCCACAGCCTATAATGGATACTGAGAACATCTGGATGGGGGATGGCATATTAAAGTTAAACTAAAGAATACAGCAAATGGGTTACATCTTCCTAGTAGTTTTTACATAGGGAGAGACAGAAGGTTTTGTTTCTATGCAGAGCAGCCAAAAACGTGTCATAGATGTGGATCTCTCTCCCATCTGAGTAATGCATGTGACACTACTGTATGTGATTTTTGTTTGGGAGCTGGATATTCGAACCATTTTTGCCCTAACCCTGTCAGATGTAATTTGTGTGATGAATATGGGCATTCATATAAACAATGCTCTTGGGCTGCGCACAACCGAGGATCCTATTATGACCAAGAGGACATTGTCTTAGAAGCCTGGGAAGTGAAAGGAGGCCAAGGAGAAAGCTAAACCAGACTTTAGAGTGCAAACTCCTTATCCTCCAGAGAAGAATTCAGGGAAGGAAGAGACTAACAAGGCTGACACAGTAAATGAAAATGTGGAGATTCATGCTACATCAGGAAATAACACCCCCCCCCAACAATCAGATCAGCAAGAGATGCCCCCCCACCTCACAAGAAGAGTTCATAACAGTAGATGGGCAAAGGAAATCAGATAATTTACCCCCAAAGCCAAAGGTTCCTAGACGAATCTCAGTGGTTACCAGAAATAGCTACTCTGCTTTAGCTAATACTATGGGGGATGAGGGTGAAGATTCGGACATTTCCTCTATAGCATCCTCTCAGAAAGAAGCCTCAGATACAGAAAGAGAACCAACTCAAAAAAGAGAAAGCTTTTAAAAGAATCAGGAAGAAAAAAAGACTGAAAATAACATTTATATTTTCTGACTGTCTTTTGAATGTCTCATGATTTACATATTGTGACTTTAAATGTGTGAACAGCATCAGGAATTATAATAGAAGACAGGCATTATTTTCATCTTTAAGTCTGATATCATTCTTTTGTGGGACACTAGGTTAAAAAAAACTTCCGACATTGTCAAAACACAAAAACTATGGCCATGGGGGCCATCAATCTGGTCCCCGGGGGAAGAAATGTGTTCAGGTGTGGGAATATTGTTTACTTTGCAGGTGCACATCCAAAAGGTTATGGATGTTGAACCAGGAAGGATGGGTTTTTTTTAGATATTGTTTTTCTTAATACAGAACTAAGACTAGGGGTTATGTATGCACCTCAAACAAAAATTGAAAGAGTAGCATTATTTAAATCTATGCAGCCTTATTTGCATACAGAAAAACTGGTTATTCTAGGTGGTGACTAACTGTCCTTTAGAGCTGAATGCTAAAACATGAAATACAGTTAAATTATTCTGTGATACTAATGCACTGCAAAATGTATTACATATAGCAAATATGAAAGATGCTTATAGATGTCTCTATAAAACACGTAGACATACAGTACATATTATAGGAACTCTATTTCCATCAGGATAGATTATGTTTTTATCTCACATAGGGGCATCATTACACAGGCAAGGACGCAAGTAAGTGTCATTTCTGATTGTATGGAAGTGTATATATATATGTCAATCTAGCAGGCTCAGTCAAATTAGGGTGTGTTTTTTGGAAACTGAATACATCTCTTTTGGAAGATGAAGTTATTTATAGGGATCGCTTAACTTCGTTACAAGCCAGGCTTTCCATCTCTGTTTACTATGATTCCATTTGGGGTTGGTGGTCAGAAACCAAAAAGGAGCTTAAGTCCTTTTTTCGGAGGAAAGGGAAACAGAAAACTACACTGGAGTATTTAAAGTACTTACAACTAAGAGCACAATTGTTTAAATTATTATCATTACAGGTAACAGAGAAATGCACTTATAAAAAAGACTGAACAAATTAAATCAGAAATGAAGAAGTATTTATACGACAGCAAAAACATTATCCTTTGAACAGAAATTCAGAACTCACTTAAAAAAAGGGTCAGTTCATGTGTTTAAATGTAATCAAGAACAGAATAAGCGTGAAATTATTTATGATATTCAAACTGGGAATAATATACATCCAACTCAAAGCGATAAAATACTAGACTACATTCAAAACACTTATGAAGAGTTTATGACAGAAAACCCCAAAATAGTGAATCTTGATACATATTTTCATGATTTTAGTTCTAAAAATCTAACACCTCTGGAATGTCAACATTTGACTTAACCTATATCACTCTTAGAAACAGAGGCTGCAATTAATGCACTCCCTACACATAAGGTACCAGGATCAGATAGTCAGAGAATTATTCTCGGAGCTGCTAGAAATGAACAAATTCCTAAAGATTGGTTACAGGCTACCATGATTCTATTATATTATATATATATATATATATGACAGTATGGAACTAAAAAATTGGAGGCCCATATCTTTACTTAATACTGATCAAAAAATTGTCACTAAAATTCTGACTAAGCATATTTCCCAAGTTACTCCAAAATTCATATCTCTATCTCAGACTTGTGCCATTCCAGGCAGGAATACTACTGATAATGTAATACAGGTAAGAGAACTTGTGGAGAAAGGCATGCAGGACAAGTTGAGGGTTTTTTTTTACTCTCCATCGATCAAAAGAAAGAATTTGACAGGATCTCTCAGGACTTTCTGTATCAAGCACTATATTACCAGGGTATTCCAGATAGATTTATTTTCTGGATTAAAGCAATTTATCAGAAAGCTTCTTTTAGATTGCTAATTAATGGGTTCTATGGGAAAGTTATTAGACAATGCCAAGGGATAAGGCAAGGATGTAATATGAGCCACATTCTGTATATCTCTGCAATTGATATTTTAATACAAAAATAATCAATTCATCTATAGATATTAGAAGGATCCAAATTCCAGAGGGGACAGTACCAATAAAAAGTTTAGTATATGCAGATGATATCGGCCTATTTCTGCAGGATGAAACCTCTGGAGTAGCCGTAGGTCAAATGATGAATATTCAAAGGCATCTAATGCCAAAATTAACTTGCAAAAAAGTAAGACAATACAACTGGGACAAAAGGAGGACAAAATACTTTCTATTGCAGGTATCCCCATAATTTCTGGGGAGTTAAAATATTAGGAATAACTTTTGAGGTACTTAATGCAGGGAAAATTAATTGGGAAAATAAACAGTGAAGGGACATTTTTAATTAATAAATGGAAGAACATGCACATTTCAAAACAAAAGAGTACTTTCAATTAAAACATTATTACTCCCTATATTTTTGTATTTATCAACCATTTTCCCACCCCAGAGGAGCTTGAGACTAGGATCTATAGTTTATTTTTTCAGGCACTGTGGGGTAGCAGACTCAACCCTATCAAAATAAATTTTACTTATTTATCAAAAAAAAAGGGGAGGTTTGAGTATGCTAAACCCGACCGTGTCCTTCTATACAAATTTTTTTATTATAATATAAGGCCAATTATGAAATCACACAGCAAAGATGGCATGGTTGGGTATACACAGATCTTTAAGGAATAATCGATTTGTGGAAAGAAGGGAAAAAACTTTTTCACCAAATCTGGAAAAAGAATGTCATTTCAGTCCATTTTATACCTTGCTTTAACAAAAATCAAACAGTGGGATGTTACTACAGAAATAGTTACTTTGTGCCCTAAAAAGGAAATGTATCAAATAATAATCAACGATAAGTTTAATGATACTTTAATATTTCCTAATGGGTCTCTAAAAGATGCTGAGATAACCATAAAAATGCTCAATGATCCCAGAATACCAAAATCTCTTTGTGAGAACACCTGGCTCTCATGTTGTGGTAGATTAAGTGTTAGAAATAACCATAAACATAAACAGATTTCTGAAAGATATTGCCCAAGAGATACTTGTAATGGTCTATTTAAAACACAGTCTCATCTCCCTCAGAAGGCGGAGCGAATCACCCTATGCCGGGCCAAGGGTGACAATCTTGATAGATGAAGCCATGCCAGTCACCTGATGCAGATCACTGTCCCTGCAAGCCACCTCATTGGTGTCGTAAGATGCCCTTGCCTGGTGCCTTGCCAGCTCCAGGCCTATAGCAGAGAGGGCAATGGCCTGTCTAGATTGCTCCATGTCAGGCATTGATGCTAGAAGCTGAGATAGCATCGACCATAGATGCCTGTTGTAGGCCGCATGGTGTACCTGATGTGATGCAATACACAACATCGCATGAGAGGAAGAGAACACTCTTCGGCCCAACAGATCAAATTGCAGGGAATCTGAGTCTGGTGGTCGGTCGTGCGCCAGGCGGCGGCACCCGGAAGGAATCTCTAGAGACACCAATCCCAAAAGCGGGTTGGGAAGAGAACCTAGGGACTCGGATGGAGCACAATACCTCCTCCTAGAGTCTGCCAGGGCTGGGATAGGGTCAGCTGGAGACTGCCAGGAACGGATAGATGGCTCCTGGAAAGGAATAGGCCAGGATGGCACCACCAGATGTTGGGCACTAAATTCACTGAGGAATTCTCATGTCTCCTGCTCAGTACTGTCTCGCCTAACATAGGAGATACAGAGGTCCCCAACCATCCTCAAAAGGAAGCGCTGATATTCCATGAAATCAGCGTGGGAAGAGAGGTGAGCAGGGGGTTCCTCTCCCTCCGAGGAGGGAGACGAGGAGGACGGAGAACTCAAATGCCCAGAGGAATCCTGCAGTGGTGGGGACAGGCAAAACACCCACTCATGCATATATCTAACATATGAGGGAAAGGTTGCCGCAGTGCCTCTGAACGTCTCCCAGGATAACGGACCAGTAGGACCGACATGGCCTGGGAGAGAGGGGGTGGCTGCAGAGGAATGGGACAGGGGCACCTACAAGTAGGTAACTGACCTGTGCTAAGGCTCTGGAATCCGGGAAGTGGAGTCCGAGTTGGCGCGGTCCCGGATAACAAACCAGGTCACAGAACGGAACCCTGGGGATACAAACCTTGGAAGAGCCTGGAAGGGGGTCCTCCCTGTGATGTACCCGGGGCTGCAAGGATTCAGAAGGGCAGCCCACAGCAATGCCAGCGGAGGGTCTCTCAAGCCTAAAAGGGAGAGGCGGGGCTCGGCACTACAGCTTCTACCAGCACCTCGAGGGGTAGCAGGCAGAACTCGATGTGCCTCACCCCAGCCCCTCAATCCCTCAGACTCTGAGGATGCCCTCCTCCTTGACGCCAGCGACAGAACTCATTGATCCGGGGTTCTCTCAGGGGAGCCCCTTGAAAACAGGGCCCCCAGTCCCCCCTGAGAAGGTGCAGCAGCACCGGAGATCTGAAGTGGCACCGGAAAGCAGCACTGAGGGTCCGCCCACACCGGGCCCAGCAACTGTGGGCCACGACACTGGGGGAGCCTGCACCTCCGAAGAGGTGACTGCCGAAGCGGTGTCTCCACCGTGGCCCGGGAGGGACCATGACATTCCCTCAACACCACAAAAGAGGCCTCCTCCTTGGTAAGACTTGAAGATGAGGAGGCCTCCTCCTCTCCAGACTGTATAGGCCTGGGAGGGGACCCGGAGAAAGGGTCTAAAGATCTGACCTGGGAGGCCCGAGAGCAACGCCGTCCTCCAAAAGTCGGTGGGGCCTTGCCGATTTTGAATGCATGGACTTTGAGAGCACGGCGGTCCATCGAGAAAAAGGTGTTGCATCTATCCATATCATGGCTGGGCTTCAGGCACCAAAGGCAGACATCATGCTGGTCCAAAACGGCAAAATGCCGGCCACAGGAGCATGCATAGGGGCACGACCCGCTTTTGACTTACGTTTAGCTTCCGAACCAGACATGATGCGAAAATAATTTTGTAAAACAGAAAAGCTCCCGGTGCCCTCGAAAAATAATAAATGAAACGGTCTTACCGGATAGACGACCTCGGGAAACAAACCAGGATGCAGGAGATAACACGGTGTCGAACTTCGAAAAAATGGCCTAGTGGCGCAGTAAATGTTTCCGACACTCCGCACAACAGGTGCAGCCTCAATAGTGGGAGAAACAGAACTGGGATGTAGGAGGAGTCTGCGGCACCTAATGGCCACCCTTCGCACATCACGCGATGCGTCACTCTCGGGGGCAGCGCTGTCGGCACTAACTCCTCTGAAAAGAAAAAAAAAATCCCGTGGTGGGTGCACACCTCTGGCTTACACCCAAGCAGTAATGAATGGTGAAGATTGATAAGAGAAGATCTGGAGAACGTGGGGAGCTCCTCCCTTATATAGGGCGACGTCAGGGGTGAGCCGACGTCGGGCGGGGGCGCCTCTACTGCCGCTCCTAAGTAGAGAAAAAGTTGCCGAACTGCAGCCAGGTGGCGCTAATCTCACTGTTGAATTTGCAAGAGCTTCTCTCAAAGATAGTACAGTTACGTAAGAACTTACCGTAACAGTAGATCTTCGAGAGCTCTTGCAGGTAATTAATATATAGGACTGATGCCGCCAGCGCCAGACCCAACGGAAAAATTTCTAGCTAGCAGTCTCGTGAGGGACCGCCTCGCTGTGGTGACTGACGCATGCAGCATCAGTATAAAGGGCAGTCCTCATGCCCGCCTCAGTTCTTTTCCACCAAAGGCCAAAAGGCAAGATGAGAGAAGGGATATTTCCTCCTGGAAAAGGAGCTGAAAAAGTTTAGGGGATGGATGGCAGGAAGAGCTACTTGTAAGAGCCTCTCTGAAGATCTACTGTTACGTAAGTTCTTACATAACTGTACTATCTTACTTCGAGAGGGCTCTTGCAGTAGGTAATTACATACAGGACGGAGTCCAAAGCAGTCTGGAACAAGAAGAAGCAAACAGGAGGAGGAAAGCTACTCAGAAGTAGACCCTCTGGTTGTGAAGGCCTTAGAAAGGAGGCTTTGCAAAACAGCCAGCCCAAAGCCTGCTCTACGGTGAGAGGCAATGTCCGAACTGTAATGTTTTGTAAAGGTATGGACAGAAGTTCAAGTGGCGGCTGCACAAATGTCAGCCCCAGACGCATTCTTGAAACAAGCCGCAGAGGCAGCGACCCCTCTGGTGGAGTGGCCTCTAACTTGACCTGGCAGGGTCTTCTTGTATAGAAAGTGATACAATGAGCCAACCATTTTGATAGGCATTGCTTAGAAACAGCATTGCCTTCTCTTTTATGAGCAAAAGAGACGGAACAGTTGATCAGTCTTTCTGAGATCCTTCGTCCTGTTGGTGTAGTATCTCAGAATTCGGTGAACATCCAAAGTATGCAGGAGGTACTCTCCATGAACTCTCTCTCAGAAAGAACTGGAAGGGGACAGGATCAGTTGTGTTCCAGGACAGTAGCAGCTGCTTGTTGTTTCACAGGGTTCTTGTGGATTTTACTTGGTAGAAGGTTAGTTCTTTTCTTTCTTACTTCTAAGGGGCTATCAGGGTATTGTTTTGGGGCCTGCTGGAAGTTTGAAAACTGATTTGGTGGCTGTAAGTGGGCTCATTTTGTGGATGTTTCACTGTGTAACAGGCTGCGCTTGTGGAGGTCTATTTCTTCTGATTTAAAACCTATTTGGTGGGATTTGCTTGGAGATGGTTATTTGAATTGGAGACCTATATCTGTTAATTTCAAGCCTATTTTGATGTGTTGTTAGTGAAGCTGATTAAATTGGAGACCTGTTTCCTTTGGCAGCAAACATATTTTGGGGGCTTTGAGTTGAATTTTGATTCCTTTTTGCTGACTCCACCAGCTGCAAAGGTTAGTGCATAGTGGGGGAAGGGTGTTAATGGTCTGGCCAGGTCTCACTCAGCCAATTGACTGGAGGCAGAGCTGAATCAGGTTTGAGGTGTTAGCTGCTTTGTCTTCTCAGAAAGAACTGGAAGGGGACAGGATCAGTTGTGTTCCAGGACAGTAGCTGCTGCTTGTTGTTTTCACAGGGTTCTTGTGGATTTTACTTGGTAGAAGGTTAGTTACTTTCTTTCTTACTTCTAAGGGGCTAGTAGGGTATTGTTTTGGGGGCTGCTAGAAGTTTGAAAACTGGTTTGGTGGCTGTAAGTGGGCTCATTTTGTGGATGTTTCACTGTGTAACAGGCTGCGTGGGTGGAGGCCTATTTCTTCTGATTTAAAACCTATTTGGTGGGATTTGCTTGGGCCTGGTTCTTTGGCTGCTGGGCTTGGAAGGGAGACACAGGGCTGATACACTCTCTCGAGTCAGGTGTCTGCCAAGACCCTCCCCCACCCCTCCCTCCACAGAATTCTGCTAATTTATAGGGGAACACCTACCCTGCAATTAGAGGAAAAGGCTGCAGGTGCAGCCCATGTAGTTTAGCCACTGGGGTTGGATTTAAAGGCTGGGAGAGAGGAGCTTAGGGAGTTGTTCATTTCCTATAAGTTTAATGTGTTGTACTGCACCTAGTAACAGGGTTACTGGTGTACAGTGGACTGTCTCTAAGATTAGTGGGTGACCTGATTAGGCAGTAGGGTGTATCTTGGACTGGGGAACCTGGTGGCTCACCCAAGGAAACCTATTTGAAGGGGACGGAACCACACACCATTAGGGCCGCATCTTTGGGAGGGTGGTGGGCACAGGTGTGGAGCAGCCATGATACTGGACTGGGCTTGGAGTTCAGTGGTTGCCCAGGCGTGCTACCAGCTGGCACAGCTTAGGGAGGAGGTTGCGATTAGGACACAGCTGGGGAAGGGAGGCGGTATGGTTGGGGAAGGGGCTGGGGATCTTCCACGGGTTGCACCAAGCACTGGGGGCGGGGCACAGGAAAGGAGTGCAGGAGAATACTAGGGGTCACATAGGGACCCTGGCAGAGGGGTCCAAAGGACACTACCAAGGAAGCAGGCAGGTAACTGGGGACCCTCACAAAGGAGGGACGGAGGGACAACATTCTCAGGGAAGTAGGCAGATGGCCAGGGCTGGACAGAAGGAAGCAAGGCGGGGAGGTGGATCAGACCTTACACTCAGTAACTGCTTCAAATCTCTTCTTCTGCTCGAGGATGAGGGGGGTGATGTAGCCACGACAGGGGTGGTTAGAGATGGAAAGGGAGTGGGGGCAGGAGGCAGGGTCCAGATAGCAGGAAGAACAGGGGGGGACCTGGAATGCAGGAAAATGGGGGGAGCAGTGAATCAGAGCAGGAGGGGCAGGGGGAAGAAGGAGGAAAGTGCAAGGAGAAGGACCAGCTGGGAGGAAAGGTAAAGGAGAAGGACCAGAAGTACAAGGAGGATTCAGTAAAGGGAGCTGAGGGTTTAGGCCAGGGGAGCACGATGAGCAAGGAGGAACTAAATGGAGACAGGAAGGAAGGGAGGACGAGCCAGGCTAGTTTAGCAGATGGGGAGAAGGACCAGTCGCAAGCAGTGAAGGGGAATTAGCAAGGTACAGAAGGATACTCCGGAGGAGGAGAGGCATAGGATTGGAGGGGAGGGGGTGGCCATGGTAAATAAGGAGGGGGTGGCATGTGGCACCCAGATAGGGGGAAGAACAAGGAGCCGGCTGGGTGGAGGGGCCGGTAGAAAGGATGAGGGACATGGAAGGGGGGGAATGGAGGAAAAGGAGCGGTCAGAGTGCTCCTGTTGGGGGATTCTATGATCAGGGGTATCAAATGGGATAGGGAGGGAGAAGCCTGGCCAGTTAGAACAAGATGCTTCCCTGGACTAATGGTGCACAGGGCTAAGCACGAGGTATATCAGCTGGCAAAGGATTGTGGGGGTTCCTCGGACATACTGGTCCACCCTGGGTACAAATGACATTGAGGGAAATAGCGAGCTAGAGATACAGGAGCTTGCCAGGGTCTGTCATGACATAGGATGCACAGTTCTTCTCAGAAATCCTGCCGGTGCCAAGGGCTAGTGGGGAACACAAAGGAAGATTAGGGAGATAAACCAGTGGCTCAGGGAGTGGTGTGAGGCCAGAGGGTATGGGTTGATGGGGGATTGGGGGAAGACCTGGGAGGATAAGGAGCTGTATGCTAGAGATAGACTCCATCTCAATTTGGAGGTGAGGGGAATCCTTAAGTTGAAAATAGAGGGGTTCATTGGTGAAAAGTGGGGTTTAAACTTGTGAAGGGGGGAGGGATGGAAGAAAAGGCTGTCAAGAGGGTGCTGATAAAGGAGGGATTCTGTCTCCACTCCTGGGGAGCTGGAGGATTGCGGAAAAGGCCGACTGGCAAAGTGCAGACCAGGGAAAACAGAATCTCGTGGGAACACGCAGGGAAATGGAACTATAGGGAAAGGGTGGAAGGTAGTCTCATAAATGCCAGGAGCTTGGGCAATAAAATGCCTGAGCTCCAGGCGATGCTAACTGAGGGAGCAGTGGATGTGGCAGTGGTCACTGAGACTTGGGCCACTGCAGGACACGACTGGGACCTGAACCTGGAGGGTTACACTATGTTCAGGAAGGACAGGGGAGGAAGGGAGGAGGGTAGCAATGATGGTCAAAAACTGCATTGGCATAGGGGAGTAGAGGAGGCAGAGGAACTGTGGAGGTGATTTGGGTCACCTTGATAACAAGGGGGCAAGAGAGTAAAAATAGGAGTGGTGTATAGACCCCTGCCTGGCAGGAGGAGCTGGAGGACAGTCTGGTGGCAGATGTTGGGAGACACTGCAGACTGGGCAGAGGAACGGTGGTGGTGTTAGGGACTTAAACATGCCAGGAACAGACTGGGAGACTATGACATCCTCTGTGACCAGGGAACAGAGGTTGTTGGATGTCTTTCAAGACGTGTTCCTAACTCAGCAGGTGAGGGAACCGACCAGGAGGCGTGGTACTGGATGGTCCTGGCAGACAGTGACCAGATTGGGGCCTGGAGGTAAGGGACCCATTGGCGGGAGTGACCATGCCATGGTCTGGTTCTGCCTGGACCTAGGAGGAGTAGAAGGCTGCACAAAGACGGAAGTAACCGACTTGTGAGGGGGATTTTAAGGAAATGGCAAGGATCCTTAAGGAGCATTTGGATGGGATTGGTCAGACATGGACGCTGATAGTAGGTGGGAAATCATCAGGAGAGTGGTGCAGGATGCTACCAGCACCTGTGCAAGAGTAAGACGAAAATGCGGTAGGGCCCAAAACTCCTGCTGGTGGACCAGGGAGGTCCAGGAGGTGCGGGAAAGAAGGCAGCCTATAAGCAATTCAAGTGCTCAAGGAGGAAAGGGATCGAGGAGTACCGAGCTGATGGCTAGAAGGGCCACTAGGGTGGTGAGGGTGGCTAAGGCAAGGAAGGAGCAGAACCTGGCCAGGGAAATTAGGAGAGGGAAAAGGGTTCTTAGATACATTGGGGAAAATGAAGGGTGAAGGGGCAGATTAGTAGGATTAAATCAGGGAGAGATGGGCACAAGACCCGGGGAGCAGGCTGAGGTACTAAATGAGTACTTCACTTCAGTTTTCACCAAGGAAAATGGGTGCTGCATCATACATGGGAGGAGACAGAGATACTGAGGAGGGGGGACCCTTACCGATCAGCGGGTCTGGGGAGAGGGGAGGCATCACTGGCAGGAGGGGGAGGCTAGCAGGAGAAGAGGCACGAAGTGGAAATCACAGCAGAGAGAGGAGGAAGCCCTCAGCTCCTTAAGATGGAGAAAGCACGGGCCGGATAAATTACATCCCAGAGTGTTGAAGGAACTTATGGATGTCCTATAAACTCTCATGGAGCTTTTCACCATCTCTGAGGACAGGTGGGTGCCCCAGGACTGGAAGGTGGCGATATAGTGCCTATCCACAAGGGGGACTAGCGAGGTGGCAGGGAACCACAGGCCTGTCAGCCTGACATCGGTGGTGGCAAGGTGATGGAGGGCATTGTCAAGGGAGAGGCTGGGGGACTTGGATAAGTCAGGGTGCCTGGATGGTAGACAGCATGGATTCATCCCGGGGAAATCATGTCAGACAAACCTGGTGGAGTTCTATGACTGGGTGACGAGTGCCTTGGACCTGGGTAGACCAGTGGACGTCCTCTTTCTAGACTTCAGCAAGGCATTTGACTCTGTTCCTCACGTGGGCCTGTTGGATAAGCTGGGAGAAATGGGGGTGGGGAACCAGATGATCAGGCAATTGGCTCCAGGACCGGACCCAGAGGGTTGTAGTTGGCGGGACAGTCTCATCCCCAAGGAGGGTCATTAGTGGGGTCCCACAGGGATCAGTCCTTGGGCCCCTTCTGTTCCACGCCTATGTCTCTGACATAAGGACAGGAATCAGGAGTGAGATGAGTCTTATGGATGACCTCAAACTGGGGGCGGTGGTGGATGGGGAGGAGGGGAGGGTGGCCCTCACAGGGGACCTGAGGCTCTGGAAAGATGGTCTAGAAAGTGGAAGCTGAGGTTCAATGAAGGAAATGCAAGGTACTCCACCTGGGAGCTGAAACCCGGGCCAAGTGTACACCCGGGGGAATGCTACAAGTCTCGATGGCTGAGAGGGACCTGGGGTTGGTGGTGGATGTCAAGATGAACAACTCTGAGACTTGTAGGAGGGCAGCAGCCAAGGCCAACAGGATGCTGGGATGCATCGCCAGGGGGATCACCTCCAGAAGGAGGGAAGTGATACTCCCTCTGTACAACTGCTTGGTGAGGCCGCACCTTGAGTACTGCGTGCAGTTTTGGAGGCCACACTTAAAGAGGGACATTAACCTCCTGGAGAGGTTCCAGAGGAGGGCAACCAAAATGATTTGGGGCTTGGGGGACAGGACCTATGAGGAGAGGCTCGAATAGCTAAATATGTACATTGGAAGAGAAGGGACTGGGGGACATGATAGAGGTCTTCAAGTACATGAAGAGGGTAAATAGGGAGGAACAGTCAGGGTGCTTCAAGGAAGGAGGAGGGGCCACTAGAGGGCATGGGTGGAAGCTGGAGGGGGGAAGATCTGGGAGAAAGGAGGAGGTGCTACTTCACTGAGAGGGTGGTGGAGCCATGGAATGCGCTGCCTAGGGGGCTGGTGGAGGCAGAGACAGTGGAGGAGTTCAAGAGGGGGTGGGACAGGTACAGGGGAAGGGTTCTGGAAGAAAAATCCAATGCAGCAAGAATATCCGGAACTGGGAAGGGAGAAGCCAGAGAAGGCGAGGGAGGCAGCAAGGTCAGCACCCAGGGTGGGGGCTGACCAAACGAGCAGACACGAAAGACCGTTAGGCCTATTCTGCTGGCATTTTAGTATGTTAGTATGATTAGAGTGCTGCATACAAAAGGCAGGCAACTCTATGGATTGATTCAGCATTGATTCTGCTACCACCTTAGGGAGAAACTTAGGGTTGTTACACAGCCACAGCTTCCTTGTGAAAAATCAAATACGGGATTTTACACATCAGTGCCTGGAGCTCGGAAATCTGTCGAGCAGAAGTAATGACCACTAGGAAGAGAGTCTTCCAAGAAAGGAACTTAGGTCCGCTGAGGCTGCCGGCTCGAAAGGAGGTAGAGTAAGCTTCTCCAAAATGAAATTCAGATCCCAAGGAGGGGCAGGAACCCAGATAGGGGGTCGTAAGTGAAGGACCCCTCTCAAAAAGGTCTTAGAGACCTCCAGCTGAGCAAACGTTCTGTCTGCAAAGGGGACATGATAGGCTGAAATGGCCGCCATGTGAACCTTTAAGGATGAATGGCTGAGACCCAGATCGAAGAGGTGTCGCAGGTAATCCAGAAGTCAGACGACAGAGCACGAGAAGGGCTTGACATCACTGGAGGTGGCCCAAATAGAGAACCGCTTCCATTTCATGGTATAAGTTGATCTGGTTGAGGGTTTCCTGGCCTCCACCAGAATCTCAGCTACTCGGGGGGAGGGGGACCCCGAATCGGGCTTGAGCTATGTCTGCAAGAGCCACGCATGCAACTGAAGGGACTTGAGGCCTGGATGGACCAGGGTTCCCTGATCCTGGGTCAGCAAAAATAGCGACAGAGGAAGAGAAGAGGAGGTTCCTCTGAGTACTGTTGCAGAAGAGAGAACCAAACTTGCCTGGGCCAGAAAGGAGCAATCAGAATCACTCAAGCTCCTTCCGAACCAAGTTTCTGCAAGACCCTCATAATCAGTGGAATTGGGGGGGAAGGCATAGACAAATCTGCCCTTCCAGTCTAGAGACAGAGCATCTCTCCAAAAAATGCCGCGCCATGAAGCAAGCGAGCAGAAGATGGGAAGTTTTGCGTTTTGAGGGGATGCAAACAAGTCTACCTGTGGAGTTCCCCAGTGCAGGAAGATGTTGTCTACGACCCCCTGATCCGGTTCCCATTCATGAGCTAGAGCAGATGATCGGCTGAGGCTGTTTGCCAGCGTGTTCTCGACCCCCAGGACGTGAGATGCTGTGAGGTGAAGGTTGTGCTGCACTGCCCAATCCTAGTCTCACATCGCCTCCCTGCAAAGAGGGTAGGAACGAGTTCCTCCCTGTTTGTTGATGTAGCAGACCACACACATATTGTCCGTCTGTATGGCTAGGTGACCGGGAGACAGATACAGATGCAGAGCCTGAAGAGCATACAGCACTGCCCTTAGTTCAAGCACATTAATGTGAAGGGACTTCTCGAGCTTGGACCAGGAGCCCTAGGTCCTGTGAGGACCGACATGGGCTCCCCAACCCTCGCTGGAGGTGTCTGTAGTCAACGTCTACGACAGGGGAGAAAGACCGAAGGGAACTCCCTGGCAGAGGTTCTCCTGAACCGTCCACCACTGTAAGTCCTGAGCCATGGGAGTGGAGACCAGGACGAGTTGATCTAGGTCATCCACTAGCTGATCCCATTGAGACCAAAGCGTCCACTGGGAGATTCTCATGTGGAGCCGAGTGCAAGGGACTGTCGGAACTGCAGCCGCCATTACCCAGAGGAGGCAAAGGATTGACCTGGCGCTGACCTGCCTGTGGCCGGACAACAGGCTGGCCTGGGCCTGGAGAGTGGCTGCCCTGTCCGGTGGCAGGAAGGCCATGCCAGAGGTCGTGTCCAGGATCGCCCTGATAAACTGGAGCCTCTGGGATGGGATCAGATGGGACTTGGCCTGGTTGATGGTAATACCCAGGCAGGCAAAGACCTGCTGGGTAAGGGAAAGGAAGCGCAGGAGTTCCTCCCTGGATGGGGCCGCCGGGAGCCAATCGTCCAGGTACAGGAAAACCTGCACCCCTGAGTACGCAGGTAGGCCGCTACCACCGAAAGGCATTTGGTGAACACTCAGGGCACCAAGAAAAGACCAAATGGGAGGGCCTTGAACTGGTAGTGGTCCCTCTGGAACGCAAAACGCAGGTATTTGCAGTGGGAAGGGCAGATAGGGATATGCAGGTAAGCATCCTGCATATCCAAAGCGCACAGCCACTGTCCCGGCCGGAGAAGGGGCAGGAGGCTCTGCAGCAAGACAGAGCATCCTGAACCTCTTGAACTCCATGAACAAGTTCAAGGAGCTGAGGTCGAGCATCGGCCTCACGTCCCCCGTTTTCTTCAAGACCAGGAAGAAATGGGAATAGTACCCTGTTCCCTGAAGAGAAATGGGGATGGGTTCTATAGACTCCTTCAAGAGAAGGGAGGAAATCTCTTCCTGGACCAGAAGATGCTCCTGCGAGTATGACAACCTTGGGGGAGGGTGCCGAGGGGGTTTCTGAAAAAAACTCTATTGAGTGTCCCTCTGCAATGAGTTGGAGCACCCAGGAATCTGACGTTATCCTCTCCCAACCCAAGAGGTGCAGGGAAAACCTCCCTCCTACCGGCTCCTCTGGAAACACTAGAGGCTGTGGGAGAGGAGAGGAAAAGAGTCAGGTGGTGTGGGGCAGTGTCGCAGCTGAAGCTCCCGCTGCTTTTTTGGGCGGTGGGGGCTTGGCAGCCAGAGGGGCCTGACGTTTATTGGCCCGCTTTCCCCTGTGGTTTCGCCCTTTGCCGATTCCGCCTGCAAAAGGGACGACGCAGCACTGGAGGGGGATTGTACATGGAGCCCACAGACCTCAGTGCAGTCTCCTTCTCCTGCAGATTGGTGATAATATCCCTGACATCACCACCAAACAGCACCGAACCCCAGAAGGGTGCTTCCTGAATCTCAGACTGCACTTCTGGGACCAAATCTGACACACGGAGCCAGGCATGACACCGTAAGCCTACGGTGAAAGCCGAGCTCCTACCAGCAGTGTCCACTGCATCGTACGTGGCACGAAGCATGTGCCGACTGGCAGAACGAGCAGAACGGACAAGGTCAGCCACTTCCTGTTTAACCTGAGAGTCAGGAAGGGAGTCCAACTTGGATTCCACCTCACTAAGAATCACCTTCTGGTAATCCCCCATGTGACCAACATAGTTCAGGGCCCTAATACCCAGAGTGGAAGAAGCATAGATTTTCTTGCTGTACTGGTCCAGAAGACGAGATTCTTTGTCAGGTGGAGATGAGCTCAAATGCTTCGGATTAGCTGACTGGCTGTGAGCGGCGCTAATCACAACCGAGTCAGCTCGAGGGTGAGAATCAAGGAAGCCAATACCCTCAGGAGCCTGGTATAGCCTATTAGACTTCCAAGAAAGAGGGGCTAATGCCGACGGTTGCTTCCAAATGGTGGAAACAAGGTCGGCATGAGGCTCAATCCAGGGTGGCACCAAGGTCGGAGTGGTCTCAGGACGATCCAAGTGCTCAGCGAGTTTCTTATGCTGTGGGTCCAGCTCCAAGGAGCACCACTTATGAACTTCCTGGATTTTGCGCAGCAACTCCAAGAAAGAAGGATCCACCAGAGAAGACTTTGAAGGAGTCCTAGGCCTGGGTTTGGTTGGAGAGCATGGCTCATCATCCAGGTCGGGACAACCGTCTGAATCATCCGAGGTGTCTGAGGAAGAAGAAGACGACTCCCTCTCCCGGCGTGGGGGAGGAACATACCCCTTAGGAAGCCCTCGGAGAAGCGTGTCCTGCCCCGCCCTGGAACCAGAAGGCTCGCCCCTGGTATCCGGAGGTGGGGAGGGAGTCTGTCATCTGGGACGTACAGGAGCTGGAACTGTTGCTGGGAGACGACTCTCCACCTCTCTGGTGAGCTGAGCCTTGGCCTCAGCCCACCAGGAGGTCAGTCTCTCCTTCAAGTCCACCGGTGGCTGAGGGGGCGGTGGAGGAGGAGGAGGAGGAGGGATACGGATACTGACTGTACATGCAGGGTGCGTATCCGTAACCTGATGGTGGGTAACCTGGCGTCGGGTACTGAGGCACCGAGTACTGCAGCGTCGGGAAGGCTGGCGTCGGGTACTTGGACGTCGAATACTGTGGAGCCGCGGTAAAATGGCGCCGGATAAGACTGAGTTGGATACCAGGGAACCCGGGGGGGGGGTCTGACGGAGCAGACGGCCCGGCCAGAAGCCCAGCGGGTGGGCCTGGAGCAGAAGGCTCGGTGGGCGGAGGGCCCAGCATTGGAGCAGCATCCGGGAGGGGGATGTTGCCCGGCGTCGGTAGGGCCGGCGTCGGAGCCAGCATCCGGGGAACCAATGTCAGGTCATCCGGCCCAGTGGGAGGGAGGCCTGACGGGGGCGCAGCACGAACCTCGGCATCGCCCGGGGATGGGGGGGAAATCCCTGGGGTCAAGCTGAGAAGACCCAGGGTCCCCAGAGGGCAGTGAAGGCTGTGGGGAGCCGGGAACGGTGGAGGTAAGAGGGTCCAATGTCGGCTCATCCGCCGCACGGACATCAGGTCAGCCGACGTCCGACTTATCAGCGGAGTCCAGGCAGACGTTGGAGGAGCCAGCGTCCGACTTAGCGGATCCATCGCCTGAGGCAAGTCGCAAAGGAGGGGTGGCCTGGTCGGGTGGTAAAGTGGCCGTGCGCCACCCCCAAGGGTCAAGCGACTTATTGACCATCTCCGTGCAGGCATCAGAGGTGTTGACTTCCGGCTTAGCGGAGGCGCCCGAACCAGTAGGCTGCACAATGACGGCTTTACTGGCAGCGGAGACCTCCAACAGCCCGAGGCGCACGGCGGGGCCCAAGCGCAAGCCAGACGTAAGGCAAGCTGCCGCTGGAAACCTCCAGACGGCTATCACGGGAGCGAACCTCAGAGGGGATGTTACCTGGAGCACGGCGACTCCAGCCGGAGTCGCGGTGGAAGAGGAGCCCCTGTCCCAATGCTTCTCCTTGTCCTTCTTCTTACGATAGCCTTCAGGGGAAGTGGACACCTGCCGGAGCTTTTCCAATTCCTTCTCCATGGAGGACATCTTCTTCTTGAGGATATGGGCCTCCAGGGACTGCTGCCTCCGTCTGCGGGTGGTGGTGTTAAATTTAAGGCAGTGCTGGCACCTCTTCACCTGATGGTCCAGGCCCAGACAGAAGAGGCACTGGGAATTGTCGCTCTTTGTGCGGGAGTTGGGCGCCGCACGAGTTGCACTTATTTTTGTGCTCGGAGGGTGTAGGGGACGACATACACCAACGAAAGGCTGATGATTAAGTCAAATAATATCAAAAAAATGACAGTAAATACTACCAGCGACAGAGCTGACGAGCGTTCAACTTTACCGCGAGGCGCTGACACGAGCTAACGGCAGGAAAGAACTGGAAGGCAGGTGTGTGGGACCGCCCCTTTATACTGATGCCGCATGACGTCGGTCACCTGATGTGGGGGCGGTCCCCCGCCAGAGACTGCTAACTAGAAATTTTTCCGTCGGGTCCTGACGCCGGCCGGCATCGTCCTATATATAATTACCTACTGCAAGAGCTCTCTCAAAGTAAGATTTACTGCCAACGGTAAGTTCTTACGTAACTATACTTTCCCCCACCAGATTCAGCTCGCGAGGTGAGGACCGAGGGGAAGCTGAGGTACCAAAGGAGTCCCAACTCTAGTCGTTGTACCAGAACCTGCTCTCTCAGAGAAGGAGGGGGATGGAGGGTGGGAACAAACCTATTGCAAGAGAGACTGCTCAAAGATCCACTGTTACAGTAAATTTTTACGTAACTGTGCTATCTTCCACGGTGTGGTCTCTTGCAATAGGTAATTCTTTTGGTATGATTCCCAAGCAGTAATGCCCATGTGGGAGGACAATTATGATAGGAAACCTTGGAGGACTGCATGGCCAAAGGCCGTCCTATGTTGTGAGGCAATATCCAGATTGTAGTGCCTTGTGAAATGTATGGATCGTGGACCAGGTAGCTACATTACAGATATCTGAGGGAGGCTCCCTTAAAGCAAGCCACAGTGGTGGCCATAGCTCTAGTGGAGTTGGCTTGGACAGGTCCAGGTAAAGCCTTGTTGTAGTTTTTATAACAAAATGTAATACAATGTGCCAATCAGGATGAAAGAGTATGTGTAACAACCGGGAGGCCTTCGTGACCCGGGCAAAAGAGACGAAAAGTTGGGACATCTTTCTAATCAATTGTGTCCGATTAGTATAGTAGTGTAATATACAGTGGACATTCAAAGTATGTAGGAGATGTTCACCCTGATTGGAGTAGTCTGGGCAGTAGACCAGAAGCTCCAAGGACTGATTTAAAGTATGTTCGGACACTATTTTAGGAAGGAAGGAAAAAAGGGTTGGTACGAAGAACCACTCGGTCCTTGTAGAAAATCAAGTAAGGGTCCCTACACATGAGGGCATGGAGCTCAGGAATACGTCGAGCAGAAGTGATAGCCACTATAAACAGGGTTTTCCATGAAAGAAAACTGAGATCACAAGTGGCCGCTGGCTCAAAAGGCTCAAGGGTCAATTTTTCTATCATAAAATTGAGATCTCATGGAGGAGTGGGTCTTCTAATAGGAGGTTTAATATGTAAAATTCCTTTTAAAAACACCTTGGCCAGATGGTGATGGTACAGTAAACTGCCATCCAGGGGTTCATAGAAAGCAGAGATGGCAGCCAAGTGGACTTTAATGGAAGAATAACTTGGATCGGACTCAAGATAGTGAGCCAGGTAGTCCAGAACCTTCATCGATGGACAAGAGTAAGGGTCCAAAGATCGAGAGGCTGACCATATGGAAAAGTGTTTCCATTTGGAATTCTATGTTGCTCTTGTGGCTGGTTTACGGGAAGCCAAGAGGATATTGGCAACAGGATAGGACGCTTGTAAACGAGTTATAAAAGCGTCCTCAGGAGCCAAGCGTGAAGGTGAAAAGCCTTCAGGTTGGGGTGCAGGAGAAACCTCTGACACTGAATCAAGAAGTTTGGTCTGATCAGTAATAGAATGGGGTCCTCCACCGACAGTTGCAAAAGTAGAGGGAACCGCGTCTGGCGAGGCCACAGTGGGGCTATGAGCATCATCGTGGCTGGTTCTAACTGTAGTTTCAGTAGAATCCGTTGCAGGAGAGGAACGGGGGGGAAGCATATAAAAACAGACCTGTCCAGGGTTGGGACAGATTTGTCCCCTTTCTGTTCGGGATAATGGAGAAATTCCTGAGAAGATGGTAATTCTCTGGGGAGGCAAACAGATCTATCTGTGGAAAGCCCCAGAGGTTTAAGATTTCTTGGAGCACTAGCTCGTGAAGTGACTATTCGTGAGTCATGGACTGATGACTCAGGTTGGTCAGCTAACTAGTTGTAATGTCCCAGAAGGTGGACAGCTATTAGCAACAGACATTGCTGTATGGCTTCCTGCCAAATAGCAAGGATCGCTCTGCATAGGGCACAAGACTTCGTGCCCCCTTGCTTGTTGAGGTAGAACACTACTGCAGTATTGTCTGATTGGATCAGTAATGATCCTGGCTTGAGGTAGGGCTGGAACACCTTAAGGGCTAGACGGACTGCCCTCATCTCTAAGACATTGATGTGAGAATGATGTGGAGAAGCAGGCCATTGGCCTTGTGTTTGGTAAGGACCTAAGTGCGCTCCTCAGCCCAGGAGGGAAGCATCCATGGTCACCATTTGCTGGGGAGGGAGAGATCGGAAAGGCATTCCCTGATTCAGATTGATTCTCACTGTCCATGTCAGGCAGTACTTCAGAGGAGGAGGGACCTTGATTTTGTCTTTGAACTGTTATGATTTTTGGGACCACTGATTCTGAAGAGTCTACTGGACAGGTCTCATAGAGACGGGTGAAGGTTACCACAATGATGGCAGTGGACATGTAACTCAGAAGGCGCAGCATTTGTCTGGCTGTGACTATCTTCTGAGCTTGAATGTATAATGCTAGAGCCATAAGGGTATCCTGCCTGGCAGGCGAGGTAAGCTTGGCTGGTAACCATATCTAGAATAGCTCTGATGTATTGGAGAGACTGTGTCAGGTTTGGACTGGACTTTGGCCAGTTTACTGTGATTCCCAGATTTGCGAATAGCTTCAAGGTAGCCTCTAGGGAGGCAAGCAGAGCTACGCTGGAGTCTGCTTTTACTAGCCAGTCTAGATATAGAAAGATGAAGAGCCTTTCTTAAGGCTGCCGCCACCACCGTTAGGCACCTGAACACTCTCGGAGCTGATTAAAGTTTGAAAGGGAGTGCTCGAAACTGGTAATTTTGACCCAGCAAGTGGAAGTGTAAAAATCAGTGGTGGGCAGGGTAATGAGAATATGAAGGTAGGCATCCTTCAAGTCCAGGGCGCAAAGCCACTCTGTTCCAGAATCAGCATGATGGCCGGTAGGGTGACCATGAGGAAACGTTTGTACTGAATGTAAAGATTCAGTTGTCTGAGATTCAATATTGGTCTGAGATCTCCCGTATGTATGGGTACCAGGAAGAAATGGGAGTAAAATCCTGTTTGATGTTCCAGAAGGGGCACCTGTATAACGGCCTGTTTGGACAAAAGGGCCACCAATTCCTCCTGCAGGATGGGTACATGCTCTGGAGGATAATGACTCTAGCGTGGAGGGCAAGGGCGTGGTGTGGAGAGAAACTCCAATGTATGACCATTTTGTAAAATCTGTAGTACCCAATTGTGGAAGTAATGGTTTACTAGGCCTCCAGATGGAGGCCAAAATGACCCCCTACAGTCTCCAAGGCCTGGTCGAGGAGGCAGCGGGAAAGCCTTAGTGGGTCACAGGGAGGCGTGGCTCCACCTGCAGGGCAGGCACAGGCACCCCTAGCTGCAGAGGTGTTGCCTCTGGTGAGTTGAACATGACCTCTGAAGCCGCCATTGTTATTACCTCTGTATCGGCCACCTCTTTTGGAATAAGAGGTGTATTGAGTACGGTAGGTTGTAGCTAGAGTATGATGCATGCCATGGACCATATGAAGGGTTCTGCCTGATGCCTGCAGGTCATCCAGTAAAGTTTGAGTACCTGGCCTGGACAGCTTGGACCCGTTGAAAGGGGCATTAGCTACTTTATGTTGTATGTCAGGTGCAAAGCCTGAAACATGAAGCCAAACATGGTGACGCAGAGTAATATCAGTTGCTGATAGTCGGGCTAAGGTATCAACATCATCATATCATGACCTGAGGCAACGGGAAATTGAATTACTAGTTGTCACTGTAGCCAATAATTTATCCCTTTCTTGCGAGGGAGTGAGTTTATTGATAAGCTCAATGGCAGTGGACCCCAGAGTACGCTGATATTTAATCATATGGCCCATATAGTTCAAAATTCTGATATTCATGGAACCTGAGGAAAAGACCTTTTTCCCCCCAGATAGTCAATTCTTCGGGATTCCTTATCAGGAGGTAAGGAGCTCATGTGCTTGGGTTTTTTGGTACGGTCATGAGCGGCAGTAATGACTACAGAATCTGCCTCTGGAATACTATACAGAAAGGGGTGGTCCAGAGGGGCCTGATATAGACGATCCGCTTTGCGGGGAACAGCTGTGATAGCTGAAGGTTGATGCCAAGCAGACAGCATGGCATTCTGGTAAGTTGGTATTAGTGGGGGGACCACTAAGAAAACAGATTACTGTAACAGTAGTTCTAGGAGAGGTATATGTTGTTCATCCACACTTGTTGGCATGTCCCTTTCCCCTTTAAATCTTGCCAGAAGGTCTTCAAGCTGGCTCCTCCCACCCACCCGGGTGGTATAACCCTCAGCTCCGCCCCTTGATGCCAGATCTCAGCCCCTCTGGAAGCCAGGTTGTGCATCGCAGCCAGGGAGGTCGAGTGGGTCAGTGTGGATGAACAACATATACCACTACTAGAAAGTATAGTTACGTAAAATCTTACCATAACAGTAGATCTTCGAGGAATGTCTCTTGCAATAAGTCATTACTTCTGGGAGTATCCAGCAGAGGGCGCTGTCACTCGGCAGCTTCTTCCAGCAATTTCAGACAAGGGACCGCCCACACATAACACCATGTCCTGTTTCCTATATAAATGTGGGAGGTCCCTGGTATCCTCAGTTCCACCCGGCGGATTCAGCTCGCTAGGCGAGGGCCGAGGTGAAACCGAGGCACTGGAGCAGAACTGCTTCTATTAGAGAAGGAGGGAGGAATTATACCTACTGCAAGAGACATTCCTCGAAGATTTACTGTTACAGTTAAGATTTTACGTAACTGTACAATCTTCCATGGAATGGTCTCTTGCAGCAAGTCATTACTTCTGGGAGATTATCCAGCAGTTATGTCCAGAAGGGCGGACAATTATGATAAAAGACCTTGTAGAACTGTACGGCCGAAGGCTGTCCTACGTCTCGATGTAACATCAAGATTGTAATGTCTTGTGAAAGTATGGATCGTAGACCAGGTGGCCGCATTACAGATTTCGGAAATGGAGGTGCCCTTAAAACAGGCCGCAGTAGTGGCCATGGCTCTAGTGGAATGGGCTTGGACCAGGCCAGGGACAGCCTTGTTGAACTTTTTGTAACAAAAGGTAATACAGTTTGCCAACCATGAGGACAGGGTTCATTTGGCAACAGGATGTCCCTCTCTGCTGGAGGCAAAGGTGACAAGCAATTGAGACGTTTTTCTAATGTCTTTAGTACTATTAGTGTAATATCTCAATATGTGGTGAATGTCAATTAAATGTAAGAGATGTTCACCCTGGTTGGAGTGCTGTGGAAAAAATACCGGGAGCTACATGGATTGATTTAGAGTTTTTTCAGATACTACTTTCAGTAGAAAGAAGGGTTGGTACATAGGACCACCCGATCCCTATAAAAAATCAAGTACAGTTCCCTATACATGAGGGCATGAAGCTCGGAAATACGCCGAGCGGAAATAATGGCCACCAGAAATCATGTTTTCCAGGAGAGAAAACGAGGATCACAAGTGGCCGCTGGCTCGAAGGGCTTGAGAGTCAGTTTTTCTATGATGAAATTGAGATCCCACGGAGGAGTGGGATGTCGGATTGGAGGCTTCAAGTGAAGCATTCCTCTCAAAAATATCTTAGATAAATGATGTTGGTACAGTACTTTACCATCAAGAGGTTCATGAAACGCCAAAATGGCTGCCATGTGAACTTTGACAGAAGAATAAGTGAGACCTGACTGATAAAGAGGCTAGGTAGTCTAAAACAGTCATGAGTGGACAGGAATATGGGTCCACAGTATGAGCTGCAGACCAGATGGAAAGTACTTTCCATTTAGTGTTATAAGTTCCTCTGGTTGCTGGCTTTCTAGAAGCTAAGAGAATATTGGCAACAAAGGACACCGGCAATCTGTTTATGAAGTGTCCTCAGGAGCCAGGCATGAAGATGTAGGGTCTTGATGCTGGGGTGCAGGAGGGACCCCTGATTCTAAGTCAGGAGGTCAGGTCTGAATGGCAACAGAATGGGATCCCTCATGGACAGTTGCTGGAGGAGGGGGGATACCACAGTTACCGGGGCCACAGTGGTGCAATTAGGACCATGGTGGCAGGCTCCAGTTGAAGTTTTGAAAGAGTCCCTTGAAGGTGAGGGATACGGGGGAAAGCATATAAGTAAAGTCCTGTCCAAGGTTGGGACAGGGTATTGATAGACCTTCCCCTGTTGTTCGGAATGGAGAAGTAACTGGGGAGCCGATAACTGACTGGGGAGGCGAACAGATCCATCTGTGGAGTCCCCCAGAGGGTAAAGATGTAATTTAGGACATCCATGTGGAGTGTCCACTCGTGGGCAGATGACTGACAACTCAGCCGGTCTTCCAACTAATTGTGTCATACCAGAAGGTGGACGGTTGTCAGTGTTAGATTTTGTCTGATTGCTGTCTGCCAGACTGCAAGTGTCTCTCTGCAGAGGGTACGCGAATGTGTGCCCCCCTTGCCTGTTTAGGTATGATACCACTGTAGTGTTGTCTGACTGAATCAGCAACGGTCCTGGTTTGAGGTAAGGTTGGAATGCCCGAAGGGCTAAATGGACTGCCCTTATCTCTAAGAGACTGATGTGAGGAAGATGAGGTGATATGGAGCATCGGCCCTGGGTCTGATACTGACCTAAGTGGGCGCCCCATCTGTCCAGGGAAGCATCCACGGTTAACGTCTACGTGGGAGGGAGGGAGTGGAAAAGCATCCCTTAGCACAAACATTTTTTGTTTGTCCACCAGGTAAGGGTTGAGATCAGGAAGGGAGTGACCCGAATCTGGTCGAACTGTCCAGTCCTCTGGGACCATTGGTCCTGTAGAGTCCACTGGACAGATCTCATATGGAGATGGGTAAATGCCACCATTGGAATAGCGGCGGACATGTAGCCTGGTAGTTTTAACAGCAGTCTGGACGTAATCATATTTTGATCCTGAATGTGTAGGGCCAGGGTTATCAGAGTAACCCGTCGAGAAGTGGGAAGAGAAGCCTTCACCTGAACCGAGTCCAGAACAGCTCTGATGTACTGTAGAATCTGCGTTGGTTCTGGATTGGATTTTGGCCAATTGACCGTGACGCCTAGCTTGTGAAACAGATTTAGGGTGGCGGTAAGAGAGGTCAGCAGAGATTCTTTGGAGTCTGCTTTGATCAGCCAATCATCCAGATATGGGAAGATGAAATGCCCTTTTTCCCTTAGGGCTAGAGCCACCACCACTAGGCATTTTGCAAAGACTCTTGGGGTCGATGAGAGGCCAAATGGGAGAGCCCAAAACTGATAGTTCTGGCCCAAAAGGTAGAAACGCAGAAATTTTTGATGAACAGGGTGAATAGGGATATGAAGGTAAGCGTCCTTCATATCCAGGGCACACATCTAATTTCTGTTTTAGAAGGGGCATGATGGTTGTTACATGACCATACAAAAATGTTTGAACTGAATATGAATATTCAGACGTCTCATGTCCAGTATAGGTCTGAGCTCCCCAGTTTTCTTGGGTACCAGGGTAAAATGGGAATAGAAACCTTTCTGTTGATCCGCAGGTGGCACTGGTACAATCGTTTGTTTGACTGAGTGCCTCCAGTTCCTCTTGAAGGATAGGAACATAGAAACATAGAATTTGATGGCAGATAAGGACCGCTTGGCCCACCCAGTCTGCCCATTTCCCTACCTAATGGATAAGCTGCAGATCCTAGTTAACCAGCAGCCTACTTCTTCCTACCCCAACCCCCTAGAATTGCCTTATGACTGTCCCATGCATGCTTGAATTCCACCACTGTTTTTGACTCCACAACCTCCTCCGGAAGGCCATTCCATGCATCCACAACCTCTATGTGAAAAAATACTTAAATTACATCTGAGCGGCCCCCCATCTTCAAATTGTGCCCCCTTGTTCTTGCACACCTCTTTTTTTGAAAGATGCTACCCTCTTGGACTTTGTTGATTCCCTTGAGGTACTTGAAAGTTTCTATCATGTCCCCCCTCTCCCTCCTTTCCTCGAGGCTATACATATTAAGCTCCTTAAGTCTCTCTTCATATGTCTTCTGGTGCAGACCCTGCACCATTTTAGTTGCCCTCCTCTGGACAGCTTCCATCCTGTCTATGTCTTCATGGAGATTGGGTCTCCAGAACTGCACACAGTACTCCAGATGGGGTCTCACCAGCTGTCTGTACAGAGGATAATAACTTCCTGTTTTCTACTGGTGATGCCTCTCCCTATGCATCCCAGTATCCCCAACCCTCCTTGCTGCCCTCTCACATTGCTTGCCCACCTTTAGGTCATCTGATATGACTCCCCAGGTCCCTTTCCATTTTGTTGTTAGTATCTCACCCCCATTGTGTACTCTTCCCTGGGTTTTGTTTCCCAGGTGCATTACCTGCACTTCTTAGCATGGAATCTAAGCTGCCATACATCTGACCATTCCTCTAACCTTGCCAGAGTCCTTCTCATCCTTTCCACCCACCTTGTGCATCAACTCTGTTGCAGATCTTTGTGTCATCTGCAAAGAGACATACTTTCCTTCCAGTCCCCTGCAATGTAACTATAAAGACATTGAAGAGGACCGTCCTAATACTGAACCCTCAGCGGTACCCCACTAGTAACCCCTTTCTTCAGAGTGGACTCCATTTACTATTACTCTCTGTGTCCTATTCTTCAGCCAATTCTTTACCCAGGCTGTCATCTTGGGACCCACTCCCAGGCTGGCTAACTTGTATATTAATCTTTTGTGTGGGATTGTGTCAAATGCCTTGCTAAAGTCTAGGTAGGCCATGTCCACAGCCCCTCCCTGATCTACCACTTTGGTCACCCAGTCAAACATGATGCAGAGGATACTAAATTATCCAGGGAAGAGAGGGTGGTGGGATGGAGAGAAGCTCCAATGTATGACCCGTTTGGATTATTTGGAGTATTCATGAGTCCGAAGTGATCATCTGCCAAGCCTCTAGATGGAGAGAGAAATGACACATGACCGCCTGGGTGAAGAGGCGGAGGGAAGTGCATGGTAGGTCACTGGGTAATGGGCTGGCCGGTCCCTCCCGAGGGATGGGCACGGGAGCCACAGGCGGTCGGGGGTTGCCTCTGGGTACGACCCCAAAAGCCACCCATTTGAGGTTTTATATTTTCCACCTCTTTTGTAGAAAGTTGTACAATAGGTATATTTTTGTGGAGTATGGTACAGACCTTGGACCGTACGAAGAGTTCTACCTGATGCCTGAAGATCATCACAGAGGGGTTGGGTAACTGCCCCGAACAATTCTGACCCATAAAGGGTGTATTAGCCACTTTATGTTGTATGTCGGGGGAAAACCTGACATACGGAGCCAAGCATGGCAACTTAAGGCTATCCCAGTAGCTGAAAATTGGGCTGAGGTATCAGCGGCATCACATCCCGATCTAAGAAGGTGATGGGAGATAGAATTATTAGTGGTAGTCATAGCCAAAAACTGGTCCTTCTCCTGGGAGGGAGAGAGGAAGTTTATTGACAGTTTCTAGAATAGAGACCCCAAGGGTGCGTTGATATTTAATCATATGACCCATGTAATTTAGGATACGAATATTCATGGTACCTGAGGCAAAAGCCTTTTTACCTAGGTAATCTATTCTTCATGACTCTTTATCAGGAGGTAAGGTGCTCAAGTGTTTAGGTTTCTTAGTACGATCACGAGCGGCAGCAATGACCACTGAATCTGCCTCCAGAACACTGGAGAGGAAAGGATGGTCCAGAGGAGATTGGTAAAGTCTATCGGCTTTTCTGGGAACAGCCGTAATGGCTGAGGGCTGATGCCATACAACCAGCAAGGCATTCTGATATGTAGGTATTAGTGGGGGTACCACTACAGCCAGTTCCTCTGGAATTTGTAAATCTGCCATATCCCTACGTACTTTGTCAGGTTCCGCAGTGGAAAATCCCATCACCTTTTGTATTTGAAGCATCATTTTGTTAAAGGTGGGGTCATCCGGAGGAGAGGTGGCTGGCAATAAAGGCAAGTCCCCATCCAAGGAAGAGGTGGCTGAATAAGGAGAACCCTAATCGGGAAAATCCAGATCAGGGTACTCATCATACAAGTCATCAGGGATGTCTCCTGGTCATCTGAGAGATAGTCCTCCACATTATGTGGAGGTGACCAGTCAGGTACAGTACATCAGAGTCGTCTGCATGACGACGCTTATGTTGGGGAGATCAAGACTGTAGGGAATCATCCTGGTCGCCAGGGTCAGCGGGTGAGGCATGAATTATGTTTTGTAAGACCTGCTGCACAATTCTAGTAATGTCTGCTTCCAAGGAGGAGGTTGGGGTAAAGAGTAAGAGACTGGGAAGTAACAGGAAGGATAGATGGAATAGGACATGCAGCATAAGCAGGTCTAGCCCTTGAGTATAAACAAGGGTCCCTGTCTCGATCTGACTGCCCCCTATATGAGCCCACATGTGATGGTGAAGGGGCATGTTGAAGGACAAAAGCCAGCGGCTTACCCCGAGGTACACAGGACTTAATGGGTGGGCCTGTGAAGACAGTATCATGCAATATGCCTCATCATCGACAGGGAGAAGCCCCCAATGACTGAGCAACTATGGGTTTAGTTGTAGAATAGACGCTGGTAAGCGTCATCGATGGAGGATGATAAACCCCCGTCGATGGTGCAGGTATTTCCTGTACATCTTTGGGGCAGTAGCTACTGCCATCGACGAGAGAAGGACTCCCATTGACGAGGACGCATGCAAGGGTCACCCCGTCGATGAGAGAGTGGCTTCCGTGGATGAGGAGGCATGCACAAGATGTCCCGTCAATGAGGGATGAGCCCTCGTCGACGAGAAAGCATATTCAGAATGCTCCGTCGACGGAGGATCCACAGAAACTGTGGCCGTCGACAAGCGCTTGGAGCAAGAAGAAGAAGGATTTACCGGATTGACCTTCTCCTTAGATCGCCCAGAACAAGAACCAGACGCTGGGGAGCCCTTGAAATGGACCCCCTGGTTCCCTGATAGAGACATTTTCTGCTCTGACATGAAGAGATGAAGTTCATGCAACCATCATCGATGGGTTGCCTGACTAAATGGCTGTCGTTTTCTACAGGAATTGGTGTTATGTGTGGGTCCCAAACACCTTACACAAAGTTGATGGCTATCTCTAAAACTCTTCCTGGCACAGCGGCAGAAACGAAACAAAGCTTGCTTGGTTGAAGAATCCTTAGACATTCATTTTGTAATCCAATTTTCTCGACTGCTACATAGAAGATTAACTAGCTGCTGCGAGTGCTGAAGACGGCAGAAAAATGAACTGAGGATACCAGAGACCTCCCACATTTATATAGGAAACAGGACATGAAGTTATGTGTGAGCAGTCCCTGGTCTGAAACTGCTAGAAGAAGCTGCCGTGCGGCAGCGCTCTCTGCTGGATACTCCCAGAAGTAATGACTTACTGCAAGAGACCATTCCGTGGAAGATCTACTGTTACAGGTCAGTAACCTGTTTTTCTAGGGATGTGCATATGTTGTTCTTATCCACACTTGTTGGCAGACTCCTAGCAGTTCTCCGGGAGGAGGGAGACAAGGCTCACACCCCTAATCAGAGAACAGAGACTGGAGAACTGAGGCCCCAAAACCAGCATCCCGGCATGACGCAAGGTCGATGGAGGTGTTTGCTGTCTTCCAGGTAGCAGCCCTGCAGATTTCCTGGATAGGGATGTCCCTGGAAGCAGCCACCAATGCACTGGTGTGGCGAGTGGAATGAGCTCTTATCCCTGTGGGAGGCTCCTTGCCTGCCAACCGACAGCAGAGATCAATGCAAGATGTAATCCATCTGCTAATCGTCTGCTTTGCTGCAGGTCTGCCAGTTGCGGCCTCAGCGTAGGTGACAAACAGCTGGCGAACCTCTCCCCAAACTTCAGCCGTATGCTCCTTGTAATAAGACAGTATTCATCTTAGGTCCAAAGTATGGAACCTAGACTCTGCCTCTGAGGTGTAATTGGGGTAGTACACCGGCATGGTTCAGGTGAAACTCTTGACACAACCTTCGGAAGTAACTTCGGGTTGGAGTGCAGGACAACTTTGTCTCTGTGGAAGACCAGATAGGGAGACTTAACATAGAACACCTGGAGATCCACAATCCTTCTGGCTGACGTGATAGCCACAAAAAAGGTGGTTTTCGATGACAGATGTGACATCTCACACCTGTACATCGGTTCAAACAGCTTGCCTATGAGCTTTGCCAGTACCAGCAGATAATTCCACAGTGGTGGTGGTTCATGCACTAGAAGGAAAATATGGTCAAGACCTTTAAAGAAATGCCAGACCACCTTCTGTGCCACCGTCTGCTGACCGGTCTGTGCCAGATAAGCAGAGATAGCTGCCTGGTGCACCTTAAGGTTTGCAGACCAAAGACCTCCTTTGGAGAGACACCAAAGGTAGTCTAGAATGCTAGCTACTGGACAGGATGAAGGGTCCAGGCCCTTGCCCTGACACCAAATGGAGACTCTCTTCCATTTGAAAGCACAGCACCTCCTGGTCGACTTCTTCATAGATGCCTCAACTACACTGAGTACATCATCAGAGACATGCAAAGCCTGGACCTCTAGCCGCTCAGGAACCAGGATGTCCGGTGCAGGGATTGAAGGTCTGGATGGAGTACGTTCCCCCTGATTGATCGAGAGCAGGTCTGGGCATGCTGGAAGACGCCTCGGGAGCCTAATGCTGAGGAGATCTGGATACCAGAACTGGCAGGGACAGTGTGGAGCGACCAGGATCACCTGTTCCTTGTCCCTCCTGACCTTGAGGAGCACCTTGTGGACCAAGGGAAGGCATAGAAGAGGCCTGGGGTCCACGGCCTTAAGAAGGCATCCCCTTGCAGCGAGCCCTGCTGAGGGGGGGCGGGCATGGAACAGCCTCAGCTCTGTGTTCTCCCTTGAGGCGAACAGGTCCACCTGAGGGGTGCCCCACTGGGAGACCAGACTGTGCATTACTTCTGGATGAAAAGATCACTAATGGGATGCCTCGCCCCCCACCCCCACGACTGAGGGCATCTGCCAACTGATTCAAGGCTCCTGCCACATGGATGGCTAGGAGATCTGCCTCCAGTCGGCTCACGCGAGTCCAGATGCAGAGCGCTTCCCTGCACAGAGGATGGGAGTGCGTGCCGCACTGTTTGTTGAGGTAGTACATGGTTGTGGTGTTGTCCGTCTGGACTTGAACTACTTGACTCCAAAGGAGCTGAGTGAATGCAGCCAGCACCAGCCGAACTGCTCGGAGCTTCAGCAGGTTGATATGGCATTGGGATTCCTTGGGAGTTCAGAGCCCATGGACACTGGGAATTCCTCGTGTGGGCACCCCAGCCTGTGAGAGAGGAGTTGATTGTCAGGATGACCGTTGGCTCGGGTGGACAAATGGGATCCCTCCCTGCAGATGTTCCAGATGGTCCACCACTGGACAGCGTCCAACATCTTTCGTGTTACAGTGACCAGCTGGTCGAAGTGACCTAGATGCTGAGACCACTGGCTGGCCAGCTCCCACTGAAGGGGGTGCATATGCCATCGGGCCCATCGGACCACAGAAGTGCAGGCTGCCATGCAACTCAGAAGTCGCAGGAACTCCCAAGCAGGGTGCAATTGACCAACCAAAAATGATCAGCCAAAGGATGAGAGAACCTCCTCCCTGTCTGCCAGGAGCCTGGCTCTGACTCGGCTAGAGTCAAGCTCAGCCCCGATGAAGCAGATCAGCTGCAAGGGCACGAGTTCCGACTTGGCCTCATTGATCAGGAGGCCATGGCTGAGGCAGGTTTGGAGGGCCAGATCCCTGCACCTCTCCACCTCCAGTCTGTTGGGACCTGTTATGAGCCACTCGTCGAGATGGGGGCACACCCTGACATCTTGACACCAAAGATGGACCGCCACCACTGCTATGCATTTGAAGACCCTGGGGGCCGATGACAGGCCGAATGGTATGGCTTAGAACTCGTAGAGGGTCCCCTCCACCCTGAAGCGGAAGAACCTTCGATGGGACGGACGGATTGGGACTTGAAAAAACGCGTCCTACAGATCCACGGAGCAGAACCACATGTTCTGCTCGAGAGATGGTATGATCTGAGAAAGTTACCATCCTGAAAGTATGGGACCCGAGAAACTGATTCACGTTGTGCAGATCTAGAATGTGGCACCAGCCCCCCATCCGTTTCGGGACCCGGAATTACCTGGAAATGAACCCTGGGTTGACAGGTGGATCTGCGACTCTGACCACTACCTCTTTGCAGAGGAGGACAATTTTGTCTCCGAGAGCCAACTGAGTATGGGCGGATACCTTGTCCCGTAGGGCATGGACTTGGCTTGGAGGGTACTGCCCAAATTCCACAGGCAGTTCCTGGCCGACAACTTCCAAGACCCACCTGTCTGTTCTGACAGCGGACCAGGTGGAAAGGAAGTGGCAGAGCCGGCCCCCCACAGGAGGACCCAGAGTGGTCGTGGCAGGCATGGGGGTGGCAACCCCCATCCCGTCACTGTGCTGGCTTGGAGGAGGAGGATCCAGCAGGGGGACCACTGGAGCCCTTCCCTCTACGCCTACGGGCTGCCGAAACCCCTGACTTGGGCCGAAGGCACCAAGGCTGAGCCTGCTGCTGCTGCTGCTGCTGCTGCCCAGATTGGTACTGGGGCTGCTTGGCTGCAGAGGCAGAAGGCCGAAAAGAAAACATTACTCACCGCAGTAATCTTTCTTCCAAGGGGTCCTTTAGCATCAGTAACTTTAGCAGTTAGCAGGCTAGGTGCAACTGCCCAGGAGGTGTGCCTTTAAGAGAAATTTAAATGAGCTTGGGGTCATAGCCAATAGGACACAGGAAGGGGAGTGAGCTGAGAGAGCTGCTGAAGGCTTCAGAATTTTTTTGAAGGAAAAACTAGGTCAAATGCCCCAAAAAAAGAATCAACTGGATTCAAAAACCATGCAAATGTCCACAAAAAATGGAAACAGAAACAACACGTTAAAAACCCATTAATAAGAAATTCCAAAATTATTAAAAGGTGTGGTAAAGAGCTTTTCTCTGACAAGTGAACCGGGGAGGAAAGGTGGGAGCTTACAGATGCTAAAGGACCCCTTGGAAGAAAGATTACTATGGTGAGTAATTTTTTCTTCTTACCCAAGAGTCCTTTAGCATCAGTAACTTTAGCAGACTACTGAGCAGTACCAAGTGGGAGGTGGGCAGAGAACCTACTTAGAAAGAGGCTCTGCAAAACTGCCCTGCCAAATTTGCCATCAGATCTGGTCTGCACATCCAAACTGTAGTGTTTCACAAAGGTGTGCACAGATTTCTAGGTAGCTGCCTTGCAGATATCCAGCAGGGAATGTCCCTTGCTACTACAAGCGAGGCTGCAGGGCCCCTGGTGGAGTGGGCCCTGATCCCCACTGGAGGTTGGTGACCAGCTTTTTCATAGCAGAAACTAATACAAGAGACCAACCAGCAGGAAATGGTTCTCTTGGTAGCTGGTCTTCCCCTGCCTACATCCCCATAGGTGAGGAACAACTATGTGGAGGAGCCTCTGGACTGCTTAGTATGCTCTAGATAATAGAAATCCAAGCTGTGGAGATTTAGCTCGCCAGGCATGGATTTCTCGGTAAAGAACACAGGCAGAGTAATGGACTGGATTAAGTGGAACTCTGAAACCACCTTTGGCAAAAATGTCCTATCTGTCCTAAGCTCAACTTTATCGTTGTGAGGGATGATGTAATTTGGCTCACTGCACATGGCCTGTAGCTCTGAAATCCTCTTGGCAGAGGTAATGGCCATTAGAAAGACTGTCCTCCCAGGTCACAAACTTGATATGAGCAGTGGACATAGGCTCAAAGGGTGGCTTCATGAGCATGTCTATGCAAAGGTTCAGGCTCCAAGGGGGAACCGGCTCCCTGACTGGAGGCTGAAGGCGCAAGAGGCCTTTGAAAAACTGTTTAAAAATGGCATGGGAAAAAAAAGTTTTCCCACCGAAAGGCAGGCCGAAACTGCCACCAGGTGAAGCTTGAGGGAAGCTGGTTTCAAGCCTGACGCCTCTAAGTGTACTAAGGTAGTCTAGCAGCTGAGGGTCTGAAACTGTTAGGGGTTCGACCTTTTTGTTCTTGCACCAAAGGGAAAACCTTTTCCATTTGGCTGCATACGACTTTTTAGGGTGTGGTTTTTTTAGCCACATTCATTAGCTTACGGACCTGTTCAGATTACTGTGAGGATGGAAACTAACTCCTCAAGAACCAGGCCCTGAGGTAGAGTGTGTATGTCTGGGTACTGCACTCCTGTCTGGGCAAAGGCCAGCAGGGGAGTGAGCTGGAGGCAGGCGAATGGGCCTGCTGCAGGACATTGAGAGAAGGAGAGGGTACCAGGCTTGCCTGGGTCAGTCCAGAGCCACTAGGACCATCCATGCAGGCTGCTGCCTGAGTTTCAGCAAAACCCTGAGTTTCAGGGGAAAGGGAGGTAATGCATATAGGAACCTCCCTGACCAGTCCAGGATCAGGGCATCCAGAGGAAGTGTTCCCGGGACTGGGTGCCTGCAACAGTACTGAGGAAGCTGAAAATTGAAGGGAGAGGCAAACAGATCCACGTCTGGTAAGCCCAACCACCTGAACACTGTGGCTAGTACTTGCTTGTTCAGTGTCCATTTGCTCTGGCCTTGACTGATGCGACAGAGCATCTGCCAACGTATTGAGTTTGCCTGGAAGGTGAATAGCTGAGAGGCAAACTCCCAGACAGGATGCTAGAGACCAGAACTTTCAAACAGAGTATTCCTTATCTGGTACCACCCTGCTTGTTTATGTAAAACACTGCAGTGGTGTTGTCCGTTCAGATTTGAACAGCTTGCCCTTCTATGCTGGGAGCGAAAGCCTTGATAGCTAGAAAGATTGCTCCGAGTTCCAAAAGATTTATGTGCAACTGTGACTCTTCTGGAGTCCAGCTGCCGCTTACTGAGGCACTGTCCTGATGTGCTCCCCAGCCCAAGAGAGAGAGGCATCTGTTATGATCACCTTTGTGGGAAGAGGAGCTTGGAAGGGAACCCCTGCCTGTAAATTTGCAGGTTTCTTCCACCACAGGCGGTTTTGGAGGAACTGCTTCAACACAGGTATCAACTTTGAAAAGTTGTTGCTTCTCTGAGACCAGCGAGCTCTGAAGTAGGCTTGCAGGAGTTGCATTCTGTACCTGACCACTGCAGTCATAGAGGCCATATGTCCCAGAAGTTTGAGGAAATGTCCAGCTGGTCTTGGCTGTTCCCGAACGAAAGAATCTGCCACTGAAACTCTTAATTCTTTCCTGCAGGAGGAAAGCATATCCTTTCCGAATGTCCAGCTGGGCCCCAATGAAGGTGAGCAGCTGAGTGGCTTCCAGGTGAGATTTCTTTAGATTTACCAGGAAACCCAGAGACTCCAGAGCGCATTCTGTGAGGGAAAGGGACTCCTTGACCTGACAAGGAGACTTTGCTACTAAAGGAGACTTTGCTGCTATGAGTCAGTCATCCAGACAGGGGTAGAGGGCAACACCCAGCCTCCTGAGACGTGCTGCTACCACTGCAAGGCACTTGGTAAAGACTCTTCGGGCCAAGGACAAACCAAAGGGCACTGCGACCATCTGATAGTGACCCAAAGGAAGTTTGAACCGGAGAAACTTCCTGTGAGATCTCCTTATGGGTATGTGGAAGTAGGCATCCTTTAAGTCTAGGGAGGCTAGCCAGTCTCCCTGCCATAAGGACTGTATGACCAGTGACAGAGTGACCATTTTGAATCTTGTTTAAATATCTGAGATCTAAGTAAGACAGATCACCACTCCTCCGTTTTCTTTTGTGTCAGAAAACACCTGGAGTAGAGGCCCTTGCCCTTCTCATGGGTGGGGGACCCTCTCCACTGCTTGTAAAGCCAAAAGGTTTTGTACCTCCAATTTCAACAGCAAGATCTGTGTTGGGGACAGAGGTCTTGAAACCTGGGTAAGCTTGAGGTCTGGTATCTGCCTGAACTGTAGTGGCAGACCCTTCTCCACTATCTACAGTACCCACTTGTCTGACGTGATGAGGGATCAGTGCTGAAAATAATAAGTCTGCCTCCCACCGGAAGCAGGAAGGCAACCTGGACACTCACATCAGGACTTCAACTGAGAGGCGGATGGCTGGGAAGAGATGGCTCTTCTTTGGCCCCTTCTGTCCCTGCCTCTGAAAGACTCCCTGTACTGACCGAAGTCAGACTGGGGATAGGGAGTGTATGGCTGGGAACAAAACTTCTGTCCCTGGGACGGGATCTCTGAGGGGTGGTGGGCTTAGGTTTAGACAAGTGACTGCCAGGCCTTGTACGCCTCAACTTTTTTCACGCAGTTAGTGGTTCTGTGATCAAGCAAACATATTTTGATCACGGGGAAAATCCATGGCCTTGTTCTGAGTGTCTGTGGTTAGACTGGTTGTTCTAAGCCAAGTGAAGCATCTGAGAGAGATGGCATGGGCCATCGCCCTAGAGACTGCATCAAAGTTGTCTGCCACGTGGAATTGGTACATAGTAGCCTGCACCGCAGAATCAGATCAGGTGCAGGCGATAGCCAGGACAGATTTCCAAAGGTCTTTCTGATATTTGGCTGTGAACGCCATGTACAAAGAAAGTCCGAGAAGCAGGGAAGCTGTGGCATACATTTTCTTTGCTATAAAGTCAATTCTCTTGGAATCCTTGTACAGGGGAGAGGGGGACAAGGAGACTCCAACTTTCTCACAAGCTGTCTGCTGCACTATACTCCCGTGGCTAGGGTGTGCAGACAGGAACTCGGTACCATTTTTAGGCAATCTATATTTTCTCTCAAGCCACTTATCCACCCAGATACTGAAGTGGGGTGTTGAAGCACCTTCATGGTATTCTTTCTAAATGCATTACAGATAGGGACGACGAGGGTCTTTGAGGTTGAAAGACCTCATCTCCCTGTAATCTTCGTCTTCGTCAACATCCTGGTTGGGCTCCTGTGTAGGAAGGTCCAGGGTGTTCAGCATATTTTCTATCAATGTAAACAGAGGACAGATCATCGTATTCACCCGGCGGATCCACAAGATGAGGGTCCGAGGACTCCTGGGGCTCAAGGCCCTCAAAATCCATGTCAGGGGTATCATAAAACTATTCATCATCTGCGTCACCTTGACAGTCTACAGAACAGAGAACTGTGGAAGAGTGCGTGCCAGCCCCAGTAAACTGAGGACCCATCTTTTGAAGGGTATGAAACAGTTGCCATGCTTTTTCCATATCTTGCACTGACGGAAGAATCTGCGCAGACTTGGTTTGCAATTTTTGGTTTTTTATGTATGCTTTAAGCTGCTTGTTATCTCACTATTGGCTTTTCCGGAAGCAAAGGGAGCATTTTTGTCTTGACAGTGTTTCTTTTTAGCCACTTCATCACAGGCTTGATCAAGCTTCCTTTTTTCGTCACTTCTATTTTTAAATTTGTGAGGAACTTCATCTTTGGAAGCTTTATTTTTTTGGTTGGTATCTGTGAGTAAAGTACAATTATGTAGGAACTTACCGTAACAGCAGATCTTCGAGAGAGGTTCCTTCAGTAGGTCATCACATACAGGACTAGCGCCACCTGGTGTCTGGGCCGCATAGCAGACTTTTCTAGCAACAACTGACGGGGGACTGCCCACCCGACGTAATGCGACTGCCGTCAGTGTGACCGTATATAGTGGACGGTCCCCACGCCCGCCCTCCAGTTTTCCCGCTGGAGCCTGGAAGAGGCCTGACAGCAGGAATAAACAGGATTTGGAGTCCCTGTATATAAAATAAATGGGGGGGAAAAATATGACCTACTGAAAGTACCTCTCTCGAAGATCTATTGTTACGTAAGTTCCTACGTAACTGTACTATCTTACTTCGAGAGGGTTCCTTCAGTAGGTCATCACATCTGAATCCCAAGCAGTCCCTCAGGGGAGAGACCGAGAAAAACAAGGGAGAAGGAGTGAAACGAACTCCAACAAAACTGGGAACTAGAATGGACCCAGCCCAGGAAAGAAGGCCCTGCAAAACAGCTAGGCCAAAACCTGCCCTCCACCTAGAAGCAATGACCAGACTGTAGTGTCTGGTAAAGGTATGGACAGAACTCTAAGTTGCTGCAGCACATATATCAGTTGCGGAAATGTTCCACAAAAAGGCAGCAGAAGCAGCCATGCCCCTGGTAGAGTGGCCACTGATGGGATCCAGCAGAGGTTTGTTATATTTTTGGTAACAGTACCGAATACAGTTACCTAACCAACTGGAAAGGCTCTGCTTAGAAACAGCTTTGCCCACCGACCTGGGGGCAAAGAAAAACAGCTGATCACTGTTTTCCTTTGCCCCCAATGTGCGTAACACCAAAGGATCTGATAGATGTCTACGGTGTGCAGGAGTACCTCGCCTCTGTACGCAGCAGACGGAAAGAAAACTGGAAGCTCCACTGATTGGTTCAGTGCGACTTCTGACACCACCTTGGGTAAAAACTTAGAATTTGTCCTAAGGACCACCCAGTCCCTGTGGAAAATTAGATAAGGCTCTTTACACACTAGAGCCTGAAGCTCCGAAATTCTTCGAGATGAAGTAAAAGCAATCAAAAATAACGTCTTCCCAGAGAGGAAGCGTAAATCACAGCTCATCACTGGTTCAAAGGGAGGGAAATGCAGGTTACTCACCTGTAACAGGAGTTCTAGGAATGGTATATGTTGTTCATCCACACTTACTGGCAGGTTCCTTGCCGCTTTAAATCTTGCCAGAAGGCCTTCAAGCTGGCTCCTCCCACCCAACCGGGTGGTAAAACTCTCGGCTCCGCCCCATGACGCCAGATCTAGCTCGCTGGAAGCCAGGTTGCGTGTCGAAGCCGGGGAGGTCAGGTGGGTTGTGAGGATGAACAACATGAACCATTCCTAGAACTCCTGTTACAGGTGAGTAACCTGTATTTCTAGGGACATGGATATGTTGTTCAATCCACACTTACTGGCCGACTCCTAGCAGTTCTCTGGGAGGAGGGAGGCAAGGTGCGCACCCCCTACTTGGGAAATAAGGACAGGAGAACCGAGGTCCCAAAACCAGCATCCCAGCGTGACCCAAGGTCGATGTGGTAGTGGGTAATGAAGGTGTGTGCTGACTTCCAGGTAGCAGCCCTGCAGATTTCCTGGACAGGGACATCCCTGGAGGCAGCCACCGAAGCAGTGGTATGGCGGGTAGAATGAGCTATTATCCCTCTGGGATGCTCCATGCCCGCCAACCTATAGCAGAGATCTATGCAGGAGGTGACCCACCTGCCTATCGTCTGCTTGGCTGCAGGTCTGCCAGGTGCGGCTTCAGCGTGAGTGACAAACAGCTGGCGAAAATCTCCCCGAACTTCTGCCGTCCGCTCCTTATACTAAGAGAGCGCTCTTCTAGGGTCCAAAGCATGGAGCCTATATTCGGCCTCCGAGGTGTGATTGGGGTAGAACGCCGGCAGAGTCAACACCTGGTTAAGGTGAAACTCCGACACCACCTTCGGAAGGAATTTCGGTTGGGGGCGCAGGACAACCTTGTCCCTGTGGAAGACCAGATAAGGAGACTCTGTGGAAAGCACCTGGAGCTCTCCCATCCTTTTGGCTGATGTAACAGCCACCAAGAAGGCAGTCTTCCATGAAAGGTTGGAGATATCACACCTGTGCATCGGTTCGAATGGCTTGCCCATGAGCTTAGCCAATACCAGCAGAAGGTCCCACGGAGGTGGAGGTTCTCGCACCGGAGGGAATATGTGATCAAGGCCTTTGAAAAAGCAGCTGACCACCTTTTCCTGCACCACCGACTGCTTTCCGGCCCGCGCCCGCTAAGCAGAGATGGCTGCCAGGTGCACCTTAAGGGTCGTCGACCGAAGCCCTAGCTGAGAAAGGGACCATAGGTAGTCCAGAATGCTGGCTAAGGAACAGGAGGAAGGGTCCAAACCCTTATCCTGACACCAAATGGAGAATTTCTTCCATTTGAAGGCATAGCATTTTCTGGTCGACTCCTTACAGGATGCCTCAACGACGTTGAGGACCTCATCGGAAAGACCCAAGGCCTGGAACTCTAGCCGCTCAGGAACCAGGCAGTCAGGTGCAGAGATCAGGTCCAGGCGGGCTGGAAGCCACCTTGGGAGCCTGGAGCTGAGGCTGAGGAGATCTGGATACCAGAACTGGCGGGGCCAGTCTGGGGCTACCAGAATCACCTGAGCCTTGTCCCTCCTCGCCTCGAAAAGCACCTTGTGGATCAAGGGAAATGGGGGAAGGCGTAGAAGAGGCCCAGGGTCCACGGCCTCGAGAAGGCATCACCCTGCAGCGAGCCCTGCTGAGGGGCGGGCATGAAATAGCCTCAGCGTGATTCTCCCTGGAGGCAAACAGGTCCACCTGAGGTGTGCCCCAGTGGGAGAACAGATCGTGTACTACCTCCGGCAGGAGAGACCACTCGTGAGATGCAGCACCTATCCGGCTTAGGGCATCGGCCAGAATGTTGGAGGTTCCTGCCACATGGATGGCTAGGAGATCAGTCTCCAGTCTGCTAACGAGAGACCAAGTGCGGAGAGCCTCCTTGCACAGAGGCAAGGACTGCGTCCCACCCTGGCAGTTTAGGTAGTACATGGTCATGGTGTTGTCCGTCTGGACCTGGACCACTTGACCCCGTACAAACGGAGTGAAGGCGGTGAGGGCTAGTCTTACCGCTCGAAGCTCCAGCAGGTTGATGTGGAATCGAGACTCCTGAGGGGACCAGAGGCCGTGCGCTCTGAACTCCCCCAGATGGGCACCCCAACCCATCAGAGAGGCGTCGGTCGTTAGAGTGACCGTCGGCTCTGGGCGGACAAACGGGATACCCTCCTGCAGATGAGCCAGAACGATCCACCACTGGAGAGCGTTCCCCATCTCCTGGGTCACTATCACTGACTGGTCCAGAGGACTGGAGTGCTGTGACCATTGGCGGGCCAGCCCCCACTGCAGGGGACGCACATGCCAGCGGACCACGCTGGTGCAGGCCGCCATGAGGCCCAAGAGGCACAGGAAGTCCCGGGCAGGGCGCAATTGCCTAACCAGAAATGATTGGGCAAAGGAGGAAAGAACCTCGGCCCTGTCAGTCGGAAGCCATACTCTGGCTCGAAGACAGTCGAGCTCTGCCCGGATTAACTGAATCACCTGCGTTGGCATGAGTTCTGATTTGGCCTCGTTGATGAGAAGGCCAATCTGAGAGCAGGCCTGGAGGGGGCTGCAATCAGCCAGTCGTCCAGGTAAGGGTACACCCAGACCCTTCGGCGCTGCAGGAATGCTGTCACCACTGCCATGCATTTGGTGAAGACCCTGGGAGCTAGAGAGAGGCTGAAGAGCATGGCCCAGAACTCTTGAAGGAATCCCTCTGCCCTGAAGCGGAGGAATCGCTGGTAAGACGGACAGATTGGGACGTGAAAGAACACGTCCTGGAGGTCCAGAGAGCAGAACCACATGCCTCGTTCCAAGGATGGAATGATCTGAGCCAGAGTGACCATCCTGAAGGTACGAGACCTTAGGAACTTGTTCAGGTCATGTAGGTCTAGAATGGGAAGCCAGCCCCCCGTCCATTTTGAGACCAGGAAGTACCTGGACACAAACCCTGGGTCTGGTGGAGGATCCGCCACCTCCCTGATCACCTCCTTATGGAGGAGCAGGGCAACGTCAGCTTGACGAGCCGACAGAGAGGCTGCGGACCCCGTAGCCCCCCGGCAACGGCTCGACTACGGTGGGGACTACCATTTCCAGAGGCAGACCCTTTCCTACCACTTTCAGCACCCAGCCGTCCATGGTACACATCGGACAAGCGGAAAGGAAATGGCGGAGCCGCATACCCACGGGAACCTGGGGAGAAGTGACGAGGTTGGGGGTGACACACCTCAACCAGTCACTAGGCAGGCTTGGAGGAAGGGCCTGCCGAGGGGCCTCCTGGACCTTTCCCTTCTGGCTTCCTGCTGGAGGAAGCTGCAGGCTTGGCTTTGGGATGCCAAGTGCGAGCCTGCTGGCCCTGATGCTGGTGTTGCTGGGCCGGACGTGCCGCAGGGGCAGAAGGCCGAAAGGGCTTACGCTGCTGGTGGTGGCCTTTGTCCTTCTGGGCAGACGTGACCGAGTCCAAGGTGGCATTGGACTTCTCAATCCTTTGCAGATGACCCTCCACCCCAGGGCTGAACAAGTCAGTACCCAAGAAGGGAAAGTCTTTCAGCTTGTGCTGGGTATCCGCTGTAAAAGTGGAGATCCGCAACCAAGCTCTGCGGTGCATGGCCACTGCGGCCACTACTGACCGGGCACGAGTCAGCTATGTCCAAGGAAGTTTGGAGTTGCTGTTTGGGCATCACCCTTCCCTGATCCTGCATCTGCTTGACCATTGTCTGGAGGTCAGCCAGGAGATGAGGAATCGCCTCATCCCGGGAGTCCAAAAGGGCATGCGAAAAGTGTGCCATCAGAATGGCTGAGCTGGCCTGGCGAAGGCCTAGGGATGAAGCAGCATAGACTTTCCACCCGGAGCAGTCCAATTTCTTGGACTCTATCGAGTGGCTTGTCCACATCCCGAGCATTTCCAGAGCGCCGGAAAACGCTGTCGGTCACTAGCCCCTCCGTGTAGGGGTGCTCTGAGAAACCGGAGAGTGAACCAGTGAGAACAGCATACTTTCGAGCCATCCTGGCCGAAGGTGCTGGGCAAGAAGCTGGCCGCTGCCACAGCTCCACGGCCGGGCCAACAATGGCTTCAGCCACCGGGAAGGTCTCCATGGGGGAATCCCCTCAGTCCAGTATCTCCGTGAGGGGATACTTGGCCCACTTCGAAACGGGTTCAAACTTCATCCCAGTGGACTCTATGATGAGCCTAAGCATTCTGAGGAACGAGGATGGGCTCTCGTCCACCGACTAACCACCAGTGCACTCCAGGTCGAGGGGCCTGGAGAACAGGGAAGAGTCATTGTCAGACTCCGAGGAGTCTGCAAACAACTGCCGAGGGCCTGAGCCACCCTCCACCTGCCGAGGCCGATCAGGAGTGAGGGTGACCAACAACCGATGGGGCAAGCCCTGACCCGACCAAGAATCCTCGGTCGGGGCCCCAAATTTAGGTTGTGGAGGCAGGGGTTCCACCACAATGGGTGGCGCAACCAGTTTCGCCGAACATCCGGTGCCGGCTTCAGCTCCTCGATAACGAGGGGTTGTTTCAGCTGTTCTGGTGACAGCCACTTAATGGCCGGGGAAGGCGATGGAGTCTGCTTATTCCTGGTCAAAAGGAGCTGCTGCCACATCAGATCCTTGTAGTGCCGACGCAATATGCACCGGAACCTATCCTCCAAAGAGGACGAAGACGAGGATGAGTGGTGCCACTGCTTTCTCGGTGCGGAGACAGAGGAGCCGCCGATGTTGCGGGATCGGAAGAGGTCGAGACAGAGACCCGGTGTTTCGAGGTGGGTCTGAGAGAGGGGAGGAAACCCACTCCTCCCTCAGTTCAGGGAGCTTAACGGGGACTCCGGCACAGGCAAGTCTCGGTTTCCACCCGGGGAACGGTGAAGAAGGGTTGTCGGCTTCTCCAGTCGACAGCCCGTCCGATGGGTCAAGAAAACTCTCGACTGCGTCATCGGGTGTCTCGGACGGCTGACCTGACGGGGACACCGTGAAGCCAGCAGCCTTAGCCGCAACCTCAACTGAAGTAGAGTGTCGACTATCCGGGGAAGGGGACCTCTCCTGCTCCCACAAACGTCGACGCTGGGACTTACCCTTAGAGTCCTTCTTTTTGGACCAAGAGGAATGTCCAGCAGGCCCCTCTCCCTTGGTGGAGGGAAAGACAAAGCACCTTGAAACGGCCGTAGGGAGGAGCCAAAGAGAGCGGATAAATGCGCGATCAAGATGATGATGCGTTTCGGGCCGCCCGAGGGCTATCAGTTGTTCGAGCTGTTCAGCCAAGCCCGCCACCACGGACACTGCCCAACAGGCCTCTTTGACCTTGACCGAGGATAACGTTCTCAGGCCAAGTTGTAATCTGGCAGCGATCCTCTAAGACTGTGGCCGAAAAGGACTTGCACAAGTCGCAGGCCTGCAATCGTGCTCGCCCGCAGCAGTACACACGACGCGGGCGGATCAGAACGGGACATCATCTGCCCACAGGGCAGTGACGAAATCCGGGAGTCGATGTGTCCATCGCAGCTGCGAGGGAAAAGAAGACCGAAGTCTTGTAAATTTTAAAATTAGTTTCGCGTAAACTGAACAGTTTTGATCCAGGCCTAAAACGCAGAGCGCAAGGAGGGAACCTGAGCTTCCAAGCGGTAAGGAAGATCTGGCGTCATGGGGCGGAGCCGAGAGTTTTACCACCGGGTGGGTGGGAGGAGCCAGCTTGAAGACCTTCCGGCAAAATTTAAAGCGGCAAGGAACCTGCCAGTAAGTGTGGATTGAACAACACATCCATGTCCCTAGAAAGTAAACTTCTCCAACATGAAAATCAAATCCCAAGGGGGTGTAGGGCTGCAGATGGGGGGTTTCAGATGAAAAATCCGTTTCAGAAAGGTTTTTGAGACTTCCAACTGAGCCATGGGTTTACCATCCACCAGCTCATGGTACGGCAAAACTGCCAAAAGGTGAACCTTCAAAGAATACGACAGACCCGAGACTGAAAGATGGAGGAGGTATTCCATGACTTGTGGGGCAGAACAAGAAAATGGGTTCCAATCTTTGGAAGCCCCCAAAATGGAAAAACATTTCCACTTCATGACATAAGTGTAACGAGTAGAGGGCCTTCGTGCCTCTACTAAGACTTGAGCAACTCGAGAGGAAACCCCAAAGCGAGAAACTGCTACGTCTGTAGGAGCCACGCATGAAGATGTAGTGTCATGAGCCCCGGATGAACAAGATGACCTTGATCCTGGGTTAAGAAGTCATGAGTCACTGGAAGTGGAACCGGTAGTTCTCCCGCTAACTGTTGCAGCAGCGGGAACCAAATCTGTCTCAGCCAGAGAGGGGCGATGAGAATCAGCCACGCCTTCTCTTCCTGAAACTTTAGGAGAACCCTCTGGGAAATGGGAAACGGAGAAAAAGGCGTACAAAAATGTCCCTGTCGAAGAGAGAGACAACGCGTCGTGCCAGAAAGCACCATGCCCTGGAACGAGCGAGCAAAAAATACAGGTTACTCACCTGTAACAGGAGTTCTAGGAATGGTATATGTTGTTCATCCACACTTATTGGCAGGTTCCTTGCCGCTTTAAATCTTGCCGGAAGGTCTTCAAGCTGGCTCCTCCCACCCACCCGGGTGGTAAAACTCTCTACGCCACTATGGCGCCAGATCTGGCCCGCTGGAAGCTCAGGTTGTGCGTCGAGCGAGGAGAGTCGGGTGGAGTCGTGTGGATGAACAACACATACCATTCCTAGAACTCCTGTTACAGGTGAGTAACCTGTACTTCTAGGACATGGATATGTTGTTCACCCACACCATTGGCAGACTCCTAGCAGTTCTCCCGGGAGGAGGGAGGCAGCGCACACCCCTACTTAGGGAATAAAGACTGGAGAACCGAGGCCCCAAAACCAGCATCCCGGCGTGACTCAAGGTCGATGTGGTAATGGGTAATAAAGGTGTGTGCTGACTTCCAGGTAGCAGCCCGCAGATTTCCTGGATAGGGACGTCCCTGGAAGCAGCCACCGATGCAGCAGTATGACGGGTAGAATGAGCTCTCATCCCTCAGGGAGGCTCCATGCCCGCCAACTTATAGCAGCGATCTATGCAAGAGGTGACCCACCTGCCTATCGTCCGCTTGGCTGCAGGTCTGCCAGATGTGGCTTCAGCGTAGGTGACAAACAGCTGGCGAACCTCTCCCCGAATTTCAGCCGTGCGCTCCTTATAAGCAGCGAGCGCCCTTCTAGGGTCCAGAGTATGGAGCCTATATTCGGCCTCCGAGGTGTGATTGGGGTAGAACACCGGCAGAGTCAGCACCTGGTTAAGGTGAAACTCCGCCACCACTTTCGGAAGGAATTTCGGTTGGGGGCGCAGGACAACCTTGTCCCTGTGGGAGACCAGGTAAGGAGACTCGATGCAAAGCGCCTGGAGCTCTCCCATCCTTCTGGCTGACGTGATAGCCACCAAGAAGGCGGTCTTCCACGACAGGTGAGAGAGATCACACCTGTGCATTGGTTCGAATGGCTTGCCCAAGAGCTTTGCCAGTACCAGCAGTAAATCCCACGGAGGTGGAGGTTCTCGCACCGGAGGGGAAATGTGATCAAGGCCTTTGAAAAAGCGCCCGACCACCTTTTCCTGCGCCACCGACTGCTCCCGGCCCGCGCCGAGGCAGAGATGGCTGCCAGGTGCACCTTTAGGTGGTCGAACCTAAGCCCTTGACTAGAAAGGGACCATAAATAGTCCAAAATGCTTGCCACAGAACAGGAGGAAGGGTCCAAGCCCTTACCCTGACACCAAATGGAGAATCTCTTCCATTTGAAGGCGTAGCATTTTCTGGTCGACTCCTGCAGGATGCTCAACAACATTGAGGACCCGTCGGAAAGAACCCAAGGCCTGGAACTCTAGCCGCTCAGGAACCAGGCCGTCAGGTGGGAACTGAAGGTCCGGATGGAACACCTTCCCCTGATTGACTGAGAGCAGGTCCGGGCGAGCTGGAAGCTGCCTCGGGAGCCTGGAGTTGAGGCTGAGGAGATCTGGGTACCAGAACTGGCGGGGCCAGTCTGGGGCTATCAGGATCACCTGCGCCTTGTCCCTCCTTGCTTTGAGAAGCACCTTGTGAATCAAGGGAAATGGGGAAAAGGCGTAGAAGAGGCCCGGGGTCCACAGCCTCGAGAAGGCATCCCCCTGCAGCGAGCCCTGCTGAGGCGGGGGCATGAAACAGCCTCAGCCGGCGTTCTCCTGGAGGCAAACAGGTCCACCTGAGGTGTGCCCCAGTGGGAGAACAGATCTTGTACTACCTCCCGGCAGGAGAGACCACTCGTGAGATGCAGCCCCTATCCGGCTCAGGGCATCGGCCAGGGTGTTGGAGGCTCCTGCCACATGAATGGCTAGGAGATCCGCCTCCAGGCTGCGCCACAGTGACCAAATGGAGAGCTTCCTTGCATAGAAGCATGGAGCGTCCGCCCTGGCGGTTCAGGTAGTACATGGTCGTGGTATTGTCCGTCTGGACTCGGACCACTTGACCCGGAGAAAGCGGAGCAAAGGCGGTAAGAGCTAGACGGACCACTCGGAGCTCCAGCAGGTTGATGTGGCATCGGGACTCCCGCGGGGACAAGAGGCCGTGCACTCGGTGTTCCCCCAGATGGGCACCCCAACCCATCAGAGAGGCATCGGTCGATAGACAGACCACCGGCTCGGGGCGGACAAACGGGATGCCCTCCTGCAGATGGAATGGAACGGTCCACCACTGGAGAGCGTTCCACATCTCCTGGGTCACTATCACTAGCTGGTCCAAAGGATCGCAGCGTTGTGACCACTGGCTGGCCAGTCCCCACTGAAGGGGGCGCATGTGCCAGCGGGCCCAACGGACCACGCTGGTACAGGCCGCCATGAGACCCAGAAGGCGCAGGAAGTCCCGGGCAGGGCGCGATTGCCCAACCAGAAATGATTGGGCAAAGGAGGTAAGAACCTCGGCCCTGTCCGCCGGGAGCCGTGCTCTGGCTCGAAGAGAGTCGAGCTCTGCCCCGATGAACAGAATCACCTGCCTTCAGCGAGTTCCGACTTGGCCCGCTGATGAGAGGCCAACCGAGAGCAAACCTGGAGGGCAAATCTCTGCCGCTCCACCTCCCGCCTGAGGAGGCTGCTATCAGCCAATCATCCAGGTAAGGGTACACCCGGACCCCTCGGCGCAGGAATGCTGTCACCCTGCCATGCATTTGGTGAAGACCCTGGGAGCTGGAGATAGTCAAGGGCATGGCTCGAACTGAAGAGGGATCCTTCCGCTTGAAAGCGGAGGAATCTCGTCGCGATGGGCGGATAGGGACGTGAAAAACGTGTCCTGTAGGTCCAGAGAGCAGAACCCACGCGTGTTCAGAGATGGTATTATCTGCGCCACAGTGACCATCCTGAAGGTTCGAGACCTTAGACACTTGTTCAGGTCGTGTAGGTCCGAGAATGGGGCGCCAGCCCCCCGTCCATTTCGGAACCAGGAAATACCTGGACACGAACCCCGGGTCTGAAGGGGGGTCCTCCACCTCCGTGATCACCTCCTTTTGGAGGAGGAGAGCGATGTCAGCTCGGCGAGCCGCCAGTGAGGCTGCGGACCCCGAGGCCCCCCGAGGTGCGACGGCTCTGAAGGGCGGGGCCTGCTCGAATTCCAGAGATAGGCCTTTTCCCACCACCTCCAGTACCCACCTGTCCATGGTAACAGCGGACCAGGCGGAAAGGAAGTGTCTGAGCCGTCCCCCCACAGGGGGAACCAGGGGTGAGGTGACAGGGATGGGGGTGGCCGAGGGACCTCCTGGGCCTTTACCTCCCTGCTTCCTGTTGGAGGAAGCCAACGGCTTGGGCTTCGGATACCAAGGTCGAGCCTGCTGGCCCTGACGTTGCTGGGCCGGGCACGCCGCGGGCGCAGAAGGACGAAACGGCTTAGGCTGTGGCTTGCGGCCTTTGTCCTTCTGAGCGGAAGAGACCGAGTCCAAGGTAGCATTGGACTTCTCGATCCTCTGCAGGTGACCTTCCACCCCAGGGCCGAAGAGGTCAGTCCCCAAAAAAGGGAACATCCGCCAACTTGCGCTGGGTATCCGAAGTAAAGGTGGATATCCTCAGCCAAGCCTGACGACGCATGGCCACTGCAGCCGCCACAGACTTGGCACGAGTCCCCAATGTCTAACGCAGTCTGGAGCTGCTGTTTAGCCACTTACCTGCCCTGGTCCCACACCTGCCTGACCGTAGTCTGCAGATCTGCGGGAAGATGAGGGACAACCTCATCCAGGGAGCCCAACAGGGCGTGAGAAAAATGTGCCATGAGGACAGCCGAACTGGTCTGACGAAGGCCGAGAGAGGACGCAGCATAGACTTTTCGCCCGGCATAATCCAATTTCTTGCATTCCTTGTCGGGAGGTTTGTCCACATCCCTGGCGTTCCCGGCATGCCGGAAAACGCTGTCGGTAACCAACCCCTTGGCCGAGGGGTGTTCCGAAAACGGACAGGGAACCGGTAGGGACCGCATACTTCCTGGCCAACCTGGCCAAAGGCGCAGGGCAGGAAGCAGGGGCTGCCAAAGTTCCAAGGCCAGACCCACTATGGCTTCGGCCACCGGAAAGGCCTCCTTAGGAGAATCCTCTCGGTCCAGAATCTCCATGAGGGGATACCTGGCCCGTTTAGAAACGGGTTCGAGCTTCATCCCGGTGGACTCCGAGATGAGTCGAAGCAACCCTAAGAAGGACGAAGGGCTATCGTCCATTGACTGTCCTCCCGAGGACTCCAAGTCCATGTGCTTGGAGAAGAGGGAGGAACTATTATCGGACTCAGAAGAGTCCTCAAAGAGCTGCCTCGGCCCTGAGCCACCCTCCACCTGCCGAGGTTTATCGGGAGTGAGGGTGACCGACAGCCTATGGGGCAAACCCAAAGCCAACCGAGAATTTTTGGTCGGAGCCCCAACTAATGGCTGTGGGGGCGGAGGTTCCACCAGAATCGGTGGGGCAGCTGGAATTGGCCAACAACCGCCTGAGAACAGGCCTCGACCACAACGAGGGGTTGTTTCGCTGCTCGTGACAGCCACTTAATGGCCGGGAAGACGACTGGGTCGGCTTATTCCCGGTCAAAAGGAGCTGTTGCCACATAAAGTTCCTCGACCTCCAACGCAAACTTACGCTTGAAGCCTCCTCGTCCGGAAGAGCGGCGGCGCCGCTGCTGCGGTGCCGAGACCGCCTATGACGGGCGGGATCGGTTGGACCGCTGAGGATGTCCCAGACCAAGACCGAGAGTCTCGACTAGGCCGAGGAAGGCGAGGAGAAGTATCGGAAATCGGCACTCCCCTCGGCTCGGACGATCCCACCGAAGGCTCCGGAGGCACGGACGAGCCGACGGGATCCTCAACTCCCACTGGGGGAACCGGGGAGAGGGGATTCTCAGCATCTCCAGCCGACAACCCGTCTAACGGGTCGAGAAAAATCTCGACCGCGTCAACAGGAGTCTCGGTCAACTGGCCTGACGGGGACACCGTGAGGCCAGTGGCCGAAGCTGAGGGTTGACCAAGCTTCCACTGTCGACAAGGGGAGGGATCTTCCGCCCCAACAGCGCCGACGGAGAGACTGACTTCTGCTCTTTTGGACCTGGAAAAGGTCCGAAGAAGTTGGACCTCACCTTGGTCGAGAGGGTCAGACAAAGCTCCTTAAAAGAAGCCGAGTACAAGGCACCGAGAGAGAGCGGGACAAATGCCGCAGCCAAGGTAGAAGCAGCCCGCGCCGCCTCCTCTTCGAGGGCGATCATCTGCTCTAGCTGATCCGCCGAGCCCGCCGCGAAGACACCGCCAATCGGGCCTCTTTAGATTTCACCGTGAATTCTTTCGGGCGCCCCAGTTGTAATCGGGCAGCACGGTCTTCAAGGACGAGGCTGAAAGGAAGAGCACAAGTCGCAGGGCCTGCGGGTCGTGCTCAAGGCCCAGGCAGTAGACGACGCGGAGGCGGATCCGCTCCCAGACATCTTCTGCCCGCAAGGGCACCTCCAAACCGGGAGTCGATTTGTCCATCGCAGCCGTGAGAGAAGAAGACCAAGTCTTTTAGCAAAAACTTTTAATTTCAACTTTTCAAAGAATTAGGAACCAGTCTTAAACGCAACGCGTTAAGGAGGGAACCTGAGCTTCCAAGCAGTAAGGAAGATCTGGTGTCATGGGGCGGAGCTGAGAGTTTTACCACCCAGGTGGGTGGGAGGAGCCAGCTTGACGACCTTCCGGCAAGATTTAAAGCGGCAAGGAACCTGCCAATAAGTGTGGATGAACAACATATCCATGTCCCTAGAACTGGGAAGTTTTGCACTGGAGTGGGAGGCAAAGAGGTTGCATTCCAGACACCTCCACTTTAGGAAGAGACTCTGCCACTTCCGGATTTAGTTCCCATTCATGACTTAGGGTCCGAGACCTGCTGAGACTGTCCGCTAGGACATTCTGAACACCTGGAACATGCACAGTCACTAGGGCCAGATTGTGCTGGACAGCCCAGTTCCACACCTGCATCGCCTCCCTGCAAAGTTTGTTGAGGTATCAAACTACTGACGTATTGTCCTTCTGGACAAGCAGTGATCCCTTGGGAAGGAGGATCTGGAAGGCATGTAAGGCGTAGAAGACAGCCCTCATCTCCAGAACATGTATGTGTAATGATGCCACTAGAACTAAATCATCCCATTCTAAGGCAAAAATATGGGACTTCGGAGGAGCTGACTTTGATAATATGGCCAACAGAGCTAAGCTAGCACTGGCAAAAAGAAATACAGGTGAGGGGGGTACAGGCAAAGCTGGCATTTGAAGCAGTATAGCGCAGTGGTTTAAGGCTCCGAGCTGCAAATCTGGAGACCTGGGTTTGAATCCCACAGCCCCCACTTGCATACTGTATGACCCTGAGCAAGTCACTTAACTTCCATGTGCTCCCAGGTGGCACCTGTAAACAAGTTTTCAGCTTACTGTCTCACCTGGTTAAACAACTGGAACATCCCACTGCGTCAGAGAGAAAAGGAAGTGCAAAAGAAGGAGGAAACCACTTTGGTTCTCAAAAACAGTAGCAGAAAAGGTCAGAACCAAAAGGCTGGCCTTCAGGAAATAGAAGGAAACACAGCGGGATGAAGACAGGGAGGCATACCAAACTTCCCTAAGGGAAGGCAGTAAGGCAGGCAAAGGCCCAAACTGAGGAAACACTAGCACAAACAGTAAAAAAAGGTGACAAGACTTTCTAAAGATACATTAGTGAAAGAAAAAAGTCCAGAGGGAGTATTGCTAAGATCAAAGGAGATAAGGGGGCGTGTGAGGAGGAGGACCATGTAAAAGCATCTATTTTAAATAGATACTTCTGCTCAGTATTTACTGAAAAGAAGGTAGGGAAGGGCCCACAGCTCAGCACCACGGATACGGGGGAAGGGAGGTGTGCACTAGTCCCTTCACAAAAGAAAGGGTCCTACAAGAGCTCAATAAGCTCAGGGTGGACAAGGCAATGGGACCTGATAGCATACATCCCAGGGAACTAAAAGAGCTAAGGGTGGAACTAGCAGAGCCACTATCAGAACTGTTTAGTGAGTCTGAGCACAGGAGAGGTCTCAGAAGACTGGAGAACGGCTCATATGATCCTGCTCCAGAAGAGTGGTAGCAGGGAGTAGGCAGGCAACTACAGACCAGTCAGTCTTACCTCAGTAGTGGGCAAGATTATGGAGGCACTCCCTAGGGAAAGGATAGTGCAACACCTGGAATCCATAGGAGCACAGGATCCAAGACAGCATGGGTTTACAAAAGGAAGGTCCTGTCAAACTAATCTCAGATTTCTTTGACTGGGTAACCAGAGTGGTGGACCAAGGGGGAGCAGTTGATGTCGCCTACCTTAATTTCAGCAAAGCTTTCGATACTGTTCCACATAGAAGATTGATAAATAAGCTGGGTAGGCTTGGGGTGGGTCAGAAGTTGAACTGGGTGGCAAACTAGTTGACGGGCAGGAAACAGAGAGTGGTGGTAAACAGTATACAGTCAAAAGAGATGCAAGTCAAAAGTGGGGTACCTCAGGGATCAGTCCTGGGGCCAGTCCTCTTCAATATCTTCATCAGTGACATTGCAGATGGACTGGAGGGTAAGATTTGTCTGTTTGCAGATGACACCAAGATCTGCAACAGAGTAGATGATCCAGATTTTTTTTGGGGGGGGGGGCAGAATGAGAAGAGATCTGGATAAACTAGCAAAATGGTCGGAAGAGTGGCAACTAGGATTTAATGCAAAGAAGTGCAAGATCATGCATATAGGGAAGAGAAACCCTGAAGCCACCTATAGGCTGGGAGGGGAGTTGCTGGAGGTCACAAGGAAAGAGACTTGGGCATCATCACCAATGATCTGAAATCGTCCAAGCACACCACTAAAGCAGTAGGTAAGGCTAGGGGGATGTTGGCGTGTATTAGTAGGGGTATCACAAGTCGGAAGAGGGAGGGAGGTAATAATCCCTCTTTACAAGACACTGGTTAGGCCCCATCTGGAGTAGTGTGTGCAGTACTGGAGGCCACACCACATTAACCAAATTGAGGCAGTCCAGAGAAGAGCAACCAAAATGGTGCAGGGACTACATCATAAAACATATGAGGACAGATTAACGGAGCTCAATATGTATACCCTAGAGCAAAGGAGAGAGAGAGAGGTGATATGATCGAAACATTCAAACACCTTAAGGGCATTAACAAGGCGAAAGAGTCTAACATGTTTCAATATAAGAAAAATAGCAGGACAAGAGGACACAGCATGAGATTAGAGGGAGGCTGATTAAGGGGTAATGTGAGGAAGTTCTTTTTCACACAAAAGGTGGTGGATGCATGGAATGGCCTACCTCAGGAAGTGGTGGATATGAATACAGTGCAGGGCTTCAAACAGGCATGGGATAGGCATAAGGGAGGAATACACAGGAGTATGAATAGATAGGCCATTGACAGAGCAAAGGCCGATGGCACATTTATAAGGCAGAAAAAGAAATGGGCAGACTTGATGGGCCTTGCAGTCCTTATCTGCAGTCCTTATCTGCCATCAACTTCTATGCTTCTAAGTTTCCAAGCTAGACCACAGTCCTTGTGTTTGGTGCTCCCCTAGGTGTGCTCCCCATCCCACATTCAACGTATCCGTAGTCAGGGATGCAGAGGGGGCCAGGCTCCTGAAAGGAAGACCCAAGGAAAGGTTGCAGGGGTCCCTCCACCACAGCAATTCTTTCTGAACTGACGACACCAGGACTGGATGGTCCAGGTCGTCCAGGAGCTGATCCCACTGCACCCACAAGGACCACTGAGTAACTCATCTGGAGCCTCACCAGGGGAACGGTAGTGATGGAGGCTGCCATCAGGTCAAGTAGGCGGAGGACCTCACAGGCTGGGATGGTCCTGGACAAAGCCACCAAGGAGGCCTGACGGACCAAGATCTCCACCCTGTCTGGAGGAAGGAAGGCTTTGCATTGGACCGTATTCAAAACCGCCCGAATGAACTGAAGTCTTTGGGACAGGATCAGGGATGATCTGGGGATACAGACAGTGATCCCCAGCATGATGAAAAGGTCCAGAGTAAAGGACAGAGCCTCCAGTAAGCAAACCCTGGAAGGGGTAGAAATCAGCCAATCATCCAGATAAGGGAAAACGGCAATACCCTGGCAGCGCAGAAAGGCCGCCACCACCGCCAGGCACTTGGTAAACATCCGAGATGCCGAGGACAGACCAAAGGGGAGGGCCCGAAACTGGAAGTGCTCCCCCTGGAATAGGAACCGCAGGAATCGGTAGTGGCTGGGGAAGATCAGAATGTGCAGGTAAGCATCCTGCATGTCCAGAGCACAAAGCCAATGATTCTCCAGAAGAAGTGGGACAAGGCTCTGGAGTGTCAGCATCCGTAACTTTTTGCACTCGACGAACAGGTTGAGACTGCTCATGTCTCCAGTCTTTTTGGAATCAGGAAAAAATTGGGAGTAAATCCCCTTTCCCCTTTGCCGGAAGGGAACACGCTCTATTGCTTCTTTGAGCAAGAGGCTTTGAATTTCTTCTCGAACAAGAAGAGCCTGATCCCTGAAGTAGGAAGACCGTTTTGGCAGAGAGTCTGGTGGGATCTCCAGAAACTCTATATTGTGTCTGGCGGACACCAGTTGCAGGACTCTGGCACCGGAGGTTACTCCCTGCCACTCCTGCGCGTGGTGGGCAAACCTCCCCCCACCGGCTCCTCCTGTGAGGCTGAGGAGGTGGTGGGGAAACTCTGGAGTCAGGAGGACCTCCTGGCGTCTCTGGTTCTTGGGCAGGAGGAGCGGCAGAACCCATGGCCTTGCGTTTTCTCTGGCGTCTACTCGAGACCTGCTTCCTCTGCCTCCAGGTCCTTTTCCGAAAGGGTTGCTGCTGTTATGGAGTGCCCGATCGGTACATGGTCCTCACTGACCTCAGGGCAAGACCTCTATCTCAGAGGTCAGTGATGTCATCTTTGGTATCACCACCAAAAAGCACTGAGCCCCGGAAGGGAGCATCAAATCACAGATTGCACCTCGTTAGCGAGGCCAGAAATGCAAAGCCAGGTGTGCCGTCTTAACGCAATGGCTGTCACCGAGGCGTGGGCTACAGAGCTGATGGAGTCATATGTGGCCTGCAGAGCATGCCTACAGGAAAAACTTGAGAGGCAAAGATCCTTGGCGAGGTCCACAAGGGGTCCATAGCCTGGACTTGGGCCTCCAGCCTGGCCAAGGTACCTTTCCAGTGCGACATCATATAGGCCACACAGATTAGGGACAGGAGCACACATGTGGCTGAAGAATAGACCTTTCTACCAAACTGGTCCATCTGCCTCGACTCCTTATCTGGAGGAGATGTGCTCGTGTGCTTGGGTGTAGACGAATGATCATGAGCAGCCGAAATAATGACAGAGTCTGCCTTTGGATGTGCATTGAGAAATGGAGCCTCCTTAGGCACCCGGGTGCACCTTGTTCGCCCTCTTGGGGACAGCCGGGATGGAATGAGGCATCTGCCAGACCGTAGAGGTGAGATCCTGGTAAGGTCCAATCCATAGAGGAATCGCTACGGGGACAGAGACTAAGTACAGATGATTGGGGAGTCTGTCGCATAGGGCCCTGTTCCTCTGACTCCCAGTCAAAAAAGTCTTGCATGGAGGGACAGAGGAGGTGGTTGAGGCTGGGGGGGAGGGAGAAGGAGGAGGGGGGGGATTACTGGGGGAGGTGGGTAGTGGTCCCCCTGGTAACCAGGAAAGTGATAGCCCTGATAAGGATTGTACCCAGGGTAGTACTGTCCCGTAGTGCTCCAATCAGGAGGAGAACCAGCCAGGTAGTGGTCCCCAGGATACCCCGGGGGCTAGTGAGGGACAGTCCGGAGTTTGGAATAAATCCCGGTCAGGGGGTCTGACGGAGGGGGGACCCACACTGACCAGTCGTATGCATCGGCAGCGGTCCAGCCGGACAGCTTATAGTCTGGGGTACCACGGGCCAGCGCCGGAAAAGGATCAGTTGTCCGAGCGGCCGGCATCGGGACCGGACAAAGGGGGCCAGAAGGAGGGACCGCGTCTAGTGCCAGGAGCCAAAGGCTGGGGCAGATGGCTGGGCCTGGGCTCCGAGAGCCATCAGAGGTTCCAGCGTCGGGTGAACACGAGCCGGATCCAACGGTGGGATCGGGATAATCGCCAGATCTGGAGAGATCGGGCCTCCACAACAAGGCCAGATGGCTGTGGAGGAGTCTCTTTCCCAGTGACCCCGACAGGGGAGTGCGGAACGGACCCCGAGGAATGGTCTTGTACGTCGAGGGGCTCCGCACTGTCCTCACCTGAAGTACCCGCCTGAGAAAGGGAAGGTACTGGCGGGGGAGAGGGACAGTCTCCCCCTGCCTCTTCCGAATGTCGGGTCCAGATAGGAGAAACACGCCTGAGCAGCCATCAGAGACGGGCATCTTACCAGACGGAGCCAGGTGGGCAGGGGAGGAATCCCCCCCAGGTGACTTATCGGCTACAGCCTTGCGGGTCCCAGAGGCCTGGGGAGCAGACTTGCCGGCAGCCGAGCAGTCCCCGGAAGCAGACTTAATGGCAGTGTCGGTGGAGCCGGCGGCTGACTTACCTGCGGAAGTTTTGTCCGACTTACCGTCAGAAGTCTTCACTTTAGGCGGCAGCTGAGAAGCAGCCTCGCTCGTCGAGGGCAGAGGCGCCTCAGCAGAGCGCTCCTGAAGTTTCTCCTTCCGGTGCTCTTTTTTGGAAGAAGATTTTTCTGACAAGGACTCTCGGATCCGGTCCATTTGCTTTTCCAATGAAGCAAGACAGACTTTTAAAAGGTGGGCATCCAAAGCCTGCTGCCTCCTTTTTCTGGTAGCCTGGTTGAAAGGCTGGCACTCCGGGCAGGATAAAACAGGATGGTCTGGGCCCAGGCAGATCATGCACTTAATGTGGCTGTCCTTGTGTGGTATCTGTGTGCTGCAGGACAAGCACTTTTTCTTAGATGAAGACATAGCTGAGAATGAGAATTTGTTGAAAAAAGCCAATGGAATAAATCCGGCACAAGAACCAACACGATGATCGCTAACAGAAGTTTGCAATGTGACTGACAAGGCGACAGCAGGAAAGAACTGGAGGGCGGGCGTGAGGACCGTCCACCATATACGGTCACACTGATGTCAGTCACGTGACATCGGGTGGGCAGTCCCATCAGGTATTGCTAGAAAAGTCTGCCGTGCGACCCAGACGCCAGGTGGCGCTAGTCCTATATGTGATGACCTACTGAAGGAACCCTCTGGAAGCTAGATCTTCATCTTTGGAATCTTTATTTTTTGGCTGGGATCTGGAGTGTTTCTCAGCTCTTCTGCTTTTATTATTAGTACTTTTGGATGGTCCCTCATCGGAACCCTTTGATTTATCCTCAACCATAATAATCAAAGGTTTGTCTGCTATGTTTGCCAATTGTAAGCAAAGCAAACCAGTCCTGGACCTACATATTGAGTGCAGGTTTCTGTGAAAATGCCACCAGACAGTCCTGCCCCAGTTAATTAACTATACTAGTGCCAGTCTTAATAGAAACCCAGTAATACTGGTCAACTGCACACAGGTGGCTGCTGGACCCTTACAGACAATCCTGTGACAGATGATACCAAGGTCCAGTATATAATTTAGGATTTCTCGTAATTGCCAATCTAGAGAGAAAACCCGCAGGCACAGTTTAGATTTGAATTCTACTGCAGGTGTCTCGTAGTAAAACCCACGAGGTCAGAGGTAAAAAAACAAGGCAACTGTCCCTAATTCGACAGTTTCCACAAGAATTTGCCCAAAAAAGAAGGGAACCGTCAAAATTAAGCACCCACGATAAAACTGTTTAAAATGAACAGTCGCTGTAAAAATAAAGTCAAAATAGCACGGTCGCACTAAAATTAAAAAAAATTAGCGTGCCGCTAATGAAAATGTTAAACTTTCACTCAGCACGCTATTAGAATTGAAATATGAGGAAAACTTTACCCAGATAAATACTAGGAGGCTGTCAACAAGAAAAGTTGAGAGGCACCCAGGGGCAATGTTGCTCAGTCCAGCGGAGAAAAAATTCGGAAGCCTTCAGCAGCTCTTACTCACCTCACTCCCCTTCCTGTTGGCTATAGCCCTAAGCTCATTTAAATTTCTCTTAAAAGCACACCTCAAGGGCAGTTGCACCTACCCAGCTAACTGCTAAAGTTACTGATGCTAAAGGACTCCTGGGGTAAGAAAAAAAAAAAATTACTCACCTTAGTAATTATGTTTCTTCTAATGGAGTCTTGCTGTATTCTGACTATTGTAGTTAGCCCCAGCACTCAAACTGCCCCGGAGAGAAGAGGGTTAATTTTCTATGCAGAGCATAGAACGTTGAGCTCGAGCTCGGTTCAAACCTCTGTCTGCTGCACTTAGAAGCACAACTGTCAGACTCTTACGAGCCAATACCAACTACTATGTGGAAATTGTAACATTTTTACTAGCCAAATGGCAACCAAATATTTTGGATCCTCAAAAGACTCAAGTCAAGAAATCCAAAAATAAAACCCAGGTAGTGAACAACTTAAGACTGTTAAACTAATAATATAACCCACTCCCCCACTCTAAAAGGAGGGAGTGCCCAAATGCACCTGCCAGCCCACTTCCCAAAAACAGGTTCTGAAAGGGGAGACAGGGAGGGAGGGAGGTCAGAATACAGCAAGACTCCATTAGAAGAAACATAATTACTAAGGTGAGTAATTTTTTCATCAAACCACATGAAGTCTTGCTGTATTCTGACTATTGCAGACTACCAAGCAGTACCTCCATGGAGGACGGAATTGAACTTACATTGGGAATAGGCTCTGCAGTACTGCTGTACCAAACCGAGCATCACTCCTAGCCTGGATATCCAGGGAATAATGTTTGCTAAATGCATGGACTGTTTCCAGGTGGCTGCTTTACATATCTCTAGCAAAGAAATATCCCTGGCCGTAGCCAGGGAAGCAGCTGTACCTCTAGTCGAATGAGCCCTCAGACCTGAGGGAGGTATTTTGCCTAGTTTCTCATAGCAGAATTGAATACAAGAGACAATCCACCTGGCAACAATTCTCTTAGTGTCAGGTTTGCCCTTCCCCATAAGTGAGAAACAACTGAAGGGAGTCAAACCTGTGAGCCTTAGTACACTCAATGTAGTAACCAAGGGCTCTTTTAACATCCAAACTATGTAAACTTCTTTCTCCTGAAGAAGAAGAAACAGTGAAGAACACAGGGAGACACAGATTGGTTCAGATGAAAATCTGAAACCACTTTAAGTAAAAACCTCCTGTTAGTTCTAAGGACCACCTTATCTCTATGGAATGAGAAAATCAGGCTCCACTGACAGAGCTTGCAATTCACCGATATGCCTTGCAGAGTTAACAGCTACCAGGAACACAGTTTTCCAAGTCAAGTACTTAAGCTCTGCAGAATACAAAGGCTCAAAAGGGGGTTGCATAAGCTGAGCAATGCAAACATTAAGATCCCAAGCAGGGGTAGGATCCCTAAAGGGGAGATTGGTATGAAGCAATCCCTTGAAAAATTTACAGAATACAGGGTGAGATGACAGTGAGGAAGGCTTTCCCACTGACAAAAGCAGAAACAGCTGACAAGTGTACTTTGAGAGTAGCTGGTCTGAGGCCTAGGCCATTAAGATGAACCACATAATCCGTAACTGTAGACAATTCAGCAGTGTCTGGGGATATATGCTTCTTGGAACACCAAATGCTGAATCTTTTCCACTTGGAGTTATAAGTTTTTCTGGTGGTAGGCTTTCGACAGGCTTTGAGAATGTCCAGAACCCCTTGGGACAGATGTAAATCTGCATACTCTTCAAGAGCCATGCCTTGAGATTGAGAGACCAAAGCTTTGGGTACCAAATCCTCCCCTAAGAGGAGGTTAACAAGATGTAATTCCTGGGAAGAGACGGGAAGATGGACTGCTAGGGACAGCAACAGGGGGTACCAAAGCTGCCTGGCCCAATCTGGAGCAATCAGAATCGCTTTGCAGGGTTCTGACCTTATCTTGACCAGAACCTTGAACAGTAGAGGAAAAAGAGGGAAGGCATATAGAAATGTCCCCTCCCAGTTCAAGATCAGAGCATCCAGAGGGACTGAGCCCAAGACTGGGGGTCTGCAACAAAACAGAGGAAGTTGGTGATTGTCTGGGGCTGCAAAGAGATCCATCTCTGGAGTGCCCCACCTTGAAAAAATCACTTTCAACACTGGAGGGTCCAGGGATCATTTGTGATGGCCCTGAGAGATCCTGCTCAATGCATCTGCTAGCACATTGTCCTTCACTAGAAGGTGGACTGCTATCAGAGAGGTCTGCAGAGAATAAGCTAGGGACCACAATTGCATGGCTTCCATGGACCGCGTGCCTCCCTGCTTGCTGATGTACCACATGGTGGTGGTGTTGTCTGTCCTGACCTGAACCACCTTGTTCTGCACTGACTGAGTGAAAGCTTGCAAGGCCAGAAACACTGTCCTGAGTTCCAAGAGATTGATACGAAGAAGGGATTCATGAGGGGACCACAGTCCCTGGGCTGCGAGAGCCCCCAGATGGGCTCCCCACCCCAATAGGGAAGCATCCGTGGTTAAGACCACAGAGTGAGACTTAGCGACGAATGGGACTCCTTGTCTGAGGTTGCCCTGATCTTGCCACCATTGGAGAGCCTGGATCAGAGTCTGAGTCACTGGAACTAGTTTGGTTAGATAATCTTTCTTCTGAGACCAAAAAGGCCTCAGGTGAAACTGAATGTCCCTCATCTGAAATCTTGCCCCTTGGACCACTGCTGCAGAAGCGGACATGTGGCCCAGAAGCTGAAGGAAGTGCCTTGCTGGCCAAGAGACCAGAAGATGGAATGAAGAAGCCAGCTCTACAATAGCCCTTGCCCTTTCCAGGGAAAGAAAAGCTCTTCTTTTGACTGTATCCAACTCTGCACCTATGAAGGTGAAGAGCTGCACAGGCTCGAGAACTGACTTGGGAAGACTGAGGAGGAATCCTAGGGAAGTGAACACTTGCTGAGTCACTAGCAGGTCTGACTTGACTTGGTCTGGGGACTGACCCACAATGAGCCAGTCGTCCAGGTATGGAAACATGAAAATATTCTTCCTTCTTAAAAAGGCCACTACTACTGCTAGGCATTTGTGAATATCCTGGAGCCATGTCAGGTCAAGAGCATAGCTCTGAACTGATAATGGCCTGAAGGCACTTCGAACCCAAGGTACTTTCTGTGGGAGCACCTGATGGGAATGTGAAAGTAGGCATCTTTTAAGTCCAGGGAGGCTATCCAGTCCCCTGGTCTTAAGAAAGGGAAGGATTATTCCCAGCGTCACCATTTTGAATTTTGGTTTTAAAAGATGCTTGCTCAGGTATCTTATGTCTAGGATGGGTCGCCACTTCCATCTTTTTTGTGGTAAGGAAGTACCTGGAATACAGACCTTTGCCCCTGTGCAATGCAGGAACTCTCTACAGCCTTTAGAGACAGTAGAGATAAAACCTCTGCCTCTAAGGCAATGGTTTCGGAGATGCTTGCAGGTGGAAAAGATCTGGCCCTCAACTTTGGAAATTTCTTGAAGCCGAGAACCAGCCCCTGGCTTACCACCTCTAGGACCCACTTGTCTGAGATAACAGACATCCAGTGCTGCATGAAGTAAGCCAGTCTGCCTCTTACAGGAACGAGGGAGTTGACACGGGGCAGACTCATCATGGTGTCTTCATGGCAGAAGCCCTAGGTTGAGGGGTGGATGCAGCCCTGCACATCCCCTTCTGCCTCTCCCTCTGAAGAACCCCCCTTTGAGGAAAAGGAGAAGAGGCCTATGTTTGGTAGAAAGGCCTATGAAAAGGCCTGCCCCTAGCTTGCTGCCTTTGAGGAGTTGCCTGTCTTTCCATGGCCTGTGCACTCCTATAGGTGGTCCTATACTCATCCATCTTTTTCATGTAATTCTCTGTCTGCTCCCCAAACAGAGAATTACCCACCACAAGGAAATCCATGGCCTTAGCCTGGGTGTCCTGTGAGAGACTAGTACATTTGAGCCAAGCCATTCTCCAAAGAACCACAGATGTAGCCATGACTCTAGATGACATCATTGGAGTCCACAGCAGCATGGAACTGTACCTTAGATGCCTCAATCCCATCAGCAGCCACCCCCTCCAGCTCCGAGGCTAGCTGTGGGAAGGTCTGCTTAGCCAGTGCCAGTACAGTGTCCCACCTGAACTTCTGGTACCTGGCTGCATAGGTCATATAATTAGCCTGCCTGAGTCCCAAGGCGGATGCCATGTACTGTTTCTTTGCCATGGCATCTAGCTTCCTAGAGTCTTTATCTGGAGGTGTGTGAAACCAAGGGTATATTAGCGTTATCACAGGCTGCAGCCTGCACAACCCCAACATGGCTGCATTGTTGATACAAGCACTCTGTACCTGAACCTGATAAAGTGTACTTTTTGTCCATCCTTCTGGTCGACAGGAGGTACAGAATTTGGAGTTTTTAAAATCTTGTGTGTCTATTTCCCCAAAAGACATATGGAGGGGAATAGACAGTCTCTTGGACTCTAGGATGTCCATCATCTTCACATAATCAGGTTCCTCTTGTTCCTCCACAGGGAGATGGAGGGTTTCTGCCACTTTCCTGTAAAACATGTTGTGGGAAGGGGACTCAGAAAGCCTAGGAGGGGAAACACCAGAAGGCCTGTCTGGGGAAATGTCCAATATGTTCATCCAGACCTTCCCCACCATCGTCATCATTATCATCATAATCTTCATCCAACTCCAAATCCGGCTCATAAAAATCTTCAGAGGCATAAACTTGAACTGGAGGAACTGAGCGCATGCCAGAAGGCACCAGATCAGACGGAACTGGGCGAAGCAATTCTACAATCCTTATCGCTCTGGCAATCTCTTTGGCAGTCGGAAAATGGGTCTCTGGACCCGAACCAGATGATTTTTCTTTTCTTTGTCTTTTTGTAGGAACCGATCCCTCAGGATCGGCGCTCCTTTTGCCCTAATAAGTATTGTCCTGGTCAGAGGGCACTCCCTCAGGTTCGGTCGGAACTGAACCAGGCTGGCCATCCAGGTCAGCGGACTTCACGGCCTCCTTATCCCTAAGCCTACCTGATTTTTTCCCCAGGGTAGACTTGGGGACATTTTTACAGATTTGGCACTCTGAATCAAGATGGTCAAACCCCAGACAATAAACACAGGTGGTGTGGGGATTAGCCTTAGCAAAGACCTCCCCACACACACTGAAGTGTTGAAACCCAGTGGGCCTGGTTTTTCTTTTGGGTTTCTCAGACATAGCCATCCTAACCACAAACTTACCCTTTTCATAGCAAACAACCAGGCAAGACACCCTTACCGGTTTCTAACCGTGTCACTGGCATTGTGAAAAAACACAAGAAAAAGCGTTTTTTTTTTTTTTTTTTAAACCGATAAGGACCGGTAACCACACTCTAAGATAGGAAACAGAATATGTAATTCACTAAATGGCTGGTGCAGCCGAACCGGTCGAAAATCAATTTACAATTTCCACAAGTTTACTATGTCAAGTTCACTACCTAGTACTTACTGTACCACAGACAGACATCTGAATCGAAACTTGCGAAAAAACACTCTGTAAAACCGAAACCTTCCCTCGATCAACAATCACCTCCCTTTCAGCCGATTGGGTTCCATTCACCACTACCCTCTGTTTACTGTCCCTTAACAAGTTTCCACTGACTTAACAGACTTTCGAACTGCGAGCAAAGGAGAAATCTCCGGAGCGACCGTTCAGTTAGGCGGAGTAAAGAATCTGACAGCTCTGCTTCTAAGTGCAGCAGACAGAGGTTTGAACCGAGCTCGAGCTCAACGTTCTATGCTCTGCACAGAAAATTAACCCTCTTCTCTCCAGGGCAGTTAGAGGGCTGGGGTTAACTGCAATAGTCAGAATACAGCAAGACTTCATGTGGTTTGAAGGCTTTCTTTCCTGGGGTTCCTTCTGGGTGGAAATAATGGAGTCCAAGGTGGCATTGGACTTCTCGATACGCTGGAGATGACCTTCGACTCCTGGACCGAACAAGTCGGTACACTGGAAATGAACGTCCACCAGTTTGTGCTGGGTATCTGCCGTAAAGGCAGACTCCCAGCCAAGCCCTGTGACGCATGGCAACTGTGGCCGCCACTGAACAGGCACAAAAATCCTCGATGTCCAGAATCATCTGGAGTTGCTGTTTAGCAACAACCCAACCCTGGTCATGGACCTGCTTGACCGTGGTCTGAAGGTCCGCAGGGAGATGAGGAAGCACCTCATCCAGAGAGCCCAAGAGGGCATGGGAGAAGTGTGCCATAAGGACAGTCAAGCTCGCCTGTCGGAGACCAAGCGAGGAGGCAGCATAGACCTTTCTGGCCAAATGGTCTAACTTCTTGGACTTTTTGTCCCAAGGTCTATCCGTGTCTCCCGAGCACCAAAACACAAACTGTCACCAACCCCTCAGTCGAGGGGTGTTGTGTGAACCCCGAAAAGGAGCAAATGGGAACCACATACTTGCAGGCCATCCGGGCTTAAGGCACAGGGCAGGAGACTGGGTGCTGCCAAAGCTCCAAGGCTGGGCCAACTCCTTGGACGGAGAATCCCCTTTTCCGAGAATATCAGTTAGGGGATATGCAGCCCGTTTTTCAACAGGCTCCAAGGGCATTCCCGTTGATTCAGAGATGAGACAGAGGATACCCAGGAAGGAAGTGCGACCCTCCTCCGTCAAGAGACTAATGGAATAACCGTCACATAGATGCGAATTCAGGTCTGAATCCTCAGACTTCAAGTCTGGACAGAGCGACCGACCACTAGTGTCATTTTCGACCCGCCACGGACAGTCGGGAGTGAGGGAGGCAGACAGCCTGTGCTGGAGGCCCCGAACGGGGTAAGACTCCTTGGCAGGAGCCCTAGAAGGAGGCTGCTTAGGTGGCATCCACCAAAATAGGTGGGGAGGCCGGATTCAGCCGACTCTGGAGGGTCTTCACTGGTTCCACGGGCGGATGGGCAGTGTCGACCGGCTCTGGAGGAGTCTGCATTGGCCTAGAAGGCAACAGCCAAGTGATGGCTGGAATGGAAGCAGAGGTTGACTTTGGATCGGACAGCATGAGCTGTTGCCACATAAGATCCTCATAGCGTCGATGCAGTTTGTGTCAAAGTCTCTCATCTGAGGATGACTAATGGCAAAGTTGCAGCTTCTTGGAGCACCGCTTGCGAGGCTTCCTCGGCCTGTTGGTCGAGGGCGTCCAAGACCTCAACAGTCAGGGGGAGGGAGACTGGCGGGTGCTCGGAAGGGCCGGGGAGAAACTACGGCTCCTCCAGGTCAAGGACAGAGACCACAGGTGGAGTCCCAGTGGGCTGGGTGGTCTTCTCCATGACCAGCAGGGCATGGAGTCCTAAACAAAGAATTGTCAGCCTCAGTCGACAACAGGTAGACGGGGTCGGTTACTATTTTGACCTGGTCGTTCTGCGTCTGAGCCGGCTGGCCTCATGGGGTACCATGAAGCCAGTGAGCGAGATCACAATTTCAACCGGTGTCGATATGGGAGACTCCTAGGGCCGAGATCTCTCTGTCCCAAGAGCATCGGCGATGCGACGAATAGTCTCTCGATCCTTTATCCTTTTTATGGTGTGCGAACTGGACGGGCCCTCTCCTTTTGTCGGGAGAGACTGGCACATCTCCTTGAAGGATCCGGAGAAGAAAGAGCCCAGTTTGAGCAGAACAAAGACCAAGACTGAAGAGGACTGGGCTGCAGCACGAGCCTCCTCCTCCAAGGCCTTCATTTGTTCCAGTTGGTCGGCAGATCCCACAGCAGTGGAGATCACATGAAGGGCGTCTTTGGATTTGACCAGCAGGTGCTGTTTTTCTGGTCGTCCGAGTTGCAAACGTGTGAGGCGATCGTCCAAAACTGCAGGATGGAAAGTATTTAAAAAAAAAAATTGCAGGCTAGTCATACGCATGGCCCAGGCAGTAAATGCACATGGCGTGCAGGTCAGTACAGGACATCTGCCTGCGGGGACACCGGAAAAACCCGAGCAAGGACTTGTCCTCCTCCATCGTGGTCGCTATCACGAATTTACATGGAGAAACATTAACGAGTTTAATTTTCGGTAATACATCTGAAGAATTAAGCGCCGGGGCCTACTCAACGAGGAAGTGGCAAGGTGGGAACCTGAATCTTCCAGCAGAAAGGAAGATTGGGCATGAAGAAACAGAGCCAAGGCATATACCACCCGGGTGGGTGAGAGGAGCCAGCTTTTAAACCATCCCGCAAGATTTAAAGGGAACAGGGATACGCCAAACAGTGTGGATAAAACATCATATCCACGATCCTAGAAAGGAAGGATACTCATCCGAAAAAAGGCAGTTGAACTGCAGTGACCATCTCGTGAGGTCCGACATGCACAAGTCGACTGAGGGAAAGAACTGGAAGGTGGACGCAGCAACCGCCCTCTATAGTGTCACGCTGACGTCCATCACGTGACACTGGGTAGGCAGTCCCCCCCCCACCACCAGATACTGCTAGCTAAAGTTTGTGTGGTCCTGATGCCAGGGGGGCGCAGTCCTCAAGGTTACCACCTACTGCAAGAGCCCTTTTGAAGATCTGTACACCATATTCAAGGTGATGTCTTACCAGGGTCTTGTACAGTGGAATGATTACCTCCCTCCTTCGGCTTGTGATTCCCCTTCCAATACACCCCAACATCCCACTGGCCTTTCCCACCACCTTTGCCACCTGTCTAGCAGCCTTCAAGTCATCATCTGTAATTATGATCCCCACCCCCAAGTCCCTCTCCTCCTCAGTTACTAACACAGCAGTTTCACCCCCCTCCAACCTGTAGCTTGCCCCAGGGTTTCTACTCCCCACATGCATGATTTTTCACTTCTTTGCATTAAACCTTATCTGCCATGCCCCTGACCATCTCTCCAGCAGTTCCAGGTCTTTTCTCATCCTTTCCACCCCCTCCGGAGTATCCATCCTGCTGCAGATCTTGGTGTCTTCCACAAACTGGCAGAGCTTTCCCTCAAGCCCATCTGCAATGCCATTGATTAATACATTGATCCCCTTAGGTACCCCACTGGGCACCTCCCTTTCAGCCGATTGGGTTCCATTCACCACTACCCTCGGTTTACTGTCCCTTAACCAGTTTCCAATCCAGTTCACACCTTGCATCACAACCCCTGGCTGCCGAGCTTGCTGACCAGTCTCCTACGTGGGACCGTATCAAAGGCTTTGCTGAAACAGAAGTAGGCAATATCTACACCCCCCCCCAACCCGGTCTACTGCCTTTGACACCCAAAGAAATCAGATTAGTTTGACAGGATCATCCTGCAGAGAACCCATGTTGCCTGGGATCCACAGTCCATTGGCTTCCAGGTGTTAGCATTATTCTTTCCTTAAGGAGTGCCTCCATTATCTTTCCGACTACAGAGATTAGACTTGTTTTTTGCTATATAAGCTTTAAATAAGTTTTGTTTCTGCGTCCCTCTCAGGGGTTGTGGGTGTGCGCCAGACACCTGTAAGTACTAAACATTCAGTGTGTTTCTAGAGCACCACGTTCTTTGTGCACACTTCTTGGTGTTGTGCAAGAGATTAGACTAACTAGTCTGTAGTTCCCCGCTTCTTTACTACTGCTCGTGAAGAGGGACGTCTGCCCTTCTCCAGTACTCTGGGACCACTCCAGTGTTTAAGGACTCACTGAACAGGGCTGCCAGTTCGGTCCTCAGTTTCTTTAGGACCCTGGGATGTATGCCATCTGGACCCATGGCATTTTCCACCTTTTACTTCACCAGTTCTTCTAGGACCCTCTCTGTGAATGGACTGGTGTTTATCTCCTTATCCTTAGCTCCTCGCTGCAGGCCCTGCCCATCCCCTTATACAGTGAAGACTGAACAGAAATATTTGTTCAGGATCCCCCCCTTTGCCTTCCTTCTCTTGCTAATGTACCTGAAGAATGTCTTGTGTCCTTTTAACCAACTGAGCTATTCTCAGTTTGTGCTTTAGCGCTCCTCACTGCCTTCCCCATCTCTCTCAGACACTGCTGATACACTTCCTTGCCCTCATCCCTTTGTGTCTCCTTATACTTCTTGAAGGCTAGCCTCTTGGCTTACTTTTTCTGGCCCCCAAAGACCTTTTACTCTTGTCTATTGACCCAATGCATGGTTTTATTACCTCCGCTATAGTGGTTTCTTGCTGGAGACAGGCTTGGAGTTGTACCATACTAAAAGGGAGACCAGAACCCCAACCAGACCAACAGGAGAGGTGGTAGTTCCAAACAGAAAAGCCCATTTAGAAGGGTACAGAAAGGAGACCAAGCATGCAGTAACAGGTACATCTTCCAAAGTATGCTGCTTGAAATACAAAAGGGGAAGGTGGGTGGGTCAGCTGTGGCTCTATGAAATTGATTTTCCAGTATCTATTGTTCCTGGTAACCAGCCTATTTTCTTCCAGGACATGTCTCCATAGAGCCACACCTCTGGAATGATACCCACGCAGTACAAACTGCAGAGAGAGAGCGAACAGCTGGGACACAGGCAAGCCTCATTACTATACGGCATGAAGGATGGCAAGGACCAGGACAACCCATCTATGGGACACCAGATCCAGGCTGTAGTGTTCAGTGAAAGTATGGACAGAATTACATGTAGTGACAAAGCATGCATACATCAGCTGCCGAACCTGAACGAAAACAAGCCACAGATGTGGCCAGGCCATGGGTGGCATGACAGAATCAGGAAGCTCATTACCATTCTTCAGGAACAAAAAAAAAATCTAAGGTGCCAACCACTACTAAAGGCACTGCTTAAAAGATAGGGGCACCGCCATCCCAAGGGCAAATAAAACAAAAAGAATATGACTTTCCACAGTCCTACATGCAGTCCATACAGACTTGCAAGGCTCTATGGACATCAAGGAGCCTGTGTAAAAGATTTCAGAACCAAGTTAAAGTCCCAACACAAGAATCAGGACACCTCCAACTGGACCATGTGGTCTTGAGCATGAAGGCAGAAATGGCCAAAATATGCACCTTCTTAGAGGACTATTTTGTTTTTGGGGGGCAGAGTCTAATACAGGGTTGTATGGGTGGTCAATTTGGCCATTAGCTTTTAAAATCCAGTAGCCAAATCATTCTGAGTGGCCATCATACTTAAGGTCCAAAATATCACAGTGGAGAGGAAGTCAGTCAGCTGGTGACTCAAAATCTGGTAGCCAATGTCCCACCGTGGTCTAACAGGGGGACAGTAGGTAGTCCTGGACACTGCTCCAGAAAGGAAAAGGTCCTCTAGTTAGAGGTACACAAAACACAGATATTTCCATTTCAGGGAATAAGTGTGCTGTGCAGAAAAGCTTATGAGCTGGCAGCAGGTAGTCTGAAACTTCCTGGGAAATTCACAAGCAGGTCTGTTCTACGCCATGCCCTCAGGAGCCAGATGTGAAGAGCCACAAGTATAGTGAGTCTCTGTCTGAAGCTTGACCAATACCCGCTGAATCAGAGGTATTCTAGGAAAGGCATACAGAAACCTCTCATTCCAGGAATGTGGCAACCCCTCTTCCAGGTCCAAGCACAAAAAATAGAGAGTTTTTTTTATTCTGTGGGGAAGCCAAAAAAAAATATATATATATCTATATATATATATCTATATATATCTATATATATATCTATATATCTATATATATCTATATCTATATCTATATCTATCTATATCTATATCTATATCTATCTATATCTATATCTATCTATATATCTATCTATCTATATCTATATCTATCTATATATCTATCTATCTATATCTATATCTATATCTATATCTATATCTATCTATATCTATATCTATATCTATATCTATATATATCTATATATATATCTATATATATATATATATATAGGCATTCAGATAGCCAGGCAGTGATGTGGGGGTGATTTATAAATCCTATGCCAGTTACCAACAAAGCGGTCTGCGCCTTACCGTCATGGAGAGAAGTCGGTAGGAATCTGAACTGGAAGGGAAACTTGGTTTCTGCAGGGATGCCCAGAAGATTCAAGTTCTCCTGATGGTAGTTTATCCCACAAAGGCGAAAAGGAGACTACCTACCAAGGAGGTTAACATGTTCAGAGAAAAGCAGAGTGCAATACTACCAACCAGGCACCCTTCATTTTCTGCAGGAAAGTTGCCAACGCGTCTTCTCATGGCCTGAATACAAGCCCTGGCAAATGGCACAGGATGCGAAAAGCTTATACAGCAAGCAAAGCATGCCAACTGTCTTTAAATACCTTTTCACTGCACCAACAGATGCAAAAGAGTGGGGACTTCTTTAAGTAACCAATGCCAGCATGCAATAAGAAAAAAAAAGCTACTATAACCACAGAAATCGATGAAGGCATTCTCCTCGATCTGAAGAAAGTCCTACAGTGGGAGAAAAACCTGAGGTGGTATGGGGACACCCACGTTATACGTGGCACTGATGTGGGCCCCTGCTAAGCAAACGTTTCCAAGTGTTCTTGACCCAGAAAGCTTATGGTTCCATAGGTGCAGCTCTATGGAGGGAGATGTCCTCAAGTAAGACCCTGGATTCAAAGGTTTGGCAGACTACTGGTATAACATTTCATGCACTGGCTAAACCAGATGTGGACATCTCCATATTGCAATCTGCACCTGTTCAACAAACAGAAAAAATTGTTACTCACCTGTAACAGTAGTTCTAGGAGTGGTATATGTTGTTCATCCACACTAACTGGCATGTTCTTTCCCCTTTAAGATTTGCCAGAAGGTCTTCAAGCTGGCTCCTCCCACCCACACGGGTGGTATGACCCTCAGCTCCACCCCATGATGCCAGATCTTGCCTGCTGGAAGCTAGGTGTGCATGTCGAAGCCGGGGAGGTCACGTGGATTCGTGTGGCTGAACATATACCACTCCTAGAACTACTGTTGCAGGTGAGTAACCAGTTTTTTCTAGGATCGTTGATATGCTGTTCATCCAAACTAATTGGCAGACTCCTAGCAGTTCTCCGGGAAGAGGGAGGCAAGGTGCACATCCCCTACTTTGGGAACAGAGACTGGAGAACTGAGGCACTAAAACCAGCATCCCGGCGTGACTCAAGGTCAATTTGGTAATGGGTAATGAAGGTGTTTGCTGTCTTTCAGGTAGCAGCCCTGCAGATACCCTGGATAGGGACATCCCTAGAAGCAGCCACCAACACAACAGTATGGCAGGTAGAGTGAGCCCTTAGCCCTACAGGCGGCTCCGTACCAACCAAACTATAGCAGTGATCAATGCAAGATGTAGTCCATCTGCCACTGGCAAACCTCTCCGTGACCTTCGGCCATCCGCTCCTTATTAAAGAGTGTTCGGCTCAGGTCCAGAGTATGGAGCCTGTACTCTGCCTCCGAGGTGTAGTTCGGGTAGAACACACAGGCAGAGTTAATACCTGGTTAAGGTGAAACTCAAACACCACCTTCGGAAGGAACTTCAGGTTGGGGTGCAGGACAACGATGTCCCTGTGGAAGGCCAGGTAAGGAGACTCCACTGAGTGTGCCTGGAGCTCCCCAGTTCTCCTGGCTGACGCGATGGCCACCAGAAAGGCAATCTTCTATAACAGATGTGACACCTCACACCTGTGCATTGGTTCGAATGGCTTTCCCGTGAGTTTTGCCAAAACCAGCAGCAGATCCCACAGAGGTGGAGGCTCGCACACCAGAGGGGATATGTGATAAGAGGCCCTTGAAAAAGTGCCAGACCACCATATCCCATGCCGTCTGCTGACTGGCCCGCACCCAGTAAGTGGAGGTGGCTGCCAGGTGCACCTTAAGGGTAGTCATCCGGAGACCTCCGTTGGAGAGGGACCAAAGGTAGTTATTTGCTTTTGTTGACCAGGTGGGTACACTAGACATAGGAATGCCTATTTTAGTTGAGGATACTGGCCACAGGACAGGAACTAGGGTCTAGGCCCTTGTCCTGACACCAAATGGAAAATCTTTTCCACCTGAAGACATAGCACCTCCAACTACACTGAGGACATCGTTGAAAAGACCCAAAGCCTGGAACTCTAGCCGCTCAGGAAACAGGCTGTCAGGTGCAGGGATTGAAGGTCCAGATGGAATACCTTCCCGACTGACAGATATCAGGTCCAGGTGTCCTGGAAGATACCACGGGAGCCTGTCGCTAAAGCTGAGGAGATCTGGACACCAGAACTGGCGTGGCCAATCTGGGGCTACTAGGATCACCTGTGCCTTGTCCCTCCTCACCTCAAGAAGCACCTTGTGGATCAAGGGAAATTGAGGAAGGTGTATAAGAGGCCTGGGGACCACGACCTCTTAAAGGCATCCCCCTGCGGCAAGCCCTACTTTGGGGGGGAAGCTGGCATGAAACAGCCTCAGATTTGTGTTCTCCTTGGAGGCGAACAAGTCCACCTGAGAGGTGCCCCACTAGGAGAACAGGCTGCTAACTACCTCTGGTTGAAGAGACCACTCATGGGACACCTCGCCTACATGGCTGAGGGTATCTGCCAGTTGGTTCGAGGCTCCTGCCACATGGATGGCTAGGAGATCTGCCTCCTGTAGGCTCACGAGGGTCCAGATGCGGAGTGCTTACCTGCTCAGAAACCGGGAATGCGTGCCACCCTGTGTTGAGATAGTGCATGGTCGTATTGTCCGTCTGGACCTGGACCACTTGATCCCGCAGAAACTGAGCTAATGCAGTCAGGCCAGCCGGACTGATCGGAGCTCCAGCAGGCTGATATGGCATCAAGACTCCTCGGGGTTCCAGAGCCCATGGACTCTGTGGTTCCCCATGTGGGCTCCCCAGCCCAAGAGAGGCATCGGTCGTGAGAATGACCATCGGCTCGGAGCGGACAAACAGGATCCCTCCCTACAGATATGTTCCCGGATGGTCCACCACTGGAAGGCATCCCAAAGCCTCTGGGTTACTGTGACCAGCTCTGGGACCACTGACTGGCCAAGCCCCATTGAATGGGACGCATTCGCCACCAAGCCCAATGGACCACGGTGGTGCAGGCCACCATGTAACCTAGGAGATGCAGGAAGTCCTGGGGAGGGTGCAACTGCCCAACCAGAAATTACTAGGAAAAGGAGGAAAGAACCTCCGCCCTGTCTGCCGGGAGCCAGGCTCTGGCTCAGCAAGAGCCATCTCTGCCCCGATGAAGCAGATCACCTGCGAGGGCACGAGTTCTGACTTTGCTTCATTGATTAGGAGGCCAAGCTCGAAACAGGTCTTGAGGGCCAGGTCCTTGGACCTCTCCACCTCCAATCTGGAGGGACCCACTGAGCTAATCATCGAGGTAAGGTTACACCCTGACCCCTCAATGCCAAAGATGGTCTGCCACCACTGCAATGCATTTGGTGAAGACCCTAGGGGCTGATTACAGCCCGAGCGGCATATTTGGAACTCGTGAGAGGTTCCCTCAATCGAGCAGAGGAACCTTCGGGTGTGACTGACGGATCGGGACGGAAGAATGCGTCCGACCATCCAGGCAGTAGAACCAGACGTTTTGCTCGAGGATGGTATGATCTGGCACAGAGTTATCATCCAAAGGTGCATTACCGAGATACTAGGTTCAGGTTGTGCAGATCCAGAATGGGTGCCAACCCCATCCATTCAAATCCAGGAAGTGCTTGGAAATGAACCCTGGGTCGAGCTACAAAATCGGTCACTTGGGCCACTACCTCCTTGAGGAAGAGTTGGATATGTCTTCTCTCAGAGCCAACCGAGTGTGGACTGATACCCTTTCCTTGCGTGGGGGCACGGGCTCGGCTTGGCGGGTACTGCTCGAACTCTAGAGGCAGTCCTTGACCAACCACTTCCAACACCCACCTGTCTGTGGTAACAACGGGCCAGGTGGAAAGGAAATGGCGAAACCGGCCCCGCACAGGAGGACCCAGAGTGGTCATGACAGGTATGGAGCTGATCACCCCCATCCCATCATTGAGCAGGCCTGGAAGGAGGAGAATCCAGAAGCAGGACCCTTCCCTCCCAGTTTGCGCAACTGAGTGCCTGACTTTGGCAGAGGGCGCCAAGACTTTGCCTACTGCTGCTGTCCAAACAAACTGGGGCTGCTTGGCCTCAGGGGTGAAATGGCTTCCTCTTCTGCGTCTTGGAACCTTTGGACTCCGCAGCATCTGCCCAAAAGGAATCCCATGTGGTACTGGATTTCCCGATACATTCAAAGTGACCGTCCACTCCTGGACTGAACAGTCTTTGCCCAGGAAAGGGACATCTGCCAATTTGTGTGGCTATCCTCCATGAAAGCCGTGCCCTGCAGCGCATGGTAACCGTGGCTGCAACAGAATGGGCACAGGAATCCCCGATGTCCAGGGCCTTTTGGAGCCGTTGTCTGGCAACAGCCTGGCCCTGCTTGACCATGGTCTGAAGGTCCGCGGGAAGGTGAGGAAGCATCTCATCTAAGGAGCCCAGTAGGGCATGGGAGAAGTGTGCCATGATTACAGCCGAGCTCACGTGACGGAGACCCAGAGATGAGCCAGCATAGACCTTTCGGGAGGAGTGATCCAACTTCTTGGATTCTTTGTCCAGTGGTCTACTGAGTTTCCCCCTAGTTCCCAATCCGTCTGAACACACTGTCAGTGGGTATTCCATCAGTTTTTCAACGGGCTCCAGCTTCAACCCCGTAGATTGAGAGGCGGCAGAGGATGCCCATAAAGGAGATGAGCCCCTCCTCGGCAGGTAAGACTCATGGCATCATCGTCCTGAGAATGAGATACCAAATCAGAGATGGACTCCAAGGAGTCAGGATACAGCGGTCTGCTGCTAAAGTCACTGCGAACCTGCCACAGGCAGTCGGGAGTCAGAGTAATGGACAGCCTGTATGGGAGGAATGAGGCAGGCAGAGACTCGGGCGCCCCCAAAGGAGGGCTATTTTCGCAGCCGTTACACTGGGATAGGTGGAGAGACTGGCCTTGGCCGAGGTGGGGGTGACGCCACTGACTCCCGAGCTGAGGGGAACGACAACAGACTCCAGAGTGGTAGACTTCGGCCTGAATGGATACACCCAGGTAATTGCTGGGGTGGAAGGGACCACCTTCAGCCCAGTCCAGAACAAGCTGCTGCCACAGCATGTCTCATGGCTGCTAGCCAACTAGCGTGAGCCTCCCCTCATCAGAGGAGGAAGAAGGATGAATGGCGACAGTGCCACTTATCTTGATTTCGTTGGCCTTTTGGTCAGGAAGTCCCAGCCTGGACGTTGACCGTCCCTCTCAAAAGGACGAGACCGTCTGGGAGACCCCACCAGGGACACTCTGAGAAGGCGGGGAGAACTCCGGTTCTTCCGGGTCAGGAACAACCACTGCCCGGGGCTTCTCAGCTGGCTGGGTCACCTCATCAGCAAGGTCCGAAAGGACTGGAGTCCTAGATAAGGAGTTGTCTGCCTCTTCTGTCAACGATGGGCCGAGGATGATCTCGACTGGATCGTCGTCCAGCGTTTGGGCTGGCTGACCAGACGGAGGCACCGTGAGGTCGGCAGAAGAGGCCATAACTTCAGCGGCGGAGGCCACAACTTCGACCAAAGTCGAAAGAGGAGACTCCTGGGACCAAGATCTGTATCCCAAGAGCGATGTCGATGAGACAGGATCTCTCGGTTTCTTAGATTCCTTTTTGCGGGATCTGGAGATATGCGAGCCAGGGCCTTCCCCACGAGTGGGAAGGGAACCGACTAGCTCCCTGAAGGAACCTGAGAAAGAGGAGCCCAGTTTTAGAGGTACAAAAACTGAGGGCGAAGACGAGAACTCGGCAGCATGAGCTGCCTCCTCTTTGAAGGCCTTTGTCTGTTCCAACTGTTCCGCGGACCTGGTGGCCACAGAAATCGCACGGTAGCAATCCTTTGATTTGATCAGCGGGTGCAGTTTTTCCGGACGTCTGAGCTGGAGAAACACAAGGAGATCATCTAAAACATTTGGCTGGAAAGAGCGACATGGGTTGCAGGCCTGAGTGTCATGATAGAGATCCAGGCAGTACATGCACATGGCATGTGGGTCAGACAATTTTTGCCTGCAGGGACACCAGCGAAACCTGGGCGAGGACTTGTCCTCCATCGCAGTCACTAAAGCAAAGTAATTCGGAGAGATTCTGTGAATCTTGATCGGTAAAACAGTTTTGGAGCGCCAGGGCCTACTACACGCAAGAGCAAGAAGGAGGGAACCTGTATCTTCCAGCGGAAAGGAAGATCTGGCGTCATGGGGCGGAGCCGTGGGTTATACCACGTGGGTGGTTGGGAAGAGCCAGCTTGAAGACCTTCTGGGAAATCTTAAAGGGGAAAGGACATGCAAATTAGTGTAGATGAACAACATATCCACGATCCTAGAAAAGCATTTTCAGAACAAAAAGAGTAACCAATACAATGAACAAAAAAATTTTTTATTTATTTTCAAACATATACACACCGGAATAACAGAGGTATTTGCTTCAAATATGGAATGTTTAGGAAATATTTAAAATAAATAAAGATACAGGTCCACAAGTGCTTTTCTCAGCACCATTGTAAGGAAATGCCCTCGGTTTACTAAATCTGTTGGTGACAGAATTCTCCTGTCCTCCACCATTAAGTTTCCTTCCACCAAAAAGTGGTCAATAATATCTTGGAATACAAGTAAAAATAACAGCTAAGAGCCACAACAGTGCTCTGTAGGGTGCTTCAGCCAAGTGTGCTTGTTCGAATTATTATTCCCCACTATCGTCTCTTATTTCTTTAATAATAGATATTAAGTTCTGAAGTCCAAAGATATAACCCATGTCTTGGCCCTCGTGTCGCACACTGTCCTCACCATAGTATTTGCAAGTTGTATGTGCAAAGTCAATCATGCGGACGTCAACAGTACTAGAAGGCGGCGTATAGGCATATGCTCCTGCAGACTCATCCGCAGAGTCCTCAGAAAGGTCCTCAGAGTCTTCCTGGTCAGAATCCACAGCTACCTTCTGAATCTCCTTACCATCATAAATGATGAGTAAGGAGCTGGAATAGAAGCGGTAAGACTCCTGTTTTTCTAAAATGGTTTTGAGTTCAATTAGCTTCCTTAAGACAGGATCGAACAGTTCCCTGCGGAGGTACTTCCCATTGTGGAAGAACTGGTAAAGTGCTTCTTTAAATCCCTGTACAGAGAGCTTCCGCCCATGATATTTATTCATGAACATGAGCTGTCCAGAGTCTGCCTGGTAAACCTATGAAGGCAATGGGACAGAGGGAAAAGAAAAAAAAAAAAAAAGGTTAGAATCGGAATTCTGAACTGAATGCAGACAGTACCACTGAATACATTTACAAAGGAGTAAAATAAAGGGTGAATGTAGCAGAAGCTGCTCCCTTTTCTCAAGGATGGAATTTCCCCAATTTTGGCCCATTCCCCACCCAGACTATCACAGCAGAAAACAAAACTCCTCTGTTGTCTCCAGGAGTTGCACAAATCAACAGGCAGCCCATGCCCTCCTGTGAGCTTGGCACCTCACCTCTGGCATGTAATGTATTTAAAAAAAAAAAAAGGGGGGTACGGTTCATTTCCAATGCCTTGTTCCCATTAAACTGCTGCAACTGATCCGCTTTTCTTTTTTGTTTCATAATTTACTGTTAGATTTTCACAGAATCAAAATACATGGAAAAAAAAAATCTTGGTTCCACAAACATTTAACTGCACACCTCCCCGAGCATCAAAGCCTCTCTATCCCATCCCCAAATTCTTTGCAATCCACAAAAGCACCTCAGCTCAGGTGCCACGAATATTATCTGCCATAGTGACATTCTCACCTAGACTTCCAGTGAGAAAAACAGTAACAGAACCACCCTGCTAACCCCCAAAAGCCATAATTATCTACAAGCCTGCTAGTTGTTGCCATTAAGTAAAATGTAAAATGCAAAAGATTCAGGAAAACTTGGTGCAAACCTATACTGGCATCAGTGGCCTATTTTTTGGAAATCTGTTTCTGGTGTGTGTAGTACCAGGTCCTTCTCATGTCTACAGATTTTCAAAATCCATCCAACCCACTCCCCCTTTTTTTTTTTTTTTTTTTAAAATACTTGGGTTTACAAAGAGCTGCTCTCGAACACAAGACTAGGATGGTCACTGTTTGCAATCATGTTACAACATGCAGACTGCTGCTGACTCAGTATCACTTGGCCACTTCCGAGTAGACGGCAGCTTCAGAGACTTGTGAAATGAATCTTTAAAAGCAGCCCAAAAATAGATTAGATGACCAAAGAGAAATGCCTGCCATGCATGGCTTAATGCCTCACCCCCAGGAAGAATGGTGCCATCTACAATCCTAATGATCTCCCACGTCACAAGCAGACCATGGAAAACTGTAGTAAAGTAATCTAAGGCTAAGGCTTCACTACATCACAGGACACCCACTCTATAGAAAAAATATATAAACTGGAAAGAAAGGAGAAAAAAAAAAAAAACAGCCCTCTAAATTTGTAGACTACTATGCAATCCCTGTTCAGCAGGCGATTTCAGGGTACTCCCCCCTTACCCTTCCCGACAGAATTTCCCCATCCTTACAATTCACCTGAATAAGCAAACTTTAAAAACAGCTAGACAAAAGCCTATGGCAATTCAAAAATCGGTGGCTCGCACATGGGAATTTCCCCAACCACATTACATGGTTTCAAAAGCAGCTTCTGTGGTTTATCCAGTCAAATCCCACCGTTCTTCAGAATGCCTGAACTATTCATGACTTCAGAAATAAATGAGATTTTATTTAACATTTGCAGCTTATCAGAGTTTATACTATTGCACTGTATTTCACTGTCCCAAGCCTGTTACACCAATGCACAAACATGTAGAAATGTTTTGAGGACATCAAAATGCCACTTCACTCTCCAAGTGAGACACGGCAGGAAACTTTTGTATTTCTTCAAAATTCACATTACAGGGTTTATTTTAATGTGAAATACTGGTCAAGTATTGCATAGTGAACCATTAAAAAACACAATTTACTTTCACCTAAAACAATCGTATTTCACCTGGAAATCAGGGTTCACGCTTAACTTTAATTTACTAGCCAGGGCATAGTACAAACTAACTCAGGCCAGTGCAATTTCCCCCTAGATTGCCCACTGGGGATAGTACAAGAATAGATAAAACTCTCTCCCCCCTCATCCCAGCCCCACAACCCTCCCTGCCCACATCTCCTTAGCAAGTCACAAAAAGCTCAAAAGCATGCAAACAAAATCCTTAAAAAGGCACACCACTGATCTCTCCCTCCAGTGTCATTGCAAAGCGCTTCTGTGAGAAATTTCAGGTATTCAGACCCTGCGTTGAGACTGGTCTGATACTACAGGCGGCATACTTCATTGGACACCAGGGAGAACTTATGGGGCAGAGGAGAGGGTGCCGGTGCCACTGGACACCAGGGAGAACTTATAGGAAAGAGGAGATCAGGGTACTGCTAGACAGCAGTTAGGGCTTATGGGAAGGGGAACGGGAACCCCCCCCACCCCCAGTAATTACCATTACAGCCTGGGGCCAGTGTAAATGGGTACCACTTTCCCAGATGGACCAGTGCCGAGTATCTACTCTTCCCAGGTCATGCTTGATAAGGCGTTTTATGTCTAATGCTTTAACCTGGTAAACAAAACTAAATAACACATGTTTTTTGGAATGGGGTCAATACATACCTGCATACCACATACTCTGACCCTGATGACAGCAGACGTACTCTGCTGACACTTCCGGATCTGATTAGCTGCCTTCTCCTCAGATGCATCATCACCATGTTGCCGAGTCCCCATTTTGAGGTCCAATACACACGGCACCTCATATCGTGATGTTAAGTTTTCCAATAAAATAAATTCTGATTAGTTCTGGTTAAAGAAATAAGTTTCTTTGGGAGAGAAGATACATTAGTTAGAAAGTACATTTTTTGGGAGGGATACTTTCTGTAAAACAAGCAACACTGACTTGATTGATTGACAAATTGATTTGTCATATTAACTGCTTTCCCTTCCCCTTCTACTCCTGGCTTTATCTTTGCTTACGCTGCACTGCTACTCTATCAAATCACTCCTCCGCCCCCCATATCAGTTGTAGACTGTTTGTTCTAGCTGCCAAAATACTGTATATGTATTGCACACACCAGTCATCATGTTTCATTTATCAGTATGCAACCTGTAAGTCGCTTCCCTGTCTCATATCAATGTTTACCACCTGCGGTCACCCTATGTGGTACCCTTGTATGTATATCCAGCCTGTATCATGTAACGTGCATTTCATATATATACTGTTATTACCTATCTGTGTTTGTACTTTAAGTGTTTATGTCACAGGACCTCCTTGTGAATGAGCTTGCTCAACGGAGTTTTCCTGCAATAAACTTGAACTTGACTGAACACACATTTAGTACTGTGATAATACAGTATAAGTTGTGGTTATACACGATATTTTCTTTTAATAAATGTGATCCTATGCCAACTCAATGATATGCTTAACCAATGAGAGTACAACGGTCATGTTGCATAATGGCATCCCAAAAGCACTGTGTGCATTAAGCAGCAGGGGTCTTGCGACCTGAAAAGTCTGAAAAATTGAACAAGCACTTTGCACCTTTTTTTTTGCGAAAAGCAGAACTCAAGAAAAAATAAATCACAGAAATTTTTTTGCACTTTGCAAATCCAAACAAAGCAGTTAAAATAAACAGCCGACTCTTAAAATTGGGAACTAAAAAGTAATATTTGACATGTTTAACACACAAGCCTAATGGTCTACAGTGTGACATTCACATTTATCCCCATTAGTGAGGACAAGGCATTCATTAACAAATGTGTGGCTTTGACACCAAGTTTGGGCCTTATCCTGATATGCAAATACACACTGTGAATCCATCTCAACTCACTGTTTAGACCCTGTATGTACGCACACATTTGGACAGACACTAAATGGCGCCACTCCACACTGCTAGTCTTTCCCTTGTTTATTTCTGGAATGAGAAATACAAAGGCAAAAGTTGTTCTGGCAGCATTAAGGATGTGAGAGACTGTGAAGATCATATTCGTATGTAAACAAAAAGCTAAAACTGACTTAATAATGACCTCCCCCCAATCTGTTACAGTAAAACGGAGTAGTCCTAGACCCAGATTGTCACGATCACCCACCACTAAAATAAATTCAGCTACTATACAGTTTGAACTTTGCATGATCCCTGCTTTGCAGTCACTGTAGATAGCACAGTTAATATACTCCTCTCCCCAGTTGCTACATCAGCACAGTGGTAGTGCAACTGCTTGTGTCACTGAATACCCAGGTTCTGAAGTGAACCCAGAGTGGAGGTTCAGCCAGGGGGAAAAAGATGGGGCATCTTGTCAGCTCTCCTCCTCCTCCTCCTCCTCCTCCTAGTGGGGTGGGAGCAGGCACTCAATAATAAGATTCCTGGCAGTGGCCAGGAGTCCGTGCACCAGAGTGCCTCAGCAAGTGCCAGGGACTGGCGGAGCGTGACAGATGTCACTGCACATCCACATCACCAGGGAAATGGTAACAAAGGAAACCATCTTCGGGCCTGGATTAGCATAGTTTTCGCTCCCCTCCTTGCCTCCAGAGCGAGGGGCCCACTTTGGAGTTAAAGCTGATCTCCCAAGAGTCGGTGGGGGGGGCCTGGGAGACCACAAGGGCCAAGGAGTACATCCCCATAGGCTCAGGGAGCCATAACTCTAGTTATTTTTGCACAAAAATCAAAAGGATACTATATTGGTTTCGATGTTTAGCGTTCTCTTTCATGCGCTGCAACTGCTGCTGGCATTTCATAGTCCAGGGGTTATGTTTAATCTGAGAGCCAATGTTCCCCTTCTTCTCTATACTGTAACACAAGACTTCAGATTTCTTCAACCACTCCATTTCTTCATGGCTGCAACAGAAGTAAGTGAAGCAAAAAGTTACATCAAGCAGCAAAATACTAATACAGAATAACATTAAAGTCAATTTAGATTAATACTATTTGCAGGCTAGCACAATAGCTCCAAACTAGGTTGATCAGGTTATGGAATTAATCTGGTAACCAGCAAACAAAATTCCATCTTGCACATGAACTTGGTTACACAATATTCCGACATACCTCCCCAAATTTAAAGAAATTTCATTCTTTGAGGTAACATTTATGAAGTACCCCTCAGTCTGAAAGGCAATGACTTTTTTTTGTTATTGGGCTAGCTGGCAGCAGCAGTACAGAGACTTTTATTACACACAAGACCCTTTAAGCAGTGTGCCTATTTTCAAAGGGTCTAGAGTCAGGTTACATAGTAAGGTAACAGTAAGACAAGTACAATACCGTCAGTACATATCTACAAATACACAAGAAAACATATCCCTCCGTCTGCCCCATGCTGTTTTGTTTTGCTTTGTTCCTACTACACTGCCATCACTTTATAGAAACTTGGGAGGTCATGCATGGTGGCAGTGTACACGTAGGGCAGACTTTGAAATATTTATGGACTGCTGCCAGCTAAATGTTACAGACACAGAAATGTACCCCTTCCAGTCAATCTACATGCAGCAAGACCAATAACCCATGCACTGTCACTTGCCAACTGCACCCCAACCCTTGCACTATCTGACCATGGGGCTTCTGCCCCCTAAGGTTCCCTCTTACACGTGCACATGATTCCAGCATCTTATCCACCACACTGACTCCTCACGCATGTGCTCCTCCTCCGTTCCAATGTGCCGTAGAAGCACACAGACATCCTCTGACAATGCCCAGATGGGCTGCCACCTTTGTATAGCACCTAGCGCCTATGCTATGCTTTGTATTATCTGACCTGTTGAACATTAAACTTTTGTTCACTCTGTATTGCCGAAACGGTGCTTATATTACTCATTCTGTTTATGTCACAATCAATATTGTCCCGCCTTTGTTAATCGGTTTTTAATACACAAGACCCTTTATGGATCTGGTCTTGTGTGTGATCTGGATCATCTGCAACAGAGTAGATGATCCAGATGGGTTGGGCAGAATGAGAAGAGATCTGGATAAACTAGCAAAATGGTCAGAAGAGTGGCAACTGGGATTTAATGCAAAGAAGTGCAAAATCATGCACATAGGGAAGAGAAACCCTGAAGCCACTTATAGGCTGGGAGGGGAGTTGCTAGCAGTCACAAAGGAAGAAAGAGACTTGGGCATCATCATCACTGATGACCTAAAATCATCCAAGCAGACCTCTAAAGCAGTAGGTAAGGCTAGAGGGGTGTTAGGGGTGTATTAGTAGGGGTATCTACAAGTCGCAAGAGGGAGGTAATAATCCTCTGTACAAGACATTGGTTAGGCCCCATCTGGAGTACTGCGCGCAGTATTGAGCCACACCTTCACAAGGACATTAACCAAATTGAGGCAGTCCAGAGAAGGGCAACCAAAATGGTGCAGGGACTGCATCAGAAGACATATGAGGACAGATTAACAGAGCTCAATATATACCCTTGAGCAAAGGAGGAGAGAGAGGATATGATCGAGACATTTAAACACCTTAGGGGCATAAACAAGGTGAAAAGAGTCTAACATGTTTAAATATAAGAAAAATAGCAGGACAAGAGGACACAGCATGAGATTAGAGGGAGGCCGATTAAGGGGAATATGAGGAAATTCTTTTCACAGAAAGGGTGGTAGATGCATGGAATAGCTTACCACAAGAAGTGGTGGCTATGAATACAGTGCAGGGCTTCAAACAGGCATGGGATAGGCATAAGGGAGCAATACAAATGACTATGAATAGATAGGTCACTGACAGAGCAAAGGCTGATGGCACATTTATAAGGTAGAAAAAGAAATGGGCAGACTGGATGGGCCTTGCGGTCCTTATCTGCCGTCAACTTCTATGTTTCTATGTAATACTGTCTTTTACATGGTGTAAACATAGTTATTCTGACGAGGAACCTTTGTAAATGAGCATTTCTGCTCAAAGGTTATTTCCAAACTTTGAAATAAATGCCCTAGCACAGTGGTTCTCAAATGGTGAGGCCAGCCTCCCAAGGGAGGCCCCAAATTGTTCAAGGGGAGGCCCAGTCAAGTCTGAGAATGTACAGTATTAAAATTTTAAGTTTTGGCTGTTTTGTGTGAAAGGATAAAACACATTAAATCTAGATAATTGCAGGTGAATTTCTTTACTTATGCACAATTATTTGACCAGGAAGTCCCTACTGAGCCAAAGCTTGTTTATAGGTGTATATTTATATAAATTAATGCCTGGGAAGGCATGCTGAGTCAAGGCTTGTTTCTACAATAGGTATTTATATGCAAATTAGTGACTTGGAAAGGCACACTGAGTCAAGGGTCATTTCTATAGTAGGTATTTATATGTAAATTAGTGACTGGGAAAGGCACAGATATCCGATGCATTTTTTCAGGTGTGACCTGAGGTAAGGGTATAGGAAGTTGCTTAACAACAAGGTAAGAGGGAGAGAGATATGAATTGGGTAGGTTGGTTGTTCCAAACAGAGTAACAAGGACCTAAGAGTCAGAAAAAAGGAGTGACAAGTATAACCTGGGGTGCCGGGATAGGGTCGGAGAGCAATAAGTTGAATAAAAAGAGAATACACTCAGTCAACTTCATTAGTTTCACTTTATTCCTGGTGTACTGTGCAAAGCAGGATTTTTTTTTCTGTGGGGAGGCCCAAGGTTTTTTTCCAAATTTGAGGGAGGCTCGAAATCTTTTTCATGGCTTGGGGGAGGCTCACTATCATAAAGTGTGAGAACTAATGCCTAGCACTACTGCACCCAGACCCACCATGAAAAAGAGCAAATAACCTGACCTGGGAGGAGAGGTGTTAGAATTATGTGCTTCAACTAAAATTCTTTTGGTTCCAAAACAAAGGAATTTTTTGTTTGTTTTGTAAAAGGTTCCCTCTGGGTAAGGAAGTTAAAGCAAAAACATATCCCAAGTCTTGCACTGCACAAGGCTGCTGTCAAAATGGAATGCAGACAAACAGAAAATACTTGGTCTCCAAGAAAGGGAAGTCAGCCTAAGTGGAACAGAAATAACATATGCCCCCTCAGACTTACTTTCTTAGCCTGGATTGTGCCTGGGAACATAAACCCCTGCTGGCAAGTAGGTTAAAGGTGATCAGAAAGGGGTAAGTGGTATAGGACTCTTCCTAAAGTACCCCTTACCCTGTCAGCTGAGGTCTTTATGTAGCTCATTTTCATAAATTCTCTATATTATCGTTTTTTCTTAATTTGTAGAGTTCCAGCAAACAGAAGCACAGGTGGCACCAGGGGATTCTGGAAAAACTCCTTTGCCAACACAGATTTTGTTATAGCTATACTGAAGACAGCAAGGAGGGGGTATTAGATATGTTTTTATAGCTGGGTGCAGAAGTTAATATTTAAAAGTATACTTGCAGCCAGTCGGCAAATCTGAGTTTTCTCAGAATCCCTTGGGTTCCACATCCTGTGGAGCCACCTCTGCTTCTGTGTTTGCTGAAACTCCGCAAATTAAGACAGACAAAGTGACTACCATATAGAAAATTATTAAAATAAGATGCAGAGGCCTTAGCTGGTCAGGTACGGGATATTATAAGAACAGTCCTGTACAACTTATTCTTGCTAGCCACCTTTACGCAGTCACCCTGATAATGTACTAGACCTTCAAGTTACCTTTGCAAGGGCAAAATGTTTGACTATTGATCAAGCTGGCCGGGGGGGGGGGCAACGTGCATGCACAGTGCAGGAAACCTGGCTCTGGAAGGAACCGTATTAGTCTCTCCTTGAGACAGAGGCCACACTGGGAGTGAAGTGCCCAACCCCAATGGCTAAGTTACGGGAAAGATATCCCATCAATGTGAACAGTAAAACCTTAAAATCTGTAACACACACACACACACACACACACACACACACACACACACACACACACACACACACACACACACACACTTTAAGCACCTCAAGACACTTACCTTTTTACTTTATCTTCCTTCCTGTGCTGCCTGACCCAGTCCTTGCTGTGATTGTCGTTTTCTAATAAAACAGGCTTTTTATTGCTCCATTTCAAGGGTTTATTTTTAGGTTCACAGTCTGAGTTATCTACATTTTCTAGATCAGCTTGGTCCCCACTGAGTGGATATGCTATTAAACTGAGGTCACCATATTCGTCTTCCTCGAAGCTAACTGATACCACACCTGCAAATGAAGGGGAAGAGGAACACGTTTGAGAATCATGAGACAATTTCAGCAACTCCGCAATTCAGAAGCTGCAGAAGTTTACACCAGAAACATTTTGGTTCTCTTACCCAATCCTTAGCTTTTATCCTGTCACTGGTCATACTCATCTGTAAAACTAACACATACCAAAACATCTAGACAAAAACATCTGCATATTATAAAATTTAATTAAAATAGTACACAAAAAAAATCAGCAATACGAGAATAACTGTCAGCACTTTACTTCTGCTAGCCTCACTACATAAAACAAGGACTAAAATAATAACAGGAGACAGGAATTAATCAAGAAAATGTTTATTTTTACAGCTTTCTTTTATATGTTAACTTGTATGGGGAAGGAAGAAAAAAATAAACCCCCCAAAAAACAAAACACATTTTCCATTTCCACAGTCCATTAGGAAAACTCTCGTTCAAAAGAGATTTCAAAGCTTTTATGCTTTGTGATACAGGAAAGCAAAAATATCACCTTGCACTCAAAACCGTGTTGGAACTAGATGGATTATAACAGCTGTATCTGAAGACTGGTTTTGTTTTGGCGAGACAAATGTTTGTAGCAAGCTTGGCAAAAAAAAAAAAACAAAGCCCCCGAAACAAGAAAGGCACAGCCCACAGTACAATCAAATATTTGCACAGTTCTGAAATAGAATCGGCTAGGCAGCAAATCATGACCAAAGTTATCAAAGGCTTTCAAATACGTTACATAGCACTTTAGAAAAGGGGGAGAGAGAGCAGGTACACAGAAAAATGGTACACAGATAAACACCATAACATTCCAAACATTTTCCCCGTCCCCAAAATCTTCATGGTTTTAAGGGTGATTCAGTCTCTGGGTTTGCGTTACAGAGTTAGAGTCTCTGAAATACAAGGTCTTTGCAGGGTTACCCCTGTTGGCACACACAGAAAGTTCAGTGTTACTTGAGTGCTGTCCCAGTATCAGGCAGGTGGTCTTCAGTCCTTTTTTTTCTTTCTCCCTGTACAAAGTCCTTGCACCTCTTGTGCGCGAGCCTACTGGGAGAGTTGTAGCTGAGAGACCGGCAGACACTTGGGCTGGGCAAGCTGGCTCTGCGACCTAGTCAGGGTTCAGGCAGCGAAGTCAGTCCTGCTGCCAAGCAGGAAGGACCACAGGCAAGGGGAGCATGGCGGGAAAAGGTCTGTCTCATTCTGGAAAATACAACAAGATGGACCAACCAAGTGGGCCATTTTCACTCCCCACCCCAGCCCCCACAAAGACACACAACATACACACTGGTAACAAATCTGGAGAACTAGATAAGGGAACTCTCTCTCTCATACAAGTGTGCATTACAATGCATTAAGAAACTTGAGTTCCATGTTAAACATTTTTTTTTTTTAAATAAAATTTACCTATTAGAGTTGCTACTTAACTTTACCTTTGGATAAGTAACATCCAGCAAAGGTTTCGATTTCAATTTCTCATGGAACTGCCCAGCTGTGTCACCATTTACAGGGCCTGGAGTTTCCCTTCTACTTCATGACTCATTGCTCCAGGAGGGACATGCGGCTTCTTGTCTTTTCACCCCTTCTTCATGCACAAATGAACTGCCTGTATTTTAAAATTGCATTGCACACCCACCCCCAAGGTTTCCTGAACCATTCCCACCCCACAGAATGGCAGTGAACATTTCAGAGACAAAATGATGATATTTGTTTGGCTTTTAGAACAATGGAAATTGTAAAAAGACTGCCAGATACATGCACAGTGGAATCCTTCCTTATCCTCCAATTTCTGGGACTGCAGAGTTTATGTATATAAATTATCTACCCCCAAATTTCTGAGACTACAGTTTATATACATATGTATTTTCCCATGCCTCCCAGTTAAACATTTAAACAAGGCAGAAAGAGAAAATGCAGTTTGCAAAACATACATCTTTAACAAAATATGCAACTAGGGGGTGCTGTGCTAGTCTGACACTGCCTGCTGCTGCCCCCCCAGATACTCCCTGGCAAGTAACCAGACCTTTATAAGAAAGTCTGCCTCTAAAACTATCAAAACATCAGGAAATCTCACATCTCCAAGACACATACTAAACACTTACTGGAAAGAGATTATATACACACAGGGATTTCATTACAAAACCTGAGGCTGTGTGTAAAGTAGGGGTAAGACTTACCTTTGTACTGCGGTGTAAATCTGAGCATTTCATCTGGTAACGATTCGTAGAACTGACACTCCCTCTGGATGAGGGGCTTGCAGATAGTCTTCTCGTTAAAGCGGAGGACACATGAGTGACCACCGACCTGGTGCACAAAGGGCTCAAGCAGCACTCCTTTTGCATAGTGACCCTCTTCCATAGCTCCGAGTGCCGGGCTCATTCTCGTAGCACATTAGAAAGAACACAGCACAGCAGCAGTGAAGTGCGGATGGGACTAGATTAGCTCCACACTGCCAGTTTTAGGAAAAACTCCTTGGCACCAATTCTGTTGAGGGGGAAACAAAGATAATCCTTCAGCTTGAGTAACCTCCAGGCAGATGAAGGTAATAAACCAATTGATTTAAGAGGACAACTAGAGAAACAAAATCCAGACAAGCTTCTTATCCAGTGGAAAAACTCAACTGCACTCTGCTACTCCCTGGTACAGACAAATAAAGCTGATCTCATAAAAGGAGAAAAACAGTTTCACTGGCTCCACCTCCCTGCACACAGACCAATCAACAGCAGAGCCCAATACGGGGAAGAGGAGGGTTTAATGATAGTGGCCTTCTGCCAAAAACAAAAGCAGTGGGGAGGGAGGGACAGAGAAACTAACTGCTGTTCTCAGCTGTTTCCCTGCCAGACTTGCAAGATTTTCTTAACAGAAGGGTCACAGTGCAAAACAAAACCGAGAAAACACTCCACATGTGTCAATGCCGAATATTTGCTTGCTTGCATGCTGCTTGTGTTTTCTTGGGCATAGAATAAATAGGGTAGAGGGTAAAATTAAAGAAAGACAACAGTTAGAGAAAGTCGTGATTGGGAAATGAGGTTCACAGGTAAAGACGTACAAATGTAAAGACACAGCCAAAGACTTTTTACAAAAAGCACTATCATCTTATTGTGTGTAGTTACGGTAGACACCCAATATGTTTGTGCTGTATAATAGGTTGTGTGCTGAATTCATGCAATGATAGTCCTCTAATGCTCATAAGATGAACAAATAAATCAGCACAAAATAAGTGTTTTTTGCGGTGGGAAGTTTTTTTTTTTTTTTTTTATATACAGTACACATAGCACTAGTTGAAGGTTATTATTTCTATAGCCATCTGAAATAGTCCAATCAGTTTTCGTTTTGTTAATTCTTGATGGAATGCAGTATGTGGATGTTGCAAGCAATGACTGTAGCAGTTCTGGATGTAGGAAATTTAACACTAAAGCTCTATTAACACTAAGGCTCCAGTAACGTTACAGGAGCCCCCAAATGGTTTGTGTCCACCTGGAAACATTTTCAAATCGTGTTACAAAACCATTTTTCAAACCCCGATAGTATGCAGCAGTTTTCAAAATGGTTTGAAACTAAACAGTTACCTGACCAGTGATCCTAAGAAAAGCCAGAATGTACTCTTCCTCAATAATTGCATGCACTTTGCATATGGCCAGGCACAAGGTCTTAATCTCCCACTGCTGGTGACCTCCCTTCTCCCATCCCTCCACAGTTCCTAAAATCCAGTAACTGCATTTTTTCCCCCCTTTAAATTACCTGAAGCCAGGCTCTTCCTCGCAGTTATCTGGCTGTTCCTGTTCCATTCACGTCTTGCAGTCCAGCAGCATTGGGCACAGCCATGTTTCAACATCCATTGCATGGCAACACCCACATGCATGCTGGGACTCATTGAGCCATCAGCATGCCCCACAAAGTACTGTGGTACAGTTGCAGTGCATTGTGGGACAGCCGCGAGACACGATGCAGCACGGTTTGGAAACAGTGTTTTCCTGCCACAGAATCTCCTTCTTGTGTAGACATGGTTTAAAAAACCGTGCTTAAACACAGTATGGCCCATGCAGCCACAAGCACGGTTGTAACAAACCAGTTTTTAAAACTGCTGTAACAAAACCGTGCGCAGTGTGGACAGGGCCTTAAGGTTCTCTTTCTTTGCGTGTTATTTCTTACGGAAAGTTAGGGCACAAAAGGGGAGGTGGGGGGGAAGAGAGAGAGAAACACACAGCCCTGCTTGCAAAGTCCGTCAAACTCTGACAAGAGCCACAGTTCCCTGCATATATGGACTGCTGCTCCGGCACGTGGATGGAATAGAGAATTAGTATTTTTCAAATGTACCTAGTTTATGGCTGCACTGGACAGTAGGATAAATGAGAGGTACTTGCCTCATCAGGTGGATGCCCTTTATGTTGCCAATAAACTGGAACTGGTTTGAAAAGCAAGCGCTTTACAGAAAACCCCCTAAAGAAAGCTTGTAGCATTAGTACAGTATGAACATAGTCCATAGTGAAAGTAATGGAGGGGTCCTAACAAGCCAGTCAGAGCTCTCAGTGTTGATACTAGACAAATTTTTTTGGGGGGGGGTATATATGCATGGATACACGGTCCACGTATGTCAGGTAGATGGTATATCTGTGTTACTAGCAGCACATTAACCTACTTTTACTGAACTCAGAGCTATATACTCATACAAGGAAGTTTATTGGGCTAGAACTACCCAAAAAATTCAATACAGCTATATTTCGTTCTTAAGCACATGTGCGGAGTAAGTAAATTACAAAAACACAGCATTTCGTGCAGAGTCAATAACTGCTTTGACAAACTGGCACAGTAAACTTTCAAACTAAGGAATACAGCAAATGAGGTATCTCCCCATAAAGACCTGACTGGAGATAACCAGAAGAAGTGGAACAGACACACATCTGCTATTTAAGTTTGTTGGCTCTATTGACAGTCTTCTCAACTACAACAGTCACTCTAAAATGATCTCATGCCAACACTGGAAAAACAACCAGACTTACTGGAGATTACTAGGATTAAAAGGATTTTACTAAACATGGGACAACCTGCATACCCTTGAAGCACTGGTGCTATTTATATTTGTATCTGTCCCAAGGGCTGATAAACATTAGGCAGCACAGCAAGTCTGACCAGCCCCCTCAGCTCCATCCCGATGACACAAGTTACAGATCAAGTTATCGGAGGATTGTGCTTCTCCCCAGGAATCTACACTGCATCCTCTTGGCAAGCGTTTTAATACGGAAGTCAAAGTCCATGTCCTCTCAGCAGGCAGCCAGCAGCATAGTACTGAACTGGCTGGCTGCATTTATCAGTTACAAAAGCATAAAACTCTGCGCAGACCATCACATGACCATTCCAAGTCATTAGCCCTTACTGAGTGTGCCAATATAAACCAGCTGGCTGCAACCTTCAAAGCATGTGTGCAGACTTAAGAGTTTCAAATGAGGGGCATTCCAGACTCAACAGCGACAGTCAATGCCTTCTAAATTTAAGCCTCATGCAGGTTCAATTTCATTACTTAGCTTTTAAAAGTTATCAGGTATAGCAGTACATAGAGCACAAAACTGATGGCAGCAGGAAGCCAACACACATTCATGTACTGTCAAGGACCTGCACAGACACACTGGAAGTGATGTGCTTCTGACCACCAAAATCCAGGAGAAACTCATGACAAGGTTTGTCAAAGCACTGTGTCTCGGCTAATACCCGGAGTGAAGTAAGTACTGGGAGGCAGTAAAGCCTAGCTGTTAGCGTGCAGAGACGTGAACTTGAAGATCCAGCAGACCCAGGTTAGACTTTGCAACTACCCCTTGCATACTGTGTGGCACTGGCTTGAGAAATGACAACCTCACTATGTTTACCTCTCTCCCACATTGCATCTATGAATGAGCTTTGTCTCAATGTGCCTTAACCAGCAAAGAATTCTAAACAAACAAACAAAAAAAAAGGCACACACACCAAAGAGAGACCCCAGCCGGCCCGGTGGCGCAGAGGGTTGAGACGATGGACGCCACACCTCGTGCCATGTCGGCGACCTGGGTTCAGGAACAAGCCTGGGTGGGTGGGTGGGCGGATGGGTGGGGAACCCCACATCCTCCCACGCGATTGCCCTCTGGTGGTGACTGGAGGCAATACGGGTAGGGAGGGGGACAGGAGAAAACAGGAGAAAGGAGCCTGGCAGGGCTCCATGATGGTCTGCCGCACCAAGGGCCAACCCCAGCTTCTGGATAGAGTCTCCAGGGCGGGGGCACCCCAGCCCTGCCGAGGGGGCAGCCATGGGGAATCTCCGGGGTCATCAGGACCCAAGAGAGGGTCCCTCCTCCGGAGGGCCAAAGCCCCTGCCAGGGCTCAGGGAGCATAAACAGTTAAGGGGGGGGGGAACCTTCCCATTAGGCTCTACATGCTACTAAAATCTGGCAACTGCAACATCTGTACTTGCTGCACAAGCTCCTAAATTTGAAAGCAGTGCGCTTACATTTAGCACATTAAAAAACTGAACTGGCGCAAACATTTTTTCATGTGGGAACCACGGACTACCTAGTGACAAAATAAGCTTAGTGCCTAGTCTGTTAAATCGCAGGCTGACATCCTGGCTCACACCACCTGTAAGCAAGGTTTGCTTCTGGATTTGCTACCTAACAGACTGGACAGATGGAAATGTATATATCTATAGTTCACAAAACTGAAATATAGAACTTCCCAGAAAAAAAATTCAAGGATGCTCAAACACTAAACAGTGCAAGAGCAAGGTCCTGTCTCTCATCATGAAGTTACTGGGTCACTGTTGACAATTAGGTGTTTTTAGGTACAGTATTAGTCACTGCTAAGCAATTCAAGTCACAAATTGTAGTGAAAAAGAAACATGACCTACAGTGACATTTAAAGCAATATTACATTTTAGCCAGTTGGTGGCACTGCTGGCTACAGAAACAGCACTACATTATAAAATGCCTACAACCCTATCAGTCTTGAGAAGTGCTAACTTCCCTGTTTTCCACTGTAGTTCTTAGCTGAAACGTGTGCCCTTGTATTGAGGAAGCATAAAACAAACACCTCAGACTATAAAACCTCAATGACTCAATACTTGGCATTGCGATGTCTGGTAGCTCTATTTAAAGATTTTTACAACTGTACCAGCAACTCAAAAAAACAACGGTAAACTTTGATGGCATGTTTTGCAGAAATAAAGTTCAGTGTGGCTTTCACAGAGCACAACTTCATCTGGCTATGTAAGTATATGTTGTGTGTTTCACACCAGCATGACCAAAGGGAGGAGGGGCAGTGTGCTGCAGCAAGTGTTTAGAAACAGACTTTGACGGCAGATAAGGACTGCTTGGCCCACCCAGTCTGCCCATTTCCCTACCTAATGGATAAGCTGCAGATCCTAGTTAGTTAACCAGCAGCCTACTTCCTCCTACCCCCACCCCCTAGAATGGCCTTATGACTGTCCCATGCATGCTTGAATTCCACCACTGTTTTTGACTCCACAGCCTCCTCCGGAAGGCGTTCCATGCATCCACAACCCTCTCTGAAAAATACTTCCTTAAATTACCTCCTGAGCCCCCATCTTCAAATTGTGCCCCTTGTTCTTGCACACCTTTTTTGAAAACGCTACCTCTTGGACTTTGTCGATTCCCTTGAGGTACTTGAAAGTTTCTATCATGTCCCCGCTCTCCCTCCTTTCCTCGAGTCTATATATGTTAAGCTCCTTTAGTCTCTCTTCATATGTCTTCTGGTGCAGACCCTGCTATTTGCATCGCTCTCCATGAGCAAATTACTTGCCTTCCCTGTGCTTCAGTCCTAGGGGAAAATTCAAGGCAAGAAACTGCGTATTTTATGTCACACACACTGAGGTTCTATTATAGGCTGCTCTCCTCTTTAATACTCCAAAACGGCAGCAAAGAAAATTAGATAAAAAAGTACGAAATTGGCTAGAAGCCCCAATTCTGCTGTATCCCCATGCTCCTTAGTGACCACCCAGAGTCCACAGCCACTATAAAGTCTCCTACTCGTCAAAACCTCTCCTCTTTCTTGCTGCTCGTCAGCACTCAGAGCGAGTTTTGGTGGTTGTGAGGCAGGAAAATGAATGCTGTACATCAATCTGCTCATTCAGGCCTCTGCTGAGGGCCCAATGATTAACTGATGCTGCAATCAACCAGCAGTGGAGAGGGAGAGAGGGACACTCTGGCTCAAGCCACCAGCACAGGAGTCGGACCTTTCCGGTCATGATCAGGGCCGCGAACAGAGACAGCAAATTTCTGGGGACAGAGGACAGGTTTCAGACAGTGGATCTCCTTTGAGCCTCTGTTCTTCAGACACAGATTTTTCTTATGGGGAACCGCCATGGAGGGATGGTGCTGTTCCCAGGCATGTGCCATGAGCAGGAAGGAGAGAAGTGGGGGTCATACAGCTCCCTATTCTTCCAGATAGAGAACATTTCCTCAAATCAAAAAGGCACCAATGAGACGAAGACCCAATTTAAGTCCCAGGAAATGGAGGGGGAAAAAGGGGTGGGGGGGAGAAGAGATCTCCAAAAGCAGGAGATTAAGAGACCGCCCCCCCCAAAGGACACAAAAGGAAGTGCTCTTTAAGCAAAGGGGTTCAGGGACACAAACAGAGGGTGGCCTTTTCACATGATGACCTACGTGTCTTGTACCAACCCCAAAGGGAAACAATTATGGGAAGAGACGGCTAGAGATGTGGCCTACGCAATCGGGCTCCCTCAACACGAAGAGCCCCAAGGAAACAAGAGAGGGGAGTCCGATCTGGATCTGTACTTGGACCTGTCCCTACCTTATACGTGGCTTACTGAGGCGGCCCTCTCCCAGGGGCGTGTGTCACGAAGACACAGGGGACAAGCCTAACTGGGGATAAAAGAAACCTTTCAACACAGATGCCCTGGATGACTTCCCTTCGAGCCCACTGCACACTATCTAGTTTCCCAGCTTAGGCAACCACAAGACAGAAAATACAGGTTACTCACCTGTAACAGGAGTTCTAGGAGTGGTATATGTTGTTCATCCACACTTACTGGCAGGTTCTTTGCCGCTTTAAATCTTGCCAGAAGGTCTTCAAGCTGGCTCCTCCCACCCACCTGGGAGGTAAAACTCTCGGCTCCGCCCCATGACGCCCGATCTAGCCCGCTGGAAGCAGGTTAGCGTGGCGAGTGGTGGGTTGTGTGGATGAACATATACCACTCCTAGAACACCTGTTACAGGCGAGTAACCTGTATTTCTAGGGAAGTGAATATGTTGTTCAATCCACACTGACTGGCAGACTCCTAGCAGTTCTCCGGGAGGAGGGAGGCAAGGCGCGCACCCCCTACTTGGGAAATAAGGACTGGAGAACCGAGGTTCCAAAACCAGCATCCCGGCGGGACTCAAGGTCAATGCGGTAGTGGGTAATGAAGGTGTGCGCCGACTTCCAGGTAGCAGCCCTGCAGATTTTCTGGATAGGGACGTCCCTGAAAGCAGTCACCGAAGCAGCGGTATGGCGGATAGAATGAGCTCTTATCCCTCTGGGAGGCTCCACGTCCGCCAACCTATAGCAGAGATCTATGCAGGAGATGACCCACCTGCCTATCATCCGCTTGGCTGCAGGTCTGACAGGTGCAACTTCAGCGTAGGTGACAAACAGCTGGCGAACCTCTCCCCGAATTTCAGCCGTCCGCTCCTTACAATAAGAGCGCTCTTCTAGGGTCCAAAGTATGAAGCCTATATTCGGCCTCCGAAGTGTGACTGGGGTAGAACACTGGCAGAGTCAACCCCTGGTTAAGGTGAAACTCCGACACCACCTTCGGAAGGAATTTCGGGTGGGGGCGCAGGACAACCTTGTCCCTGTGGAAGACCAGATAAGGAGACTCGATGGAAAGCGCCTGGAGCGCTCATCCTTCTGGCTGACGTAATAGCCACCAAGAAGGCGGTATTCCAGGACAGGTGGGAGATATCGCACCTGTTCATCGGTTCGAATGGCTTGCCCATGAGCTTAGCCAATACCAGCAGTAGATCCCACAGAGGTGGAGGTTCTCGCACTGGAGGGGATATGTGAACAAGGCCTTTGAAAAAGCGCCCGACCACCTTTTCCTGCGCTACCGACTGCTTTCCGGCCCGCGCCCGGTAAGCAGAGATGGCTGCCAGGTGCACCTTAAGGGTCGTCTACCAAAGCCCTAGCTGAGAAAGGGACCACAGGTAGTCCAGAATGCTGGCCGAGGAACAGGAGGAAGGCTCCAACCCCTTATCCTGACACCAAATGGAGAACTTCTTCCATTTGAAGGAATAGCATTTTCTGGTCGACTCCTTACGGGATCCCTCAACGTTGAGGACCTCTTCGGAAAGGCCCAAGCCCTGGAACTCTAGTCGCTCAGGAACCAGGCCATCAGGTGCAGGGATTGAAGATCCGGGTGGAGTACCTTCCCCTGGTTGACCGAGATCAGGTCCGGGCGGGCTGGAAGCAGTTCTCAGGAGCCTGCAGCTGAGGCTGAGGAGATCTGGATACTAGAACGGACGGGGCCAGTCTGGGGCTACCAGAATCACCTGCACCTTGTCCCTCCTCGCCTCAAGAAGCACCCTGTGGATCAAGGGAAATGGGGAAAGGCGTAGAAGAGTCCCGGGGTCCATGGCCTCGAGAAGGCATCCCCCTGCAGCGAGCCCTGCTGAGGGGGGCGGGCATGAAAGCCTCCGCTTCGCATTCTCCCTGGAGGAAACACAGGTCCACTTGAGGTGTGCCCCAGTGGCAGAACAGATCGTATACTACCTCCGGCAGGAGAGACCACTTGTGAGATGCAGCACCTATCCGGCTTAGGGCAACGGCCAGAGTGTTGGAGGCTCCCTCCACATGAATGTTAAAGAGATCCGCTTCCAGTCTGCCCACGAGAGACCAAGTGCGGAGAGCTTCCTTGCACAGAGGTAAGGACGCATCCCGCCCTGGTGGTTTAGGTAGTACATTGTCGTGGTTTTGTCCGTCTGGACCTGGACCATTTGACCACATACAAAACAGAGCGAAGGCGGTGAGGGCTAGTCGGACTGCTTGAAGCTCCAGCAGGTTGATGCGGCATCAAGACTCATGAGAGGACCAGAGGCCGTGCAATTTGAGCTCCCCCAGATGGGCACCCCAACCCATCAGAGGGGCGGTCGTTAGAGTGACCGTTGGCTCTGGGTGGACAAACTGGATACCCTCCTGCAGATGAGCCGGAACGATCCACCACTGGAGAGTGTTCCCCATCTCCTGGGTCACTATCACTGGCTGGTCCAGAGGACTGGAGTGCTGTGACCACTGGCGGGCCAGTCCCCATTGCAGGGGACGCATGTGCCAGCGGGCCCAACAGACCACGCTTGTGCAGGCCACCATGAGGCGCAGGAAGTCCCGGGCAGGGTGCAACTGCTGAACCAGAAATGACTGGGCAAAGGAGGAAAGAACCTCAGCCCTGTCCGCCGGGAGCTGCGGTCTGGCTCGAAGAGAGTCGAGCTCTGCCCTGATGAACTGAATCACCTGCACTGGTACGAGTTCCGATTTGGCCTTGATGAGGAGGCCAATCTGAAAGCAGACCTGGAGGGTCAGATCCGTGGACCGCTTCATCTCCGGCATGGAGGAGGCTGCAATCAGCATGTCGTCAGGGTAAGGGTACACCCAGACCCTTCGGCGCCGCAGGAATGCCGTCACCACTGCCATGCATTTGGTGAAGACCCTGGGAGCTGGAGAAAGGCCGAAGGGCATGGCCCAGAACTCGAATAGGGATCCCTCCGCTCTGAAGCGGAGGAAATTGCTGGTGGGACAGATGGATTGGGACGTGAAAGAACGCGTCCTGCAGGTCCACAGAACAGAACCACACACCTCGTTTCAAGGATGGGATGATCTGAGCCACAGTGACCATCCTGAAGGTTCGAGACCTTAGGAACTTGTTCAGGTCGTGCAAGTCTAGAATGGGGCACCTGCCCCCCCAGTCCGTTTTGGGACCAGGAAGTACCTGGACACAAACCCTGGGTCTGATGAAGGATCCGCCACCTCCCTGATCACCTCCTTCTGGAGGAGCAGGGCAATGTCAGCTCGACGGGTCGACAGAGAGGCTGCGGACCTTGTTGCCCCCCCCCCCCCGTGGGCGACTGCTCGAATTCCAGAGGCAGACCCTTTCCTACCACTTCCAGCACCCAGCGGTCAGTGGTGATATATTGGACCAGGCAGAAAGGAAGTGGCGGAACCGTCCCCCCACAGGGGGAACCTGGGGAGGAGTGACGAGACTGGGGGCGACACCCCTCAACCCGTCACTGGGCGGGCTTGGAGGAAGGACTGGCTGAGGAGCTTCCTGGACATCTCCCTCCTGGCTACCTGTTGGAGGAAGCAGTAGGCTTGGCTTAGGGATGCCAAGTGCGAGCCTGCTGGCCCAGATGCTGGTGTTGCTGGGAGGACGTGCCGCAGGGGCTGAAGGATGCAAGGGCTTACGCTGCTGCTGGCGGCCTTTGTCCTGCTGGGCAGACGTGACCGAGTCCAAGGTGGCACTGGACTATTCAAGGGTAGGATCAACCAGATTGGGGAAAAAAATAAAAACGAGTCTGTGATGGCAAAGACTGTTGCTGCAGCGGCACCTTTGCGGCGATTCCTCGGTAACGGACATAAGGAACTTCCATATTTGCAGAACTGTTCAGCCCACCCTCTCCTATAGTTAAAAGCCAATGAGGGAGCAGTCAGCGTTGACTGGCATGGCGCGTGAATGCTGTAATAACTGGCAGGTTATTATGGCAAATAACTTGATCAGCCCATTAAAAAAAATTGGTGGGCAGTAATTATACGTTAATAACCACTTTTCCCAAATTATATTTGCAGAAAGTTGTATGCCAGGGACCTCTGTTAGTAATCCCCCATCACTGCTATACCTTCTCACAGCTAGCATATCAAAAACCACTTGTAAACCACCCAAGAATTAACATTAAAAAAAATAAAATATCTTCACTTTAAATGTAAGGAAACAGCTACCGAACCCAAACAGTCAAGAATATTATTCAGGGCCCGGTGGCACACAGGGTTGAGGTGCTGGATGCCACACCGGCGACCCGGGTTCAGGAGTGAGCCCAGGCTGTCAGGCGTTGGCAGAGGACAGAGAGGATTGAGCATCCGGAGGACTGCCCTCCTCACAGGGGAAGATCCGGGGCAGCTTGGCATCCTAGCCAACCCTGGTGGAGACCGAATGCAACACAGGTACGCCAGCAAGAACAGGAGCAGGAGCGCTAGACACGTTAGCAGGGAAGACGAGAGCAGACATCATTGCACGCTGCAGTCTTGAGGGGACCAGAATGCACAGAAAATGAAAATTACGTACCTATCGTAATTATGATCTTTCTGTGCATCTTCACCATTCACCACTGTTGGGTATGTGCCGGAGGTCAAGACCCCGCGGGAGCTTTATAAAATATACATATATACACACACACACACACACACACACATATACACACATATATACACACACACACAACAGACGCACCATCACGCCCACTGAGAATGACGTATCAGCGTGGCTGTTGCAAGTTGGCCATTAGGCTGCGTCGACTCCTTCTGCCTGCCAGTTCTGAGTCACCGGAGAGGTAAGAGGAAGGGAGTGGAGAGTGGGACAAGAAGTCCAAGGGACAGAAAAAAGAAAAGATGCCATGAAACAAAAGGAGAAATAATGACAGAGGACAGGAAGGAAGAAGAGTTGGAAACTAAAGGGATTGGGAGGGGCCCCAATCTCTGGAAAAGGAAGAGGAAGTTAGGGTGGGTAAAGAATTTAGGCAGAGAGGGAAGAAGGTTAACACATCCCAGACCCTGGTCAGTCTCCAGATTGTATAGGAACTGCAAGGAGTAGCAAAGGCTTTCTGCCAGAATTCAAGGCACGGAATAACTGGTAAACACTCCAGATAAGCAGAGTCTATATATAGTACAAGGAGGATACAGTGAAGGGAGCAGAGAGTTTAGGACAGGGAATCACGACAGGCAAGGAGGGGCTTAATGGAGACAGGAGGGAAGGGAGGCGAACCAGGCTACTAGCAGATTTGGGGGAGAGAAGGACTAGTTGCGAGCAGTGACAGGGAGGGTGAAGCGGGCACAGAAGGATACTCTGGGAGGGGGTGGCCAGGTAAAAAAAAAAAAAAAAAGAGGTGGCGGTATGTGGCACCCATACAGGGGGAGGAGCAAGGAGCCAGTTGGGGGAGGGGCCAGTAGAAAGGATGAGGGACATGGAAGTGGGGGGAGAAAAGGAGGAAAGGGGGCAGTCAGAGTGCTCCTGTTGGGCGATTCCATGATCAGGGGTATCAAATGGGATAGGAAGGGGGAAGCCTGCCCGGTTAGAACAAAATTCTTCCCTGGATTAATGGCACACAGGGCCAAGCATGAGGTATATCAGTTGGCAAAGGATTGTGGCGGTTCCCCAGACATATTGGGCCACCTGGGTACCAATAACATTGACGGAAATAGTGAGCTACAGATACAGGCAAGGTTCAGGGAGCTTGCCAAGGTCTGTCATGACACAGAAGAAAAAATTAATCACCTTAATAATGTTGCTTCTTCTAATGGAGTCTTGCTATATTATGACATATGCAGTGAGTCCCAACCTTCGAACTGCTCCGGAGGTGAAAGAGTTAACTTTCCATGCCAGGCATGGAACGCTGAGCTCGAGCTCGGTTGAAACTCTGTTCTTCAAACTCAAACCGTCAGATTTTTACGAGCTAAACTCACTGAGGTCCTGTGTGGAAGCTGTAAACCTACACTAGCCAACTGGCTACTAAACATAAGACCACATTTTTTGGTCCCAAAACAAAGACTCAAGTCAGGAGACCCAAAAAATGAAACACACACCACCAAGTCACCCCACGAAAGCAGGGGTGAAAACAACAAAGTGGGCACCTAAGTGCCAACACTGCACTGCCCACCCACATCCCAAAAACAGAGGTTCTGAGAGGGGCAGGCAGGGAGGGGTCATAATATAGCAAGACTCCATTAGAAGAAACAACATTACTAAGGTGAGTAATTTTTTTTTCAAACATGAAGTCTTGCTATATTATGACATATGCAGACTACACAGCAGTACCTCCATGAAGGAGGGACAGAACCTCTTAGGAAAAAGGCTCTGAAGCACAGCTGTGCCAAACCGAGCATCACTCCTAGCCTGGATGTCCAGGGAGTAATGCTTGGTAAAAGTGTGACCTGTTTTCCAGGTAGCTGCTTGACATATCTCTAGGATAGGGATGTCCCTGGCAGCAGCCAGGGAAGCAGCTGTACCTCTGGTAGAGTGAGCCCTCAGGCCTGAGGGAGGAGCCTTACCCAGTTTTTCGTAACAAAATTGGATACAAGAGACAATCCACCTGGCAATGGATCTTTCAGTGGCAGGTTTCCCTTTGCCAACCTCACCATAAGTGAGGAACAGTTGGAGGGAGTCAAACCTGTGACCCTTGGTACGCTCTATGTAGTAGCTAAGGGCTCTCTTCACATCTAAGCTGTGCAGCCTCCTCTCGCCAGAGGAGGAATGGTCAGTGAAGTACACTGGAAGAGACAGACTGGTTAAGGTGGAAATCTGAAACCACCTTAGGCAAGAACTTCCTGTTAGTCCTGAGGACCACCCTATCTCTATGAAAGGAGATAAAATCAGGCTCCACTGACAAGGCTTGTAATTCACTTATGCGTCTGGCAGAAGTGATGGCTACCAGAAACAGTCTTCCAAGTCAAATACTTAAGCTCTGCTGAAGACAAAGGCTCAAAGGGGGGTTGCATAAGCTGAGCAATGCAAACATTAAGATCCAGGCAGGGGCAGGGTCCCTGAATGGAGGGTTGGTGTGAAGCAATCCCTTTAAAAAAAAAAAAAAAGGAGAGTACAGGATGAGCTGAAAGACAAGAGGGTTTAACCTGCTGAAATAAAAGCAGATACAGCTGCCAAATGTACTTCTAGGGTGGCTGGTCTCAGCCCCAAGGTATTTAAACGGACCATATAATCCAGGACTGTGGGTAAATCAGCAGATTCTGGGGAAATATGCTTCCCAGAGCACCAAACGGAAAACCTCTTCCATTTGAAATTATAGGTAGCCCTGGTGGAAGGCTTCCTAGAAGCCTTTAGTATATTCATTACACCTTGGGAGAGGTGTAGATCAGCAAACTAACTCTTCAAGAGCCAGGCCTTGAGATTGAGAGATCTGAGGTTCGGGTACCAAACTCTCCCCTGAGCACAGGTTAACAGGTTGTGATTCCTGGGAAGACACAGGGGAAGATGGACTCCTAAGGACAGTAGGAGTGGATACCAGGGTTGTCTGGCCCAATCTGAAGCAATCAGGATCATCTTGCAGGACTGAGATCTGATTTTGACTAACACGTTGAACAGGAGAGGGAAGTGGGGGAAAGCATAGAGAAACTTCCCTTCCCAATTGAAAACTAAGGCATCCAGAGGGACTGAGCCCAACACTGGGGGCCTGCAGCAAAAAAGGGGAAGTTGGTGATTGTCTGGGGCTACAAAAAGATCCATCTGCGGGGTGCCCCATCTGGCAAATATCACCTCCAGGACCAGGGGGTCCAGTGACCATTCGTGAGGGCCCTGGGAAATCCTGCTGAGAGCATCTGCCAGGACATTATCCTTGCCTGGGAGGTGAACTGCCGTAAGGGAGGTGATCAGGGAGTAAGCCAGAGACCACAACTTCATTGCTTCGGTGCACAAGGCCGTAGACCAAGTGCCCCCTTGCTTGTTGATGTACCACATTGTGGTGGTGGTGTCTGTTCTGACCTGTACAACTTTGTTCTGAACAGATTTGGAACAAACTTGAAGTGCTAGAAAAACTGCTCTGAGTTCCAACAGATTGATGTGGAGCAGAGATTCCTGAGGGGACCACAATCCCTGGGTAGTGAGGTCGCCCATGTGAGCTCCCCACCCCAAGAGGGATGCAACTGTAGTAAGGATTAAGGAGTGAGACAGAGACAAAGGGAACCCCTTGTCTCAGATTGCTCTGATCCTGCCACCACTGTAGGGCCTGGATCAGGGTTCGAGTTACTGGGATCAATTTGGTTAATGGGTCTTTCCTTTGAGACCAAAAGGCTCTCAAATGGAACTGGATGTCCCTCATCTGAAATCTTGCTCCCTGCACTACTGCTGTAGAAGCAGCCATGTGCCCCAGGAGCTGTAGAAAATGCCTTGCTGATCGAGAGACCTGCAGGGTGAATGAGGAGGCCAGAGAGACCAGGGTCCTTACCCTGTCCAAAGGAAGGCAGGCTCTGGCTTTCTCGGTGTTCAGCTCTGCGCCTATGAAGGTGAGGAGCTGGACAGGCTCTAGAACCGACTTTGAAAGATTCAGAAAGAAACCTAGAGAGGTGAGCAGTTGCTGAGTTATCTGTAGATGTAACTTGACTTGGTCTGAAGACTGGCCTACTATGAGCCAGTCGTCCAGATAAGGGAAGATGGCAATTTTTTGCCTTCTTAGGGAAGCAACTGCTACTGCCAGGCATTTTGTGAATACTCTTGGGGCAGAGGTGAGACCAAAGGGCATTGCTCTGAACTGGTAATGGCCTGAGGGCAGCTCGAACCTGAGGTACTTTCAATGGGAGCTTCTGATGAGAATATGGAAGTAGGCATCCTTGAGGTCCAGGGACACTAGCCAGTCCCCTGGCCTTAGAGAGGCTAGAATAATTCCCCGAGTCACCATTTTGAATTTTGGTTTTAAAAGGTGCTTGTTTAAATATCTGAGATCCAGGATGGGCCGCCATTTTCCTGTCTTTTGAGGTAAGGAAGTACCTGGAGTACAACCCTTTGCCCTGGTGTAGGGGAGAAGCCCTTTCCACAGCTCTGAGAGCCAGGAGGGAAGAGACCTCTGCCTCTAGGGCAAGTGCCTCTGGTGGATTTGCACGTGGAAAGGATCTGGTTCTCATCTTTGGAAATTTTTTGAAGCTGAGAACCAGTCCCTGGCTTACTACTTCCAGGACCCACTTGTCTGATGTCAGAGACTTCCAGTCCTGGACAAAGTAAGCCAGCCTGCCCCCTACAGGCAGTTGAGAATCAGCCCTGGCAACCCCATCAGGGTGCCTGCTTGGCAGGGGCTTTGGGCTGAGGGGTGGAAGCAGGCCTGCTTGTACTCCGTCTGCCTCTCCCTCTAAAGAACCCCCTCTGGACATAAGCAGAAGAGGAGGCCTGGGCTTGGTAAAAAGGCCTATGAAAAGGCCTGCCCCTGGAAAGCTGCCTTTGAGGAGTGGTCCTATACTCATCTATTTTCTTCATGTAATTCTCTGTCTGCTCCCCAAACAAAGAATTACCCAGAACAGGAAAATCCATGGCCTTAGTCTGGGTATCCTGTGACAGGCTAGTACATCTGAGCCAAGCCATTCTGTGAAGTGCCACTGATGTAGCCATGACACATCACTAGAGTCCACTGCAGCATGGAATTGCACCTTGGATGCCTCAATACCATCAGCAGCCACCTGCTCCAGCTCCTTGGCAAGCTGGCCAGGGACCTGTTTTGCTAGAGCCATAACAGTATCCCATCTGGATTTCTGATATCTAGCAACATAAGCCATATAATTTGCCTGTCCGAGTCCCAAGGATGCTGCCATGTACTGTTTCTTTGCCATGGCATCAATCCTCCTGGAGTCCTTGTCAGTGGGGTGTGAAGCCAAGGGAATATTTGCCTTGTCACAGGCTGCAGCCTGCACTACCCCAACATGGCTGCATTGTTGTGTAAGGAACTCCGTATCAGAGCCTGACAATGTGTACCTCTTGTCCATTCTCTTATGGACAGGAGATATAGTGTGAGGAGTTTTTAAAATTTTAACTGTGTTTCCCAAAAGATTTATGCAAAGGAATAGACAGCCTCCTTGACTCTGGGATATCCATCATTTCCACATAGTCAGGCTCCTCTTGATCATCCACAGCTTCCTCCATAGGGAGCTGGAGGGTTTCAGCCACTTTCGTATAAACCATAAAATGAGAAGGGGACTCAGAAGGCCTAGGAGGAGACACTCCTGAAGGTCTGTCTGGGGAGATGTCCAGGTCAATGGGCACATCCAGACTTTCAAATCCACATTCACTCTCCTCATACTCCTCTTCCCCCTCCTCCGGTTCATAATATTCCTCTACATCATACTCTTGAACCGGTGGAACCGGCCGAACCGGATGCTTACCTGATGGTGCCGGTTCGGTCGGAACCGGGAAAGCGACTGGACAATTTTAATCGCTTGGCCATTTCTTCAGCGGGTTGGAGGAAAGTTTTGGCTCCACACCAGCTGATTTCCTAGTCCTTTTGCTGGAACCGACCTCGGAGTCAGATCTCCTTGCCCGAGGAAGTCTTTGCCCTGGTCAGAGGCACCCTTCGTCTGCTGGAACCAAAACCGGCTGGCCATCCGTTCAGCGGATTTTGGCCTCCCTTTCCTGAGCCACTAACTCTCTTTCCAGGGTAGCTGCAGGAAAATTTTTGAAAATCTGGCAGTCTGCATTGAGGTGGTCAAACCCCAGACAAACACAGGTGGTGTGGGGTCAGCCTAGCAAAGACTTCCCCACGACCACTGCAGTGTTGAAACCCAGTGGGCCCAGTTTTTCTTTTGGGTTTCTCAGACATAGTGCCAGTCCTAACCAAACTTGGCTCGCTTATGGCAATCCATGTAAGACCCCTATCGGTTCCCAACAGTGTTTACGGGTCGTGGAAAACCGTAATAAAATCCGTTTTTTTAGAACCGATAAGAACCGATAACCACACTCTAAATGACAAATTAATATATTTAAAACAACCTGATCAGTTCAAACTGAACCGATAAACCGTTTACAAGTTCCACACAGAATAGAAATCAATGTAAAACCTATCTAGTACTCACAGATACCACAGACAGAGTCTGAACTGACCGGTTGCGGTTTAATTTCAGTCGAAAACTGAGAAAAACAATACTTTAACCGACAAAATGAACCGAGCAGAAGGATAAATCTCCGGAGCGACTGTTCAGTGAGTTGGAGTAAAGAATCTGACGGTTTGAGTTTGAAGAAGAACAGAGTTTCAACCGAGCTCGAGCTCAGCGTTCCATGCCTGGCATGGAAAGTTAACTCTTTCACCTCCGGAGCAGTTCGAAGGTTGGGACTCACTGCATGTGTCATAATATAGCAAGACTTCATGTTGTTTGAATGCACAATTTCCTTCTCAGAAATCCTGACGGTGCACAGGGCTAATGGGAAACACAAGAGGAAGATCAGGGAGATAAACAAGTAGCTCAGGGAGTGGTGTGGGGCCAGAGGGTATGGGTTGATGGGGGGGATTGGGGGGAGACCTGGGAGGATAAGGGCTGAATGCTAGAGATAGACTCCATCTCAATTTGGAGGGGAGTGAAATCCTTAAGTCGAAAATAGAGGGATTTGTTGGTGAAAGGTGGGGTTTAAACTAGTGAAGGGGGAGGGATGGGAGAAAAGGCTGTCGAGGGGGGTTCGATAAAGGAAGGACTTTGTCTCCACTCCCCAGTGGAGCTGAAGGAAATACGGGAAAAGGCCGACTAGTAAGGTGCAGATCGGGGGGAAGACTGAATCCCCATGGGAACATGAGCAGGGGAAATGGAAATATTGGGGAAGGGTGGAAGGTAGTCCTGCTAAATGCCAGGAGCTTGGGCAATAAAATGCCTGAGCTCCAGGAGATGCTAACTGAGGAAGAGGTGGAGGTGGATGTGGCAGCAGTCACTGAGACCTGGGCCATCGCAGGGAACGACTGGGACCCGAACCTGGAGGATTATACCATGTTCAGTAAGGACGGGGGTAGGGAAGGTGAGGGGAGATGGCGTAGCAATAATAGTCAAAAACTGCATTGGCATAAGAGGCGTGGAGGAGGTGGAGGGAACTATGGAGGAGATTTGGGTCACCTTGATAACAAGAGGGAGGGCAAGAGAGTAAAAATAGGAGTGGTGTATAGACCCCTCTGCGCTGGCAGAGGAGTTGGAGCAGAGTCTGGTGGCAGATGTTGGGAGACGCTGCAGATTGGGCAGGGGAAGGGTGGTGGTGTTGGGGGACTTAAACATGCCAGATATGGACTGGGAGACCACGGCAGCCTCGGTGGCCAGGGAACAGAGGTTGTTTGATGTCTTTCAGGACGAGTTCCTAACTCAGCAGGTGGGGGAACCGACCAGGGAGGAACGGATACTGGATGTGGCCCTGGCAGACGGTGAACAGATTGGGGGTCTGGAGGTAAGGGACCTGTTGGCGGGGAGCAACCATGCCACGGTCTGGTTCTGCCTGGATCTAGGACAGGTAGAAGGCTGCACAAAGACTGAGGTAACAGACTTCAGGGGGGCGGATTTCAAGGAAATGGGAAGGATCCTTAAGGAGCATTTGGATGGGACTGGGCCAGACATGGACGCCGACAGTAGGTGGGAAATCAGGAGGGGGTGCAGGATGCTACCAGCACCTGTGCAAGAGTAAGACAAAAATGCTGGTGGTCCAGGGAGGTTCAGGAGGTGGTGAGGGGAAAGAAGGCGGTCTATAGGCATTTCAAGTGCTCAAGGAGTGAAAGGGATCGAGGGGAGTACGACTGATGGCCAGAAGGGCCACTAGGGTGGTGAGGGCAGCTAGGGCAAGGAAGGAGCAGAACCTGGAGAGGGAACAAGGGGTTCTTTAGATACATTGGGGAAAAACAAAGGATGAAGGGGCAGATTTGCAGGATTAAAACAGGGGAGGGATGGGCACAAGACCCGGGGGAGCAGGCCGAGGTACTAAATGAGTATTTCGCCTCAGTTTTCACCAAAGAAAATGGGAGGGGGGGCTGCATCATACATGGGAGGAGACTGAACGGGGGAACCTTACCGATCGGCAGGTCTGAGGAGAAGGTGGGGGGTGCATCACTGGCAGGGGGGGAGAGAAAGCAGGGGGATCAGGTAGTGGAGGTGGAAATCACAGCAGAGAGGGTGAGGCAAGCCCTTAAGTCCCTTAAGACGGAGAAAGCACCGGGGCTGGATAAATTACATCACAGAGTGCTGAAAGTCCTGGCCAAACCCCTAATGGAGCTTTAAAGCATCTCTCTGAGGACAGGGTGGGTGCCCCAGGACTGGAAGGTGGCGCATATAGCGCCCATCCACAAGGAGGGGAATCAAGGGAGGTAGCAGGGAACTACAGTCCCATCAGTCTGACATCCGTGGTGGGCAAGGTGATGGAGGGCATTGTCAGCAGGAGGCGGGGGGACCTGGACGATAGACAGCATGGATTTGTCCGGGAAATCATGTCAATGTGGAGTTCTATGACTAAGTGATGAGTGCCTTGGACCTGGGTAGACTGGTGGAAGTCCTCTTTCTTGACTTCAGCAAGATGTTTGACGCTGTTCCTCACGGGGGCCTGTTGGATAAGCTGAGAGAAATAGGGTTGGGGAACCAGATAAGATGGATAGGAAATTGGCTCCAGGACCGGTGGCAGTTTAGTCTCATCCCCAAGGACGATCATTAGTGGGGTCCCTCAGGGATCGGTCCTTGGGCTCCTCATGTTCAACACCTACGTCTCCAACATAAGGAAGGGTATCAGGAGTGAGATGAGTCTTTGCAGATGACTCAAAACTGGGGGCGGTGGTGGATGGGGAGGAGGGGAGGGTGGCCCTACAGGGGGACCTGGAGGCTCTAGAAAGGTGGTCTAGAAAGTGGAAGCTGAAGGTCAGTGAAGGGAAGTGCAAAGTACTACACCTGGGAGCCAGAAACCTGGGCCAAGTGTACACCCTGGGAGGTGGGAATGCTACAAGTCTTGATAGAGAGGGACCCGGGGGTGGTGGTGGATGTCAAGATGAACAACTCAGACTTGTAGAAGGGCAGCGGCCAAGGCCAACAGGATGCTGGGATGCATCACTAGGGGGATCACCTCCAGAAGGAGGGAAGTGATACTCCCTCTGTATAACTGCTTGGTGAGGCCACACCTAGAGTACTGTGTGTAGTTTTGGAGGCCACACACTTAGAGGGGGACACTGAACTCCTGAAGAGGGTCCAGAGAAGATCAACCAAATGATCTGTGGCTTGGGGGACAGGATCTATGGGGAGAGGCTCGAAGAGCTAAATATGTACACACTGGAAGAAAGGAGGGACATGAGAGAGGTCTTCAGGTACATGGAGGGGGTAAATAGGAGAGGAGCAGTCAGGATGCTCCGAAAGAAGGGGGGGGCAACTAGAGGGCATGGGTGGAAGCTGGGGTGGGGAGAAAAGAGGAGGTGCTACTTCACTGAGAGGGTGGTGGAGCCATGGAATGTGCTGCCCAAGGGGCTGGTGGATGGATTCAAGAGGGGGTGGGACAGGTACAGGGGAAGGGTTCTGGAAGCAAAGTCCAGTGCAGCGAGAATATTCAGGACTGGGAAGGGAGAAGCCAGAGAGGGCGAGGTGGGCAGCAAGGTCAGCTCCCAGGTTGGGGGCTTAAAAAACAAGCAGACATGAAAGACCGTTAGGCCTATTCTGCTGGCATTTTAGAATGTTAGTATGTGCGATCATGTAACTTACTGATGCCTCTGACCAGAGCCGATACTGTAAATGAGATGTTTAGCCCAGTGTTCTTACCTGGTTAACAAATAAAGTAACTCTTTACGTACTCTAACTTGTTTCTTAAAGAGCAGCTGATGCATTCAGGAGAACTTTCAAAAAAAAAAAAAAAAATTCAGTCTTTGGTAACCGGGTAAGGCCCACTAGGTACAAGTGCCTGTTTTCAGGGGCAACCTGAGAGCACTGGGCGGTGAAGCGACCTGCTCAGTCACAGTATGCAAGTGGAGGTTGTGAGAATCAAACCCAGGTCTGGTCTGCTGGATGTACCAAGCTTGCTCACAGCTCATTAACCTCTAGGCTATACTGCCAGCCCCATTTAGACAGTCCAGGTTGTATTTCACATTAGTTATGCATTCCTCCTCCCCCCAGTATTTATTAGCTAGGTTATCGGCATGAAAACAGGATCTTTGCTTCTGAAGAGTTCATCTATTCCTGTTGCTGTCTCTACCGGAAGTCATAATGCACTGCTTGTGACATCACAGTTAGTTACAGGGCAACAGACTGATGTCATAAGAGGATTATGACTCGAAGTAGAGAGTCCACTATAGAGGCAGATGAACCCCGAGGGATAAAGATCATGTATTTATGCCAATGTTCTTAGTAGTAAATACTGGGTGGGAATTTTTTTTTTTTTTAATCCATACGTATGTGTGTGTGTGTGTGTGTGTATATATATGTATGTATGTATATATACACACACACACACACACACACATTATTATATATATATATATATATATATATATATATATATATATATATATATATATATATATATATACACACACATATATATATATACACACACACACACACACACTATATATATATATACATACATATATATATACACACACACACACACACATATATATATATACACACACACTATTATATATATATACACACACACACACACACAATTATATATATATATATATATATATATATATATATATATATATACACATACACACACACACACACACACACACACACACACACATATATATACACACACACACACACACATATATACACACACACACACACATATATACATAACACACACACACACACAACAGAAGCTGAACTGTACCCAATTATGTTTTCAAAGTTTTTTAAAAAAGCGTCAGCAGCTCTGATTGCATGTCATCTCATCCCTCATTTACACACACTTCCATAGACTCAAGACCCCCAAAAAAAAAAAATAGTACCTTGCTTTTCCGTGTTCACCAGTTCTGGTTAAAATGACTATTCACAGCACAGCACCTCTTGAAAGAAATTTCCCACAGCCTGCAATTTAAAAAATAAATAAAAATCACATTAAGAAGGTAACTTGTTATATCCCAGTTGTTCAGATACAACAGTAAGAAGCCCAGTGGTTAGGGTAAACTTTCATGTTGTCCCTCTCTTTCAGGGTATGTTGAACATATTTTTAAGTGTAATGTCACAAAAAACAAGGTTGGAAAACACAGCACGGCTTCCCTTCTCCCAATAAATTCAGGTATTACAAATATTTATTTTTTAGTTCTAGGATTACAAATACCTCTGAGTCAAAGGCTCTTTTACAAAGGTTCCACGTCAGTTTGAAAACAGTAAAACAAATCGAGGCAGTGCAAGATAATACAGAAATACGGATAATTTTGTTTACAAACAAATGGGGAAGAGGCAAACAATATTGGTATACAGTGGTCAAGGGTGAAAAAGGGTGGGTTGCTACATCATACATAGTTAATACAGGTAAAATAGCAGACCACACAATTAAAGGAGGTGCACATTTTGGGGGGGGGGGGGGGGCATGGCTTGGGCAGGAGAGCATGGCCGCTTAATGCTGTAAGAGTGAGCCCAGCTCTGTCATTTTGGAACAGTTAGCTGGCATCTGAGTCTGGTACGCTAGCGGAAATACCGAGTTATGCCCCGAACCGCCGAGACAGGTCCGTGGAGGTACTCATGATTTGGAGTAACGGCAGCAATGACAATTTGAAGCAATGTGTGAGACTTGCATGGCAGTGTGTAGGTCGCAGGCCCCCCAGCTAGAGTGGTTAGAACACCGCCTCCGAAAGCTTGGCAGGAGCTGCACGGTCATTTTGTACAGCTAGGGAGCATCTAGCTCTGGAATGCTATTTGTTTTGCCTCTCGGAATTGAAGCAGTTTGCCAGGGGATCAGCTGTGGATATAAACTTTGTCAGAGAGCGTTGGGTGGGAGCAGCTGTGTAGGGTCTGTACACAATGGCCTTGGAACCCCCTGCCCATGAATCGAAGGTTCAATCCTCGCTGCAGCATATTACATCCTTGTTGGAAACCTTGTTTTCCAGGGTCGACTCCCTATCAGCCACTCTTGCTGGGAATGTAGCTGAGGTGCAAGAATTAAAGGATAAATTTAATATTGTAGAGCAAAGGACTGAAAGTCCAGAACCGAACCAAGTCAAACTCCTTCAGCATCTTCAAGAGCATGAGAGCAGGTTGGCTACCTTATGGCAGAGGGCTGAAGACCAGGAGAATCTCAGTAGAAGGAACAATATCAGGATTTTGGGCATACCGGAGGGGTCTGAGAGGGCTAATATGGAGAGATTCCTAAATGAGGAGATCCCAAGATGCTGGGGGATAGATGGCAAGGGCCTACAGAAGTGGAGAGAGTGTACCGGGTTCCAGGAGGCTCCCGCCCGAAGACATCTGGGTCTCTGCCTATAGTGGCATACCTTCTGAGATGCTCCACAAAGAAACGAGTATTGCGTGCCGCCAGAGACCCTGAGGAGGTGATGTGGCACGGGGTTAAAATCTCATTTTAGAGAGACTTCTCCACTGAGGGGGCAGCTCGAAGGAAAGCCTTTGCCCCTGTTAAAAAGATTCTGGCTCAGCATGGCTTTAAGTAGGGATTCCGTCAATTGGCTTACTTGGCTGTATCGAAGGAAGGGAAGGAGATAGTGGCAGAGTCCCCTCGGGAGGTGGAAGCCTGGGTCTCCAAATACTGGCCGTGCCTGAATTAAAAAAAAATCAGTCTCCCAAGAAGCTATGGCATCCTGACAAAGACGGCAGGAACCCGATTAGGGGTAGAAACTCGCATGGGGATGTTAGCAGGGATCTGATAAGTCCCTTAGGGAGCGGGTCCCCCAAACCCTCTCAATCCAGGCATGCAGATATGAAGATCTCTAGGCGAGGAAATGACCAGGTTGTGCTCCCCAGTACTGCTTTCTCCACAAAACCTTGGTGTGACAATAACTCTGCGTCCCGTGTTAGACACCGGTCTCAGTGATGCCGATTCTGCAGAAGGGCAAGAAATGGCACCCCTGGCTAAGCTAACTAAAGAGAAGTCACTGCAAAGGGATCAAATAGACCCAGAAAATATACCTGACGAAGATATTATGAAAGCGGTGGAACCAGGAATGTGGTCTGACAACCTGCCAGATGCAGAGGAGTCTACAGCTAACTCCTCCCCATACATTAAGCCAGGAACTCTGTCCTTTGCAGAAGTGTTGTCTAAGGGTCTGCAGGGTGCAAGTGGCGAATCTCTACCAACAGATGGAGCACCTCTACCAGACTGAAAGATTAAAGGGCTGTATTTGCTATTAGTTTTTTTGGGGGGCATGCGCTGGGGCAGTCTTGTGGGACCTGGAGGGTTGGAAGGGGTCTGGCTGCCTAGTACATACCCATGTGTGGAAATATTTACTGACCAGGCCTCCCCCCCCCCCCAAATTCCTTTTTGGCTCTTTTTTATTCCCGACTCGGATGCCCCACCCTACTGTGGGGTATGGGTGGTATTGGGGACAATGTTTAGTTCAGACGGGGTTGGGGTTGAGCCTGTCAGTAATCGGACGGTTCGATCTCTTCTTCACCTATTCAAGCCTTTGGCTAGCACGGCAGAGGGCTTACCCTAGCGTTTGGCCTGGGTATAGCACCATTAGCAGCAATAATAGTCAAAACTGCACTGCCATAGGAGGAGTGGAGGAGATTTGGGTCACCTTGATAACAGGAAGGGGGACGCAAGAGAATAAAAACAGGAGTAGTGTGTATAGACCCCCTGCGCTGGCAGAGGAGCGTCTGGTGGCAGATATTGGGAGACACTGCAGACTGGGCAGGGTGGTGGTATTGGGGGACTTAAACATGCCAGGAACAGACTGGGAGACTGACATCCTCGGTGGCCAAGGAACAGAAGTTGTTGGTGGCCAGGGAACAGAGGTTGTTGGATGTCTTTCAGGACTAACTCAGCAGGTGGGGGAACCGACTAGGGAGGTGCGGATACTGGATGTGGTCCTGGCAGACAGTGACCAGATTGGGAGCCTGGAGATAAGGGACCGGTTGGCAGGGAGCAACCATGCCCCGGTCTGGTTCTGCCTGAACCTAGGAGGGGTACAAGACTGCAAAAAGACTGAGGTAACTGACTTCAGGGGGGCGGATTTCAAGGAAATGGGAAGCAGCCCTAAGGAGCACTTGGATGGGACTGGGCCAGACATGGACGCCGACAGTAGGTGGGAAACCAGGAGGGGATGCAGGATGCTACCAGCATCTGTGCAAGAGTAAGACAAAAATGCGGTGGGGCCCAAAAACCCTGCTGGTGGTCCAGGGAGGTTCAGGAGGTGGTGAAGGGAAAGAAGGCAGCCTACAGACAATCCAGCGCAGGGAGTGAAAGGGATAGAGGGGGAGTAGGAGCTGATGGCCAGAAGGGCCACTAGGCAAGGAAGGAGCAGAACCTGGCCAGGGAAATCAGGAGAGGGAACAAGGGGTTCTTTAGATACATTGGGGAAAAAACGAAGGGTGAAGGGGCAGGTTAGCAGGATTAAAACGGGGGAGAGATGGGCACAATACCCAGGGGAGCAGGCTGAGGTACTAAATGAGTGCTTCACCTCAGTTTTCACCAAGGAAAATAGGGGGGCTGCATCATACATGGGGATAGGAGGAGATGGTGAAACAGAGGAGCGGAGGCCCTTAAAAATCAGTGGGTCTGGGGAGAGGAGGGGCATCAGTGGGGGGTGGGGGAAGCAAAGCAGAGGGACAAGGTAGCAGAGGTGGAAATAACGGCAGAGAGAGTGAGGGAAGCCCTCAGGTCCCTTAGGACGGAGAAAGCACCGGGGCTGGATAAATTACATCCCAGAGTGCTGAAGTAACTGGCGGATGTCCTGGCAAAACCCCTGGCGGAGCTCTTCAGCATCTCTGAGGACAGGGTGGGTGCCCCAGGACTGGAAGTTGGTGCATATAGTGCCTATCCACAAGGGAGGAGCAAGGGAGGTGGCAGGGAACTACAGGCCCGCCAGCCTGACATCAGTGGTGGGTAAGGTGATGGAGGGCATTGTCAAGGAGAGACGGGGGGGGGGCCTGGAAAAGTTGGGGTGCCTGGACGACAGACAGCATGGATTCGTCCCAGGGAAATCATGTCAGACAAACCTTGTGGAGTTCTATGACTGGGTGAGGAGTGCCTTGGACCTGGATAGATCAGTGGACGTCCTCTTTCTTGATTTCACCAAGGCGTTTGACTCTGTTCCTCATGGGGCCCTGTTGGATAAGCTGGGAGAAATGGGGGTGGGGAACCAGATGATCAGATAGACAGGAAATTGGCTGCAGGGCCAGACCCAGAGGGTTGTGGCTGGCACGACAGTCATCCCCAAGAAGGGCATTAATGGGGTCCCTCAGGGATCGGTCCTTGGGCCCCTCCTGTTCAACGCCTACGTCTGACATATGGAAGAGTATCAGGAGTGAGAGGAGTCTCGTTGCGGATGACTCAAAACTAGGAGGTGGTGGATGGGGAGGAGGGGAGGGTGGCTCTACAGGGGGACCTGGAGGCTCTGGAAAGGTGGTCTAGAAAGCGGAAGTTGAGGTTCAATGCAGGGAAATGCAAGGTACTGCACCTGGGAGCCAGAAACCTGGGCCAACTGTACACCGGGAGGGGAAGGGAAAGAGAGAATGCTACAAGTCTCGACGGCTGAGAGGGACCTGGGGGTGGTGGTGGTGTTTGTCAAGATGAACAACTCAGGAGACTTGTAGGAGGGCAGTGGCAAAGGCCAACAGGATGCTAGGCTGTATCGCTAGGGGGATCACCTCCTCACCTCCAGAAAGAGGGAAGTGATACTTCCTCTGTATAACTGCTTGGTGAGGCCGCACCTCAAGTACTGCATGCAGTTTTGGAGGCCACATTTAAAGAGGGACATTAAACTCCTGGAGAGGGTCCAGAGGAGGGCAACTAAAATGATTTAGGGCTTGGGGGACAGGACCTATGAGGAGAGGCTCAAGAGCTAAATAATATGTACACTGGAAGAGAGAAGGGACTGGGGATATGCTAGAGGTGTTCAGGTACATGAAGGGGGTAAACGGGAAAAGCAGTCAGGATGTTCAAGGAAAGGGGGTGGACAACTAGAGGGCATGGGTGGAAGCTGGGGGATTCAGGGAGAAAGGAGGAGGTGCTACTTCACTGAAAGGGTGGTGGAGCCATGGAATGCGCTGCCCAGGGGGGCTGGTGGAGGGGTTCAAGAGGGGTGGGATAGCTACAGGAGGGGTTCTGGAAGCAAAATCCAAAGCAGTGAGAATATCCAGGACTGGGAAGAGAGAAGCTAGAGAGGGAGAGGGGTGCCAGCAAGGTCAGCTCCCAGGGTGGGGGCTGACCAAACGAGCAGACACAAAAAAATCTGTTAATCCTATTCTGCTGGAATTTTAGTATGAGTACACATCAAAACATCCTCTAAAGGTAGAAATTTCAACCAGATACAGTAACAATAGATTTATACAGATTGTGTAGAATATAAACAAATTGGTTTAAACAAAATACATTAGCATTTCTGTTAGCTAGAAGAACCAGTGAATTATATAGATAGTGTATAATCTGCCTGGCAAGGTAGCAAACAGATAGCCAGGATGGCAGAGGTCTGCTGGGAGGCAAGGCCACCTCTACGAGTTGAGAAACAAACATAGATCATATGGGGAGAGCCAGGCAGTAGCTAACTGAGGCACCACCAGCCATGTGGGCCGGAAACTGCAGGTAGGCAAGACCACTTTTAGAGAAAATAAGGAATAATAGGAAGTCATAGTGATATGGGCGTACGGTAAGGAATAGATGAAAGAAGTGTTTGCATGGGAGTTCTGATGCAGTTACAATTTTCTGTAGCCGTCCTGGCCAGTAAGGTTTTGAAGGTGGTCATAGTAATTAGTAGTACTTTTTGGACCTTGTTCTATAGGGTAGGGTAGGGAGGGAGTAGCCAATGGAAAGTTTGCCAACCTGAGTTTTGATTTTAGGAACAACAAGGGTTATATAGGAGGATCTTAGGGCACACGAGCTGGGGGAGCAAATGGGGAGGCAATCGGAGATAGAGGGGCAGTTTCTTGGTGATAGCACGGTAAGTCCATATTGCTGCATTTTTGTATAGTCTTATGCGGAGGGTGGTCCAGCTGACTAAGACACAAGGAACAGTGGTGAGTAGTGTAAGAAACACCCAAAATAAATCTTAGGGCCCAGTGATATATAATGTCAAGCTTTTTTAAAGCCATGTCGAGCCCTGCTGAATGATGAATGTATTATGTACCATCATATGAACTGTATCCCTGCTGATATGAAGAGAAACAAAAATATAACAATTTATAAAAAAAAAAAAAAAGTGGTACATCCCCAGATGCCCCAACTGGGAAGAATGGTCCACTGCCAGAGTCCACCTGAATCACTCAGTGGCCAAAGGATGCCTCAGCCGAGGACATCACGTCCAGCTTGTAAAATTTTGTAAATGTGTGAATGGACGACCAAGTGGCCACCCTGCGCAAGTTTGCTGAAGATGCTTCTCTGAAGTTCGCCCACGAAGTGGCCATGGCTCTGGTTGAATGGGCTCTTACTGGGCCAGGCAGAGATACCCCGGCCTTGTTGTAAGCCGCGGTGATGACTGATCTGATCCATCTGGCTATAGAGTCAAGACACTTTTTTACCCATAATTTGGCCTGTAGTCAAAAAACAAGCTTGATTTACATACCGTTTATATCTTTTTCTGTCCTCTTGATACACATCTTTAATGCTCTTCTCTGGTCTAGCGTATGAAATTGCCTTTCCTTTTTGTTTTTTGGGTGTGAGCAGAAAGAAGGGAAAGTAAGATCTTGGTTGCAATGGAAAGGACATATAACTTTGGGTAAAAACCTGTATCTGTGCCAAGTACCAGAGTCCTGATGAAAAACCATGAATGGCTCTTTGGTGGACAATGCTTCCAGCTTGCAGATTCTCCTTGCTGAAGTAACACCTTCATTGGGAGATGCATGATGGAAGTCTCCTTGAGAGGTTCAAAAGGCACCTTAAGGCTTTGAGAACCAGGTCAAGTCTCCACGGTGGAACCGTTGACTTGGCTTGATTGGGGGACATTTTAACAATGCCGCCCTTAGAAACTTCCTGACATGAGGGTGTGCAGCCAGCGAGTCTCCAGAGTCGGACAAAAGTGCCAGGGCTGAGACCTGAACTTTTAGGGAGGCTGGTTGCAGCTCTTTGTCTAATCCATCTTGAAGAAACTGTGATAGCACAGATAAGGATATTGGATAGTCCTGTAGATCTCTGGATTGAAACCAGAACAAGAATTTCCTCCAGATTCTATAATACATGTAAGAGGAGGGGCAACACGAGTTCACCATCATTTAAATTACCGGAGCTGTATAGCCTTGCTCCTTGAAAGTTTCCCGCTCAACCTCCAAGTCAGGGGGACAGATTGCTCAAATAGGGGTGCAGGACTGGACCCTGATGGAAAGATACAGGCGTCCCACTGGCAGCTGAATGAGAAGTGGGAACCAAGGACAGCGAGGCCATTGGGGACGGACTAGGATGATCTCTGCTCTGTCTCAGACCACCTGGTGCAGAACTCTGGAACGCACTGGTATCGGGGCGATACATATAGGGAGGCCGAACGGACTCCAGTCTAAGGAAAAGGTGTTCTGAGCTGTTGCTAGTAAGTCCCTGGCCAGGAGGCAGAAATGTTCTGCCTTGGAGTTTCACCTGGATGCAAACAGATCTACCTGGGGGATTGCCCCACTGCTCTGTTAGGAGGTGGAAGGCGCTGTCCTTCAGCTCCCACTCCCCTGGCAAGACATCTTGGCAACTTAGCCAGTCTGATGTGACATTTTCCTGTCCTGGAATGAACATGGCTCTTATACTTGCCAGCTGCTGCCCTGCCCATTGAAAGAAAAAGCAATTCCCAAAGCATTTTTGAGCTGTGTGCCTCCCTGATGGTTGATGTAGGCCATCGTTGTCAGACTGTTTGTTAGAAATCAACACATCCGCATTGCGTACTTGTTGATGGAAGTGTATCAGGGCTAGGCGAACTGCCCTCATCTCAAGGACGTTTATGCTGTACCCAGGGCTCCAAACAAGATTTTTGGGATGAATACTTGTACTCCTCATTTTGAAAGTGAGGTGAGTAAAACCAAATTCAGATGCATACAAATGTCTGGATGGAGTGGAGCAAGGGGTAAATTTTAAAAACAATGGAGTGTTTTTCTAGATAAGAATTACAGGGGCCAACAATGCTTCAGATAATGTTGGCAGGTAGAAGTAATTTACTCACCAGTTTTAAAATATAGCGAGTAAAACAAAACTGGGATGGGTACAAGTGCTGTAAATCTGGAAAAATGCTCCTTTTGAATCACCAAATATGTTATGAAGCACTATTGTTTGGAGTGTGGAATATTTACATATGTTGGGTGAGTATCAGTACTCAAACACACTCTTTAGAGTATTTCCTAAAATGAGGTGAGTAAAATAGGTCGGTACTCCCCTTATTTGGAGCCCTGGCTGTACCTTGTTTCTACCAGGGATTATTTGCCTTGTGTCGACAACTGATGCAGGCAGGTCCCCCATCGGTTGCGATTCTGAGTTGGTGTGGAGGTCCCAACTTTTGCCCCCTCATTACATTTGATCTCAGAGACTACCACCGAAGGGATGATTTTATCTGCTGAGAAACTGGGATTAGCTGGTGCTGGTTGCGTCTGGACTGGGACTACAGCCTGAGCAGATGGACATGAATATGCTGCATGTGCACTAGAGCCCATGGGACCAAATCAGCCAGTGACACTAGAGTCCCAATTAGCCACATGAAGGTGTGTGCCGGCAGCTGGGCTGCCGTAAGAAATCTGACAAGCTTCAACAGGTCCCTGAATTTTGATTACGTGGGAAAAAGTTTGTTGATCTGTGTCCTGAAGTCCACCCCGGTGGTTCAAGTTCTGGCTCGGCTATTGTTGGCTATTTATAAGATGTCACTATTTCAATAGGCGCATCACTGTAGAAAATCCTTGGTTTTGATGACCGATTTCCAAAGATCATTATTTTTGTTTTGTCTAGGTTTATTTTCAATTCCAATTCTTTACATTTATTCACAAGAGATTTAAATTTTAATTCTAGTCCTTTAGGGGTCAGTGATAGAATTAGATCATCTGCATATGCTAGGTTGTGTATGTATTGATCTTTTATTTTTGGAGAGTCCCACTGATCGCTTAAGTCATAATCTAATACGGTATCTATATAGATATCGAATAATAGGGGAGCTAGTAAACATCCCTGTTTGATACCTTTAGAGGTTGGGAAATATTCTGTGATATTTCCTCTTTGATCAAATCTCACTGCCGTATTAGTATAAAGTAAAACCATAGGGAGGAGTAAAGATGAAGGGAGGCCTCGAATCCTAAGAATTTCCCATAAAGTCTGTCTTATTAATGAAGATGTGATATTCATATTGATGCACCCAATGACTGTTCAAGATGCAATACTGGTAGGGAATGTTATAATGTCTGTAATAAGTGTTAAGAAAAAAGCATACCGAAAGTGGCTCAGAGATAAATGAACTGCTTTTTATACAATCTGAAGAATTTTAACCAGCATACTTTCTTATGAGAGTTATTCTAATGAGATAAGGAGTCTGTTTAATCATATTTTTAAATTTATTTCACATTTTGTATTTTTAAATTTTAAAATTGTAATGTCCAGAAATTTTTCTAATTTATTGGAAGAACAATAAACTTGACTTGACTTCTGAGTCCATTATTCCCAAAATACCCTTTATTCAATGTACCTCTCTCCCCCCCGGAGTATTCTAGACTGCCATTGATATTTAGCACTGTCCCTTTAAGAGCCACTCAGAACTGCCCATTTCCACCTCTGACAGAACTGTCTGTTCCCTTCTCTGATAACCGTAATAAAAAATGGCTTTGCTGAAGTAAGTTTACCTGGCGGGGCGCGCAAGCACTGATCTCATTGCTTCCCCGTCCCAGCATTACAACGCTACTAACCCTACTCAGTGCTCATCGATGAGAAGGCCGATAGTAGACAAGCAGCCTGGCACACTGCTGAATCAGTGCAGAGTTGCACCATCGACAAGCGGCTGAAATGTTCACCAGAGCCGTTCGTCAATCGGAAGGCACTGTGTGTCTGCCTAACTCCTGAGAAGCACTCTGGTACTTAATTGCGTATTCCCCTTGCCTAAAAAAGGGCCTGTAGAATTCCATTTTGGAGGAGCTAAAATCGCAGGGAAATGAGCTGCTGAGAGGTGGGGCCAGTCTGTGCAGCTTGCAAGGCTGAGATTGGATCCCACTGTGGAGAGTTTGGAAACCACTCTCCTCTAGCAAATCCTGAATAACTTATTTTAAAATTAAGATTTGACAGTCTCTCCAGCCCTGCCACATTTGACAGGGTGCTGCTACAGAGTACCTGCTCCACTGAAAACAGGAAATAAACTGGAGGAAGCTGAAAATGGGGGACTGGATGCCCACTGCTGCAGATCTTTGCTTCCTGCCTGACTACCAGCATCATGGAGGTACAACCCCAAGAGTAAGGAAGCCCAGAGACCAGCTTAAGAGAGAGAACTCTCCATTTGTTTGTATGGAGAACCCCAAGGAAGCTCTGAGAGTGGAAGCCTGCCCTTTCAACATACTCAATGCCAGTCCTTTATCTATACCATACTGAAAAATTTTTAGGATCTGAGCAATGGAGGCCTTCGAAGGTTTAATTCCCTTCTTTCTGGCCCAAGAAGAAAATATAGTCCAGACTCTGGTGTAAGCAGCCGAGAGAGAGGTTTTTCTTCCCGCCATCAAGGTTTTAACTACCGAGGGACACTAATTTTCAAGAGTCTCCTCCTTTCAGGAGCCAGGCTGCAAGCTGCATTGTGCCTAGGTTCGGGTGGAGAATGGGGCCTTGCAGCAGGAGGTCCCTCCATACCGGAATACAGAAGGCAGCTTACTAGGCTAGGTTCACTAGAACGAAGAACCACGGTCTTGACCACTCCAGGGCTATCCGAAAAAATTTCTGCTTGAGGGTCTTATTTTCCTTAAGAGTTTCTGGAGGAAAGGCAGTGGAGAAAAAGCATACACTCTGCGGAAGGACCACAACCATATCAGGGCATCCACTGCCTCTGCGTGAGAACACTACCACCAAATGAAGAACCTGTGGGTCTGAGCATTGTGGCTTGAAGCAAATAGATCTGCAGTTGCCCGAACAGACTGCTTAGTAGTGTGAACACCTCCGGGTTCAACTGCCACTCTCCAGGGTGAACATCTACGCGACTTAGCCCGTCCACCTTAACGTTCAATTCCTCTAAGATGCACTGCTGGCACCAAGAGAAGATTCTCTCTCTGCCCAGCTCAGTAGGCTGGAAGACTCCAAAAGCATTGTCCTGCTTTTTGTGCCTCCTTGGTGGTTTATGTATGTCACCGTGATGGTACTGTCCAACCACACCTTTACTGTGGTGGTCCTCAGTCTGGACTTAAAAAATAAAGCAGAGCTAGGTGAACAGCCCGCATCTCCAGGACATTAATGTAGAGATGCTGTTCTTGACGTGACAACCCCCCCCCTCAAAGAGTGGGAAGTTGGCCCAGGACTGCTCCCCACCTGAGCAGGCCTGCATCCATTGCGAGAATCACCTCTGGCGAGAGTTCCAATGAAACTCCTTTGTTGAGATTCTGCACATTTAGCCACCAAGTCAGGGAGTGACGAAGCTGAGGGGTGAGGAAGATCCTGGCTAGACAGTCATCTGATGACGGGTCCCAGGTCATCGGCAGTCCTGTCTGAAGAGGCCGCACGTAGAAGCAGGCAAAGGGAACCAAGTCTATTGCTGCCGCCATGAGGCCCAGAATCCATAGCAGAGTGTGGGCCGACGGCGAGGACTGAATCCTGGGCCACCGTATCTCCAGACAGCATCTCCTCCCGGGAGGGTAATAAGAACACCCTCCCTACTTTCATGTTGAAGATCGCCCCCAAGTGCTCCAAGGGCTGCGATGGCTCTAAGGAGCTTTTCTCCCAGTTCACAATCCAGCCACGTGATTCCAGATCTCCAGGGTTCTTAACGCTGATCCTCTTTACAAGAAGCATAATCTGTGCTCGAATGAGCAGGTCATCCAGATAAAAGTAGACACGATAACCCTCCTGTCATAGCTGAGCCACCAGAAAGCACAGTTACGCAAGAACTTACCGCAACAGCAGATCTTAGAGAGTGGTTCCTGTAGTAGAGTACAAGTAGAACTAGCACCACATGGCATCTGGACCCAATGGCAGACTTTACCAGCAATACCCGACAGGGGAATGCCCACCCGACATCACACGATGACGTCAGCGTGACCCTATATGGTGGGCGGTCCCCACGCCCACCCTTCAGTTCTCCCACCAGAGCCTGGAAGGAGAGGAAGCTTGGCCAGGAGATCCAAAAAAGCAAAAATTTGGGGGAAGGAAAACAATGACCTACTGCAGAAACCTCTCAAAAATCTACTGTTACGTTAAGTTCTTACATAACCGTACTAGCTTAGTTCAACAGGGTTCCTGCAGTAGGTCATTACAAGTAGGACCGACCGGTCCTTATGAAAAATAAGAAATGGCTCTTTACAAAACAAGAGCTTGAAGCTCGGGAAATCCTTCGAGCAGAAGTAAGGGTAACCAAAAACAACACCTTCCAAGAAAGGTAGCACATATCACAGTTCATCGCTGGTTCAAAGACAGAGAGAGTGAGCTTCTTCAACACAAAATTAAAGTCCCAAGGTGGTGTAGGGATGCGGATTGGGGAGGGAGTGGGTTCAAATGGAGAATCCCTTTCAGAAAAGTTTTTGAAATCGCCAGCTGGGCCACATGTTTACCATCCACCAGCACGTGATAAGTCGAAATGGCAAACACGTGAACTTTCAAGGAGGAATAGGAAAGCCCTGAATCTGAGAGATGAAGCAGGTATTCCATGAGCTGCGGGGCTGAACAAGTAAAATGGTCCCAACCCTTGGAGGCTGCCCAAACAGAAAATAGTTTTTCACTTCATGGCATAAGTGGACCTCGTGGAAGGCTTCCTGGCCTCCACAAGAACCTGAGCAACTCTGGAAGAAAACTCGAAGCGAGAAATCACTGTGTTTGCAGGAGCCAAGCATGAAGACGCAGGTTCCTGGGCCCAGGTGCACCAGCCAGCCCTTGTCCTGGGTTAATAGTCTGTGCTTCAATGGAAGCGGATCTGGGGGTTCCCCGGACAACTGAAGCGGGAACTAAATTTGTCTGGGCCACAGAGGAGCAATGAGAATCATCCGTGCTCGCTCTGCCTGAAGGTCGTTGCGCACCCTCTGAAGAATGTGAAAGGGTGGGAATGTGTACAAGAATCTTCCTGTCCAGGAGAGAGACACGTGTCGTGCCAAAAAGCACTATGCTCTGGAACGAGCGAGCAAAAGCTTGGAAGTTTTGCGTTGGATGGGGAAGTAAATGGGTCAAGTCCCAGTTGCCCCATCTCCAAAATAGTGACTCCACCACTTCCTGATCTAGTTCCCATTTGTGCGCGAGGGTGAACAATCTGCTTAGACTTTCAGCCAGGACATTTTCTACTCCTGGGACATGCACTGCTGTGAAAGACAAGTCACGCTGAACTGCCCAGTTCCACATTCTCAGCGCTTCCCTACAAAAGGAGATACGATAGAGCGTCTCCCTGCTTGTTGAGATACCAGACTACTGAGGTGTTGTCCATCTGGATGAGCAGTGGTCCCTTGGGGAGAACGGTCTGAAATGCTTGGAGAGCATACAAGACTGCCTGCATTTCCAAAATGCTGATGTGCAATGACATCTCTGACCGGGACCACAGCCCCTGCATCTGACGGTCCCCCAGATGAGCCCCCCCCCCCAACCTAGACTGGAGACACCCGTGGTGAGAACTCCAAGGGGAGGGCACAGCCTTGAAACGGAAGGCACAAGGACAGGTTCGTAGGATTCCTCCACCATAACAGATCCCTCTAAAGCGCAGAGGAAATGTGGACCGGCTGGTCCAACTGGTCCTGGAGCTGATCCCACTGAACCCTCAAAGACCACTGTGAAATACTCATGTGAAGCCTCACTAGGAGAACTGTGGAGACAGAGGCCGCCATCAAACAAAGAAGATGAAGGCCGTCTTTGGCTGGTGAATGTTTGGAAGAGGCCACCAGGGTTGCCCAATTGATCAAGGTGTCCCTTCAGTCCACAGGGAGGACAGCTCTGCCCTGGATCGTATCCAGAATCACTCCGATAAACTGAAGCCGTTGTGAAGGAGTCAAAGATGACTTGGGAACACCGACTGTAATCCCCAGTCTGGAAAACAGGTCCAGGGTAACTGAAAGGGCCTCCAAAAAGGGACACACTGGACAGGGCCAAAATCCACCAGTCGTCCAAGTAAAGGAAAACTGCTATCCCCTGTCTCAGTGCCACTGCCACCATCGCCAGGCACTTTGTAAATACCCTGGGTGCCAAGGAAAGGCCAAAGGGAAGAGCCCTGAACTGAAAGTGCTCACCCTGGAAGGTAAACTGCAGGAAGCGGCGGTGACCTAGGAAAAATGGGATGTGCAGGTAAGCATCCTGCATGTCCAGAGTGCACAGCCAGTGATTCTCCTGCAACAGGGGCAGGAAGCTCTGGAGGAATAGCATCCTGAACTTTTTGGACTTTAACAGGTTGAGCACGCTGAGAGAGGATGGGTCTTCGATCACCTGTCTTTTTTGGAACCAGGAAGAAATGGGAGTAGAATCCCCACCCTCTGTGCCGAAGAGGGACCGGCTCTATTGCCTCTTGACAGAAGAGCCTGAACTTTCTTCCTTACTAAAAGTACCTGGTCTTGGGAGTAGGCGGACCTTGAAGAGGAGACTCCTGAGGAAACTCCAGAAACTCCAAGGTGTGCCCCTTTGGACAACAACTGCAGAACCCATTTGTCGGAGGTGATGCTTCGCCAATCCTGCAAGCGGCGGGCAAACATCCCCCCACCGGCTCCTTGCCCACTGGCTGAGGAGAGTATGGGGCAAGGGAGTCAGGAGGTGGCGGAACAGGCTAGGAAGGACCCCCGGACAGGCGGAGAGTTTTGGAGGCAGGGGGTGTACACACTGTCCCCGTGGCCCTATGCTTTCCCTGGGTACGTTTACGCTGCCTGCAGGTCCGCTTCTGAAAGGGCTGAGATTAATTGCCCGGTCGGCACATGGACCTCACAGACCTAAGAGCCTGACCACGTTCTTGGAGGTCTGCGATGATGTCCTTTGTGTCCCCTCCAAAAAGCACCAAGCCCCAAAAAAGAGGCATCCTGAATAGCCAACTGGACCTCATTGGCGAGGCACAAAATGTGGAGCCAGGCATGTCGAAAGGAGACTGTGGTCGCCAAGGTTTGAGCCACTGAGTCGAAAGAGTCATAAGGGGACTGAAGAGCATGCCTGCAAGATATCTTCGACTGGCAAATGTCCCGGGAGAGCTCCTCGAGTTCCGAATCCAGCATCAACTGGATTCAGTTCTCTAGCCTGGCTAGGGTGGCTTTCTGGTGGGACACTATATGGGCTACGTAGTTCAGGGACCATAACGCGCACGTAGCCGAGGAGGGAAAAAAAAAAAACTTTCTTCCCAAACTGGTCATACTGTTTCGACTGTCTGGAGAAGTGCTCATGTGCTTAGGAACGTCAGAGCGGTCCTGAGCAGCTGAGATAACAAAAGTCCACCTTAAGGAGGCCCCTTTCTTGGCACCACCCCTAGGTGCCCCACAATTTCTGTCCGCTCTCTTGGGGGCAGCCGGGATGAAGTGAGGCAGTTTCCAGATGGTTGTTGTGAGGTCCAATCCAGAGAGAACTGGGATGGGGGAGAGACTCCAGATCCAAATGCTCGGTGAGCCTTTGCCACATTGGGCCCTGTTCCTCAGACTCCCACTCATAAAATTTTTTGAATGGACCACAGCAAGTTCGAGAAAAAAAGGATCCCTCAGGTGGAAATTTTGGAGAATCCTTCCCTACAGGGACTGGGGACATGTGACCGGAAGATTCCCTCGAAGAATCTGCCAAAGTCGGGATAGTCTCCTGGTCCAAAATCCGGAAGTGTTATATCCCTAGAGGCGGTTCCCTGGACGTGGACTGTATCAGACTGAGTCCACTAGGGAAAAGGAATGAGGCTGAGGGAGTCTGCTCTCCAGCAGCGTCACCAACTCTGCCCGCACCTCCTTCCACTAGAACTGGATAACAGCCCTGACATCCGGCTGAGGAGCCGGAGGAGGCGGATAGGCACGGGGAGGAGGGAAGTGGTACCCGTGGTATCCCTGGGGAGTATAGCCTGGGTACAGATTGTAGCTAGAGAAATAATATTCCCGGTTGTCACCTGTTGTGCCAATCAGCAAAGGACAAGCCAGGTTATGGTAAAATGGGTGCCCAAGGGTAGTGTGGGACAGACCGGGGGTCTCGAAAACACAGACGGCACAGGAGCAGATGTCAGAGGAGGCCACATTGGGCTAACTGTCATGTACATCAGCGACTGGTCCAGCAACGGGATAGCAGACGCTGGAATCACAGTCGACGGGAGCAACAGGTCCGGCATCAGAAGCGGACCTGGCCGCGGACAGATTGGCGTCTGAACCCGTTGAAGCCCGTTCGCAAGATATCTGATGACTGACCCAGGTCTGCCGAAAGATCCCGCGGCAGAGGCAGACAATCTGGTCTTAGCATGGAGACAGTCAGAGGAACCGGTGCTGGCACAGATGTTACTGGGTCCAACGAGGGAGGATCATCCAGCACCAGGTTGTCAACCGGCTGGGATGGGCTCCATCGGAGGAGGAGGGATGTCCTGTCCCGAGATCCCTGTAGGGGAACATGAGTGCGATCATGGGGAGTGCTCCACATCCAGGAGATCAGCGCCGTCTCCTCCCAGGGTAGTGGGGTCGGCAGGTAGCGCTATCGGTGAGGTAGAATAGGAAAGAGGAGCAGTCTTCCAAGGGCTCATCCGGACATCGGGTGGCTGACGTGAATCACCCGACGGGAGAGGTGATGCTTCATGCGATCCCACAGGGATGGGTTTATCGAACACTGGAGCGGGCGGGGAAGGGGAGAACTCCCTCGGGACTCTAGCAGCTCCTGCCACTGGGACCCAGAGGGGCAAGAAACCGACTTAATTGGCGGCCGTGCGGTCCCCAGAGGAGCCGGGAAGTGACTTGGAAGCAGGAGCAGTGTGGTCCCCAGAGGAGCAGACTTACCTGCTGAGAGAACCAGGAGCAAGGTGGTTCCCATGGAGTCCCCGGGATGACCTTAACGGAAGGCGGCAGGGGGAGAGGACTTGCTGGAAAAGCTGGCCTAGAAGTCTCGGCCCTGGAACCCTCTGACTGGTGTTCTTCCTTCTTGTGCTCCGAAGGAGAGGACAAAGAAGGTGAAGCAGAATCCCTGATCTTTTCCAATTGCTTCTCCAAGGAGACTAGACGAGATTTTAAAAGATGGGCCTCCAGAGCCTGCTGCCTCCATTTCCGGGTGGCCTGGCTGTAGGGTTGGCAATCGGGGCAGGTGGCCACAAGGTTGTCTGGGCCTAAGCAAATGAGACTTCGCTGACCGTCCTTGTGCGTGATATGGGCGCCACAAGTTCTCACACTTCTTAAGAGTCGGAGGGGACATCAAAGCGCTAGCGCTATAAAAACCACCCTTAGATTTTTGAGAAAAGTAGACAGACAGACAAAAAAAAAAACTGGCAATCATTGTGTAGTCTCACCGAAGGTAACTGCATAAGGCGACAGCGGAAAGAACTGGAGATGGGGACCGCCTATCATGCAAGTTCACGCCCGGACATTGTCACGCGACGCTGGGTGGCGGTCCCCATCAGGCATTGCTGGAAAAAAGTCTGCCGTTGGGTCCCGACGCCAGGTGGCACTAGTCCAACTGGTAATTACCTACTGCAGGAACCCTCTCGAAGTAAGATCAAATCAATACCTTCGAGACAACTCGAGAAGCTGTTGCAAGACCAAACTGTAGAGCCCTGTACTGGAAATGTTGGCCCAAAATCAAGAACCTGAGGTACCTCTGGTGGGCCTGACAGGAGGAGGATGTGAAGGTAAGCAACCATCAGATCTATTGCGGCCAAGAAATCCCCCAGTTGAACAACCCGGATGATCGTCCTCAGACTCTACTTTGAATGTCTTGGGGTACACAAACTTGTTCAGATCCAAAATGGGACCACCCCCCCCCCCACACCGACTTCTTGGGAACTACGAAATAGAGGGAGCAGAACCCTTGGTCTTGCTTGTTTCGGAGAACCGGAACTACGACTCATATGAATGAGATGGGGACAAAGTGTCTGACACCACCTGGCATTTTGCCACTTGCTTTGAAACTGGGGACTGCAGAAAACGTCCCCTTGAGAGAACCGCTGAGAATTCTATGCCATAGCCTAGGGGGAAGGACTTCCAGAACCCAGGTGTTGACGTTGTTTGGGCCCATCTTGCAAGAGATTCCTGTAGTCTTCCAAAGTGAAGAGCGCAACGATAGGCCAGTGTACCATCATTGTGAGGTACTAGGCCTTTGTGCTGGTCCTCTTTCGCAGCGCCTGGGAAAGGAATCTGTGCTGCCGTATCCTCCATTTCCTGAACAGGTACCCAAGTTCCAAAAGGGATGAAACCCTCCCCGGGACTGTATGCGCCAACCATTGCCCTGGCTTTGTTGAGGAGCCGTGACCTTGCATTGCAGTTTTGACACTGGGAGGTGGCCCTTCTTATCCTGCACATCCGACAAGACAGAAATCCACATCAGAGCCAAATAAACTTCCTTCAAAAGGAAAACTAAACCGTTGTTTTTGAAGACTGATCAGACCAATCTGAACCACACAGCACTCATGGCCACAGTGTGGTGGGGCGAGCAGGCTGACAAGGGTAAACTGTCCACTGCAAAATCCTCAAAAGGAAGGAGGATGCCATGGTCACCAACTGAAAAATACTTGCACCCGCCAAATCAGGAGGAATGTAGTCAGTCAGCATAGTAACCCAGAGGTTCAAGGCTCTAGCAATAATAAAGTATAGGAGGTACGAATGTTTGTGCCAGACGCTGCGAAAGCCCCTCCTGCAGAAGGTATCCATTCACTAGTCATGTGAATCTGACAGTGCTAGAGCCCCCATTGGAATACTAATGTTTTATATAAAATTATAGAACAGCCTTGCCTGCTTGTGAGACGTTTCGTCTAAAAAGGAAAATTTCTAGTTCTTGATTTTGGGAGATTTTTTCTCCCATCCACACCTGCCCATTTCTGTTCAATAAGGTGGTCACAGTGGAGAAAACCTAGGAAACATTTCGGAGCAGAGGATGCTGACAAAAACTGGATTAACCTCTGGTGTTTCCACAGGCTGCTCCTCCTTGAACTGTAAAGATCTACATGCCTCAGCTATCAAAAAGGAGAAGGATTTATCAAGAGGTGAAAACTGATATCCTGGTCTTGTGTTCCGTCCACTCTCCCTCTACCCCCTCCTCCTCATAGGGGATGTCCTTGCCTGAAAGTAATTTGAGGTCAGGTGCTTCCCCAAGATCCCCATAATTATCACCCTGGCCTTCCAATGGGTCAGAATCAGGATCTGCTTGCATTATCTGAAATCTGTAGCCTGTTCCTGCTGTATCGCACCTGGATGTGCCTGCGTGGGACCTCCCTTTTTGGAGTCGGGTATATCTGCTGCGATGTCCTGTGGGACGCATGGGCTGAAAATCTCACCAAGAAGTAACCAGAGATTGATTTTTTTTTTTTTTGCACTACACAATTCTGCTTTGCTACTGCCAAGGACGACCAGGCGCCCAATCGGGAGGACTGACTGGGGACAGAAACCGAGATAAATATTATGCTGGTTAACACAATGAGGGCAATATGTACCAATGAGAGGGGCATCAACCTTCTGCAGAGGTCTTACAATTTCATAATGTATGGTCTAGGGAGAAGCTGAAGCAAGAATGCAGTTCAGGGAAGTGCATTAGTTCTCTTTTTTGATACTGGAATTGTGTGTGTTGTGAGGAGATAAATTGGTGGGGATTTAAAATAAGTACTTTAAATTGCAACTGTGAGTGAAATTCTGGGCTGTGGTATTTAATCTGTGCTGTCTGAATAGATTGGGCTGTTAACTGGTAGACTAATTCAGGTGGAGCTCAAACAGGAAGCTGCAGTTTGGCATGGGGAGAGATGAAGGGGGATATACACAGCAGGCACCAATTTATTTATTTTTTATTTTTTTTGAAATTGTTCTTTATCCACCCTCGTCCTGCTGGCTCCGACACTTCAGGGAGCCACAAGGAAGTCACCTCCTGCCTACCACTCCCCACTGCACTCACCCAGACCCCATGTAGCTGCTGCTTCCGGCGGGACAAAGTGGGGGCCAACACCCTATAATCCTTCACTGTGCAGTCTTGGCTGTGGCCCAAGCAAGGGGCACATTGGAGGCACGCTACTGGAAGCCCATCTTCCCGGAGCTGGCAGGCAGTTTCCTCTCTTCTCCTTCCCCTACAGCATACAACCCCGACGTCATGGCGCAAGGCACAGACGTCCACACTGTGCAACAGCCACCAAACCCCTACAACTGGGGCTTGCAGTACTCAGTCTCCACTCTGAGCCAGGCAAGTGCATCAGCCTCTTCTCTCCCCGGAGAAGGCGAGCTCTTGTGGGATGCTCAAGTCCATCTCCCCCCAGTCGACCCACTAGCGTCCCGAGTGTGCTCCTGAACCCAGGTCGCCTTCATGGTGCGAGATGTGGCATCCAGCACCTCAACCCTCAGCGTCACCGGGCCGGCAGCAGGCACCATTTTAGTAAGAGTGTAAAAGACTTACATGGGAGGCCAGTGTGCCCTAATCCCACCCTCTCCCAGCTTCTGCATATTTATTGGGGTGGTCTGCATTGGGATTAATGGAAAGCACCACCAGGTGCATCCACTAACGTGCCCCAAAGGGGATTGTTCTTTGCAATGTTAAAGAACGATATGTAGTTCCAGTTTAAGAGGCAAAACGTAAAAGCTTCTAGACAGTACTGTTTTGTACTTAGGGGTAGCATCTCAGGCTGTATTTTGCTGGTAAACGTACGAATGGTATGGTCCACGGACCTTGACAGAAAAGGAGCTGAAACTGTTTCCCACCTGGCCCAGACCTTGACCTCTATTAAATAGTCGGAGAAAGTGGAGTCGGGGGATAGGAATAGCCTGATCTAGCAGTAAATCAGTCATCTACTGTAGCCCCGACTATTGTGTAGGTACTGTAGCAGCATTCACTGGGGAATCTGGTAGTTCACGCAGAGAAATCTACTTGGAGGGGATGGGACCACACGTCATTAGAGCTGGCATCTTTGGGAGGGTGGCTGGGTGTTTAGGGCGCGGGCGGCCATGGTCCTTGACTGGGCTTGGAAGTTCAGGAGTTGCCTGGTGTACTACCAGCTGGTAAAGCTCAGAGGGGAGGTTGAGGGGATGAGGTATGGAGGGGGTGGGGAAAAAGGGCAAGAGGTCACCCACATGGCTGCACCAATTACTAAAAAAAAAAAAAAAGACAGGGACATGGGGAGCCTGATAGAGGTGGTCTAAAAGCAGGAAATTTCCAAAGAAGCAGGCAAGTATCTGGGGTTGGACAGAGGGAACCGGGAAGGGGGGAGTCTTGGGGTCGGGCATTAGGCCCAGCAACCGTTTCAACCCTCTACATCTGCTAGTGGAGGAGGGGAGCGCCGGGGAAGGTGGGGGGAATGCAGCTATGACAACAGGGCTGTTAGGGATGGAAAGGAAGGGGGTCAAGAAGCAGGGTCTGAAAATCAGGAAAAATAAGGGGAGCATGGGTGGAGTGCGAGAAAATTGGGGGGATCAGAGCAGGCTGAGGAAGAGGTGATAGTGGGGAGGCAAGGAGGAAGAACAGGCGTACAAGGGGGAGGATGCAGTATATGGGGCTGAGGGTTTGGATCAGGGGGACATGGCAGGCAAGGAGGTGTTGAAGGCAAACAGGATGAATGGGAGGACGAGTCAGGCTAGGCCAACGGATAGGGCAGTCATGAGCGGGGATCACAATGCAAAAAAAGGATACTCCGGGTTGGGGGTGCCCAGGATCGGAGGGGAGGGTGTGACCATGGTCAATAGGGAGAGGACAGCATTAGACACACCCGAGTGAGAGGAGTGAGAAGGCAGCTTGGGTGGGGGAGAGAAGGGGCATGGAAGGAGAGGAAACCCGGGGGTGAGAATGGAGACAAGGAGGTGGTTCAAGTACTCCTGTTGGGGGATTCCATGATCCGGGGTATCAAATGGCATAGGGAGGGGGAAAGCCTGCCCAGTTAGAACCAAATGCTTCTCTGGCCTGACTGTGCACAAGGCCAAGCACGAGGTATAATCACTAGCAAGGGAATATGGAGGTTCCCGGACATACCGGTGCACCTGGGTACAAATGGCAGAGGAAAATAGTGAACTAGAGATACAAACAAGGTTTCGGAAGCTAGACAGGGTTTGCCATTCCACAGGATGCTCGATTTCCTTCTCGGAAATCCTGTCTGTGCAGAGGGATAGTGGGAGAATAAGCAGAAAATTGGGGAAGGTAAACCAGTGGCTCAGGGAGTGGTGTGAGGCCAGGGGGTACGAGCTGATGGGGGGAAACCTGGGAGGACAAGGCGCTGTACACTAGGGACAGGCTACACCTCAATTTGGAAGGGAGGGAAATCTTTAAGCTGAAAGAGAGGTTCATCACTGAAAGGTGGGGTTTAAACCTGTGAAGAGGGGAGGATGGGAGTAGGGACTGTTGCATGGGATCCGACAAAAGACAGACTTGGTCTCCACCCCCTAGATTTGGAGTAATACAAAAAAAATGGCCAACAGGTAGGGTGGGGCGGGGGAGAACTGCAGTCACACAGAAACATGAGGGGGGAATGGGAGGGTAGGAAAGGGGTGGAGGGTGGTCCTGCTAAATGCTAGGAGCTTGGGAAATGAGATGCCAGAGCTCCAGGCTATGCTAGCTGAGAGGGCAGTGGATGTGGCAGATGTCAGAGACCTGGGACCTAAACCTGGAAAGCTGTACAATGTTCAGGAAGGACAGGGAAGAGGGAGGGGGGCTAGCAATGATGGTTAAAATAGCATTGCCCCATGTCATCTAAAGAACCCTTGCCCCCGATTTCCTGGCCAAGTTCTGCTCCTTCCTTGCTTTTAGCCGACCTCACCACCCTAGTGATCCTTTTGGCCGTTGGCTCATTCTCCTTGATCCCTTTCACTCAGTGTGTTTAAAGCACCTACAGGCAGCCTTCTTTTCCCTCACCGCCTCCTGAACCTCCTTGGTCCATCAACAGGACGGAAGGGTGGTGGTGATGGGTGATCTAAACATGCCAGGACAGATTGGGGACTACGACATCCTCAGTGGCCAGGGAGCAGATGTTGCTGGATGTCTTCCAGGACTCATTCCTAACCCAGCAGGTGGGTGAGCCGACTAGGGAGGCCCAGACACTGGACGTAGTCCTGGCGGACAGTGACCAGGAAGGCCACACAAAATGGTGGTACTTTACTTGGGGGGTGGACTTCAAGGGGATGGAAAGGATTCTCAAGGATCATTTGGATGGGGTAAGGCCAGACATGGATGCCAACAGTAGGTAGGAAATCATTAGGGGGTGCAGGAGGCTGCCAAGACCTGTGGCAAGAGTGAGGCGCAAATGCGGTACGGCCAGAAAACCCTGCTGGTGGATCAGGGAGGTTCAGGAGGCGGTGAGGGAAAAGAAGGCTGCCTATAGGTGCTTCAAACGGCCAGAAGGGTCACTAGGGTGGTGAGGTCGGCTAAAAGCAAGGAAGGAGCAGAATCCGGCCAGGGGAATCAGGAGGTGGGGGGGCCAAGGGGAAACAAAGGTGAAGAGGCAGATTAGCAGGATTAGAACAGGGGAGGGATGGGCACAGGACCGGGGAGCAGGCAGAGGTACTAAATGAGTACTTTGCCTCAGTTTTACCAGAAGAATGGGAGGCTGCATCCAGGGAGGAGACTGTGAAACTGAGGAGGGGCAGAACCCTTACCGATCAGGAGCCACCAGTGGGTCGGGGGTGACATCACCATCGGGGGGGTCAGAACAGGGGGCCAAGGGTGAGGAAGTGGAGGTGGAAATCCCGGTAGAGAAAGAGCACAAGGACTCGATGAATTACATCCCAGGGTACTGAGGGAACTGGCATAACCCCTGCCAGAGCTTTTCAACATCTGATGACGGGGTGGGTGTCCCAGGACTGGAGGGTGGCACATATCGTGCCTATCCCATATGGGAGGGTCAAGAGAGGAGGCTGAGAACTATAGGCCCGTCAGCCTGACATCGGTGGTGAGCAAAGTGACGGAGGGCATCATCAAGTAGAGGCTTGGGGTGTACTAGAGAAGCTGGGGTACCTGCACGATGGTATGGCTGTCCTGGGAAAATAGTGTTAGACAAACCTTGTGGAGTTCTACGACTGGGTAATGAGTGCCCTGAACCACTGTAGGCCGGTGGACACCCTCTTTCTTGACTTCAGCAAGGCATCTGACTCAGTTCCTCACGGGGGCCTGCTGAATAAGCTGGGAGAAATGGGGGTGGGGAAACGGATGATCAGATGGATAGGAAACTGGATCTCGGAATGAATGGTTGGGAAGGGCTTAGTCTAATTTCCAAGGAGAGTCATCAGTGGGGTCCCTCAGGGATCAGTCCTAGGACCCTCCTCTTTAACGCCTATGTCTCAGACATAAGGAAGGGCATCAACAGTGAAATAAGTCTCTTTGTGGATGACCCGAAGTTGGGAGTAAGTAAGTAAAAGTTTATTTATAAGCACTTTTCAAAAACCAAAGCGCTGTACAATAACATTTAAAATACTAGACATAATATTAATAAAATCATTCTTTAAATGCTTTTAAAAACAAAAAGGGAGGAGGGGAGGCTGACCCTGCAGGAGGATCCAAATGCTCGGGAGAGGTGGTCAAGGAAAAGGAGTCTGAGGTTCAATGCAAGGAAATGCAGGGTTCTGCACCTGGGCGCCAGAAACCCGGGACAAGTGTATATAACCTCTGGGGGGCAGGGTGTAATGCTTTACGTCTCAATGGCAGACAGGGACCTGGGGGGTGGTGGTGGCTGTCAAAATGAACAATTCAGACTTGCAGGAGGGCAGCAGCCAAAGCCAACAGGATGCATCGCTATGGAGATTACCTCCAGAAGAAGGGAAGTGATAATCCGTCTGTACAACCGCTTGGTTAGGCCGCACCTCGAGTACTGTGTGCAGTTTTGGAGGCCGCACCTAAGTAGTGACATTGCGCTCCTGGAAAGGGTCCAGAGGGTGGCAACCAAAATTATCTGGGGCTTGGGGGGATAAAGGCTTGAGGAGCTCAATATGTACACGGAGGAGAGGAGGGACATGATCGAAGTCTTCAAGCACATGAAGGGGCTAAACAGGAGAGGCTCAGTTGGGGTGCTCCAAATGAAAGAGGGGGGGCAACTAGAAGGCACGGGTGGAAGCTGGGGTGGGAAGAGGAGGTGCTACTTCACTGAGAGGGTGGTGGAATCATGGAATGCACTGCCCAGGGGACTAGAGGAGGCAGAGACTGAAGAGGGGTTCAAGAGGGATTGGCACAGGGGTAGGGTTGTGGCTGGCAAAGTCCAATACAGGGGGAATATCTCAGACTGGGAATGGAGAAGCCTGAGGGGTTGGGGGGGACTGCAAGGTTAGCTCCCAGGTTGGGGGCTGACAAAATGAGCAGACACGAAAGACCATTAGGCCTACTCTGCTGCAGTAGGTTAGTATGGTCTCCTGAAAACCATGATGCCGAAAACCAGAAAAAAAATAAATAAAAAAAAAAAAACCAACAACTGAATTTTAAACTAAGAATTGCTCTACACTGAAACAGATGATTTTTTAAAAACTGAATTGTGTGTGTGTGTGCCAAACACAAACTGCCAGCCAACTGTAAGCATTCCAGCAACCTGAAACACTAACTTGAGTGTGCGCTAGCCCTCTATGTGAATGCTCCATTACTGGCAGAAAACAAATGATAAAAGCACATCCAGTTGTAATGGCAGTTCTTGAACTATATAAAGCGGGGGAACCTCAAGGTGTGGTGGGGCAAGGGAACCAACGTTAAAGACTAATGACCCCTCAGAGCCCTTACACTTCCAAGAAATAAATCTGTACCTACCAGAGGCACCCCCCAACGGTTTTCAAATGATTGTAACAGGAGAGACCATAGAAAAACACCCTAGCTAGGCAGAAGTGTCCCGTCCATTCAGGAGTATTGGAGAGTGCAGGTTATTCCATTTTTGAAGCCATAGCTAAACCACCACGATTTAAATTTAGGGGTGCTCCCTGAAACAAGTAACTCCAACCTGCAGAGCAGAATTGCAGCCCCAGCTGAAGTCTTGAATCTTGAAAACTTTAAATTCTTCAGAGAAGAGAAAGTAGCTCTGTCCCATCTTCGAATGGCACAGCACAACTAGGGAGCTGCCATTCATGCACAGAATCCTCAGGTGCCACACATTCTAAGTCTTGAGCTGTGCCATTCCCCCGGTAGGGGTGCAATATACCATTTGCAATGACTACCCATTGACAATGTGAAGTCCAACAGGAAAGAGAGAGAGAGAGAGAGAGAGAGAGAAAAAAAAAAAAAGGAGGTATTCGAGCCATTCTTTCACAGCAGGTCATAACACATGGGATATCAGCCACAGGCGTCATTTCCTTTGGACAACTTCTCAGCAGTCGACCCTGGGACCTCCCCTAACATTACTACGTGGTGTCAGTATGGCATGTACGAAGAAGAAGAAGAAGAAAAAAAAAAAAAAAACAAAGATGCCCCAGCTACTCAGTTCTTTTCAACCACAAGCTGCATGCAACAAGTCCTCCTTCGGACCTCTGCTTATCAGCCTATCAATCATCAACAAGAGGTCTACAGACAAAACGTTCATTCTAAATGAATTCATCTACTGATGTCTTCGCATCCCTTATTCTGAAAGTTTACCTGTGGTCACAGAAGCTACACAGGGGACCTCCACGACATCTATGTTCAGTGCCTTGGTCCTAAATACGACACCAGAGATTGCATCCTCTGTAACTGGTTCAACAAGGCCACAAAAAGTCTTCAATAGCTTTGCGAGTTCCTCATGGAGCAAAAGGTTGCCCTTCTGGAGCAGCAGCAAAGTTCCAAACCCAGGGAGTCTTAGACGTCCCTCCTCGGGGTCTCACCACTCTGCAGGTGAGCACTCCCCATTGATAGGACACAGTCCCGATAATAAAAATGCCAGGAAAACAGAGTATGTTTCTGCTGCACCCTCATCGACGAGTAACCTGATCACTACAAAAAACGTCAAATACTGAGAAAAGTACCACTAGAACAATCTTCTATACAGTCTACAATTGTGGGCTCCTCTTCCCTCGTCCATGGCTCCGACAGTGGGTTCCAGGGTAATCTGCAGCTTTCATCACTGCCTCCATGGTTTCTAGCCATTGTCCGTTGAATCATTGATGGGCCAGAAGCCATCATCAACAACCAGCCTTTCCTCACAGGGCTCTATGCTAGTGCCCTCGCCAATGATCCTGGGGTTCACACACAAACACTCTGACGACTACTCACTTGGTTCCACTGCAGTCTTTAATCCTCATCAGTGGTTTCTATTTATTCAGTCCATTCTACCCTGGCTACTTCCGCTGGGCAGATGGCCATGATTCATGTCCCGGCCCCAGTAAACACTACCCTGCACTTTACGAAGACCCCTCGCACCCCCCCCCCCCATGAAGGGTTGGCTCTGGTCTCTGCTCCCTTCCTACTATGGATGTGGACATGGATGACCCTTTCCTGCAGGACTGGGATTTGGCCGACCTGGATTTGGATAAAGGAATGGACCTGGAGGAGTCCCCACAGTCCTCCTCAGCCGCATCATCAGTGCAGGGTGAACCTACCCTGAACTACCATGTTCTCCACCTGATGCTCCCACGTTTTCAGACAGGATTCATCTCCAGAAAATGTTTGGGTTCCAGGTTACTGAGCAAGATACTTCTACAGAGAAGTTGGCTCAGTATTTAGGTGTACCAGAATGCCCCACTCTGGTCATCCCCCCTTTAAACAGCCTCTTCCAAAGCGTCCACTAAAGAGCTAATCGCTCAGCTGATTAAATAGATCCTTCCTGACAAATGGAAAACCACCACTGTTGTACCCATGCACAAATAAGGCCCAACTAACCTCACTGAAAACTACAGACCCATATCAATTGTGTGTCCAATCGAGAAAATCCAAGAAAGAATCCTCTATAACCAGCTGTACTCTTTCCTTAAACTTAACGCCTTACAATACACCAACACGGTTTCAGGAGATCCCACGAGACAGAGATTACACTCCTGAAGGTCACAGCTGACACTTTTCATACCATGCATCAAGGTAGTGCCACGGGGGGGCAGTATTCATTGACCTCACGAAGGCCTTTGACATTGTTAACCATTCTCATTTCCAAACTTCAATCCTTAGGTCTCGACACCAACTCCCTCGCCTGGATCTCTATTTATCTAACCGTATCCAAGGAGTCAAATGAGCAGGCGCCCTCTCCCTCTATCTCCAATCACGGACGAGGTCTCACAAGGATCTATCCTTGGGCCTTCACGTTTCTCAAATCTTTATTAATGACTTACTCTAAATTGTGGGGGGCTCGCATCGATCCAGCTCTATGAAGACAATGCCATATTATACCAGCATGGCACAGACATCTCTACCATTCAATCGTACCTGGAAAGAGACTTCCAACATCTGGAAGCTTGGTTCAAATTGAATCTACTGGTACTGAACACAAAGAAAACTAAATCCATGCTGTTCCATCACACCTCCTTTGACCTAAACTCCCAGCCCCCTCGGGTTATCAACACCTCCTCAGATCTACCACTCAAAGGTGTGAGGTCTTTCAAATATCTGGATAGGACTTTCAATCACCTATCTTTCAACATACATGTCAATAGTGTTATTAAAACTACAAATCAGAAGCTCGGCCTACTCCATCGCACTGCCCCCTTCCTAACTCCCTGTGCTAGAAAAACCATTGCTGCATCCACCCCTCCTCCCAAGTCTATTCGACAGTGCGCCCACAATCCACTCAGTAAAATCCGCTACTCTGGCCAAACTCAAACAGGCCTACCACAGGACTGCTCGTTTTGCCGCTGATGCACCTGCTCAGACTCATCACTGTGACATATTGAGGTCCCTGGACTGGCCATCCTTAGAGCCCAAATTAGACTTCCCAGTGTTATGCACTACCTTTAAACTCACTCACCTCCCGTCCCCACCCATCCTCTCCGGTCTGCTCACTCTGAAGACCTTCCCCAGAACCCTCTGCCACTCCCACCTCCCACTGCTTAACCTTCACAAAGCCTGCCTTGTTGTTGGCAGGCGGTCCTTAGTTTTCTCCACACCGCAAAAATGGAATACTCTACCACCTAGTTTACTCATGTAAGTCTCTTCCCCAGTTTAAGAGAAACTTCAAGGAAATCCCCCCCAATCTGCAATGGTATTTGGTATTTGCACTTAATCCATTCAGTTTTCCTCAGTGTACCCTCCTCCGCCCCAACTGGCGGTCCATTCCCTTCTCTAACCCTTTCTCTTACCCTTGATCTTCCCTCCACCCCTCCCATCCCCCTGAATCACCAATCTTCCCCAACCCCTTTCCTCCCCAGTTCTCCATTTTCTCCCCCACTTATACTTTGTAAATCTCTTTCCACTCATATTTTGTAAATATGTAATATTGTACTGTGTACTTGTATTGTGCGTTAGCTGCTAATGAACCAGCTCACCTGACAGCACTATGGTCTCATGTAGCTTCACAGACTCTCGATACAAGTCACTGGACCCCTCAAGAACATTATTGCAATCATCCAACAGAGAAAACTGACGTATGTTCTCTGCATACCTTTGTTACGCCACACACACACACACACACACACACACACACACACACACACACACACACACGCAGTCAGACTGTTCTCGTTTCTCATGTTTTTACCATCTGTATCCTAAATTATAACTTGCGGAATTTTTATTCCCTGGGTCGCCTCTGAAAAAGGACATGCATCTCTCAGAGGCCTACCCGGTTATCAAAATTCAAAACAAAAATATTTGGGCTGCTTGAAACAACCCTTTATTTATTTTTTTGGTGTGCAACCTTATTGTCCATAATAAGTATACAGAAGAATTCACACCTTAAACATGTGCCTCCATAACCCCATCCCCCCACCCCACTAAGGCCTCCTCCCCCAAACCCCCCCACACCCTAAAACAACCCCCAGACACAAGGTGGTGTGCAATGATCAGTTAAACTGGGATCTATGACCTCAGTGATCATGAATAAACAATGGAAAGTGGGGACCAGATTTTCTCGAAGCGAGGCAATTGGTCATGCAGAATAGCTATCCTTCTTTCTATCCTGAGAGAAGCTAATAGTTCTGATAGCCATTCTGGATAGGAAATCCTAATGGAATCCTTCCAATGTTTTAAGACAAGCCTCTTGACTGTAACAGAGATCAATGACATGTGATATTTTCTCAGAATAACCGGGAAATCAGACATGATTCCTAGAAGACAAACCTCTGGGCTAAACATCTCTTCTAGACCCAATAAAGGGCTAGACTTATCTAATATCAGCCCATAGAGGAGCAACTTTGGACATTTCAAAAGATATGAAACAAATCCCTTCCCTTGCCACACCTATAGCACTTGGGTTCAAGCATCATCTTTAAATCAGTTAACTTTTGAGGAGAATAATAAATATTATGCAAAATCTTAAACTGTGCCAATTTGAGAGAGTCCTGCTTTAAAAATTTATGACAATTGTTCCAAATATGCGACCAATCCAAATTTACATTAGGAAAGGCCCTGATCCAATAAGATGGGGGGACAAAATTGTCAGTAAAGGCCCAAATGCAGCAACACCCGATAGATTCTTGAAACCGCATGAGGGGTACCTATTAAAGGTTTTACATCTCCCCAAAAGTCAATACTGGATGGGGTGATCCCATTAATATCTATTGTCTGAATCAGAAGGTGACACAACTGATACACCTTAAAGCCCTCTTTTGAGGGTAAGTTAAGTTTACTGAGTATCTGCTGAGTGGACCCGGGCTTGCCCTCCTCATCTAAGAGGTCTTTTAACCTACATTCCCCAAAGTTAGGTAACCAGTTTTTAGCTATAGTATTCATTCCTATCAGCCAATGAGGGTTACCCATCATTGGTTGGTAACCATCTTTGCAATAATCATATTTCAAGCAACTGCAGAGTTGGTTATGTATCCTTAAAGAGACACCTATCGGAGAGTCCTTTGAAAAAGGGGATCGCTTAGGAGGAATAAAAAGCAAGGCCTCAGGGTTAAGACCCACTTTTTTAATTAAAGTAGTCTCCAGGTTAAACCAGAGCGGGACATAATCCTTACTATTCGCAGACAGATATAAGTGAGCCGGCCCATCTACCATATTTGTTAATCTGAGACGCCCAATAGTAAAGAGCAAAATGTGGCAGCTTCAATCCCCCTTGAACTTTGGGCACCGCTAATTTAACATAAGACATTCTCGCTTTCTTAAAATTCCATATAAAGTCGGCAATTATCTTATGCAGTCTATTGAACCATGCCAGAGGAATCCAGATATTTAGCATGGATAGTGGATAAAAAAGCCTGGGAAAAATGTTCATTTTAACCACATTTATCCTGCCCCAGAGTGATAAGGGGAGTTGCGCCCATCTTTTCATATCTAAATCTACATTTCGAATTAGAACATCTAGAGTAAGCTGACGAAGGCGAACCGGGGTTGTTTGTTAAAATAAGGCCCAGATAATTGAGGGATTTGGAATTCCAACCCAGCCCCAGACCAACAATATCTTTCTTGAAAACTCTACTATTCAGGGGAAAAACCAATGATTTCTCCTGGTTCAGCTTATAGTTGGCTAATGTACTAAACTCCTTAATTGCATCCAATAAAACTGGAACTGAAAAAGCTGGATTCGACACATAAATCAGCAGGTCATCTGCAAAAGCAGTGATCTTGACTACCTGGCCCCTGATGTTGATCCCACTAATCCTATAATTAAATACTATATGCCTAATCAGAGGTTCTAAATAAAGATTAAAGAGCAGGGGGGGATAGAGGACATCCCTGCCTCGTCCCAACCTGCAAAATGAAAGGCATCGAAATAGCCCCATTACATGCAACTCTTGCCGACGGATTTGAGTAAATGGCCCTAATCCACCCCACAAACTTCTCCAGGAAACCTACCTTCTCCATCGTCTGGAATAAGAAGGCCCAATGGACCCTATCGAATGCCTTCTCGGCATCCAGAGAAATCAGCGCCAAAGGGAGACCAGTCTCTTCGGATGCCGAGAAGACATGAGACAGCGTCCTAAAATGATCCAATGAGGATCTACCCTTCATAAATCCAACTTGTTCCGGGCCCATTAAATATGGCATCAAATTACTGATTCTCTCTGCCAGCACTTTAGCTAATATTTTTATATCATAATTTAACAGGGATATGGGCCGGTAGCTACCTGGGTTCTCCGGGGGTTTATTGGGCTTAGGTATTAGCACAATTAAAGCTTCGAACAAATACTTATCTGTATCAGCCCCAGATAGAATATGTCGACATAAATTGGCTAACAAGGGTATCAACTGGGAAGAGAAGGTTTTATAAAAATTTGGAGAAAAGCCGTCGGGGCCAGGCGCCTTATTGATAGGCAAAGCTTTGATAGCAGCCTCTACCTCTGTATAAGTAGAAACAACCCTTTAAAAATTATCTCCAATCCTCGTAAGCCTGATGACCACCCCCATTTTAGGTCTCCACCTCAGGCAGATTCTGTCGTGATCAATGCCACTCACAATAGATCCTCTAGACCGGAACACGAGTGCTCAGCCCCCACATAAGGAATCCAACAAATTGGATGTTATAGGGAACGAGTTTATGCCTCTGCTATTACGTTTCTTCATCTACTTAACTACATGGGTCACCTCCTGAAATTTCAGGAGAAAATCCCAAAAGCCTCCCAGGAAACGGTCCAGTCCCTCCCTGTAGGTTCTACTCAGGAGGATCTGATGGCCAAGAAGTTTACTGCTACAGCTGTTTGCCACCACCTGCTCAGGGCCACCTATGATGCCACTGACACTATGGCCTGTACGTCATCTGCAGCAGTTTGAGACGTCATGCCTAAATGAGTGCCAGGATTGCCACAGGACGTACAGCAATCTATCCTTAATGCTCCTTTTAAGGGTGATCAGCTTTTTGGTCCACAGACCCAGGAAACGTTGAAGGATTTACAGGACTCTGGTCATATCCTCCCCCACAAAAAAAAAAAAAAAAAAAAAAAAGAGTCCATATCCTGTACTGTCCAAAAGCAAAACCAGGCTACAGGGGTTCCACTAGGGGCCACTCCTACAGGTCACGTCCCAACACTCAAAGACCACCTACCAACAAGCGTAAGCCTCAGATGACATGGCCGGGTCCTCGAAATGCTACGAAAACATCCAGTTATGCCCCTGCTGCTCCCCAGCAGGACCAACCCTTAGCCTGAAGGTCTTCCTCCAGTCGTGGAACCAGAGACTCTTCCTACGGCCGTCGGGGGCAGGTTTCCCCTGCACCTACAAGGGTGGCAAGCCATCTCCTCAGACTGATCGAATCAGGACACATACTGGCGTCACAGATTCCCCCTGGTCTGCCACCAAAGGTCTCAACAGCCCCCAGACCACGCATTAGTCTTACAGAATGAAATCAATGCTTTGCTCACAAAACATGCCATCGAACCAGTTCCCTTTCCATAGAAATGTGCGGAATTTTAACCCATTTCTTCCTGGTTCCCAAATGGATGGGGGACTTGCGCCCATTTTGGACCTGAAGTGTCTCAAACTCTATCAAATACCAAAAGTTCAGGATAGTGGACTTCTCTCCTGATTGAGCACAGGAGACTGGCTCTGCTCACTCGATATAAAGGATGTGTACCTCCATATCCAGATGCATCCGGCTCGCAGACGGTTTCTCATTCCAGGATCATCATTACCAGTTCAGAGCCCTCCCATTCAGCCTCTCCTTGGCCGAGTGTTCACAAAATGCCTAGTGGCAGTCACAGCAGCCTCCCGCAGAGAAGGCCTGTATGTCTTTCCTCACCTGGACTGGCTCCTGAAAGCATCTTTCCGTGAGCGGCGGCTGTTCACATTTTCTCGTGCCCTTCAGTTCACCAGGGTGGAGATCTATCCAAGATGGACCCCATTCAATGCCTTCTCTACATCGGAGATGTGTTATTAGAGTCCAGCACCTGCGCCTCCTGGTAAATTTGGAGGCCACGATTCAGACAGTCCCCATGTCAGGCTGAATATGAAGGTCCTTCAGTGGTCTTTGAAATTCCACTGGGACCAGCAGGATGACTATTTCGATGCCCTGATCCTGATGTTTTCCCTGGCTCTTTGAGCCCTATAATGGTGGAATCCACAGACAGACAACTTACTGCAAGGCACGCCATTTCTTTCTTCTGTCCTGTCTCATTTTGACTAGACGCCTCCTTTACAGGGTGGGGAGCTCATCTCCTGCTCGTCCGATCCCAAGGATCTTGGATGCCGGTGGAGTCCTGTCTCCACACAAGTATCTTGGCGACAAGGGCAGTCCTCTATGCCTTACAGGTATTGGAGACTCTCCTTCCCCAGGTTGCCTTCAGGTGCAGACAATTCTGCAGTAGTTCACTAAGCAAACAAGGAAGCACCCATTCATAGTACCCTCTCTGCAGAGAGCCGATGAGGATCTGGTATTGGGTGATCCAAAGAAGTATCCATCTTCTGGAAGTCCACATCTCAGGAGTGTCCAACACCCTGGTGGATGCCCCGAGCAGATCCACTGCCCTGGCCCATGAGTGGGAAATTCTACCGGACGTCCTAAAAAGATGTCTACCGCCAATGCGGCCGACCAGAGTTGGACCCATTTGCCTCTCCGCAGAACTACCTCTTTATTGCTCTCTCCAGCAAGGTCCTAGAACTGTGTTGCGAGACACGTTCTCCCTTTTCTTGACGGGAAGATTTCTTTACGCCTTCCCGCCCTTTCCTTTTGTTCGGAGAGTACTACTCAAACTGGTCCAGCACGAGGCATCTATGATTCTCATAGTACCATTCTGGCCAAGACAGCTTTGTTTCTCTCTGCTTCTACAGCTCTTGGACCCGGATCCCATACCTCTGCCAATTTGCTGGGCTCCGTTGTCCCAGGCACAAAACCTTCTGCTACACCTGGACCTTCACGCCGTCCATCTGCACACCTGGCTCTGAGGACAGTCCTCTTGCGCTTCAGGGAGTACCCAAAGGTGACTGAAGTCCTCTGGGCTACCAAGAAACCATCTACACAGTCTTCCTATTCAATGAAGTGGAAACGCTTCTCCATTTTGGGAATCTACATAACAGTTAGACCCTTTTAAGTGTTTCCCCTCAGAGCATCTTAGATTAATTGCTCTCCTTGTCAGAGGGTGGACAGAGTTATTCCTCTGTAAAAGTCCACCTTTTGGTCATTACTGCATTTCATTTACCTGTGGGCAAAAAAACATTCTAACACACTAACATGCCAGCAGAATAGGCCTAACGGTCTTTAGAGTCTGCTCGATTGGTCAGCCCTCACCCTGGGTGCTGACCTTGCTGCCCCCCTCGCCTTCTCTGGCTTCTCCCTTCCCAGTTCCGGATATTCTTGCTGCATTGGATTTTGCTTCCAGAACCCTTCCCCTGTACCTGTCCAGCCCCTCTTGAACCCTTCCACCGTCTCTCCTCCTCACCAGCCCCCTAGGCAGTGCATTCCATGGCTCCACCACCCTCTCAGTGAAGGCACCTCCTCCTTTCTCCCCTGAATCTTCCCCCCTCCAGCTTCCATCCATGCCCTCTAGTGGCCCCCTCCTCCTTCCTTCGAAGCACCCTGACTGTTCCTCCCCTATTTACCCTCTTCATGTACCTGAAGACCTCTATCATGTCTCCCCGGTCCCTTCTCTCTTCCAATGTGTACATATTTAGCTCTTCGAGCCTCTCCTCAAAGGTCCTGTTCCCCCAAGCCCCAAATCATTTTGGTTGCCCTCCTCTGGACCCTCTCCAGGAGTTTCTCCCAGTTGCCTTTGATGCAAAGGTTTTTAAAAAGGTATTCTGCACCCTCTTCCCCCATCAAGGGTCCAGTCCCTGTGTGGGATTTGAATTCTGTGCTTGAAAAGTTAACATAGTCCTTTTGAGTCCACTGAATCCAGCGAACTCCATTCTCTTTCTTGGAAAACTATTATTTTTAGTTGCCATTACGTTGGGAAGATATTTCAGAATTACAGGCACTAATGTGCAAGCCTCCCTACCTGCAATTTCATAACGATAGGGTATCTTTATGCACCAACCTGTAGTTTTTTTGTTTGTTTTTTTTTTTTTAAACCACAGGTCATTTCTGAGTTTACTTTAAAATCAAGCTATCCACTTACCAGTGTACTATGCAGAGCGTACGAATCCAGGGGAATCCCCGCTTCATACTCTCACTGCGCACAGAATATTGAGAATTTATCTTCTCGGCACTTCAGTTGCGAAAAACTGAGCAACTTTGTCTTTCTCCCTTGGAAACCAGGGTGTTCAGATTTCAAAGCAGTGCTTGCCCACATGGTTGGCCAACTGCATTTCATTTATACAAAATTTGACAAACCTGTAACGGGGTTGTGAAACCCCAAGGCATGGCTGCCTCTGTGGCATGTTTACAGGAAGTCTCCACCTCAGAAATTTGCGAAGCCGCCACATGGTCTACTGTACATACATTCACGAAACGTTACAGTCTAGACATCACGTCCAAGAAGCGGCCCTCTCTTGGATGGGCCATTATACAAGGCTTCCTGTCCCAATTCATAATGGTTCGCTTCCTCCCCCTTGGCATAACTGTTTGGGAATCTTCCCGTGTGTTATGACCTGCTGCAAGAGACTGGCTCGAGGAAGATAGTACCGTTGCATTAAGAACTTACCGTTATTAGTAGATCTTCAAGAGTATATCTTATAATAATCTTTATTTCTAATGCGCCTTTCACAAATCAAGGTGCAGAACAAGTTGTAAAAATATTAATACATCACATCAGACAGCATGACAACATAGTAAAATCAAACCAAATCAACCTCTTCCCCATAAGCCTCAGTCCATAAGAAGGATTTTAAGGCTTGTTTAAAACCCCCCACTGTCGCGCACTCTCTAATCCAACGTGGTAGAGAATTCCAGAGGGTCGGAGCCATAAATGCAAAAGCCCGGGCACCAGATGATTTCAAAATAACCCTCGGAATCTCTAGCAACCCCTTGCTGGCCGAGCGGAGCGGTCGCTCTGGGAGATAGGGAACCAGGAGCTCTTTCAGGTAGTCAGGGCCCAAACCATGCAGGGCTTTGTAGGTCAACAGACCAACTTTAAAGGTGATCCGCCACTGAACCGGCAGCCAGTGCAGTCTCTGCAGCACCAGTGTAACATGGGAAGAACGAGAAGTCCCAGTTAACAACCGGGCTGCAGAGGTCTGCACCAGCTGCAAGCAGCAGATATCAACCCCAGGAAGCCCAAAGTAAAGGGGACTGCAGTAGTCCAGACGTGAGGTCACAAAGGCGTGGATCAGCGTAGGTAGGTCACCGGACAGAACAAGGTGCTTGATCCTAGCGATGTTCCTAAGATGGTAAAAGGAAACTAACGCCGGCCGACACTTGATCACGTAGTGTCAGCCAATCGTCAAGAATCACCCCTAGGTTCCACACCCGTTCAGAGGTGGGGAGCTCAACACCCTCCAGGAATAAACCTGAGGGGTAGTTTATCCCCAACCCCCTATCCGGCGACCAGGATCCACAACCATCACCTCAGTTTTCCCAGGATTTAACGTCAACCAGCTGGACCTCATCCAACCTTGGATTTCACCGAGGCAGTTATTAAACACCGAGTGCGCTCTATTCTGGTCAGGTGCAAAAGACAGGTAGAGCCAAGTATCATCGGCATAACAATGAAACTCTAGCCCATACCGTCTTACAATGTCTCCGAGCAGAAGCATGTACACCGCAAACATGGGGGACAGCACAGAGCCCTAAGGCACCCCACATAACAGAGAAACAGAATAGGAGGAAAAACACTCCCGGATACCACCCTCTGAGTTCTACTGGTGAGGAAAAACAAACTATCTGAGGACTAAACCTGAAAGCCCACAGATTATTCTCAGGCGCTCAAGCAGAACCCCTTAGTCTACAGTGTCAAATGCTGATGACAGGTCCAAAAGGACCAAAATGGACCGTTTTTTTCTGGTCTCTCGCCATCAGATCATTGAGCACCCGAACCAGCGCAGTCTCTGTGCTGTGCCTCTTTCGAAAACCCGACTGAAGGGGATCGTAGATGCTATGGATGGTCAAGTGGTTGTCTAACTGAGTAGCCACTACTTTCTCAATTACCTTCCCAACAACGGGAAGGTTTGAGATAGGCCGGTAGTTACCGAGGAAGTCAGGGTCCAAAGAAGCCTTCTTCAAACACTGGTGTAACCACTGCCTCCTTCAGGGAGCAAGGATATTCACCAGAGTCTAAGGAGCACCAGACTATCCTCGCCAGAACCAGGAAGATAATCCCCCACAGCCCATAACCAAGGCTGTGAGGCCTGGATCTAAACTACAGGACATAGTGCGCATACCCTGGACAATCCTCCTAACATCTTCGATTACCGGCCTCTTGAAGAAACTCCAGGAAAGAAGAGGGCATGTGACCGGGGCCAGGTCCATGGCCGTTCCCAGAGAGAGTGTCGTGCTGGTCTCCACCCTGATGTCTTCCACCTTATCTGCAAAGAACCGAGCAAGCTCCTCACACTGAAATTGCAAAAAAGCTCTACGAACCTGCAGACAGGCTGGGTTGCACAGTCTTGTCTACGGTTCGAAAGAGCTGTGCCGGTCGGTTCTGAGCAGCAGCAATTTCCCCGGACAGGAATACTGCCTTCTTACGGCAATTGCTGACTGGTAGAGTTGACAATGCTCTAGCAGTCTAAGGTGGTCGGCATCTAAGCAGGATTTCCGCCAACACCTCTCTAACCTGCATCCAAGTCGACGCATCTCCCTCAAGTCCCCATCGAACCATGGGGACCGCGGGCAAAGGGAGAGATGACGCACACGGATGGGAGCAATAGAATTCAGGCCATTGGTAATTGCCTTATTATAGGCCAGAACCAAGGCCTCAGGATCCAAGCTCATCATTGGAAATTCGGATAGGTCAAGCACCAAAGTTAGACCATCGGGAGTCACATCCTGTAAAGGGTGATACTTGACCATCTCCACAGGGGTAGGTCTACGCAAGGGGGTGCTAAAATTAAATCTCACAGTGTGATCAGACCATCTGACAGGTTCCACCCCCACACCGGAGGCTTCCATCCCCAGGAGGAAAACCAGATCAAGGGAATGGCCGCATTTGAGTGGCAGAGGTAACAACCTGTGAGGCCCAATGAATTCATCAATTGGAGGAAGTGCTGTCCAAATTGCGAGAGTTCATCGTCGATCCAAGCACTGAAGTCGCCCAGCACCATCAACCTGGGAAACTCCAATACCAGGTCAACGACAAAGTCTGCCACTTCCTTAAGGAATGGCTTGTCATCCCCGGGTGGATGGCAGGCGAGAGCCAATCTATAGCCCCCGCCACTACAACACAATCGAAAGATCTGGTCTCCTCAACTGGAACACTAGTGAGACCCAATTCTGTCTTAAAGCAGACCGCAACCCCACTCATGATCCAATCTTGGGCGGTGCATCACTGAATACCAGGCCGGCACGGCCGCCTCAAGATCGGGGCTGGCATTTCCATCCAGCCAGGTTTCGGTGATGCAAGCCAGATCCGCCGTTCCCACCAAGTCCGCCACAACGGCAGTCTTGTTTACAATGGATCTGGCATTGCACAAAACCGCCCAAGTTGGACAGAGTTCCGAGGATCCCCCAGCCCGCCGTTATTAGCGCCGGTGCCCTTGGATATGGGGGATCAGACAAGGAAACCCACGTTCTGACCTCCATTTCTCGCCCCAGGCGCCTTCTGACCCTAACAATCCCGATTTGAGCACTCCCTCATCCATCCTCCACTGTTCAGGCCCCCGCCCCGTCCCCTCCTCCTTCGGGCAATTCCCAAAGCCCTACAACGTTGATAGATGGAAAACAATAAAAAGAGGCGAGAAAGGGGCGGAGGGCCAAGCGGAGGATGAATAGCGCACACGGGGAGAGGATAATAACACATATCTATGTCCTTCAATAAAAAATAAAGTCCTACTCTCACAAATCAGCGCAGGAAGCAAACCCCCTAAAATTAAAACCAAATTTGCCAAATAACAAGCAAAAATAAAAATTAATCCCAATTACTCCCAGTTTCTCGGAATCTAAACCTACTTTCCAGCAACCGAAAAATAAACAGAAAATAAAATAAACTAAAAAAATAATAAATAAATAAATACAGATGGGAGACCCTCCTCTCACAAGGAAATCCCGTCATAAAATCAAATAAAAGAAACAAAGAAACATATACAAAAAACATAAAAAACCCAAAATAAAATATAAATTTGCCAAGAAAACATGTACTCCCACTACAAGCTTAATTAGCACCCAGGCACTCACTACCTGGAAATAAAAACAACATAATACTTCAAAATAATAAAATAAAAATTTGTGAGTAGGCAGGGACTCACACTCCCCACGAATGCACAACAGCTGAGCACTCTCACTCAACAGACAAAATATTTAGGTTCAGAGAGAATGTTCCAGTTTGGAAAAACATCCAAAGAAACTATAAAATGGTCGAACATCAAGGATCCATCTACAGTCACCTCGATGGATAAAATAAATCTTCGCAGCAAACAAGTCAAAAATGAGCTAAATAATAAATTGAAGACCTCTTCATGGATAAACGGGATACCAGTTACTCCCCATTCATCGCTGGAAAATATTACTCCATTCAGGCCAATAACAATAGTAGCGTCAAACTTGAGCAATAGCCCAAGACTGCAGACATTCAGAACAAAATTAACCCCACAGATCGCACTGACCAGGGGGAGCCCCACAGACCTTACCCCTAGGGTCAGGGCCCCAGAAACAGGCCGGTATCACAACCACCCCAGCACCGCAAGCCCCTCAGGGCAGACAGAAGCCCAACCCTCCGGCTGGTCGCCGACTATCCCCCTCACCCTCTGGTAGCAAGGACCGGGGGATCCCACCCACCACAGCCGTCCTAGGGCTTGACCCAGCTCAAAATCTTTCACTGCCACAGAATCGGGTAAAGCCTGCACTCGATGAAAATCAGTGCAAATGCCAACGTTCCCCAAGTAGCCAAGCTCTGACAAAAGGGGAACATCATCCAAATAGCAGGTTCCCGAAACTCCCAAAACAGACCAGGCAGATTTCCTCCCGCAGACCTCAAAGAGAAGTAGCTAAATAATCACCAACAAAATGCTGGAAAGGTTCCAATCTAGTCCACGGTCCAATAAAGTCCAGTGGAGTCCCAATCCAGTAGATTAACAATCACATAAGAATGAATTAGGAAGCCCATAAACTTCAGAGCTACCGCGCATATTCATAAAGCGAGCAAACCAGTCCAATCTGGTAGTTCCTTGTGCACAAAAACACACAGAACCAGATTTGTTCCGTTTGGCTCAGCTTCAAAACAGTGTCGAAACCGCCTTGAAACACAGCCGGTCGTACTCACAGAAAAGCATCCTTATTCCGCTTGGTTCAACTCCAAGTTAGCGTCGAAGCTGCCTTGAAACACGGCCGGTCAGTTTCACAAAAAAGCATAGCTCCACGGACAACTGGAAGGAGACTACCAATCTGAAAGTCCAAATCCCATAGCTGGATACTCGTAATAGCGATAAAACAATAAAACAACGCAATGGTACAAGACATGAAATAAAACCGAACTAAAACTGGTAAAACAAAACAATTAAAACGAGTGTAAGACTCAGCATAAGGCTAGGAGGAGGCGTGATTCAATGCAGACCCACACCGGTCGTCATCTTGAAACCTTGCAGCAGGTCATGCTGCCCTGCCCGCCTTCCCCCTTGCTGTTACTTCAGAAGGGTGCCTTGCTCCAGTTTTTCTACAACTCTATGAGCTGCTGCCTTATTTCCCTCCTCGGTTCCCATCAGAGCCCTGAGAAATGGTTTCTCATTTGGTCAATAGGATGGAAAAAAAACAAAACTAAAAACCCACACCTGATTAGTAGCTGTGGATCTCTCCCTTTTATCGTGCCATATAGACACCACATGACAACGTTTGGGGTCGTCCCAGGTTCGACTGCTGAGAAGTCTTCTGGAGGAAAGTATGCCAGAGATTGATATCCCATGTGCACGACCTGCTGCAAGAGCTACTTGAGGATACACAGTTACAGTATGTTCTTACGCAACTATATTTTCTAAATGGGTATCAAATCCAGACTTCTGTAGGTCTGAACTCTTATGCTAGGATCAGATACTCTATCACATCATGCAGCCGAATCACTCACACTGAATGTACTTCTGAACTCTACTCAATGCAAACAAGGTGTATGTGGCAACAGGCTCTTACAGCTATGCAAGTATACAAGTTAGCTAGTGATTTCCCCACTCACTGGCCCCGTTGCCTAGTGGCTGCAATACTTCAATCCCTAGGGTGGGATAGAGCTTGGGGAAGTATTCCATGCAGTGAATACAATGCATTAATAAAGGACTTGAGAATTGTACCCTACCCTTAGATCAACAACTACCTTGCATACTAAATGAACATTTAGTCTAAACAAAGATTTATTGCAGGAAAAGGAGTCAAAAAGGAAAATATTTTGTCTTCTGGTAATTTCATCCCCCCCTTTCAGATGTGCATCTGTCACACCTTATGAGTTGATAGATGATCCTCTGCTGCAGGCTGGCAAAAGACTGCCTAAAGTGAAGACAAACAGGATGTCCTACAGAGGCTACTGTAGCTTCTTCCAGTGTGAAAATCGTCCCTAGCCTAACTCTTAGGGAACAACAAATGCATACATACTGAAAACAATGAATACTTATTCCCAAACTCATCCATCTCCCCTCCAAAGAAAAACAGGGAGACAGAGAGGAACAGCAGTTCATGGATATCTGTACCCTAACCTTAAGGCAAGTAACTCCCTTACCACCCAATGTAACCGTCCATCAGTAAAGGACTGAGTAACCAGTATAACTGGACACCCTTTATTCCTTCTTTTATATGCCCCCAATACCCCTAAACCACGTCAGTTTATTTATTTATTTTTAAATTTAGCTGCTTGGTCCTCATCACCTCCTCCCACCAACTGGTGACTGGGACACAGGTATATTTTGAAAAGGAAAAAAAATGTATCCCACACACTTCTCCCGAATCCCCCGCCATGTAGCGTGTGGAAGCACGCTTACCCCGGTGCCAGCTCAACCCCTTCCACCTCCCGATACTTTGCTGACCCTCTTGGCCTACACTACCCACCAGACCACCAAGAGAGTGGAATTACGGGGGAGAGGGGGCCAACCCACCTCATGAGAGAAGAGCTGCCCACCGCACACTCAATTCTGCTCCATACCCCCCCCACCCAGCACCCCAACGACCGAGGTTGTGCCGAACCACTGCCATAGCGCCCAGCGCCTCAACCCTCTGCACCACGGGCCTGCTCCACCACACCAGTTTTATGATTCCTTATTGCAATCAGTCTGTTGATCATGTCAATCACCTCATAACTTGGTGATGCATGAACATTAGCCACAGAGCGCTCAGGGCTCCAAGCCATAGCTACAGTGCACAGTCATAGGTACTTACAACTGCACCACCATCCACCCAGCACTGGATTCCACATTCGGTGAAAGTCTAGTTATATTGTCCGGACTATTTCTGGTCGGTGCTACAAGAACCTATATGTAAAGGGGGGGTCTCAGGATGAGATGGGAAATTATAGGCCCGTCAGTATGACGTCTGTGGTAGGTAAAGTAATGAAGGGCTTTATCAAGAAGAGACTTGGGAGGCAGTTGGAAAGGTTAGGACATCGGGATGATAAACAATATGGCTTCGTCCCAGGGAGATCGTGTCAGACCAACCTTGTAGTTTTGACTGGGTGACGGGGTCCTTGGATAGACATAGGCCGGTGGATGTTCTATAACTAGATTTCAGCAAAGTGTTTGATTCAGTGCCTCAATGGTTTGATAGCAAAAATGGGGGGGGGGGGGTGGAAGAACAAGAGCTCATTTGGGTAGAAAAATTGGCTTTCAGGGCATTTACAGAGGTAATGGTGGGTGGGATACTCTCCTCTCCAAAGAAGGTAATCACTGGGGTCCCTCAGGGTTCAGTATTGGGGCCATTCTCGTTCAATGCATATGTCTCGGATATAAGGGGGGGGTCAAAAGTAGGTTGAGTCTCTTTGTGGATGATTCAAAACTGGGAGCATTGGTAGATTGTATAGAAGCGAGGGAGACTGTCCAGGGGGATCTGGATACCCTGGAGGGGTGATCAAGGAGGTGGGGACTGAAATTTAATGCCAGGAAATGTAAGGTACTTCATTTGGGGTTTAAAAACCTGGGTCATGTATACACCGGGGGGTCACACTGCAAGCTACATTAGGAGAAATGGATTTGGGGGTGGTGGTGGTAGATGTCAAAATGAGTATCTGAAAATTGTAGAAGAACAGCAGCCAAAGCAAACAGAATACTAGGCTGCATAGCCAGGGGTATTACGTCCAGAAGAAGGAAGGTGATCCTCCCTCTGTGTAATACCTTGGTCAGGCTGCAGCTTGAGTACTGTGTACAGTTCTGGAGACCTCATTTGAAGAAGGATATAGTACTGCTGGAGAGGGTTCAGAGGAGAGCAACCAGGATGATTCAGGGCACGGAGGGGAGGCCTTATGAGGAGAGATTGGAAGAGCTTGGGCTTTACTCACTGGAGGAGAGGAGGGATAGGGGAGACATTATAGAGGTTAAGTATGTAAAGGGAATAATCAGGAGTGGAACCAAGGAGCTGTTTAGGTTAAAAGGGGGAGGAGACAACCAGGGGCCAAGAGTGGAAATGGAGGGAGAAATTATAGGGGCGTAGTAAGCATTTTTTCCACGAGAGGTGGTGGAGCACGTGGAATGCACTGTCTGGGAGGCTGGTGGAAGAGGGTACAGTGGAGTGCTTCAAGAAGGGGTGTAATAGGTACAAGGGAAACAAACAAATGAAGACCCTCTTGGGGGCGGGGGGGGGGAATGGGTAAGGTGAGCAGCCATTAGGTTGCTGGCTTTCGAGCAGACAAAACAGACTATTTGGCCAATTCTGCTGGCTTTTAGTATGTTAGTATGTAACCACATCACCGGCTCTCTGCACACTGCATAGTGAACATGTGCAAACATGTCCATTCACACACAGGCAGCCTGGGATGCCTATTACAGCCTACTGCAAACAAATTTAAATAATGGTGTAAACTATGCATGTTCTTGTGTAAGACACCTACACTAACTGGCAGAATGTTGTCTTCAGCTAAAACAAGTATGGGGCAAGGTAATATTTCAGTTGCAATTAGAGGTCCATGACCATGCACCCATCACTGCACAGTAATTATTACCTTACCCCCACTTTTGCCAGTTTCCTACCTGCAGCAAGGGATCATCTACCTATTCATAAGTGGCAGACGCACACCGAGAAAGGTGTGTGTGTGTGTGTATGTATATGTATGTGTGTGTGTGTGTATATATATATATTATATATATATATATACACATATACATACACACACACACACACACACACATCTACACACACACACACACACACACACACACACACACATATATATAGACAAAATAAAAGTTGGACTGAGAGAACGCCAACCTGTTCTTGTCCAGTTAGGTATAAGAACACTGAAACACGGGTAACTGAATCCACCTTCTCCTTCATACCAGCCACCCTGAAGCAGGTGAAAGAACTAATAGCAGCTGGACATAAAAAAAAAAAAAAAAAAGAGTGCAGGTGTAGACCCTTGACCCCTATTTTTTTTTTTTTTTAAATTGCTATACAGGTATTAGCAGTGCCAATAACACCTATTTAACCTCTTATTACAACTAGGATCTATTCCATCGATCTGGAAAACAGCCCAAGTTATTCCACTACTGAAAGCAGGGGACCCCATGGACCTCAACAACTACAGGCCAATCTCCATCCTCCCTGTGCTATCCAAGCTGCTGGAAAAAACTGTGAACACCCAACTAAGAGGATACCTTGAAGAGGCTAATCTTTAAAATCCAGCGCAATCTGGATTTAGAGCCAACCACAGTACCATCACAGCCCTGGCTAAAGTAACCAATGATGGCAACTCTAAAGGGACAGAAAAAAAAAAAAAAATTTGTGTTTGTGCTGCATTTCTAGACCTGCGTAAGGCATTTGATACGGTCAACCACGAACTGCTCCTCTCCTCCCTGAAATCCATAGGACTGTACTAAACCTCCATTAGATGGATTAATAACCATCTCACGGGAAGGACCCAGCAGGTGAAGGCTGAAGGAGACCTATCCCCACTCAAATCTCTTCAAAGAGGAGCACCCCAAGGATCCATCCTCAGCCCAATCCTATTTGCCATCTACATCAATAGCATCAACAATAACCTTACCAAAGACACTGTACACCTGTTTGCAGATGATACAGTATTGTATGTGTCACCCCTCTCCTGTAACAGCATGCGTAGAGCTACAAGCAGAATTCAACCTATTACAACACCAACTACTGGAAGAAAAAAAAAAGATAAGGCAATGTTTTTCTCCCCCCAAACACAAGCCGGACACTCCATCCCAAACAATCTCCCCCACATATCCACTGTTCTCGGTGAAAATCTTGAATATGTCACAAAATTCAAATATCTGGGGGTCTGGGTAGACAGCAGACTCTACTACTTAGAACATCTGGAAGATTTGCTAAAAAAAAAAAAAAAACTCCGACAGAGGCTTGGACTCTATTACAGAATAAAGCACTTTCTCACAAGTGATTCTAAAAAGAAGCTGGTCCAGGCCACATTTCTAGCAGTAATAGATTATGCAGATTTTCTATATGGTCACTGCTCCAACTCATATCTGAGCAAACTGGACACACTTTACCATAGAGCCTTGAGGTTTATTACAGATCTTCCTCTCAGCACTCACCACTGCTCGCTTTATGCTGCAGTTGGATGGACCTTGCTCCAATTTAGAAGAGACAGGAAAACCACACCATGGACTTATAGAGCAATATCCCAGATGCTACCAAAACATGTTTCAGACTACTTCACACAAGCCACATTAAGTAATTATGCCCCAAGAAGTCTAAACTTCATCATGCTTAAAGTGCCCAAATTCAATTCTCGATATGGTAGATCTGCTATCAGCTATGTCTTATCTGCCTATGGAACACGATGCAGAAAACAATGAAAGTGAACAGACATTTCATTTACATCCTTTAAATATCTGTGTTTCTAGGCTTATCAAATAAAAATGTAATTGTTTCCGCAAACACTAGAGTATTCCTAATGTAATCCATCTCCTTCCCCAGATAGCCGACTTACCTGCGGAAGCTATCCACCTTTCCCAAGAGTCACCACCCCTCACACTCCATGCACCCCTCCTTCCATCCACCTCCCCTTAATCCCTTGTCATACATCACAGCCCTAATACCCCTGTTATACACTTCCCCAGTGCCAGCCTCCTGCCTTCTTCATAGGCCCACTGTTGATCCATACCACAGTATAGGCCTCCCTCGCCTTCCTCCTCCCCCAGCCACGTACACCACTTCCCTCTCCCCTTCCCCTCACCCCCGATTACCATTACACCCGAATTTAGTGTATAGTCTGATTAGAATGTATCCTTAGAATGTGTGTAAACTGAATATTTTTATGTATCTATATAAATTGAACCTTGACCGTACCAGGTCCATCTTGCAAATGAGCTGTGCTCAATGATGTTCACCTGGATAAATAAAGATTTGACTGATAGATTGTCTGCATAGGGCTATTCAGTTCTTGCTGTACATGTGAAGTAAGACTGTGCTACCCACTCCCCCCCTTACCTAGCCAAAATGTGGCCTAAAATGTCTGCTGCAAGACTGAATAGAGTCCCAACGATCTCTGGGCTTTCATTAACTTCTAGGCCACTCAACTAGGATACTGGAAGAGATACGTTCATCAGTAAGTTTGGGCTACAAAATACCAGAAAATAAACAAATGACTCCCATGTACAATGTGGGTGTGGCTTCTATTCCTGAAACATTTATGAACTGTGACCAATACCATCACAGTTTAAAAGCCCACAGGCCATTTTCCCTGAAGCCAGAAGCACTGCAGAAATATTTATGAGTAAGGTGCACTATACTGCTACTAAAACTGCCACCAAAGCCTTGTGCCGTTAAAGAGGGTGAAGCTCTACCCAACCAGGGCTAAAAATTATCGGAATCCCACCCTATTTTGCATACCAGTTTTCAAAGAGGAATACAATTTTCATTATGTTGGTATTCCGACCAAATACCACTACTCAACGCCACTGCTGTGCAGTTTAGTCAGTAACATAGCCCTTTCAGATAGGCTCAGATACGGAGACAGAATACCAAATTTGGGGTCTTGGTATTCCACCACCCACACCAGATTTTCTTAGTGTGTGCTGCGATGACTACTAGCATCGCACTGTGCTGCTGATTTCTGTATGTGTGTGCCACATGTACTCGGTAGGAATTAATTTGTAAAATCATGCAAAAATGGGAATAAATTACTATACCCTTATCTGCTCCCCTGGCTGGAAGGATGAGTGAAATTTCACTTTCTCCCCTCAAAGGGGCCAAGACTGGTAACTGCATTCATTTCTAAGCAAAAGATCTTAAGTCAATCAAAAGCTAATCACAGCTACTGGCTCTCTGTATGATCTAGAAATCCCCCGATCTGATAGTGCTTCATCTTTCAGTCCACTTAGCCGCAAAACTGTGAAGGACTCCAATGTAAACAAGAGATTGTAAAAGAAAGTTAAAAGGATGCACTACAGTCATAAACCATTCTGGCAGTACAAGATAAGTGACCCAACTCAGTATTCTTAGAATGATTCCCAAAATAAAACTCCACAGGGAACCCTGCCATCACATCAAGTAAACTTAAATATCAATGTCAGTATAGTATGTGAGCAAATTATGAAAGAAACCAAAACTTCTTCAAAATCAAATCTATCCAACAAAGGGAAATCTGCACCATAGCTCATTTTCAAAAACGTGTTTACCAGCTGATTAGAAACCAATTAAATTGGATTAAATTTATGGAGGCAGTATACCACAGTGGTTTAAGGCTCTGAGCTGCAAACCTGAAGACCTGGGTTTGAATTCAGCGTGTTTGCCGTTCATTTGCATCACCAGGTAAGAAAAAAGGTTTGTCTCCCCATACGATGCACAGGGGTAATGCCAAACTTCACCCAACAACTAACACACCAAAATCTGGCCAATGGAAAATCATGTACACAAATGCTCACAGCCTGGGAAATAAGATCCCAGACCTGCAGGCAATAATGTCAGAGGCTAAACTGGACATAGTAGCAATTAGTGAGACGTGGTTTACCAGTACCCACACTTGGGAGACTTCAGTACCTGGCTATGTATTGTTCAGAAGAGACCGAGGTGCAAAAAGGGGAGGAGTGACCCTGTATGTCAATGAAAATATCAAAGCTACAGAAATTCAGAATACACATAAGGAGCCAGAAGAACTGTGGGTCACCCTGGAAACAGGAAATGGGACAGCATAAGAACTGGGGTTGTCTACAGGCCCCAGAACAGAGGGAGGACACAGACACATTACTGTTAGAAGATATACAAAACATGACAGCTAAAGGGAGGTTCTGATAATGGGAGACTTCAACATGCCAGATACAGATTGGTCAATACCAGCAGGAACATCTGCAGAACTAGACTCATAGTGGATTCCTGCAGGGAGGGCCTCAAACAACTGGTACAGCAACCCACAAGAGACAGGGCTATCCTAGATCTAGTACTGACTAACAAAGAAGGGATCACAGATCTCCAGGTAGAAGGTCACCTGGGGCCAGTGACCATCACATGGTATGGTTCAATTTGGCTACTACATCTAAATCATCCCATTCCAAGGCAAAAATATGGGACTTCAGAGGAGCTGACTTTGATAAGATGGCCAACAGAGTTAAGCTAGCCCTGGCAAAAGAAACACAGGTGAGGAGGTACAGGCAAAGTGGGCAAGCATTAAGGATACAATACTTGAAGCAACATCCCATTGTGTTAGACAGAAAAGGAAGTGCAAAAGAAGAAGAACCACTTTGGTTCTCAAATACAGTAGCAGAAAAGGTCAGAGCCAAAAGGCTGGCCTTCAGAAAATATAAGGGAACACAGCGGGATGAAGATAGGGAGGCATACCAAACTGCCCTAAGGGAAGCAGGTAAGGCAGTAAGGCAGGCAAAGTCCCAAACTGAGGAAACACTAGCACGAACAGTAAAAGAAGGTGACAAGACTTTCTATAGATACATTAGTGAAAGGAGAAAGTCCAGAGGGGGTATTGCTAAGCTTAATGGAGAAAAGGGAGCATGTGAGGAGGAGGACCCTGTAAAGGCATCTATCCTAAATAGATACTTTTGCTCAGTATTTACTGAAGAGAAGGTAGGGCAGGGCCACAGCTCAGCATCATGGACACAGGGGAGGGAGGTGAGCACTACTCCCTTCACAAAGAAAGGGTCCTACAAGGCTTGCTAAGCTCAGGGTGGATAAGGCAATGGGACCTGATGGCATACATCCCAGGGAATTTAAGGAGCTAAAGGAGGAACTAGCAGAGCCATTAGCAGAATTGTTTAGTGAGTCTCTGAGCACAGGAGAGGTCCCAGAAGACTGGAGAAGGGCTCATGTGATCCCACTCCACAAGAGTGGTAGCAGGAGGAGGTGGGAACTACAGACCGTCAGTCTTACATTAACTCAGTAGTGGGCAAGATTATGGAGGCACTCCTTAAGGAAAGGATAGTGCAACACCTGGAATCCATAGGGGCACAGGATCCAAGACAGCATGGGTTTACAAGAGGAAGGTCCTGTCAAACTAATCTCAGATTTCTTTGACTGGGTAACCAGAGTGGTGGACCAAGGGGAGCAGTTGATGTCGCCTACCTTGACTTCAGCAAAGCTTTTGACACTGTTCCACATAGAAGATTGATAAATAAGCTAGGTAGGCTCGGGTGGGTCAGAAGTTGGTCTACTGGGTGGCAAACTGGTTGACTGGCAGAAAACAGAGAGTGGTGGTAAATGGTATACAGTCAGAAGAGATACAAGTCACAAGTGGGTACCTCAGGGATCAGTCCTGGGGCCAGTCCTATTCAACATCTTCATTAGTGACCTCATGAGATGGACTAGAGGGTAAGGCTTGTCTGTTTGCAGATGACACCAAGATCTGCAACAGAGTAGATGATCCAGATGGGGTGGGCAGAATGAGAAGAGATCTGGATAAACTAGCAGAATGGTCAGAAGAGTGGCAACTGGGATTTAATGCAAAGAAGTGCAAAATCATGCACATAGGGAAGAGAAACCCTGAAGCCACTTATAGGCTGGGAGAGTTGCTAGCAGTCACAAAGGAAGAAAGAGACTTGGGCATCATCATCACTGATGACCTAAAATCATCCAAACAGACCTCTAAAGCAGTAGGTAAGGCTAGGGGTGTTAGGGTGTATTAGTAGGGGTATCACAAGTCGTAAGAGGAGGTAATAATCCTCTGTACAAGACATTGGTTAGGCCCCATCTGGAGTACTGCGTGCAGTATTGGAGGCCACACCTTCACAAGGACATTAACCAAATTGAGGCAGTCCAGAGAAGGGCAACCAAAATGGTGCAGGGACTGCATCAGAAGACATATGAGGACAGATTAACGCTCAATATGTATACCCTTGAGCAAAGGAGGAGAGGGTGATATGATCGAGACATTTAAACACCTTAAGGGCATAAACAAGGTGAAAGAGTCTAACATGTTTAAATATAAGAAAAATAGCAGGACAAGAGGACACAGCATGAGATTAGAGGAGGCCGATTAAGGGGAATGTGAGGAAATTCTTTTTCACAGAAAGGGTGGTAGATGCATGGAATGGCTTCCCACAAGAAGTGGTGGCTATGAATACAGTGCAGGGCTTCAAACAGGCATGGGATAGGCATAAGGGAGCAATACAAATGACTATGAATAGATAGGTCACTGACAGAGCAAAGGCCGATGGCACATTTATAAGGTAGAAAAAGAAATGGGCAGACTGGATGGGCCTTGCAGTCCTTATCTGCCGTCAACTTCTATGTTTCTATGAATCCCACAGTCCCCACTTGCATACTGTGTGACCCTGAGCAAGTCACTCAACTTTCTTGTGCTCCCATGACATCTGTAAACATGCTTCAGCTTAGTGACTGTCTCCTGGTTTAAAAAAAAAAAAAAAGGTATGTCAATGGAAGAAACCAATGCTTAATAAATTAAAACTAATGCAGAGCGTTATCCCAAAGAAAGGCCCCCAAAATAAGTTAACCCACTAGTCAGCACAGCCATCAACTCCAAAAATTCTAATATCCCAAACGGTATACTAAGTAAAGAAATAAGACATGACGAGGTGTGGTTTATGGCCTGATAAGAGCACGCCCCAGGTGCGTAATAAGGCACAAGGCACTTGCGCTGAGTGCCTTTAGCACCTGGGAAGTGTTTATTAGGCCATAAACTACACCTCGGAGTGGTTTATTCCACTTATAAAATGGGCTCTCTCATTAAAAAAGTTAATTTAAAAATCTACATAAAAATAACAATAATAAAAAAAAATGATATCCAAGGGAAAAAACAAAAAAGTAGTCCTTGTCATTCATTGTACTGTAGTGCCTATGTTTAATTAAAATTAAGTAGGGAGCTCCGATATACGTCTGTTGCCCCAAAAAAAAAACACACACAGGCTCACACGAAATTCCTCTAGAATATGCTGTTTGTTCAGGGTTTTTTTTTCTGTTTCTTGATCAGATGAGTAAATCCCCCGAGGAGCAAGCATGTCCCTTGCCGCACTCCATATTTAGCGCTTTTTTGATAGCGCTTCCCCAATGTGTTGAATCAATGTTTTAAAAAACTGACAAGAAAAAGAAAGCTATCTTTAAAGACGGCCGTTTGAGAGAGCCAGAGGAGGAGGGAGTTTGGTTAGCTAGAGGGAAACGAGTAAACATTCAGTGACTTTCTGAAAGGAGCGGGTGCGAGCATTTTTCCCCATCCAGCCGTTGTACTTTGCATTTTCCCCGACTGCGGTTTTGGTCGCTATGACATCTAAATCTGGATAGTTACAAGAAACAAAAAAAAACACTCAACTGAAAAATCCTGTGGAGGACGGTGTCTGAGCCACTTCAGACGAGATCTACAGACCCTTCAGTAGAGCATAATTTGTTGTGTAACTATCACTGGAGAAAGGCGCAACACTGAAAAATAAAATACTGGGTGCTGAAGAATGAAACTCTGCCCATCGTGCAGGGAGGGCGGGAACAGTGATGTTTCTTGTGGCACTGGTCTCCGCTAGCTCTTGCGTCTGCATTTGGTGTGTACAGCTAGAGCGGATTCTTTATGTTTCGCGGTTGCTGTGAAGTTCAACTGAGATAGGCATTTGGGGCATTGATTTCACAGAGAGCTGTGTTTTGGTTGGCATAAGTAGTGCCAGTTGCCAGTATATGTCCTGATAAGGATACGGCAAATGCTAGCTCATAGCCAATCAAAACGCTTATAGTTTTCTACCCATTTTATAAACTGAAATACCACCTTCTCTAATAGAAGCCAGCGGCTAGGAATACATTTTTACTAGCCTCATACAAAAACCTACCAGTGTCCGTCTAGTGGGCTGGTGCCAATTTCTATCAGACATCTGCAATTAAAAAAAAAAAAAGGACTGGGGCACAACCTGTAAAGTGCTTTTGTGCACGATCATGGTGAAACGAGAAGAGCCAATAATCAACGCAAAATCATGCAACAGCCTACATCACAGGCAGGTTTGCATGTTGCCCTTTAAGACATATGGAACAAACACCTCTGAATAAAATGAAACACGGAAAATACGGGGTTAAGTGGAGGAAGATTAAAACTGTGAGGAGTATGCAATCTACACAGGGGCTCTAAGGCGTAGTTGCACAAGGTGACACCTCATACGCTACTCATAAAAAAAAAAAAAATTTCGGGGAGGCACATGGAGTACCCCAATTCTAAGAAAAAAGGGCCATTTACACCTGCTACATGGGAGCTCACCCCCCACACCCACCCATTTTTCCAGTTGTACGGCTTCTCACAGACCCGTAGGGTTTAGAAACTCACAGTACACTGTCGTGCCAGAAGGGGGTCCTTAGTCTGGCAATAGTGGAGTCTGACCACCCGATGTTGCGTAGCGCAAAAGCTACAGGAATTGGACGCACCGTACCTTTGTCATAGCTAACTTAATCGACAACATAGTCAGAACATCCACCCCCGCTGCCCTTACCCTTCTTCTCAACCCTGACACCACTACCTACCATCTTAGGTCAAGGGCGGCCCTCTCCCACCCAGTTCCTAGGACACACTCCCTTGCGGGTGATCGGGCCTTCGCCAGCTACGCCCCAAAACTATGGAATTCATTCCCAGCCACTACACAGGACACTCCCTCCCACACTGGATTTAAAACTTCCCTCTGGAACTTCCTGAAGGGTCCTTCCACCTGTCCTTGCACTTCGTAGCCTCGTCCCACACTATGCTGGCACGGTGGGCCTCTGCGCTCTCTGGGACCACCGCACTTACTTTCCTGACAACCTGGTCAACCAGCAACAAATTGGGTTACCTTACTGGTAATCGTCTGCAATCCCACTGCATGTAAACCTGACTCACTCATTGCCTACGTATGGCCTTGCTCGCGAGTCCCCTGGGTCACCTGTAACCACCCCCTGGGCTCATGTGTTTTTTTTTTCCTACTGACTGTCATTCCTCTATGTATTCTGATGCTTCACAGTATGTAAAAACTATACTGGTCACTCCATTGTATGTAGAAGTTCTATTAGTCACTTAACTGTATGTAAAAGTTGTATTAGTCACTGCACCTGTAAAATTCAAGTCTGTAACTCTCCCGGGTCGCACCTGAAAATAGGTACATGGATGTCTAGTGTGACTTACCCGGTAAACAAAAGCAAATAAAACTTAAGTGCAATGTAATGCTACTCGGGCAAGTGAAGTAACGGTGACGAGACACGCGTGGCAACTGAACCAGCTATCGCGAACCCTCTAATTCAGACCATCTCTGATCAATCGTAGACATAATTATAGGGTTACCACCTTAAGAAGCCTAAAGAGGGACATTTCTTAGTGAAACAGGATTTTTCACAGGACAATATGTCATCTTGACCAATGCAACAGACATGGTTTCTCTAAATAATCAGAAGACTACATGTTGTAGTTTTTTTGCTTCTTGTGTTTAATATTTTAAGGTATTTTTAGTTACTGAATTAGTTTTTGCAACACCTGGGGGAAAATCAGAAAATATTTTTTCTACTATAATGTACACATTTAGTATTTTTCATGTTTTACTGCATGACACAGCTGCCCAAATCAGGACTGTCCTGCGAAAATAGGGACAGGTGGCAACCCTACATAATCAATTTATTTTACCATTCATCGGTGTGGGGGGGGGGGGCGCTGTGACCCCCCCCCCCAATGATTCGCACTATCAGTTAGGCATTAAGCGCAGCACCACGACTGCTCCGACACACTCCACCATCACCCTTTGTCCTCCAGTTTCGCCGAGAATGCCACAGATTAATCTAGAAAGTATGGCGTTAGAAACATCACTGCTTTCTTAGTCACAGTCTTACTGGGTGGTTGTCTGTGGTGCTGTATTTAAACCACCCCAACCAGACTGCAACAAATCAAGAAGTCACACAAGGCCATACTGGAACACAGTAAACCCTGGCACAATTCGTTCAGCTGCGCCATAATATACAGTGGCTGTAGCGCCCATCTCTGTACAGATTCACTTTCAGTTTCTGAGCTTATTCATTCTAAAACAAAGGGCAAACTGTGGCACACACGGAGCCTTCTACAGAGCAAACTATAAAGCAGAGAAAGCCTGACAGCATGTTATTTCTGGCATTTTTTTTTTTTTTTTTAAGATTTAACTAAAGCAATTAAAAAACGGATCTTGCACCACCCCTTGCATCCTGACGTTTATGTAACAAACACACACAGTGTTACAAATACAGATGCCAGGCTGTCTCTTCAAACACAGAGCTGACAAATATAAAAATAAAATAAGATCCGCGTAGATATCTATTTGAAGAAAAATTATATTTTTTTGACCGAGGACACTCATTGTCCTGGGTATTTCGAATTACAGCTGCTGACAGCTCCGAATAAAGTCACAAACAACAGCCCCTTCCCCTGAACACTATTAACGAACGAAATGTGACCGGTGTTGTGTTTTTAACTAAACTAACCGGAAACATCGAAATTCACTCACAATATCCACATCTTACCTGCTCTGCGCTGTCTTATAACTGCTTGATTAACTTCGCTTTGTCTCTTAGTGAGGTAAAATGGCGGCCCGGTTGCAGCCGACCTCGATATGAAGCCGGATTTTCATTGGCCAAGAGAAAGAGAGTTGTCCGTCTATTGGTTGGTGGCCTGGCGGGGTGAAGTCATAGTTACTATGCCGCTGCTAGCTAAGGTTCTGTGAGGTAAAGGGTGGGGGTGGGGCCGTGTGAATGTATTGCTGCAGCAGACGTCTCCGAACTGCACCTGTCATGTTTGCATAACGACAGGTGGACGGCGTTGGCCAGAAGTGACAGCAGCTGTTAGTGCAGTGGTGAAGCTAAAAGGGGTTCCCCTACGTACAGTGTATACCTCGGAGGGATACCTCCAGTGTTCATTCTAGCAGTGAAATTTGATGGGTCAGTTGACCCACGGACCCTCAAAAGTGTGGGCCATTCAAACGCTTTTTAATAACTAAATGTAACACTCGATGAATACAGGGAGCAGGTGAATTGAATAGAAATGTAAAGTAAGAGGGCGGCAGAACAGTAACACTTACTTGGCAACAGTTAGGAAAGTGAAATCAGAGTGGAGAGACCCTACAGTTACTACTGTCTCCGAATTACCTAACAATTACAGTCAGTCTGTATTTTTTTTTTCTTTCTTCAGTTCACCTGGTCTGAATATGCTCACTACTTTTCTGCCTCCTAGAAGAGAGCGAGAAAACAGCACAGTCAAAAAGCTCTGTCTCTCCCAGTGTTACAAGACTGCCCTCTGTCAATTCCTCCATGTGTTAATTTTTTTTATTCTTTTTCTTTATTATCGGTTCACTTTTATTTCTTGCCTGCTGCAAGCCACCACCAGGTGACTGCTTTGGTGGCTAAGAGGCCCCCTCCACCTATTGCTCTATCTGTCGTCACAGAGATGCTGACAGTCAATACTTTTTTTTTCTTTTATTATTAATATATCCCCTGATTTGCTGTTTCTTTTCCTTGTCTGACTAAGAACTTGAATTTCTGACTTTCGAGTGAATGCCTTACTGTGAGATACTACAGTACTTGGTTGAGACACCTAACTGCGCAGAGAGAAAGTGCATGGTCTTACCTTGTAATCTGTACCACGTGGTGAATCTGTCTCTCTAGCAACACACACCACGGTACAGAACTCTAAGCCCAATCTGCCTAAGCCGTTCTTGTGTATGCTGCTGCTGTATGATGGGAAGAAACCGTGCCCCAAATGGGCGTTCTTTACTGATGTTAGCCATGACTCTGGGGGAAGTCAGAATGAAGGACTCAGTGGCCCCTGGCGTACTCATGCAGTGCTCAGCACAGGTAAGAGCGATAGCATGCCTATTAAAGGCATACTTCAAGCATGTCATTGTGACCCAGTACAGCATAGTCAGTGGGGCGCGGGGTGCACCATTGGAGCGATCTGTCACCCTGAAATGAACACTGTACCTCTTATTATAAAATGGATAGTTAAATTCTGTAAAAACTCAGTTGGTAAAAGGCTGTCACCTAACTTGGTTAATTCTCCTATTAAAACAATGGCTGGATATAACCTTACCAAACTACACTGCCACTGATTTTTATATCCTGTTTACACAAACAAAATGCATACATAGAACATAGAAACATAGAAGTTGACGGCAGATAAGGACCGCAAGGCCCATCCAGTCTGCCCATTTTTTTTTCTACCTTATAAATGTGCCATCGGCCTTTGCTCTGTCAGTGACCTATCTATTCATAGTCATTTGTATTGCTCCCTTATGCCTATCCCATGCCTGTTTGAAGCCCTGCACTGTATTCATAGCCACCACTTCTTGTGGGAAGCCATTCCATGCATCTACCACCTTTCTGTGAAAAAGAATTTCCTCACATTCCCCTTAATCGGCCTCCCTCTAATCTCATGCTGTGTCCTCTTGTCCTGCTATTTTCTTATATTTAAACATGTTAGACTCTTTCACCTTGTTTATGCCCTTAAGGTGTTTAAATGTCTCGATCATATCACCTCTCTCCCTCCTTTGCTCAAGGGTATACATATTGAGCTCCGTTAATCTGTCCTCATATGTCTTCTCAGTGCAGTCCCTGCACCATTTTGGTTGCCCTTCTCTGGACTGCCTCAATTTGGTTAATGTCCTTATGAAGGTGTGGCCTCCAGTACTGCACGCAGTACTCCAGATGGGGCCTAACCAGTGTCTTGTAAAGAGGGATTATTACCTCCTCTTACAACTTGTGATACCCCTACTAATACACCCTAACACCCCTAGCCTTACCTACTGCTTTAGAGGTCTGCTTGATGATTTTAGGTCATCAGTGATGATGATGCCCAAGTCTCTTTCTTCCTTTGTGACTGCTAGCAACTCCCTCCCAGCCTATAAGTGGCTTCAGGGTTTCTCTTCCCTATGTGCATGATTTTGCACTTCTTTGCATTAAATCCCAGTTGCCACTCTTCTGACCATTTTGCTAGTTTATCCAGATCTCTTCTCATTCTGCCCACCCATCTGGATCATCTACTCTGTTGCAGATCTTGGTGTCATCTGCAAACAGACAAGTTTTACCTCTAGTCCATTCACAGGTCACTAATGAAGATGTTGAATAGGACTGGCCCCAGGACTGATCCCTGAGGTACCCCACTTGTGACTTGCATCTCTTCTGACTGTATACCATTTACCACCACTCTCTGTTTTCTGCCAGTCAACCAGTTTGCCACCCAGTTGACCAACTTGACCCACCCCGAGCCTACCTAGCTTATTTATCAATCTTCTATGTGGAACAGTGTCAAAGCTTTGCTGAAGTCAAGGTAGGCAACATCAACTGCTCCCTTGGTCCACCACTCTGGTTACCCAGTCAAAGAAATCTATGAGATTAGTTTGACAGGACCTTCCTTTGTAAACCCATGCTGTCTTGGATCCTGTGCCCCTATGGATTCCAGGTGTTGCACTATCCTTTCCTAAGGAGTGCCTCCATAATCTTGCCCACTACTGAGGTAAGACTGACTGGTCTGTAGTTCCCGCCTCCTCCCTGCTACCACTCTTGTGGAGGCGGGATCACATGAGCCCTTCTCCAGTCTTCTGGGACCTCTCCTGTGCTCAGAGACTCACTAAACAATTCTGCTAATGGCTCTGCTAGTTCCTCCTTTAGCTCCTTAAGTACCCTGGGATGTATGCCATCAGGTCCCATTGCCTTATCCACCCTGAGCTTAGCAAGCTCTTGTAGGACCCTTTCTTTTGTGAAGGAGTAGTGCTCACCTCCCTCCCCCTGTGTCCATGATGCTGAGCTGTGGGCCCTGCCCTACCTTCTTCAGTAAATACTGAGCAAAAGTATCTATTTAGGATAGATGCCTTTACAGGGTCCTCCTCCTCACATGCTCCTTTTCTCCATTAAGCTTAGCAATACCCCTCTGGACTTTCTCCTTTCACTAATGTATCTATAGAAAGTCTTGTCACCTTCTTTTACTGTTCGTGCTAGTGTTTCCTCAGTTTGGGACTTTGCCTGCCTTACTGCCTTCCTGCTTCCCTTAGGGCAGTTTGGTATGCCTCCTATCTTCATCCCACTGTGTTCCTTATATTTCCTGAAGGCCAGCCTTTTGGCTCTGACCTTTTCTGCTACTGTATTTGAGAACCAAAGTGGTTTCCTTCTTCTTTGCACTTCCTTTTCTGTCAACACAATGGGATGTTGCTTCAAGTATTGTATCCTTAATGCTTGCCCACTTTGCCTGTACCTCCTCACCTGTGTTTCTTTTGCCAGGGCTAGCTTAACTCTGTTGGCCATCTTATCAAAGTCAGCTCCTCTGAAGTCCCATATTTTTGCCTTGGAATGGGATGATTTAGATGTAGTAGCCAAATTGAACCATACCATGTGATGGTCACTGGCCCCAGGTGACCTTCTACCTGGAGATCTGTGATCCCTTCTATGTTAGTCAGTACTAGATCTAGGATAGCCCTGTCTCTTGTGGGTTGCTGTACCAGTTGTTTGAGGCCCTCCTGCAGGGAATCCACTATGAGTCTAGTTCTGGCAGATGTTCCTGCTGGTATTAACCAATCTGTATCTGGCATGTTGAAGTCTCCATTATCAGAACCTCCTTTAGCTGTCATGTTTTGTATATCTTCTAACAGTAATGTGTCTATGTCCTCCCTCTGGTCTGGGGCCTGTAGACAACCCCAGTTCTTATGGCTGTCCCATTTCCTGTTTCCAGGGTGACCCACAGTTCTTCTGGCTCCTTATGTGTATTCTGAATTTCTGTAGCTTTGATATTTTCATTAACATACAGGGCCTCCTCCCCCTTTTGCACCTCGGTCTCTTCTGACAATACATAGCCAGGTACTAAGTCTCCTAAGTGTGGTTACTGGTAAACCACGCCTCACTAATTGCTACTATGTCCAGTTTAGCCTCTGACATTATTGCCTGCAGGTCTGGGATCTTATTTCCCAGGCTGTGAGCATTGTGTACATGATTTTCCATTGGCCAGATTTTGGTGTGTTAGTTGTTGGGTGAAGTTTGGCATTACCCCTGTGCATCGTATGGGAGACAAACCTTTTTCTTACCTGGTGATGCAAATGAACGGCAAACACGCTGAATTCCTGTTTGACCACTAGCTGAGGGGAGGGTGGTTCTTCCCATTCGACGATGGGTGCTGCACCCTCTCCCATTTGCTAGTTTAAATATTCTGCAAAGACGCCAAACTTCTGCCCCAATGCACTGACTCCTCTCTAGTCAGATGCAGTCCATCAAATTTAAAGAACTTTCGCTCCCAGAACTGTTGCCAGTTCCTACAAATCTGTGTCCTTTTCCTGGCACCAGTCCTTGAGCCACGTGTTTAGCCCCCTATCTCCCCTTCTCTGACCTTCCGTCCATCTGCTCCCTTCTCCCAGACTGGCAGGATCTCAGAGAAGGAGATGCCGGACGAAATAGATGATAGTTTGTCACCCAGCTTAGTCAGGTGTTCCTTGGTCTCCACAACTGACTGGCTGGCGAGATCATTAGTCCCCTATGTGTACTAGGACATCAATGTTTTCTCCTGCTTTGTGAACAATTTTAGTAATGCGGTCAGTGTCTCTCCATGCTGATGTACCTGGGAGACATCTGACCATCACCCTGGCTGGAGATGGGTATCAACTCCCGAATCATGGAGTCTCCTATGATCAGAAGTTTTTTGGATTTCCTTTGTGCTTGTTTAGTTTTGGTTCCTGATTTGGGTGAGTATTGTTGTGCTAGCTCCTGTGCCGCAGTGTCCTGCTCTGCAGTGTCTTCTGCCTCTTTATTTGATTTCAGAGATAGAGGCAGATACCTGTTTGTAGTGTTTATATGGTTTTTGGAGGTAATGTGTTGGAGAGCAGAGAGTGATGGGGCACCTGATTTGCTCCTCCTAACCACCTGCCAACCCTTCCCCTGCCTAAAAAGAAGAACCACGGACGAAAGAACAAGGAGGTAAGAGCAGAAACAATCAGTCAACAACAAATGCAGTAACCCTGAAAGCTTATCCTAATGTTAGATAAAACTGTAAAACCTGTAAAGCACCACCTGTAATAATTTCAGAGAAAATATACCCTGTAAGAAACACTTTGCTCCAGAGAAAAATAAAGCAGTAACAGAAGATATACCTTGCAAAAGACAATTTGTATCAGAAGATTACAGCAGTAATCTGTTAGCACTACCTGTAGGTACACCTTGTAATAATGCAGAAGAAGGTATACCAGCAACAACAATTTGAATCAGAGAAAAAATAAAGCAATGAAATGTTAACAACAAACAGTAGCAATCCCTGTGAGTAAAAATAAAAACACCACCACACAGTAAATCTGCTTAGCCAAACTAAGTCTTAATCCTTCTCCCTTGCTCTGGTAAGTTTCTCTACTCTGCCTTTCAAGCAGTCTTAGAAGGAAAGAGCTCAGGTGAAGCTAGGTGCCTTGGCCAGCAAACCAAGTCTTCTACCTCCAAGATATAAACTAACCTGACTTTTTAACCCTTCTTTCTGTTGGAAATTACTGACAGTTTGCCAGCTCCACCCCCCACATACACACCTAATCCTTTGGAAGAGCTGTGGGAGGAAAAGCAATTAGCTCCTTCAATGTGAGAAGGAGACTGAAACATCTCTGAGACAACAAACCTTTTCAACAAACAAGAATAAAATAAAACACAGTGTCAAACAGTAATTTTGCTTAGCCCAATGATAAAAAAGTCACAAAAATGTAAGCTCCACTTGTAATACAGTAATTTCAGAGAAGATATACCCTGTAAGAAACACTTTGCTCCAGAGAAAAATAAAGCAGTAACAGAAGATATACCTTGCAAAAGACAATTTGAATCAGAAGATTACAGTAGTAATCTGTTAGCACACACCTGTAGGCACACCTTGTAATAATGCAAAAGAAGGTATACCAGCAACAACAATTTGAATCAGTGAAAAAATAAAGCAATGAAATGTTAACAACAAACAGTAGCAATCCCTGTGAGTAAAAAATAAAAACACCACCACACAGTAAATCTGCTTAGCCAAACTAAGTCTTAATCCTTCTCCCTTGCTCTGGTAAGTTTCTCTACTCTGCCTTTCAAGCAGTCTTAGAAGGAAAGAGCTCAGGTGAAGCTAGGTGCCTTGGCCAGCAAACCAAGTCTTCTACCTCCAATATATAAACTAACCTGACTTTTTAACCCTTCTTTCTAAAAGTCACAGATCACAGTATGGAGCAGAAATCTACTCTATTGCTGATGCCACCTCCACTTTCAAATTCTTTGTACACCAAGGTACTGTACGTTCCGGGAAATGTGTCTACTTGCTATTTGTTTTAAGAGTGTTCTGTTTTATGTGTGTAATGTATTGCAGGGGATAAAAGCCGTCCCTGGGTGGGCTTGAACCACCAACCTTTCGGTTAACAGCCGAACGCGCTAACCGATTGCGCCACAGAGACAGTAAAATGTTCTTAGGTGGCCTTGAACCACCAACCTTTCAATTAAGGATCTAGTGCCCTAACTGATAGTGCCACAGAGACAACAAAGTCACAGATTACAGTATGGAGCAGAAATCTACTCTATTGCTGATGCCACCTCCACTTTCAAATTCTTTGTACACCAAGGTACTGTACGTTCCGGGAAATGTGTCTACTTGCTATTTGTTTTAAGAGTGTTCTGTTTTATGTGTGTAGTGTATTGCAGGGGATAAAAGCCGTCCCTGGGTGGGCTTGAACCACCAACCTTTCGGTTAACAGCCGAACGCGCTAACCGATTGCGTCACAGAGACAGTATTTCCTTGTTTCAAAATTGGAGCATCTTGTTATGCTCCCAACCAATCACAGTGCTTCTTTCAGTTGCGCATGAGATGCTCTTTTTCCCATAATAGTGTCTCATGCACTGTGCCTTAGTAATGGGCTTCTTGGTAGCGCCACTCAATATGCAGAAAGATGTCAAATAGGTAAATTTATTTTAAAGTAAATGTTGAACTATCTGTACTACATTTATATGGCCCCTGTCACCACTCCTTTCTGTATAAATGTGTTTTCATTAGCCGGCCCAGTGGCGCTGAGGGTTGAGGCACTGGACGCCCCACCTTGTGCCACGCTGGTGACCCGTGTTTGGGAACAGACTCAGGTTGCCGGGGGTCAACAGGGGAGGAAGGCATTGAGCATCCAGAGGACTGCTCTCCCTTCCCAGGAAGGGATCTGGGCCTAGCACTACTCCTTGGTGGCCCCTGTTGGGGACATGGGGCAGTGCCAGGAACACACGGTGCAGCGACAAGGGGGTAGAGCGTTGGCGGACGTCGGCACGCCACATGTCAATGCACGTTCGCGCTCCAGAGGGCAACCATTACAGGGAAAAAAACCTCAATGGACCAGGGAGGTGACAAGGGCTCCAGGAACCTAGCCCACATCCCCAGCGCCAGACCATCTCTCCTCCAGACCCCTGAGCTCTCAACCAGGACTGACCCTCCAGTCATAGAAAGGCCACCAGAAAGGTGGGCAGCTCCCCTTGTGGGTGATACGGGGGGGGGCTGGAAGGTCCTGGGAGAGGGTCCCAGAGAGGGAGGTCTCAGGCGGGGAGTACAGGCAACAGTCAAGCGGGCAACTCTGAGAGATGCCCTGGCCAACTGAGTGCATAAATAAAATTGGGGGAAAAAAGTGTTTTCATTTGCATTCGGCTTAAGCTAGAACAGCTCAGCTTCGTTTTGTTGTTCCCTCTCGAGCCAAACACGTGTAAAACCACTCTCCGGGGGGACATATTAATGTATACATTTCAGCAGCCATTTTTTTCCACTGGTGATAAATGTACACACAAAAGAAAATATCAAAAGTAGTTGCATTTATGCAGTAACATTGCTATAACATGGCAAATTGTTAAACATGGCAAAATGTTATTTATTCATTTAAAGAAATAAATAACGTGTTGCCATGTTATAGGAATACAGTCTCATTTTTAGTTAGTTGTTATTGATTACCATGTAGGTGCACAAGGCAGACCAGTGCGAATTATTTAAAAAAGAACATGACAAGTAGTGATTAACAACATTAAATGGACAGTGAGCAGAAATATGATACAGATACAGTGGAAGCTGACTCAGACTAAAAAGCTTGGCATTACAGTAAAGCTCACTACTTTCTACCTGCACCCTCCCCACTCAGTATCCTCCCCAAGGTTCCACTATCCTTGCTGTTCTTTCTGACTGCTTGTTATCTTTACTTTTTCCCTTTTCTCTTGTTTAGTTTTGAACCTTGTACCTTGTGCACTAAAAGCAACAACCCTACCACTGCACTATTTCTGTTCCTTAGCCCCATTTCCATTTTCCTGCACACGTATGCATTAGTCTGCATATCGATCTGAATCAGGGCACCCCCAAACTAACCATGAAGCATACTGTCCTACCCCTACTGGCAGCCTCTCTTGCTGGCCTGCTTCTCCTTACTGACATCTCTGCCTCCATACTGTCCCTTGACCAGACTGATCAACTTCACCTCACAGAGGTCTGCCCCTGACCTAGCCCTCCTCCTCTCCATCGCAGGTTGGAAACTAACCCTCTAGAAACCCTTACACCTGCTTTCCTCACCAACTCTGAGCATCGACAGCCAGCCTCATTATTGCTGTCACCCTCCTTCTCCCACCCCCTCCCTCGCCCAATGGGTACATATTTCCTCCTACTCTCCCTACTCCTACTTGCAGGTGACATTGAGCTCAACCCCTGCCCCTGACAAGCTATGCTCACCGCCACAGACCTAATATGGCTAACCCCTCTGGGCTAAGGATCGCCCACATGAATGTCTGTACCCTTCCAGCCAAATTTGCCAAAATCAAAGCCCCGATATCCCTTTACAGGCCACAGATCCCTTGCCTCATTGAAACCTGGCTGAAGCCACAGTATCTCGACTTCATGTTCCAGCTAGGTGGGTACTCACCAATGCGCAAAGACCAACCTGGTAAAAAAAGGGTGGCGGCGCTGCCATTTATATCCAACAGTCTCTCACCACAACACTTGTCCTTTGCTCAGACAGCACCTCCCCCTGTGACTGACTTATCACTCAAGTCACTCTGGGAGCTAATAAAAAATACACTCGGGCTGCTGCTACAAACCTTTGATGGAGGGTAGAAGGCCTTCAACACTGACTACTTGAGCTATGGATCTCTCTCTCTCTCCATCAGGAGTCCCTCCTCTTGGTGACTACAACCTGAAATGGCTTACCAAGCATGAATCTGACTATGCAATTATACTAAAGCAGCACAATCTGACACAAATTATCAACCTCCTCACCTGCCAAAACTGTCTGACCTCTAACCACTCCCTCCTCAACTGGGTGATCACCAACAGCAGCGATAGGATCACTCTCAACAGTACTCTGACTGCCTGAATGACCACTCTCCCACCTTTGCCATATGGTCCACTAAGGCCTCCCATCCTCCCACCAAGTATATAGCCACTCGTAATTTCAACCACCAGGACACCACACACCTCTTTGAGGACATCAGTGCTATAAGGTGGCAGGACCTCATGCCCTGTCTGATGTGTCAGAAGCTACCAATCACTTCACCAATGCTCTCTGACCATCCAGGATCACACTTCCCTCTTACGACACGGCGTGTCAGAGGTGGCCGTACACACTGGAAGACCAAGGAGCTCCTTTCCCTTATGAAATAGAGGGACAGAAAGTGGGCTGCCCATAAACAAGCCTCATTCCCCAGCCCTATGGAATGAGTACAGGTACCTACGTAATAAATGCAAGGCCACTACTAGAGCCTTAAAATGTGAATACTCCCTAAGACTTCAGCAAGAAAGTATGGGCAACCCCAGAAAGTTCTGGGATGCCATTGTCTCACTCCTGAACCCATGTACGCAAAGCCCCAACTTGCACCTGAGCTCCTCCATGGGACTACTGACTGATCCTGCAACAGTCACTGAAGCCCTGAACACCTGATTTACTGACCTCTCGGCCCTCCTTTGCAAGCACCCATCTAAACACCTTAAGCCACTTGCCACCCCCGAACCCCCCTCCTTCCCACACACCCCTTCCACTCTCACTGCTGGGTCTGCCTGCATGAACACAGATGGCTCCCTCCAGGACTCCCCCACCCCTTTCTATTTCAAGACTATATCGCCCAAGGATACCTACAAACTTCTAAAACGGCTGCCCACCCAGGGTAGCCCGGGCTCTGATGGCCTCTCCCCAGTCTTCCCAAAACTCATCTCCCCCCGATATCAAGGCCACTTACCTTTATCTTTAATCTTGCACTGACATCATCCATCATGCCTGATGCTTGGAAGTCTGCCAGGGTAGTCCTCATCTTTAAGTCCGGTGACCCCCATGCAAATGACAACTACCGGCCAATATCAATACTTCCCTACCTAAGTAAACTACTAGAAAGGATCATACACAGTCAGCTTACGGAATACCTTTCCAACCACAACCTCTTATGCAGCCAACAACATGGCTTCCATAAGCACCACAGCACAACCACAGCCCTTACCCTTCTCGTGGACCATATCGTCCCCAATATGAACAGCGAGTACACCACTGGTATCATTTTCGTCGACCTATCAAAGGTCTTTGATATGGTTAGATGCCCTCTACTCATTCCCAAGCTATCTGTGCTGGGCTGCTCTAAGGAAACCACAAATTGGTTCCGTTGCTATCTCTCAGGATGCTCACAGTCTGTCTGTATTGGCTCCACAACATCCTCCCCATTACCAGTTTCCACAGGAGTGCCCCAGGGATCCATCCTGGGTCCCCTACTCTTCACTATATTTGTAAACTCCCTCCCCGCTGATAGCCTTACCTGTAACTCCCTGCTCTACACTGCTGATCTTGTCATTTTTCACAGATGCAAATCCATACCCCACTTATCCTCCACATTATCTAAGAACTATTGTGCGGCATCCAACTGGTTCTCCTCCAGCCTTCTACTAGTTAATGCAAAAAAAAAAAATCTGAGGTCATGCTGTTTGGTTCAAAACCATACCTGTCTGAGACCCTTTGTGCAAATGATACCCTACTTGTTCATTCCTGTGATGGATCAGCCTTTTAAAACATTACCTCTTTCAAGTGTCTGGGTGTGCTGCTAGACCCCTCCCTCTCCTTCACTGACCATGTGGATTATATTGTCTGTAGGGTAAATCAAAAACCTGGGGCTGCCTACCACTTAAAACCTTATCTTTCCATGGAGGCCCATCTAGCTATAGTCATGGGCAATCTGCTCCCTATCTTTGATTACTACTCACCTATCTACTCCAGGACCTCTGCCGCCCTTTGAGCTAGACTCTCGGTAGCATACAGCAATACATGCCGTTTTGCCTCTGCAGCTTCTTTCTCCACTCACCATTGTGACCTCTACAGCTCCCTTAGTTGGCTATCCCTGCAAGGGCATTTTGATGACTACTTGGCCTGCCTTGTGGATACCTCCATCAGAATTGGCACTGCTTGCCCTCTTGCCACCCTGTTTAACATTTGGGACCCCTCAAGGAACCTGCGCTCCTCCTCTGCTCCCACCCTCCAGGTACCTAAGTCTTCTGCCAGCATGGGTGACAAAGCTCTCTCTACTGCAGCCCCCTCCCTGTGGAATGGCTTACCCCCTACTCTTCACACATCTGAGTCCCATCACACCTTCAAGCACAGCCTCAAAGCTTGGTTAACTGATAAATACAAGTATACCTGCTTTACTCGATAGCATCCTCCCTACGGCGATTTGCCATGCTCATCCCTCTCCCCTGCCCCCACTCTTAGTTTTCTAAGGATGGCCAGCTTTCTCTGCATTTTATCCTTTGGTACTCCCCCCACTACCTTACTGCTTAACTGCTGTGAACCCTCGTTATGTTGATTTCCTACTACCCTTTACCCCTCAGTTCCCTTCCCTTCCCTGTATATCTGTAACCATACTACTCCCCCCCATTTGTACATTCTTGTTGCCACTGCTGCTGCTTGAAATTATATATTGTCTTATAACAGTTGCTCTTTCCTTACTATGACTTGATTTTCTCTGACATATTATCATATTTATTTATGTATTTAAATCTCGGATTACAAATACTTTTGAGCTAGGGGCAGCTCATTTACCAAGGTTCCATGTCAAAAGAAAGAGTTACAATAAGGTTGGGAGTTATAGACAACATTCATGGTATCAACGGAGGTACAGAGACATTCATGGTATCATCGGAGCGCAGCAAGTCAACTGGTAACTAAGTGGGAACAGTGCTACACACACAATTACAAGCAAGCATAGAAAACCATAAGGTACATTTGAAGCAACATTGCTAATCAGAGGTGGGGGGAAGGGGAAGAGTAAGGAAGGGGTAGGGGAGATGAGAGGAAACAGTCCAAATAGAGAAGGAAAAAAAATATGGCAGCCAGAGGCCTTGTCGTGAGGTGAGAGGGAGCGGAGGCTCAGGTGGGAGAAGGGGTAAAAGAGGGGAAAAGGAGGGCGGATGAAGGGGAAGAAGATAAGGGAGAGTGGGGACCAGAGGGCCTGGACAGGTCCAGGAAGAGGGGAGGTCATTGGGGTAAGAGCAAGAAGAGGGTGAGGCAAGGAAGGAGGTGGCAGGGAGAAAGGGGAAATTGTTCTTTCAAGAGAGGTGAGACAAAACAGGAAGCCAAGTAAGAGCCTCAGAGAGTAAAAAAAAGTGGTATAAGGGTGTCTGCAGAAGTGGGAAACTAGGTGTAACAATCACAAGTGCTTCCGGTTAGGAGATGCTGATGAAGCATAAGTTTAAATTGGGACAGACTAGAAAAACTGCTCAGTTGGTTGCTTAGATTATTAAATCACAGGGGGGCTCTGTATTGAAAGAATCGCTGGTACTGAGCAGTCCGACAGTGGGGTACTAGAAGGAGGTCAGAAACTGAGGTACATATCTGTTGGGTCTTAGGGGATTTGTTTAGCAGGCAACCAATGCTCAAGGGTAGAAATCCAAGTAGAGCTTTTTTGGACAAGAGGCAGGTTTGATATTTGATCCTGTTATTTAGTTGGAGCCAGCCAGACTGAGCATATAACTCACAGGTATGAGTGAGGCACGCAGCACCTGTAACTAACCTACAGGCTTTGTTCTGGGCCACCATGAGTCGTTTAAGAGATGTGGAGGTTGCAGCACTGTATATGATTGGACCATAATCAATGATCGAGAGGACCGAGCTGTGAACTGCAACCTTCAGGGCTTCTTGGATAAGACTTCATCTGTGTCTGAAGAGGAGCCCAGTTCTGGTATTAACATCTCTGGCAACATTTTCAATGTGAGGCACAAAGGTAAGGTGACTATCCAGGGTTAGACCTAGGTATTTGAAAAGCTGAGTTTGTTCAAGAGCATCTCCGTGGTTGTTGGTGATAGTGAGTTGATGGGCCTTAAACTTATTCCAAGAGGACGAAAACAGCTGGACTTTAGGTTTTTGTAGTTTAACACTAGTTTGTGATTATTAAACCATCTCTCTGCTTCTATGAAGCCTTGTTGAAGACTGTTTTCAAGAGCGTTGAGATCCAGGTGGCTAGTAAAGATGACCACGTCATCTGCGTAGAGGAGAGTACGCTGACTGCAGACAGCTGGAAGGTCGTTCAGGAAAATACTGAACAACAAGGGACCCAGGACTGAGCCTTGAGGTATCCCTGATTGGACAGCCCTCTGCTCTGAAACTACATTTGATATCCTCACCCTCTGCAGTCTATCACTGAGGTAGCTTCTGAACCATTTCAGGGTGTTTGGGCAACACCAGTTTTAGAGAGAGTTGGCTACAACAGTGTGTGATTCACTGTGTCAAAGGCTTTTGTTAGGTCAACAAAGGCTGCACCTACAATCTTGCCTTGATTGATTGCCTGTTGTATGAAGCTTGTGAATTCTAATAATGTTGTGGTAGTACTGTGCCCCTTTGTAAAGCCATGTTGTTGTGGGCACTGGATGGAGTATGTGTCCAGATAAGCACCAAGCTGGTTGGTAACAATTCACTCGAGCACCTTGGAGAGTGAAGGGAGAATGGATATAGGCCTATAGTTACCCTGTAAGGAACAATCACTGGTTTTATGCACCAGAGTTATGGTGGCTGTTTTCCAGGCATCAGGAAATTGTCCCAGTGTAAGAGAAAGGTTTAGAATCTTAGTTATAGGTGTACCCCCCTGTTACCCGGTGTAACTAGAATCCCAGTTAGATCTAGTGGCAGGCAGGGACAGGCAGCTAGTGAAACTCCAGTTAAATGGATTTCACTATGTTGTGCTCTGTTTTCAGTCGCTGCTGAGCTGGAGCTATGACATCATTTAGAACTGTTGCAGCTGCATAAGCCACACTGGAATGTTGCAGCTAGGGAAGTTAGGCTAGAATGTTGGAGAATTTAAAGTCAGTTCAGTAGTAGTCTGTAGTAGAGTGTTGAAGAGGGAAGAGGTGTGCTGCAGCTGCAGGCCCTCTTAGCCCTCAGTTCTGACAAAGAGCCATATTTTTGTTAGAGGTGTGTGTTCTCACCTGAAGAGGAACACAAGAAGAGACAAGTGAAGTGGTAGAGACCACTTCCAAAGGTTCAGGGCCCCATCCTTGCGGTGATGGGGGGAAGGATTCAGCCTACTTCTAGGGGCAATTCCCCTGGTCCAGCTAGAGGAAGAAGAAGCTGCTTAAATCTAAGTTCGTGCTGAGGCACCAGAAGTTTGGTCAAGATTTCTTTGATGAGAAAAAGCCTGTGAGGCACCTGCAACCAAGGGGTGAGTCTGCTCTGATAAAGGGCCAATGTGTTTTCACAAGAGACAAGATGACATTAAGTGACTGTTACTGTGGGGTCAGGAAAAGACAGTCAAGTACAGTTTTCAACGTTGTGGGAACTGGACTGCTTAACTCTGTGGGGGTCTAGAGCAATGGACACAGCCACTCTTTAAGTATGTTTCAAGTTCAGCACAAGTGGGATGGAAGAACAGTAGATTAAATGTGACATACATTTAAAGAGAATCTACACAGTAAAGTGTTTTCAGAGGATGAGGTGTTAAAGTCCAGAGAAATGGCCGGGTATGAATTATGGGAGCGAGAGGTGGGAGACCCCCCCATCAGTAGTAACCAAATTCACCTCTTATGGGTTTGCTTTTGGGACACCGGTTGCTTTCTCAGGTACTTGGCCAGTGCCTGAGGAAAGTACCCAGACGTGGGATTGATGAAGAAGATTCCCTGATAGAGCCAGAAGTGCTCAGAGGTAGTTTAGGGAGCCACTGAGAAATGTTCCATGCTATATGAAGTGTCCAAGGGCTGGACATGAGAGCTCAAGAAAGAAGTCGAGGGCTGGCAAGGCAGCCGAGCCAGGGAAACCGAAAAAGAGTTGAGTTAGGGTCGAGTGCCCAGAGTGTTTCAAAACCTGAGGGTTTCAGTGAAAGAGGATGTGTTCTGATCTCCATAAATCTGCATTACCAGGAGTGTAGCCCCGTGGGGGTCCATCTATGCTTTGTTATTCTGTTGGATGTGAATAAAAGCCACACTTTAGAATCCCAGCTTCTGGTATTGGACATTGCAGTTATTGCTTCCTATGTCCAGAGTTGTTTGGGGGCCCCTGTGCAGAGTAGCCAAACCTAATCAACATGCCGAGTGACACCTTTCTCTCCAAGTTTCAACTTATAAAATGGAGGCACCGCATCGTAGGACCCAGGCCCCTCAACCTGTTCACTAGCTACACAGGCAGGGGTAGTAGCTGTCTCAGTTTAGCGCCGACTGGGGGTTACATCATGGAGGCTACTGCTGGGATTCTGTTGAAATTTGAGAGAAGGAACAAGAAAGGTTGCTCGGGTGATGGTTAGCGTTTTGGCTGTCTGGTAGTGGGTAGCCCAAAGAGCTGAAGCAATGTAAACTAAATGTGTCACTGTGTGCTGCTGTCTATGTGCTGTTGTGATATTGCCAACTGTTTACCAAGGAGCAGTAAAGCCCAAGTGTGTATGCCCTTGTTCTGCATCAAATTACAGCGTTTGCCAGCTTTTAGAAATGTTTGTGACTGAAAAAAGTATGGAAACTGTGGGTAGCAAAAGGAAAATTGTGCCCTAGATGTTGGAAATGCTTTCTGTGTGGACTGAGAGACTTGTTTTGCTTAGTGGCCATGAAAAATTGTTAAAATGAGCTCCCACCATGGAGTCAGTTAAAAAAAAAAAAGTGTGGTTTGCAGTTTAAATTTTGCCTGCTCGACGATCGCCGTGAGGAGAAGAGCATTCGCGAGGAAAGAGGCTCATTTGCATGGTGTTGAGTGATTGGTGAGACTGCAATCAGTCCCGCCTCCAAGCCAGCTCTAGAGCAACTGCACAGCATTCGAGAGGGAGAGTGAGTGAAGTGTGCGAAATGGCTTGTTAGAAGGAGCGTCGCGGTGATGGAAAGTGCTGTAAAAAGTTAAAATCTGACTTTTTCTGTTTAAATTCGGGCTCAATCCGCATCTTGATTGACTGGAGTGTGAGTGTGGTGTTCAGAGGGACAATCAGCAGGACTGCCAACCCGCTTCTTCCAGAGGCCTCCAAGACTGGCTGCAGGCCGTTTTTCCATTGCAGCAAACAGCTACTGATAACAGTGAGTACCATCCAAATGAAATAGCTCAAACTGTGTGATTTCACCAAAAAAACTGCTGAATCTGTGTGTAGCAGTGTAATCGCTTTGCAAAGAAGGACTGTGTTAAGTTTTACCAGCTAAAGCAAGAATTCTAAGCAACAGACTGTGAGCATAATTACAGGTTCAGCGTCAGTATAATTTTCAAAGCCAAGTGAGAGACTGTTAGTTGTATGAGATATGCAGCAAGAAATACAGGCAATCCTGTGCTATGAAATACTGAGGCTTTAAGGGGCTGTAAGCTAGAGCAACGTCTTCAGCGAGTAAAAAGTCCATGGTAAATCATATAAATGTGATAGGAAAAAGAACAGTGCAAGTTGGTGCAGTTTGAGCAAATTTATCAGTAGAGTGTGTAAATTGGATGTGAGTGGCTTGACCCATTACAGAATGTTGATGCGTAGGAGTGCTGCCACCACCATTACAGGGTGGGGTAGTATGTAAACACAGCAGCAGAGGAGACATTTTGAAAGAAAAAAAAAGTTTCAGTGATGTGGGACTTGCAATAACAGTGAGCGTTGTTTGTTTTTCTCTGCAGTTATGGCTTCAGGACCAGTCCGCTACCTGGATCGTGCCCAGGCTGTGATAGCAGTAGAAGTTAACAAGCTAAGGGACATTGAGAGATGTTACTATGGGGGATGACTGCCTCCTCATGTAGCGATTCCTGGATATCCAGTGCGAGTATGTGTGATGTGCTTAAATGCAGGAAGGGACGTCTTTATGGTACCTCACTGTTCTGGGTGCCTAGAGAAATATGGTTTGTTTAAAGTGCCCAAGATTCGTTTGGCTCCCACATGGACAAAAGTTAAAGAATCTGCAGTTGGCAGCACACAGCACCAGGCAGAGCCTGTTGGAGAAGGTCCCTCAGAGTGTGGCACGAAGCAAGAAGGTGCAGATTTACAGACAGAACAATGTGCTGATGTTTCAGAGTCTGAGTTGCAGAGAGACATTTCGGGAAGAACATCAGTAGACCCTTGGAGAGAGGGGCCTAGCCCAAGTCTCATAGGTGAAGACGAGACAAGGGAGGCCTTTGAATGGGAGGTTTCAATCTCCGCACCCAGCGAAGAGTGGACAGTCTCAGGAGTGAGGATGACTGCTCACTCCTGAGCACAGATTCTCAATGAGGAAGAAGAAGGCTTGGGTTCACAGCCTCCAGTTCCAGGCTTAGAGGAACGCATGGAAGATAGTGGTGACTCTGCAGCTCTGTCCCCCTCAGGAAGAGTTAGAGATCCATTCTATGTTGCATTGAGCATGCATAGCTGGCAGAACCAGGACCGGCCGCCCTCAAGCCAGGCCAGAGGTCGCAGGTTGACCAAAGCTAGTAAAGAGGAAAGACTGGTTCGTAGGAAAGTGAATGAAATCCATGAAGAATCGTTTCCTACCTTCCTCGGAGAGTCTGGGAGGAGATTGAAAAAAGCAGGAAAACCTGGATTTGGGAAGAGGCAATGAAACATGCATCCTGGTGCAAACAAGTATGTCAAGAACAGAATGTTTCAAGAAAAATACAGCCAGTGGAAAAGAGGCAGGACACTGATTATTGACACTGTTCGAATTGTGGATGGAGAGGGACATGAAACCTTTCACAGTGTGGATTATGAGCGCCCAGACGGGGTAATAATTCCAGCACCTGACCCATTGTGCTATTGGCCACAATGCCAAGACCATCCTGTGAATGTGCCCATGCCTACCAAGTGGAAAGCAGAACAGTGGTAGCCAGTGCTGCCATCCAGCAGTTGCCATACCTATGTTGTTCCACCAGACTGGTGTTCCAGGACCAGGTGCCCCACATTCATCAGTTCTACAGTGTACTGGCCTTCCAGATTCCATCAATTGGCCCACCATATGACTTCAGATCCAGAGAGGACACCAGCCCAGCTGTATCCTGATTCATCACCTGGGTATCGGATGACTTCAGACCTGCTGTTTTCCTTTTGTTCCTGTTTCCAAGGTTTTGTCTCCAGAGATGACATCAACCCAGCAGTTTCCAGATATGCCCTCCTGCCGTTTTCCAGGAAGATGTCCGCCCAGCTGTATTAGAAGAATGCTGCCAGGGAGAGTCTTCGGCCGAGAACCAGGTGTGGTACCGTTTCATTCTACAAGGGACTGGTAAGTCCAGACTTTTCTATTCTTATGACATTGCAGTACACACCCTACACTAGCAGACTCCAGATATTTGAACTGTCATCAAAGACTCTCCCCTTCGGGACTTTGGCCTGCTAGAACTTTGCTTCACTGGGCTCCAGCCCAGGAGAGACTCTTTAATGGACTTGCCTTCGGGCACTGTGGTCACTAGATGGGACTTTTAGGGCACTCCATTCCCCCAAATATTGTGTATTGTAAATAATGTCATTGTTTCTACTGTTTTCTAATGTTTATACTGTTTTTTATACTTTTCTAAAAAATCTTTCTTTGGGATTCTCTAGTGTTTTGATGGTAGGGGTTTAGATAGACTGTATATGCAGATTAGGAGCATGTTTTTGTTTTTCTCTGTTTCTTGTGGTGGTTTCTGAAGAAGACATGAAGAGAAGACGAAGAGGAGGAGGAACTCATCGGAGTTCTTATGGTGTACTTTAAAAGCGTTGTAGTATTACAGTACAAGATGTTGTTGATTACTGTATGGGATTTTCCTTCCACAGGTATGGTTGTGGGGGAGTGTGGGAGTAATGCATAGTGTATGGTATTAGCTCCTGGTGTGTGGTTGCATGGTGTCCAAGGCTGGGGGGAGGTCCTTGTTTGGTTTTTGGGAATTTTGAGTTAGAGGCAGACAGGTTTTCCCTAGAGGGCTGGGGGGATAGACAGGATATGGTTCTGAACGGCTGTAGGGGTTGCAGTACTGATCTAGTAGGGCTATGCTCTGGACAGTTCTTCCAGAGCCACTGGGTACCCATAGTTAGCAGGTAGAGTAGAGACTGATGCATCAGCTGATGGCCTCTGGGCCCTTAGTGTTGCCTGCCTGTGCCTAGCACATGGTAGGAAGGGGCCTGATCACCCCTTTCCATAGGTAGCACATAGGGTAGGATAGCCTAGGCCGGGTAACTAATGACTGCGGACAGTCATTTTCCTGGCCCAGGGTGAGTGTAACCCCCCTGTTACCTGGGGTTACTAGAATCCCAATTAGATTTAGTGGCAGGCAGGGACAGGCAGCTAGTGAAACTCCAGTTAAATGGATTTCACTATGTCATGCTCTGTTTTCAGTCTTTGCTGATCTGGAGCTATGACATCATTTAGAACTGTCACAGCTGCATAAGCCACACTGGAATTTTGCAGCTAGGGAAGTTAGGATAGAATGCTGGGGAATTTGAAGTCAGTTCAGTAGTCTGTAGTAGAGTGTTGAAGAGGGAAGAGGTGTGCTGCAGCTGCAGGCCCTCATAGCCCTCAGCTCTGACAAAGAGCTATATTTTTGTTAGAAGTGTGTATTCTCACCTGAATAGGAACACAAGAGCCAAGTGAAGTGGTAGAGACTGCTTCCAAAGGTTCAGGCCCCCATCCTTTGGAGGATGGGGAAAGGATTCAGCCTACTTCCAGGGGCAATTCCCCTGGTCCGGCTAGAGGAAGAAGCAGCTGCCTAAATCTAAGTTCGTGCTGAGGCACCAGAAGTTTGGTCAAGATTTCTTTGAAGAGAAAAAGCCTGTGGGGCACCTGCAACCAAGGGGTGAGTTTGCTCTGATAAAAGGCCAATGTGTTTTCACCTGAGACAAGATGAAGTTAAGTGACTGTTACTGTGGGGTCAGGAAAAGACAGTCAAGTACAATTTTTAACGTTATGGGAATTGGACTGCTTAACTCTGTGGGGGTCTAGAGCAATGGACACAGCCACTCTTTAAGTATGTTTCAAGTTCAGCACAAGTGGGATGGAAGAACAGTGGATTAAATGTGACATACATTTAAAGAGAATCTACACAGTAAAGTGTTTTCAGAGGATGAGGTGTTAAAGTCCAGAGAAATGGCTGGGTATAAATTATGGGAGCGAGAGGTGGGAGACCCCCCCATCAGTAGTAACCAAATTCACCTCTACGGGTTTGCTTTGGGACACCTGTTGCTTTCTCTCAAGTACTTGGCCAGTGCCTGAGGAAAGTACCCAGACGTGGGATTGACGAAGATGATTCCCTGATGGAGCCAGAAGTGCTCAGAGGGGGTTTGGGGAGCCACTGAGAAATGTTCCATGCTATATGAAAAGTGTCCAAGGGCTGGCATGAGAGTCGAGCCATGGAAGAAAGGTAGTCCAGAGGGCTGGCAAAGGAGTCGAGCCAGGGAAACCGAAAAAGAGTTGAGTTAGGGCCAAGTGCCCAGAGTGTTTCGAAACCAGAGGGTTTCAGTGTAAAGAGGATGTGTTCTGATCTCCATAAATCTGCATTACCAAGAGTGTAGCCCTGTGGGGGGCCATCTATGCTTTGTTATTCTGTTGGACATGAATAAAAGCCACACTTTAGAATCCCAACTTCTGGTATTGGACATTACAGTTATTGCTTCCTGTGTCCGGAGTTGTTTGGGGGCCCCTCTGCAGAGCAGCCAAACCTAATCAACATGCCAAGTGACACCTTTCTCTCCAAGTTTCAACTTATAAAAATGGAGGCACCGCGTCATAGGACCCAGGCCCCTCAACCTGTTCACTAGCTACACAGGCAGGGGTAGTAGCCCTCTCAGTTTAGTGCCGACTGGGGGTTACATAGGTAGGAGAACTTCATCTAGGGTTAGGGTGATAAGCTTAAGGTCTAGTCCGTCACTACTGTGTCTTGCGTTTCTTAGGACCTTAGCTAGTAGTTTTCTAACCAGGTTGCATGATACCCTTTTAAAATAAAAAGGGGGGGTGCTCAGGACTATTTTCATCACCATTGCTTATGGAGCAGGCAGCATCATCATCGAAAAAGTCAGGTGGGAGAACACAGCTCAAATTGGTAAAAGCATTGTTAAAGGCATTAGCAATTTCCAGAGGGTCAGAGGTAGGGGTCCCATTTATGTTTAGCATTGTTGGCGATACATTAGGTTTTTTGCCAGTGACGTCATTTATATTAGACCAGAACCTTCTGCTATCGCCCCAGGAGTTGGTAAGCATCTCCCTATGGTACTTGTCTTTTGCCTGGCGAGTCTCCCTCGTGCAGTTGTTTCTAGCAGCTTTATAGGCTTGTAGGTCCTGCTGCTTACCAGTGGCTTTTGCACAGTGCCAGAGATGGTCCCGAAACTTCATGTGGGAAAGGAGCTCAGGAGTGATCCAGGGGTTAACCTGCCAGAGACCTTAATCTTTTTGAGAGGGACATAGTTATCACAAGCAGTGTTACAAACCCTTATAAAGTGAAAAAGGGCTACTTTAACATCATTGGTTGAGTCCAGGATGTTCCAATTTTGGGCACGAAGCTGTTGTTTTAGGAGGTCCAGGTGGCCCCTTCTCAGAAACCTGCTATAGATAGTTTGGGGAGGGGGAATAAGGACTTTATTAGTCCAACTGCATGTGATTGGGAAGTGGTCACTGATGGAGTCAGAGTGCACAGTTACATTGGAAAGGCGGTTAGGTTGGTTAGAAATTATCCAGTCGAGGGTGGTGCTAGTCCCCTTTTTATAGTTTATCCTAGTAGGTGTATTAACAAGTTGAGTTAGGTGAAGGGCTGTTATTGCATCCTTTAGTGAGTTGGTCACAGGTGACATCCAGTTTATGTTAAAATCTCCCATGATAATTGTCTCCATGAGGTGATTTTGTGAGCGGAGGTGGTCAAGAAGACTGAGGAGACCAGTGGCCGGGTCTTTGGGAGGTATGTAGACTGAGAGTACTGATATTGTTTCATGGTGAGCCCCCAACAGCACTTTTATCGCCAGTGCCTGGGTATTGCCACTGAGATCAATTGATGGCATAGCATACCTCTTTAGAGAATTTTTTAGAGATATAGTGCATCCAACCCCACATTTGGTCAGCCTGTCTAGCCTGAATATAGTGTATCCAGGTATAGCTACTGCAGAATCCTGTATTTTGGGGGTCATCCATGTCTCAACAACAGATAGTATGTCAGGGTTGTGCTGAGTTACCCAGACTTTCAGGACATCAATTTTGCTTAAAAGGCTACAGATATTAATTGTGGCCAGTTTAATGGTACCTTGTTTAGGGCGCGCATTGTAGGTGGGAGGTGCTTCAGGACCTGGATTAGGATGAATGTTTCCAGATAGCAGAAGTAGCATAAGGGCTACCCTGAGTAGGAGTTCTCTTCACGCCTTGGAGAAACATTTAACCTTCATGTGGACACAGCGAGGTTTTGTCTTTTCCCTGTATAAAATGAGGATGGTGTGGGCCTTAAGGACACGTTGACAGGGATGTGATCCACCGGGAGGCCAAATATTTATAGGGGGCAGGATCATTGAGGTAGATCAAGGTCCTTTATTAATAGTGAAAAAGTTCCCAGATGAGTAGCCTATGTTGATGTGAAGGTTTTTCAAGATTTCAGTATTGCGTGAGTAAACCATACTACGGCTTGTCTTGTTTGTGGGAGTGGGCAAAGACAGAAATATGAGAATGGGAAAGGCACTCAGTAAGAGTTTAAAATTTGGGGCCATGGTTACTTAGAGAGTGAGCAGGGGAGCAGTAGCTGTGTACCTTTAAGAAGAGACAGGCCAGGGTACAGGAAAAAAAAAATAATTAAAATAGTCTGTGTTAATCAGTATGCAGTCGATGGTGGAGGAGGACTTGAGAAATGGGCGGGAAACTATACGTATTTAATAGCAGCCGGGGTTGGTGTGGTGGTTTCTATGGCACAGTGGTAGGGTGACGGACTATGGTTTGTTGGGGCATAATAATTTGCTTTAGGGAAGAAGGGCCCAGGACAAGAAGTGCTTAGGGGATAGCAGTGGGAAGAGGAATGCAACTTCCAAGAGTTGATTGGTTAATTGTTGTGTACCATTTACACTGTAATGAGTGCCCTGTTTTCTGTCAACTTGTACAATTCTCTGTATCTAGAACTGACTTCTGTATTCCTCTCCACCTGTATTTGTATTGTAGCTACATTGTAGTGCTATTATTGGCCCAGGTCGTGCCTGAAAACAGTCCCATGGATCAGTGCATTTACCTGGTTACCAAAGATTAAATAAACAGAAATAAATAAATAAAATATGTGCTGAATAATACAGCTACAATATTAGGATGGTTCTCTACAATACAGATATAAGAAAACGGTGCAAAATAAGATGCAAAAGCATAGCACTTGCAACTAAGCAAACAATGCAAGGAGTCAGTTCATCACCAAGTAACGTGCGATAAGCATTAATGGGTACTTTGGCAGAAAACGAAATAGCAACATAGCATAAAATAATTGTATTTAAAAGCATCAGGGTACATTCAATCTCAATTTTAGTGTTTTTTTATATGCTTGAAGAGGTGTCCAACTCTGTTCGAACACTAGTTACTTTACCCCTTCAAACAGTTCCTCACATAGCATCTGACTGCAGCAACCAGCTGGAAGTGCAAGGGTTTCATGCTACAGCAAACCATGTCTCAACATCACTGACTCACAGGAGGGAAGTGCACACTACACAGCCAAGCGGATGTTGATTACAGAGCACCCCTGTAACTACCATATTTCAAAAAATGCTGAAACATAATAAAACCCAATTTTGTGACATAACATTGTCCTAACATATCTAAACTGACTCTGTACTAATGTGTTCACACATTAGAAAGACTGACAAATACACTGAAGGCAAGCACCTATTCCTGTCCTCTCTTCTCACCTATCTTCTCCTCAAGTTCTCTTCCCACCCATGCGACTGCCCCGACCCCCCCCCACTCTAACTCCTCATCCTATATCCTACTGCCAACCCCAGTTTTCCACACTCTAATTAGACTCTTCTGATATCTTCTGGTTAGATTAGCTACCATCTGCCTACATTTATGTGCTGTGCACTTAACAGCATTCTCCTGCTTCTTTATTTATTTACTTATTGAAATGTTTCATCAGGAAGGCACACTGAACAACAAGTGCTCATCTCTCGGTGCGACCGGGGGCCGGGGGGGGGGTACTACATGCATTACATACATCATAGAATCTGTCAGCAGAAAATGACCTCCTGGCTTATTTATTCTACCCTAACATCCCTACCTACTGTGCCACCATAGACTTTAAGTGATCTACCGCCTTACCCTGGGTCCCCCTGTACCTATCCCATGCATGTTTGAAACCTTCTACTGTTTCAGTACCCACCACCTCTACTGGGAGTCTGTTCCAGGCATCCACTACCCTTTCCGTAAAGAAGTATTTCTTTACATCCCCTTTAAGTCTCCTCCCTTCCAACTTCATATCATGCCCTGCTTGTTCTCAAACATTGCCTTCTGTGCAATATGCCACCCTCTTGCACCTTATTGATACTTTTGAGGTATTTGAATGTTTCTATCATATGTCCCCTTTCTGTCCTCTACTCCAGTGAGTACATATTTAATTCCCTGAGTCTCTCCTCATATGGCTTCTGATGCAGGCCATGCACCATCTTGGTTGCTCTTCTCTGCACTGCCTCCATGTGTTCTGTACCCTTCTTGAGGTGGGGTCTCCAGAACTGTACACAGTACTCCAGGTGGGATCTCACCACAGATCTATACAGAGGTAAAACTACACCTCTTTTTCTGCTAGTGACATCTCCCTATGCAACCCAGCATCCTACTAGCCTTTCCCACTGGCTTATCACACTGCTTTGCTACCTTCAGGTCATCAGTTATTTTGACCCCCAGATCCCTTTCCTGATATGTGGTCATTAACACTTCCCCTCCTAACTGATATGATGCCCTTGGGTTTCTGTGCCTGATGTGCATAATTTTACACTTCTTGGTGTTGAATCCCAGTTACCAAGCCCTTGACCAGTCTTCCAACCTTTTTAAATCTTCCTTCATTATATGTAGCCCCCAAGGAGTGTCCTTTCTGTTGCAGATTTTTGTGTCCTCTGTGAACAGATATTCCTTTCTTCCAGCCCCTCTGCAATGTCACTAATAAAGACATTGAAGAGGACCGGTCCCATTACTGACCCCATGGTACCCTGCTGATTACTTTACCTTCTTCTGAGTGAATACCATTTACCACCACCCTCTGAGTTCTATTACTTAGCCAACTTCATACCCATTTGATTATCTTTGGACCCACTCCCAGGCTGCCCAGCTTGCTTACTAGTCTTCTGTGTGGAACAGTGTTGAATGCCTTACTGAAATCCAGGTAGGCTACATCTACCGCTCCTCCCTGATCCACTTCCCTTGTGACCTAGTCAAAAAACTCTATCAAGTTAGTTTGGCAAGATCTCTCTCCTGTGAACCCATGCTGCCTTGGCAGTCCATTGGTACTGAGGTATTCCCCAATCCTTTCCTTAAGCAGTGTTTCCATAATGTTGCCCATCACTGAGATTAGGTACATAAGTGAAAAAAGAAAGGCAAAGGGAGAGACAGTGAGACTGAAGGGGGAGGATGGGAGCTGCTTGGAGGATGACAACAGTAAAGCTGACATATTGAAGAGGTATTTCTGCTCAGTCTTTACTGAGGAAGATGAGGGTAATGTGCCTGAAGGGAGTACAAGCGGTGGGAATGGCGCAGAAATGGACACAAGTCCCTTTACACGAGAAAGGATCCTGAAGGAACTGGACGGATTAAGAGTTGCTAAAGCAATGGAGCCAGATGGTGTGCACCCCAGGGTCCTAAAAGAACTAGGAGAGGAGGTGGCTGAGCCTCTGACAATCCTGTTTAGCCAATCACTGGAAACAGGGGAGGTACCCAAAGCCTGGAGCACAGCAGATGTAGTTCCCATATACAAAAGTGGGAACAAAGAGAAAGCGGGGAACTACAGACCAGTCAGCCTCACCTCAGTAGTGGAGAAGATCATGGAAGCACTACTGAAAGAGAGATTGGTGGAACATCTGGTTGCCAGTGGGCTACAGGACCCAAGGCAGCATGGTTTCACCAGGGGGAGGTTAATTCAATTCAATTTTATTTTTTACCAGGAAAAGACACCATTGAGATACTCATTTGCAAGGTGGTCCTGGATGGACATCACAAGCTACAATAATGGAACACAGTTACAATTCACAATTAATACAAGATCAAAGCTGGCATAACAGATACACAGCATAACAGGCCATGGCATGAGTACGCATATTACTGCCCGAGCAATTTAGCTGATAGAGGAGAAGGTAGGGGAGATGGCAAAGTTTAATGGTAGGGGGAAAGTATGGAAAGCGTGGACTCGAGTACTATGACAGAGGGGTACTATGGCAGAGAGAGGGAAGGTTCTCAAGGGCTAGAGGATGTAGGGTAGGTGATCGAAGGCCAGGGATTGTCGGAAAGGATAGGGGATAAGTAATGAGAGTGGAGATAGGGAGCTCAGAGGCAAACTAAGACTGTATAAGTGTCATGCCGGACCTCAAAGGTGGAGGGTTAGGACTAACATTGGCAATTCTCCTTTAGCAGGGGTTTTAACAGCGATTTGAAGGAGGATAGTCTGGCAAGGTGAGTCAACTTTAAGATCCTTTGGAGGGAGTTCCACAAGGTGGGTAGGGAATGGCTAATGGAAGAGGAGCCAAACTGGTTCTAATCCATGGTACATCAAGCAGTATGAATGCATACTTTCTGAGGGGGTACGCACATGGTGGAAATTTAAAGATATCGGAGATGTACTTGGGGAACTTCTTAGGGCTTTGAACGTCCAGATAGAGGCATTGCACCACCTTCTGGTAGCTAATGAGGTCCAGTCTAACTTGGCATAGAGAGAACAGTGGTGAGTTTTATACAGTGAGTCGGTCACAGATTTTAAGGCCCTATGGTACAGTACATCCAGTCTAGCAAGTGCAGTTTTGGGACAGTTGCTGTATAGGAAATCAGCATAATCTAAGAGAGAGATAGGAATGTAGAGTGTACTAGCCTTAATTTAGCATGATCAGAGAGCAACCGCTTAATGCAGAAAAATAATCCAAGTCTTTGTTTTAGTTTTTTTAAAAGCTCATCAACATGCGAGACGAACGAGAGATTGCAGTCCAACCATGAACCTAAGTACTTAAATGTTGCCGCTATATTCAGGGGTTCACCCAGCATAGTTGTAATTCCAAGGTGGGCAGTAGGAGCTGAAACTGAGGTAGTCTTCAATGAAGGTGATATAAGCATTATTTTGGTTTTCTTAGCATTGAGGAGCAGTTTCATATGAAGCAGATTTTGCTGTAATGTGTTGAATTCTTATTGAAGAATGGTACAGGCGGATTCAGGAGATGGACGGGCAACATAAAGGCCAGTATCATCTGCCAATAGATGAACACTGGCAGAGCTAATGTTATGGTCTATGTTGTTGATATATACTGCGAATAGCAAAGGGCCCAGGATTGAACCTTGGGGAACCCCTCTGAGGAGGGTTTTACTGGGAGATAAGTCGCCTTGTGATTTTACCAGTTGCAGTCTATTAACAAGATAGGAAGAAAACCAATGTAAGGCAGTGTCCTCTAGCCCAATGTTTTTCAACAGGGTCAGTAATAGGTCATGGTCCACCATATCAAATGGTTTACTTAGGTCAAGGAAAAGCACAGCTACATGATTTTTGGTGTCGAGCGAGATTTGCCAGTCATTGGTGACCTTGGCAAGAGCATTGACCGTACTTTGGTTTGGCCTAAAACCAGACTGAAGGGTATTTACAAGGTTATGGCATTCTAAGAAATTTCTTAGCTGGGAATTTACTAGCTTTTTAAGAAGCTTTGGCAGAATGCGAAGTAAAGAGATGGGTCTGTAGTTGTTTAAGTCACACAGGTCACCTGATTCAAACATGGAGATAACATGGGCTGTTTTCCACACTGTGGGGAGAGCCCCTTCACAAAGTGACATATTAAAAAGGTGGGTAATTGGTGGTGCTAGGTGGTAGTAGCCTATTTTCAGTAGGGCAGAATCTATTTGGTCTGCCCCTGCACCTTTCTTAATGTCTAAGGAGGTTAGCAAATCTTCTATCTGCTTGAGTGAGACAGGAGAGAAGCTAAATTTAGCAGTACTGCTGGGGGTGGCGGTGGGGGCCACGGGGTAGAATTGCCTATATGCTGGTTTAGCAGCTTGCCTAAAAGGGAGGAATCAAATGCAAGGCCTGCTGTGGGGAAGTGGTCATTGAAGGCTTCTAAGATGCCCTGTTTATTAGTGCAGGTTGAATCCCTTAGGGTGATTTTGGATGGCAATGAGGAAGAAGAATTATGTCCTTCTACTTCTTTCAGAATCTGCCAGAATTTAGCACTGTTATTCTTGGACAAATCAAGGGCACTTTGAAAGAATTTAGCTTTTTCCGATCTGATGAGTTTAGTGCACTGATTCCTAGCCATTCTGAATGCTTCCCAGTCGGAATCTAACTTCGTTTCAGGTCAGACCAACCTCACTGAATTTTTTGACTGGGTGACAAGGGAGGTGGATCGGGGAGGGCAGTGGACATGGCCTATCTGGACTTCAGCAAGGCCTTTGACACTGTGCCACACAGAAGGTTATTAAACAAACTAGGGAATATGGGAGTGGGCAGGACAGTAGTGCGGTGGGTGGGTAGGTAACTGGCTTGGCGGCAGGACACAGAGGGTGGTGGTAAATGGCTGTCACTTCACAGAGGTAAGAGTGACCAGTGGGGTACCACAGGGATCAGTGCTAGGTCCGGTCCTATTCAACGTCTACATCAGTGACATTGCGCAGGACCTAGAAGGCAGAATTTCCCTGTTCACTGATGACACAAAGCTCTGTAACAGAGTGGACACACCAGAGGATGTAGACAGAATGAGGAGAGACCTGCAGAAACTTGAAGAATGGTCAGGGGTTTGGCAGTTGAAATTCAATGCAAAGAAGTGCAAGATAATGCATATGGGGCACAAAACCCCTGGAACAACATACCAGTTGAGGGGTGAGGATATAGCATGCACCAAGCAGGAAGAAGGATCTTGGGGTTATCACCTCTGATGACCTCAAGGTAGGGAAACAGTGCAACAAGGCAACAGGTAAAGCAAATAGGATGATGGGATGCAAAGGCAGGGGCACCAGCAGGAAAAGGGAGGTCATAATTCCACTATACAAGACACTAGTGAGGTCCCACCTGGAGTACAGTGTACAGTTCTGGAGACCTTACCTATGTAAGGACATAGATAGGGTAGAGAAGGTTCAGAGGAGGGCAACAAAGATGGTACATGGACTGCATCACAAGTCCTATGAGGACAGGTTGAAGGACTTGAATATGTACTCCCCGGAGGAGAGGAGCGAGAGAGGGGATATGATAGAGGCATACAAGTGTAACCCCTAGGTGGCGCTATCCCAAGGGATACTACCCCTGCCTGCTTGGCTAGTAGCAGGTTAAGGGGCCTGGGTAATGAAACGGGTGCCTCCACCCGGAGGTCAGGGTTATTAGTGGTCAAGCTAACCTGGGCACAGCCCTCTGGGACACTGTAACCCTCCTCTTTCCCTTCTAGTGGCCTGAACAATATACAATAATTACTTTCACAATGGCCCTTATTCACCAGGCAATTACCCACACTGTTTGCACTTACCACCAGGGCTGGTTCCTCTAGCTTGACACTGGGGACCCCCTGTAAAACCAGGTTAAGTACAGCAAATAACAGCAGTACAACACTCGACACAAACTGGAACCACAGTCAAGTTAAATGCAAACAAAGTTATTCTGATTTGTTCAGGGGACTTGAACAAGGAAGGGGGTAATCAGGTTGATTTGCTTAAAAGCTATATTAATCAGACAGTTATGCATGCAGTTCAGAGTCCTTACACCGTCACACACTCTGGGTACCCAGGTAGGAAAACGGTGGACTAGCCAGAAACGTTGCAGCTGGTTGGGGCCCTGTGATGGAAGAAAGTAACATGCACAACACACACTATTTGTAATCTAGAGCCAGAGGGCTCAGTTCATGAAAGAAAAGGCAACAAGACAATCAGATGACAACACTTTTAGATTTAGCTGTTGTTGCAGGGAGCTACCCTGATGTTTACTTATGATACCCAATACTGGACATAGGCGGGATGAAATCGAGACTGCAGGCTGTTGAGCTGGAGTACCTGGAGAAGCATGGCCCACATGAATCACAGAGGCGTCGTTCCTGTTCAAGGCATTGAGCAGTGGGCTGATCCCCAGGCTGGTCTCTCGTCGATGACTTTCTCTGCGTAGCAGGTATTCTGGCTGGGCCAGTGTAGCAGGGCCCAGGCAAACGGAAATGGATATGGATTCAGTCCGTGGAGCTGGATATAGCCTCCAGCAAGCAAAACACAGTTCAGACACACAGTGGGGAACCAAATCACGACCCACTAAAAGCACACAACACAGTCACATGTAAGGAAATTCCAATGTACTAGGCAAATGGCTCTCTGGTTGCAATTACAGAGTCTCTGCACAATCCGGGAGTTCAGAGGTAGCTGGAAGTCCTGACAGGCCGATCGCATTCAGCAAATCTTCAGTCTTCTTCGGGTTAAAGCCTGGTCACAATTCAGTGGCTTAATTCATTCTCCAAGCTTGGATTCAGTCCGAAAAAAGCACAAGTTCCCTCTCAGGAACAGCAAGCAGGCATGCAGGCCAAACTCAGGCCTTTCCACAGTTCTCCCACGCGAATCTACTATGGATTGCTGCTTGAACTATCTCGAGCTGTTACTTCTTCACTTCCCAACTCAGATCTAACTGAAACTGCAAGCAGTGTGGGACTTTCCCCAAGATCCAAAAGGTTTGGTTGGCTGATCTGTCTGTCAGCACAACAAGGGCTCTCCTCCAGGTTATTTTGGGTGCTAAAAGCCCCAAACTATAATTCCTACAAGTTTTGGCCCCACCAAGCCCCTGTAGGCAAGCTCCATTTTAGAGTCCCAAATGTACTGATTGGCCCATTTCAGCAGTCTAGGACCAAGATGATGGAAACAAACAAAACTGTCCATGCTGCAAAGAAGGCAGGTTAGAACAAACTGTAATATTATTACTACTCTAACAAATGATCAGCAAACAAGTACATCTTCTAACAGAGCTCCCTCTCAGATTAATTATGACTGCAATCCAGGCAGCTCTTAAAGAGACAGTACACACAGGCTATACAGGTACTCTCTGGCAATACATTTAAACTGCTAAAATGCAGGACACCAGCCTGGCAGTGAACATTAGGCAAGGTCAAGGAAGACTTTTCAGGAACCCCCATTTTAGGGGTGTTACACAAGTATCTTACAGGGAGGAGCAGAGTGCAGGAATACGCTATTTTTTAGCCAAAAAGATGTTCCAGGACTAGAAGGCATGGAATAAAGTTGGAGGGAGGGCAATTCAGAAGAAACCTGAGGAAGAATTTCTTCACAGAACTGGTGGTAGACAAGTGGAACACCCCTGCCAGAGGAAGTAGTGGGGGCTGAATTAATCATGTGATTTAAGAATGCATGGGATAGACTTAAGGGAATTCTGGAGGTCAGGGGTAAGAGGCAAGACTTCTAGGAGAACATAAAGTGAAATTACAAGCTCAAATGGACAGACTGGGTGGACCGTAGGCCCTTATCTGCCGACAGTATCTATGTATCAGGCTTACTGGTTGGTAGGTCCCTCTGTTTTTACAATGGCTTCATCCTCTTGCTTCTAGATCTGCCCCTCTCTTGGTGGGTCCACGCCCCTTCCTGGAAATCCCATCTCTTGAATTTACCCAGCTTGTGATCTGGACCTTACAGGCTGTCGCTTAGGGCTGTCACCCTGTGGGCATATTCTAATGCTGAACCGCAAACCTAGGGATGAGGCAGTCTGGTTAGAAAATGGCCATGAAACCCTTGCTACCCTTTACACCTCACCTACAAGCTTTAATACTCCATCAGCTGACCTCCAGCACAGGAAATACTCCTTTTTCTATGGACATTCCCCTGCACACCTACTTTTCCCTCCACATGCTATACCTACTGTCATGCTCCCCCTCACATGCCACCTTCAGGAGATGTGGAACGGAATCCAGGCCCTCCAGCAGCTACTCTGCCTCCCCTCCCAACAGATTTGGATGATTAATAGAGGTCTTTGAATCATTCATCGAAATACCATAGCTTGATCCCAAAATTGCATGAAACTGAAGCTCTCATTCGGCTATACAGACCACACATTCTTGCACTCTTTGAAAGCTGGTTCACCCCTGCAATTGTTGATGCAGAAATAACTCTTCCTAACTTCAGTATCTTCCGCGAGGACAGGACCACCAAAAAAGGAAGTGGAACTATTTTCTATAGCCAATCTGACCTTGAGGCAGAAATCTGTGACCCTCTCCACTTCGTACTGTCCTCATGCTTATGGATATTCGTTACCATTACTCTCTGTAAGAAACTGATTAAACTATGCTACTCTTGGTAAGAAATTGATCAAACTATGCTGTGTTTACAACCTGCCCAAAGCAGGGCTAAACGGTCTCCATGACCTCTCCCTTGTGGTAAATCAGTTCCCCTCATCTGAACTGCTTGTACTAGGTGTTCTAAACCTAAATTGGTTGGACAACGAAGCTCAGTACAAACCCATACTTGACTCATGCCAGCTGCATCAAATCTTGTGAACCCCCACTAGACTTAACAATAAAACTAGCAATCACATCCTGATTGACTCAATACTCATCAAAAACCTGAAAGAATTATCACTTCAGGTGTACTCTGTGACTCGGTCAGTGACCACCTGGCTACCTACTGCCAGTGGCACAACAGACAGTACCCCAAAAAATTCTCAGCCCAGGCTTCTCTCTTTCAGAAATTGCACCAGGCTAAACCCTGCATCCTTCCTACACGACCTGTCACGTTTAGACTAGACCCCCCTAGATCTGGCCACTGATGTCAACGTGACACTCGATCATTTCATAAACTCTTTCACAGCCACCCAAGACAAGCACACTCCTCTACATACTCGCAGCGTCAAGCCAAAGAAAGCTAGCTGTCTCACTAGCAATATCTTCACCCTGATGCATAGTAGAGACACATCTTGGAGTAAATTCAAGAAATCCCAACTTGCTGCCGACTGGAATGTTTGTAGGACCCAGAGGAACGAATGTAAAAGAGAAATCTTCAGAGCCAAGTCACAGTACCTAAAAAAACAACTATTAAGCCTGGACAACCCCCCCCCCCCAATTCTGGCAGTCAGTAAATTCTCTTATTAGAAACCTCTCCCAATCATCTCCTCTCACCATCGACCGTAACAGAGTTAGCCACACCGACTCAACAAAAATCGCCGCTCTTAAATTACTTTTTCTGTGACCTGAATAAATATAGAACCAACACTACCCCCGAACCCAGACCTGCAATTTCTAAATGAGACCCACCCCCCCCTTCTACTTAAAAAGGGTTACTTGTCGAGATGTTCACAAAAAACTTGCCTCACTTAGAGGACAAATCAGCCGGGCTCGTCGGTCTAGCACCCAAATTCCTCAGGCTTGCCGCACTCTAAATTGCTCCCCTTGTAACAAAGCTTTCAACATGTCCTTCTCAACTGGCACAGTTTCTGCCCTTTGGAAATCATCTATAGTCATCTCACTACACAACAAGGGCAAAAAGACATCTCTTGAGAACTATCGCCCCATCTCACTTCTCTCTGCTCTTGCTAAACTGCAAGAAAAGCTTGTCCATAACCAACTTGTGGAATATATGCAGACATACAACCCAATATGCCCTGAGCAGCATGGTTTTCACAAAGGGCATAGCACTGACACTGCCCTGATCGAATTCACTGATGCCATCTGCCACTCAATGGATAGGGGTCTAGTGCTTGAAACTGAGACCTGACCAAGGCTTTCGGCTTGGTCAGTCACAAACTGCTAATAGACAGATTACTTGACTTGGGCCTCAGATCATCCGCTCTAGTCTGGTTCTCAGACTACCTTAACCTCAGAACGCAGGTGGTAAAAACAGGTAACAACTTATCTGCAGTAAATAGCATTACCAGTGGAGTCCCCCAGGGCTCCATTCTAGGCCTTCTCCTCTTCACTATCTTAATAAGCAACCTGCCCGCAATCCGCAAACCCATACGGTCCCTCCCGTATGTGGATGATGCAGTTCTTTTCACCCACAGCAATGACATCCACGTCGTCAACCAATCGCTCAGCTTCTGTCTAGCCAGGCTCCAGGACTGGTTCTTCAGCAACAAAATGGTCCCAAATCTCCCCAAAACATTGTCCATGCTATTTTGAACAAGGCAAAAACTGAACAAGCTATCCCCTGTGTTCTCAATCCCCATAGCAAATGGCGCTCCCTTAGTAAATACCACATCCTTTAAGTACCTTGGTGTCCACCTTGATCTCACGTTGTCCTTCGAGTCCTTATCCAGCACACCACATCACTCCTTCACCAGAAACTCAGTTGCCTTTACAGAATCCGACAGTTCTTAACTCCTATTGCCAGAACTCGGATCACAATGGCAAACCTTGTCCCCTCCCTAGAATACGGCTCGGTTGTCATCAATGCCGCCAACAAAACCACCCTACAAAAAAAGTATGCCTTGTACTACAAAATCGGTAAATTCACCTCAGGGAGCAGATCGGATGCACCACTGTGTAGCCCTTGACTTCCTAAAATGGCTTCCTCCTGAACTAAAAGCTAATCTGACACCTCACCTGCCACGCTTGTAAAGAAAACTGTGCAATCTGACATACTTGTCTACCTAAAAAAACAACTCACATTCGTGGATCTCCCCTTGTCCCATTCTACCACAAATAACCTTGTAATCCCCACGTTTTGTACCAACCTGAGGCAGCGTTCTTTTAGCTACAGCACTGCGACTACTTGGATTTCCCTTCCTCCTCCTATCAAAAACATTAACCACCACAGCTTTTACAAAGCTCCTAAAAGCACACTACTCCTCATTTCAAGCCTGCCACTGCTTCCAGTAATTGCCACCAAATTGCTGCCTACTACCCTCCCTTATCACCTTGCCCCTCACCTCCTCATCCCCTTTCCCTTGTCCTCTCCTCAACTCTCCCCACCCTTCGTTACCCTTTCAACAACTTTATGTGCAACTACCCCCTGTTCCTCCCTCCCCAAATAACCCTCATTTACTTTTGCTTCCAATCTCCTGAAATTCCTCTCCCCTTTTCTCCTCTAACCCCTCTTTTTTCACTCTTAGAACACAACTATGCATTTACTCCTCTGCCTAACACATAAGTAGACATACTACTCCCCCCGATCCCCCTTACCAGTAATATTCTCCTCCCCTCCTTTTCAAAAACCTCCACCCTCTTCCATCCACCTTTCTCTCCTACTTTAACTCTTCTATCCCTCCTAAGTCCCGTCTCCTTGCAATATTCCCATGTACACCTCCAAACCTCCTTTTACTTATAATGCTCTAGCTTTTCACTCCTCTCACCCTTATCTGATGCCTGATGCTTTGTTCCTACTTTGCCCATTGTATCTTCTCCTGCCTGCTATATTCTTATTTGTATTATCTTTTTTAACTAACATATTTGCTGTTCCCCTGCACCGAATTATTATGTCTTAATCTCTAGCATAGTTCCATGTCTGATGTCTTGTATTATTCATGACACGATGTACCTTCACCTCCCAATGTATTGTACCATGTTTTATATCATGTATGTACCATTTTTTACCCTTTGTCTGTGCTATTGCACATGGGTCATGACTGAAAAATGCACTTGCTACCCAGTCAACAAAGTTAATTAATTAAATAAATAAATAGATTCCTGCCTCTTTTATATTCTCACTTTTGTGCAGTGGGACCACGTCCGCTTTTTTCCCCGTCCCCTGGCACGTTCCCATGTCCAGTGATAGACTGAACAGGGACATCAGAAGTGCAGCCAGTTCCTCCCTTAGTTCTTTTAGTATCCTAGGGTGGACCCCATTGGGGCCCATTGCCCTGTCTACTCTTTTTTTTCTAGTTCCATGAGTACTGTAACTCTGTCCTCCGTAAAGGGGCTACAGTCCACCTCTCTTCCTTTACTGTCCTTCTCCACTATTTGCGGCCCGTCACTTACCCCTTCCTTTGTAAATACCGAACAAAAGTACTTGTTCAATATGTCTGCTTTCTTTTGGTCCTTTTCCACACATTCCCCCCTTCCCCTTCTAGTCTCACTATCCATGCCTTGCTTTTCTTCCTTTCTCTTATGCACTGAAAGAATGTTTTATCCCCCTTTTTTGCTGCCTTGGCAAAATTTTCCTGAATTTGTGATTTTGCTCTCCTGACTGCCTTCCCTGTCTTCCTTTATTTTTCTTTATAACTCTACCAACCCTCCTCCTTCTGTGTCGACTTGTACCTTTTAAATGCCTGCTTCTTTTCCCTTTCTTTCCCTGCTACCTCCTTGGAGAACCATAGTGGTCTCCTTCTTCTCCTGCTCTTTTTATGTTGGCGAGCTTGCGCAGCCAACATCTTGCGCTGGTAACAGATTTGGAGGCACGTCGCTGTTGGGTGTATGCAGGGCATGCATCAGTAGGTACGTCCCTCATTCCTCAGTCAGCCAGCAGCAGGGGCGAACACCCTGCATAGCTAATGTGGCCACCAGATCTGAGAAAAGGTCAGCTGCAATGAGAGCTAAGCTCTCATGCAGCGTGACCACAACATGCCTCCCAAGATGTGCAGGCAACATGGTGGCAGTGACTGCCACCACCTGTCACAATGCCGATGGGGAGCCCACACCCCATCAGCATAATTCCTCCCAATTTCTGCTGTGTGCCGAGGGGGTGCCCAATCCCCCCTCAGCATCATGCGCCCCCCCAGAACGCTTCTTTGCTGACGGGGCCCAATCCCCATCGGCTTCAGTCCCCCTTTCCCAGTTCAGTCTGCCAATGGTGGAGCCCACTCCCTGTCAGCATGATGCCCCCCCTTTGTTGTCATGCCGGGTGCCCAATCCCTCGCTCTTGTACCCCTCTCATATGTGCCGACGGGTGTCCAATCCTGCCGGCCTACTGTATCCCCCAAGACACTTGGGTGGCACACTCTCCTGCAAAATGTTTTTTTTTACCTGTAAAAGGAAACGGTCCCTCGCAGTCTTCCTGCCCCCGCCCGCAACCTGCTCCCAGCCTCTGCACACCTTGCCTCCTCCCACCCCCCACCACATACTTATCTCCATGGCACGGCGCAACGATCTTCGGTGGACCGGGAACACGTCTGCACTCTTCAAAGCCGACTGCGAACCAAAGAAATGCCGGTAAGCTGTATAATGGTATAAGTAGGGTTTTTTCAACTTTGGTGCATATCTCGGGCATTTTTGGGAATTCTGACACCAAATTTTCAACATGGGTTTTTTGGGACCCCTCCTCATGAGGGCACTGTCATGGCATTATTCTGTCCCAAAGGTGATTTTGCGGTCACTGTGCGAAATCACCTTCCGGGACTGATTAACAAAACGACAGTGCCACTGTTCATGAGGGGGTCTGGCAAAAAGCCTATGTTACAAATTTGGTGGAAAAATTCCAAAAAATGGCTGTTTTATGGGCGTGCATTGTGCAGTTTCCACGCACGCTTGTAGCTTCATGAATCTGTAATATTTTCACTCCAGATTTTCACAATTGGCATTTTCCATACCACCTTATGAACAGTGCAGCTGTCATTTTACATATCCTGGCTGAAATGTGGTTTCGCACATCCGGCGCAGAATAGTTTAGTTTAGTTAGTTAGTTTTTGTTGACCAGGTAAGTGCACTAGACAAATCCTGCCTATTTTCAGGCACGACCCGGGGGAAGGGGGATACAGATGAATGCCAACTGACCTTGAACAAGATTAAGCTGTTGGTGGTATTTTTTTGGTGAATGAGGGAAATTTGGCCAGGACACCGGGGAAATTCCCCTACTTCCTGCTTCCTGTGAGCAGGGGGGACCCATTTTCTGGTGGGACCAAGATGGCGGAGGAGGAAGACAGTGGAGGAGCTGCACATGGGGCTGCATTGGCCCAGAGCATGTCTGAGTTTGAGAAGCCTATTGCCATTGAAACTGCTGAATTGGCGGCTGGGATGCACCCGCAGGGTGGCCAGCATACCGCCGGTGTGAGCGGTCCTTTGGATTTTTTGGATGGAACTTGCCTTAGTCTTGAGGAGAAACAGCGCTGTCTGGAGGAGGAACTATTGAGAGTGAGCAACCTGCTGATACAGGAACGCTGAACCTAGTAGTTGGAGGAAGACAGGAATGGAAGAGATCGGCCGGTTCACTGAGTGCTTCGGAGGCTGCAGGACCCAGTAAACTTCATTCAGCCACTGAGAGGCCTAAAGGGAAAGTGAATGTGACTTCCTAGGATTGGGGGGACTTGGTTGAAGAATCTTGGTCACCGGAGGAAGCGCTGCGTGGGGCAGGCTGGATTCTGATTTCAGGCGATGCATGGAAACCGGAGAGCGATGCACAGGCTCCCAGGGAGGCTATTCAGATAAGTACTGTGGATATTGCAAACTCTTCAGGTGTTGACTTGGGGGCTGAAACTGCTATTTCCCCTACACCTCAGTCTATTACTGCCTTTGATTTGTCTTTGGGGACTCAAGTAGAGGTGGGAGCAGGGATGTGGCTACTCCCTGTCATCCAAGAGCCTACTCTGGAGCCTGTGGACAAACCTTCCTATGCTAGTCATTTTAGGCAACCTCTTGAGTTGGCCAAATGGCAAAATGCCGTACGTTTGCGTTATGTGGGTCCTAGGGATAATCCCCCTGACAGGTTTTTTGTTGGGAAGACGTTGTTAAAACAAAGTATGGGCTTTTTTCCTTCTGAAGTCTACACCTTAATACATGTTCCGGGGGAGTTTATGTTTGATATCAGTTTTCATACCCCTGCTCTGATGGAGCTGTTTTGGAATCGTTATTTAAACTTAAAAATGAATCCCTTATGGTCTGACTTTATTGTGTTACCTTTGTCGAAGCAGGCCTATAGAGTCAATACAATATTGTTTAGGAATGAAGGGGTTAATATTGTGGATATCATAAAATGGTTATCTAAATCATGTGACATTCAGGGGAATCCAGTCCCTATCCTGGATGCGGAAGGGTTTTGGAATGGCGGTTGGAAATTTAGGGTTAAACTCCATTCCGCCGATTCTGAGTTGTTACATCTGCCCAATTGTTTCTTTCTGGGAAGGGATAAGGGGTTTATTTTTTACCCCGGGCAGCCTAGAGTTTGCTTTAAATGTGGGTCTCGAACTCACATAAGCATCTCATGTAATGTGCTTAAATGCTCTTATTGTGGGGAGACTGGCCATCCAAGTGCCCATTGTTTTCAGACCTCAAAATGTAATCTCTGTGTTGTGGTGGGTCACACATTTGAAAATTGCCCCTCAGCTGCTAAAAACACTGCTGAAGCTGATTACGGGGTACGGGATCATTATATACTTGAGGCGGTTAGACTTGGTCATCCTACTAGGGGAGGGAGGGGACCCGGTGCCGTTGGGAATGCTCCCCCTTGGCTAAACCGAGTTTGTCTGAGGACTTGATTTGATTTTTGCAGTACAGCTGCACCTGGAGTTGGGGTAGAAGGGGTATCTGGGATAGGACAGGGGAGGTCGCGGCCTTGCCCCTTATTAAATGATTTGAACTCATGGAAGATGGATTTGTGTGGTAATAGTAAAAGGGAAATCTGCAAAGGAAGGGAAGTTGGGAAGAAATCAACCATACCTGCTCCTGCTGCTTCCATTGCTGACCCGAATATATTTTCAGTTTTGGTGGAGAGTCCAGTGGAAGTCCCAGACGGGCTGGGCCTCCTGCACCCTTGTCAGGGTTAGAGTCTACTGCACCTGCTGCGACCTGGTAGGCCCTAGCCACCAGATGTAGTAATGTGGTAGGATTACGAGGGTGTCCAGTAAGGTAAAGTGAATTTAGCTCCTCTTTGCTTCATGGTTCCTCTCTACTTTCGGTGGCAACCTTAAATGCAATAGTATTAAAACTCCTGCAAAACGTCGAATACTTATTCACATTTTCTATATGAAAATCTGGATTGTGTTTTTCTGCAGGATGTACGATTGCATTCTCTTGAGGAGATAGAGGATGCCACTGCTGGTTGGATATGGGGATTGTTTTTGGTCCTTAGGGAATGACTTGTGTAAGGTGGTTGGGATTTGTTTTTTCATTTTCACATTACTGTGATACACCAGATAGAAATTCTAGCTGGTAGGGCCTTGGTTTTGATATCAAATGGGGCTCACTACTCTTGCGATTGATAAATGTGTATGCCCTCAATCTAAGTTTGAAAGGGTGTCCCTCTTTAACTCATTATATCCCTTTTTATGCACCGCTTATTACATAATTCTTGGGGGGGACTTTAATTGTTCTTTGCCTTCCAAAGTGACTTCTGGGAAAGGGAAAAAGGTGTATAGCGATGGGGCTAGTTTATTGAAACTTCTTGCAGATGCTGGTTTAGTGGATGCTTTTGGGCCCTCCACTAGAGGGTTTGGGGACACTTATTTCTGTGGACCCAGAGCTTCCAGAATTGATTATTTTTTTCTCACACCTGAGGTTGTTGTGCAATCTCAATCCCTGCAGGAAGTAGCTTCATCAGATCACAGATTACTGAGACTGGCCTTAAGCGATGTTCCTAAAGCTCGGAGAGGGCCAGGTATTTGGAAATTGAACTCTGCCTTATTAGATATCCCCTGTGTGGTAGGTGGGTTACGCTCTCTTTTTTTGGCAAGGCAGTCAGTCTCATTTTTATATGATAATTTAAATCTTTGGTGGGAGGACACTAAAAGTGAAGTTCGGATCTATTTCAAGGTTGTGGGTCGTTTAAATGGGCGGTTATCGCATGCTGGGTTGAGGCATCTTAGGGACAGGCTTCATTTTTTGTCCACTCATAGACAGTTTCTTGGATCAGACTGTTTAGAACAAATTAAAGGGTTAAAACTGGAATTGGCTAAGGCACAGTCTCAGGTACTGCATGATGTTGAAGTGAAGCATAAATTTAAGATTTGTGGCAGGAAGAAAGACACTTTACCCTTTGAGTATTTGAAATTTATTAAACTTTCACGGGGTATGATGTATTTAAACACTCCAGGGGGAGGGCGGGTTACTACAAATGTTGATATTTTAGACACTATTCATGAACATATTTCTGCCTCATTTCAGAGCAGAGCGCTCTCTGCTGATTCTATTTGTGATTGGTTTGCTAGTAGGTCAGTCCCAGCCTTGTCTTTGGCTGACCGGATTGATTTGGTGCGACCCATTACAGTGGAGGAACTAAAGACTGCAGTCTGGTCTTTAAGATCAGGCATTACTCCTGGATCTGATGGGCTGCCTCATGAGATTTATAAGGTCCTATGGGAGATTTTAGGTGCTGATCTATACCAGGTTTTGAATGATGGGTTGCAGTCTGGGGTTCTCCCTCATAGTATGTTGCAGGGTGTGCTGCTTCTCTTGTATAAAGACAAAGGAGATCATGGGGATTTAAGTAATTGGAGGCCATTGTCGCTTTTAAACATGGATTACAAAATTCTGATAAAAATCTTATGTATGCGGTTGATGGGGGTTATGGGCTCCCTGTTACATCCAACACAGTTCAGTGGTGTATCTCATAGAAGGGTTCAGGATGCACTGATTCTACTTAGGGAACTGGTCTCTAAGGGAAAGTCTGGGGAAATGTTTGGCCATCTAGTTTGCCTAGACCAGTCCCAGGCATTTGATCAGGTTGAATATGTTTATCTATGGGAGAGTCTAAAGAGGTATGGATTTCCTTCACAATACATAGGATGGCTACAAACATGTTATGGGGCATTACTCTGATTCCCAGAGTAAATGGTTGGATGGGTAGGGAGATTGGGGTACATAGGGGAGTGCGGCAAGGGTGTCCATTAAGTCCCCTGCTCTATGTGCTTTCCTTGGATCCCCTTTTACATGCCTTAAATGGTTCAGATGACATTGTTGGTTTATCAGTTGGGTGCATGGACCCTCAGATACTGACTTTGGCATATCACGGATGATTTAATTTTAGTGTTGTCAGATAAGGATTCTGCTATTATTGCAGGCGTTATTGAACACATTTTCTGTTATGTCTGGGTCCCTATAGATTGGCTCAAGAGTGGGATACTGCCTTTGGGGTATGATGCTGATGTGTCATTAATTTGGGATTTGCCTATAGAATCTGAATATAGGAAGATACTAGGTGTTTACTTTGGGGGTCTGGATGATCAACGGTATAATTGGGAAAAACAATTATTGGAAGCTCGTAACAGGGTACAGCTTTGGAATAAGGGATGCATGTCTAAAGCTAAACGTATTTATTTGATTAAAACCTTTCTGTTACCGTATTTTTTGTTTATTGCTGTGGTTTTTTCCCCCTCCCATTTCTCTGGAGACATCTCTTTATGGTGTATTTTTTCTTTGTTTATGGGGCATCAGATTAAACCCATTAAAGAGGGTGGGAGCAATGGGAGCCAGCGACCATCATCCAGTCGTCCCTGGAGCTTTTTCCGCTTTGCTCCCTTGGGGGTGTGGTTGCTTTGCTACAACATCAAGGTGCAAGCCGGCATTCCCCATACCCCCCCTTGATATGTAGGGCCCCAGCATGTTGCCATACCCTCAGTCTCTGCCAGGGATCAGCAAACGCCGGGTCGTGAATCCATCCTCCCCCTGAGAGAGGCGAGTAGTCTCCAGACACTCCCAGCCATCTCTCCCCGGCTGGTCCTCCAGTGTCCCGAGACCGTTCCTGAACCCGGGTCACTGGTGTCGCAAGCAGGAATCCAACCGCTGCATTGACAAGCCAGCTCTCACTCCAGATTTTCAACGTTGACATTTTTGTACATCTCATGAACAATACAGTTGTCATTTTCCACATACTGCCCAAAATGTGTTTCCATCCCTGTGTCGCTGAATGGCATAGCCGCTGTGCAAAATCACCTTTCAGATAACACACTGATAGTGCTGCTTTTCATGAAGTGGGCTGAAAAAAAGCCCATGTTGAAAATTTGGAGTGAAAATACCAACACATGCCTATGGTGTTAGGGTTCCCAACTGTAACACCCCACCCTGTACAGACTGACAGGTGTCAGGGGTGTGACTTGGGATCATCAGCTGTAATGCTCACGCCATTCCACCCCCACCTCCACCCTGCAGCCAGTGACAGGCATCATGGTGTGCCTTGCAGTGTTCGGCCACAACTTCACCCCATTCTCCTATACTGCACCCACCTCAGCGTATTTCCTTATGGAATGGGGTAAGTATAACACCCAAAGACCCCAAACCACACTACGGCACTTGTCAGTGTCTACAGGGTAGGGTGCGGTAAAATGGCATGAGCGTTATAGCTGATGACCCAAAAGCACACCCCAATGCCTGTTGGTCTCTGCAGGGTGAGCATGGGGTTGGCGTCACTTCAATACTTCACTGCCATTCCTATTCTGCATCTCTAACTCCTGCACTACCAATGCCAATGCGACAACATTCGACATTGACAAATCTTGTTTACCTGTGTGACACAGAGGCTCATTGCCTTCTCAATGGCTTTCCTCCATTTTTCCTCCACCCTACCTGTTTTCCTTATTTTTGCCACGGCATCTCTGAGGCACTCTCGCATTATCTTGAAAATCGGCCCTCCTGAAGTCCAGGACCCTTGTTTTAGTGTGGTTTGTTTCAGGCTTGGTCCATATGTTGAACCATACCATACGACGATCACTGTTCCCCAGGTGTCTTTCCACTGTGACATTGGCGGCACTGTCCCTGTTTGACAATACCGGGTGTAGTATTGCCCTCTCCCGAGTGAGTTCATTTACTAGTTGCCTGAGGAATTCCCCCTGCAGGGAGTCTAGGATTTCCCTACTTCTAAGTAATACTGCAGCAGGGAGGCTCCAGCCCACATTTGGCAAATTGAAATCCCCCACTAGTAGTAGTACCTCACCCTTGTTCGCCATCCCTTGTTTATCTTCTAACATATCCCCATCTTCTTCTTCCTCCTGCGCTGGAGGTCTGTAGATCACCCTTACCTGAATAGCTGCCCCCTCCCTGTCTCCAGGGCGACCCACAGTACCTCCACATTACTCTGTCCCCCGTGTACTTCTGTGATCTTTAGGCCCTCCTTCACGTAAAGTGCCAGCCCTCCTCCCTTTTTACTCACCCTGTCCCTCCCGAATAATGCATATTTTTATTTAAAAATTTCATGAGGAGGGCATTCTGAGCTGCAAGGGCTTGTTTCCAGATGTGTCCTGGAGGAAGGGGGTATGGGGGAATAAGTACAAACAGATTACAGCATAAAAGCACAATATAATATACAAGTAAGAAATGCAGTAGAATATACATTTATAAGACAATAAATTATAAAACATATTTGTTGTAGATTACACTATATACAGACTACTAGCATCAGAGGAGGGGTTGAGGAAGCAGATACCAGTAGTAGGGGGAATATACAGCAATGGGAGTGTACAATGGTTGGGGGGGTGATTGCGGCTATAATAGCGTGTTGGTATGACACTTGCTGTACATATATATAGACACCAACTGGGATATAAGTACATTGTACACCCAATTTGGCAATTGGCATTTAGCAGCAGGGCAGTGGAGAGAGGTGCAGGGCAGAGAGCAGGAACCGAGAAATGCATAAGAGAGCCGGGAGTTAGGGCCAGGTTATGGATGATGACAGGAGCAAGCAGAGCGAAAGTGGTCTTTTGAGAGGGTAAGGAAGGAGTGGGGGGAGGGGGCATGGCAGAGGGATGAGGGGAGGGAATTCCAAAGTTTAGGGAGTGTGTAGGAGAAAGCAGCCTGACCTGCTGAGGTAGTCCTGTGGGGGATGGCAAGGGTGCGTGAGTCGAGGTTTCTGAGGGAGGAGAAGGGTGGTCACAATGGAAGAGGAGAGGTGCAAGGGTAGGGTATTGAACCAGAATTTGGCAGTAATACTGGCTACTGCCGAGTCCTGGTTTTCTTTGCACCAGGCTTCTGTAATTGCTGTTATGTCCAGGTCCCTTTTTGCAATGGTGGCCTCTAAGTCTGCCATCTTGTTGCCCAGACTTCAAGCATTTGCACACATGGCTCTCCATCTGGCACTGACACTTCTCTTCTGCTTGTCCTTTTGCTCTCCCACTTTTCCTCCACTATTTTTTATTCTCTTCCCCCTTCCTCTACCTCATTGTTACCTATTTGTGTTTGTTCCCTTTTGGTCATCATTCCCTTAGGTTTCCCATTTCTGACCTGAAAGGTTGTGGGGGGGGGGGGTACAGGCTATGCTTTCCTGCCTCATTCCGCTTCCCCCCTCAGCTAGTTTAAATGCCTCCTAATGTAGCATTTAAACTGTTCACTGAGGATCTTGGTTCCTTTCCTGGAGGGATGCAGGACATCACCCCTGTGCAGGCCTCCATCCCTCCAGGTGGAGCCCCAGTCCTCAATGAATCTGAATCCCTTTTCTCTGCACAATTTCCTCAATGATAGGTTGAAGTCTCCGGTGCAGAGCCTCCTGTCCTCCCCCTTGTCATAGACAGGTAGCACAGGTAGCACCACTGAGAAGGTGACAGATTCTGCTGCTTGCCTAAGACCACTCCCCAATTTCCTGAACTCCTCCTGGACTGTTTCTGACCTCTCTCTCCAGACAGGTTATTTGTTCCCAAGTGGACAATCACATCCAGCTCTCCCCCCTGCTCCTGTCTCCCCAGCAATCCTAAGGATCCTCCTTCCACCCCTGTGAGCCATGGCACTGGGAAGGTACCTTACCACCCTCTCCTTATCCCTACCTATTCCCAGCAGTATCCCCCTTACTATCGAGTCTCCCACCAGGATTCACTTCCTCCTCCTCTGGGGTCCTCTGCTACCCCCCCTTGGGGTCTCCACCCTAGAGGACCTCCACATCTGTCCCTGCCACTACTTCAGGTGCCATTGTGGAACAGTCCTGCCCTGCCAGCGCGGTGTAGAAGTTCTGTAGTGGTATGGGATTTGGGATATGCCTATGCTCCACCACCTTAACTCTCCTTGAGCCCACTGTTGTCCAGCTGGTCTTCCTTCTCAGAGGTGGACTTGGTGGTCCATGAGTGGGGTAGTTGGTCCTCCTAACCCAAGCCAACTTGGCCTTGTGTCTGGCAACCTCCTCTCTCAGCTGAGAGAGGTGTCTGCAGATGGGGTAGCAGCATAGTCTCCAGAAGGTCTCCCTGAAGACTGCTGCCCTACAGCCGCTGCACTGCACTGCACCACTCACATCATATTCGCTCCCTATTTGTAGACCTTACCCTCTCACCACTGGAGATTTCCCTGCACAATAATTAACCTACAGGCTAAGAGCTCCCACACCCTTTTTTTCCTTCTTCCCCGCTTTCCCTTCTTCTCTCACGCCCCTCTTCCCTCTCACTTCCTGTGGCTACTTCCTAACCTTGCCTTACCACCTTTGTTTTCAACCCCCCAATGGAATGTTCAAATCAACTAGCTAATAGCTCCCAAGTACACTGTTTTCCACACCCCCTTAAGCTACCTCTTCCCCCACTTCAGATTGTATGAGTTCTGGTGAACCCTCCCTTCCTGCCTCTACAGGAAGTGTCTGCTGTCAGTCAATCCCTAGTGCCAATAAAATTACAGCTGGCCCCACGTGGGTGGGTGGGTAGTGTGGCCATCCTTCAGTGTGTTGTTTTGTCCCCAACCCTGTCAATACGGTGAACACTAAGGCCCTGTACACATTAGGCTAATTAAAATGTTTGAAGGTGCTTAAAACATTTTAACTAGTGCAAACACGGCGCCCGTCCGCATTTAAGCACGGTTTCAAAGCGTGTTAGGAAACCGTGCATAAACCCTGCTGCAAGCTAGTCTCAAGTCCGTTTTTAAAAACGATTTTATGAGAGAAAGCGTGTTACCCTGTAGTGTGGACGGGCATCTGCATATTGCTCCTCCAGGAAGCGTGTTAAGGGTCGTGAAGAACCCGTTTAAAAAAAACGTTACTGGAGGCAGATGCAGACGGGAGTCGGCTGTGGTATAACCAAGTTAAAACTCGGTTGAAGAGTGATCTGGATGGGCTGCTGTGGTGAGTTTAAAAACATTTTTTAAACCGGTGCAAATCTTCAGCTCTAATGTGTACTGGGCCTAATGTTTACTGCTGCTGTTCAACTTTAACTGCTATACAAGGATCCAAACTGTAATCTGCATCTGTTCCTCACTCTGCTACTACTGTCTGGTGCAGTGTCGTCCCCGAGCCTGAAACCCTAAAGCCAGAAAAAATAAGCACTGTATTAAGCAAATCCAATAAGCAAAAGCAGTCAGTTGTGTCCTCCGACACACACCAGCAAACACTGTGGTCTGAGGGAGGATTGAGGAGCTACTGTTCGCTTCACTGTTTAAAGCCCTTTAGTAATTTCAGAACTTGGCGCCTTTTTCTTAGCACTGTGATTGGTTGCAGCACACCGAAATAATATGCTTTTTGTCCTAGTTGTCTTTCAGTGTGTTGTTCTGTCCCCGACCCTGTAAATAAGATGAACACTGAAGTTTACGCTGTTGTTCAACTTTAACTGCTATACAATGATCCAAACTTTGATCTGCATCTGTTCTGCGCTCCGCTACTAACCTCCGATGCGGTGTCTGTCTCTGAACCTGAAACCCTAAAACCAGAAAAAGTAAGCACTGTATTAAGCAAACCCAACAAGCAAAATCAATCAGTTGTGTCCTCCGACACACACCAGCAAATGCCACGATCTGAGGGAGGACGGTGGCATCCTTCTATATTTATTCTAATGTATATAGTTTGTTCTAATGCCTTATGCTGCTGTTTTATTATGCTTATGTGATGATTAATATGTTTTATCTGCTATGTAATTGAGTTCTAATTGTTTTCATGCCCCCCCCGAGTGCATCTGGGAACGAGTTGTTACCAGCTCAGTATTTATTTCCTTGTAAAACTTTTGAAATATATATATATATATATTATTGATTAATCAAGATGAGATAGATATATATATATATATTAATGATTACTTATTAATTAAGGCAGGCAGTATAGCGCAGTGGTTTAAGGCTCTGAACTACAAATCTGATGACATCCAATATACCAGACTTGGGTTTGAATCCCACAGCTTCCACTTATATTCTGTGTGACCCTAAACAAGTCACTTAACTTCCCTGTGCTCCCATGTCACACCTGTATAAAAGCTTTCAATTTAGTATGCTATTCCTTGTTAAACAAATAATTGAAAAAATAAATAATCTTGGTAATGTTTTTTTCTTTCTTCTCCTTTTTCTTTCCTTGTTTTTTTTTTTTTTTTTTGCTGTCTCACCCATTACTCCTGTTGCTGAACCCTCACAGGGGTGGGAGCACTGATGGTCCTGACCCCAGACACTTGTATCTCCCTGGTCATGTCATTGCCCTCCCTGCTACCTACTTTCTCATCCTCTCTTTCTCCTCATCCTGTGTCCCTGACTCTTGGAAGTTGGCTACTGTCATTCCCCTTTCCAAAGGTGGGATCTCTCTTCCCCTAGTAACATCTGCCGCGTCTCTCCCCTCCTCACACTGGCTAAGCTCCAAGAACACCATGTTCTATCCCAGCTCTTCCCTTTCTTAACTCAACCTCCTCCTTCACTCTGTTTCAGTCTGACATTAGAAAGTCACACTTCACTTCCACCTCTGCCTTCTGGCTCACTGATACTGTCTTTTTTGATGTGGATTAGGACCTTGTCATCTCTGCCATTTTTGTTGACCTAGCCAAAGCTTTCAGCACTGTTACCCATCCTGTTCTCCTGGACAAGCTTAGAGCAGCTGGACTTCCTACTTCCTCACCTGAGTGGTTTCGCTCTTACCTTGAAGGCAGATCGCAAGCTCTCCATATTGGAGTCTCCCTCCCCCCCAAAAAAAACTCCCTATCAGCTCAGGTATCCCTCAAGGGTCTATCCTTAGCCCAATTCTTTTCTCCATTTTTCTACATGACCTCCCCACTGCCTGCTCCTCTGTGCCCATTAATTTGTACACAGATGATATAGTACTCCTCACCTCTGGCTCCTCTGCCTCGGACCTCACAAACCAGCTCCAACTGGACTTTAACAGCATCCAGCTCTGGTTCTGTGAAAATCAGTCATCCTTCCCTGCTAAGAAAATAGTCTCTGACTTCTGGCACCATGCAGAGGCTTGTTCGAGTCTTCATCCTTCCCTTCTTTTATTCCCTTGATGGTGCAACTATTGAAGATGTCTCCTCCTTCAAGCACCTCGGGGTCTGGCTGGATCACCACCTTGATTTTTCTGTTCATGTGGATACTGTGTACAAGAAGCTCCACCCCAAACTTGGAGCGGTACACAGAAATAAGAGCATTCTTCTTCCTGCATGCAGAGAAATCCTCACTAAGATGATTCTTCCCATTTTCGACTATGGAGACATTGTTTGCAGTGCTGCGCCAAAGTCCACTTTAGCTAGACTGGACCTCCACTTTCACTTCTTATGTCGCTTTGTCTTTGACAGATCCCTGCGTACTCACCTCTGTACCTTGTATATAGCCCTCTCCCTCCTCTCTCTTGATGCCAGGTGCCTTACCCACTGTGCCTTCCTTATTTCCAAATATTGGTTTAGCTCTCTCTCCTCATATCTTGCTTCTTTCCTGTCTTCCCTCCCCTTCTACCTCTTACTCCCCTCACAATGCTTGCCTTCCCTCTGTTGCGTTCCCTCCAATCAAATCTACTGCCAGTCAAGCTGCCTTCTTGTTCCACCTCTCCAAACTATGGGGCTGACTTCCTCCTTCCATTCACTCTGTTTCTTCCCTTCCTGCTCTGAAGTCTCTCCTTCATGATTTCTCCACTCACTCCTGCAGCTGTCCCTGATATTGGGGTGGTCTCCTGTACCTGCCTTCTACCCACCCTGACACCAGCACTGGTCCTGTCCCATAGTAATCAGTCACTTCTCCCTGTGCCTCATATTTTTGTGTTACTGTTTACTGTTTAATGTATGTTTGCCCATTCCGCAATTTACTGTATGGTAATTTAGTATATGGGAGTTTTTTTTTCCTTTAAATATTTTAGAAATTATATATTTTGTTATACATATTTCCATATTATTGTATTAATTTTGTACATTGTACTTTGTAACTGTTCTAGTTCTCTTCAACCCCCCATACACATCTGGAAAAGAGCCGATGAGACTTTCCTGATAAAACTTTTGAAATCAATAAATATGTTACTATCACTGCGGATACCACTTTTATGATTGTAAGAGTGATCTCACTTGCATCCTAACACTATCAGAACCACTCACCTTCGGCTCACAGTTCTCATACCATATGAATACAGGTGGCATGACTCTTGCAACTGTAAGAGTGGTCTCAGAGGTGAAATTAACATACAGAGTAGCACTACAGTATCATGCACACCCTCAACCGAATGCTGCTCCCAAATCTAAAAGGCGAAACATTTTTTCAAGTGTGCAGCAGAAAACTGGGGGGAGGGGGAATATAATGCACAAAATGGGAAAGGGAACAATACTCAAGCACGCAGCACAGTACCAGGAGGTGTGGAATGCAATGCACAAAATGGTGAAAACAATTCTCGAGTATGCAGCACAGTATCATAGGGCAGTAGAACACAAAATGGTGTGGGGGACTAAGAAGAATACAGAAAATGCATCAGAACCATATAAACTACTTTATGATATGGAAAAATATCTACAACATTTCTTCATTTTTCTGCAATTTATAATTTACAATTCTACAATTCTCCCCCTTTTCTCCCACACCCTTCACCCACTCCTCATTCTCCTTCAACACCCCTCACCTGCTGGCTACCCAATTTCCCTCTTGCCCGTTTGATTTTTCCTTCTTATTCTCTACTCCACTTTACACCACCTCACCTCCCAACCTCTGCTTTGCTGCCCTCAGGTATACCTCTCATATCCTACTCCTTTTCCCCTTCCTTTGCCCCCCCTTCTCAGCCTTAATCACCTACTTCTCCCCTTCCTGTGCTGAACTGTGCATTGACTTCCAGACTCTCTTCCCTTTACCTACCCATTGGTCCTTACATCTGTGCACTCCTACTAACCCACCTTTTCTCTGTCCCTCTTAAGCTTCATCCCACATCTGCTTTTCCTGTTGGATCCCCTTTACCCCACTCCCCTCTCAACTCTGCAACCAGTGAACCTATGACAGGGTCACTTATCTGACTACTACTACCTAACTCTATATATTGCCTGTTACCTTTAACCTAAGATACCTATGTAGCACTTATATTGTACTAATGTATTTTATGTCCTCTGTATCTCTCATTCATCCTAGATCTAGTACTGACTAACGGGGAAATGATCACAGATCTCCAGGTAGAAGGTCACCTGGGGGCCAGTAACCATCACATGGTATGGTTCAGTTTGGCCACTACAACTAAATCATTCCATTCCAAGGCAAAACTATGGGACTTCAGAGGAGCTGACTTTGAGAAGATGGCCAACAGAGTTAAGCTAGCCCTGGCAAAAAGAAATACAGGTGAAGGGGTACAGGCAAATTGGGCAAGCATTAAGAATGCAATACTTGAAGCAACGTCCCATTGTGTTAGAGAGAAAAGGAAGTGCAAACGAAGAAGAAAACCACTTTGGTTCTCAAAAATAGTAGCAGAAAAGGTCAGAGTCAAAAGGCTGGCCTTCAGAAAATATAAGGGAACACAGCAGGATGAAGATAGGGACGCATACCAAACTTCCCTGAGGGAAGCAGGGAAGGTGGTAAGGCTGGCAAAGGCCCAAACTAAGGAAACACTAGCACAGACAGTAAAAGAAGAAGACAAGACTTTCTATAGATACATTAGTGAAAGAAGAACATCCAGAGGGGGTATTACTAAGATCAAAGGAGATAAGGGGGCATGTGAGGAGGAGGACCATGTAAAAACGTCTATCCTAAATAGATACTTCTGCTCAGTATTTACTGAAGAGAAGGTAGGGCAGGGCCCACTGCTCAGCACCATGGACACAGGGGGGAGGGAGATAAGCACTAGTCACTTCACAAAAGAAAGGGTCCTACAAAGCTCGATAAGCTCAGGGTGGACAAGGCAATGGGACCTGATAGCATACATCCCAGGGTACTAAAGGAGCTAAGGGTGGAACGAGAAGAGCCATTATCAGAACTATTTAGTGAGTCACTGAGCACAGGAGAGGTCCCAGAAGACTGGAGAAGGGCTCATGTGATCCTGCTCCACAAGAGTGGTAGCAGGGAGAAGGCAGGGAACTACAGACCAGTCAGTCTTACCTCAGTAGTGGGCAAGATTATGGAGGCACTCCTTAAGGAAAGGGTAGTGCAACACCTGGAATCCATAGGAGCACAGGATCCAAGACAGCATGGGTTTACAAAAGGAAGGTCCTATCAAACTAATCTCATAGATTCCTTTGACTGAGTAACCAGAGTGGTGGAGCAAGGGGGAGCAGTTGATGTCTCCCACCTTGACTTCAGCAAAGCTTTCGATATTGTTCCACATAGAAGATTGATTAATAAGCTGGGTAGGCTCAGGGTGGGTCAGAAGTTGGTCAACTGTGTGGCAAACTGGTTGACGGGCGGAAAACAGACAGTGGTGGTAAACAGTATACAATCAGAAAAGATGCAAGTCACAAGTGGGGTACCTCAGAGATCAGTCCTGGGACCAGTCCTCTTTAATATCTTCATCAGTGACATTGCAGACGGACTGGAGGGTAAGGTTTGTCTGTTTGCAGATGACACCAAGATCTGCAACAGAATAGATGATCCAGATGGGGTGGGCAGAATGAGCAGAGATCTGGATAAACTAGCAAATGGTCGGAAGAGTGGCAACTGGGGTTTAATGCAAAGAAGTGCAAAATCATGCACATAGGGAAGAGAAACCCAGAAGCCACCTATAGGCTAGGAGGGGAGTTACTGGCAGTCACAAGGGAAGAAAGAGACTTGGGCATCATCATCACTGATGACCTGAAATCATCCAAGCATACCACTAAAGCAGTAGGTAAGGCTAGGGGTATGTTAGGGTGTATTAGTAGGGGTATCCTTCTTAATTTGTACTTATTGTATTGTATTGTACATGTATTTGCTCTGTTTTCCCTGGCTTGGAACCTTTGAAAATTAGTCTCTTGACTCAAAGGTATTAATCCCAATCAAAATAAATAAATAAATAAAGTATCACAAGTCAGAAGAGGGAGGTAATAATCCCTCTTTACAAGACACTGGTTAGACCCCATCTGGAGTACTGCGTGTAATACTGGAGGCCACACCTTCACAAGGACATTAACCAAATTGAGGCAGTCCAAAGAAGGGCAACCAAAATGGTGCAGGGACTGCATCAGAAAACATGAGGACAGATTAATGGAGCTTAATATGTATACCCTAGAGCAAAGGAGGGAGAGAGGTGATATGATCGAAACATTCAAACACCTTAAGAGCATTAACAAGGTGAAAGAATCTAACATGTTTCAATATAAGAAAAATAGCAGGACAAGAGGACACAGCATGAGATTAGCGGGAGACCGATTAAGGGGTAATATGAGAAAGTTCTTTTTCACAGAAAGGGTGGTGGATGCATGGAACAGCCTACCTCAGGAAGTGGTAGCTATGAATACAGTGCAGGGCTTCAAACAGGCATGGGATAGGCATAAGGGAGCAATACAGATGAGTATAAATTGATAGGCCATTGACAGAGCAAAGGCCGATGGCACATTTATAAAGTAGAAAAAGAAATGGGCAGACTGGATGAGTCTTGCGGTCCTTATCTGCCGTCACCTTCTATGTTTCTACGTTTCTGACCTTGTACAATTGTTTGCCATTCTGTCTGTCCCACTGTTACCTACTGTTATGAGGTGGAGCCTGGCTCAAAGGTGATGTAATTCTGAGACTTCAATAAATAAGCCTATTTCGCTACTTTTATGTTGTCTTGAGTGTGCACAAGCAACATCTTGCAGTAGTAGCACAGTGAGAGGTGTGTCAGTGTTGGCGAATGCAGGGCATGCTTTAGTAGGTGCATCCCTCATTCCCCAATTAGCCAGCATGCTAGCACTGACGGAAAAATTATGTAAAGTGCCACCAACTTGAAAGAAATCTGCCACTGCAATCAGAGACAAGCTTGTCATGCAGTGGCAGAGATGACACGCCTCCTGTACTTGCCTTTCCTGGTTAAATACTTCAATAAACATGGTGGCAGGACTGCCACCACACAATCCTCAAACAAAGCCAACATCGGTGGTGCAATCCTCGTTTGGCATGTCCCCCCATCCCCCACATTGTGTGGCACACTGAGAGCCCACCCCAGTGTGCCACTGATCACACAAAGCCAACTGTGTCGGCATGTTCCTTCCCCCCACCCCCCCTTGTGTGGCACACTGGGAGCCCACCCCAGTGTGCCGAACAAACTGTTTCACAATGTCCTTTTTTTTATCTGAAAAAAAGAAAACAGTTCCTCGTTGTCCACAGTGCCTCCCTTCCCCCAACTACTGTGCACCCCACCTCCCCACACCCCCACCCCATACTTACTATTGGAGGTCCGGTGCTGCAGTCTTCAGTGAAGCGGGAACACATCTGGACTCTTCAAAGCCAAACTGCAAAATGAAAAAATGTCGGTAAGCTGTATAATGGCATCAGTGGGGGGGGGGGGGTCAACTTAGGTGGATATGTCAGCCATTTGTTTTAATTTGGGCTCCAAATTTTCAACATGGGGTTCTTGGGACAACACCTCATGAACATATGCACTCTCATTATTCGGTCCCGAAAGGTGATTTTGCGATAACTGCATGGAATCTCCTTTTGGACCGATTAACAAAACAACAGTGTCACTGTTCATAAGGTGGGGTCCCAAAAAGCCAACTTTGCAAATTTGGTGAAAAAATTCAAAAAAATGACTGTTACGAATGTGCATTGTGCAGTTACCATGCACACTCGTAACTTTGACAATTCTTAATGTTTTCAATCCAGATTTTCAACATTGCCATTTTTTCACACCTCCTTATGAACAGTACAGCTGTAATTTTTCACATCTTGCCCGAAATGTGTTTTCGCACATCTAACACACAATGCCGTGGTCGCTGTGGGTAATCTACTTTTGGGACAGATTAACAAAATCACAGTGCCACTGTTCATGAGTGGAGGTCCCAAAAGACCCATGTTGAAAATTTGGTTAAAAAATCCCCAAAATAATTGTGTTATGGGTGTGCATTGCGCAGTTTCTATGCACGCTCGTGACTTCACCTATTTTTCATATTTTCACTCCAGATTTTCAACATTGCCATTTTTAATTTTTACACCTCCTCATGAACAGTACATCTGTCATTTTTCACATCTCGCCCAAAATGTGTTTTCGCACATGTGGTGCCAAATGGCGCAGTCACTGTGCAAAATCACCTTCCGGCTAATGAACTGATAGTGCCACTGTTCATGAGGTGGGGTCACAAAAAGGCCATGTTGAAAATTTGGAGTGAAAATACCAACAAACACCCAGGATGTTAGGGTTTCCAACTGTAACGCCCCATCCTGTAGAGACTAACAGGAGTCAGGGGTGTGGCTTGGGATTGTCGGCTATAATGCTCACGCCATCCACCCCCACCCCCACCCTGCAACCAGTGACAGGCATCGAGGTGTGCTTTGGACTCTTTGGCCCCAAAGTTCACCCCATTCTCCTATACTGCACCCATCTCAGCATATTTCCTTATGGAATGGATTGAGCGTAAGGTCCAAAGACCCCAAGGCACACCACAACACTTTTCAGTGTCTACAGGGTAGGGGAGATGAAATGGTGTGAGCATCATGGCCAACAACCCAAAGGCACACCCCAATGCCTGTCAGTCTGTGCAGGGTGGTGGTGGGGTTGGCGTCAGTTCAGTACTTCACTGCCATTCTTATTATGCATCTCTCTAACTCCTGCACTACCAATGCCAATGCCAGCAAGACAACATTCGGTATTGACAAATGCTTTTCAATTACTGCGTACCCATTTTATAAACTAAATATTCCACTTTAAGGCATAGGGTGATGCTGAACTGTGTAACAGATATCTATTAGCTTATCATCTCTGTTTGTGAAACATGGGGTGATAATAATTCAGCTTGGGATATGCAATTGCCTGGTTTTTCTGCTTATACATTAAATCGTCAAAACAAAAAAGAAATGGGGAGGGTTGCCTTGTTCATCAGTAATAATATTAATGCAGTTGACAGTTCTAGTTGCATTAAAAACCATGATACCTCTACTGAATCCATTTGGATTAAACCTTTTCTTTTTAATCATGACTCTATTATGTTAGGCACTTGTTACCTTCTCCCTAATTCACGCCATTATATTCTGGAAGCAGCTCTTAAGGAAATTGAACTAGCTAGTCTACTGGGTAATGTTATTGTCACTGGGGACTTTAATGTTAACTGGCAGATGTCTACAGCTACTAGCAGTAAAGGCAATAAGCTTTTGGCTACCTGCCTGGAATTAAACATGACTCAATGGGTATCTTCACCAACTAGAGGCAATAATATATTGGATCTAGTTCATAGTAGTGCTGATCTGAATATTTGGGTGTGAAAACATCTACCCCTATTGGTGGCAGTGACCATAATTCTGTTCTGTTTACCCTACATAAACATTTTATCCACAACTGTAATTCTGCTACTATATATTTGTATGATAAAGCAGAACTTGCTGCTATTAAGCAGACTCTTGAAGAAATTGGGTAACTACCCTTTCCAATTTGTCACCACATCAAAGCTGGCTCAAATTTAAGACCATTCTAGGTAGTTTAAGGGATATTTATATCCCCTCAAAAACAAAATTCTCTAATGGTAAGTGGACACCTAAATGGATTAACCTCGGCATTAAGAAGCTTATCAGACTCAAAAATAGAAAATACAGTAAATTTCTCAAAAACAAGAGTCAATCTAATTGGGATTCTTATACTAAAGCTAATAAGAAATGTAAGTCTAGCATCAAAAAGCTAAACCCAGATGGGAACTTAAATTGGCAAACACTGCTAATAAATCCAACACTAAACATTTTTATTCATATATTAATTCATTAAAAAAAATCTTCCTGTAAGGTAGGGCCACTTATAATGGAGAATGAATTAATGTATGACCCAAAAGATATGGCATAATTATTTAATAAAGAATTTTGTAAGATTTTTTCACCATCCAATCCAAATAAATTTCCACTTATTACAAATAATGTCGCTCCCCCTGTTTGTTTTCCTGAGGAGCTAATATTCATAAAACTGCAATCACTTAAAGGTAAATATTGTCCTGGCCCAGATAACATCGCTGGTCATCTATTGTACTTATTGGCTTATCACATTGCCCTCCCACTGAAAATCCTTTTTGAACTCTTCCTGCCTAACAATTATGTCCCCACTGACTGGAAAGAGGCATCTGTAGTGCCTATTCATAACAAGCATTTGTCAATGCCGAATGTTTGCTTGCTGGTATTAGCATTGGAAATGCAGTAGTTAGACAGATGCAGAGTAGGAATGGCAGTGAAGTATTGAACTTCACGCCAACCTCACCTTCACCCTGCAGAGACGGACAGGCATTGGGGTATGCGTTTGGGTTGTCGCCCATAACGTTCATGCCATTTCACCTCACCCTATCCTGTAGACACTGACAAGTGTTGAGGTGTGCCTTGGGGTGTTCGACTTTACAGTCACCCCACTCCACAAGAACATACGCTGAAATGGTTGCAATATAGAATGGGGTTAACTCTGGGGCTGAAGAGTCCAAGGTACAGCTCGATACCTGTCAGAGGCTGCAGGGTGGGGGGAGGAGGGTTGGAATGGCATGAGCATTACAGCTGGCAATCCAAAGGCACACCCCTGATGCCTGTCAGTCTGTACAGGGTGGAACATTATGGCTAGCAACTGTAACGGCCCGGGCGTTTGTTGGTATTTGCACTACAAATGTTCATTATGGCCATGTTGTGGCCCTCACCCCTTGAAAGCATTTAGGACCTCTTCTCATGAACAGTGGCACTGTGATTTTGTCAATGTGTCCCGAAATTTGAGTTTCCACAGCGACCGTGCCATTGTGCGCCAGATGTACGAAAACACAGATTGGGCAGGATGTGAAGAATGACAGCTATACCATTCATAGGGAGGTGTGAAGAGATGGCAATGTTGAAAATCTGTAGTGAAAATATTAAAAATGCTCAAACTTCCGAGCGTACGGCGAAACTGTGCAACGCATGCGTTGTAACACAGTCATTTAGTGGAATTATTTCACCAAATTTTCAACATAGGCATTTTGTGACCTCTGCTCGTGAACACTGTTACTATGATTTTCTGACTCTGTCCCGAACATTGATTTCCCACAGCAACCGTAGTATTCTGCGCCAGATGTGTAAACGCATATTTAGGGCAGGATGTGAAAAATGACAGCTGTACTGTTCATAAGGAGGTCAGAAAAAATGGCAATGTTGAAAATCTGGAGTCAAACCACTACAAATTTGTGAAGTTATGAGGGTGCATGGAAACTGCACAATGTACACTTGTAACAGTCATTTTATGGACTTTTGTCACCAAATTTTCAACATAGGCGTTTTAGGACCTCTGCTCATGAACAGAGTCACTGTAATTTTACATATGAACATATGAACATACGAATCTGCCAGCAGAACACACCAATCGGTCTATGTAAGTCTGCCTGAGTGTGCAGCTAGCACCCTAGATTGCAGTTGCGCCAGCCTCCTTTCTCTTATTTCCTCCCCTGCTTGTCCCAGCCCCTGCCCCCCTGACTCTTCTTCTTGCTTTATCCCACTTCTCCTTAAAGCTGTTGACTGTCCTACATGTAATCCCTCCCCGGCAGCGCATTCCAAGTAGACACCACCCTCTCAGAGAAGTAGTGCCTCATCATTTCCCCTCTTGAAATGTCCCCCTTCCAACCTTAGTCCCTGCCCCCTCATCTCTCTTCCACTCCTCAGTTTAAACATCCCCTCAGTGCTAGGTTTATTTACCCCCTCAAGTATTTAAACACTTCAATCATATCCTCACTATCCCTCCACTCCTCCAGTGTGTATATGTTCAGGTCCTTCAGCCTAACTTCACATTTCTTTCCTTCCATCCCCTTTAACATTTTTGTTGCCCTCTTTTGCACTCCCTCCAGTAACTTTATATCTCTCCTCAGGTATGGCCTCCAGTATTGCACACAGTAATGTAGGTGTGGTGTGACCAATGTTCTGTAGAGAGGTAGGATCACATCCCTGTGTCTGGATGAGAACCCCCTTGCAATGCACCCCAGCATCCTGTTTGCCTTCGCTGCTGCTTTCCTGCACTGTGCCGAGCTGTTCATGCTCCGTTACCAACACCCCTAGTTCGTTCTCCTCCTCCTCCTCTGTGATCCCCAACCAATAGTATCTCTTCTGGTTCTTAGACCTGAAGTGCATCATCTTACACTTCTTTGCACTGAATCCTAGCTGCCACTCCTCCGACCATGTCTCTAGTTTGGTTAGGTCCCTCTGCAGTTTTTCCCATCTGTCCTCTTCATCCACCACTGCCCCCAACTTGGTATGAAGTGCGAACAGACTAATCCTGCTCCCCAATCCATGTGCTATATCAGAGATAATAAGCCCAAATAGCACCGGGCCCAGCACTGACCCCTGTGGCCCCCACTTGTCACTGCTCTGGGTGCCGAGAACTACCCCACCACCACCACCCTCTGCACCCTCCCCTCTAACCAGTTCTCTATCCATTTAGTCAGACCACCTTCTACCCTTACCCCTCCTTCTCCTCACTCTTCTCCTCCTTGGCCTGTGTCCCTTCTCCTGGTAGTCCGCACCCTTTCTCCTCCTTATTCTTACTGGGTGGTGGTGCCTTCTGTATTGCACACAGACCACTCTGCCCGCCCCCTCCCAGGGTTATGACACCTCAGCCTTTACCTATATCTAGGGAGTGAACTCATTAGACTTCCCTGTCTGGACCTTTCTACCAACCTCAGTCTTTTGGCCACCCCCCCACTAGTTTAAATCCACCTTAGCAGAGATATACTCCTCTAATCCTGCATTTAATACTCCCCTCTCCTTCCTGCTCAAGTGTACCCTGTGCCCCACGTACAAGTCACTATTCCTCCCAAACCCTACTGCAGTTAGGCACGAACCCATAATTTTTGGTGTGGCACCAATCCCTCAGCCACTTGTTGAACTCCTCAATCCTACCCTTCCTCCCCATGTTTACACATGGTACCGGCAGTACCTCTGAGAATGCCACCGACTCCCCCACCCCCTCACACTGCCTGCCCAACTACTTGAACCTCCCCCTCACTACTTCCACAGTCTCCCCATCAAGTCGTTTGAACACACATGCAAAACTAAATGAGGTTTCTTCCTCCCTCTCGCTGCACACTTGAGCAGTGCCTGCCCTGCCCCTCCTGCAGTCAACCTGGGGATAGCTTCAACTCAGATACGGCTGTGCCTTCCCCCCCCTTCTGTCCGATCTCACCCCTTTCAGTATAGAATCCCCAAGGATGAGTACTCCCCTATCCCTTACCCCCTTTCCTTCTAATGCCCCTTCCACCACCCCAGTATTCGTTCTTCCCTGACCCTTACTCCTGCCAGCTGCACCCTGTGTGACTTCTGTATCTGTACCCCTACTTCCACCTCACCCCTTTTCTCTGCCTTATTCCTCCCATCCCCCTTGAACCCCTTCCCGTCGATGTAGAGTCCCCGTACCCTTCTACCCCGATTAGTGATGCCCCTCCCATCCTTCCCCCTTCCCATAGCCTTCTGTCCTCCAGTCACCACCCCCTCCTTCCTTACTAGCCTCCTTCTACCCTTTCGTCCTCGCTATCTCTTTCCCTACCTGTTGCCATCCCTCTCATGCCCCGCTTGTCCTCCCCCCTTCAGTATGTTCCTGTCTGCCCTCCCACAGCAGAGGTTCGAATCTATTCCTAGTTGATACCCTCCCACATCTCTTCCCTATCGGTTCCCCCCTCCTACTTATTCCCCTCCATGCCACTCCTGCTCCCACCCCTGGTCCCTCCCTGCCCACAGCCATCTGTTGTCTCCCCTGGTACTCCTCGTGGTCTCTTCCTCACCATCAGGAGGCCCTCCCCCTCGCCTTGGGCTTCTCCTCTCTTTTCTGTTAGTGCCTCTGGTGCTGGGGTCAGTTTCACTCCCTAGTTTTTCTTCCTCCTTTGCCATCCCCTATCCGCCCCCCCAGACAGGATACCTACCATACTCATCTGCCCTGCCACTTAGACTCCTCCCTAACCTCCACAGTTCCTTCCTCAAACTAGCCAGTCATCTACAGACCATACACCCCCCCATCCTCTAAGCCCAGTCCAGGATCATGGTGAACCCACACCTTGTACACCCCACCACCCTTCCAAAGATGCCCGCCCTATTGACATGTGGCACCTGCCCCATTTTGGCCCCCATCTTATGTTACGGGCTCTTACTCCCAGTTTCTGTACCCTACTACAACTGTTAAGCCCCTATTTACTCAAATTCCTGTTCTCCCCCCCAGAGACACTAGTCCCCCTACTGCCCCCTTGCCGACTGGGTTAATTCAGTCTCATATCTTATCCACTAGATACTGTATTACTGTAGCAATACTAAAGCCTCCTTGTCCGTTTTTCACCACTCAGCTACCATACTTTTTGTTCGCGGGTCTCATATAGTTTCACTTAGCCCAGTTAGAAATCCTATTGCACTCCAAGTATTACTCAGCTCAGAGAAATAAACAGAACAAATAAAAATGTATTATTACAGCAATCATAACAGTATAGCTCAATATTTAGCTCAGTTAGAGAAATAAACAGAACAACTAAATCTGTATTCTTACAGCAATCCTAAAAGTATCCAATCATTGCTTTGTGTCCACTCCAGAGACCCTGCTGTAATATAGGACCACAGAGGACTCTTGGTGGGAGAGTGGGCAACCCTAAAGTCCTGGCAGAGCTCCATTGAGCTAGCTCACTCCCCCTCTCTCACGCGCTCATTCTGTTTCTCCCAGTGCTGAAGGCTGCCCTTTTGTACTGGGCTTCTGCCTGCATTGGCGCCTTTTTCTGCCCACAAAGAATCGCAGCTGTCCCGACAGAGCTCTGTTGAGGTCGCTTACTCCCCCTCTCTCACTCACTCATTCTGTTTCTCCAGGCGCTGCAGGCTGCCCTTTTGTATAGGGCACCTGCCTGCATTGGTGCCTTTTTCTGCCCACAAAGACGTTTACAGCAGTCCCAACAGAGCTCCATTGAGGTCACTCGATCCCCCTCTCTCACTCGCTCATTCTGTTTCTCCCGGCGCTGCAGGCTGCCCTTTTGTACTGGGCTCCTGCTTGCGTTGGCGCCTTTTTCTGCCCACAAAGGAAACAGCAGCAGTCCCGACAGAGCTCCATTGAGCTCGCTCACCCCCCCCTCACTTGCTCATTCTGTTTCTCCCGGCACTGCAGGCTGCCCTTTTGTACTGGGCTCCTGCCTGCATTGGTGCCTTTTTCTGCCCACAAAGAAATCTGCAGCAGTCCCGACAGAGCTCCACTGAGCTTGCTCACTCCCCCTCTCTCACTTGCTCATTCTGTTTCTCCTGGCGCTGCAGGCTGCCCTTTTGTACTGGGCCCCTGCCTGCGTTGGCGCCTTTTTCTGCCCACAAAGAAATCTGCAGTAGTCCCGACAGAGCTCTGTTAAGCTTGCTCGCTCCCCCTTTCTCACTCACTCATTCTATTCCTCCCAGTGCTGCAGGCTGCCCTTTTGTACTGGGCTTCTGCCTGCGTTGATGCCTTTTTCTGCCCACAAAAAGATCTGCAGCAGTCCCGCCAGAGCTCCGTTGAGCTCACTCACTCACTCCCCCTATCTCACTTGCTCTTTCTGTTTCTCCCGGCGCTGCTGGCTGCCCTTTTGTACTGGACTCTTGCCTGTGTTGGCATCTTTTTCTGCCCACAAAGAAATCCACAGCAATCCTGACAGAGCTCTGTTAAGTTTGCTCGCTCCCCCTTTCTCACTCACTCGTTCTATTCCTCCCAGTGCTGCAGGCTGCCCTTTTGTACTGGGCTTCTGCCTGCGTTGATGCCTTTTTCTGCCCACAAAAAAATCTGCAGCAGTCCCTACAGAGCTCCGTTGAGCTCACTCACTCACTCCCCCTCTCTCACTTGCTCTTTCTGTTTCTCCCGGCGCTGCAGGCTGCCCTTTTGTACTGGACTCTTGCCTGTGTTGGCATCTTTTTCTGCCCACAAAGAAATCCACAGCAATCCTGACAGAGCTCCATTGAGCTCGCTCACTCCCCCTCTCTCACTTGCTCGTTCTGTTTCTCCCGGCGCTGCAGGTTGCCCTTTTGTACTGGGTTTTTCTGCCCACAAAGAAATCTGCAGCAGTCCCAACAGAGCTCAGTTGAGTTCGTTCACTCCCCCTATCTCACTCACTCAATCTTAATCTGTCCCAAACACTGAATTTCCACAGTGACTGCGCTATTCTTCACCAGAAGTGCAAAAACACATTTTGGGCAGGATATGAAAAATGGCAGCTATACTGTTCAGAACGACGTGTGAAAAAATGCCAGTGTTGAAAATCTGGCATGAAAATATTACAAATTTGCAAAGTTACAAGGGTGCATGGAAACTACGCAATGTACACTCATAACACAATAATTTTATGGACTTTCGTCACCAAATTTTCAACATAGGCATTTTAGGACCTCTGCTCATGAACAGTGTCACTGTCATTTTCTCAATCTATCCCGAAAACTGATTTCCCACAGCAATCACGCTATTCTGCGCCGGAAGTGAGAAAAATTCATTTTGGTCAGGATGTGTAAAATGACAGCTATACTGTTCATAAAGAGGTATAGAAAAATGCAATGTTGAAAATCTGGAGTAAAAATATTACAAATTTGGGAAGTTATGAGTGTGCAATGCACACTCGTAAAACAGTCATTTTTTGGATTTTTTTCACCAAATTTGCAACATAGGCTTTTTGAGAGCCCACCTCATGAACAATGGCACTGTCATTTCGTTACTTGGTCCCAAAAGGTGATTCTGCACAGTGACTGCAAGATCACCTTTCGGGACTGAATAATGCCATGATAGTGAATGATTTCATGAAGAGGGGTTCCAATAACCCCATGTTGAAAATTTGGTGCCAAAATTCCCAAAAATTTCCGAGATATGCACCAAAGTTGAAAAACCATATTTATGCCATTATACAGCTTACCGGCATTTCTTCAGTTCGTGGTCAGCTTTGAAGAGTGCAGACATGTTCCCGGTACACCGAAGATCATCACGCTGGTTTCTGGAGGTAAGTATGGGGTGAGGGTGGGAGCGGATTGGGGAGGGGCCACCGAATTCAACAAGGGACCGTTTTCTGGTTTACAGGTGTTAACAAAAGGGAAAAAAAGAACAGAAACATCGCAGGGCATTTTTTTTTCCCCACAGGGACATTTGACACGTTGGGGTGGGCTCCCAGTGTGCCACCTGAGTGGTTTGGGGGCGTGTGACAGGGGATAGGGCACCCCGTCAGCACATACCGGTGGGGAGAGGAAGAGCCAAGGGGATTGGGCATCCTCAGCACACAACAAATTGGGGGTGGGGACATTATGCTGATGGGGAGTGGGCTCTCTGTCGGCAAACTGAAGTGGGAAGGGGGACTGAAGCAGATGGGGATTGGGTCCCCTGTCAGCAAATAAAGACTGTTGGGGGCATGATGCCGAGGGGATTGGGCACCACCTCAGCACACAACAAATGGGGAGGGGGTCACAGTATGCTGATGGGGAGTGGGCTCCCCCATCAGCAAATGTACTCAGTCACTGCATGGGATGGCAAGGTACTGCCCTGCAATGAGGGGTCACTCCCTCATTGCAGTAAAATGGCTGATGCTGCAATGACGTGGCGGCCCCTAATTGCAGTGGCAAAAACGTTTCAAGGTGGTGGCACACTGGCTGAACTAGTGTCAGCAGTAGCGTGCCACTGCATTAGGGAAAGCAGGCCAAGCCTCAAAAGGCACCGGAGGCACTGGCCACAACAGTGCCGCATCTCCTTAACCTGCTTCTGCAGCAAGCTGCCGCAACGTGTTTCTTGCGCATGCACGCAAGCAAACAAAAAAAGGTCCCAAACATAACTGGGAAAATTATAGACCCATAAGTTTAACTTCCTCCATTTGCAATACTTTGGAAAGTCTCCCAAAGGATTTCATCTCACCAACAATTGCTGCCCATGACCCGGAACAACACGACTTTAAATAAAGCAGAAGCTGTTTAACTAATTTGCTTTGTTTTTATGAACATTTAATGCTCTGTTGGACAGTAGAATACCATGTGATGTTATTTATATTGATTTCAGCAAAGCATTCGATGTTATGCCACACTGGGCCCTTATTCAGAAACTTGTGAAACTTAATACTGTATTAATAACTACATAATAAACTGGATTCATAATTGGCTGTGTGACAGGACACAGAGGGTAATAATCAATGGTATTGTATGGACGCAGGTAAGGTGTTGAGCGGGGTACCACAGGGCTCTGTCCTTGACCCCTGTCTTTTTCAACCATTTATTTTTGATTTAACACACAGTTGTCCATCTATTACTACCAAATATGCAGATGACACAAAAATTGGGGGATCATGTTCTGATATTGATCAAATTGCCACTATTCAACAGGATCTTGATATCATTTCTGACTGGATTAATACCTGCAGAATGAAATTAAATTTAATCAAATGCAAAGTGATGCACTTAGGGCCCAAGAATAAAAATCATCAGTATTTGTTAGATGGCTCCATTCTTTGTGTCACTATGGATGAGAGGGATCTGGGTATTACCATCTCCAACAACCTCTCCTACTCTAAACATCTGCAAGATGTAATCTGTAAATCAAATAAAGTTGTTTGGTCGATCTTACGCAACATCAGATCTAGAGATAACAATGTCCTTATGCCTTTATATAGGTCATACATTAGACCACATCTGGAGTACGCTTCTCAGTTGTGGTGCCCCTATAAGAAATCTGAGGGCTACTCCCTTCAAAAGGTTCAGAGAAGATTTACTAAACATATCTCTGGATTTAAATCTGTTCAATATGAACATAGATTAGATACACTTAAGCTCATGTCTCTTTCACCCAGACGTATTGGAGACGACCTTCTGTTTCTTTACGATGTTCCTGATTCTTATGTTATGTCTGAGCTAGGACTCGGATCGCATCACACAATACTAGAGGTCTTCCATTGCAGTTAATCGGCAAATCATTTAAACACAATAGTAGGAAATTTTTCTTTACCCTTCGTACCTTTGGACCATGGAATAGACTTCCATTTGACGTTGTTACTAGTGACACTAAGAACACTTTCAAATACTGTCTTGACAAGCTAATCAGTTCCGGGTATAAACTATCTTACTATTCTCTGGTTTAGAATAAGAGCATTTTGGGCCTTGGCCTGTTAGTTCTTTTTCCCCACCTTAGTATTATCAGAATAGGAGGAAACCATCATTTAATAACCAACAAACTATTACAACCACTCTGCTAGTCTATTATCACATTTTATTTTTCTTTCTTTCTTTATCCCCTAGGGGCCACTGATCTGCCTTACCTTTACACCATGGCTTCACCCTCAGGTCTGTCCAGCCACCATCCCCTCAGACTACCTCCCAATGACCTCATTCAGGCCCTCGCGGCGGGGAGCACTCCCTCCAGAGCTCAACCCACCCACTCAGGATCCAGTACTGCCACACACCCAGGTGCTGGGAGAGTCCACTGCAGACACAGCCATCATGCCGCCGCAACCAGTGCCCTACTTTTTTTCCACTTTTCTGCCCCCTAAGCCGGCTGGCCTGCAATGACGCCAATGGCCACGAACGTGCGTGCATCCGCCCACATTCTGGCCAGACATCAGCCCCCGACTGCTGTACTTGTGCTCCCGGCAGCAATGGTACCTCCATTCTCCACCGGGGGTCCCCCCTGCACCAGGATCCCCCCCCTCAGGGAAAGGAGAGCTGCCCATCGGACGCTCGATCCTATTCCCTCCCTGCTGACCCCCAGCACCCGGGCTCATTCCCGAACCTGGGTCGCTGGCATGACACAAGGTGTGGCATCCAGCGCCTCAACCCCTCAGCACCACCAGGCCAGCTACATTTTACACATTTTAAACAGGCCCATGATAGTATATATACATTTAAGACGTGCTCATGACAGTTTATTCACATCTAATCCACAGAAAATGGGTGACAAAAGGCATCACTGACTGTCCACATCAACAACCATAGAGCTTTTAAAGGACACCTAAACCATTATTTTTTGCTGCCCAAGATTGCAAAATCTGGCTCCATAGCTTTGTAAAGGTAATTCCCCTCTGTTAAACAGTTTAGCTACTTACCTCTAAAAATTAGGTTAAATAAATTTTCGTAACTTTTAACATTTGGAAATAAGCCCATCCTAGCCTTAACAAGAAGGTTACAGGGGCAAACCCTTCAACACTTCACAGATCAAAATAGGTATACTTCTGTGTAGCAGTGAGCAGAGGGCCCCCCCCTCCATTTTGCCAATGAGTATTCCACTCCTTTATCACCAATACTCCTCTGTAATCTTCTTGTTAAGGCTAGCATCTCCCTTTACTCCTGTGTAACCTTAAGAGCTGTGCTTTTTCCAAAATTCCAACTATGCAATTTCCTATAGAAGCCTTTCAGGCTGTACTGCTATTTATCTGGGCTTAAAGCTGACTTCTCTCTCATGGGTTCTCTAACTGTATGCCTATCTGCTTCTTTTCTATGAACTAAATGCCAATAGTTGGCTAGCTGAGCTATATTTTTGAATTTGAAATATTTTTGGTTGAGATTTTATTTGTCACACCCTGACCCCATCCCTCCCGTCACCTACAGAGAGATGGATCCATTGGGAGAGATCTGTTTTGCGGTTGACAGTCATCCACTGCTGCTCTGCCCCCTGGCAGTGATGACACTCCACTTCTGCTGCTCTGAGTCTGCTCCCGATGATGATGCTCAGCTGAAGACTGTCAGCGCCATGAGACTGGTGACCTGACCAGCGGTTACAGTAAATATTAATTTGCGACATGAGGACACAATCGGTCCTCCACCCTGGCTCGCTGTATACTCACTTCACCGCTACTCAGGCTGACCTGGACCTCGGGATGTCTGATCTCCTCAGAACTGACACTACATCCTGTGGCTTCCACAGTTCAGAGTGTCAGCCACAGGGAAAGTCAAAAGGCAAGAGCAGGCTGGGGCACAAATACTGGCACTGACTGCGGTGCTTCCAGTGATCAGCGAGCATCGAGGATCGCCCCCTGCTGACAGCACCCAGTCTGGGTGAGGCCTGCATTCCCCCTCAATTGTTTTTTATGCTTCCACCCCATCTGAATGTAGCCTCCATCCCCTCCCCAAAATTGTTTAATTAGGCTCCCACCCTATCTGAGCAAAGCCTGCATCTCCCCCTAAAATTTCAAAACTGCGCCCAAAACTTGGTGCCCTCTACAGAAACCGCACTAGCCTCCCTCTTCCTGTCAAACGTGAAATTGTCCAGAAAATGATCCTACCATCCTTTGATTACTGTGATGTAGTTTACAGCTCCGCTGCTCAGACCACCCTAGCCAGATTAGACCCCCTCTTCAATGCTTTCTGCTGCTTTGCCCTTGATCGCCCCCCTCGCACACATCACTTCTTGCTTTATTGTTCCCTGTCCCTTCCTTCTCTGAGTAACCAGCATCTAATCCATAGCGCTAAATTCGCTTCTAACTTCTGGCTCAGCTCTCTCCTTCCCTATCTCGTATCCGCCCTATCCTCCCCACCTACCCCCTCGCACGCCCTCAGGTCTGCTGATGCTAGGCTACTATTCATCCCTCACCGAAGGACCACCACCGGCCAATCCGCATTCTCTTACCTCTTCCCTAAACTCTGGAACGGCCTACCCATCCAGATCCGCCATTCTTCATCCAAACTCTCCCTTTCCTATGCCCTCTCCAACTTCCTCGCACCCAATTGCTACTGCCCCTGACCATCCCCCCGGTAGCTCATCTTCCCCAGCTCCCCCCTGTGCCTGACCAGCAGCCCAGCCACCGCCTAATTGTCTGGCTTATCTACTGCCCTGCGCACTTACACTCTCTCTCTATTACTTACTTGCACTCTCAACTTCTCCCTTCCCCCCCTTCCTAATCAACCTACTCCCCCCAGCCTCACTCCCTTCCTCCTCACCTTCCTCCCCCCTACACACCTAATGTTTAGTAGACCCTCCTTCGCTACCACCTTCTTGCTCTCCAAATCCTCCTGTCAACTTGGTGCATCTCCCTGTAGCTCAACCTCTGCTTTTGGTACTCAAGTTCTGCTATTACTACCCTGTTCCGAATTCTGGCACTTAGGTATGTCATGCTTTGCCTCGATGAGTACCCATGAATTGTATACCATACCTTACGATCTTGTTCTGTACTGTTCCTACCTTGTTGTGTAACCATGAATTGTATAACCAGTACTTGTATCCCATGCCCTTACGATCTTGTTCTGTACTGTTCATACCTCGTTGTGTAATCATGATCTGTATAACCTGTACTTGCTGATCCTGTGCTGTTCTGTACTGCTCTGCCTATGTAACAAGTTCAATGTATTCCCTCCCAACTATGTAAATTATCCTTATTGCACTATTGTATAGTTCAACTACTGTATGTATACCTTGCTCCTCTGTAACCCCCAGGTCGCACCGTGAGACGAGCATCTTTTTGCTCAGTGTGTCTTTCCTGGTGAAACATTTTCAATAAATAAATAAATTATTATTTTTGTTTCCACCCTATCTGGGAGAAGTTCACATCCCCGCTAATTGTTCTTTTAGACTCCCACCCTAGAAGCCCACATCTGCCCCTACAATTATTATTGTGGTTTCCACCCTACCTGGGTGGTCCGTGTACCCCCCCCCCCGAAGTATTCATTTAGACTTCCACCTTATCTGGGTGAAGCCCTCATTCCCACATAAAGTATTTAGGCTTCTACCCTGTCTGGATGAAGCTTGCAACCCCAAAATAGGTTTATCCAGGCTTCCTCCCTATTTTGGGTGAAGCCACAAGTCTTCCTTTCTGGGACAGGCATCCACTCCCTAGCTGGTCAGACCAGTCATCTTCTTTGCTCCCTGTCATTTCCCACACTGTTAAATTTATCCACCATGTTGCTTCACATCCTAGCTATCCTTCCCTTTCTCATCTGTTAAATTTATCTAACACATGTCCCTGGCATGGAGCGAGGTGTGGTGTCTAGCACCTCAACCCTCAGCACTAGCCAGTCCGGTGGTGCTAAGAGTTGAGGTGCTGGACACCACACCTTGTTCCACACCAGCAACCCATGTTAGATTACTGGATTCAAAACGTCCCCCAGTTGCAGCTGTGAAATACTGTTTTTGGCACTCCATTTCAGTTTGACGAGGCTTTTGCTATACTGTATTATCTGTCTATACAGATATTAAGTTGTGTGTGAAATTATTTAATGATCTAGTGTACTGCCTGGAATTAATAATAATTTTCAGATGCAATCAGCTATCACTTCCAATAGCTGAAGCATTTTTTTTATTTTCTGTTTGCAAATTAGAAGATTTTCCACCTGGCAGTACTGGGCTGATTTGTTGAGCAGCTCTCTGTTTGGAAGCAAAAAAAAAGTCAAGTCTAGCTGACCCGTTGGTACAGCGGTAGTGCTACTGCTTGCAACGCCAACAACCCGGGTTCAGTAGCGAACCTGGGTTGCTGGAGGGCCAGCCGGGGGGAGAAGGATCGAGAGCAGCATTCTCTCATGGTTACCATGGGGACACTGGGTCACTCCCTGCCTCGGACTGTGCCAGCTGAGCACTCTGCCAAAAAAGAATAAAGATTTTTTTGGGAAAAAATATTGTTTACCTAGAGAGGTGGCAAATTTGGTTCATGGTATGATCCAGGCAGGATAAGGGAGGCAGTATAGTGCAGTGGTCTAAGGCTCTGAGCTGCAAATCTGGTGACATCCAGCAAACCAAACCTGGGTTTGAATCCCACAGCTTCCACTTGCATACTGTGTGACCCTGAGCAAGTCACTTCACCTCCTTGTGCTGCCAGGTTGCTCCTGTAAAAAAGTTTTCAGCTTAGTGTGCTATACCTGGTTAAACAACTAAAAAAAAAAAAAAAAAGGATCCAGTACCACTCTCAAAAATATAGTATTGTACCAGCCAAAATGGTACAGTTGGAAGGTCTGATATATACAAACATATGATGAAGCCAGCAGATAACGGCCTATCAAGTCTGCTTGAGTGTGCAGCTCTCAGTGCTGTACACCAATACCAGCCCCCCCTCTCCACTCACTGTTTTTCCCCTTCCCCATTTTGATTTCCCCTTTAAGTTTATCCCACCTCCCTTAAATCCCCCCCCCACTGATGCCATCGAAACCAGTTCCTCTGACAGAGCATTCCATGCTGTCACCACCCTCTCAGTGAAAAAGTGCCTCCTCATCTCCCTTCTAAACCTTCCCCCTTCAACTTTAGAGTATGCCATCTTGTAATTCCTTCCTTTCCAGTTTTAAACAGGTCCTCATGACCTACCCTATTAATGCCCTTCAGTTATTTAAATGTCTCAATCATATCCCCCCATCCCTTCTGTTCTCAAGAGAGTACATATTGAGAATCTGTAGCCTCTCCTCGTAGGGCTTTTCCCTCATCCCACTCAACATCTTGGTTGTTCTCCTCTGTACCCCCTCCAATAGTCTGTCCTTTTTTAAGTATGGATGCCAGAACTGCACACAGTACTCCAAGTGAGGCCGCAACAATGCCCTGTACAGCAGCAGGTTCACATCCTCACTCCTTGAGGTGATTCCCCTTACTATACACCCCAGCATCCTATTAGCCTTCACTGCTGCTTTTCTACACTATGCAGAGCGATCCATATGGCCTTTGACTAGCACACCCAGATCTTTCTCCTCAACGGGTACCAATAACCGCACATCTCCCAGCTTATAGCTAAATCCAGGATTCCTGTTTCCAAAGTGCATAATCCTGCACTTCTTAGCATTGAACTACACAAACAATATTTAGAAGAGGCATGGAAATAAGAATGAATTCATTTTCAAGGTAGCTCAGACCCAATAAATTAGCAACTTTTAACTATCCTAAAGGTCAATAGTATACATGACCAATAAATATTTTTAGAGTCAAAACCTAGCATTCGAGCTTCAGGTCAGGATCAGTAATCACAATATTTTCTGCGAAAGGAGGAATTCATATTAATCAAACAGCCCAGTTTGTTTTTGCAGCAATAAACTCCTCACTTTGCAACAACTTTGGCTGGAGTCTGTTTTTCGAGTGCCTCATGTACTTGGTGAGTTTGTTATCTCATGACTCATGCTGGGGGGAGGAAGCATACGTTCAGTATGCCAAATTCCCTTCACCATGTTCACGTCTATATTCTGCAAGGTGCTACCTGCTACTGTGCTGGACACGTTCCATTTATTGCCCAGTAGAAGCCAAGTCCTTACTCTTTGCTGCCTGCTCAAAGCCAGTTCTGAGGTGGTCACAGTCTTTGCAGGACACTTTGAGTGAGAAAGGACCAAAGGCAAGGTGAACAAGCAGTAGGCAGCAGGGGAGAAAATAGTCTGAAAACAAAAAAAGGCCAAGATGCTGCAAACTGCGCATGCACAGGAACGAAGGTTTTTTTTCAGCTTTTTCCTTTTATTCATAGTGTTCACATTTTTTACCCACATTTTCACTGTAGTGCAGGTTTCCACCTTCCCTCATGACCTAAATAGGTGGCAAATTTTAAATGCCACCAAAATGTGTTTTTGGAGCTTGAACCCTGAAAAGTCATTCGGGTGGGATTTTAAAATTGCCACCTCTTGAGATCATGGGGGAGGGTAGAAACTTGCACTTTATATAAAATAAAATATATAAAAAATGTAAATGTTTTCAATAAAAGAAAACAAAAACTGCAAACCCAGACACTTACTGTACTCCAGTCAGTCAGTTCAAGGCAGCCAGCCAAAGTGGAAGAAAGGGCTATGCTGGTCACCCACCGTGGGACATTACTTATCTTTTGCCATGCATGTCAGAGGGGGAAAGGGTGGGCACTGGGTGCAATAGAGAGTGGGGAACAAGGGGTGATTTTCTATGATCTGGGACACAAGCTGGGGGTCGGAGGGGGCACTGTTGCATGTATGAGAGTGGAGGATGCGTTTATCTTATCTACGATGCCTGGCAATGCTGACGTGCTGCAGACTGCTGATTTTGCCAGGGTTGGGGAGACGAGAGTTGTTTTAGGGTGATAGAGGTGGGGGGCTTGGGGTTTGTCTTCCAAAGGATTGGGGCTAGAGGCAGAGGGTGAGCAAGGGTACCATGTGGTTTGGGGGGGGGGATTTCCTCTCAAAATGTTCACTACAGTGCAAGTTTCCTTTGTCCCATATGACTCAAATAGGTGGCAACTTTTAAATCCCACCCAACATATGTTTTTGGGGCTTGAAACCCCCAAAACATAATTTAGGTGGGACTTAAAATTGCAGCCCACTGTAACTATGAGGTAGGGTAGAAACTTGCACTGTAGTGAAAATTTGAGGAAAATACATAAAAAATTAAAAGTTATAAATACGAGGAAAAATGGCTGAAGATGACCTAAGTCCATACGCAGTTCCAGGTATCTTGAACTTTTTTTTTTAGATGTTTTCCTCCCAAACCTTATGCCCCATTCAGTCAGTTCAAGGCAGCTGGCAAAAGTTGAAGGGAGGGTTGTGCTGTTCACCTGCCATGGGACGTTACATATCCTTTGCCAGGGGTGTCAGGGGAAGAAGCAGGTGGGCATTGGGTACAGCAAAGAGTAGGAGAAGGGGAGATTGAATCAGGTTGGGATGAGGTAGGAAGACTGCAGCATGCAGCTTGCCAAGCTGCGCACTGAGCACGGTTAAGATGTGGGTCCCCAGTATAGCTGATCAGAGCACCGCATCTCCGGTCACCCAGTCAGGGCCAACTCTTCAGTCCAATGCCAGTCAGCCTTGCAGTCAGATACCACCATCTTGCATCAGGAGTCATGAGCCCAGGTCCAGTCAGGCCTCCCCAGGACATGTAAGCCCCCACTGGCCTTTCTAAAGGAGCAGGAGCTGCTTTTAATAACTCTTTCCGCAACAGCCAACCAACGCACCAAATGCTGTTTTTTTTCCCCCATATACATATTTTCCAACCTGCAGCAGGACAGGCAAGGCTGTCTTCCATCTTGTCCCGCTGACCCTCACTGTCCCTAACCTCCCAAGGACTTACCTCTCAGCCCATCTTCCCCCACAGCTTCCCTCCATGGTGGGGTCAGGAGGGGGAGGGCCTCCGGCTCCTCCCCAAGACTATCTGGTTCTGGCCGATAGAGTCCTGGTGGTGAGGCAAGTGAGGAATCAATGGACCAAGCTTCATTAATGCCTGTCCCACCACTGTTTTCCTCCATTTTCTCCCATTTCATGTTGCTGGGGTGAACACATTGACGTGGAGGCACACGCACACCGCAGAGACCGCAGATACCCCAGCACCTTCCACTGTCTGTGTCTCCCATCCCACACTACCACCAGGCCCCCACCTGGTGGCAGTCAGTTAACAGAAACAGCAGTTCCATCCACCCCGGGAGAGGAGAGGAGAGCAGTCTGTGGGACGATCAGTCCTCTCCTTCCCTGGCTGACCCCTGGCATCCCGTGTTCATTTCCAAACATGGGTCGCTGGCATGTAACAAGTGAGGCGTGGTGTCCAGTGCCTCAACCCTTACTGTCACTGGGCTGGCTAGCACCAATCACTGTTGAGGGTCAGATCCCCAGCACAGCTGATAAGCCTACCATACCCTAGCAGTCCAAGCATGCAGTAGTCCCAGAGTGAGTTGAACAGAAGGAATGGGAGTCCTCTAGGGGCGTCCCCAGAGGGGAGCACCAGGATGACAGAAGTCTCTACCCTACTTCCACCCAGCGATGTCGTGTTTATTGTAACCTGTAATTTGTTGCTTCAGCTACTAGTAGGGAACTGCAGTTACCTATTGTTTACTGCCACTAACTGGGGCCTATTTTGCTCACCTTACTCTGCTCAGTAGGGGCTTTGATATATTGTAACTGTTACTTCTGCTTTTTGTCAGGAACTATGACTACTGTTTATCTCTGCTACTGGCCAGGGTTTAGCTCTCTACCAATACTGCTTATACTGGCTATACTCTTGTACTGCTTCCACTTGCTGTGATCACTGCCCTGTCCTACCTTCTTTGTGGTTAGTCCACATCCTCCCGTCTAAATATTTTAGGCTTCCTCTCAGTCTGGGTGAGGCCTGCATTCCCCCTCAATTGTTTTTTAGGCTTCCACCCCATCTGGGTGTAGCCTCCATCCCTTCCCCAAAATTGTTTACTTAGGCTCCCATCCTATCTGAGCAAAGCCTGCATCTCCCCCTAAAATTATTATTTTTGTTTCCATCCTATCTGGAAGAAGCCCACATCCCCGCTAATTGTTCCTTTAGACTCCCACCCTAGAAGCCCACATCTGCCCCTAAAATTATTATTGTGGTTTCCACTCTACCTGGGTGAAGTCCACATACCCCCTTCCCCCCCCGAAGTATTCATTTAGGCTTCCACCTTATCTGGGTGAAGCCCTCATTCCTACCTAAAGTACTTAGGCTTCCACCCTGTCTGGATGGAGCTTGCAACCCCAAAATTGGTTTATCCAGACTTCCTCCCTATTTTGGGTGAAGCCACAAATCTTCCTTTCTGGGACAGGCATCCACTCCCTAGCTGGTCAGACCAGCCATCTTCTTTGCTTCCTGGCGTTTTCCACACTGTTAAATTTATCCACCATGTTGCTTCACATCCTAGCTATCCTTCCCTTTCTCATCTGTTAAATTTATCTAACACATGTCCCTGGCATGGAGCGAGGTGTGGTGTCTAGCACCTCAACCCTCAACGCTCAGCGCTAGCCAGTCCAGTGGTGCTAAAAGTTGAGGCGCTGGGCACCACACCTCATTCCACACCAGCAACCCATGTTAGATTACTGGATTCAGAACGTCCCCCAGTTGCAGCTGTGAAACTCTGTTTTTGGCACTCCATTTCAGTTTGGCGAGGCTTTTGCTGTACTGTATAATCTGTCTATACAGATATTAAGTTGTGTGTGAAATTATTTAATGATCTGGTGTACTGCCTGAAATTAATAATAATTTTCAGATACAATCAGCTATCACTTCCAATAACTGAAGCATTTTTTTTATTTTCTGTTTGCAAATTAGAAGATTTTCCACCTGGCAGTACTGGGCTGATTTGTTGAGCATCCCTCTGTTTGGAAGCAAAAAAAAAAAGTCAGTTCTAGCTGGCCCGCCGGTTCAGCAGTAGCGCTACCGCTTGCAACACCAATGATCCAGGTTCAGTAGCAAACCTGGGTTACTGGAGGTCCGGCCGGGGGGAGAAGGATTGAGTGTCTGTTGGGCCACTCTCCTCCTCCTGGGAGGGTAAGTTGCAGTCTTCGCTGCTATACCGCCACATGGGAGACCATGGGTGGTGGTGCGGTCGAGGATGCAGTGGAAGGGAGCAGACATCGGCTGAGGGCCTGAGCGAAGGCATGTCTGTGCATGCCTTTGTCTCATTGACTCTCCCCATGCACTGACATCTGTGGGGTGGGACCAGAAACAAGGAAAAAGACCCCACAGTCGCACCAGTAGATGGGTCCCTGTGCCGCGGTTCTAGGTGCACGCTTCCTCCTGAGGTATGGGGAAGAAAGGGGGACTACTCCACCTCAACAGGGGGGCAGTCCAGGGGCTCGCGAATCCACGGGGAGCAGGGCACTTAAGGGAGCTAGTGTGGGTGTGCTGGGACCCTGAAAAGAGGGGCGGTCGTGGAGAGTGGGGGCATAAAACAAAATATGTAAAAAAAAAAAAAATAAAAGTCAGTTCTGTTCCTCCCACTACATCATCAGACAACCTAGCTAGACTTAAGCAGTACCTCGCCCAGTAGGACTGGTTGATAATCAACTGGTTCCCTAGTTATGATGAAGCACTCGACTACTTTACCCACTCCTTCAACAAGGCCTGCAACATCTTTACCCCGCTGGTCAAAACCCGTACTAAGCAATGTGGTGCACCATGGATCACACCATCGCTGCTCAAACAGCTCCGCCACAGAGACAATCTCCTGCATAGAGCATTTCCTCAGGCAAGCCTGGGGACAGGCAGGCCTACAGTGCTGAGCACAACAGATGTACGTGGGCCATTTGTAAGGCTAAAGCGGAGTACTACAGATCCTCACTAGCCTCCTCCTGAGGGGTCCACCCGGAACTCACAGCCCCCACTTGCATACTGTGTGACCCTGAGCAAGTCACTTAACTTCCCTGTGCTCCCAGGTCGCACCTGTAAAAAAGCTTTCATCTTAGTGTGCCACTCCTGGTTAAACAAAAAAAAAAAACTTCCGGGACAACATAAAGGAGCTAAATGGGAAGTCCCGCTCCCCACCCCCATCCCTACTCAACTTTAATGGAACTGCTATCACTGACCCCACTAATATTACTGACTCCTTTAACACTGCCTTCTCAGATCTCAGCGCAGTTCTCCCTGGTAACTTCTTCGACCCTACCCCCCCAGCCACAGCCCCTCCCTCTCCCACCTTTCTACCAGAGGACAATCTCGCCACAAAAAGCCTGGCACCATCTAACAAAAACCCTCAGTGGCGCCAGCCCCTCTTCTGACTCCCTGGATGCTAGGATCTTACGGCAGGTCCTTGATGTAGTACTTAACCCCTTGACTGATTTACTCAACCACTCCCTTTGCCTGGGCCAGTTCCCCCCAGCTTGAAAAAAGGCTGTGATCACCCCCATCTTCAAAAGTGGTGACACCCCTTCCCCTGGCAACTATCAGCCAATCTCTACTCTTCCCCCTCTCTCGAAAGCCCTGGAAAAAATAGTGGCACACCAATTATCTGAATATCTTGCCTCCCACAATCTGCTATGCAGAGAGCAGCATGGTTTCTGTCCAGGTCATAGTATGACCACTACTCTCGTGGAGTTTTCAAACTTCCTTCATGAAACCCTAGACAAAGGCAACCTTGCAGGGGCTGTCTACAGTGACCTCTCCAAGGCCTTTGATATGGTCTGTCACCCACTCCTACTTGACACTCTCTTTCAACTAGGCTTTTCCCAAGGCTCGCTGGACTAGTTCTCTAGCTATCTCTCTTCAAGGTCCCAGTGTGTCAAAATAAACAACACCCTCTCTAGCACCTGCCCTGTTCACTCCAGGGTCCCGCAGGGCTCCAGCCTAGGCTCTCTTCTTTTTAGTCTCTATGTAAATGCCCTACCCAACTCCTGCTCCAGCAAGGTCCTGCTATATGCAGATGATGCTGTTCTCCTCTCCTTTCACCCCAACCCCTCCTCTCTTCAGGCCTCCCTCCAGCACTCTTTCAGCCAAATTGGAAACTGGTTCAATGACCACAGGCTGGTCATTAACATTAAAAAGACAAAAGCATGTTGTTTGCTCACCATCAAAACAAGGCAAAAAAATCACCCCTACATATACTATCCAGCTCACTCCACACACTAGAACAAATTAACAGCTACAAATACCTGGGCATTACCTTCGATTCTGCCCTTACTTTTCACTCTCATATCAACCTGCTCACCTCAGCAACTAACATGTGCATAGGCCTTCTCTACCATCATAAGAACTGCCTTCCTCCGGAGGCTCTCAGATTGGCTGTCATCTCCTCTGTCCTGTCACTTGTAGACTACGGCCTCCCTGTCTACGCTGCTGCTGATGCCACGGCCCTCAGGAGAATCCAACTATCCCTAAATATGGCCTGCAGGCTCCTCACTGGTACAGACAAGCGGACTCATGCATACACTGTATATTCCCTGGTCAATATACTCAAGCTAGAAGAGTGGTCACAATATCAGACCTGCCTCCTGGCTAAAAACATACTTCTAGGTTTCTTCCCCCCTGGGGGTGTCCGCCTCCCTCCATCCTGTTTTCCCCTCTGCCACTACACGTAGCTCCACTAAGGCCACTCTCAGAGTCCCAAGGGTGTGGACTTCACTTGCCCAGAGATCCTCTTGTTATAGGGCACCACACTGGTTCAACGCCCACTCCTCCTCCTCGATCTCCTCACTCACTACAATAGGCCCTTTTAAGGCAGCTCTCAAGAGTCTCATTTTCTCCACCCGCAGCTGCAAATGCACTCAACAGGTGGGATCCTAGCCCAAAGGTGCCACCCTCTCCCTCTCCAGGCCTTTAACTAGACTCATGATGACAAACGCCTTATCTCAGGCTGCACTTCTGAATTAATGTATATGTCTTTGGAGCCTAGCTATCACATTGTATAGACCTCTGTACTGCTATTGTAAATTGTAATTTAACTGGGCACTGGATTGCTCTGTACTCTATGTTGTTTGTACTGCCACCTGCAAATGTATGGATATTGTGTGCTGGTCTCTGTTTGATATCTACCAAAACTTCTGTAACCTCCTGTTATCTTATTGCATCCTTGTTCTGTCTATGTGTTGAATCTGTTGGATCTGATGTGGAGCCTTTGGAAACGAGTCCTTGACTCAAAGAGTTGTAATTCCGATATGTTTAATAAATAAATAAATAAATGCGACCAAACACCTTGAGGCACCACAGTCCTTGCAGTCTGAGCAGTGACTTTCATGAGTTGCCAATCAAAATGCAGGAAACTGTGACATCAATAGTAACCAAGATGAGCCAGTCCCTGCTGCTTCATGTGAAAGAGAATAATCTAGCAGTGATAAATGGTTCTCATTGGTTACTAGTAATGTCACAGTCAGTGTGGTCTCAGTGTTGATGTAGTGGGAGAAACAGAACTGACTTTTTTTTATCCTCCAGAGTGCTGCTCCACACATCACCCTAGTACTGCCAGGTGGAAAATCTTCTAATTAGCAAACAGAAAAGGAAAAATACTTGAGATATAAGAAGTGATAGCTGACTACATCTGAAAGTTACAATTAACTCCAGGCAGATTCCAGGCAGCACACTAGCTCTTTAAAATGTGTAATCACATGTATTTATTGGTGATTGCATGTTATGTGTGCAACTTTTTAAAAACTGCAATTTATATTTATACTGTTTTTGTGATATTATGTTTTTTGTATGTGTGGTATATTCTCCCCCTGGTCCCAGTTGGCCCTTTCTCCTGCCGTCCACCCAGCCCCGTCCCCTGAACTTCAGGCACCTACCTCTCCTACCTCCATGGCTTACCCTCCATGGCAGGGTGGTGGGAAGCCCCCAACTTAACCCATCAGGACCGGATCCAGTGTTCGGAAGGTGCCTTCTCAAGGGCGGTGCCTGTGGTGGACAGCCATCACGCCACTTGACTGTGATCGCTGTTTTTGCTTTTCTACGGAGGGAGCGTGCAGTGCCGACAATGGCCCCGCACAAGTCTGCATGCAGGATGCTGATCGGCTGCTCCGCCTCCGTGCCCCATTGTAGAAGACCCGACGTGCCAACACCTAGCCTAGGCTAGGTGTCAGGCAGGCACCAGTCTCTATTCCCCACCCTCCCCAAGAGAGGAGAGGAGGGCTGTCCTCTGGATGCTCAATCTTCTCCCACCCCAGCCAACCCCCGCCCCCCGGTGACCCGCTTGCACCTCGAACATGGGTCGCCGGCATGGCAGGAGGTAAGGCATCGCTGCCTCAGCCCTCCACACCACTAGGCTAGCATGATATTATGCTTTAGTATGTTTCTTACACAGGTCGCCATTATAAATGAACTACGATCAATGGTTATAGCCCTAAATAAATTAAATTAAATTAAAATGAAATCTCCCTTCCTCCTTCCACTGCCCCATCATTTCCTCACTCTGTTATCTGTATTCTATAATAGCTGCATTTGTTACTAATTTGTTTGTGGGTGGTTCTTAAGGTAATTTGACTGGTGGGGCATCTTGTTGCGCAAGCTGTTGAAAATGTGCCAACTTGTCAGCTTAGGAGTGGTTCTGCTGGCCTTGCAATTACAAGTCACTACCATTTACTTTACTGGTCCTGGGCCTTGCAGCTTTCCTAAGTATTATAGTGCCCCAGACAACTTCGGATTCTCTAATCTTATAGCCTCAAGTGGATGGTCATCAAACTTCACCTCCCCAAATCTCACCTATCTGCTTGTGAAAAAAACAGATGTGGTACTCCTGACTCATTTTGCTAAATGTAGACTGCACTGCCACTAATAACTCTAAAGTGGCTGTCTCTATCATATGCATCCTGGCTTCCAGCCCTGTTGAATGTGATTCCTGGGCTGCCCACTTCCCCCTAGACAGCTGTTCCGGCCTGGTATAGTGCCGAAGGCCTAAAAATAGCACACGTGAATGTTGACAGCATTATGTCTAATCTACTAGAGCTCACTGCTTGGGTTGGACACTGTAGCCGTGATATACTGGGCCTAACTGAGACATGTCTCAATCCTACTGTGCAGGATGCTGCCTGTCTTTAACCTCATCAGGTCTGACCATCCTGGAACTAAGTGTGGAAGGGGCCTCCTGCTATATTATAGAAGTCACCTGAATGTCTCCCTGATCCAGCAGGCTCTTTCCTCATCTTCATGGTGTGAGTTTTTACATGTTTTACTGCTACTGGGTGGTAAGAAAATGCATCTGGTCTGTATTTATAACCCTCCCTCATGGGACCTACAAGGGTTAACATCTCCTGGAGACTATTGGTGCTAAGGTTGGCTTGAATGAACTATTAATCATGAGTGACCTAAACCTGAATTGGCTGGGGAGCAATGTCAAATGCCATGAGCCTCTCCTAGAGAGGGTTGGTCTGAAGCAACTTATGTTCCTTCCTACCAGGCTGTTCACTAATGGAGGTCATACTCTGTCCTGGACTGGGTCCGGTTGAAAAGAGAATAGTAGATTCCCCTATCTGGGACCTTTCCAGATGCTATCTCTGCTCATACTCCCACCTATTGTGTATGGAAAGTAAGCTTGCCTAAAGTTTCTCCCAAGGTCATTTCTCTCCATGACCTAGCCAAACTGGATAAACCTTCCTTCCTCAGTGACCATGCCCATACTGACTAGTCCTCTGTGTTGTTGCAGGATGATGTGTCTGTTGCTCTCTCCAGTTTTCTGTCCATCTTCTCTGCCATGCAGAACAAGCACGCCCCTATCATCAAAAGGAGAGTTTGGGGCACAGTCACAAAGTGGCTGAACAATGATCTGCTAACACTGATTAGACCCAGGGATAAATCCTGGCCTAAATTTAAGTCCACTCATTCTATGGCTGTCTTCCTCAAATATAGATGACTTAGGAATGCTTGCAAGAAAGCCATATGGCAGGCAAAAAATTAGTTCTGTAGGTCCACCATCCTTGCTTCTGCTAGGAATCCCACAATTTCTGGCAGAACAGCAAAAATGTGGTTGGTGGTACTGCCTAACAGTACACAAATGAACTTCTCCTGGATGGGGTAAACCATAATAACCTGCTTATGAAAGTCATGCATTCAATAGGTAATTTTCTGATTCATCTTCCCTCACTTCTCCATTCATTAGTGGCACTTTGAAGTGCTCACCTGTGCTTCCCTTTCATCCTCCCCCTCAACAATCCCTCTTCTCAGTAACAGAAATGGCCAGGCTCCTGGGTGGAATCTCCCCCTTTACCAGTGCTGTCTTTGACAACATGGAACCCAAGCTTATTCGACTAAGTGCTCCTCTCTTTGCCCTCTCCGTAGCCCATATCTTCAGCTTGTCCTTACTTACTGGAGTTGTCCAAGACTTGTGTAAGTTGGTTAAGGTAGTCTCCATTTTCAAGCAAGGAGACCCTAAAACTATGTGTAATTATTGCCCCATTGGCCACTGAATACCCTTACTGCCATAACATACTGGCCTCAAGGCAGCATGGCTTCTGAAAGGGGAATAGCATCTCCACTGCTCTTACTGCTGCTACCACTGCCGTGATGGCTGCTATGGACCATAGTGAACTTTCAGAAGTGATTTTTGTGGACCTCTTGGAAGTTTTTGACATGGTGAACCATAAGTCCCCTTGTCACAAGCGTTGCTCCTCTGGATTGTCTGCCTGTGCTGTTACCTGGTTCTCTAATTACCTTCATGGTAGACAACAGCTAGCTAAATTTAATAGGATGATATCTGAGCTTACACCCATCAAGCTGGAGTCCCTCAGGGCTCCCTCCTAGGGCCTCTTCTTTTCTCATTATTCAAAAATGAGCTCCCTAGGGTACTTGCTCTCTGCTGCTCCACCTTGAATGCAAATGATCTTGTTTTGCTAAGTAGTGCAAACAATATTAGAACTGTTATATCACAGCTTAATGATGACTTCTGTCATATCTGGTCCCCGTTAATAATTGCTTACTCATAACCAAGTAAGAGATAGATCCCATGCCAGAAGGTTTATAGTACAGCGCCTTGTGAGGGGGGTGATTAAGGGAGGGTTAATAGGGGGGAGGGTTAGGAGGGTCTACGGAGACTCATTTTAACGGTTTGTTTTTTTTATAAGATTGTTAACTACCAATTCTTTGTACACTATGTATTGTACTTTCTTTACAAGTCTCTGTACAAAATTTTAAACTGAATAAAAAGTGAATGGTAAAAAAATGATGACTTCTGTCATGTCCAGTCTTGGATCACTGCAAATAGGCAGGTCCTCAATCTGAAGAAGATGCAGGCAATGCTCTTCAGTTCACCTGGTAAGATCAAGTCCTACCCTGAACCCTTGGTAATCACCAGTATTGTGGGGTCCTCTATTGCCACTGTGCTATCTTTCAGGTACCCTGGAGTGACAGTGGACCCTCAGATAGACCTCTCCTTACATATCTCTAATGTATGTAGAGTCATAAACTGTAAACTGGGCCTGTCCTATAGGGCCAAACATATAGTTACCCCTAAGGCTCGTTTTGCCCTTGCTAGAGGGGTGCTTCTCCCCAGCCTTCATTTTGGGCTCATCACTTATGCAAATGTAGCTAAAGCCTCAGTCTGTAAATGGGATGTAGCTTATAATAACAACTGTAGGTTTGCTGTATTGGCTGCCAGTCTCATGCACCACTGTGAACTCCATAGGAAACTGAGCTGGTTATATCCTGTAGTGAGTTGCTCTTTTTCTCTGGGTTGTTTTGTTGACAAGACTCTTAGAACTGCTACCCCACCTATCCTGGCAGGCCAGCTAAAAATGCCTATTCAGAGCTACCAACTTAGGCCCATTGACCAGTCCCTGTGAGTGGTTTCTAAGACCAGTGCCACCTTGGGTGACAAGGCTTTCGTGGCTTGGGAACCAAGGCTTTGGAACTCTCTATCCCTCTGGCCAACTTGGCCTGCTCATGCACTTGACCATATTGTATAAATCCTATGGACTGGAGTTCCTTGTCATTTTCCTGCCATAGTGTTTATCCTGGTCAAGGTGTCTTACCATCCATGCTCACTAGCGGATAGTTATCTTGTATGCCATGTTTTGAACCGGTACCTGATTAAGCATGTAACTGGTTTGCATTCATTGTTGTCTGTAAACTCAATTTTCTGCCTATGTAATTGCCAGTCTGCTATTCTGCAGCTTGTAAATGTTACTGTACAGATGGTGTTGTATGGTTTTGTATTGCCTTGTAATTCTCCCAGGTCGCACCTGAAAATGGGTACTGTGATTGTCTAATGTGCTTACCCAGTCAATAAAAGCTAAATAAATAAATACTCCCTCCACCCCTTTCTTTCCTCCACCTGCCCATCCTCATCCCTTCCCTCCCTTATCCACTCACCCTGGAACCTTGGGTGCTGCCTTTTACCTGCTTCCTGGCTCCATTTGGAAGCCCTCTGGTGCCTCCTGCCCCCACCCTCCAAATCCTCTCCTTTGCCAGCCCCCAAGTAGCTCCGTGGCTCCATTATGCTTCTTGTACTCTTGCTACTCCTGGTGGCAGAAGACATCAAGCTTAATCCTGGTCCAGCCCCTACCCCACCTATGTAGCTTCCCAAAGGACTATGGGTTGCACACCTTAACATTTGTAGCCTCTTTCTGAAGCTGGATCTGATGCAGCCTTATAGTAAACCTCCAGCTGGATGTTTTCATTATCTCAGAGTCGTGCCTCCTCCACAAGATCCACACCTCTAGAGTTTCCATACCTGCTTATTCCATAGCTAGGCAGGATCATCCCAAGAGAGACAGAGGTGTTGCAATCTACCTCTCCTCCAGAATCCAGTTTGTGCCTGTGGTAGCTGTCACATCCTCCTCTGCCTATGAACTGCTCCTCCTCAAAATCTCTCTTCCCCATACAATCCCACTTTTTGTTGCAGGAGTGTACTGCTGCCCTGGCCTACGCCCTGCTCCAGTAACTGCACTTCTGTCCTCCATCTGCTCCCACTCCTCCTTTGGTGAGTTGCTGATACTTAGGGATTTTAACACTAATTGGCTCTCCCCCTCTGTGCACAGACTTAGCCAGAATGTTAAATCTCTCCAGCTATCCCAACTAATTTCAGACCCCACCAGTCTTACCATAAATCCTCAAACCTCACTCTACTGGAGTGGGTACTCTCCTTTCACCCCCACTGTGTGCATAAGATCCATCACTCTAAAGTCTTCCAGAATCATCCTCCTATGGCCCTTCATGTTGCTGGATTTATCCTCCTTCCATGTAGACCTGTTGGCCACAGACTTGTCCAACATCTCTATAGCAAACATTATCAATTTGGTCTTCGACTCCTTCCATAACAAATGTATGGCTGTCTGGGACTACCATGCCTCCACCAAGGAAAATCAGGGTTCAAGATTCTCACTTTCCTTGGATCTCTGCTGAGCTACTGGCCTACCTTCGAACCTGTGATCTGGCCTGTCAGTCTTATAAGACCACTTGTTCCCCTCCAGCCATGTTAAATTATTGGACAGTTAAATTATTGGACCATTCGCAATGCTTTCACTAAAGCCACCAGGCTTGCGAAATCTGATTACTTGGTTTACATGAGATATACACAGGAGAATCTAAGGGGAAAGGAAGAGGGAGAGGGATAATGGACTGGAGATCAGGTAAGATCTGTGGTGATACAGGGAAAAATGGTCACACTAGGTGGGCCAAGTGCCACTTATCTGCCAGCAAATTCTATGTTTCTATGTACTTCGCATCCACACTCCAGGACAACCTTAATCACCCCTCCAAGTTCTGAAAAGTTATCCAGTCCCTTTTCTCCCCATCCAACCCAGTCCTTCCCATCCATCCTCAAGGCTGGCAGCTCCCACATCATTGACCCTGCTGCCATTTCTGCTTCTTTTAACTACTTCTTCACCTCCTGCTCCCTATCTCTCCTCCTGCCTTTTCTCCCCTCTTTCTCCCTCCTCCCCCCACTCTTCCCCTTTTCACTTACACTCCTTCTTCTCTCCTACCATTCTTTTGGCCTCTCTAAAGGCCCTTCTAGCTCTTAACCCCCACAATGGTACGAGCCAGATGACCTTGACCCCAATCTTTTGTACCTCTCTGTACCTCTTTGTACCAGCAATAGCCTTCCCTAGTTCCCTTCTCCTTAACCTCTCTTCTCCTCTGCCTCTGTCCCTGATGCCTGGAAGTGGGTTACTGTCATCCCCTCCCAAAAGGGTGTGATTTTTCCCTCCTCCTCACACTGGCCAAGCTCCAGGAACATATTGTCCTTTCACAACTCACTCCATTCCTTGACTTGTACATAGAAACATAGAAGTTAATGGCAGATAAGGACCTCAAGGCCCATCCAGTCTTCCCATTTTGTCTACCTTTTGAATGAGCCATGGGCCTGTACTCTGTCAATGGCCTATCTATTCATACTCATCTTTATTGCTCCCTTATGCCTGTCCCATGTCTGTTTGAAGCCCTGCACTATATTCATATCCACCACTTCCTGAGGCAGGCTGTTCCATGCATCCACCACCCTTTCTGTGAAAAAACTTACTCACATTCCCTCTTAATCGGCCTCCCTCTAATCTCGTGCTGTGTCCTCTTGTCCTGCTATTTTTCTTATATTGAAATATGTTAGACTCTTTCACCTTGTTAATGCCCTTAAGTTGTTCGAATGTTTCAATCATATCACTTCTCTCTCCCTCCTTTGCTCTAGGGTATACATTTTGAGCTCTGTTAATCTGTCCTCATATATTTTCTGATGCAGTCCCTGCACCATTTTGATTGCCCTTCTCTGGACTGCCTCCATTTTGTTAATGTCCTTGTGCAGGTGCAGCCTCCAGTACTGCACGCAGTACTGGAGTACTCCTTTTTCACTCCCTTCCGGACTGGTTTCAGGAAGTCGTACAACACATCTTCCTCTCTCCCCCAGCTCACTGACTCCATCTTGTCCGGTATGGACTAGGGCCAATTTACTTCCACCGTCTTTGTGGACTTGGCCAAAGCCTTCAACACTGTGTCACACCCCTTACCTGTCTGTCTCCTCAATCAGCTGGTTCCACTCCTACCTAGAGGGCAGGTTGCAAGGTGTCCATATTGGAGACATCCTTTCCCCCATCTACCTAGGCATCCACCAAGAATCTGTCCTGAGTCCCATACTCTTCTTCCTATTCCTAAATGACCCTGTGCCCGTTCCTCTGCATCTTTTCACATGTATGCAGGTGACACTGTGCTGTTTGCACCTGGCTCGTCTGCTGCTGACCTTGCTGTCCATCTCCAACAGGATTTTGACCGTGTTCAGTGTTGGTTCTGTTCAAACCTTCTGTCTCTCAATGCCAGCAAAACTGTCTCCATGACCTTTGGCTCGTGGCACAGACTTGCCAGATGCTGTTCCCTCCTTCCACACTCTTGATGGTACTACACTTGCAGATATCTTCTCCTTTAAGTACCTTGGGGTCTGGCTGGACCAGCACCTCAACTTCTTGGTGTGCACTGATGCTATCAGTCACAAGCTTCACTCCAAAGTGGAAGCGATGTATAGAAACAAAGCCAGTATCCCTCTCCCTTCCCACAAGATGATCCTTCCTATGTTCAACTATGGCAACATTGTCTACAGTGCTGGTCTCAAGTCCACCCTTGCCAGATTGGATTCCCTGTTTTACTCTTTCTGTCACTTTGTCTTGAACTGCACCCCCCACACATCACTGCTGTCTGCACTCCTCCTTCTCCCACCCTTCCCTCAGTGCCAGATGCCTCATACACTGCACCACCTTCACCTCCAAATTCTGGTTTTGCTCTCTCCCCCACCTCTCTGCCCTTCCCCCCCCTTCCTCCTACCCCTCTGGAACACTGCTTCCCATTCCATTTCCGGGTCGCCCCTGAAAAAGGGACTGTTTCGGTCTCAGTGGGCCTACCCAGTCACCAAAATTTAAATAAAATAAATAAATAAATCTCCTTTCCTTCCAGGAAAACGTCCATGGGCCAAGCTGCCTTCTCATATCGTTTTCCTAAGCTCTGGTCCTCCCTTCCCATCTGTCTACTTAGCCTCGTTTCACTTCCCTCAGATCCCTTCTTCCTGACTTGGCCACCTCCTTCTGCAACTATTCCTGATCTCTCACTCTTGTATTTCCTCCTCCCATATTATTGATGTCCCCCTTTCTCCCCCTCCCTGGCTGTGAGCAGCTACTACCCCCCCATGCTATTGTGCCTAAATCAGTTAATCTTATCTAGTAATATTCTGCTCCTGAACTTACCTTCTGCACTGGCTTTGTTAACTCGCACTGTAGCAGTCTGGGTGATGATGATCTGCTACTATCTGGCATTGCTCCATGTACTGTATAGCACTTGTATCTTAATTTACATTATATTTCATCTTTATTTTGTGTAGGCCTGAATAGTTTGCCTGTAAATTGTGACTGTGCACTGTTATTTATTTTGTCTGTCTTGTATGTATTTTTATTGTGCATCGTTTTTTACTAGTGCATCTTACATTATGTATTTTTATTTGCACATCATGTGATGCATACTCCCTTTCCCCTATTCCCCAGGATGCATTTGTACTGCAAAGAAGTCTTGTTGCAGTGGCTACTTGATGGAGGGGCCAATGGGGCCAGAAGCATAGATAGTTATATCGTCAGCATACATGTGAATGTTGAAGTAGGAATGTGCTTGGGGGAGGTGGTTTATGTAAATTGTGAAAAGCAGTTGTCCGAGGGTAGAGCCTTTGGGGACTCCAAGGTTGACTGGTAGTGCATGATTCCATCTGGCTTTGACAGACTGGGGGAGATTTGATAGGTAAGATAGGAACCAGTTTAGAGATGTAGGGGAGACACCTTAGTCTGAAAGCTTGCCCAGTAGAAGCTGTGGTCCACGGCGTCAAAGGCCCTGGCTAAGTCATTAAAATGGCCTGTGCTCAAGCCTTTGTTCATGCTTGGCTGAATGTGGCCAGGGACTCTGAGGAGGGAGGTGGAGGTGGAGTGGCTAGAATAAAAGCAGGATTGATAAGGGATCAGGAAGCCAGAGTTTGAGTAGAAGTTGGAGAGCTACTGCTCACCAGCCTCTCAAGAGCTTTGGAGAGGATGGGTTGGAGTGATATTAGAAGATAGTAGGATGGTGTGTCCACAGGGCTGCCTTTGTGAATAGGGACAACCAGGGTATGCTCCCAGCTATGGGGGAAGGAGCCAGCCAAGGGGTACTGGTTGAATATATGGGCAACAGATGCAGATACTGCCAGAGCAGCAATGTTGAGAAATTTTGGGGAAATACTATCATCACCACAGCTGGAGAAAATGTTAAGCACCAAGAGCTCCTTGTAGACATCTTCAGCTGGGATTACCCGGAGGTAGAATTTGCCAGTTGGGGGATTAGTGTTGGTGTGTGGTGCTTGCTGGATTGGAATGGTGCTGATGGGTGGGCAGCATCAGGGGATTAAATCCTTCAAACCTTCAGTGAAGGACTGGTTTAGGACTTCAGCTGACAAGGTGTTACCAGGAGAGGGCTGGTCACCTGCTGACGAGGGGGAGGATTTCAGGAATCTGTGAATCATTTCCCAGAATTTGGATGGGTCTGAACCATTGCACGCAAGCTTGCTCTGGAAGTAGGCTGCTTTGGTGTTTTTAGTGAGCTTGGTGCAGAGGTTGTGGAGGGAGGTAAAGGCTGGCCTGCCCTATGTAAGTCTTGAAGATCTGTGCCTGGCCCATGCTGCATCTTTGCACTGGAAGCATTCAATAATATTAGGTGAGATCCAGGGCAGATGGTGTTCCAAGACTCTGGACCTTTTAACTCTTGTGATTTGTCGCAAAGTGTAGTGAAGGTTGCAGTAAAATGGGCAGAAGCCACCTCAGGATCTTGAGCTGTTAGGGTGGGTGCCCAGTTAACTGAAAATAGATCTTGTAGTAATTTGTCTAGGTTGAATGATTTGAAAGATCTGGCTAGGTAGGGGCTTTTTCTGATTTAATTTTCCACATGCAGTAGTTCATACAGTAATCATTAAGTATATCGGGCAAGGTATTCATAGCCAGGATTCTCCGAGGATGAGACGTCAGCACCCAGTTTATTGTGCAATAATTGGAAGTCCTGGGGTTAACGCACATGGGCAATAAGTTCTGGCTTAGGTTCAGGGCTTTGATTTTGGAATGGGGATGGGGATGGTCCAGTGCAGGTTGTGACAATCCACCTCTCCCTCTGGGCTGAAACAGCTTTTAGAGAGGTGTCTGTCCTCGGGTATTTGCTGCCACCAGCTGGACTTTCCTTCCGGCACCTCTTTCAAGTGTACAAACTTGAATAATCAAACATGCAGTTGCACAAGTTAAAGTCTGGTAGTGTGTCTCTCTCTCTCGGGTGGCGGATGCTACACAGAGTTTACCTCAGCCAGTGGAAACCAAATATTAGCTTAAAAAAATGACATCACAGTCACAACTATTGAGCAACTAAATAGCTTTTACTTAACAGAAAGTGCACCGAGCATTTACAGGATATACATTTACAACACAAGAGAATAGCACTCATACAGGAAAAGTAAACAAATATTTTTAGATAAGAGATAGCATATTTCAGTAATAGCCTTCTTCTTTTGCCATCACTAAACTTACCCTTCCCTGTCCTTACAAGAGACACTGGACCCTGTTCTAACTGCCAGCTCCCATGGACATAGCTACAAGGTGGGCTCTAAACTTATGTTTCCCCTCCCAGCTTCCAAAGAACAAGAGAGCCTTCTCTGCCTTTCAGAAGGTTATCTCCCTTTAAATGCACCAACCAACTAACATGTATGTATTTAATTGTCCCAATCAGAGTGAACACCCATCAGTGACCAGTTATATTCCCTTTTCACCTTAAGTTTATATTTGAATGATCCAATCCATTCAAACTGCCCTATGTCCATGTCTGCAGGTCTGTGTGTGTCTGGAGATGTCCACTCGAGATTTATGACCCAGCTCTTATCTAGCAGCTAGGAATTCCACAAGTTGGATGCTGCTGGACAGATGATTTCAGCCTGACTGTATTTTTTCCAAACTGCTAAAAAAATAAGGCACCTACAAAATCCAAGCCATTAACTCTTTTCCTGCCCATTTCTGTCACACAGGTCATTCAGTTAATGTTGAAGGCACCAAGTAAGATGTGTTCCCCACCGAGTAGAGGGTCCAGCACCTTTGAATAATACCTGTAACCACATCAGGAGGGGTCACAGTGAAGCAGTAGGCTCCTGTGATAATCGGAATGGAGTGCAGTCTTGAAAGAACCCCTGAGATGATCTCATGGGATTTAGGGATGGCTTCTTGAAAGAAGTTGTTAAAATTGTGGTGACAGGCAGTGTATATGAAGACCCTGCCTCCTCATCTGAAGCAGTCTTGCACGTGGGAGAGGTAATCTGGGATGCTTATGGTTGAGGAAATGGTTCAGGGAGAGAGCCAGGTTTTGGTTAATATAAAGAAGTCTGGACTATTCAATGAAACCCAGAGTTTTCCTAGGTCATATTTGTGGAGGAGGCTATTGATTTTTGTGTGGAAAATTTTGAGACCATTAGGTAGAGGGACAAAACCACTACTAGGATTGTGAGGAGGGCCAGGATATGTCTCCAAAACTCCATCCAGTAGAAGCAGTAGGAGGATTAGAAGTTGGGAGAGGCCTTCTTATGGAAGTGCCGGCTGGCAGGGGCAGTATTGGAGTGTAGGGACATCAGCCGCAGTAGTACCTCAATTATGTGCCAGCTTTGTGAAATTGTAAGTATACTGGGTAAGGCATCCATAGCCAGGATTCTCTGAGGGGAGCAGTAGGGTCTTGTGATAACAATTGGAATGGAGTACAGTTTTGAAAGGACCCCTGAGATGATCTCATGGGATTTAGGGGTGGCTGCCAGCTGTCTGATTACCTCACTAAATACAACATCTTATGTAGCCAACAGCATGGCTTCCGCAAACACTATAGCACTACCACTGTTTTTGCACTATTCATTGACCAGATCCTCTCCAATATGGACCAGGGGCATGCTACTGGTGTGTTTTTTGTAGTTACTTCTAAAGTCTTAGACCTGGTTAACCATTTTGTCCTTCTCTTCAAACTGCAATCCATCGGCTGTTCCACTGAGACTATCACTTGGCTTCAGAGCTACCTCTCTGACTGCTATCAGTCTGTGTGCATAGGCTCTGCCACTTCTTCTGCCCTGTTGATCTCTACTGAGGTATGACAGGATTCTGACTTAAGTCCCCTGCTCTTGTCTATATTCGTAAACTCCCTCCGCTCTGACAGTCTGTTCTGCAAATCCCTACTTTATGCCAACAACCTTGTCATTTTTCACAGTAACAACATCCTTCCTCACTTATCCTCTGTTCTTACCCAGAACTATTGTGCTGCCCATAACTGGTTTACTGACAACTTGATGCTGGTCAATGCCAAGAAGACCAAAACCATGCTTTTTGGATCTAAGCCATTCCTTGCCAGGGCTCTTAAGTCTAATTCCTCTCTCTTCATACACTACCCTGATGGCTCTAACCTTGAAATCATCCCTAACTTCAAATATTTAGGGGTTACCCTTGACCCTTCCCTCTCGTTCACCGACCATATTAACCTCATTGTCTGTAGGATCAATTAGAAGCTTGGTGCTGCCTACTGTATCAACCTTACCTAACCTGTGAGGCCCATTTGCCCATTATTAGAAGTAACCTTTTTCCTATCTTGGATTACTGTTCCCCAGTTTACTCCCGGGCCTCTCCTGCTCTCTGATCCAGACAGTCATCTATCTACAGCAGTATTTGCCGCTTTGTGCTATCTACTCCTTATTCCACTCATCACTGTGACTTCTACTGCTCTCTAGGCTGGTTCTTCTTGCCTGGTCAATTCAATTTTACCCTTGGATGCTTGGCTGACTCTGTCATTAGATGAAGCTGTACTTCCCCCCTCTCCACCATCTGCAAGCACCAACCCACGCCAAGGTGCCTTCGGTCCTGGACTGTCCCTCCCCTTGATGCCCCCAGAACCTTGACGAAGATGGGTGGGAATGCCCTATCCATAGCTGCTCCTGCACTCTGGAAGGGGCTTCCAGCTGCCCTCAGATCCTCTAGCATGTACCACTCCTTTAAGCATAACATCAAATCTTGGTTCCACTCCTGTGACACCTGCATCTGTCTGCCTAGGTAACCTCTACCTCCCCCCCCCGCTCTGTCCCACATGGTATGTCTTGATCCTCCTCCTCTGACCTGCACTTCCTCTCAGTTTCATCAGAATCAGGTATACTAATAAGTGGGGGGGGGGGGTTCACTGTTATTCCCATTTCATTGGACTGTATATTGCTACTTGCGAATGCTACTTTCATTTTTTGTCCCTACTGTTGGGCTAATTTGTTTACCTGCGCTACCATTATTTTGTTACTTCTACTGCCTGCTTACTGTATGTACCTGTTATTTAATGTATTGTACATCACTAGTTGCCTCATTGGCCTGGGTTGTGCCTGAAAATGGTCCATTGTATCAGTGCACTTACCCGGTAAACAAAGCCATAAATAAAATAAAATAAATACCTGGGTGAATGTCCGAGTAGTAAGTGCTTGGGTCAGACTTGGAGGTAGCCTGCAGGAGGAGGTTTGGGAGCACGATGGTGAGCATAAGCACCAGCACGGTAGTTCATGTAGCTCTGCACACAACTGGTGATTCGAATATTCACTTTGGCCAAATAGGTATCAGCTTTAAAAAACTGCAACAGATGGCAGCCTAATGTAGGACCAGACTATTCATGCCGGCATTACCCAGATAAGGTGTTCCTAGAATATACACTCCACCCAGATAGGGAGTAACTGGGGGATTCAGTGGGTGGCCTAATCATACCTCTCAACCTTTTGTCCCCCAAATGTGGAACATTGCCTCTCAAAATGTGGAACAAATTAGCAAAATGTGGAACACTTAATCAAATCTTTACCTAGGAAGCTCAGAACACTGTTAAAATGTTTGCATTTATGTTCAGAAAGTCTGTTATTACTTGAATAATATAATTTTTGCATAATTTACTATAGATTTTTGCTTTAAAACGTTAATACTGAATGTGGGACAAGTCCTCACAATGTGGAACTGAGAGCTTTTGTGAAGTAAAATGAGGAACGTTCCTCATAATGTGGTACAGTTGAGAGGTATGGGCCTAATGTGGGACTGGGAAATACACTCCACCCTGAAAAGGAGAACTAGGAAGATGTACTCCACTCAGACAGAGAGTAGAATAAATTACAATCTAATTTAAACGTTAAGTCACTATTCATGTCAGGTTAATGGATTAGCACCATTTTGGCTCTGACCAGGGTTTGTTTCATCTAGCATTTTTGATGTCTCTATGTAAAGCAAAAATTGATAGTGCTGTTATGTAGCTCAGTGAACAGCATACTTTGCGAGTGTGAAACCATACATTTTCACATTTTTCTGAACTACAATATCTGCTATTTTTTTTATTTAATCTCAACCTTCCCAGAGTGCACAGCCTACCTACAGTGTTCCTGCCTCTTTCTGTCTTTGCCCATTGGCAGACAGAGGGAAGCAGGAAAGGCAGTGAGGAGAGCAAAGGCTCATATAGAGGAAAGGATAGCCAAAGGGGCAGCTAATGGGGATAAGACTTTCTTCAAGTACATTAGTGAGCAGAGGAAAGCAAGGGAAGGGATAGTGAGGAAAAGGAGGACAGCAGGGGGAGACTGCACAGAGGAGGATCAAGAAAAAGCAGACATCCGGAACAGACATCTCTGTTCAGTCTTCACAATGGAAAGAGGAGGGGATGGACCACCAGGGAGCAACAGGAACAAGGGGGTGTGGACACAAGTTCATTCCCAGAGGAAAGAGTCCTGAAGGGGCTTGCAGCTCTGAAAGCGGACAAGGTTGTGGGACTGAACTGATACACTGCAGGGTACTAAAGGAACTCAAGAAGGTGCTAGCTGCCTCACTGACAGCCTTATTCAACAGCTCGCTGGAAACAGGTGTGGTTCTGGAGCAGAACAGATGTGGTTCTCCATGGAACCTAAGCACTAATGTAATGCAATGACTGCGTGGTATGCAACAGTTGCGCATAAGAGCTTATGTCCCTCAAAACTGTATACCATGGCCATGATGCATGCTCGTAAGGTACACAGAGGCATGCAAATGCTTCTCCCATGTAGTACTGCCGCAGCAGCACTATGCATGGGTAGAGCGGCATGGCCACTTAACAGCATGCATGTCCCACACATACACACATTCATGATGTGCAATACTACACCCTCACTTGTGGTGCCACATGCACAACACTTTGCCATGTGGAGGGCAGCCATAAACTGCAGGTGCAGAGGGTGGGCATACAGGGCAGGACGCATCACCAGTAGTGTATGGGCCATGGGCACATGACCAGATGTACCACCACTGCTGATGACTTGTAGTAACACGTAGGTCCGAAATCAGTGGTGTTATATTATGAAATGTGCAAGATAAACACACAGCATGGAGATAGCATTAGATACCAAGGGACAATGGGGCACCCCCGGGCTGACAGTCCCAGAAGGTGGCAAGACATCACCGACTGGAATAACAACAAGACAGGTGTAATACAAGAATCTTTATTCTGTGTGCAGTGCAGTAAAAAGTAGCTGGTCTCAATCACTCTGCCCAAATCACCAAAGGAATTCAAGCTATTCCGGGTTTTACCTTTTATTCACAGGGAGACTGTTTGTACCATGAATGTATGTTCTTACATGTTTTATGTAGATTTTTTTGTATTTAATGTGAATGAAAAGGTAAAACTTCAAATAGCTTGAATTTCTTCGCTGATTTTGGCAGAGTGATTGAGACCAGCTACTTTTTTCTGAACTTTACTTCACGCTGTGGATACACTCATACACTTTGTGTGGTCCCTATACATTGCAGCGCAGTGCAGTAAACAAATATAAACAACTTCCTGTCAATGGACAGGTTTATCTGTTCACAAGAGCACTGTTGTATGGCAAGTAGTCCTCTTCCTCCTCCTCTTTGGACTCTTCACTTGACCCCTTCGGGGTGGTGGTCGTGTATCCCCTCTCCACTAAGACCATCCTTCTTAGTGGCCCACGATACTCCTGAAGTGACATGGATGCAGAGAACAGTCATGAGCGGGCTGCACATGCAAGGCCATGGCTGTACAGAACCAGCACACAGTGCTGCCCCCCCCACAGCACCTACCTTCAAGAGCTCCTCCAGTGCCAACAGCTCCCCCACATCATCTTTGTAGAAGGCATCTTCTGAGCCCACCCTTGGGGAAAGGAAATGGGGTAGATATAGTGGCCACCTACACCTCCAGGCCGTCACCATCACAGCAACACCATCTGGCTACTCCATCCATTTAAGCACAATTCATCCTGGGTCTGAGAATAGCAAGGAGGGCTCAGGTGGGGACTTGGCCTGCAGGGGGAGTGGAGAGGAGTGGACAGATTGAGATAGTGGGGACAAGGAGATGCCCTGAGGCAAAATGGGTCCAGGAAGGGGTTTCCCCCTGTCTGGTTCCCATACCCAAGGGTTCTGCATACTGCAGACAGGAAACTTGGTCTCTCCCAGCTGCTCATCAAACCTGGGCGGTGTTATGCAATGCCAGGTTGATTAGGAATAAGACCGCCATAATTGGGGATCTTGTTAATACGGTCGACCTGGCTTGCATCACCGAGATCTGGTTGGATGGAAATGCTGGCCCTGTTTTGGCTTCAACGATTCCTCCCGGGTACTCAGTGATAAACTGCCCAAGGATCAATCGTAGGGGCGGGGGTGTGGCCCTTTGTTTTAAATCAGAACTGAACCTGAGGGAAATCTCAGTGGGAACCACCAACTCCTTTGAATGTATCGCGGGAGAGGGTGTGGGGTGCAGGATTCTTCTTGTCTACCATTCACCAGGTGATGGGAATGTTTTTTTGCTGGAAGTTGCGGACTTCATTGCTGACCTAACATTGGGACCCCATAGATGGTTGATCCTTGGGGATTTCAATGCTTGGGTCGACGATGAACTCTCGCAGTTTGGAGAAGACTTCCTCCAGTTAATGAATTTACTGGACCTCACACAGGTTATTTCTTCCTCAACCCATATTGGTGGTCATTCATTGGAGTTGGTGTTCCTCCTGGGGATGGAGATATCCGACTTGGTGGTGGAACCAGTCGGGTGGTCGGACCATCATTCCATCAGCTTCAGTTTTGAGGCCCCCCTAAGAGGTCTGTCCCTATGGAGATGGTCAAGCACCGCATTTTGAGGGGTGTATCCCCGGATGGCCTGATGGCGGAGCTTGACCTTTCGGGCATGCTGAGAGAATGCGTAGATCCAGAGGATCTTGTGCTTGCCTATACTAAGGCAGTGACAGAGGCCCTGGATTCCATTGCTCTTGTTCGTGTTCGTCCACTCTCCATTCGCCCTAGGTCAAATGGCCTGGCTGGGAAAGGAATCAGAACAGTGGAGGAGGAGTTTGTGGAGTTGGAGAGGGGCCTTAGACAAGTAGCACGCACGGTAACCTTCTCAGAGGTGCTGCCTATCTATGGCATGGGTGAGGCTAGGATGCTCCGCACCATGGGATTCAATCAATGGTTGAAAAACAAATGCAGAGCTCTGGGTTTTGACTTCATTGGGGAATGGGAGTCCACCTGGATGGATGCAGGCCTATACTGGTGTGATGGTCTACATCTGTCCAGGAGGGGAACCAAGATCCTAGATTATGGGTTTAAATGCTTCATTGGCACGCATTTAAACTAGCCAAGGGGGGGGCACTGAAAAGGAACAGGGAAATCCTAGCACCCTCCCCCCAAAAAATCAGGGTAGTTAGTGAGGTAAATACCAAGGAAGAGACGTTGATAGGGAGAAGGGCAGGTGTAAATGGAGAAAAAGGCAAAGTCAGTAAGGACAGGGATGGGGCATAAAGGGGTAAAGTCATCAACAAATGGAGAGTAATGAGTACCAGTGCCTGGAGTCTAGCTAACAAGCTCCCTGAACTGATGGCCTTGATGAAAGAGGGATGCCTGGATATTGGGGCAGTCATAGAAACATGGTACAGAGAGAACCATGACTAGGACATCAACATACCAGGGTACACAATCTACAGTAGAGACAGGGAGGGTAGAAGAGGAGGAATAGCTCTCTATGTAAGGGAGGGGATCAAAGCAATAGAACAGAAGGGTAAACAGCGAGGAGAGGAGGCACTGTGGGTAACCCTGGAGACTGGAAATGGTACCACAATCTGCACAGGGGTTGTATACAGATCCCCATCTCAGGGGGGAGGAAATAGACAAGAAAATGATAGAAGGCATCCTTAGGATGGCAGAGAAAGGGGAGATATTGTTGATAGGGGACCTGAATATGCCAGATGTTAACTGGAGCACCTTTGCTGCAGCCACATCCAAGAACAGGGCCATTCTTGATGCCCTACAGGGGGCATGCCTCATACAGCTAGTGTTGGAACTCACTCAGGAGGGAGTACTCTTAGACCTGGTACTCTCAAATGGGGACAGAGAGAGGATCTCACATCGTGACGTGGGTAGCCACCTGGGAACAAATGACCACCAAACAGTGTGGTTCATGATAAACTCAGCTGCAGAGTCAAGCCATACAAAAGTGACGGTACTAGACTTCAGGAGGGCTGACTTTGTCAAAATGGGAGAGTGTCTCAGAAAAGCACAAGCATATAGGCAAGAAGGAGGGATGGAGCAACAATGAGGAAACATCAAAACTGCCATCACAGAGGCAACAAGCCTTTGTGTGAAGCAAATAAAATGAAAGAAAAAAAACACTATGGTTCTCAAAAGAGGTGGTGGGGAAGGTTAATGGGAAAAAGATAGCACTTAGGAAGTATAAGGAAACACAGAAGGAGCAGGATAGAGAACTGTACTTGTTAAAGCAGAAGGAAGCGGGAAAGGCAGTCAGAATAACAAAGGCCCAAACCTAGGAAAAAATAGCCAACTCAGTTAAGAAAGCAGATAAAACCTTATATAGGTACATTAAGGAGCGTAGAAAGATGAAGGGATGGATAGTGAGGCTGAATAAAGGGGAAGGTGGGTGGGCAGAGAGGGACAGTGAAAAAGCAGGGATACTGAATGAATACTTCTGCTCAGTATTCACAAAAGAAGAGGAGGGGGAGGTACCTAATCCAATCAATAGAAGCACTCTGGAGGGTTGATCTCAGTCCTTTCACAGAAGAAAGGATTCTGAAAGAACTTCTAAAACTGAAGGTGGACAAAGCAATGGGACCTGACAGGATTTACCCCAGAATTCTAGAATAATTAAGGAGAGAACTAGTGACACCACCGACTAGCCTATTTAACAAATCATGGGAGGATGGTCTGGTACCTGAGGACTGGAGGAGAGAAGATGTGATTTCCCTTCACAAAAGTGGGAGCAAGACAGAGGCAGGAAACTACAGACCTGTCAGTTTGACCTCAGTGATAGGGAAAATGATGGAATCACTTCGGAAGGAAATAACTGTTGAGTACCTATAGGCCAGTGGGGCACAGGACCCAAGGCAGCATGGGTTCATAGCAGGAAGGTCATGTCAGACAAATCTAATCAATTTCTTTGACTGGGTGACCAAAGTAGTAGACCAGGGAGGGGCTGTGGACATGGCCTACCTAGACTTTAGCAAGGCATTTGACACAGTCCCACACAAAAGATTAATAAACAAATTAGCCAGCCTGGAAAAAACATTGGCTGGACAACAGGACACAGAAAGTAATAGTAAATAGAGTCCACTCAGAACAAAGTCAGGTTACTAGTGGGGTACCGCAGGATTCAGTACTGGGTCCAGTCCTCTTTAATGTCTTTATAGGTGACATTGCAGAGGGATTGGAAGGAAAAGTATGCCTCTTTGCAGATGACTCAAAGATCAGCAACAGGGTTGATACACAAGGGGGGGTGGAAAGGATGAGAAGGGACTTGGCAAGGTTAGAGGAATGGTCAGAAGTAAGGCAGCTTGGATTCAATGCAAATAAGTGCAAAGTAATGCACCTGGGAAACAAAAACCCAGGGGAAGAGTACACAATGTGGGGGAAGTATTAACAACAACAAAAATGGAAAGGGACCTGGGGGTAATCATATCAGATGATTTAAAGGTTAGCAAGCAATGTGAGAAAGCAGTAGGGATGGCTGGGGGGATACTGGGATATATAGGGAGAAAACAGGACGTTGTTATCCCTCTGTACAGACAGTTGGTGAGACCCCATCTGGAGTACTGCATCCAGTTCTGGAGACCCCATCTCTGTAAGGACATAGACAGGATGGAGACAGTCCAGAGGAGGGCAACTAAAATGCTACAGGGTCTACAAGAGAAGCCATACAAGGAGAGACTAAAGGAGCTTAATATGTATACCCTTGAAGAAAGGGGAGGGCATAATAGAAACTTTTACGTACCTCAAGGGAATCAACAAAGTCCAAGAGTGTAGCATCTTTCAGAAAAAGGGATCTGCAAGAACAAGGGGACATGATTTGAAGATAGAGGGGGGACGGCTCAGGGGTAATGTGAGGAAGTATTTTTTCACAGAGAGGGTGGTGGACACATGGAACCGCCTTCCTGAGGAGGGTGTGGGGTCAAAAACAGTGGGGGAATTCAAGAATGCATGGGACAGACATAAGGCAATTCTGTGGGGGGTAGGAAGAAATAGGCTGTTGGTTAACTAGGATCTGCAGCTTATCCAGTAGGTAGGAAATGGGGCAGACTCGTCGGGATAAGCAGTCCTTATCTGCCGTCAAAGCTATGTTTCTATATTTTCAGTGGACAATTAACCGATGCATGGTACTAACCCTGTTTCTTACCCACTGCACAGGTGACAGCGGATATCCACTATGGCCATACTGGATGATACTGTACCTGGAGGTGCATGGACCAGTGGAGGAGGCATACAGTGAAGCACATAGGAGGACACAGTCCATGACTGAGAGAACAATAGGGCTACTGAAGATGCAGTTCCAGTGTCTGCATCTGACAGGTGGCACAATGATGCTTGCCCCAGGGAAGCCATGCAGAGTCTTCACAGCATCTGCCATGTTGCAGAACATAGTTTTGAGGTGTTGGCTACCTATGCTGTGGGACATACAGAGGAGGTCCCACCAGTTGACGGGGGAAGGGGGCCTTCCGGGTGGGGGGAGGGTGCAGAGTCACTGCCTGGCTGGGTGGCATGGCACAGATTCATGCAGAGGATTCATCCATTAGGTGTGTTACTGGGGTGGCACTGTGGTAGTGTCCCACCCTGAGTGCGGAAAAGAGTCTGTATGGGGGTGGGGGATGGGCCTTAGTGTCTGTGCTAGGGGTATATGTGTTGGGGGTATATGAGGTTGGGGAATATTTGTTGGGGGTATGTGGGGTTGGTGTCGAGGCATAGGTCAGGAAGCATAGGCAGACCAGGAGAAGTTATAACATTTGGAGGTGGCATTTTATTATTATCAACAACTATACAGGCAGTACAAATAAAAAATCCTTCCTCTAAGACTCTCTCTCTCTCTCTCTCTCTCTTTAAAATCTCAGTCTCTCTCTCCCTCTTAACAAAACATTCCTTTCTTTTCCTGGCAGTTTAAACTTTGCATCATGTTGGTATAAATTAATCTCATGTTTCTCACAAACAATCTCAGCACTTTGTCAATTTCTTTCCTGTGAGCAGCTTGAAGAGTATATCCAGTCTCCACAGGTGCAACAAAATAGAACATTCTGTCCCAGAGATGATTTCCTGTTGACAATTCTGTTAACAAGCTTGTGGAAGTGAAATACATCTCAAGGTTAACCCTCTGTGTTCCATACTGTCACCTTTTTAAGAAACCCAACTAGCTTTCTGCAAACATTTCAAACAACATAAATACATACATTTGCAAACCAAGGGATCCCAGTTTCACATGAAGACTCACATTTTTTTTTAACCACAGAGAAGCAAGAGGAGAAAGAATGGAAACAGCAAGTGAAGGAAGGGAGAGAATAGGGGAAATTGTGGGGCCGTTGGAGTGACCAATTCCTAGGCATCACAAGGAAACTTTTATGTGCAATCAGACAGGCCAGAGACAGACAGATGGCAGAAAAGGAGAGAACAAAACAGATCAGATTCTTGCTTTTATCTCTCTTTGCATAACAAATGGGACAGGGTCTCACCCAATCTTGTCACAGTCGGGGTATATGGGGGATATGTGTGTGTATAATGTCTATACAGTGTGTGCTTATGTGACACTCAGTGTTTGTGGCATGTGTGGCAGGCATCACTGTTTCTTCTTTTTTTTTGCTGTACCTGTCTTGTGGAGGCACATGTGCCCAGGTGATGGGTCTTTGCTCTTATCTTTCCTCCTCCACTTGCCTGTATGTTTTTGCATGTACCTGATAGCTGTGATGGGTTATTGTCTTCCTGCACATCTGTCTCAATGGTGTGGGATGGTATGTGTTGCATGGCTGCCTCTGGGGGTCACTCGATACAGGTGGTGTGGCCTACTGAACCCTGCTAACCTGTGGTCTGTCAGCCTCTTCAGTATGTCCCCATGCAGTCTACTCTTTGCCCCATGCCCCTCACCTCTATGGCCAGCTCCGCATAACCTGGGTGTTCTCCTCCTGTACACATAGGTGGTCCCATTCCATCTGCCTTACCTTGGAGTAGTAAGTGTGGAATATACCCCGAATGGCTGGCCTGTGAGTACAGCATGTTTGGTAGGTTGATGGCCCTCATCCCCACTGTTGCAGGGTTTTATGTGATAAGGATGAGTCCCTTACCGCACTGCTCATTAAAGTAAAAAAATAACCACCCATGACCAAAGGGTGACTTCCCTTTAGACAGGCCCCTGCAAACTGTGACGGTCCTCTAAAAACATCCACTACATCTTCTTTTTATGCGGGGGGCTGTGCCCCCCACACACCCCAAAATAAGGATTCTCAACTCCAGGGGGAGCAGACTAAGGAAATGTAGACACTCCCCCTGGAAGCAAAAACATATTGCCTGCACTGGGATCTGAATCTGGCACCACAGGCTCTAGGTGCAGTGGCTTAAGCCACTACACCACACGTATCCCTCAGTGCTACACTTGCTATAGTGATACAGAGCTCTTTTCCCCTACCTGCTCTACATACGAGTGGTATTACTGAGTCTCTCATATTGTAGCGCTCAATAGTACACACTCATATGTGGTGCTACTGTGTCGGTGGGTGTTGTGTGGTCTTCCATGGCCCTCCTGTGTCCTGCTGTCTTGCACCAGTGGGATGATGGACCTTCTTGTGTATCCGCCCAATCATGGTGGCAGGCCATGGAGGCAGACACACCACGTGTGGCTGCACGGCACAGTTGACTGTGCCCTGTTGGTTGTCTGGGGCCTGCTGTCCAGGTCATGTATGTGTCAGGGGTTCTACATGGGGGCGCTGTTTAGGGTGGGTGCGTCCATCTCATCCTCATCTGTCTATGTCTCCATGTACTTCTCCATGTCTATGTTCTCCAGCACATCCTCCTCATCTGGCATAGCAAGGATCTCTTGCATTGTACCTGGGGGCGAGGGACAAGTCAGATTATTAGGGGCTGTGGCAGAGCTGTGGGCATCTCGTGGCTGTGTTGTGGGCCATAGGGAGTACAACCTACCTGAGATGTCCTCTTGCTCCTGGCTGCCTGCACCTGCCTCCAGTTATGTACCAGCCTTTATAGGGGGTTGCGGACTCCTCTTCAAGGATGTTCCTCACTATAGGGTCTATAGGGTGCAACACAGGGTGGTTAGTGTGTCCATGTTTTTCAGCAGCTCCTGGCGTGTCCATGCAGTGTGCTACATACCTGGCAGTGCATCCATGCCCTCCTCCTCCTCCTCCCCCTGCAGGAACACCTCAGTGAGGGTCTCTGCCACCATCCTTTCTATGGCTGAGCCCCTGTGTGGGCGGCCTGTTGCCAGTGCCTATCTGGCACTGCTTAACAGTTGCCAGCTTGCGTTTGACAGCTGACTGGAAGTCATGCTACTTGTGCTTGATCACTTCCAGTATGTGTACCTCTGGCCCTGCAGCATTGATGGCAGCCTGAATATCCAGCCATAGCCTGGCTTTCTTTTTGGCCAGTGCCTTCAGTGATTCTGGCCCATACATGGTGCCTTAGGTCTCCTGTATGTTAGAGAGACCATGGCTGCCACCTGTCCTCCAGAGAAGTTGGAGGACCATGTCCATCTGGAACTGCTTATCTGGTCACATTCTCACATCTCTGTGTGGCCACATTCAGGGCCATCATGTAGCAGTGGTGGTCTGGGTACCAGAGGTCGTGTACCTCCCCATGCGTCCTCAGATGCTTCATGCACTTCGGTGTCCATTACGGCATTCACTTCCACAGCTGTGCATGATGTGGTGTGGTGTGCATGTTCATATTTGCCAGGGTCAAGGGGCATGGCTGTGTTACTGTAGGCCTGCCCAAGGTGTACTCCAAGTAGCCCTGTGTGCATCTGCACACCCTGCTCATGCGTCCATCTATCCTGCATATGTGTTTGTGCATAGCACATATCTCAAACTGCCTGAGCAGCACATAGGTAGATACCACTGCTACGTTGCTTGTTGGTGAGTTCACACACATTCATACATAGGCCCTCATAAGAGTATCAGCAAGGAGGAGGCTAGCAACTGTAGGCCAGTCAGTCTCACATCAGTGGTGGGGACATTAATGGATACCCTGTTAAAGGACACGTTGACAGAGTATCCGGAATCCAATTGGCTACAAGACCACAGGAAGCGTAGATTCATGGGGAGAGGTCATACCAGAAAAATCTGGTTGCTTACTTTGACCGGGTGACCAGAGAAAAAGATCAGGGGAGAGCAGTAAACATGGCCTATCTGGACTTTAGCAAGGCCTGCAACACTGTGCCATGCATGAGACTGATAAAGAAATTGAGCAGCTTAGGGGTGGGATACAAAATGATGAATCAGGTAATGAACTGGTTATCGGCTAGGTGACGGAGGGTGTCTAATGGAGGAAGGGTGACCAGCGGGGTGCCTCAGAGCTCAGTACTGAGACTGGTCCTCTTCAGTGCCTTCATAAGTGATATTGCATAAGAACTAAAAGGGAAGTTATGCCTCTTTGCAGAGGACATCAAAATCTGCAATAGGACCCCCAGGAGGGAGTTGACAGAATGCGTAAGGACCTTCGAAACTCGGGGGGAGTGGTGACGAGCATGGCAGTTGGGGGTTCAGTGCCAAAAGGGGCAAAATCATGCACCTAAGGCATAAGCACTCAATTGCTTAGTATAGAATGGGAGGGAGTGCTGATAGTCACTAAACAAGAAGGGGACCGTATCTGATGACCTTAAAGTGGCAGGACAGTTTGACAAAGCAGTGGGTAGTGCCAGTGGGATATTGGGATACAGAGGTATCTTTAGCACAAGAGGGAGATGGGGTTACCACTGTATCACTTACTTTTTTAGACCCCACCTGGAGTACTGTGTCCATAGACAGGGTGGAAGAAGTCCAGAGGAGGGTAACTAAAACTGTGCTGGGGATCGATCAAGAGCCCTACAAGGAGAGACAGAGGGATCTCAACATGTACACCCTGGAGGAGAGGGGACTGAGAGGAGACATGATAGAGACCTATAAGTACCTCATGGGGGTGAACAGGGTGCAGAAAGGGAGTCTCTTTCAAATGAGGAAGAGTACCAGAACCACAAAGCATGTGATGAAGCTGTGTGTGTGTGGGGGGGGGATGCAGTTCAAGAGGAATGTGAGGAAGTACTACTTCACTGAAAGAGTTGTAGACACCTGCAGCACACTACCAGCAGACATGGTAGAGGCAAAAACAGTAGGGGAGCTTAAAGAATACATGGGAGAGACATAAGGGAATATTAGTAAATAGGAAGGAGGGAGGGTCACTATTGACTATTTAGGATCTGTGGAAACAAACTAGGCAGGGACCATCTGGGGAGACTATGTGGGCCAAGTGGTCCTTTTCTGCAGACAAATTCTGTGTTTCTATATTACAGTCATCCAGTTACATTTTACTGCTTGGACACTGCCTTTCAGACAGAAAACGGAGGTTGTGGTGCATCACAGAAAGTTCAGCAGGTGCTGGGCTTAGAGAGGGCTATTCCTCAAGATAGCACTGCAGAAAAGAAAGTTTAGCCTAGCACTTCTGTACTCACAAAAACAGCAATCTCTTCAGTAATTCCAAATGATTTTAATGAAGAATGTCATTTTATCTGTTATCTTACAGCTTATAAGTTCTACTCCCCCCACCCTTCCCTTGTTATTCTTTTACCTAATATATATGTATTCTCACCCCAATTATCCATACTGTTGTTCCCTCCCTTTATCATTTTCTTCTGTTTGTCCCCCCACCCTTTTCTTGATTAATTGAAAACTTTGTTGCATTCAAAATGGGCATTATGAAGCCCTGAAATTAGTAAGTTAATTAAATAAAGAATAGAAAGGAATTAAACACAGTGAGATTTTGAATGGGCATTAAAGTATTGTTTTATTTGAGAATTTTTTTTGTAGAACTTATAAGCTGTAAGATAAGAGATAAAGGGCCAGATATGCAAAACTTTGTCTCGGGGCTAGGTTAGCCCTGCCCGGCGTGCAAACATTGCCCGGACCAAAAAGGTTGCCATATTCCAAAGGAATAGCCCAGTGCTAAACCGGCTGAATATAACAAACTAAGGAAGGCGGGCAAACTGGGCTGGCAGTGCAGGGCAAACATTGCCTGGGAGCAGGACAGCACTGAATATAGAAAATAATCCAGCACTGAATATACTACCCAGGCAGTGCAAACACCCACAGAAACACAGTGCAGATGGAGCTGCCATGCCCTAGACCACAGGCAAAGGAGCCCAGGCTGGAAAGGGAGCCCTGGAGCAGATGGCAGTTCAGAACCCAGACACTGAAACACACCCAGCCAGGGGAATGGCCAGAGGGCACCAGGAACCAGGGGTAGAACTAAATAACTGAACAACCCAAGTGTAAAAGCCATGCACCCAAAAATTACACAGGACACAATGTAAATATGTAACAGAAAAGTATAATGTGACAAATGCACAGTAATGGAAACAGGTATACAACAACTGAACAACAATACAAAACATAGCTAAAGCAAAGTAATGTAACGCAGAATGCAAACACGTAAAAGGAAACCTTCAGCAAACACCACTATAATGACAACCACTATATACAACAGGAACTACTACGACTACTACAATTAATACTACTACTATAACTACTACTAACGGCTAACACTACCACTGCATATCCGACTAAACTACAGGATATTACCTACGTGAACTACAGCAACAGGGGACTGGAATATTGAAAACAGAGGCACAGGAACAGAAACCAAACTTTAAAGCAATGGAACAGGAGGGGACAGGGATGTGGACACAAACAATGGGGGAAGAGACCAGTAACAGTCAACACAGTCCATTAAATGGGAAGGGGGCAAGGTAAACAATATCCATAGGAAGGCATCATGGTGGGGATCCCAGAGGTTCAGGCAGTCGTGCCTCCAGTATGGCGGCCACCCTCCTCGTCTCCGATATGAGCACTGCCTGCTACTCGATTATGGTGCACTGCTGGTGCACGAGTCACCTTAGGAGGTCCTCAGTGCCTTCAGACACCTCTGGCCCTGTTGCCCACAAGGAGGATTGGAGTGGACCTACAAGAGGAAGGGGAGACCATGAGGAGGGGACGCCAGCCAGGGGGCATACCGCAGCCACAGGTGGCCATACAGGGATGGACAGCATGTCCCGACAGACATGCCCAAGTGAAGCTGAGGGACGTAATGGTAGGCCTACCAGAAGGTGCCCACACAGCAGGCCTGGGTGACACAGGCACCATCCCAATACCCAACAGACATGATGATGACATGCCCGACAGCACCATGGCACGGGTGACACCACCCACCCCAGCACTGCACACAGTGAGACAGGGCAGACACACAGCTGGTCCCATGGATAGCTGTGTGCAAGGGCCACACCATAACATGCACAAGGGCACCCACACATCGGGACATGCTGCCCAAAGACAGATGACAAAGTACCAGAATACAGAGCACAACAACATCATCCAAAGGTGCACCAGAGCAGCGCAATGCAGTCACAGTGGCCAGCCAATGACCAACCCATGCCAGGGCAGAACAGGCATACTGGGTGCAGACGGTGGCGGGGGTGGGCCGACACATGCCACCAAACGAGGCCCCCAGATGGCATGGAGCATGGTGCCCTGCAGCCACAACATGCACACGGGTGGCAAACATCTGACCCTGTCCAGTGAAGCCCGTGGACAGTAAGGCATTGCCATCTGCACACAGGCATAGGAACTATGAGGGGGTGGGAGGGATGGAGCACACCGCAGAGGTGAGCATGGCAACCAACAGTGTGTGTGCCCTACCGATCCTCCGCTGCCACCGCCCCCACCACCATCTGGCACCCTCCCACCAATGCATGCTGACAGTGGCCCACAGTCCCCCCCCCCCTTACAGGGCACAATGGCCTGACAGCTAGATCCTGGCAGCGGTGTGCAACACTGGTGCGCAAACCAGCACAGTGCCACAACACCTCTGGCTCAACACCCGTGGCAGCCATGCCACCAGCTCAGTCACTGGCAGACCACAGAATGAACTACACATCACAGTGAATCACCACAGAGTAACAAGACAGGTACTCATGCAACAGGCCCCTGTCCTCAGGGCTGCTCTTCTACGCCTGCTGTGGCATGGCCAGCACCCTCGGGCTTCCCCTCCTCCTGTCCTGGGGCACCTCTCGGCCCTCTTCTGTGGTCCTGGGCTGCTTGTTCTGCTCTACAGTGGACTGGGGAAACAGCAGCATTAGCACAATACACAGCATGCCCCGCGAGCAGCACAGCAAGATGCACATGCAACCCCCACATCACCGGACACACAGAAACACCCAGGGTCAGTGGATGAACATAGGAGACACCCACACAGAGGGTGACAAGGCCCATGGAGCATGCGCCAGGCACACAGGACATGTCGGCATGGCAGCACAGTGGTGCGACAGTGCCAGATGCAGGTGCACTTATGACTGTCCACACACATGTGTCTGTAGGCTATCAGTGACCCAGGAACAGCACCCCTGCACCATGATGGTGTTGGCTGCAGGCCGGTGCTGTACCAGGACCCACCATCAACAATGTCTTGATCCGCCACCCACACCCGTGTCACCCCCATTGACACAGCATGCACCGTGCTCCCACCATGCATGCCACCACACACCCTGTACCGTGATGCCCCCCCCATGTGGGCAACATGTGTGGCCCTGCCCGTGCCACATGAGCCCAAACACCATGCAGAGTAGCACACCTGTGCCACGCGCGCGCCGCGCACACACACACACACACACACACACACACATATGCACGCATGCACGCACACGCACTCACACACACACACACACACACACACATGCAGTCCGACAGGCACATGATAGCGGTAATCGACGTGCAATGCCACTTACCTGGCATAGGCACAGTGCCCTCATGCACCAGCGCTTGAAGCGCTCCAGCTGCTGCCGCCATCGCATGTCGGTGTAGTGATGCCGACACTTCTCAGCATCGTGGGCAATGCCCGTGCGGGCACTCAGCCTCCAGGTGACAGAGGCCCACATCTGCTGGCATGGGAGGTCACTATCACTGACCTCCCCAAAGAGCCGTCTGTGCTGCTGCTGCACTAGCTGCACCAGGTTGGCAGTCTCTACCCCCCCAATGCCTGTCCCTGTGCACTACAGCTCATTGCCGCCTACCTGCTGGCATTGCCCAAACAGCAGAGTAACCCTGCCACCTGTAACACTGCTCTGCTTGTACCACACCCTGCTCCCTCCAGCACTGTGCCGTAGCCGCCGCGCTATCACATGAGGTAGCATGGCGCTACCCAGAAGTGGCCACGCTGCACAAGCATGACCCTATCATGACCCTGAGCCACAATGCCACACATGCACGGAGCACTGTGCTGTCTGGTCTAGTGCAGCACTATGCCGCACTAAACTGGGGTGCTAGCATGGTATAGGGGCCAAATGTGCATGTGTGGATGCCGCACTATGCCACATAGAGCTGCGCTACAGGGACAGCATGGGTGGCACTGGACACCACTTAGCCCGGTGCTAAAGTTTGCACGGCGCTAAGTGGTTTGCCTGGTGCAAGTCAGGCCCATATTCAACCAGCAGATGCAAATGAGGGTACTTGTGCACATATGGTGCAAACACTGTGATTAGCATCTCATTTTACAATGATTTGCATACATAACAGGCTGGATTGCCCGGCTGAGCTATAAAAGGGCAAGCAGTGTTGTATTGTGGGAATGCAGCACACAGCTGAAGCTGCAGACGTACACACACAACAAGAGGAGCCATGCCACAGGAGGCAGAGCAGCAAGAGGCAGATCTGTATGGAAGCAGGAGGCCTGGTGGAAGGGGAATGGTGCAACACAGGGTTGGGACATACACACTGCATACCTGCAGACCACAGCTGTACAGGCTGGGGACAGGGCTGCTGACTGCAGGCTCACAGGCCAGCATGGTGCTGTGTAATGGTGCACATGGCCATTAGGCCGGCTGTCCAGCAGACTGATCCATGTGCTGGGCCCATGCTCCTGCATCAGCCGGCACTGTGCAGGCAATGCCTGCACACTTTGTGTGCCAGGCACGGGGGGCCCCCAACGCGGCTTGCAGGTATGCCTCGTAACAGTGGCACACTGACATGTGGTCCATGGACCCTTGGTAGTCGCCCTGGATGCGGTATGTGGAGGGTCGCAGACTCTCCGATGGTGGTACATGGCCACAGCCCAGGGGTCACAGGGTCACTACTGTGTGGCTTCCAATGTGAGATCGACAGCACTGTGTGGTCTGTGCCTGGCAGCCTGCTATTGGATGCGTACCATCCACAGTGTCCACACCCTGTGTGCTGTGCACATGTCCCCTAGGTGGCCAATGGGGGCACAGTGCACTGCCAGGTGGCATGCATTGGGATGGCCCCATCCCGGGGTACACATGTCTGTTATGGGTGTCAGTGGTGCCCTTGTGGGTCCAGTGTGTGCAGTCCCTACACCGACAGCCATGCAGTGGCACTGTGCACGCAGGGGTGGCCCCAGTACACTGTGGCTGTGTGCGCCGTACATGCACATGCTGGCCAGTGCCACACCCATGTGACCAGTGCCACTGTTGGAGGTGGCATGCACATACTGTTTCACGTGTGCCATGCACCACAGGCCCGCCACAGCTGGTGACACATGTCCCTGTCCATCTCTCCAATAGGTAGTGTAGCACAACCTGAACGCATACAGGCACATGGCTTTTCACAGGATGAGCTGAGGATGATGGTGCATGGTGTGAAGGAGAGGGAGCAGGCGCTGTGGCAGCACAAGGCAACAGATGCGGTGGTGTGCCAGGCGTGGAATGAGGTGACGGCAGGGGTAAATGCCATTGATGGATGTGGCAGGACGACAGATGCAGTGCGCAAGAGCTGTAGTGACCTGCTGTGCCGGGCAAAGGAGGAGGAGGCGGCACAGTGGCTCTGCGATCGGCTGTGTACCAGTGGTGGCCTGAAATCCACACAACAGCAGGAGGAGGACCCACTCATGGCCATGGTGGCATCCACACTGCGCCCGGTGGCCGTTGCTGGTGTACCAGCTGGTGGGTGTGAGATGCCTTTCACACCGCCTAGGACAAGTGTGTATCTGCATGTGTGCACCCTGCATGGTGTGACAGCACAGGCACTGGGTGCTGGCGTTGGCGTTGTGCCTGGGGTGCACTGTGGAGGTGCTCTGTTGTGCACACTGTGCACCTGGGACAGGTTTGCATGCGAACAGTGCCCGGCATGGCTGCCACCACAGCTGACAGGCCAGGGCATGTGCACTGTGGGGTGGGTGGGTGCGTGCATGTGGCCACAGTCTATGGCTGTGGGGCTGGTGTGTGGGGTGTGCATGTCTGTGGCGGGTGGCAGGTTTCCCAGGGTGTGCATGTACTGGTGGTGGTGGGATGCACTGTGCATGTAACAGTCAGTGACCCTGTCCCATTTTCTTCCAGAGTGGTGTGTGCAGGGCCTGCAGCATGCCAGGACCAGGCTGGGATGGCTGTCTTGGGACCAGAGGCAGAGGAAGAGATCCTGCCGTCTAGGTGCTGGTCATGGACCCTCGGATGCGCACCATGTGTGGCACTCACTTGGACATGGGATACAGCTGCCGGGGGGGGGCTCCAATAATGGCAGGGATCTGGACCTCAGTGCAGCCCTGGAGGATGCCCAGGTGGAGGATCTTGGTGATGGGCAAGTGATCCTGCTGACAGTAACTGATCACATGGAGACAGATGTGTTGGAGGGGGGTTACATCTTGCCCAAGGAAGGGTCTGTGGCGGGGGGGGCACAGGGGTGGGGCAGGGCACAGTCCATGGCATGGGTGCCAGGGGGGTGGTTTGCCACGCTAGCATGGGTGTACCCGTGCAGTCGGTGGTTGGCCATGTGGGGACAGGTGTACCCTGCTGGACATGTGATGCCCACCACGGGTTGGTGTGCAGATCCCACAGGGATCACGGCCCATCGCCACTGGCTTGCAGTAGCAGGACATGCCACCAGTGCAATGGCATCCCCACCCTGGTGAGCTGCAGGCACCAGCACCAGCTGCCACTGAGGGTGCTGCGGCCGTGAAGTCAGATGCCCCGGGGGCCCACCCTCTGCTCCAGGCTGCACTCACATCCCAGCAGGAGGCACAGCTGGACCTGCACGGCCTGTGGTGGGAACTCAGGCATGAGCTGTCACAGATGTGGGAGTCACTGTCCCTGGGCTTCGCACGGGTGGAACAGCGGGCCGAGGACAGGTTGGGCCGCATGGTTGCTACACTGGACCGCGACTTTGCTGGGCTCACGGCCATGGTGGTCGACCTCGCCACAGTGCTGCATGGGGTGCATGGTGGTCAGCAGGCTCTGCAAGGGGATCAGTGTGCCCATGGCACAGGGGCCCACAGGCGGGCCAGTCATGGCCGCAGGACTGGCACTGGCTCAAGCAGCACTGCATCATGCGCATCGACAGGCACCCAGCGCCACCTTGGCTGTCCGGCCACTCTGTCCAGCTCCTCTGGTCAATGGGGGCATAGGCGGTCTGCCCTGCCTGCCTCACCATGGTCCTCAGCTCAGAGCACCCCTGGATCTGTGTCCTGCACACATGGTGTGCGCCGTGTGCATGGTGGTTGGTGCCAGAGATAGGCAAGGCTGCCATGCACATGTGCACGGTTGACACTCCCATGTGCACACTAGCACTCCCACACACCTGCTCACACTTACACTCATGCTGACACACACTCACACACGCCGTCACTTGCACAGTCTCACATGCATGGCCATGGTGTTCCTCCCCACACTGCCACCACACATCAGGTATCACCCACATCACTGTACCATGGCTGTGTGTCCTGTTCACATGTGTGATCTGCACGACCCACCCATCGTACCGCCCTCACACGTTGCATTCAGTGCCACTGTGTTGTGCTCCTGCTGTGTTTGTTGTCAGCACTGTTGTGGATGTTTGTACATATTAAACTGTTCACCATTGTGCTGTATCATGTTGCTGTGCAGTCTGTACTCACCCTCTGGCTTGTGACAGTGTCCTGATGATGGTGGCCTGTGCTCTAGGGCCCTGCAGGCCAATGCAAGGATCCCTCCTCTCGAGTTGCTCCACTATTGCCCTGACCGCTGGCTCTGGGTCACTGTCGACGTGTCCATCAGGTTCAGATGCCTATATCCCACAGTTCATTGCCATGTTGTGTAGCATACAACAGGCTACAAAGATACTGCATACCTTCTGAGGCCTATAATGTAGGGCACCTCCCTGACGTGTCTAGGCATCAGAAGTGCATCTTCAGTGTGCCAAACACCCTCTCTATGATGTTTCTGGTGCTGGCATGTGCCTCCTTGTACATCTCTTCAGCCACTGTGGCTGGCAGGGGTGCCAGTGTCAGCAGCCAGGGTCGCAAGGGATAGGCGCTGTCCCCTGTCGAGAGATGTGCACCTGTTAGTGATGTACTGCTGTCTGCCCATTGCTGTCTTGCACCACCTATGTTGCCCTCCCACGCCCCTTCCATGGTCTCCCATGCCTATCCTCACCCCTGCTGTGGTGTGTATGTGTGTGCCTTGTATGCTGCTACTCACCAACTAGATGCCCACTGGGTATCCTTCCCTTCTTGAATGCCTGGCACAGCTGCGACTGGTGCCAGATGAAGATGTCGTGTGCACTGCTGGGGTACTGTGCATAGACATTGCTGATGCGCCCAGTTGCATCGCACACCATCTGGCAATTGATGTAGTGGTACCCCTTTCTGTTAACATATATCTCACGGCCATCACCAGGTGGTGCATGGATGGGGACTTGGGTCAGTCAATGGCACCTAGTACCTCTGGTAGGTGTGCAACTTGATGGAATTACTGCATGATTTCTCTGCGCTCTGCTGCCGTGCTGGGTAAAACTATGAACTCCCCAGCATGTGGCAGGAAAGCCTCAAGGAACTGGGTCAGGAAGCAGACTGCAATACCCCGATGGTATCCCCCGTTGGTCATTGGAATGTCCCTGTGGCAAGGAGACACATCGCTGCTGTCACCTTCTCCTCTACTGTCATGGCATGGCTGCTTCTGGTGTTGGGGTGCAGCTGCTCATGCATTAGTTCACATAACTGCCTCAACGTACCCCTGTTCATCCTGTACTGGCCAGTGATGTGCTCATCTGGCAGGGTCTCAAAGGAGACCCTGGGCCGTTACCATCTGATTGCAGCATACTGTCTCCTTGGCCTGCGTTGTGGCCCATGTTGAGTCTGCTCACTCTCCTCCTCCTCCTCCACTACTGCTGCCATCAGTGGCAGCATCACTGCTATCAGTGCAGCACACATTTCCACTTCCTGGTGTGGTCACTCCCCCTAGGTGGTTTGCCCTGGGTTAAGACCAGCCTTTTATAGGCGGTAGCTAGCGCTGCACTACATGTCATGCTATGTGTCCCAGTGCGGCACTATGGCTTTCAATATGCCATAGTGCGTGTATGCAGGCCACCCCCCTCCCTTTGCCCCTTGCACACATTATCATTTTGCCCCACGCTACTGCGGTTAGCGCATGCTAACCGGTCCTTTGAATATCGCTGCTCCACGCTAGTCCTGTGCTATTCCCACACTATTGGTTTGTGCGTTGTGCTAAGCTTTGAATATCTTTCCAAATATGAGTTGTTTTCAATTACGTCGGTGACCTCTGAATGTACGTCTGAAATTATGTGGTCGTAGCTTTAAATACGTGAGCATAAAAAAGGAGGTGGTTTAGGCTGCAAGACACCACCCCCCCCCCCCCCCATGAAGGTCCTAGGGTTGGACTGAAGCACTGGGATTTGAGCCATGACTGTCTGTATAATGTCTGAGGACATTCTTCATTAAAATAGTTTTGAATTACTGAAGAGTCTGCTGTTTTTGTGAGTACTGGAGTGCTGGGTTAAACTTTCTTTTCTGCACTGGACACTGCCTTTCACTGCCATGGTCAGGTCACCGAGTGGTTTGCCACTCCACAAGAGCATCACCCCTATTCACGTACACAATATGTATGTATTTATGTATGTATGTATTTATGTATGTATGTATGTATTTATTTATTTATTTACAATTTGGTGACCAGGATAGGCACATTGAGCTCATTTCCAGAGGTGGTGTACATACAGTTCATGGGAAAGTAAAATTATACCATCAACAAAGAAGTAATTGTTTGCAACAGCCAGCCCTTAGGCATAATGGTAGAACTACCAATCTTGACACTGGTGACCTAGGTTCAAGAACAAACCTGGGTCATAGGGGACCAGATAAGGGGAGGAGGACTGAGTTTCACACAGGATGCTCACTTCTCCAGGGAGGGAGGGTCACTGTTTCTGCTGCAGTGCTGCCAGCTGGGTGACCATAGATGGAAAGAACAAGGGCCTCGGGAGGGGGAGGGTAAAGAAGGAGTACATGGGAAGGAATGGAGAGAAAAACAAAGAGGAAAAATTGGGTGAGCAGAGAAAAGAGTAGAGGAAAGAAATAAGTTGTCTGCAGCAGCAGGAAGAGTAGAAATGGGTGTCAAGTTGGGGCTCCCTGAGGCTCTTTCTCTCTCTCTCTCTCTCTCTCTCTCTCTCTCTAGTCAGAGAGCACAACCTCTGTAGGGCTTTACAGACTCCATGGAAGTCCGGTTCATGACACGAACTCAGATCAGCAAAAGGCTAGATGTCAGCCCCATTAACATCCAACAGCAATTACTCACTGTGTATGTGGGAGGATTCTCTCACTAGGCTTTCAGGAGGCAGAAGCTGTACTCCCTACAGTGTTCCCCATTCATTAAAATGGAGAGGTGGGCCACCCTGCAATAGCGGACACTGTCTCCTTAAATCAGTGTACTCTTACTAGGAGTTCACACATGCACAGGTATGGGGACCCTGCAAGTCAGCACATCAGGTGACGGTTTTGCACAGCAGATGTTGGCTGGCACTTTCTATGCAACCGCAATTCTTTGGGGCTCTCAGTAATCATAAGTCAAGCTGGGAGATGGTCAGCAGACTGGAAGGCACCAAATGTGGAAGCCAATGACGGATAATGTTTGGCAAGTTACAGCGCAGCAGCCCTGTCAGTGGAGCAGCTACAACACTGTTTGGTAAATCCCAATTTGGAAGTCTGTTGCCACTTGAGGGCTTTTGGTCAGCGTGTTTGTGGTGTGCCATCAATGAGGATTGCTCTGTAGACAGACAGGGTTGGCAGTTCATTGCATCACACATATTGCTCACTAAAATCAATTACATAAAAGAAAAACCTTACCAGTTTAGATAGCTCTCGGTTGGACATAGACAGGGCAAACCTTTTTTCTTTTTATCTGATCTGCAGCTAGAACTTAGTGTGTGTGTGTGTGTGTGTGTTAGTGGGGGGTGGGGGGAGTGGAGAGATCACAGATGTCCCATAGGTGGCCACCCAAGCAGTTCTAATCAGTTTCTATTGAGGAGCTGCATTAAAAAAATAAGTCAATTTCACTGGCTGTCTGTTAAAAAAAAGTAACATTAAACAAATATTGCATTGATTTCAATTGTGGGAGAAAAAAGTACAGTCAGTCAGGTATGGTGGAGGGGAGACAGTCAGGGAAGAGGATCAAACCTGTGATGCCCCCCTGAAAAAAAAAAAATATACTCCATGTTAAAATTAGTGAGTAAAGGGTTTTGTAGCTACTGCAGCCATTTCAGATTTCTGCTAAGCCCATTATCATCGCTATTTTAAGGATTTGCCCAGGGTGTTTGTGTCCTCCTTGCCTATGTGAACTAGTTTTGTTGCTTTGACCTCCCAAAACTAATCACTCATATCTTTCTCTGTTATGATTTAAAAAAAAAAGTGTGTGAATAAAAGCAAGCCTGAGGCTTCACATCAGGTGCCACTGTCCAACCTGTCCCTGTCCTGCCAGTAACATGTGCTCCTTCCTAACTGTGTGCAACTTGTTGTTGTATTCCCAGCCACTGTCATATAAATTAAAAAAAAAAAATTTGTGTAAGAAAAAAAAAAAAACGGGCTCCAAGAGGTGTCACCACTGGACCTTTCAGTCCCTGTCCTGCCAGTAAGCTCCTTCCTAAGTGTGTGCAACTTGTTGTTTTGTTCCCAGCCATTGTCATATAAAATTAAGAAAATAATTTGTGTGTGAGAAAAAAGTCACAAAGAAAGGAAAAAAAATTAGGGCCTTGTGTGCTATTGACCAGCCAGAGAAGTCGTCACTTTCATTTTGCAGCTGTGGTTTCTTAAACAAACAAACAAACAAAAAACTTTAAGGGCCAGCCTTGCGTTCTTCTGGCCAGTAAAGGCTTAACTTTTATTTTTTGTAGGGGCAGCAGCTGAAGCTGTATTATTTACTTAGAAACAGAAAAAGAAAACAAAACTTCTTTAAGGGCCTTGTGTGTCTCTAGCAGTGAAGGTCCCAGCTTTATTTTGTGTAAGCAGTTGTGAAGCTGCATTTTTAGTTAACCAAAAGAATAAGCAGAAAAATATTTAGGGGCCTAACTGTTCCATAAGAAACACTAACAGTGAAGACAGATTTCAAAATAGTATTTATAGCCCATCTCCATCACTGCCCAGCTCTCTAAGTCAGTCCGCAGCCAGCATTACCAAGCTCTGCTCAGCTGGAGTGACAAATAAACAACTTCAACAAATGAAGAGGGAGGGTCTGCTGGCATTGAAAGTGGACAAATCACCAGGCCCGGACAGAGTACATCCAAGGGTACTAAAGGAACTGGCTGAGGAGCTGGCAGGGCCACTAGCAGACCTATTTGATAGTTCACTAGAGTCAGGAATGGTACCACAGGACTGGAGAACAGCACGTGTAGTGCCTCTTCACAAAAACGGTCCCAAGGATGATCCAGGGAATTACAGACCAGTCAGTCTGACCTTCATTGTGGGCAAGCTTATGGAGACCATACTAAAGGAAAGTATGGTGGAATATCTAGAGGAACATGGTCTCCAGGATGAGAGGCAGCATGGGTTCATGGGGGGAAGATCATATCAAACAAATCTGATTGAATTATTTGACTGTGTCACTAAGACAGTAGACTGGGGTCAAGTGGTAGACATCCTCTATCATGATTTTAGCAAGGCCTTTGACTCTGTGCCCCACAAAAGGTTGATCAGGAAGTTGGTGGATCTTGGAGTTGGGGAAAAGATGGTCAGATGGGTGGAAAACTGGCTGAGGGACAGAACCCAGAGGGTGGTGGTGGGGGGAGAGTTATCTGGCACCAGAGAGGTAACCATTGGGTTTCCACAGGGCTCTGTGTTGGGGCCGGTGTTGTTCAGTGTCTTCATCAATGAACATTGGGTATGGCATTAAAGGCAAAATGTGCCTATTCGCAGATGACACCAAGCTCTGTGGGAGAGTGGACACAGCTGAAGGGATATGGGACCTACAGGAAGATCTGGAAAAGCTGGGGAGGTGGTCCAGGATCTAGCAGTTTGGCTTCAATGCCAAGAAATGCAAAGTTATGCATATGGGAGCCAAGAATCCCAGGATAGAGTACTACCTGGGTGGAGTCTGAGTATCTGCATCAGAGGAGGAGAAGGATCTGGGAGCGATGATCACTAATAACCTGAAGCACTCCACGCGGCGCAAGAAAGTAGCAGCAAAGGCAAACAAGATGCTGGGATGCATAGCTAGTGGGATCAGTAGTAGGAGAGAGGAGGTTATACTGCCCTTGTACAGGTCACTGGTAAGGTCGCATCTAGAGTATGGAGTTCAGTACTGGTGCCCACACCTCAAAAAGGAAATTAACCTGCTGGAGAAGGTACAGAGGAGGGCTACAAAGATGATAGCCAGTCAGCAGGGCAAGGCATACAAGCAGAGGTTGAGGGCACTGAACATGTACTCCCTGGAAGACAGGAGAGAGAGAGAGAGAGGGTACGTGTTTGGGACATTCAAGTACTTGAAAGGGATAAAGAAGGTTCATAAGGAGAGTCTCTTTAAGCTGAGTGGCAACCATATCACATGGGGGCACAGTCTTAAGCTGGAGGGTGGGAGGTTTAGGAGGGAGGTCAGGAAGCACTTTTTCAGAGAGAGGGTGGTGGACACTTGGAATGCGCTGCTGGAAAAGGTCATCTTGTTGAAGACAGTGGGCAGCTTTAAGAGAGGCTGGGATAGGCATAGGGGAAAGATAAGAATCTTGGGTAGGGAGGATGGGAGGAGTGGGGAGAGGGGGCAGAGACATTAGCTCAAGCTGTGGACCCTGCAATACGAGCAGACTTGATAGACCAAATGGCCTTTTTCCTGTTGGCTTCTTCGTATGTTCTTATGTTCATATGTACACTGCAGAAACTAACAAACTTTGGTTTCAAATTAACTCAGAAACGGAAACATCCAGGTGATCAAGATGCCACATCTGAGATCACAATGCCAGCCAATCCAGATATCATTGTCCAAGAGACTCCCAGCACCTCCTGTAATAAAAATAAAAACACCTCTAAGCACAGAACAACAGGTTTTTGTACTGGCTGGCTTAACAAATACTGTTGGCTACAATATAAAGAAAGTGATGGCATGTTTTGTGCATTTTGCATAAAACATAAACAGATGCCCGAATCAGGAACAGTTTGGGTAATGACAGTGCAAGACAGTCAGAGAAGATGCTATAAAGAGGCCTTAGACAAGTAGCACTCACTGTAACTTTCTCGGAAGTGCTACCTGTCCATGGCATGGATGAGGCTAAGGTACGCCGCACCATGGGATTCAATGACTGGTTGAAAAACTGGTGCAGAGCTCAGGGATTTGGCTTGACTGGGGACTAGGGTTCCACCTGGAGGGATGCAGGCCTATACAGGTGTGATGGTCTGCATCTATACAGGAGGGGAACCAGGATTCTAGGTGATAGGTTTAAATGCTTCATTGGCAAGCATTTAAACTAGCCAAGGGGGAGGCACTGAAAAGGAGAAGAGAATTCCCAGCCCCCCCCAAAAAAATCAGGTTAGTTAGTGAGGTAAACACCAAGATAGAGCAGTCGATAGGGAGAAGGGTGGGGGTAAATGGAGGAAAAAGACAAAGGCAGAAAGGACAGGGGTGGGACAAAAAGAAATAAAGCCATAAAAAAATGGAGAGTAATGAGTACCAATGCCCATAGTCTAGGTAAAAAGGTACCAAAAATGGTGCACTTGATGGCAGAGGGATGCCTGGATATCATGGCAGTCACAGAAACATGGTACACAGAGAACCATGACTGGGATGTCAACATACCAGGGTACACAATCTACAGGAGGGACAGGGAGGGAAGAAGAGGAGGAGGAATAGCTCTCGATGTGAGGGAAGAGATCAAAGCAACTGAACTAAAGGGTAAACAGGGAGGAGAGGAGGCACTGTGGGTCACCCTGGAGACTGGAAATGGCTCCACAATTCACACAGGGTTTGTATACAGACCCCCGTCTCAAGGGGAGGAAATAGACAAGAAAATGATAGAAGGCATCCTTGGGATGGCAGAGAAGGGGGAGGCATTGCTGATGGGGGACCCGAATATGCCAGATGTTAACTGGAGAACCTTTGCTGCAGCCACATCCAAAAGCAGGGTCATTCTCGATGCCCTACAGGGAGCATGCCTCAGACAGCTAGTTTTGGCACACACTGGGGAGGGAGCAATCTTAGACCTGGTACTCTCAAATGAGGACAGAGAGAGGATCTCTAATCTTGAAGTGGGTAGCCATCTGGAACAAGCAACCATCAAACAGTGTGGTTCACGACAAACTTAGCTGTAGAGTCAAGCCACACAAAAGTGAAGGTACTGGACTTCAGGAGGGCTGATTTTGCAAAATGGGAGAGTGCTTCAGAAAAGCACTAGCAAACAGGCAAGAAGATGGGGTAGAGCAACAATGGGGAAACATTAAAACCACCACCACAGAGGCAACATATTGCAGTAGTAGCAGATTTGGAGGTGCAGTCACTGTGGGCGAATGCAGGGCATGCATCAGTAGGTGCGTCCCTCATTCCCCAGTAAGGCAACTGCAGGCGCTGACACCAGCAACACATAAACTGGCCACCAGATCTAAGAAAAGGTCCACTGCAATGAGAGCCAAGCTCATCATGCAGCGGTGTGCCTTTCCTGGTGAAGCAGTTTAATAAACATGGTGGCACTGACTGCTGCCGCGCAGAGTGCCCCAACCCACTTCATTTGCCGACGGGGGAGCCCACTCCCTGTCAGCATAATGCCCCACATCTCATTTAAAGTGTATGCCGAGGGGGTGCCCAATCACCCTTGGCATCATGCTCCCCCCAAACTGTCTTTCTTTGCCGACGGGGGACCCAATCCCTGTCGGCTTCAATCCCCCCTTCCCTGTTTATTTTGCCGACGGAAGCCCACTCCCCATCGGCATAACGACCCCACCACTTTTGTTGTGTGCCGAGGGGGGTGCCCAATCCCCTTTCAGCTACAGAACCCCCCCAGAAAACAGTCAGGTGGCATGCTAGGAGCCCACCCCAGTGTGCCAAATGCCCCTGTAAAACAAAAAACGTCCTGCAATGCTTTTATTTTTTTAAATCTGCAAACCAGAAAGCGTCCCTCGATAGACCGTGGCCCTTCCCCAAGTCGCGCCCACCCACTGCACACCCTGCCTCCCCACATTCCCCCTCACCCCATACTTACCTCCAGAGCATGGTGGAACGATCTTCGGTGGACCGGGAACACGTCTGCACTCTTCAAAGCCGACCACAAACTGAAGAAATGCCAGTAAGCTATATAATGTCATGAATAGGGTTTTTTTCAACTTTGGTGCATATCTCGGGCATTTTTGGGAATTTTGGCACCAAATTTTCAACATGGGGTTATTGGGACCCCTCCTCATGATTTCAATCACTGTCATGGTGTTAATCGGTCCCAAAAGGTGGCTTCACTGTCACTGTGCAGAATCACCTTTCGGGACTGATTAACAAAATAACAGTGCCATTGTTCATGAGGGGGCTCTCAAAAAGCTTATGTTGCAAATTTGGTGAAAAAAATCCCCAAAATGCCTGTTTTACTAGCATGCGTTGCGCAGTTTCCATGCATGCTCTTAACTTTGGGAATTTGTAATATTTTCACTCCAGATTTTCAAAATTGGCATTTTTCCATACCTCCTTATGAACAGTACAGCTGTCAGTGTCCATATCCTGGCCAAAATGTGTTTTTACATGTCCAGTGCAGTCGCTGTGTGAAATACGTTTCCAAGACAATTTGAGAAAATGACGGTGACACTGTTCATGAGCAGAGGTCCTAAAATGCCTATGTTGAAAATCTGGTGATGAAAGTCCATAAAATGACTATGTTACGAGCGTGTGTTGCGCAGTTTCCACGCACCCTTGTAACTTTGCAAATTTGCAATATTTTCATGCCAGATTTTCAACACTGGCATTTTTTCACACATCCTTATGAACAGTACAACTGTCATTTTTCACATCCTGCCCAAAATGTGTTTTTGCTCCTGTGGTGCACAATGGTGTGGTCACTGTGGGAAATCAACTTTTGGGACAGATTAACAAAATCATAGTGCCACTGTTCATGAGGAGAGGTCCCAAAATGTCTATTTTGAAAATGTGGTTAAAAAAATACCAAAAATAATTGGATTATGGATGTGTGTTGTGCAGTTTCTATGCCTGCTCATGACTTCACCAATTTTTCATATTTTCACTACAGGTTTTCAACATTGCCATTTTTTTACACCTCCTCATAAACAATACAGTTGTCATTTTTCATGTCCTGCACAAAATGTGTTTTCGTGCCTGTTTCACCAAATGGCATAGTCGCTGTGCAAAACCACCTTTCAGCTAACAAACTGATAGTGCCGCTCTTCATGAGATGGGGTCACAAAAAGCCCATGTTTAAAATTTGGAGTGAAAATACCAACAAACGCCTACGGCGTTAGGGTTTCCAACTGTAACATCCCACCCTGTAGAGACTGACAGGCATCGGGGTGTGACTTGAGATCATTGGCTGTAATGCACATGCCATTCCACCCCCAACCCTGCAGTCAGTGACAGGCATCGAGGTGTGCCTTGGAGTGTTTGACCCTAAAGTTCACTCCATTCTCCTATACTGCACCCATCTTAGCATATTTCCTTATGGAATGGGGTAAGTATAAGGCCCAAAGACCCCAAAGCACACCACAACACTTGTCAGTGTCTACAGGGTAGGGTGAGGTTAAATTGCATGAGCGTTATAGCCGATGTCCCAAAGGCACACCCCAACACCTGTCTGTCTCTGTAGGCTGGGGGTGGGGTTGGCGTCAATTCAATACTTTACTGCCATTCCTATTATGCATCTCTAACTCCTGCACTACCAATGCCAGCGAGACAACATTCAGCATTGACAAGTGCTTGTTTAATATGGTACGTACTGCACAGAAGGGAAACCCAGAGTTTCTTTCCTGGGAGTTGAGGAACTAATTGATGGAAAGGCAGACACACTTGTTAAAAAAACGCTGGAGTTCTTTGAAAACAATAGAATCTTGGTTGATTGCCTTGCAGGGCTGGGCAGTGATGGAGCAGCTGTTATGCTGGGCAGGCAAAATGATGGGGCCACAAAATTAAAAGAAGTCAGCCCCATACTAGTTGAAAATCACTGTGTGGCTCATCGGGAGGCCTTGGCTGTAAAGTCAGCAGCTAATGAAGTGAATGTCATTAAATAGTTTAATCAGACCCTTGATCACTTATACATATATATATATATATATAGATATATATATATATATATATATATATATCTATATATATATATATATATACACTATGAAAATTCTGCTGTTTGTATGGTTGTCCTTAAAGAAATTCAGCAGGGCTGAGCAGGCAATGGGAAACCCTGTTTTAAAGCCAAGTCAGGCAAAAGCTGTTAGGTGGCTGTCCCATGACGCAGCCTGTGACACACTAAGGAAGATTTTTCCCTCAGTCATTATATCCTTGTATAGAGAAGCCTCTGAAATGAATGCTCATTAAGCTGTGGGCCTATTAAGAATGGTGGAAAACTGAGTTTTTATGTTTGCTTGCACGCATGTGCAAGAAACATAGTGCCGTCATCCGAGTTTTCGGAGGTGTGTCAGCCCTCTTCCAATTCAGTCAGTGTGTTTGCAGGCGCTGCCACAGTTCTCCAATGCCTGCTGGAGCTGTCTATGACAGCTCCAAAATGCAGTGGCATACAGTTGAAAGGGGGTGCCACGCTTCAGTGAGCAGCGATCAGATATCGCCTGCCCATGCGCGCTCCCCCTACACACACATGCTGTGTGCTGCCCCCCACCACGTACACACTGTATAGCCGACGGGGGTGCCCAATCCCTTGTCGGCTGTGCTGTGCCCCCCCTGAAACACAGGTCCATATGCCACGCTGGGTGCCCACCCCAGCATGGCTACACCTCGTATAGCTGACAGGGATGCCCAATCCCCTGGCCAGCTCCACTGTGTCCCCCCCCCAGTACAGGGTGCCATGCTGGGAGCCCACCCCAGCATGGCAACAAATGCTATGGCCGGACGGAGGTACCTAATCCCCCATCGGGCCACACGCCTCAACCAGCTGTCCTTCTGCCACGCTGGGAGCCCACCCCAGCATGGCAAACGCCCCGCGTCCATTAAAAAAAAAAAACTGAAAATCAAAAATGGTCCTCGCTGTGTCTGCACCCACCGCGCCCGCCCACTGTGCACCCTGCCTCACCACACCCTCACCCCATACTTACCTCCAGACTCCGCGCAACGATCTTCGTGGACCAGGAACACGCCTGCACTCTTCAAAGCCGACCGCTAACTGAGGAAATGCCGTAAGCTGTATAATGTATAATGATAGGGTTTTTCAACTTTTGCATATCTCAGGCATTTTTGGGAATTTTGGGCCCAAATTTTCAACATGGGGTTTTTGGGACCCCCTCCTCATGAATTATTGCACTGTCATGGCGTTATTCGGGCCCGCAGGGTGATTTCGCAATCACTGCATGAAATCACCTTTCAGGACCGAGTAACAAAACGACACTGCCACTGTTTATAAGGTGGGCTCTCAAAAAGTCTATGTTGAAATTTTGGTGGAAAAATTCCTAAAAATTACTGTTTTACGAGTGTGCGTTGCGCAGTTCCTACGCACGCTCATAAGTTCGCAAATTTTCAATATTTTCACTCCAGATTTTCAACATTGCCATTTTACCACACCTCCTTATGAGCAGTACAGCTGTCATTTTTCACATCTTGCCCAAAATGTGTTTCCGCCCATGTAGCGCACAATGGCGCAGTCGGTGTGCGAAATCAATGTATGGGACACATTAAGAAAATCACAGTGACACTTTTAATGAGCAGAGGTGTTAAATGGCTTTTAGAAAATTTGGTGAAAAAATTCTAAAAATGACTGTTTCTGGCGTCGTTGTGTAGTTCTCACATGCGCTCGTAAGTTCTGATTTCAATATTTTCCCTCAGATTTTCAACATTGCTATTTTATTACACTTCTTTATGAGCAGTACAGCTGTCATTTTCACACTGTCTAAACGTGTTTCCGCCCATGTAGCGCACAATAGCGCAGTCAGTGTGCGAAATCAATGTATGGGACACATTAAGAAAATCACAGTTACACTGTTGATGAGCAGAGGTCTTAAAATGGCTATGTTGAAAATTTAGTGAAAAAATTCCTAAAAATTACTGTTTTACAAGTGTGCGTTGCGCAGTTCCTACGCACGCTTATAAGTTTGCGAATTTTCTATATTTTCACTCCAGATTTTCCACATTGCCATTTTATTACACTTCCTTATGAACAGTACAGCTGTCATTTTTCACATCTTGCCCAAAACGTGTTTCCGCCCATGTAGCGCACAATAGCAAGCAGTGTGCGAAATCAATGTATGGGACATATTAAGAAAATCAGTTCTACTGTTCATGAGCAGAGGTCTTAAAATGACTATGTTGAAAATTTGGTGACAAAAGTCCATAAAATGACTGTGTTATGAGTCAGCATTGCGCAGTTTCCATGCACCCTCATAAGTTCATGACTTTGTAATATTTTCAGTCCAGATTTTCACCAGTTGCATTTTTCCACACTTCCTTATGAACAGTACAGCTGTCATTTTTCACAACATGGCCGAAATGTGTTTTCACACTTTCAGCGCAGAGATGCATGGTCGCTGTGGGAAATCATTGTTCGGGACAGATAAAGAAAATCACAGTGACACTGTTCATGATCGGAGGTCCCAAAATGCCTGAGTTGACAATCTGCTGTAAAAAATGCCCACACTAATTACATTACGGGTGTGCGTTGCACACTTTCTATGCACGCTCGTGACTTCACCAGTTTTTTTAATATTTTTACTGCAGATTTGCAACATTGCCATTTTTTCCACCTCTCTATGAACAGTACAGCTGTCATTTTTCACATCCTGTTCGGAATGTGTTTTTGCACCTGTGGTGCTAAATGCCATAGTCGCTGTGCATAAGCAGCTTTCGGCTAACAAACTGATATTGCCACTGTTCATGAGGTGGGGGTCTCAAAAAAAACATGTTGAAAATTTGGAGTGAAAATGCCAACGAATGCCTGTGCTGTTAGGGTTTCCAACCATAACGCCCCACCCTGTAGAGAATGACAGGCATCAGGGGTGTGACTTGGGATTCTTGTCTGTAATGCTATACCATTCCACACCCTGCAACCAGTGAGGCATCGAGGTATGCCTTGGACTCTTCGCCCAAAGTTCACACCCTATTCTCCCAACCGCACTCCATCTCACCATATTTCCTGATGGAATGGGTGCGAGCAAGGGCCAAAGACCCTAAGGCACACCGTGACACTTGTCAGTGTCTGCAGGGTAGGTGGGGAGAAATGGCGTGGCCGTTATGCCTGACGACCCAAAGGCACACCCCAATGCCTGTCACTCTCTGCAGGGTGGTGGTGGGGTTGGCTTCAGTTTAATACTTCACTACCATTCCTATTATGCAGCTCTGTAACTTCTGCACTTCCAGTGCCAATGCCAGCAAGCAAACATTCGGCATTGACAAATGCTTGTTTCTTTTCTCTGCATGTGTGACACTTCCACACCTCAGCATTTTATCTACATGCTTTCAAACCTCAGCTTTGAATTTTACTGATGTAAAGAGGCATATAAATTTCACTTTAGAGATTCTTAGGGCATGGTTACTGGTACCTGGTCAGTACTCCTCCTCCGTGTCAGCTGAACTAGTTACTCCTGAATGATAATGGTCTCAACTTGCCATTTACAGAAACGCAACTAAATAGTTTCAGAACCTCTAAGCATGACACCTTTAAAAGGGCCCTAATTGCTTAAAGGGGCACTGTCAGCTTTACCCCTCGTTTTTTTCAATATGTACCACCATTGGCTTGCTATGCACATGACTATTGCATGGTTACTGTAGAATGCATATAAGCAAAGCACAAAGGATTCCACTTCGCCCCTTCCCCCCCATGGTGGCTCTCTGGAATGTGCTTGGCCTCCTGCTGGCCTGAATCATAATTTTAACTGTTAAACAATGTTCAGCCTGGATTAAAATATCTCCCTCAATGTAGACATTTTGCTAGGCATATATTTAGTCGCTCGCTGCAGATTGCCAGCAAAATTCAGAAACCCGTTAATCACTTATCTAGCTTTGTTTTTGAGTGACATTCTCCTATCACTACTGCTCTAGGCCCCTCTGTTTCTTCCTTTTTACAGGTTGATGGAGATCAAGTGGTTGGGCTGATACATTCTGTGAACTTAACTACATATTGTTTGTATCCTTATTACTGGCATAGTGTTTAAAAACTGTTGATCCTACTATTACAGACATTGTTACCTTTCCGTGGGAAGTGGTGTCATTGTGGACATTTTCAGAAGGTTTTGATCCTGCCCCATTAAAAAAAATCATCTCATAACTATTCAGTTTATACTTGTTATCAGCACCTAATTTCTTTACTTTCATTTATTTCTAATATTTTGGAGCATGTCATTGCCGCAACAATTTTTGAATTACCCAGAATCTAGGCCTCTTCTTGAAACTCTGCTGTTGGGGTTCAAGAGGGGCCATTCAACTGAGACTATGCTTCTGAAAATCAATGATTATGTTGTAAGGTCCCTTGTGGGGGTGCCCACCCAGATGGTGTGGGAACTCAGGCCACACCACTGTACAATGTCACCGGATCACTGTAGGTGACTCGATGGCTCCTGGGCTCATTTTCTTTTTGCTCAGTGTGGGGAGGGGTGGTCATATGCAGATAGTAGAAACAGCATGGTACTTACACTCAGAGAAACATTTAAATGAACCTGATGACAAGTTAGAACAATCCCTTGGGAAGTCATACTTACTCACCTTCCCACTGGGGTCTCCCCTCCCATGAACCTACAGAAGGCTAGGCCAGTCCCTAGATGGCATGCACTTATACTCAACAGTACAGGAAATAACAATGAACAACTGCTGCAAACAACCACAGTTTATTATGGTAAAGACTCTCTAGGGGGAAAGAGGGAAGGAATGGAGCCAAGGATGATGCCAAGGTTGGGTCCATCAATAATGTTGGGTCACTGTTAACAGAAGACAGGTGATTCCAGGAAGTAGCAGTGTACGACTGAGGCAAATGAATGTTAGTACAACATGAGACAGTTAGTTGCAATTTCAGCCTAATATCCTTAGCTGCTCCTCAGAGCTCAACCTAGGTATAACAAAAATGAAACCTTTCTTGGGCCTGCAATTAAAAGCCTAGGAACTCTAATACTCAGCCTGCCCCATGCCACAGTGCACAATACAATGAATTGCTATCACTCTCCTGTACTGGAGGAGTACCCTCTCCCTGATGGTACCAGTGTTGGAATTACATGGGAGGGAGCTTGCCATAGTTTAACTCCCATAACTCTGAAGTGAACCTTGTTAGCTCATATACCATTGCAATTGACTTATAATGGGGGGGGGGGGGATTCCCTATAAAGATAGGATCCTCATGGACCCCCAGAGCAATCAAAGCTCATAAAGTATAATTACAGCACTGGCTGGTACCGCTATGTTTCCCCTATAAACCTTATAGGGAGCTCTCAGACAAGTTACTCTGTACCCTGTTGTTGAACCAGTACAGGCCCATTGGCATTGCAGTTCGTTGGATGGTCGTGGCACACTTGCAGTTTAATAGTAAACAATACTCACTGAACACACACAAAAAAAACAACACCACAAAGGCCATACAAGTGCAAAGGTATCAAAACCTCAAATGTGGATACAGTATTTATAACTCCACTATGACCTGGATAAATCTAGTTAAACAGTTTTCCAACGATTAATGGCATTCATCAGATGCAGGGGGCAATCCCTGTGAACATCCCATTTCCATTGCACTGGGATCTCCCTTGCAGAGAGTCAGCAGCTTAGTGTTGCAGTTCTCAGTAGGCTTGTTCAGTCAGTCAGACTGTCTCCCTGTTTTGCTTACACTCTGTCTCTCTTACTCTTTCTGGCTTCTGCGATGCAAGTGGATGTTTGACTGTCCTCTGATTGATTGAGCTACTGCAACTCCGCACTGGCCCACCTGTCCCAGCTTCCAAACCCTCAGAGTGGTAATAGTCTGGCACTGGGCTGTGGTGCAGTAGTCTTGGGTGGTGATTCACTTCCCCACTACGTCACCTCTTCTCAGCACTGGCAATACTCTACGTCAACGGCATGCTGGCTAGCATGAGAATACCTCCCTTCCCTCTTCTCCAGCAGTGAAACATGTTGTCATAACACAGTTCATCAAAGGCAGAAGCACAGTCTCTCACAGTACAGCTCAGACACTTATGGCCAGTGATCCTACTTTGACGAGATCTCACACAAATCTGCCTTGAGGGCAGCCCAGTCCCTATACATCACAGAGCAATGGCAAACCCAATTGGTCCATTCAGGCTGTCACTCAGGACAGGTAGTCCTGGAGGTCTACTACTCTACAGGCAATTTGCTGATGAGAAGGTACTTCAATTAGCAAGGTCCACCTGTAGTCCATGAGCCCTTGTGGTTTTTAGAGCTGGCAAGCAGCCCTAATTGGCTGGTTCAGTGCCCCTCAACCCTGTCAGTATTGTATGGCGGGTCAAAGGGCAGCACCATGGCTGCTGTTTTATAGTCCCATCAGCAGTTTCTGCAAAAGTCCTGATCCGCATACAGTACACAGCCCAAAAACCAGGTCACACCCAGAGCCAGTCTTATACAGGTACACATCCACATCCATGCGGCTGGGTGTGTGGGGGGGGGGGTAGATCAGGCAATTCTCAGCCCAGTTGCTGCCATGGCAATGTTGGCTCCAGCAGCAGCAGCAGTTAACGTCCTTGATGACTGTACTAGCATGAAGAGTCTTAAAGGTATAATAACCCACAGTGGGAGTTACAACATTCCTACCACTAGGGTCACTTTTTTATTGTTTTGAATTTGTTGGATTTTTCCTCTGCTTTGGACACCCTCAGCCACCAGCTTTGTGAAATGCCATCTGCTGAGTTTTTGTTTTCTAGTTGGGCTTAATCCTGGTTCAGGTCATACCTTACCAATCATTCCATTCAAGCTTCACTTAGGTCATTGCTAACTGATAGTCACCAGCTGCCCTCAGGTGTCCTACAGGGGGTCTATTTTGGGGCCTCTCTTTTTAGTTTATATAGTGCTCCTCTAAGTGACTCTATTGAATCCTTTTGTTTTTCCTTTCTTCATATAATTAAAATGTTATTGGTTTCCACATAACAATGGCACAGACATTCAATATTCAAATAATGTGCAGTAAATAATGCAAACAAGTAAGAATACCCTATGATAAAACTATAAGGATTTCAGGAATAACTACTATTCTTATTCTATGAAAACTGTAATATTATTAAGAAGGCAGTTTACAAAACATAGAGTCTAGATATGGATTCCAGACGTCAATAAATTTATCAAGCCTGTTGTTACAGTACTTACTGTATATGAGTTAACCTTTCATAGCTATCTCTGATTGCAGTATCCTCTAATCATTATGAGAGAGTTTGTGGGGTTATTTGTTTCTAGTGTCTAAATACTGTACTATGCTTTTGGCTGTGATAAGAGCAACTAACAACCAGGATTTCTGAAAGTCAGACCAATTTTGAAGTTACGAAGTGATGCCCAATGTAATAAGTTTTCCAGATATAATATTTTCCCCCATAATAATTTCACAAGCCCCCAAAACCTCATGTTGAATGTTTTTGAGCTGTGCATGTGACAATACAATATAGGAAAGGGATCCTGTTTCTGTCAAACATCTCCAGCAGGTACTATCATTAGAAATACCCAATTCAGGAAGTTTAACTAGGGTATAATACCATATGTGTACTATTTTGGGTTGGTCTAACCTTTGACTCCTTACACACTTTCAGAATATTTTTCCAACACCTGTTCCATTCTTCCAGTGAAACAGTAGTACCAAGTTCTTGCTACCATTTTGAGATAAGGACTACTGTCTGAATAAGTTCTACTCCATAACTATGTTGTAAATTATTTTATATCCTTTACAGGTTGAGAACACCTTGTCTAATGTATGTGTGGAAGGTAGTGTTATATTTGCATTAATATGCTTACTCAGTGAGCCGGCCCAGTGGCGCTGAGGGTTGAGGCGCTGGACGCCACAACTCGCACCACATCAGTGACCTGGGTTCAGGATCGAGCTCAGGTCATCGGGGTCAGCAGGGGCAGGAGAGGATTGAACATCTGGAGGACTGCTCTCCTCTACTGGGGGAGGGTGGACTGTGGCTCCTGCTACCATTGTGGCTCCCAGTGGAGATTGGGAGCATTGCAACTAGTGAGAACATGTCGAGATGGTTGAGTCTGCGGGAGACATCCAGCAGGCAGGTGCGGGAACATGCCCATCAAGCGCTGGATGTCATTGCACGTCCAAGCCTCAGGGGCAATGGGAAAAGGGAAAAAGTGCCCTGGTCCCTGGTAGGCAAAGATGGGTCAAGTGGCTGACCTCCATGCCCAGTGCCGGGTCCTGCAGCCTGAATCCGGTGCTTCATCCGCCGCCTGATTAACCAACTAGATTACAGAAAGATCACCAGGAAGAGTCAGCGGTCCCACCCCAGGGGGGCTTCTCTGGGGGGTAGGCAGATCAGAGCGGGCGGAGTGGAGGCTCTCCCCATCGGCAAGGTAGGCTGAGAACTTCAGGTGGGGCAGGATAAGGTCGGGCTGGGTGTCCCTTCGGTGAGAGTCCAGGTGACCAGAGAGCGGAGAATAAAGAAAGTGTAAAAATAAATATGCTTACTCAGTATATCTTACTCATTATATCTGTAATTTGCAGGCATCTGTAGAACTCTACTCTTGAGAGGTGAAATTTACATGACAGCTCTGAGAAGGGCAACAGAGAAGCACTGCTGGAGTCTAATAAGTCACTCAAATAATAGGTTCCCTTATCTATCCAACTGGATTTGCCTTTGGATTTAAGCAACTTATTATCCCATAAAGGGCAATGTGGAGAGAGAGTAGGGTTCTAGTCCAATGTTCTAGTCGTTCTACTCCATGCTTTGGAGGCAACATTTAAAACTTGGTTAGAAGCAAATGACATATGGAGATCCTAATAAGAAGGATACATGGATTAGCACCTTTTAATAAAAATTCTTCAATGTAAATCCAACCCGACATATGTTCTGTTTTCTGTGATCATAATGAATTGATATTTTACAACACTATAAATGTGTTATGCCTGAACTTAAAATCTGGTAGACTGAATCCACCACAAGTTGTAGGTTGTTGTAACTTAGCAAATTATATTCTTGTTTGTTTGTCCTCCCAGACGTATTTTTGTATTTTCGTAATAATGAATATAGTTTCTTAAATATAGGGACTAGTATATGTAAAGGGAGGTGGCATAAAAGATAATAAACTTTGGGGGATAACATCATGTTGATAGCCTTAATTTTACCCCAGAATGATAAAATCATTGGGCACCATCTCTCCAGGTCTAAATCTAGTTTCTTCAGCAAGGGAGTGAAATTAATATGAGCTATTTTATTTTGTCTACAACTAAGATAATACCAATAAATTTCACTCCTGACTTTGCTCTTCTGAATTTATTTGTGGTTAATAATAGAGGATCCAAGGTACTGGAAAGGGGTAAGACATCTGACTTAACTAAATGAATTTTAAAACTGGGGACCTTAGTGAATTCTTGAATGTTACTTAGTATGGGCGGGAGGAGGGGTAAATACTTGGTTAGTGTAGTCAGTGATAAGGGCACATCATCAACATAGGCCATCACCTTATGTTTCCTACCTTGATTAATGCCTGAGATTGCAGCAGCGGATCTAATTTTGCTAAGTAAAGGCTCTAAGGCCAAAATAAATAACAAAGGGGAGAGTGAAAACCTTGCCTGCTTCCTCTGAAGGTTTCACATTTGTCTGAGAAGATGCCATTTACTTTCACTTTTGCTGATATTTTATTGTATAACGCACTAACCCATTTACAAAAGTAATCCCCCAGGTTATATCTGGCCAATATATTCAATAACTATCCCCATGCAAGCCTGTCAAATGCTTTATTAGAATCTAACGATAAAAGGATAGGGTTTGAGGATGTCCCCTTTGTAGCGTGAGTAATATGTACTATTTTTTGTTTTAATAAATTTGCACTATGTTTTCCTTGTACAAAACCTACCTGGTCTAAGTGAATTAATAGTTGGATTACTGTATTATGTCTGTTGACTAGAATCTTTGCCAGAATGTTACAGTCTACACTGGTAAGAGAAATGGGCCCATAATTATCAAAAAGGAGACCTTTTTTTAGTGAACATACGAATGTGCCAGCAGAAACAGACCTCCTGGTCTATCAATGTCTGCTCAAGTGTGCAGCTAGCATCCCTAAGGTGCAGTTGCCCCCCCTTTTGTCTGCCCTTGGCCATTCTCAGCCTCACCCACCTGTACTCTCCCCAGTTCTCTGCCCCATGTCCTTTTAAAGCTACCCACAGTTTTGCATGATATCACCCTCTCTGGTAGGGTGTTCCACTTTGACACTACTCTCTGTGTGAAGTAATGCCTCCTCATCTCCCTCCTAAATCTTCCCCCCTCTATTCTTAGCCTGTGCCCTCTAGTGTCCCTTCCCTTCCTCAGTTTAAACCCCCCATCGGCTTCTTCCTTGTTGATTCCCCTCAGATACTTAAAAGTTACAATCATGTCCCCCCATCCCTCCTCTCACCCTCCTCCAGGGTGTTCATATTCAGTTCCCCCAGCCTGTTCTCATAGTCTCTCCTCTCCATTCCTTGTATCATCCTCATTACCATCCGCTGCACTCCCTCCAGTAGCTTAATATCCGCTTCAAGTATGGCCTTAAAAACTGCACACAGTACTTCAATTGCAGCCTGACCAGTGACCTCTAGGGGGCAAAATCACCTCTCTCCACCTGGATGAGAACCCCTTCGCTACATACCCCAGAAATTTTGTTCACCTTTGCTGCCGCTTTCCTGCATTGGGCAGAATTGTTCATGCTCCCTGTTACCATCGCCTCTAGGACTTTCTCTTCCTCAGTGATCCCCAGCTTCACTCCCCCCCAACCAATATTCTCTCCTTGGGTTCTTTGCCTCGAAGTGCACAACCTTACACTTCTTTGCATTGAATCCCAGTTGCCACCTCTCTGTCAACTCCTCCAGTTTGGTTAGGTACCCCAGCAGTTGCTTCCATCCCTCTTCCTTATCCATGACTGCACCCATTTTGGTATCATCTGCGAACAGACTCACCCTGCCCACCACTCCGTGCATGATGTCTGAGATGATCCTTTTAGGAATAATGGTACTGACTGCTTCATTCATGCTAGGGGGAAGAACCCCTGATGAATGTGCATGAGAGAAAATTAATTTTAGGATCGGATCTAGACCCTGTATAGTAGCCTTGTAGAATTCTCCTGTAAATCTGTCCAAGACAGGCACTTTCCCAGATGAAAAGTACACAGTTACCTTAACTGTTTCTTCATTTGAAATAGGTTTGTTCAGTATCTGTCAGATTCAGGGATAGAGAGAAGTTGTATACTAGGCAAAAAGGGTGCTAGTTGGCCTATTTAAAGTTTTATCTCAGATTTATATAAATGAGTGTGGAATTTTTTTTTTTTTATCTTTCTTTTTGTCCCTCCTAACCTGCCCTCATCAATCCACTCCTTCGGGCTGCTCATACCATCCATGCCCCAGTCATGGAGTCTGCCCCTAGAGTGCCCCTGCTACTCCGTTGGTCTCTTAAGTGCCCATATGACCCCCTGGGTGGGGTGAGGAAGGATATGCCTTCCTCCACCTCAGTGGAGTGCCTGCACAATGGGGTCTGCCCCTCGGATTGGTGGCTGGATGGCCTGGAGCGGTCATCTAGGACTGCCGAGGGGTGTTTTCCACTTTTCTATGGACCCCTTTCCTCCCCTGAGAATGCTGGTGCAGGAAGATGATATGCAGACATACATCACTACCAAGCACCTCACAGTGTCAACCCCTCCCTGACTCCACACAAGGGAGCTGTCAATGCCCCCGCGAAAGCCGATGCTTCCACTGACCCTCAGGGACGTCGGGTGCATAAAGCATCCCTGGTAACCCACCCCAAAAGAGGAGAGCATCCATTGGGACACTCAATCCTCCTTCCTCCTACTGACCCCCAGCAACCTGAGTTCGTTCCTGAACCCAGGTCACCAGTGTGGTGTGAGAAGTGACGTCCAGTGCCTCAACCCTCTGCGCCACCTGGCCCTATCCTGGAATTTTTAAAATTCTTTTGAAATTTGGATGGCTGAATAGACTACTTTGCCATGTTCATTCTTTACAGAAGATACCCAGATGGATTCTGCAGTCTTACGTAATTTATATGCCAATAGTTTACCTGCGGCTTCACTTGCCTCCCAATAACTCTTTGAGTCCAAAAAAGTGCAAACTCAGTTTTCTGATTGTATATAGAGTTTATTGAGTGTTTTAAGCCAATTATGTTCTGCTGTATAACATCATATGACATCGTTTTTACAGTTAGAGTCTGAATACATTTTTTGAAGTCTTTTACGGCTTGCATACGAGATGATGTGACCTCCTAAGTAAGCTTTTCTTGAATCCCAGAGGATATCTTCTGAAATTTCCTTTGTATCATTTATTTTTAAGAACTGTTTGATTTCTGAGTTTAAAACTTTAATGAAGTCATTGTCCCTGAATAGATTACAACTGAATGTTCAGACGTTGGTCACTGGTGATGCATCCTCTAAAAGTATGACTGCCGAGGCAGGAGCATGGTCTGAAATTACAACATTACCTATGTTGGTGTTAGCCAAATCTAGAATCATTGATTTAGAAACAAAAATGTAATCTAGCCTGCTATAAGAATTATGCATGATGGATCTGAGTGTAAAATCCTCATCTCTTGGATGTATTATTCTATGTGTCAATCAGGCAAAGTTCATTGCAGGATTTATTAAAAGCACAAGAAGAGTAGTGTCGGTCTGAGGAATCCCTGGAGCTTCTATCAAGGAAATTATCTACCACTGTGTTCATATCACCAGCTAAATTATATCATCTCGGTTTGTTGAGACAAGTGTATCTGTTATATGTGCAAAAAAGTCTACTTGGTTTGTGTTAGGGGCATATATATTTAACAAGATAACCTTTTTATCATCAATTTTTGCTTGAATGATGACAAATCTTCCCTCTGGATCAGACAAATAGAATTATATATTAACACTTAAGGTTTTGCGAGATAAAATATATACATAAAAATGTAGACTTTGATGGCAGATAAGGACTGCTTGGCCACCTAGTCTGCCCATTTCCCTACCTATTAGATAAGCTGCAGATCCTAGTTAACCAACAGCCTATTTCCTCCTACCCCCCACTAGAATTGCCTTATGTCTGTCCCATGCATTCTTGCATTTCCCCATTGTTTTTGACCCCATGAGCCCCTCAGGAAGGCCAGTATATGCATTCACCACCCTCTCCATGAAATAATACTTCCTCACACTGCCCCTGAACCGTCTCCCCATTATCTTCAAATTGTGCCCCCTTGTTCTTGTACATCTCTTTTTCTGAAAGTTGCTACCCTCTTGGACTTTGTTGATTCCCTTGAGGTACTTGAATGCTTCTGTCATGTCCCCCCTCTCCCTCCTTTCCTCAAGGGTATACATATTAAGCTCCTTTAGTCTCTATTTGTACGGCTTCTGGTGCAGACCCTGCACCATTTTAGTTGCCCTCCTCTGGACTGCCTCCATCCTGTCTATGTCCTTGTGGAGATGTGTCTCCAGAACAGCATGCAGTACTCCAGATGGGGTCACACCAACTGTTTGTACAGAGGGGTAACAACTTCCTGTTTTCTACTGGTGATGCCTCTCCCTATGCATCTCAGTATCTTCCCAGCCCTTCTTACTTCCTTCTCACATTGCTTGCCTACCTTTAGGTCATCTGATATGACTATCTTAGGTCCCTTTCCATTTTTGTTGTTGTTAGTACCCCCCCCCAACTGTGTACTCTTCCCATGGGTTTCTGTTCCCCGGGTGCATTACTTTGCACTCCTTTGCATTGAATCTAAGCTGCCATACTTTTGACCATTGCTCCAACCTTGCCAAGTCCCTTCTCATCCCCCCATTATGTATCAACCCTGTTGCAGGGCTTTGTGTTGTCTGCAAAGATGCATACTTTTCTTTCCAGTCCCTCTACAGTATCACCTATTAAGACATTAAAGAGGACTGGTCCCAGTACTGAATCTTGTGGTACCTCACTAGTAACTCCCTTTCTTCAGAGTAGACTCCGCTGACTATTATCCTCTACGTCCTGTTGTCCAGCCAATTTTTTACCCGGGTTACCACCCTGGGACCCACTCCCAGGCTGACTCATTTATTAATCTTTAATGTGGGACTGTGTCAAATGCCTTGCTAAAGTCTAGGTAGGCCACATCCACAGCCCCTCCCTGGTCTACTACTTTGTTCACCCAGTCAAAGAAATCTATTAGATTCATCTGACATGACCTTTCTGCTGTGAATTCATGCTGCCTTGGGTCCCGTGCCCCGCTGGCCTCTAGGTACTCAAAAATTCTTTCTTTCAGAAGTGATTCCATCATTTATCCTACCACTGAGGTCAAACTTACAGGTCTGTAGTTTCCTGTCTCTGCCTTACCCCCAGTTTTGTGAAGGGGAATCACATCTGCCCTCCTCCAGCCCTCAGGTAACACACCATCTTCCCATAATTTGTTAAAAAGGGTAGTCAGTGGTGTTACTAGTTCTCCCCTTAGTTCTTTTAGAATTCTGAGGTGAATCCCATCAGGCCCCATTGCTTTGTCCACCTTCAGTTTTAGGAGTTCTTTCAGGACACTTTCTTCTGTGATAGACTGGTATCGACCCCCTTATCCAGAGTGTTTCTATTGTTTGGTTTAGGTACTTCCCCCTCCTCTTCTTTTGTGAGTACTGAGCAGAAGTATTCATTCAGCATCCCTGCTTTTTCACTGCCACCCTCTGCCCACCCCATCTCCCCTTTATTAAGCCTCGCTATCCCTCCCTTTATCTTCCTTCGCTCCCTAATGTACCTATAAAAGGTTCTATCCCCTTTCTTAACTGAGTTGGCTATCTTTTCCTCGGTTTGGGCCTTTGCTATTCTAACTGCCTACCCTGCGTCCTTCAGCTTTAACTGATATTGCTCTCTGTCCTGCTCCTTCTGTGTTTCCTTATACTTCCTGAATGCTATCTTTTTCTCCCTAACCTTTCCTGTCACCTCTTTTGAGAACCATAGTGTTTTTTTCCTTCATTTTGTTTTGTTTATTTGCTTCACACAAAGGCGTGTTGCCTCTGTGATGGTAGTTTAGATTTTTCCCATTGTTCTTCCACCCCTCCTTCTTGCCCATTTGCTAATGTTTTTCTGAGCTACTTTCCCATTTTGCCAAAGTCAGCCCTCCTAAAGTCCATAAACCTCACTTTTGTATGATTTGACTCTACAGCTGTGTTTATTGTGAACCACACTGTTTGGTAGTCACTTGTTACCAGATGGCTACCCACTTCTAAATCTGAGATCCTCTCTCCATCCCCATTTGAGAGTACTAGGTCTTAGATTGCTCCCTCCCGAATGGGTTCCAGCACTAGCTATCTGACGCATGCCCCTGTAGGCTATCAAGAATGATCCTGCTCTTGGATGTGGCTGCAGCAAAGGTGCTCCAGTTAACACCTGGCATATTCAGGTCCCCCATCAACAATATCTCCCCTTTTTCTGCCATTCTAAGGATGCCTTCTATCATTTCCTTGTCCATTTCCTCCCCCTGAGATGGGGGTCTGTATACAACCTCCATGCGGATTGTGGTGCAATTTCCTGTCTCCAGGGTGACCCACAGTGCCTCCTCTCCTCCCTGTTTACCCTTTAGTTCCATTGCTTTGATCCCTTCCCTTATGTAGATAGCTCCTCCTCCTCTTTTACCCTCTCTGTCCCTCCTGTAGATTGTGTACCCTGGTATGTTGACATCCCAGTCATGGTTCTCTGTATACCATGTTTCTGAGACTGCCACAATATACAGGCACCCCTCTTCCATCAAGGCCACTAGATTTGGGAGCTTGTTACCCAGACTGTGGGCATTGGTACTCATCACCCTCCACTTTATAGAAACATAGAAACATAGAAGTTGATGGCAGAGAAGGACTGCAAGGCCCATCCAGTCTGCCCATTTCTTTTTCTACCTTATGAATGTGCCATAGGCCTTTGCTGTGTCAATGGCCTATCTATTCATACTCATCTGTATTGCTCCTTTATGCCTATCCCATGCCTGTTTGAAGACCTGCACTGTATTCATATCCACCACTTCCTGAGGTAGGCTATTCCATGCATCCACCACACTTTCTGTGAAAAAGAACTTCCTCTCATTACCCCTTAATTGGTCTCCCTCTAATCTCATGCTGTGTCCTCTTGTCCTGCTGTTTTTCTTATATTGAAACATGTTAGACTCTTTCACCTTCTTAATGCCCTTAAGGTGTTTGACTGTTTCAATCATATCACCTCTCTCCCTCCTTTGTTCTAGGGTATACATTTTGAGCTCAGTTAATCTGTCCTCATATGTTTTCTGATGCAGATCCTGCACCATTTTGGTTGCCGTTCTCTGGACTGCCTCAGTTTGGTTAATGTCCTTGTGAAGGTGTGGCCTCCAGTACTGCATGCAGTACTCCAGATAGGGCCTAACCAGGGTCTTGTAAAGAGGGATTATTACCTCCCTCTTCCGACTTGTGAAACCCCTACTAATACACCCCAACATCCCTCTAGCCTTACCTACTGCTTTAGAGGTCTGCTTGGATGATTTCAGGTCATCAGTGATGATAACGCCCACGTCTCTTTCTTCCCTTGTGACTGCCAGCAACTCCCCTCCCAGCCTATAGGTGGCCTCAGGGTTACTCTTCCCTATGTGCATGATCTTGCACTTCTTTGTGTTAAACCCCAGTTGCCACTCTTCTGACCATTCTTCTAGTTTATCCAGATCTCTTCTCATTCTGCCCATCCCATCTTGATCATCTACTCTGTTGCAAATATTGGTGTCATCTGCAAACAGACAAACCTTACCCTCTAGTCCATCTGCAATGTCACTGATGAAGATATTGAAGAGGACTGGCCCCAGGACTGATCCCTAAGGTACCCCATTAGTGACTTGCATCTTTTCTGACTGTATACCGTTTACCACCACTCTCTGTTTTCTGCCCGCCAACCAGTTTGCCACTCAGTTGACCAAAGTCTCAACCTCCCCGAGCCTACCCAGCTTATTAATCAATCTTCTATGTGGAACAGTATCGAAAGCTTTGCTGAAGTCAAAGTAGGCAACATCAACTGCACCCCCGTGGTCCACCACTCTGGTTACCCAGTCAAAGAAATCTATGAGATTAGTTTGACAGGACCTTCCTTTTGTAAACCCATGCTGTCTTGGATCCTGTGCTACTTTGGATTCCAGGTGTTGCAATGTCCTTTCCTTAAGGAGTGTCTCCATAATCTTGCCCACTACTGAGGTAAGACTGACTGGTCTGTAGTCTCCTGCCTCCTTCCTGCTGCCATTCTTGTGGAGCGGGATCACATGAGCCCTTCTCCAGTCTTCTGGGGCTTGTTCTGTGCTCAGAGACTCACTAAACAGTTCTGTTAATGGCTCTGCTATTTCCACCCTTAGCTCCTTTAGTACCCTGGGATGTATACCATCAGGTCCCATTGCCTTGTCCACCCTGAGCTTATTGAGCTCTTGCAGGACCCTTTCTTTTGTGAAGGGACTAGTGCACACCTCCCTCCCCCTGTGTCCATGGTGCAGAGCTGTGGGCCCTGCCTTACCTTTTCTTCAGTAAATACTGAGCAGAAGTATCTATTTAGGATAGATGCTTTTACATGGTCCTACTCCTCACATGCCCCCTTTTCCCCTTTGATCTTAGCAATACCCCCTCTGGACTTTCTTCTTTCACTAATGTATCTATAGAAAATCTTGTCACCTTCTTTTACTGTTTGTGCTAATGTTTCCTCTGTTTGGGCCTTTGCCTGCCTTATTGCCTTCCCTGCCTCCCTTAGGGATGTTTGGTATGCCTCCCTAACTTCCTCCTGCTGCGTTCCCTTATATTTCCTGAAGGCTAGTCTTTGGCTCTGACCTTTTCTGCTACTGTGTTTGAGAACCAAAGTGGTTTCCTTCTTCTTTTGCACTTCCTTTTCTCACTAACACAATGGGATGTTGCTTCAAGTATTGCATCTTTAATGCTTGCCCACTTTGCCTGTACCCCCTCACCTGTATTTCTTTTTGCCAGGGCTAGCTTAATTCTGCTGGCCATCTTATCAAAGTCAGCTTCTCTGAAGTCCCATATGTTTGCCTTGGAATGGGATGATTTTGTTCTAGTGGCCAAATTGAACCATACCATGTGATGGTCACTGGCACCCAGGTGAACTTCTACCTGGAGATCTGTGATGCTTTCTCTGTTAGTCAGTACTAGATGTAGGATAGCCCTGCCTCTTGTGTGTTGTTGCACCAGTTGTTTGAGGCTCTCCCCCTGCAGGGAATCCACCATGTGTCTAGTTCTGGCAGATGCCCCTGCTGGTATTGACCAATCTGTATCTAGCATGTTGAAGTCTCCCATTATCAGAACCTCCCTTTTAGCTGTCATGCTTTGTATATCTTCTAACAGTAACATGTCTATGTCCTCCCCCTGGTCTGGAAGCCTGTACACAAACCCAGTTTGCATGGCTGTCCCATTTCCTGTTTCCAGGGTGACACATTCTGAATTTCTGTAGCTTTGATATTTTCATTGACATAAAGGGCCACTCCACCCCCCCCCTTTTGCACCTCAGTCTCTTCTGAACAGTACATAGCCAGGTACTGAAGTCTCCCAAGTGTGGTTACTGGTAAACCATGTCTCGCTAATGGCTACTATGTCCAGTTTAGCCTCTGCCATTATTGCCTGCAGGTCTGGGATCTTGTTTCCCAGACTACGAGCATTTGTGTACATGATTTTCCATTGGTCATATTTCGGTGTTTTAGTTGTTAGGCGAGGTCCGACGTTTCCCCTGTGCATCGTATGGGGGAGCTGGGCCTTTTCCTTTACCTGGTGATGCAAATGAACTTCAAACAAGCTGAACTCCTGTTTGACCACTAGCTAAGGGGAAGGGGTGTTCTTCCCATTCAATGTATCAGGTGCTGCACCCCTCTCTCCATTTGCTAGTTTATGATAGCCTTACCCCTTTTAGCCCTCTCCCTGTCCTTACTGCCGCTGCCTTTTTTTCCTTTTACCCCATCCTGCTGCCTATCGACTTCTATACCTTGGTGTTTACCTTGCTAACTATCCTGTTTTGTGTGTGGGGGGACTGAGATTTCCCTGCTCCTTTTCAGTGCCTACCTCCATACCTCTCTACTTTTCAAGTTAAAGGAACTACCCTATGCATTACCCACCTGTGATCTCTGAAGTTTTTAAAGTTTCTTCTGGTGACAAGTGGGTCTTCTGAATGAAAGCTATATCAGTCTTCAGTGACTTGAGAAACACGAGAATCTTTGTTCTCTTAATTGGGCTGTGGCAGCCTTTAATGTTCCATGAAGCAGCTTTCCAAATTTTGTTTACATTTGATATTTTTCTTTTAGTTAGTAATGAACAAGACTCTAAAAGTATTAAAAAGGTATTAAACTGCCTGGCAGTATAACACTCTAAATAAAATCTAAATTAAATATTACAAAATCAGAGCTATCATATTGAAGGGGGAAAATAAAAGAATAAACCAATGTTCATATGAGTATCAGAGAAGAACTCGTAATAGCTAATTTGTTAAATACCAGTGACAAGATAATTAAACAGTGAGCGATAAACTTGAGGCTTAAGACTAACAAACCCACCAGTGCCTCAACTGACCTAATGGTCACTAAGTACTCAAATAACTTAAGAAACTAAGCAACTAGAACTATGTCAAAATAAATTATTTAAAAATTCAGGGTTTAGAATAGTAGTAACCCAGTATACAGGAATCTCTGTCTCAGACATACTATCTAAATAAGCAAAATAAAGAGAAGTTACAATTTGTTCGCTCAACTCTTCTCAGGTAGCAACAATACCAGTGTTGCTTTACCCTTTTTAAATACAGAGAATCACATCTGGAATATGCATGCACATTGTGCTTTTGTGTAAATAGTAACATATTACGTTATGAGGGGTATTTATTAGAATAATATAGAGAATAATGTATAGGCAGGTGGTTATTATGAGAATTTTACACACACCCGAGGTGTGGGATGCCTCATAAACCCTGAGGGTGAAGCCCGAGGGGTTTATATAGGCATCCCACACCAAGGGTTTGTGTAAAATTCTCATAAATAACCACCTGCCTATTACTTTATTTTTTATAATTGCTGGTCACAATTTTTTTTAGCAATAATCTGTTCAATTTGCAAATAAATGAGTAAGGCAGTTGTGGTATAATGAAGAATTCATTTGTGGTGGTTGTATAACATTGCAGTTTTTTTATTATTTTAAAACGTGTTGGAAGAGAAGAGGAAAGCGTTAGGTCACCGTGGGTTAGGGAGTGTGTGAAAGTGGGAGTGCTTTTTCTTTTTTTTAGGTGGCAAGTATACAAAACAAATGTACAAATACTTCCACCACATTTATTCTCGATACTGTCAACAGACTCGCATTATTCCCGAGACTCGGGTAAAATGTAGCCATAAAAAGCATATTTGAACCTTGAATTTAAAGGATGGCTCCTCAGAAAGCAGTTGGATAGCTAAAAAGTTAAATAAGAGAATACGAGGGGAGCTTCGCGATGGCAAAGAGTTGGTTTCCTTAGTGACTGAGCCACCCAAGACGTCACTATTGAGATGTCATCACTCCTCTTCGGGAGCATGATTTCAAGAGGCTCAGCCCCCTCCTTCTTTATCGCTCATCAAGGAGAGAGCATTTTAATGTTCTGGTGTCCAGAGTAATGAAGACCGCACTTAAATGAAGTGTAACTTCAGATAATTTGTAGTGTAAAAAGTAAAGGTAATAGTGACGTCCGCCTTGTGCATTGTGGTAACCAGCCGAAACCGAGGACTGCATTAAAAAAAACACTTTTGGTGCTGCAGTGATTGAAAACAAAGTACAGGGAAATACCCTTAGAAAAAATTACTTGGGTCAGTGCAGCCTACCTATTCTAAGTGCAGCCTTTTGAAGTAACAGAGTTTAAAAAAAAAATAATTTAATGCTGCTTGGTTTTGTGTTGTGTCTGACAGAACAACGCTGGATCTGACAGGACACCCCTAGCTGCGAGACCGTGAGTCAGTTAGTTGTTTTGTTTGCTCTGTGGTTCTTTGTGTCTCGCGCTGTGCTCTAGAGCACAGTGGCGCGTGTTTGCCGTTATAACTGGCTGAGGTAGTTATAACGGCAAATTATAACTCGATTTTTGTATGAAAAAAAATTGTGGCCAGTAATTATAAGAAGCATAACGACAAAGGAAAAACTGATTCCTTTTATAGCACGGGTGAGGTTTTGATATTAGAAATTATGTACAGTTATAGAAGAAGCATCACACCTAACCCCCATTGGGGTGCAATCCCACCATCAATGTAAAACATTATGATAAATGCGCAAGCAAAATTAATACTAATCGAGTCACAGACAGAAGACAAATTGTACACTGAGCCATCATAGTACCCTGAAGTTCACAAATGTGGCATTCGAATTACTAAGAATATAATAATAGAATATACTCAGCAACTCATCAAGTCTATATACCATATATGGCAAGTATCTGCCTAGGATCATAAGTAACTGCAGACATTGGCAGTGGTCATTTAATCCAGTTTGTATTGCTTGTGTTATTAGAGCCATAGCATGCAGAGAAAGCTTAAGCCGACACCTAGGAAGGATTGCAAACTAACTGGGTCAGAGGGATGGAATGCCTAGTTTAACTCAGGTGTTTGTATTAATATATTCAATGCCATAAAGTAGCCTATAGATAAGCTGGCTTATGCTGTAAAACTATGTGGCTCCTGAAACATGCTGTAATTCTGCTAGTCTCCACATTTTACTAGAATGACATTCCTGTAGTGGAGGTTTACTGTTAAACTATGCATCCAGTAATTTTAATAATGGCAAACACATCAATAAGCATAGTAATAAGACAAGTCCCAGGTTGCAGTAGCTCATCTGTATGTTAGAGCACCCAGTGTTTTAAAATGCAGGACACACAGTAAAACACATTTCAGTTATGTTTTGCCTTCTGCAGTTTGTAGGGATTCAATATGGATACTGCAGCACTTACCCAGTCCATAAGGAACAGCTAGGAGTGGAAGTAGGAGAGGCGATCATCATCTGTGTATGCGCTCGTTGCAGCACGATCAAGGATGGGAAAGGATCTCAACGACTAATGGAAACAAATGCACATTAAATTAAAATTAGAATAAAAAAAAACTAGAACCATTACAGGAGTCAGCTCTCTTAAGCATTTTGGTAGCACTCTCGACCAGAAGTGGATCTCATTAATCCCATCATGCTTTACAGTTCAAATGATTCTGGTAGGAAGAGGAAATCAGTTTATGTTCATTTCGGAGGTGGTAGGCTGCAGATCTGTCTGTGGTTCAAATTCAGAAGATGTGCTGGCATGATGTTTATCAGCAAATCAACCTTCTCTGCTATGATTTCTGTTCCTTTTCTTGGGGTTAACACTCAGCATGCATTTGGTGGTGAGATAGGTAAGTTCTGGCAGTGGGTTTACTCTTCCTACTAATGCTGGAGTTCCTAGCTGTCTTAGGCTTTATTTTGTTTTTAAACACCGTAGAGTAACAGAGAGGTGTAGAGATCAGGGGTTTATTAAAAGGAGTGTTTGGAGCCTGGGTTGGCACAGGAGAACTTGTAGTGCATGAGGGAACATTCACAGAAGGGCTCGAGGCAGCTGTGGTTGGCACACAGTTAGCTTATAGTGTATGGTAGAACGCTGTTGAGCATGGAAATCCATGCTCCCAACAGCGTTGTTATGCTGCACTAGCTACGTCATCATAGCTGTTGTGCTGCACTAGCTACATAGCTAGTGCAGCATAACACCTAGAAGGTGGGTGCGCATGCGGGGAAGCTGGGTGCACATGCGCGATCGGGCGACCGGCGATGTGCCAGGAAAGACTGTGGCAGTGAAACAGCAGAGATGAAGAGAAAACTGCACACAAAAGTGTAAAAAAAGTAAGTGCAGTTTTAGTATGATCGACCATACACTATAAAAGATTGTATGATCGCCCTATATACAAGGGTATTTTTCATTCTCGAGGTTACCATGGTAACGCAGACTCTCGAATGAAAAATACCCTTGTTGTGTATGAGCGATCATACACAATCCTCTATGTGCTGGCTTGGAACTTTGGTTATGATTTGAATAAGCAGTAATAATATGTGGGTTAGTCTTGTAAGAGAGTTTATCAATAATGTCCCAAACCTTGTCTGGAATCTTGCAATGCTGTGGGTGATTATTATGATCAAGCACAGCTAGTATTGCAGGGTATCTAAAAAATATGAAAACATTTTTTTGCAGTTCCCATTTCACTTCATCAAAAGGTCTTCTTTTTTCAGCCACCTCCCAAGAAAAATATTGAAACATAAACACTCCTCCCCTCTCCAGACTCCAGCTGAGATGTTTCCTCTCCCTTGCTACCCTGAGAACTACATCCTTAATCAAGTATTGCTCTCTATTTCAAGAGGCCACCATGGCCACTGATAATTTAAGAGCTCTGGAACAAATCGCTTTTGTTCAGTCTGCTGTTCTGTTTTCTCTTCTAAAAATGGGACTGTGTTTTCTAGCCGTTCAACTTTAGTTTCTGTGGCCTCAACCCTTACAATAGCTAAGAGGCAGGTAACTACATTTTGTAACAGCAGGGAATATGTGAAGGGAGTAGTAAACTCTCAGGGAATAGTAGGAACAGGCAAGTGGGTTAGGACAGGGAAAGCAGGATATGCCCTATTTAAGTAATGTCAGGAAAAGGAATAAATAACATAGTAAAATACAAAGGTGAAGTAAAACCAGGAAAGGGATAGCAGGGTAAACCCTATCAAGGGTAGGTTAATAAACTAGTTCAGGGGAAGCAGAACAGAGGGTTAAGTATCACCGAAGTAGGAAGAAGGAGCGGTGTAATCTAAACTTACATACGTACTCGAGGGCAGAAAGGAGGTAGTTATGCAGTGCATTGGTTGTGGTGCTCCAGTCTTTCAGTAGACCTTCTGGAGACTGAAGGTGCTGCTGCATCTGTACTCATCTCTCTGGGCTGTGGGTACAGGTCACTGAACTCCAGGCTGAACTGGCAAGGGTACAGCAGACCTTCTGTCCCACCAAGGGGCTGCCCAGTCTACCACCGCTCTGCCAGAGGATGCTTAAGTAGAGTGGATGGATCTTGGTGGGCTCTGGGAGGGTGAGGGTGGGGAACAGTTGCATACACCTCCACTGATACCACTGCTCAACACCTTCACTGTTCTGGTGAAATGGACCAACTAAGAGGAGGTTTCCGTCACAGTGGGAGGGGAGATGGGGTCCTCAGAAATGAAGGCCCAGGGGGAGAGGTCCCCAAGAGAAAGCAGCTGCTAGTGGGGGACTCTATAGGGAGAGAGAATAGACTTGGGAGTTGAGGAGTGGAAAGATAGGGTGGTGGAGTACCTGAGTGGTGCTTTAGCTTGGAGGGATGGAAAGCATATCCAGAGGATCACTAAGGCAGTGGGAGCTGGAAGGAAGCTGGATGTCATTGCCTATCTTGGGACAAATGACCTAGCAAGGGAGAAGGTAGGAGTAGCACAGGGAAACTTCAGGGGGCTGGGGAGGGGCCTCATGCAGATAGCATGCATGGTGGCTTTTCCAAGGTGTTACCTATAAAGAGTCAGGGAGAGGTATCAGTACCTCCCATCAGGACCATTAAAGGAAAACTACACCCTCATACCTTGTACATTTATTTGTTGCTTCCATGTCAACAGACAACTCTTTTCCTGTAGCTGTTAGGTATATACGTGTTTGCTTTAGTTTGTTTTCACTGTTCATACTTGCCCCCTGAACCTGCCCTGGAGTCTCCATTTTATGGTTGTAGAAGTCTTATTGTCCATGAGAGCTGCATTAGCATATGAAAACATGATGTCACAGCACCCATTTATACTGTGTATCTCTCTGCTGAAAGTACAAATATCCTGAAAGAATTCTCTATAAACACACAAACTGAATGCAATTTAAAGAGGAAAAAAAACTGCATTTCAGCACTCAGTTTGCAAAGCTAACCGACTATAAATGTGGCATATCGCACCTTGCTGCAACTTGTTTTATTGAATTCTATTTTCAGTTTTTTTTTGTGTGATCCTGCCCCCCCCAAAGGGAGCTCAGCCTCATCCACACACTGCCCCCCATGCCCAGGCTTACCCCCCTGGGTGAGGCTGTCATGTGAGTGCCCTCTCCCCACAGTCCTTGGTATTGTACCCTGGCTTACCCCCTCCAGCGGACACTATTGGCAGAGGGGATGGTGGTGGAATGGGGCATCATGTTCGGAGGCCAGAATTTTTTGTAGTTTGTGGCAGTACCTGGGGTTGGGGACATACAGTGATATCCCACATCTACCCCACCCTCCACAGGTAATGGCACCAACACAATGGATCCCCCAAGCCTCCGCCATAGGTCTGTGGTGTGTCGGACACTCTACCCCCTCCTTCTGGAGAAGGAGAGCAGTCTCTAGGATGCTCAGTCTTTCTCCCTCTGACTGGCCCTTTGACGTCCCGAGTCCGTTTCCAAACCCGGGTCATTGGTGTTGCAGACAGACGCTCTGCCTCTGTGCTGCTGGATGGGCTGTTTTACTGAGTTCTAATTAAGCAGACAGACATACTGTGGTGTCAAAAGGGTGCTGACACATCATGTTCTCATATGCTTATGCAGCTCTCAGGGACAATGAGATTTCAATAACCAGCAAATGGAGACCCCTAGGACAGTTACAGGGACTAGTATGAACAGTGAAAATAAACTAAAACAATTACATATATCCCTAACAGCCACATGAAAAGAGTTGACTGTTGACATGGAAACAAATAAAATTTACATGACATGAGGGTGTAGTTTTCTTTAATAATTGGTTGAAGGCAGGGTGCATAGAGGAGGGACTTGATTACATCGGGAGCCGACTTATGAAGATATGGACCTCTCTAAGGGAGATGATCTGCATCCTTCTACAAAGGGGACCACAGTTCTTGGTGGGAGGTTTAGATAATACTTGGACAAACATTTAAACTAGCCAGGGGGAGGCAGGGAATACAAGGAAAGCAAAAGTTGTCCCCAGATGGTAGAAAATCACGGAGACAGGGTCCCAGGGATGAAAACACCCCTATGGCAGAAGCACCAGAAGGCAGGGAATGTTATAAGACAATGGAAAAGGGTGAAATAAATCCAGTAGCAAAGGATAGTGGACTGAGGGAGACCAGGAATGAGGAAAATAAAATGAGAGGAGGTAAGTTAGTGGGGGCTTCAAGTAACAACATAGACAATAAAGGGAGGGAGACACAAGACATCAGGAGCCTTGGAAATACAATTCCAAATGTTGAATCTGTCATGGCAGAGACTAACCTGGATTTAGTGACCGTAAGGAATTCATGGTACACTGAGTACCATGACTGGCACATGGCTATAGCAGTGACTCTCTGTTTAGGAAAGACAGGGTGGGGAGAAAGGGAGGAGGGGTTGTATTGTACATAAAGAAGGGAATTAAGGCCACAGAGGTAAAGGGGCACCAGGAGGAGGAGGAGGGTCTGGAAGTGCTGGGGGTCATCCTGGAGATAGGCTCAGAGAATGATCTCCATACCATGGTAGTTTACAAACCTTTAGCACAAGGGGAGGAGGAGATGGACAGGACACTAGGGGAAGCCATCATCAGGATGGCAATTATGGGGTGGGTACTGCTAGTTGGAGACTTCAGTCTGCCAGGTGTGGATTGGAACCTTCTAGCTGCAGCTTTGGCAAGGAGCAGGGCCATCCTTGACTCCCTACAAGGGTCTTTTCTCGGACAGCTAGTCAAAGAACCTAGTGGGGAAGGGTCTGTTGAACCTGGTGCTTACAAACAGAAACAGCATTGCAGAAATCACATGGGCAGTCCCATAGATCCCAGAGATCACAATACAGTGTGTTTCAAGGTAAGGTCAGGAGCAGGGGAGAGCAACATGAGGATGGGGACCATGACTTCAGGAGGGCAGATTTTAAAGAAATGGGCAACTACCTCAGAAATTGTCTCAATAGGGGATTGTCAGGGTGGAGTAGAGGCACAGTGGGAAAGAATAAGGGAGGGTGTTATTAGGGCAACAGACATTTTGGGGAAAACCTCTGCATGAAAGAGGTAAGCAATGGCAGAAGGAAAATTAGACTGTTATGATTCACCAGGGAGGTGGCAAAAGTGGTGAAAGATGTAGTGATACAGAAGGATAGAGTGTGGGAGGGGCTGCTGGCATTGAAGGTGAACATATCGCCAGGTCTGGACAGAGTACATCCAAGGGTACTAAAGGAACTGGCTGAGGAGCTTGCAGGGCCACTGGCAGACCTATTTAATAGTTCACTAGAGTCAGGTGTGGTAGCGCAGGACTGGAGAACAGCACATGTAGTACCCCTCCACAAAAGTGGTCCTAAGGATGATCCAGGGAATTACAGACCAGTCAGTCTGACCTCCATTGTGAGCAAGCTCATGGAGATGATACTAAAGGAAAGATTGGTGGAATATCTAGAGGAGCATGGTCTCCAGGATGTGAGGAAGCTTGGGTTTATGGGGAGGGAGATCGTGTCAAACAAATCTGATTGACTTCTTTGACTGTGTCACTAAGACAGTAGACAGGGGCCAAGCAGTAGACATCCTCTATCTTGATTTCAGCAAGGTCTTTGACTCTGTGCCCCACAAAAGGTTGATCAGGAAGTTGGTAGATCTTGGGGTAGGGGAAAAGATGGCCAGAGGGGTAGAAGACTGGCTGAGGGACAGATCCAAGAGGGTGGTTGTGGGGGGAGAGTTATCTGATACCAGAGAGGTAATCAGCGGGGTCCCACAGGGCTCTGTGCTGGGCCGGTGTTGTTCAGTGTCTTCATCAATGACATTGGAGATGGCATTAAGGGCAAAATGTGCCTATTCATGCATGACACCAAGCTATGTGGGAGAATGGACACAGCTGAAGGGATACAGGATCCACAGGAAGAGCTGGAAAACCTGGGGAGGTGGTCCAGGTTCTGGCAGCTTGGATTCAATGCCAAGAAATGCAAAGTTATGCATATTGGAGCCAAGAATCCCAAGACAGAGTACTACCTGGGTGGAGTCTGAGTGTCTGCATCAGAGGAGTTGAAGGACCTGGAAGTGATGATCACTAGTGACCTGAAGCACTCCACACAGTGCAAGAAAGCAGCAACAAAAGCAAACAAGATGCTAGGATGCATATCTAGCGGGGATCAGTAGTAGGAGAGAGGAGGTTATACTGCCCTTGTACAAGTCACTGGTAAGGCTGCATGTAGAATATGGAGTTCACCATTGGTGCCTACACCTGAAAAAGGGCATTAACCTGCTGGAGAAGGTCCAGAGGGGGGCTACAAAGATGATAGTGGGTCAACAGGATAAGGCATATGAAGAGAGGTTGAGAACACTGAACATGTACTCCCTGGAAGACAGGAGAGAGAGAGAGAGAGAGAGAGAGGGGACATGATTGGGACCTTCATGTACTTGAAAGGGATAAATAAGGTTGACAAGGAGAGTCTCTTTAAGCTGAGTGGCAACCATAACACAAGGGGGCAGAGTTTTAAGCTGGAGGGTGGGAGGTTAAGGAGGGAAGTCAGGAAGCACTTCTTCACAGAGAGGGTGGTGGACACTTGGAATGCACTGCAGGAAGAGGTCAAATCATTGAAGACAGTGGGTAGCTTTAAGAAAGGCTGGGATAGGCATAGTGGAAAGTAAGGATCATGGGTAGGGAGGATGGGAGGAGTGGGGAGGGAGAGCAGGGACATTAGCTGAAGCTGTGGACCCTTCAATATGAGCAGACTTGATAGACCAAATGTCCTTCTGCTGGTTTCTTCATATGTTCATATGTATGTATGTAAAAAAGGGTGGTTTTCAAGAGGTGCAAAGCAACACATAGGGAGGAGAACAGGCAGGCGTACCATGCAAGGCAGAAGGAAGCAGGCAAAGCAGTGAGGGGAGCACAAGTGCAGACAGAGGAAAGGATTCATAGATGGGGGTGGCTAAAGGGGATATGATAATTTGTTCAGCTACGTAGGTAACAAGAAAAAAACAAGGGGAGGAGTAGTGAGGACCAGAAGGGTGGAAGGGGGAGACTGTGCAGAAAGGGACCTACAAAAAATGGACATCTTAAACAAGTACTTAAGGTCAATTTTCTCAGCAGGAGGAGGAGACAGACCATCAGGGAGAAACAAGTATAGAGGGGGGAGGGAAGGTGGACAGAAGTCCATTTTCAGAGAAAGAGATGTGAAATGACCTGCAGCCCTGAAGATGGACAAGGCAATGCGACCAGACAGGATACATACCTAACTGAAAGAACTCAGTCAATCAATCAATCAAAATCTTTATTCATCCAGGCGGGCACCATTGAGCAAGGCTCATTTGCAAGGTGGACCTGGTCATGAATACATCAAAGTACAGTAGAGAAGCAGGTATACAAAAAGGAATAATATACAAGGAAGAAAAAGTATATACAGTGTATACAGTACAGTACAAGGTTGAAATAAAAAAAAGACAGCATTATTTTACAGTTGAAGAAATCAGCAGATGTACAATCAACCATAGGCATACAGGGGTTATAAGCAGAGATCTTTTGAGTGAGGCAGCCGGCAACTACACATATGGGGAAAGAGGCATGAATGAGGTGGCAGATTAGAGAGGTAAAGAAGAGGAGGGATATATTACTGACGACTGGGGTAAAAATTGGGCTAAAACCACAGACAGTGATGATGGCTGTCATGTACTTGTTTATTATGATAATGACAGAGGAGAGGTAGATAATTGGAACACTACTATGGATGGGGTGGGACTTTAGCCAGGCTGGAGTGGATAGGGAAGGGTGGGTGCAACAGGAAGAGTTAATAGGGAAAGAGTGAGGGGGGAGGGAGGCAGGAGCTAGGTGCCCTGCTGACAGCCTAGCTCAACAGCTCACTGGAAGCAGGCATGGTGCAGAGGATTAGCAAAGGACTGATGTGGTCCCCCTACATAAGAGTGGTAGCAGGGAGGAGGCTATCAACTATAGGTGGTTAGTCTAACTTCCATGGTGGGGCAATTAATGGAAACCCCACTGAACGAAAGACCGAGCATTTAGAGTCCAAATAAAGGTCCAGGTGTGGATAGTAGAGCAGGCACATTGTCATGAGATAAGAGAGAGTTTTGGGCTGCGGTCTGCTTCATGCTGAACAAAAGTAAGTGTTTAATGTATTATGCAAGCTTATAAAAGTACTGCAAACAGAGATAAGGGTTAAAAAATTATAACTACTTATGGTTCCCTAATAGATCCAAAGAGATAAGGAGAAAAGAGCATAAACTAAGGTAATGTAAGCATTAATCCACGACACCACATGGTTCTACTGTAGAATTAATCCATGCCGGGGGAGGGTTGGGGCATGAGTGCCTCCAACCACCCAGGCATGGATTAATTCTACAGTAGAACCATGCTGTGGAGTGGATTAATGTGCTTATAAAACATGGCAAGTACAGAAACAGGGAGTTATGCTTGATAAGAGATTGTAACATGACATCCTATATTAGCAAGTACTATAAAACACTGGCACAGAGACAGACACAGGTAGCTGGAACGTAGAATTCTGTATTGTGCTGAACAAGCTGGTTTTCCTTTTAATATTGTGAGTACAACAGTGAACAGTGATTCAATTACTGATTACATGCAGATGTGATCAACATTTCAGAATATATGTTGATTTTGGCTCACTTTTGTGAACTATGAAATCGTCTCCGTATTTCTGCTGTGTTTACTATTAGGGATTTGACTGCTGTGCATGATGGGAAATGCATATATTTAAGTGCATTCTGTATTGTGCTGAACAGGCTGATTTTCTTTGTAATATTGTGAGTACGATGGTGAACAGTGACTCAATTACTGATTGCATGCAGATGTGTTCAACATTTCAGAATATGTGTTGATTTTGGCTGACTTACTTTTGTGAACTGTGAAATCATCTCTGTTTTTCTGCAGTGTTTGCTGTTTCTGATTTGGCTGCTGTGCCTGATAAGAAATGCATATATTTAAGTGCACAGGAGATTTGAGTTCTGGTGGTGAATGACAGAATTACAAGAGCAAGCATAGTTTACTGAGGAGCAACCATGGATTACTTGAGAATTAATACATGGTCACCTGTTCCCGTCCAACCAATCCAGGGTATCCATTCTACTGTCATTTGCAGTGCCATATTACAAACACAATTTAACAACACATTGACCAAATTAATGGATACAAAGTAGTGTTTAGTGAGCACAGTTTTATAATAACAATATGATTTATTGGCAGAAAATAACCAGTGGTTCTCCTTAAGAAGAAAAAGTTAAGCAACAGCATCATGAATGTTGAAATCAAGTATTGATTGTGAGCATAGCATTATCTAGTGTTTATTTCACAAGCTTACAATATAATTTAGAAAAAAGAAGAAAACTGATATCTAAAAAATATAAATGCTTCTTACCAGGTATGAGAAAACACAGAGGGCAATGATTAGTTGTTCATGTGATCATTAACATGTCCAATAAGTGCTTGTAATGAAAGTAAAAATAAATACGTAAATGGTTTATAACATTTGAATATGTATATTATGTTTCTAGAAGATAACAGTGCATCCCTGATGAAGGAGAAATCTAAAACGTAGGAACTGTTGAGTTAGATTTTCATCTAACTTAGTGCACTGTTTTTTATCTAAAAATTAAAAAAGTTTAGATATTATAAAACTGGGTGAGTGGGTCTATTGATTTCCATTCTGAATTTGTAGAATTTTGCTGGGCCTTGATTGCAATTGGGCTACTCCTCGATTTAAAATATTTGTTTTTTCTGAGGTTGGCTGGGCTGGACTTCTCACATGAGTTATCTCCCAGATTATTAAAACTGATTGCAACTCAATTTACCAACCTGGTAATTTATCTTTTTACGTCATCATTATTTTATGCCAGTCCAATGGAATGCTGCGATCATAACACCAATCTACAAATCAGGTGACAAACAATTACTTACCAATTACAGGCCAATATCTGTGTTGCCTGTGTTGGCTAAAATGTTAGAAAAAATAGTCTTTGGCCAATTGTCAGAATATTTTGGAAAAAAACAACTTCTAACGCAGGATCAGTATGGATTCGGGAGGGAGAAGTACAGCAGGTCAACAGCCTTTGTCAGGTTGACAAGTGACATATACAATGGTATGGACTGAGGGTTGCTTACTGAAGGAGTCTTTGTTGACCTGACCAAGGCCTTCAACCTGGTGGACCACCCCATTCTGATCCATAAACTTAGGTTGATGGGAGTGGGCAACTATACACTCAAATGGTTTAGACAGTAACTAATAAAAAACTAGTTAAAATTGGATGTGTGAGAGCCTCTATGAGAGAAACTCACACTGGGGTACCGCAAGGCTCATTTCTGGGTCCCTCCACTTCTGTTTTTTATATTTATTAATGACCTGCCAAACATTTGCAATACAATGTCTGTAATAATGTATGCAGATGATACAGTGCTTTATTGCACAAGCAAAACAGGAGCAAACCTAGTTGCAAAAATGGAACCAGCTTATTGGGCCTGCAAGAATGATTTGTAGAAGAGAAGATCTTGTTAAATGAAAAGAAAACTAAGACCGTGGTTTTCAGATCAAAGGAAAGACTACAAGGAAATACTACAAAAATAGTAGGGAAAAATGGAATAAGCCTGAAAGGGATGTTAACTTTCAATTATTTGGGAGTGACACTAGATAGTACACTATCCTTAAATGAGCACGTTACTAAAGTGACAAAAAAAGGTAAATAATAAATTAGGTTATTTGTACAGAAATAAAAATAGTTTATCTACACAAGCTAAAAGAACAATATCAAATCAGGTAATATTGCCAGCTTTAGAGGACAATTCAATATTGTGAATGAATATGCCAGATTTATTGCTACAAAAATACGCAGTTACATTTAACAACATTTTCAGATTTGCAACCAATTGTAGAAAACAGGAACATCACTGTAATCTATATCAAAACTTCAGGATTATGCCACCTAGGCAAAAAATATTACATACAGTATTGATTTTCATACATAAAGTTTTGAAATTAGAAACCCCAGCAGTATTAAATTACAGATTTAAATGGGTTAAAAAACAAAGACATTACGATCAACATCAATAAAACATTTCTAAGAAAAAATGACTAACACAAAAACTGCTGAGTGCTCAATAACTATTTATAATGTATGGTAGAACGTTGTTAGCCTTAGGAAATCATAATTTTCTAAGGTTGTTAACCTATCGATGCTACGCCACATCGATAGGTTAACAACGGCGATCGGTCTGCGCATGTGCGGACCTTTTTACACTGGGAACCGACGATGAACAGAAAGCGGTTAGAAAAGGAATGAACGCCACGCGTGACTATATTTCAAAAGTAAGCAGCTTTCCTTTTTATGTGGGACCATACACTATAAAAAATAGTGTATGGTGCCTCTATCAGCAACCGGTCACTGTTAACTGTCTTGAGGTTGCCATGGCGATGTAAACCTCTCGAGCTTTGCTCTTGAGGTTTACACGGTCGCCCTGGCAACCTCTCGACAGTTAACAGACCGGTTACCGATAGAGGACCATGCATCATCCTCTATATGGTCCTAAGTTAATAAACAACCTAATAAAACCGGGGATAGTTGTGGATACAAGGAAAAATGTTTTCAAAAACAGTGAGGAATTACTTAGAGGTTCAGTCAGTTTGCTGCTGTTATGATAATACCTGATGATTGTGCATTTAAGTGTATCGAGACCATACTCGTACATTGTAAATATTGTACTTAAGTGTATTGAGACCATATTTGTATATTGTAAATTTTTATTATACTTTTTAATAAGTTTCTTTTATGTATTGTAAACTTGTTTTGTATTGATATTGTTTTCCCCTTCTCCGGGCGTGGCTGAAAACAGGTTTCTGATCCAGACCACTTTCCTGGTAAATCAAATAAATAAAATAAATGAGCTGCCGGACCATGGCAGCATTGATTCACGGGGGGGGGGAGGTCTTGCCAAGTGAATCTGATAGATTTCTTTGACTGGGTGACCAGGGAGATTGATCAGGGAAGGGCATTGGATGCAACCTATCTGAACTTCAGCAAGGCCTTCGACGCTGTGATGCATAGTAGGCTGATACAGATATTGACCAGCCTAGGAGTGTGGTCAAGAGTGGTAAATTAGGTTAGAAACTGGTTAACAGAGGAGTCAGAGGATAGTGGTTAATGGCACTCACTCTAAAGATGGAGAGTGACCAGCAGGGTACCACAGGGTTCATTTCTGGGACCAGTCCTCTGCAATGTCTTCATAGGGGACATTGCAGAAGAGCTGGAGGGGAAGATATTTTTTTTGCAGATGGCACCAAATCTGTAATAGGTTAGACACCCAGGAAAGGGTGGAGAAAATGTACAGGGATCTTGGTAAATTTGGGGAGTGGTCCAAGACATGGCAGTTGGGGATCAATGCCAGAAAGTACAAAATCATGCACCAAGGGAATAGGAACCCCAATTCTGAGTATAGGATGGAGGGAGGTAATTACAGTTGCTAGACAGGAAAGAGAACTTGGAGTTATTATGTCAGAGGACCTCAAGGTGGCAGTGCAATATGTCAAGGCAGTGGGCTGCGTTAGTGAGGTACTGGGGCACATAGGAAGGGGTATCTCCAGCAGCAGGAAGAGGGAGTTGGTGCTGCCATTATATCGCTTCCTGGTACACCCCCACCTGGAGTACTGTGTCCAGGTTTGGGAACATACACAGGGTGGAAGCTGACCAAAGGGGAGCAGGGTTTGCACTGGAAGCACTATGAGGAGAGGCTGAAAGATCTCAACATGTACACCGTGGAAGAGAGGAGAGAGAGAGAGAGAGAGGTTATATGATGGAGACCTACAAGTATCTCACAGTGGTGAACAGGGTACAAGTGGGGAATCTCCTTCAAATAAGGACAGAGGAAATATTTATTCGCTGAAAAGGTGGTGGGCACCTGAAACAGATGGCCAGCAAAAGTGGTGAAGGCAAAAATGGTGGTGGTGGTGGGGGGGGCTTCAAGCATGCATGGGATAAACATAAGGGTATATCAGAAAAAAGGCAGGGAGGGTTACTGGAGACCAGATAGGGTCTGTGTAGGTGGAATAGGTAAGGAACACTCAGGCAGTCTGGGTGGGTCAAACTGTTCTTTTCTACCGGCAGACTCAATGTTTCTATGATTCTATTAATTATGAGAAAAAGCTCTGTTTTGGGGAAAAGGCTAATTGAGTGGTTAATTAAGGAGGCAAGTAAAGTTACTACTGGGTTCAAATACTGCTATGCGGGGATATCTTGGGAACACATGATGAAGTGTTAAGTGAGATTAATATTATTATTTGTATATTTATGCAATTTTTTTAAATTCCGGGGTAAGGTCGGTTTCACTAATAGCACATATTACTTTAATTGCAGACGTGCAGCGTGGACAATAGTGGGAAGTTGGGTGAAATGCGAGAGTGCAGAACAGTGGTGACTCAGAGGGTGCTCTAGGAGCATGGCTGCTGCTTAAAGTGTATGAAGCGCCATGCCCTAAGGACTGAACTCGAGGCTGCATGGGCAAAAATACGTTTCTTGAGGACTAAAGCTAGTGGAGCATTAGGACAACTACGTGCCCCAAAACCACAGAGGACTTTACAGTCCAGCACAGGGCATTAGACAGTAGTAGTAGGAAGGGGAGGAAGACATGGGGGGGGGGCTACTTACGTAGAAGGGTGTGCATACCTCCAACAGTTTCTTACCTCTGATAGAGGAGGTTCCAGCAGTATCTGTCAATGAACTGGCTGGAGCTGGCACACCGCTGGAGTTTTATCCACTAGGGATGAGCCAAAGAAAGTGGGACTCTAAAACAAAAAGAAAAAAAGTACAAATGATAGGGGGCTCCATTGTAAGATGGATGGAGAGATGAGTTCTGCACATGGGGGGGGGATACTGTTACTCTGGTGCAACGGTAGGCAAACCCCAGACCAAGGTGAGGGAACTCATTGGTTAGAAGGGAGGATGCTAGATACAGTAATGCATGTAGGTACAAATGACCCATCCAGGATGAGTGTAGGTAAAGTAAAAGAGAGCTTCCATACTCTAGGAAGGACACTTAAAAGAGCAGGGGTGGTTACCATCTCGGAAGTTCCACTGAAGCCACTAGACATTGAGAGGGAACAATTCATTACTCACCAATTTAATGCACGGCTGAAGGGATGGCGCACGGTTGAGAGGTTTCAGTTCTTGGGAGACTAGGGTTCTGGATGGAGGGGATGGCTAAAATCCAAATAAGGTGAGCACAAGGATATTCGATCAGAGGTTTGCAAATCTCATCAGGACCAGTTTAAACTAGGTCAGGAGAGAGGCAGTGCAGTTGAGGAGAGGTAAAACTACACACCTGTGAGTGGTCAGGCAGACCTCCCCTAACAGTATAACAGGTAGTAGGGAAAGCACAGGACACAAACAGAAGAGAGCAATTAGACAGAAAGCCCTTGGCCCTGATCATCTGTAATTGCTATCTTTACCTTAGAATTAATCTCAGATTGAATTTGAAGATCTAACGATTTATCAGGTTTGTCTGCTGTGAAATAATACGTAGTTCAAGATCTTTTCTTTCAATTTATGTTTCATATGTAACAGTAATATCTATAGTTGCATACAGTTCAGATATCCATCCTTGATATGTAACTTTAAACATTTTTCATTCTCTTATAATAAATCTTATAACATTTTATAAAGCAGATATTGGTTGTACAACCCACAACCTTGTGGGTAATTTACTGACTTTTAAAACCATTTATTATTGTAAGTCATAACATCAGTTATACTAAGTTTATCATTTTCTCCAGTTCAATTTTTTCATATGCTAAAACAGATTTTTATCTTCTGTATACAAAATAAACTGTTTTTATATTATAATAGATATATAGATACATGGAATTTGTCGGCAGATAAGGACCCCCAGGCCCATCTAGTCTGCCCATTTTTCCTAGCTTTTACTTATGTTGCAGACTGTAGATGATCTGCAGTTTTCCTCTCCTTCCTATCTCTAGGGTGCCATTGTGTTTGTCCCATGCATTTTTGAGTTCCTCCACTATTTTTGCCCCCACCACCCCTGCGGGGAGGCTGTTCCAAGCATACACCACCCTTTCTGTAAAGAAGTACATCCTCACATTACCCCTGATTCTACCTCCTTTCAACTTTGTATCATGTCCCCTAGTTCTTGTCCACACTCTTCTGAAAGATACTACTCCTCTGCACCTTATTTATCCCTTTAATGTATTTGAACATCGCTATCATGTCCCCCCCCCCATCTCCAAAGAGTGGATATTGAGTTCTTTCAGCCTCTCCTCGTATGACTTCTGGTGCAGCCCCTGTACCATTTTTGTTGCCCCTCTTTGGATTGCCTCCACCTTGTCTATGTCCTTCCTGAGATATGGCCTCCAAAATTAAACACTGTACTTGAGATGAGGTCTCATCAATGATCTGTAGAGTTGAATCACCACCTCCCTTTTTCTGCTGGTGATGCCTCTCCCTATGCACCCCAGTGTCCTGCTTTCCATTCTAACCACTTTCTCACACTGACCGGACACCTTTATGTCCTAAGATATAATTACCCCTGGATTCCTCTCCTGCTTGGTTACCGAAAGTACCTTCCCCCTCCCATTGAGTACTCCACACTTGGTTTCCCATGTCCTAGGTGCATAATTTTGCATTTTTTTTGTGTTGAATTTCAGTTGCCATACATTTGACTATTTCCCCAGCTTGCCCATGTCACTTCTCATTCTTTTCACCCCCCCCCCCGCAGTGCATTGACCCAATTGCAGATCTTTGTGTCATCTGCAGAGAGGCACACCTTCCCCTCTAACCCCTCTGCAATGTCACTTATGAAGACATTAAAGAGGACTGGGCCCAGCACTGACCCCTGAGGCACCCCACTGGTCACCTCCCTCTCAATGGACTGAATTCCGTTCACTGCCACAATTTGTGTCCTACCACTCACCCAGTTTCTATCCCATTTTACCAGCCTGGATCTGACCCCCAGTTGCTCAACTTGTTTGTTAGCCTTTTATGTTGGACTGTATCTAAGGCTTTGCTAAAACCATGGTAGGTCATATCCACCACCCCTTCCTGATCAATCTCCCTTGTCACCTAACTTTCTATCAGGTTTGTTTGGCAAAACCTGCCTGCCATGAAACCATGCTGTCTCAGATCCTGCTGTCCGCCGTATTCAAGGTATGTTACAATCTTTTCCTTGAGTAACGATTCCATTATTTTCCCTACCACTGAGGATAGGCCGACTGGCCTGTAGTTGCCAGCCTTCTCCCTACTCTCACTCTTATGGAGTGGGACAACACTCGCCCTCTTCCAGTCTGCTGGAACTACACCTGATTCTAATGACTTGTTGAACAAGGCAGTCAGTGGAGCTGCTAGCTCTTCTCTAAGTTCCTTTAGAATTCTAGGATGTATTCTGTCTGGCCCCATTGTCTTATCTATTTTTAGGTTTTCTAGTTTTTTTAGGACCCCTTCTACTGTAAACGGACTAGCACCTACTCCCCACCCCTTGGTAATCCTGTCACTTAGCTGAGGTCCCTCTCCATCCCTTTCTACTGTGAACACAGAACAAAAATATTTGTTCAGGATTTCTGCTTTTTCCTGGTCTCCTTCTGCTGACTCCCCCCTTCCCTTTTTAGTCTCACAATCCCTCCGCTGATTCTTCTCTTTTCCCTGATATATCTATAAAAGGTCTTGTCCCCTTTCTTTATTGCCTTGGCTAGTCTTTCCTCTATCTGTGCTTTGACTTTTTTGACTGCTTTCCCCGCCTCCTTTAGTTTTTCCAGATGCATTCGTCTGTCTTCCTCCCTCTGTATTTTCTTGTATTTTCTGAATGCTACCCTTTTATCCTTCACCCTCCCTGTCTCCTCCCTTGAGAACACAGAGTGGTATTTTCCTCCTGTTTGTTTTTTATTTGTCTGATGCAAAGGTTTGTGGCTTCCATTATGGCTCCCTTAAGACATGCCCATTGCTACTCTACATCCCCCTTTCCCACTTAATAATGTAGATGGTAAAACAAAAAGTGAAAAATCAACCATATATCTGTTGGGTTGTTTTGTACTTGTTCTTCAATATTAGTCCCCCAAACAAAGTTGCATATAAAAAAATAGAACTAAAATCACCCTAGTGCAATACTTATTCTAAATCTAAATATACTCTCACATCAACATAATGTAATTTTGTCTAATCCAATTTTACAGGTGGAGGCAATAACTCTATTACATGTTTCCAGGCATCATTAGGCAGTATAGCCTAAAGGTTAGAGTAACAAGCTATGAACGGGCTTGGTACATCTAACAGACATGGGTTTGATCCCCACAACCTCCACTTACAGACTGTGTAACTCTGAGCAAGTCACTTATCCACCCCAGTGCTTTCAGGTCACCCCTGAAAACAGGTACTTGTGCTTAGTGAGCCTTACCTGGTAACCAAAAGAATAAATAAAATAACATTTATCCTTTAAAATAAATATAATCGTTTTTTTCTATTTGGTCTATCAATCTTTCCTGTAGCATTTTCCCTATACAATGTGTTTTTATCTATTTTTCCTATATCAGGAACATTTCTAACTGATAAAATTAGTCATTTTGTCACCATTGTAGCAAGTGCAATAATTCCAGTTTGAGATTCTGTTAACTTATAGTGTTAAAATCACTGAAACTTAAAAAAACACATTTGAATGTGATTTGAATAGGCAATATCTTTTATCTTTCTAAGTGTATTTCGTTTTTGGTCATGCCTATATTGTATGAAATAAGTCACCTATAAGTCACCTATTTTCTGGCAGTTAGGCCAATTTAGTCATAGTAGACCAGTCTGCATATGAAAGAGATGGTCTAAGTGTGTCACTGAAGGAATAGCCTTTTCAAATATGTTGGTAATTAATTCAGCTATGATCTTATAATCAAGATTTAAAAGTGCAGTTGGTCTATAGCTTTCAGGTTTCCTCATCCTTATTTTCTTTAGGAATTAGGATAATTAGGATAATAACTGAGTCCATCGTGGATGATGGAATTTGGTTTGTCTTGGTCAAGTCCTCCAGAAAAAACAGCCACCAAGGTAAACGGTCCATCCAACAAAAATGTAACAAAGTATTCTTTGTAAAACTGTCTGGTCCTGGTGCAGTTCCCTTCTTCATGCTATTTGCTGTATTTACTATTTCCAACTGTGTAAAACTCTATTCTTCCACCTCTGTCTATGGAAGACATATTCAATGATTGCAGATATGTAACTATCTCATCATCTTTGTTGGCATATGGCTTATTATAAATCCCATAAAACATCTGACAGCGACAGATGTAATCTACCATTATGTACCAGACTCCCATTTTCTGTGAACATTGCAAATAGATTATTTGCTTCTCTTTGTTCTCCAAGTGCATGTGCCAAAATAGTATGCATTTTCTCTACATAATGATAATGCTTATTTAAACTATATAGTACTAATATATTTTTCACTTGTTTCATAAGTAATTAATTTCTATGACTAGTTTTCGTCTTTAGTGTGTAGTTCAAATTCTAGCTTGTCCCCCCAGTCTAATCTTATATTCAAAGTCTTTTATTTCCTTATCCAAAGAATTCTGTTTACTTCTATTTTGTTTATCTGAGATGCTTCGGAAAGCTATTATTACTCCCTTTAAATAAACTTTTATAGCATCCCATTTTAGCGATACTGAAACAGCAGATTTTTCATTAGTATCCTAAAAATATGAAAATTACATACCCTACCACAATTCTTGATCTTTCTGTGTATCTTCACCATTCATCACTGGGGGGTTCTGGCCAGAGGAGCAGGACCCTGTGGGAGTATTTTTTTTTCTAAAGGGGAAGGAGCCAGTGCCATGGACAGCACTGCTCTCAAAGCTAAAGTGCTGCATGTCACTCGCAGGTTGGCCAGTAACAGACACTGACTCCTCCTCCATCCCAGTTCAGCATGCCGGAGAGTGAAGTCAGGAATAGAGAAAAGAAAGAGGGCAAGGCAAAGGAGCCTGAGAGATAGGGAAAGGAAAGGATATAAACAGAAGAAGAGATAATGCTGGACAAGAGGGCAGAAGGGTGAACCTAGGGGTCTGGGACAGGGGTCCCCAAATGTCTGAGCAGGCAAGGGAGGGACGGAGTAAGGGAGAGAGAGTAAAATGATAGGAAAGAAGAAGATAAAGAAGACAGGAAAAAGGAGACACTGTGCCACCCCTGCAGAGGTCCTGAGGACTCTGTGGTGCTCCGGGGAGAAGGGCACCACTGTCTTAAGCCACATCTGAGTTTTTTTATATCTCCACCAAAGGGAAGCAGGAGACAGTACTCCCAGATTTGAGGAAAACTAGGGGAGAAGGGCTAACTAAGCAACAGCCCAGAAGCAAGTCAGGGCACCAGACTTGAAGGTGCCCTCTCTGCCAGCTCAAAAGAGGTGGAGTGGGTGGCAAGCATCTCCCACTCCTGTCTTTAAAAACATCCTGGGGTGGGGACAGGATTCATGACACTGCAGGGTACCCCTGTAGATGGATTACTCCCACAGGGGGTCTAGAGATGATGCAACCACTGAAACAGAAAGAGGAAGAGGATGCCAGGAGGAGAACCTCCCTTAAGACATAATCTTATGGCCAGCCCGGTGGTGCTGAGGCACTGGATGCCTTACCTTGCAGCACACCAGTGACTCAGGTTCGGGAACGAGCCCAGGGCCGTCGGAGGTTGGCAACGGGGGGGGGGCAGAACTGGGTGGAGCTGCCAGAAGGCAGCTCTCCTCTCTGGGAAGGTGTAGTGGCATCCCTGAGCTGATGGCTGCCTCCTGATGGAGGCTAGGGGCAGCATGGGCTTTGAGGGTGCCAAGGCACTAGGCCAATGGGGTGGGAGAAAGGGATTGTGACCAGGGCTGTAAGGCGCATGTGCACCTCCATGCACATGCGCTTCTACTCCTGGGCCCCCGGGAGAAAAAACAGAGGAGAAAATGGTGGCAGCAGGATGAAGACCGACTCCCCGCAGCCTCCACTCCTGGGCTAGGCATAAGGTAAGCCCCGGTGATTCCGGGCCATGGGACTGGTGGGGGGGGGGGTTGGTCAGATGGAGGGCTGTCTGGAGGAGTAGAACATGTGACATGATAAAAAAAGACATACTCTTACAAGCCAGCCCAGTGGTGCTGAGGGTTGAGGTGCTAGACGCCACACCTGGTGCCACGCCAGTGACCTGGGTCCGGGAATGACCTTGGGCCACTGGGGCTGGCAGGGGCAGAAGAGACTGAGCATCTGTTGGACTGCTCTCATCTCCTGGGGTGGGGGGCACAGTCTTCTGCAGCTTGGGTGACCTCTGTTAGTGGATGGGGTCGCATGCTGCGGAGACCACAACAAGGGGATATCATAGCTTCAGCGGACATCCAGTGTGTGGGTGTGGGAGTGTGCCCATCATGCACTGGACGTCATTGCATGTCCAAGCTCCCAGGAACCAAGAAAACATGAAAAACCCTGGCACCTGGGTAGGCAAAGGCCTGCCCACCTGACTCATCCACACTCACCATTGGACTTGCCCCACCCTGTCTCCAAGTCCTCCATTCTCCCTGGTGGCAACTTGTCCCTTAAAGACAGAGTGTGAGAGGAGTTATGGCGGCCCTTATCCGGGGAGCTCAGAGCCGGGTAGTCGGTCACTAAGGAGGAACTGGAGGATGCCTGTCAGAGGTAAGGAATGGGGAGGTCTCAGACAGAGTGGGATAGTGGGTTGGGTTTGGGCAGTACTGGAAAGGGACCACTGAGAGAGAGTAAAGAAAATATACAAAAAAAAAAAGACATAATCTCACAATCCAGAGGGGAACCTTGTATAGGAAAGTCAACTGGAACCTGCAAGGGAGAAAAGAGAGTCACAACTTCTGAAAGGAATGGTTCTAGGGGGTCAGCAGGGTCCTCCCAATTGCTATAGTCCTGAGGAGGATCCCAAGGGTTGAGAGACCCAGAGCTGATGAATCAAACCCTCAGAGCAGTCCAGACCAATCCGGAGGAAGGGGGGGGCTCATCAAGAACACAAGAAAGGGCCCAAGTGAGCCCTCATCATGGTGGGATAAGTGCCCCTGCTTGCCCTCCCCCCAACAGTGAACCTCTGTCGCTTTCACCAGAAGGAACAGTGAGCTTGGAGATACCAGAAGGACTAGGTCCACAACTGGCCTCAATTGGGGAAAAGCAAGCAGGGAGGAGGGACTGCCCAGAGTCTGAGGCCCAAGAGGGGAAGGAGGGCAGAAAGAATTGATGAATGGTGAAGCTACACAGAAAGATCAAGAATTATGGTAGGTACATAATTTTCATATCTTTTCTGTGTCAATCTTCACCATTCATCACTGGTGGGTGATTCCCAAGTCCCCAGAAGGGGACCTGGTACCTCTCTGAGGGAAGAATATCCCTCAGCCTCCTGTGGGGGAGACACAGAAGGGGGGAGGCCCTTACAGGCCTAGTTAGGCCTGGGACTGGTCAGGGTGAGGTGGAGTCTCCCTCTGGCTGGGAGAATAAAGTCACCCTTGAAGTTTCCGCCTCACTCTGTGGGAAAAAAGTGGGTTCCTGGAAGGAGGAGGTAGTCACCCTTCTCTGGGCCATGGGTGATAACCAGGAAAGATGAAGCCCTGCCATCTGCCTGATGCAGATCACTGTCCCTGCTAGCCTGGACGCCACCTCATTGGCATCATACGATGCCCTTGCTTGGTGCCTTGCAAGCTCCAGGCCATATGTGGAGAGGGCAATGGCCTGTCTGGTTGCATCCCTATTAGGTATAGATGCTAGGATCTGTCCTAGCAAAGACCATAAGTGCCTGTTGTAGGCAGCATGATGGGCCTGATGTGCTACAATGGAGAGAGAGAGAGAGAAAGAGAGAGAGAGAGAGAAAGAGAGAGAGAGAGAGAGAGAGAGAGACGCCGAGGAAAAAAGCTCTCTTCCCCAGGAGTTGAATTCCACAGAGTCTGCATCCAGGGGACGGTCATGTCTTGGGCTTCTATGCCCAGAGGTAGTATCCAGGAGTGTCACACATGATGAGGGGTGAAGTAGGTCTCCTGGAGATCCCTGGGGTGTGCAATACCTATGCTGGCAGTCCATTGGGAAGGGGGAGGGGACTGATGGATGCTGCCAAACGTGGTACGATGCCTCCCAAAAGGGGAAGGCCAGGAGGGTACCACCAGGTTGCCCCACACTGTACTCGTTAAAGAAAGCATGTGTTGCCCACTCAGGATTGTGTCCTGCCAATCTCAATATGTGGAGCACGTCAACAAACCTCGAAATGAAATGCTGATAGGAGGTCTGATCAGCGTTCAAGGATAGGTGGACAGAAGGATCCTCTTCCTCATGTGAGGAAGCCGATGAGTCTGGGGAGTCAGAGTCTGGCTGCCACAGGGGTGAGTGGTGTAACACCTGCTCATCCATGATCTAATGTAGGCTGGGAAATGGGCAGCCATGGATCTAAACTGCTCCTAGGGTAGAGGCCCCATAGGACCAGAGTGGCCTGAGAGAAGGGGAAGAAAAGGCAGAGGTAAAGGGGATAAATGCCTCTGAGGGAGAGAATGACCTCTGCCAGGGCTAGGGAACTGAACAGGCAAACCAACACCCTGGAAGGATCCATCAGTCGAGGCAGTCATCAGCTGTTCAACCATTCTGAAACAGTCAGGACTGAGCCCTGAAGGAGATTCCTCCCTGTGAGGCAACCGGAGATGTGTGGGTCCAGAAGGTGGCCCCTGGCCTCAGGAGACGAGATTCCCCCCAGGAGAGACCTCAGGGAGAAGACAGGGCTGGCGCTGCTGCTCCTACCTGAACTATTGTGGGCTAACCAGGGAAGGATGCTGCTCCTGACTCTGTCCCCTTAACCCCTCAGACTCAAAGAGGGACCTCTTCCTCTGGACCAACCAAGGAAGCTCAACCTCACCTGCCAACCCCTGAGGGGCAGCAGATGAGGGAACCTTCACCCCTGTCCCAGGCATCCTAGTCGGTTCAGAAGTGGGCCAGCCTGGATACCTAAAATGGGGGGGGGCTCACCTCCTCCAAGTCCAGAGGCCCCACCAGCCCTGGTGAACCCTCCGGTGCCGCACCCGGCACCGGAAGATCCATTGACACTGCAAGTGGCTCTGACACCGGTGCTGGTAGAAACCACTGGTTCCGAAGGAAGGGTTTGGACAGGCGCTGAAGTGCTGGATGGGGGAGAGTCTGAGGACTCTGAAGAATACGGAAGCCAGTCCAGATCTGCCTCCGAATCATCATCCCCTGAGGAGGAATTGATCCAGAAGACCTTCTGAACTCTCCAGCTCCTGGCACCACAAGCGGCACCATAAGCTGGCCCAGCACTGCTCACAGCACCACCCCGATCACCAGCAATATGTATGGCACTCAGATCTGAGGCAGTGCCAAAAGGCGGTGCAGAGGAAACCACTGGGCCAGGCCTGGCAGTCACAGGCCATGATGCCTGGTAAGCCTTCACCTCCGATGAGATGATTGCCAAAACGGTACCTCTGGCCTGATCCCTAGAGGAATTGAACAGGGCCTCTAGCACCATGAGAGGGGCCTCCACCATGGCGAGGCTAGAAAGGGTGGAAGCCCCCTCCTCCATGACCTGTATAGAACTGGGAGGGGACCCGGAGGAAGGGTCAAGGGACCTACATCTGGCATCCCTAGTGTGCCTGTCCTCCAAAAGTCGGTGGTGTGCGGCCGATGTTAAACACACGGTGTCCCAGTGCTCTGTGGTCCATGGAAAAACAGGTATTGCAACAGTCCATGTCATGGTTAGGGCCCAGGCAGGTCAGACAATGACCATGTTGGTCCGAGATGGAATAAAGCCAGGCACAGGGACACCACCTCATCGGGGGCTGGCCTGACTTAGAAGATTTATTTTTATTGTCCTCTGGATGAGACATGATCGGTCAGAAAATCAGTAACAAAACAGCTAAAAAGTCTTGGCACCAAAAAAAATAAGGAAAGATCTTACAATGGCACTGAGACCGCAATGGCTCCTGCAGAACTAGGATGGTTGAAGGATGATTCAAACAGACTAGGCCCAAAGTCGCAGTATCAAAAAACTCTTCTCACAAGGTCATACTCACTTGATGGCAGGAGAAGCAGAACTGGGATGGAGGAGGAGTCAGTGTCGGTTACTGGCCAAACAGCGGTCGCCAAGCAGTGCGTCAGTCTACAGCACTGACTCCTCCCTTTCAGAAAAAAAAAATGCTCCCATGGGGTCCTACTCCTCTGTCCAGAACCCACCACTGATGAATGGTGAAGATTGACACAGATAAGCTTTTTCATTTCACTCTCAAGTTTTTCTATAAATACTGGGTTTGTGAGCATTGTTATAAAACCTCTAACTATATTGTTTTAGCTATGCTGTGAAGATTTTGTCATGCATGAGATCATGCTGTGGTCCAAACCACATGTGCCATAGATAGCTGATTTCCTCATGGGCGGAGAATTGCTAATCTAGCTATCTTTCTGTCCCCCCAGATACATAGATAGACAGACAGACAAGATATTAACCCGGCTGCGCACTCCAGCAGACTCAATAGACCATTAGGCCTGTTTCTGCTGGCAAGTTCATATGTTCGCTCTCTCTCTCTCTCTCTCTCTCTCTCTCTGTCTCTGTCTCTCTGTGTCTCTCTCTCTCTTTTCTGGGTCCTCTGTATGATGACATCTCCGTGTATCAATCAAATTACAATAATTCATAAAAGATTTAAACATGGTAGATGCTATTAGATCTGTTTTGTTAACCTTTGTTGATTTGTCTTTTCCTCAGTTAGCCAACAAATTAACCTTCCCCCCGAGAATAGTATTTATTGACTCTAAATGAATTATATCTCTAGTTAAGTCAGCCATAAAGGATTCATATGTAACAAGCATTTGTCAATGCCGAATGTTGTCTCGCTGGCATTGGTAGTGCAGGAGTTAGATGCATAGTAGGAATGGCAGAGAAGTATTGAAGTGATGCCAATCCCACCCCCACCCTGTAGAGACCGACAAACATTGGGGTGTGCCTTTGGGTCATCAGCTATAACGCTCATGCCATTGTACCTCACCCTACCCTGTAGACAGTGACAAGTGTCGTGGTGTGCTTTGGGGTTTTTGGGCATTATACTTACCCCATTCAATAGGGAAATATGTTGAGGTGGGTGCAGTATAGGAGAATGGGGTGAACTTTGTGGCCAAACATTACAAGGCACACCATGATGCCTGTCACTGGCTGCAGGGTGGGGGTGGAGGTAAAATGGCGTCAGCATTACAGCCGATGATCCCAAGTCACACCCCTGACGCCTGTCAGTCTCTACAGGGTGGAGTGTTACAGTTGGAAACCCTAACACCATAGGCATGTGTTGGTATTTTCACTCCAAATTTTCAACATGGGCTGTTTGTGAGCCCATCTCATGAAAAGCGGCACTGTCAGTTTGTTAGCTGAAAGGTGGGTTTGCACAGCAGCTACGCTATTTGGCGACACAGGGACGAAAACACATGTTGGGCAGGATGTGGAAAATGACATCTGTATTGTTCATTAGGAGGTTTAAAAAAATGGCAACGATGAAAATCTGGAGTGAAAATATGAAAAATTGGTGAAGTCAGTAGCATGCATAGAAACTGCGCAACACATGTCCGTAATCCAATTATTTTTGGGAGTTTTTTAGCCACATTTTCAACATAGGCATTTTGGGGCCTCCCCCCATGAACATGAACAGTGGCACTGTGATTTTGTTAATCAGTCCCAAAAGTTGATTTCCCACAGCGACCACGCCATTGTGCGCCACAGGTGCGGAAACACATTTTGGGCAAGCTGTGAAAAATGACAGCTGCACTGTTGATAAGGAGGTGTGAAAAAATGCCAGTGCTGAAAATGTGGAATATAAATATTGCAAATTTGCAAAGTTACAAGGGTGTGTGGAAACTGCGCAATGCACGCTTGCAACACTGTCATTTAATGGACTTTTGGCACCAAATTTTCAACATAGGTATTTTAGGACTACTGCTCATGAACAGTGTCACCGTCATTTTCTCAAACTGTCCCGAAAACTGATTTCACACAGCAACCGCTCTATTCCGCGCAGTACGGGCAAAAACACATTTCGACCAGGATATGTAAAATGACAGCTGTACTGTTCATAAGAAGGTATGGAAAAATGGCAATTTTGAAAATCTGGAGTGAAAATATTACAAATTCACGAAGTTACAAGTGTCTGTGGAAACAGCGCAACACACACACTCATAAAACAACCATTTTTTTGAATTCTTTCACCAAATTTGCAACAGGGATCCCAGCATGCCACCTAAGTGTTTTTTGGGGGATGCTGTAGCCAATGGGGGATTGGGCACCCTCATTGGCACACAACGAAAGTGAGGGGGGCAAGATACGATGGGGGTTGGGCACCCCCCCTTGGCACATAAAAAATGGGGGGGTGCATGATGCCGATGGGGAGTGGACTCCCCTGTTGGCACATACATTGTATCAGGGCATGCCAACAGGGGGATTGGGCACTCCCGAAGTCAGCATTATGGCAGGCAATGTGCCGCCGTGTTACTTTTTTTTCACCAGGGAAAGCACGTTGGGAGGTGCTGCTGCGTATGACAAGCTTTGCTCGCATTGCAGCGGATCTTTTGCTAGATGTGCTCGCCACATTATTTATTTATGGTGTGGCGCCGGTATGCAGGCTTATTGGGGAATGAGGGGACACACCTACTGATGCATGCCCTGCATTCACCCAACAGTGACCGCACCTCTAAATCTGCTACTACTACAATATGTTGGCTGCGCATGCATGAGACAAGATAATAAATGGCACATACATAGAGCCCAAAATAAAAGTAGTACCAAAAAGTTCTCCTTTAACTAATATATATCTACCTTCATTGTCTTTAATTTTGGATATTAATTTGAAGTCTGTTTGACTTGTTCTTAAAATGGCTACTCCCTTCCAATTTGATTCACCCCGTAAGAATAATAATTAAGAAACCCAAGATTTTATGTTGGCTTGCTCATGTGCAAGCAACATCTTGTGGCAGTAGCGCATTTTAGAGATGTGTAAGTGTTGTCGCCAATTCAGGGAACGCTTTGGTGGGTGCGTCCCTCAGCCACCAATTAGCGAGCATGCAGCCGATGACAGCAGTTTCAAAGAGAGCCACTGAGTTGAAAGAAATCTGCTGCTTCAAAGAGGTGCAGTTTCCTCATTGGAGCATCAGATGACAAGACTTCGTTACATGCCTTTCCTGGTGCAACATTTCAATAAAGATGGCAACTCCTGCCGTTCACCACACACTCCCCAGAAAGCCGACTTCAGGAGTGCTCAATCCTTGTGTCAGCATGCCCCCCCACTTCAATTTGTTTGTCGACGGGAGTGCCCAGTTCCCATTGGCATCATATATTTCCCCCCCATGCTTAATTTGTTTGCCGATGGGGTGCCCCATCGGCATAATGTTCCCCCCAGTTTAATTTGTTTGCTGACGGTGGTGCCCAATCCCCATCGGCATCATGCCCCCCACTTTGTTTGTGGACGGGGGGTGCCAAATCCCTGTTGGCATCAGTTCCGCCCCCCAAACTCATGTGGCACACTGGTAGTCCACCCCAGTGTGCCCAAAAGTATTTTTTTAAACCTCTAAATAAAGAAAACCATCCTCCAATGTCTGTTTTTTTGTCCCTGTAAAAAAGAAAATGATCCCTCATCATCCTGCTGCCCCCTCCCCCAACCCACACCCACGCTCTGCGCACCCCACCTCCCCGCACCACCCTCACCCCATACTTACTTCTGGAGGTCCCAAGCTGCAATCTTCGTTGGAACGGGACACGTCTGAACTCTTCAAAAGCTGACCGCAAACTGAAGAAAATCACAATAAGCTTTATAATGGCATATATGGGGTGTTCATGAGGGGAAGTCCCAAAATGCCTATGTTGAAAATTTCGTTAAAAAAATCCAAACAATGATTATGTTACAGGCATGCATTGTGCAGTTTCTATGCACGCTCACAAATTCACCAATTTTTCATATTTTCACTCCAGAGTTTCAGCATTGCCATTTTTTATACCTCCTCATGAACAGTACAGTTGTCATTTTTCACATCCTGCCTGAAATGTGTTTTTGCACCTGTAGTGCTAAAGGCATAGTCATTGTGCAAAATCACCTTTCAGCTAATGAACTGATAGTGACACTGTTTATGAGGTGGGGTCACAAAAGCCCATGTTGAAAATGTGGAGTGAAAATACCAACAAATGCCTGGGACATTAGGGTTTCCAACCATAATGCCCCATCCTGTAGAGACTGACAGACGTCGGGGGTGTGACTTAGGATCGTTGGCTGTAATGCTCATGCCATTCCACCCCACCCCCAACCTGCAGCCAGTGACAGGCATTGAGGTGAGCCTTGGAGTATCTGTCACCAAAGTTCACCCCATTCTCCTATGCTGCACCCATCTCAGCATGTTTCCTTATGCAATGGGGTGAGCGTAAGGTCCGAAGACCCAAAGGCACACTGTGACACCTGTCGGTGTCTGCAGGGTAGGGTGAGGTGAGGTGAAATGGTGTGAACGTTATGGCCAGTGACCCAAAGGCACACCCCCAATGCATGTCAGTCTCTGCAGGGTGGTGGTGGGGTTAGCGTCACTTCAATGCTACACTGCCATTCCTATTATGCATCTCTCTAACTCCTGCACTACATAGAATTTGAATTTGACGGCAGATAAGGACCGCTTGGCCCACCCAGTCTGCTCATTTCCCTACCCAATAGATAAGCTGCAGATCCTTGTTAACCCACAGCCTACTTCCTCCTACCCTCACCACCTAGAATTACTACCAATGCCAATGCCAGCATGCCAACATTCGGCATTGACAAATGCTTGTTTTTAACACTTTCATTTCGGGTTCCCCTAGAAGGTTTCTTGTAAAAAAATCATTTGTAGCCTGTAATCTTTTAGGCATCTCAAAATCTTTTTCCTTGTTTTCCATAAGTTTGTACAGTTTACATTTAGAGAGACAGTCATTATTTCTAGGTTAGGCATATACACCACTGAGTACATGTTTCTCTTATATTCAAATACATAGTATTTCTAGGGAAACAATTTCAAAAATGTTACCGTTTTTCCTTTTTCTTAGTTTTTTGCCTCCTCTTTATATATAATATAGTCTGCTAAAACTTAATTATTGTGCATTAAAATCCCATCATCTAAAATAGCCAAACTATCTAAACTTGAAATTATACCATGGACATAAGTGAAAAGCCAATGAAATCATCAGACTGGCAGTTTACCACTGGTGTAAATCCTCTGATAACCAATGGCTGTTGATTAAACAATCCAACAAATCAACTCCCGCACAGGAATAAATACAATAAAAATGAAAAAAACAAAGCAGCCTTTTTAGTATTTGTATTTTATTATAGTAAAAAAAAATTAACCTTGGTATAATCACAATAAGTCACTCAGAGGATGTGTGTTATTGGGGGATTTACTACGGCTGGCAAGGATTTACCCACTCGTCTGCGCCTCGTGGGCAAACCAATGCAGCCATGCTAAATCTCCCGATAACCCACACCCCCTTGTGGCTTATTGCTTAAATATTTGTCATAACCATCTTATACATCTTATGGTATCTACCCTTTTAATACCATGCTCTATATTATTTTTATATATGCAGAACTAATTCCTCCAACCTCACTTTCCAATAATATGTTTTCTTTTCATCTTACTTCAACCTAGTAAGAAATGTTATATTGTCTCAAACTAATCTAATGAACTTTTCTATGCATAATTGTCATTATTTTACATCAAAATAGAAAAGAACAAATGAAACTAGATGAAACCCACCACTGCTGAATACTCTTTGCAGACTCTTATTCTAGAAACCACAGTTATAGAAACAAATCTGGTATTAGTTGCTTAAGTTCTTTTTCTGCTTGTGTGACAGTATCAAGCATGTGTTGTTTTTCATCCAATACTTATGACCCTTTTGCCACAGCAGCTTTCTCATGTTATCAGTTTTTATGTTTGCTTGCATGCATGTGCAAGAAACATAGTGCCACCATACGATAATTTGTAGGTGTGCCTCCCTACTTCCAATGCCCTGCTGCCTTTTGCAGGTGCGGCCCCACTGCACCAATGAATGTAAGAGCTGTCTATGACAGCGTTTGCAAAGGCAGCGGCGTACAGTTGAAAGAGTCATAGACAGCTCCTCTCCCCCCAACAAGTAGTATGCTGGGAGCCCACCCCAGCGTGCTCACGTGCCCCACACACAGTATGGACAAGGTGCCTAATCCTCATCGGCTCCAGTGCCCCCCCAACAGCCTTCCAGGTGCCACGCTGGGAGCCCACCCCAGCATGGCAAATGTTCATTTGGTGCCCCCAACACACTTCCAGGTGCCATGCTGGGAGCCCACCCCCAGCGTGACAAAGCTCTTTATGGCCGACGGGGGTACCCAGTCCCCTGTCAGCTCCGCTGGCCCCCCCAAAAAAATCCAGCTGCCATACTAGGAGCCCACCCCAGCATGGCAAACATCCCACATAGTCTTCCTACAAGTAGAAATAAACCTAGTAAGAAAGAACGGTCCCATGCTGAATGTCTTGACCCCCCTCTCCCACCTGCACCCACCCTCTGCATACCCTGCCTTCCCACACCCCCTTCACCCCATACTTGCCTCCAGAGTCCAGCGTGATGATCTCCGGTGGACCAGGAACACGTCTGCACTCTTCAAAGCCAACTGCGAACTGAGGAAATGCTGGTAAGCTGTATAATGAAATAAATAGGGTTTTTTTTCAACTTTGATGCATATCTCAGGCATTTTTTTGAATTTTTCACCAATTTTCAACATAGGGTTTTGGGACCCCCACCTCATGAATTCTGTCACTGTCATTTTGTTAATCTGGCCCAAAGGTGATTTCGCGGTCACTCGTGGAACCACCTTTCAGGACCGATTTATGAAATGACAGTGTCTGAGTTCATGTGGTAGGCCCTAAAACCCTATGTTGAAAATTGGTTAAAATTCTAAAAATGACTTTTTACTGACATGTGTTTTGTGCTCCCACGCACGTTCATATGTTCGTGGACTTTTAATATTTTCACTCCAGATTTTCAACATTGCCATTTACCATACCTCCTTATAAGCAATATAGCTGCCATTTTTCCCTTCTCGCCAAAAATGTGCTTCCGTGCATGTAGCGCACAATGGCGCAACTGGTGTGAAAAATCAATGTTTCGGACAGATTAAGAAAATCACAGTGACACTGTTCATAAGCAGAGGTCTTAAAATGGTTATGTTGAAAATTTGGTGAAAAAATTCTGAAAAATGAATGTTTTACAAGCGTGCGTTGCGCTGTTCCTTCGCACGCTCATAAGTTTGCAAATTTTCAATATTTTCACTCCAGATTTTCAACATTGCCATTTTACCACACCACCATATGAGAAGTATGGCTGTCATTTTTCACATCTCGCCCAAAACATGTTTCCGCATATGTAGCGCACAGTGGCGCAGTCGGTCTGTGAAATCAATGTTCTGGACAGATTAAGAAAATCACAGTGATGCTATTCATGAGCAGAGGTGTTAAAATGGCTATGTTAAAAATTTGGTGAAAAAAGTCCATAAAATGACTGTGTTATGAGAGAGCACTGCGCAGTTTCCACGCACCCTTGTAAGTTCATGAATTTCTAATATTTTCAGTCCAGATTTTCACCACTGGCATTTTTCCACACTTCCTTTTGAAGAGTATAGCTGTCATTTTTCACATCATGGCCGAAATATGTTTTCACGCTGTCTGTGCAGAAATGCGTGGTTGCTGTGGGAAATCACAGTTTGGGACAAATGAAGAAAATCACAGTGACACTGTTCATGAGTGGAGGTCCCAAAATGCCTGTGTTGACAATCTGCTGTAAAAAATCCCCAAACTAATTACGTTAAGGGTGTGCACTGCGCATTTTTTATGCACGCTCATGACTTCACCAGTTTTTATGTTTGCTTGCACGCATGTGCAAGAAACAGTGCCATCATGCGAGTTTTCGGAGGTGTGGCAGCCCTCTTCCAATTCAGTCAGTGTGTTTGCAGGTGCGGCCGCAGTTCTCCGATGCCTGCTGGAGCTGTCTATGACAGCAGTCCAGCAGTGCAAAAATGCAGTGGTGTACAGTTGAAAGGGGGAACTACGCTTCAGTGAGCAGCGATAAGATATCGCCTGCCCATGCATGCTCCCCCTACACACACACACACACACGCACACATACTGTGTGCTCGCCCCCCCACGCACACACTGTATAGCCGATGGGGTGCCCAATCCCTCGTCGGCTGTGCTGCGCTCCCCCCAAAAGTGTTCCACATGCCACGCTGGGTGTCCACCCCAGCGTGGCTGCACATGTATAGCCGATGGGGGTGCCCAGTCCCCCGCCGCTCCACTGTCTCCCCCAGAGTACAGGGTGCCACGCTGGGAGCCCACCCCAACATGGCAACAGATGCTGCCCGCCGACGGGGTGCCCATCCCCGCCGGCTCCACGCCCCCAAACAGCCTCCTTGTGCCATGCTGGGAACCCACCCCAGCGTGGCAACAGATGCTGTCGCTGATGGGGTGCCCAATCCCCATCAGCTCCACCCCCAAAGCCATCTTTGTGCCATGCAGGAGCCCACCCCAGCGGGCAAATGTCCTGCTTCGTCTGTCCTTTCTTTTTAAAAAACAACCTGAAATTGGAAAATGGTCCCTCGGTGTCTCTGCCCCACCCGCTCCCACCCACTGCGCCCTGCCTCCCCACCCCCCTCACCCCATACTTACCTCCGGACTCCAGCGCGATGATCTTCTGTGGACCGGGAACACGTCTGCACTCTTCAAAGCCGACTGCGAACTGAGGAAATGCTGGTAAGCTGTATAATGGGATAGATAGGGTTTTTTCAACTTTGCTGCATATCTCAGGCATTTTTTGGAATTTTTGCACGAAATTTTCAACATGGGGTTTTTGGGACTCCTTCTCTTGAATGCTCTCACTGTCATGGCATTAATCAGGCCCGAAGGGTGATTTTGCAGTCACTGCGTGAAGTCACCTTTCGGGACCAACTAACAAAATGACACTGGCACTGTTCATAAGGTGGGCTCTCAAATAGTCTGTGTTGAAAATTTGGTGGAAAAATTCCTAAAAATGACTGTTTTATGAGCGTGCGTTGCTCAGTTCCTACGCACGCTCATAAGTTTGCGAATTTTCAATATTTTCACTCCAGATTTTCAACATTGCCATTTTATTACACCTCCTTATGAACAGTACAGCGGCCATTTTTCATGTCGCCCAAAATGTGTTTCCGCACATGTAGTGCACAATGGTGCAGTCGGTGTGCGAAAGCAATGTTTGGGACAGATTAAGAAAATCACAGTGACACTGTTCATGAGCAGAGGTCTTAAAATGGCTATGTTGAAAATTTGGTGACAAAAGTCCATAAAATGACTGTGTTACGAGTCAGCATTGCGCAGTTTCCACGCACCCTCGTAAGTTCATGACTTTGTAATATTTTCAGTCTAGATTTTCACCAGTGGCATTTTTCTACACTTCCTTATGAACAGTACAGCTGTCACTTTTCACAACATGGCCGAAATGTGTTTTCACACTTTCAGTGCAGAGATGCGTGGTCGCTGTGGGAAATCGTTGTTCAGGACAGATAGAGAAAATCACAGTGACACTGTTCATGATTGGAGGTCCCAAAATGCCTGTGTTGACAATCTGCTGTAAAAATTCCCCAAACTAATTACATTACAAGTGTGTGTTGCACAGTTTCTATGCATGCTCGTGACTTCACCAGTTTTTTTAATATTTTTACTGCAGATTTGCAATATTGCAATTTTTTACACCTCCCCATGAACAGTACAGCTGTCATTTTTCACATCCTGTTTGGAATGTTTTTGCACCTGTGGTGCTAAATGCCTAGTTGCTGTGCACAAGCAGCTTTCGGCTAGCAAACTGATATTGCCACTGTTCATGAGGTGGGGGGTCACAAAAAAAACCATGTTGAAAATTTGGAGTGAAAATACCAACGAATGCCTGAGGTATTAGGGTTTCCAATCATAACGCCCCACCATGTAGAGAATGACAGGCATCAGGGGTGTGACTTAGGATTCTTGCCTGTAATGCTCATACCATTCCACACCCCGCAGCCAGTGAGAGGCATCAAGGTATGCCTTGGACTCTTCGCCCCAAAGTTCACCCCATTCTCCTATACCGCACCATCTCTGCCATATTTCCAGATGGAATGAGATTAGCATAAGAGGCCAAAGACCCCAAGGCACACCGTGACAGTTGTCAGTGTCCGCAGGGTGGGGTGTGGTGAAATGGCGTGGCCGTTATGCCTGACGACCCAAAGGCACAGCCCAATGCCTGTCACTCTCTTCAGGGTGGTGGTGGAGTTGGCTTCAGTTCAATACTTCACTGCTATTCCTAATATGCAGCTCTGTAACTTCTACACTACCACTGCCAATGCCAGCAAGCAAACATTCGGCATTGACAAATGCTTGTTTTACTATTTTCACTGCAGATTTTCAACATTGCCATTTTTTACACCTCCCCATGAACAGTACAGCTGCCATTTTTCACATCCTGTTCGAAAAGTGTTTTCGCACCTGTGTTTCCAAATGCCGTACTGACTGTGCAAAATCAGCTTTCGGCTAACAAACTGATATTGCCACTGTTCATAAGGTGGGGGTCACAAAAAACCCATGTTGAAAATTTGGAGTGAAAATACCAACGAATGCCTGAGGCATTAGGGTTTCTGACCATAATGCCCCACCTTGTAGAGACTGACAGGCATCAGGGGTGTGACTTGGGATTGTCACTTGTAATGCTCTTACCATTCTACCCCCACCCACACCCTGCAGCCAGTGAGAGGCATCGAGGTGTACCTTGGGCTCTTCGGCCCCAAAGTTCACCCCATTCTCCTATACTGCACCCATCTCACCGTATTTCCTGATGAAGTGGGGTGAACATAAGGGCCAAACACCCAAGGCACACCGTGACACTTGTCGGTGTCTGCAGGATAGGGTGTGGTGAAATGGTGTGGCCGTTATGCCTGACTACCCAAAGACATACCCCACCAATGCCAATGCCAGCAAGCAAACATTTGGCGTTGACAAATGCTTGTTTTCCTGGTGGTAACGCTGTCTCTAGTGGGAAATCCTGAGATACTCCTATGCTTGCTCTTCTATCATTATTCTCTTTTTTCTGTAAACAAATTACACAAATTTTTGTTTGTCTTCTGACTAAGAATTTTGCAATTATTGCTCATGGGTGCAACTCATCTACAAGCCTATTTACCGGGTCAACAAAATTCAATAAATAAATAAATAAATACTTTTTAAGGCTTTGTGGACCCTGTCAAGCTTGATACAAACTGCTGTAAAACCACAGTCCCTTAAAGAGGCAAATATTTTCATTACAGATTTGTCCGAGGGATTATGAAGCATTCCAATCTTCTGGTACACCTGTTAGTCTAATATTTTTGCACCTGCAAATGACATCTAAGCAGTAGGCAGCAGTGGGAAAGTCCTTTTTTTGGAGGGGGGGTTCATTCTTTGCTAGTCGAGTGAGAGTCAAAAGCCTGCAGTATATGTTAGAGCTTTTATAATCTCCAATCAGATGCTTTCCTGTTCTACTTTTCTCCCCCAGCTAAGTACAGTCCTCTGTGACTGTACTTAGCCCATGGAGGACAGCAGGGCCAGCAAACAAAAGATCAGAACTTATATAACCTCTTATATGCAGTGCACGCTATTGAATCTCCCACTGCTGCCTACTGCTATGATATTAGCTGCAAGGGACTCTGGGATTTGTAGTAACAGAAAATGTCAGCCTAGAAGTAAACAGAATTAGTTTAATACAGAAAATGTCAGCCTAGAAGTAAACAGAATTAGTTTAATACAATCTAAGTAAGTAGTTGAAAGTCCATTTTATTCTTCCCATTTTCTAAACCAAAATGTTTTTACACACAAAGTCCACATTGGGACCAGTCCTGCACTTGAATGTGGGACCGTTTGTGCTGGCTATTCCCCTTTAAGATATTTAATAGTCAAGTAAAATTTCCAGACATATCTCAAGCCTTAAACATTTCAGTAAATATTTGATTTGAGGTACATACAATTTTGAATCATGCCCAAATTATTTCTCCATATTCTCCAAGTTATCAGAATTCCAATTCTTTGGGCCTCAGCAAATGAAACTTATTTTAGAATAAGAAAACAAAAGGGCTTAACACAGTTTAAGCAGCTGTATGCTGCTGAATCTTTTGCTGATTTTTCATAGTATTAAAGGCAAATTTGATCTCCTTAATGGATATTTTCTTGTTTTTTTGCATGTGGATGTGGGGGCCCTCCAAAGTGGAGACCTCAAGACCTCACGGAAGGTGGTGGAGGACCCCAGAGTAGGAGGAAACAACTTCTGTTGGGAGATTCAATTTTCAGGGGGAAGATACTGTAGTTGGGAACATTAAATGGAGTGGAGAGTGAGATCCGTTGCCTACCCGGTGTCATGCCGTGGAGGGATGGGAAGCATATCCTAGGGATAGCTAGGGTGACAGAAAGGGAGAGGGAGCTGGATGCCATTGTTCACCTGGGGACAAATGACCTGGCCAGGAATGGGGCAAGAATAGTGCAGGGAGAGTTTAAGGAACTGGGAAATGGTTTTAGACAGGTAACATGCGCTGTAGTCTTTATGGAGGTGCTGCTTGTCTACAATAAGAAGAAGGAAAGGGAGATCTGCATCAAGGCCTTCAACTCATGGTTGAAGGAATGGTGCACAGAGGAGGGGATGACTACACTAGGAACTGGGGGCCCAGCTGGGAGGATAAGAGCTTTTACAGAGGTGATGGCCTTCATCCATCCAGGAGGCGACCCACCGTTCTCAGTGGACAGTTTAAAGGATACCTAAACAACATTTTGACAACAAACTATTCAAAAATCTGACCTCAAACAGGACTAAAGGAAAGGCTGCTGAATTTGTTAATGCTAAAACTACATTTATATATGTTACCTAAATGTGGTTCCAAAGCATTAGAAAATTGTAAAATCAGCCTTCCAATTTCAGAAAAACTGCTTTACCTGCTCTTAAAATGGCTGCAAAATGTATTAAGTGATGACATCATCTGAGCCAAAGTCAGAAGCTATATGGCTCTCTATAGTGCTAACTAGTTCTTTTTTCCCCTTTGTGTAGAATTGTTTCACCAAAATTGTCAAAACCATGTGCATTATTTTGATCAATACTCATGTTAGGCTATGGTTCTGTTCATTTTGTTTACTTTAACATGCTGATATTGTGTTTTAATCCAACCGACTTTCTCTTTAGCAAACCACAGAGCAGTACAAATCTTAAATAACCTGGTGGTCTAGTGGTTATGGCAGATCCAGGATGCTACAATGGGGAAGGGGGAGGTGGTGCTGGAAGTGTGTGCATAATTGATATGCAGCTTTAAACATTTTTATGAAGCCTTTATATTTTCTGCTATTATGCTTTTCTAGTTTGTCTTTGACTGAAACTACAAATGTAATCTTTATTTTTGAATGTAAACATTTGTACAATCAATAAATCAGACTTCTTCAACAAAGTGAATTACAGCAGCAGCAAGCAAGTATTTTACGGGGGGGGGGGGGTTACAGCCACACCCTTCAGCACCCCATAGATTCATATTTGTAGCAAAGTTCTTCTGTAGTCCAATGCCAGAGTTCATACTTTCTTGGAAATCATTAATATGCTTGTCTTGTCTTCTCTTCTTTATCCAAGGGAAATAATAATAAGAATCAGTATTTATACAGTGCTTTCATGAAGTGACTGAATGTGCAGTGGCAGCCAATTCACACATTAATACCCACACACAGCCTTGGACAACTGGATGAACTGGTTTTATGGGAATGGGAATGTTGGCCAGGACAATAGGGTCAGGTAGTGATCATGGTGCTGGCAGCCCCACATCTTATTTCTCACAGTGATCTGCTCATATTGCTCCCCTTCTGTCTTCCCCCTTCCTGAATATAGCAGTACCTTGCAGGAGTGGCCTTCTCAGTCCACCTGTGGTATTGTTCTCACTACGCTTCTCACACCACAAAACCTGGTGGGCTCATCACTGTGCATCCTGAATGCAGATAGTACAGTCCCCAGGTTTTTTGACATATCAAAAATAAACAAATCTTTCCAGTAAGTCAGGCTGATAGCAGCAGGGAACAAGGGGAATTATATGCTTTCCTATCCTTAAAAGATCTAGGCTACCTTTGATTAAGCACTATTAAATGATGGGTGTGCACATCATTATGCATGTCATTTAATATTGCCTAATCATAGGAGGATTAGATCCAATATGGGTAAGAATGCCTATGTTTCTCCTTGTGCCCTGCTGCTGTCAGCCTGGCTTACCAGAAGATCATGTTTATTAATATGTAAAAATGACATGGCAACTATACTGACCGCATTTATGATGCAGAAGGGTGGTGAGCTCACCAGGTTTTGGTGTGGGAAGCAGAAGAGAAGAAAGAATGCCAGAGAGGGACTGAAGAGGCAATTCTAGCAGAGTACAGCTATATTCAGGTTCGGGGAAGACAGGATGGGGGATGTTTAGCAGATCATTGGGAGATCTGAACTGTAGGGCTGCCAGCACCATGATCACTACCTGACTGTGAATGGAGCAGCTATGACAACACTAATGGTAGGGGCTGCACTTAGTGTTACTTGACTTCAGTGTAGGGAGATTACCCTCAGGTGTGTGTGGGGGGGGTGTTGACATTTGTTAGGACAGTATTGAGGTAGCTGTGTATAGATCATTCAAGATTTAGAAGAGTGGTAGCCAACCAGCTCGCATCGTGGAGTAGGGCACTAAAAAGTACTGGAGAAGATTTGCTGGGAACTGTCCTGCGGGGTTCTGCAGATCACAGGTAAAAGAGTAGACTGACACTGGAAGTCTGGTGGATCCACTCAATGCATTAGTATGCCTCTCCTGCTAATACTATTGTCATCCATAATAAGTGCAGCCCTTATGAGGGTATGAACAGCAGTTTTTCTGGTGAGTCCTGAGGCTTATTGCTTGGCCCTCCATGAAGACCCAATTGGTTAATTAGGAGGGACAAAAACACAACAGGGGAACTGTACATACTGCCTTCACTGTGCAGAAGGGTAGTGATCCACTCAATGTTTACTGTGGGAGCAGAATTCAAACACTGAAAAAGTGGACTTAGGTGTGATTTGGGAGGTATTTTTTAACAGTGCCAGCTGATGATCCGAATCGGTGTAGGTATGCACAACTCTCTGAGGTATACGATTACAGTCTGAGGTGTGATAATTCTCTTCATTAGACCACAAGCTCATATGCAGCCCCAGACAGTACTAAGGACACAGTATGGATGGAGGGGTGTTCTACAGAAGCCAGGCTAGGTACAGGGGGTTCACTTGGAAAAAAAAATACAAGAGAAGCTTTTTTTGTGGATTAACAAGAATGCATGAACTTTGGAATTGGACCAGACCAGTACTTCAGGTTCACTGTGTGACCGTGAGCAAGTCACCTAACTTCCTTATGCTGCCAGGCCACATCTGTAAACAAGGTTTCAGCGTAGTTTATCTCTCCTGGTTAACACAAAAAAAATTCAGGGCATCACATAACCACTAGATCATCAGGTATTTGAAGTGTTGTACTGTTCTGCAGTTTGCCAAAGAGAAAGTCAGCTAGATTGCAAAACATTTTCAGCAAGTTAAAGTAAATAAAATTAACAAAATCATAGCCTAACATGTGAACCGATCAAAATAATCCACATGTTAACACATGGTGTTGATCAATCTGGTAAAACAATTCAAAACAAAGAGGGTAAGAAGAATTAGTTTGCCTATAGGAATCTATATTCATCTCTGGCTCTGGCTCCGATGATGTCATAATGATTCATCGCTTAACACAGTTAGCAGACATTTTAGGGAGAAAGCAAAGCTGTTTTTTGTAAGCGAAAGGCTGATGTTTACATTTTTCAAAAGCTATGAAACTGCAATTATGTTATTTACATAAATGCAGTTTTAGCATAAATGTAAACAGTAGCCTTTACTTTGCCTTGCTATGAAGCCAGATTTTGGAGTTTGCAGTTTTAAAAAACTGCTTGTTTAGGTATCCCTTAAATGTTACTTTGATGAACATTTAAACTAGCCGAGGGGGGTGTTAAATGAAAAAGGGGAGGCAGTAACTGCCCCCTTCCCACACATGCTGAGATACAGAGTACGGAGATCCTGAAGGGCAAGAGTCCCACCATGATGCAAGTTAATCACGGTAACAGGGGTTAGCAAAGGAGGGAGGATGGGAAAGAAGCAGTCAGGAGAGAAGAGGGAGGAAGGGGGAACAAAGGAAAAAGGAGAAAGTGTCGAGCAAAGAGCTAACAAACTCTGGAAGGCCATGTGTGCTAATACTACAAGCACAGGAAATTAGAAGAAGAATCAGCATTTATATAGCACTTTTCATACACAGTACCCCAAAGCGCTTTACAAGCAATGCTAGACTGGTAGTGAAGTGACTGAATGTGTGGTGGTGGCCATATCGCACATCATCACCCACACAGCCTGGATAATTGCATGAACCAGTTTATGGGAAGGGGAATGTGGGCCAGGACACTGGGAATGTTCCCTGCTCTTTGCGAAGAGTGCCCTGGGTTCTTTTACTTCCACCTGTACAACACCAGGATGGGCAGAAGGGACCTCAGTTTAACATCTCATCCGAAGGACAGCACACCCCAGCAGTACAGCACCCCCCAATACTGCACTCAGATGCCAGCGATTTTTATGTGCAAGTCTAATCCTGGTGTGGGATGAGAACCCATGACCTTCTGGTCCAGAGGCAAATGTGCTACAAACTGAGCCACAATCCCAGATTTAGAGGCCATCATGGCGGAGGTTGACCTGGATATTGTGCATTACTGAATCATGGTGCACTGACAGCTGTGACTGGCATCTAGTCATACCAGGCTACACAATGTTCAGAATGGACAGGGTAGGAAGAAAAGCAGGGGGGCAGGGTGCTTTATGTAAAAGAAGGCATAAAAGCAACTGAAATACAGGGAATTCGGGGGCAGAAGAGTTGAGTGAAGAAATGGAGCCACTATTCAGACAGGTGTGATCTACAGACCTCCAACACAGGGGGAGGACTTAGATAAGGAAATGTTAGAAGCAATTGAAAAATGGTTGAAAAGGGGGATGTTTTGCTGGTGGGGAATTTCAGTCTGTCAGATGTAGACTGGAGCCTCCCAGCTTCAGCTTCAGCTAGAAGCAGGGACATCCTGAGCTCCCTGCAGGAGGTGTTCCTCGGGCAGCTAGTCAGTGAACCAACGCATGATGGGGCAATATTATACCTGGTGCTTACTAACAGGTACAGTATTGCAGACATCAAGGTGCGTAGCCATCTGGGGACCAGTGATCATCGCACAGTATAGTTCAACATAAGAACAGTTGCAGAATCCAGTCACACAATAGTGAGAGTCCTGGACTTCAGAAGGGCAGATATTATAAAGATAGGTGAATGCCTCAGGAATGATCTGGCGGGGGGATGACCTGGACAGGGGTGGAGGAATAGTGGACAAAATGAAAAGAAGGCATAGTGAACGCAACAAACTTCTACATCAGGCAGGTAAGCAAAAGCAAAAGGAACAGGAGACCACTGTGATATTCTGGACTCTTGGCTGTTAATGAACAAACTGAAACTGAATGAAAGTAAACCTAAAGTAATGGTTTTTAGAACTGCTCAAAGACTGGCCCATATTAAGGATGACTTACAAATTGTAGGGAGAAATGGTGAATTGCTTACAATGTTTGCCAATTTTAAATATGCAACTGAAATGCAATGCAGAAAAGTGCAACGTTATACATATAAAGGTCAGGAAGTGGAAGACAGAATAAATAATGGGATATGTATTGTTAAAAAATGACAGAGGAAAAGGATATTGGGGTCTTAGTAGCAAACACTTTAAAGCAGTCAGTGCAGTGCAACAGAGCAGCGGGGAAGGTAAGTAGGATGGTTGGGTGAATAGGGAGAGGGATCAGCTGCAGAAGGAAGGGGTGAAACTGGCCCATCAGTGCAGCAACAGCACTACCACTTGTGATGCCAGTGACCCAGGTTTGGGAATGAGCCTGGGGTGTCAAAGGGCCAGCCAGGGAAGAATGGTTGAGCGTCCCAGGGGATGCTCGCCTCCTTTGGGGAGGGAGGGCTTCTGGTCTCCACTGCAGTACTGCCACCTGGGTGACCACGAGTGATGGTGCAGGCTGCAGCCAATATCAAGGGAGGAGAACATTGCCTTTCTGATGCAAGCTGCATCAGACGCAACCTACGTGACATCCATGGGATGGGGATAAAATCAGGAAACACCCTCTGACATCTGCTGCCCACTGGTGGTCCTGCACCACTGACTGGGCTCTCGCTCCTTCGCTGATGTTCAACTCTGTCTGGTGATAAGGATTGGCCTCTTGCAGCTCTTCCCATGGGGGGGGGGTGTTATCTATGGGGGAACAAGGAGCACAAGATAAGTCCTGGTGAAGGTGGGTGATGGAGCTGGATGAAATGGCAGACCAAAGGGGTCTGGTTGGGGAGTAACGGAGGCAAAAAGCACAGTCAAATAAAAAATAGAAAAAGAAGGAAGGCGGTGGTTCTGCTCCTGTTCAGATCCATGGTCCGGCTGCATTTGGAATTCTGCATTCAGTTCTGGATTCCACACTCGAGAAAGGACAGGGTGGGGTAGAGCTGAGGAAGTGCAGAAGAAGGCAACCAGAATACTTCAGTGGTAGCAAGAGAAGTCCTACATGGAGAGGCTCAAGGACCTTGACATATGAACTGGAGGCTGGGGGTGGACATGATTGAAATTTTCAAGCTTAATCATGGTATAAAGAAGGTAGACACCAGGTAACTGTTCAGAATGAGCAACAACACAGGCATAAGGTGGAACTCAGAGAAGCTGGTGGTGGCAGGGAGTTCCAGGAAGAACAGCAGAAATTATTGCTTCACAGAGGATAAGTGGTGGATAAGTGGAACAGGCTGCTGGAGGGGATGGTCTGCACTAAATCAGTGAAAGGATTCAAGTGACAGCGGGACAGGCAAATGGGGCTGGTAAGGACAGCAGGAGAGGATGACATGGGGGAGGGCTGGAAGTGATCATTGGGTCATTTGAATCATACTGTATCTTGGCAGACTAGATGGGTCAATGGTCCTCTTTCTGCCATCAGTTGCTATGTTTCTGTGTTATCATGGGGGCTCTTTATTGTTTGCTGTTTACTTGTAGTCAATATTAAGTGAATTCGTCTGTCATTCCAGAGGTGATAAAATTATTGTTCACAGTCTATTTCATTTCCTGACTTGACTATTGTTCAATACCCTCTAGTGCGATTGCTTCTCCCTAGCACATACAGAATGTTGCTGCATGCGTGATCACTGTGGCTCATCCTCATGCCCATGTAACCCATCTCTATGAATGTCAGTTTCAATTTTTTTATTGGAAATCAATTTGAGAACAGGTCTCATTTGCAATTACATCTAACAAAGCTGAGAAAAATTATAGCAGGTGATCACAATTGCCGCGATTCAGGAACGGGTTTATTTCCTACGTGCCGTGTATAAAAGGTGCATAGGGAACCCTAAGTGACAAAGCCACACAGCGGACCCCCATGCTTTGCAAACCCTATTAAAGCAAAGGTTTGTAGAGTATCCTGAATCCAATGGGGTACAAGACTAAAGGCAGCATGGATTCATGGGGGGGGGCAGGGATCATGCGAAATGAATCTGATTGATTCTTTTGACTGGATAAGCAGGGAAATAGATCAGGGGAGGGCTGTGGACAAGGCCTATCTGAACTTTAGCAAGTCCTTCGACACTGTGCCACACAAAAGACTGACAGAGAAATTGAGCAGCCTGGGGTGGAATCCAAAGCAGTGAATTGGGTAAGGAACTGGATAATGGAAGGCAAAAGAGAGTGGTGGATAACAGCACTCACTCTAGTGAGGAGAAAGAAAGTGACCAGCAGAGAACTGCAGGGCTCAGTACTGGAGCTGGTCCTCTTCAATGTCTTCATAAGTGAACTCACAGACGAACTAGAAGGGAAGGGTATTCTCTTTTGTAGATGACACCAAAATCTGTAATAAGGTGGACACTGAATGGTGGTGGGGAAGGGGTGGACAGAACGCATAGAGACCTTGGAAAACTCAAGGAGTGGTCAAGCACATGGCAATTAAGGTTCAATGAGAAAAAGTGCCAAATCATGCACTTGGGGCACAGAAACCCAGGAGCTGCGTACAGGATGGGGGATGGGGAGGTACTGACAGTCACTAAGCAGGAAAGTGACCTTGGGGTTATTATATCTGATGACCTTAAAGTGGCAGGGCAGTGTGAAAGAGCAGTGGATAGGGCCAGTGGGATGCTGGGAAAAAAAGGAAGCGGTATCTTTAGCAGGAAGAGGGAGGTGGTGTTGCCATTGTATCACTCATTGGTGACACCCCCCCTCTGCCTGAGTATTGTATCCAGTTCTGTAGGCCGTGCCTCAGAAAGGACATAGACAAGGTAGAGGCAGTCCAGAAGAGGTGACCTAAAATGGTGCAGGGGTTACATTAAAAGCCCTACAAGGACAGACTGAGAGATTTCAACAGGTACACCTTGGAAGAGAGTAGAGCGAGATGGGACATGATAGAGACCTACAAGTACCTCACAGTGACGAATAGGGTGGAGGAGAGGAGATTCTTTCAAATGAGAAAGAACATCAGGACCAGAGGGCATGCAAGGAGTTTGGAGGGGTTAAGAGGGATGTGAGGAAGTACTACTTCACTGAAAGAGTGGTGGATGCCTGGAACAGACTGCCAGTAAAAGTGGTGGAGGCGATAATAGTAGAGGGCTTCAAGTATGCATGTGGTAGGCATAGGGAAATATTAGTAAATAGGCAGGGAGGAGGGAGGTTCTCTGGAGGCCAGTTAGGGTCTGCGGAGACAGACTAGGCAGGGTTCATCTGGGCAGGCTGATTGGGCCAAACGGTCCTTTTCAGTCAAGAAATTCTATGTTTCTAACAATACAAATGTGTAACAACATACTACTGTCACAAAACTAGACTAAGTGTCTACTGACTTCAGTTGAATAGGAGATTGAATTTTTAACATTTTTGTAATGTTTATGTTGCCTTACATAGTGGTCGTCCTGCTTACCTTAATGGCTGCCTTCCATAATATATTCCCTTCGCTTGCTCCTTTCCTAGCAGGTGGGCTTATTGGTAGTCCCAAAATCCAGATGCTATTGGATGGAACATAAATCATTATTATTTATTGATCCTACTCTGTGAAACTCAGTTCCATCATATGTTTGGGAGTTGCCCAGTGCTCAGAGCTAACTCACTGCACTGAAGACTTATTTAAGTGTTATTAAGAGGTATGTTTATTATGTCAGTTTTTATCTATGCATTCAGGAAGGACAGCAGAAATTATTTCTCAAGATGTCTTGGTAGAGTTGTTCTGTTTTTATGATTGTACAGTATGGTAAATTAAGCTTTAAAACCAATACATAACAAAAGGTGAGTCAGATGAAAATCTTGAGAGAATGATTCTACATGCCTTAAGCACTTGCTGGCAAAAAAGAAAAAAGAAGAAAGGGATGTGAAGTCTTCATGGGCCGTTAGTCACGTAGGCCACCAGAGATTACAAGGGCCATTTAATTTGGGCCAGATCTGGTTTTACTTAGGCATGTTATTGACGTACACATCATGTTGCTTAACTAATTAAGATGTTGCTCTCCAGGACTGCTGCCTCATGAGATGCAATATGTTGTTTTCATAAGGTTCACAGAGAACAGCACCCACAAGAGAATTGAGTTACATCAGACAAGTAAGGACAAGCAAACAGAATAGAATAGAACTTAGTTTTAAATACCACCTTTCATGCACATAGCATCCCAAAGTGCTTTACAGAGCAATACATTTGATACTGATAGGGCAGGGACTGTGTGTTATATACTGAATATACAGCAGCCGTTAAGTGTGCCCAGTGCTTAAACTGGAAATGTTTAGGTGGAGGAACTCTCACATCTAGATTTCTAGATGGTGGGACTATCATTTCTAGGTGGCGGAACTCTTCTATACTAGTCAATGGCGCAAGATGACAGCGATGATAGAATTGTTATACAGTTTTTTAAGTGGTGGTGGAACTGAGTTCCTGTGGGCTCCTGGCCAATTGTTATGTTTCCTTGTGCATGGACAAGAAACATTTTGCTGTAGAACAACATTTTGGAGGTGTGTCAGGGAAGAGGCCAATGCAGAGCACTCTGCAGTGGACTCATCCCTGACAGATCAATGAGCTCATTACAACAGACTCCAGACACTAGTCAGTTTCACAGCTGGAAGCTGAGTTTCTAGTTGGAAGAAATGAAGCACCTCCAATGAGAGTGCTTCATTTCTTTCATTTGCATAGTGTTGTCAAGTAAGCCCTCCCACTCCCTCCCACTGTATGCTGTCCACCCCACACCCTCCATTCCTCTCTACTGAGCCAGTATTCAATTAAGCCCTCCTGCTCTCTTCCACTGCGAGCTGTCCACACCACACCCTCCATTTCCCCACTAAGCTGGCATTCAACTAAGTCCTCCCACGGCATACTGTCCACTTCACACCCTCCGTTCCTCTACTGAGCTGGCATTCAATTAAGCTCTCCCACTCTCTGCCACTGTGTGCTGCCTGCCCTGCACCCTCTGTTCCCCTGCTGAGCTGGCATTCAATGAATCCCTCCTGCTCCCTCCCACTGTGTGCTGTTCACCCCACACCCTGATGGGAATGGTGCAGTGCAATGGCTGTAGGGCGGCAGTGTTCCGGGAGATATTCTGGAGGCTGCGATGCTGCTCTATTTGCAGACACCTCTCTAGTCTAAGGGAGGAGGTTGCCTGTCTCCAGGCTGACCTGGCTAGGATTTGTGAAACTTCCTCCCCCACCCAGGGACCACCAGGGCCACTGCCGCTATCTCATGGGTTGCCAAGAAAGAGGAGCAGCTGGACCAAGGTGGGCTCAGGGAGGGAGAGGGTGGTGGAACAGAGCTGCATCCCTCCAGCTGTGCCGCTCCACAATTCATACACTGTTCTGGTGGACAGTGGTTCCTCTATGGAGGCACCTGCAGTGGAGACCAGTGAGGATGCTGGGAACCTCCACAAAGGAGACCCACAGGAGGGTGTCACGGGACCCCACAGGGGAAGGAAACAACTCCTGGTGGGGGACTCAATCATTAGGAGGGTAGAAGTGGAGGAGGAAGGGGAGAGGAAGGTAAGGTGCCTGCCTGGTGCCACGGGTTGGAGGAACAGGAAGTGAATCCTCAGGATCATGGGAGCAGCTGCATGAAGAAGGGAGCTGGATGTCATTGTCCACCTAAGAACAAATGACCTGGCTAGGAATGGGATCAGAGCAGTGCAAGAGGAGTTTGTAAAGTTGGGGAGGGGCCTTAGACAAGTAGCGCATACAGTTACCTTCTCGGAGGTGCAGTCTGTCTATGGCAAGGGTAATGCTAGGGTACTCCACACCATGGAATTCAATGAATGGTTGAAAAACTGGTGTGGAGCTCAGGGTTTTGGGGAGCCACCTGGAGGGATGCAGGCCTATACTGGCACTAGTCTGCATCTGTCTGGGGAGGGGACCAGGATCCTAGGTGATAGGTTTAAATGATTCATTGGCAAGCATTTAAACTAGCCAAGGGGGGAGGCACTGAAAAGGAGCAGGGAAATCCCAGTCTCCCCCCACAAAACATGGTAATTAGTGAGGTAAACACCAAGGTAGAGAAGTCATTAGGGAGCAGGACAGAGGTAAATGCAACAAAAGGCAAAGGCAGTAAGGACAGGGATGGGACTAAAAGGGGTAAGGCCACCAAAAATTGAAGGATGATGAGTACCAGTGCCTGTAGTCCATGTAACAAGCTCCCTGAACTAGTGGCCTTGATGGAAGAGGGATGCCTGGATATTGTAGCAGTCACAGAAACATGGTACACAGAGAACCATGACTGGGATGACAACATATCAGGATACACAATCTACAGGAGGGACAGGGAGGGTAAAAGAGGATGAGGAGGAGTAGCTCTCTATGTAAGGGAAGGGATCAAAGCAACATAACTAAAGAGTAAACAGGGAGCAGATGAGGCACTCTGGGTCACCCTAGAGACAGGAAATGGCACCACAATCTCCATGGGGGTTGTATACAGACCACCATCTCAGGGGGAGGGAATGCACAAGGAAATTATAGAAAGCATCCTTAGAATGGCAGAAAAAGGGGAGATATTGTTGATGGGAGACCTGAATATGCCAGATGTTAACGGGAGCACCTTTGCTGCAAGCACATCCAAGAGCAGGGTCATTCTTGATGTCCTACAAAGGGCATGCCTCAGACAGCCAGTATTGGAACCCACTCGAGAGGGAGCAATCTTACACCTGGTACTCTCAAACAGGGATGGAGAAAGAATCTCGGATTTAGAAGTGGGTAGCCATCTGAGAACAAGTGACCATCAAACAGTGTGGTTCACGATAAACACGGCCATAGAGTCAAGCCATACAAAAGCAAGAGTATTAGACTTTAGGAGGGCTGACTTTGGGAAAAATGAGTGAGTGCCTCAGAAAAGCACTAGCAAACAGGCAAGAAGGAGGGGAGGAGGAACAATGGGGAGTATTCAAAACAGCCATCACAGAGGCAACAAGCCTCTGTGTGAAGCAAATCAATAAAACACAATGAAGGAAAAAAATGCTATGGTTCTCAAAAGAGGTGGCAGGGAAGGTTAAGGAGAAAAGGATAGCATTCAGGAAATATAAGGCAACACAGAAAAAGCAGGACAGAGAACTTTATCAGTTAAAGCGGAAAGAGGCAGGGAAGACAATCAGAATAGCAAAGGCCCAAACTGAGGAAACGAAAGCCTGCTCTGTTAAGAAGGGGGATAAGACCTTTTATAGGTACATTAAGGAGCGAAGAAAGACCAAGGGAGGGATACTGAGGCTTAATAAAGGGGAGGGAATATGGGCAGTGGGTGACAGTGAAAAAGCAGGGATACTGAATTAATATTTCTGCTCTGTATTCACAAAGGAGCAGGAGGGAGAGGTACCTAAACCAAATAAGAGAAACACTCTGGAGATGGGGGTCGATACCAGTCCATTTACAGAAGAAAGGGTTCTGAAAGAACTATTAAAATTGAAGGTGGACAAAGCAATGGGGCCTGATGGGATTCACCCAAGAATTCTAAAAGAACTAAGGCTAGAACTAGTGACACCACTGACTACTCTCTTTAACAAATCATGGGAGGATGGGGTGGTACCTGAGGACTCGAGGAGGGAGGACGTGATTCCTCTTCACAAAAGTGGAAGCAGGGCAGAGGCAGGAAACTACAGACCACTTAGTTTGACCTCAGTGGTAGAGAAAATGATGGAATCACTTCTGAAGGAAAGAATTGTTGAGTACCCAGAAGCCAGTGGGGCACAGGACCCAAGGCAGCATGGATTCACAGCGGGAAGGTCGTGTCAGACAAATCTAATAGATTTCTTTGACTGAGTGACCAAAGTAGTAGACCAGGGAGGGGCTGTGGACATGGCCTACCTAGATTTTAGCAAGGCATTTGATACAGTCCCTCACAATAGATTAATAAACAAGTTAGCCAGCCTTGGAGTGGGTCCCAAGGTTTTAGCCTGGATAAAAAATTGGCTGGACAACAGGACACAAAGGGTAGTAGTAAACAGAGTCCACTGTGAAGAAAGGAGGGTTACTAGCAGAGTACCGCAGGGTTCAGTATTAGGACCGGTCATTTTTAATGTCTTTATAAGTGACTTTGCAGAGAAACTGAAAGGAAAAGTATGTCTCTTTGCAGACGACACAAAGATCTGCAACAGGGTTGATACACAAGATGGAGTGGAAAGGATGAGAAGGGACTTGGCAAGGTTGGAGGAATGGTCAAATGTATGGCAGCTTAGATTCAACGCAAAGAAGTACAAGGTAATACACCTGGGAAACAAAAACCCAGGGGAAGGGTACACAAATGGGGGGTGAGATACTGACAACAATAAAAGTGGAAAGGGACCTGGGGGTAATTATCTCAGATGATCTAAAGGTGGGTATGCAATGTGAGAAGGCAGTAAGGTAGGCTGGGGGGATACTGAGATGCACAGGGAGAGGCATCAACAGTAGAAAACAGGAAGTTGTTATCCCTCTGTACAGACAGTTGGTGAAACCCCATCTGGAGTACTGTGTGCAGTTCTGGAGACCCCATCTCCACATAGACATAGACAGAGTGGAGGCTGTCCAGAGGAGGGCAACCAAAATGGTGCAGGGTCTGCACCAGAAGACATACGAAGAGAGACTTAAGGAGATTAATATGTATACCCTTGAGGAAAGAAGGGAGTGGGGACATGATAGAAACTGTCAAGTACCTCAAGGGAATCAACAAAGTCCAAGAGGGTGGTATGTTTCAGAAAAAGAGATGTGCAAGAACAAGGGGGCACAATTTGAAGATAGAGGGGGGGCGGCTTAGAGGTAATGTGAGGAAGTATTTTTTCATGAAGAGGGTTGTGGATGCATGGAACAGTCATCCTGAGGAGGTTGTGGAGTCAAGAATAGTGGGGAAATTCAAGAATGCATGGGACAGACATAAGGCAGTCCTAGTGGGGGTAGGAGGAAGTAGGCTGTTGGTTAATTAGGATATGCAGTTTATCCATTAGGTAGGAAAATGGGCAGGCCTGGTGGGCCAAGCGGTCCTTATCTGCCGTCAAATTCTCTGTCAAATTTTATGTTACCCTCCATTTCCCCACCCAGCCGGCATTCAATGAAGTCCTCCCGCTCCCTCCCATTGTGTGCTGTCTACCCGCATCCTCCGTTCTCCATTCCGGTGTGAAACTGGCGAGACAGCAGAGTGAAACCAGGCTGTGGCATTGTCCGTTCTGTTGACACTGAGCATTGGGAATGTTTAGCAGCACAGTGGCGGACATGGCAGTGTCAGTGTAATGTACCTGGTGAGGGTGGTCCCAGAGTTGGCAAACTGTGAGTGGCCGGGTCATCGTGGTCATCAATCCAATGAGGACAGCTCAACCTCAGCCTGGTAAGCCTTGCCACCTAAGATACATAATTACATTTATTCCCTGATCTATGTTACATGACCCGCCAATGTTGAAAAAGCTTGAGGGCATCAGTGTGTGCCTCAGACAACATGGGGCTCACCATGTTTTACTGATTCCAGCCAGAAGGGTTATATAAATAAAATTTCTTTAAGGCTTTGCCACAGATTTCATTTAATTGAGTATTAGCATTACTTCTAGTGTGCTGCCAAACCTTCACGTAGCTTTTTTCTACCTGTGAAAAAGAGCCCCATTGGAATTGATACATTTCTTGGAGACTGGTTTACTTTGATGATGTCCATTAAGCATTGGTCATTGCTGACAACTTGGCAAGCACATAGTATGCTCTCTAACATCAAGTATGGAACAACTGTTTTCAGGAAAGGACCAGTGAGATGGAGCCTGGAAATGCATATAGTAGTACTCTGTGAACAATTTCTGAATTTTGTGTTTCTTTAGCGTATTAGATTGTTTTATCAAGGCATCTGATTCATTGAAAAACACTTGAGTTTAGCTTGCTTTGCTGAGCAGAATGTCGATGGTGGCTTATGTATTTAGTTAAAGAGATTTTCCGTTTTCCAGCACAGATTTCACTGCTGGCATCAGTAGAACTCAGTTATGCAGCGTTCCGCAGGATTTGTTCCCCTTAAAGGGAACAGGAAATCAGTGCAAATCGGCAGCAGTTAGTAATGTTCCTAGTAAGAGAAAGGATAAACTTGCCTCCAAAAGAGCCATATTTAATTGTACTTTAATAAACATTGATGTGAAAAACTGTGTTTTCAATTGTTTTCTTTTTTATGGACAACATTCTGCAGTTTTCTTCATGGAACCAGTAATTTACAGTAGAGTGTTTACTATGTCATGGTTTGAGTACAGAATGCTAAATGTGAGCTATTGTCCTATCAGAACCATGCTTACCGTTCTTTGCTCAAACTGTGACATAGTTAAAATTCCAGATCAATGGTTCCATGAAGATAACTGTAACAGAATGCTGCCCATAAAATCAAAACAATGCAAAATACTGTTTTTCATATCACATTTTAATGAGGTACAGTTACGTATAGATCTTTCAGGCTGATGTATATTACTTCTGTAAGTGGTAAAATTATAAGCAGCTACATAGTAGAAAGAGAATAATGGAAAGGTCACTGGGCATTACCGGAGAGTAATACCATTGAGAGGTTCTTGTGTCCCGAACTTCGAGATAATGCTCAGTGACTTATCCGTTATTTTTTTTAATATATGGATACAATTTTTTTAATTTTTTGCCATAAGGACTGTCAGTCCTGGCGAGTGCTGCACTGTATAGCGGCTCACAGTTTTCTCAGGCCCATGGCGTTGTAAACATGGCTACTCACTCACTCACTTGGTTTCACTTGTGCACAGGCAGTCCTACCTTTTCTTGTTTTTGGGGAACGGGGAATGCAGGATCAACCAGATATCTCCATTTTCAAAAAAAAAAATAAAACGAGGAACGTGTTTTGAGAATAACTACTCTCGCTAAGCGAGAGACTGGCCGCCATGTTTTTTAAACTGTTCTGCTCGCCCACACAGGGAAAGTGGCCAATGAGGAGGCATGCTTAGGACGTAGGGGGCAGGAGGTATCTTTTCGTGCACTTGCAATGAAACTATTATCAGCACAAAACTATACTATTAAAAGTGATTGACAATAGCATTAAAAGTGATTGACAATACTATTATCACTGAACCTTTGAGGGTATTACCGAATTTGTTTTGTATGCTTTACATACCTATTAAATTGAAAATCCATATATTAAAACTCATTTCTTGTCCTCTTTAAACTTCATCTCTTCACATTGTTTATACCTAACTTGAAATTATAATCATCTGCTTATGACATCACAACTAGCACAGGGAAAGCAGTAGGGTAGATCATGTCTAAGTAGCAAACAGCCTCTTTTCATGCAAATGTCTTTAACAATTCTGAGTTGAATGTCCTACAGTTCCAGGCTTTGGGGAACATAATTCAAGCCTGGTCCTTTTGATGATAACAGAATTTTCTTTTTGATTTCTTTTTCCAGGAAACTATGAAATTGCATTAATCTTTGTTATGGTTGTTCTTCTAAATTATGCTAAAATCAGTCGTGTCAAACAGCAAAGGCTGGATTTTCAGCCACATGTAGGGGACTTGTGGCATGACTGGGACACTTCCCATATGCGTGTGGCCATAAGTTAGACCATCTAAATAGTGTTTTAACCTATGTGTTCATCTGTTGTGGCTTGTGGCACATCAGGTGCCCTATAATGATGCATGGATCAATGTATATCGCATGCAAGCCATGCATCATTCATTTTCTGCAAAATAACATAAACTGACATAGGTGCAGCATCAGCTAGGAAAATGGCATTTTGATATTTTGTCACATTTACCCTGCTGTAGAAGCACAACAGATCAATACCTTCACCTGCAGCAGGGTCTTTGAAAATCCAGGTCCAAAGCTATTACCTTCTGTAAATAAAACATACAAAATTATGGACTTGTGGCACTGAGACCTGATCATAGAAATTCCTTGGAAGCACTGAACACTGGAAATTAAGAATTCCTATTATTTTTATAGGTGTGAAACTCTGGACCCCAGTTTTAATCTCAGCACTATCACACATTGCATGACTGTGAGCAAGTCACCAACATCTAAGTGCTTCCGTCCACCAAGCTACAAAATTCATAGAAGCAGGCTCCCACTTTAAATGAAACATTGCATCTCAGGTAGGCTATAATTGTTAAACTGTGCAATTAAATTCTCCCCCAGTAAAGAATCATAACTTTAACAGACAGATCTTGCCTGTGTCAAAAAATGTTCAGCAGTCCCATATGTTATCTCTATTCATGTATTGCATTTTCTGTATAGTGCATACAGCACATCAAAGAATAAATTAGCAATGTAAAACTAGGAATTCAGTAGTGTACAGTGCTGATGATAAATCTGAGTCTTATTAAATTAATGTTTTGATTAGATTACTGCATTAAGTAAACAGTTAAAGACAACTATGCACCCTGGTGTGTGTGTGTGTGTGTGTGTGTGTGTGTGTGTGTGCATGGTTATACATCAAATGGGGTCTTCGTGAGGAGGGGGCTATACATTGCATGGGGTCCTGGCTGTGGGTGTGTGCATCTATGTGATCTTGTATTTTTTTTTTATATTGCATAGGGACTCGGGGTGGATGATGATACTTTGCACATACCCTGGATAGGTTTGATCAGTGTGATGTGGGTATGGGGGTGGTGGTATTGAGGTGGTGTAGCCCAGAGGTGGGGTTGCACTTTCACTGGAAGTATCATGACTTGACAAACTCTGATGTTAAATGACCGAACATTGTTTGGGGGTGGGGTGGAGGAGTGATGTAAAGGAGTGCATGAGAAACATGGTAAAGACAAAGTAATGAAGGTGCTAATTGCTACATCATAGTTTTATTTATATAGTTGTAATTTTTGACCAGCAGTGACACACTAAGCTGTGACAGCTTGTTTCCAGCTGCATCCAGGGGGGTAGATTACATGGACCAGTTTCTATTGATGGCAACAATGCCAGCATCTCCAAATGTGGGTAGGGTCGCCGGCCTGTGTGGCTGACCCGAGTACATTTAAAGCAAAGGCGAAAAGTGTTTATTGATGAAAGTAACTATTGGGGGGAGGAAGGTTCTGGAGAAACCGTGATAACATCTGAGGTTAGATACTATCCTTTCTTTACTTGTATGGGCTGGAATGGAGCTGTGGGGAAGGCATAATAATATTTATGTGACCCCCAAGTATAGGGGGCTCTGCTCCCATAGACCTCTACTGGGGCTTTGTCCCCTGACCCCCACCAAACATTTTACAAACCCGGCTCCTATGGAGAGGGAGACAGTGAACGCGACATCAAGAGCGGCATTGCTGCTTCTCTTCCTGGCTTCTGGAACCCCCACACGACCATGAGAGAGAGTGTGGGATGCGCTGTGGGGCAAAATACCACTTGCTGTGTGTCTTGTCTCCTGTGCCTGTCTTGGCACACATGTCTGGGAGCACTCTGAATTCCTCCAGCGACAGAGACTGGGAGCCACTGGTGGATGTAGGTAGCAGAGGTATGTGGTCTGAGTACAGTGCTTATTTTTTTGGGGGGGGGGCACAATTGCAACAGTGTCTGTCACTCAGTGTTGTGAAACATAAGGATTCATAGAGACTGTGAGGGAGAGAGAGACCCAGACAATAGTTAACTTGAAAGCTCCTGCAGTGTGTGTCTATGTCTCTCTGGAGGTAGTGTACATAGGAATCAGCAGAGGAACACTTCCATGTGTGTGTGTGGGGGGGGGAATGTCTTTCTATATGTGGTTACAGATGTAGGAGTGCATATTATGCACAACAGATGTCCACAGTGCGCAGTTTGTTCCTTTTGCGTTTTCTGCATGGAACCTGGCTAGGCATATCCAGACGGGTGGAAAGGAATTTTATAGATACATAGAGGAAAAGAGGAAAGGGAGAGCACAGATCTCCAGGATTAGGACTGGGGAGGAATGGGCTCAGGAGGTGGGGGAGCAGGCAGAGGTACTAAACAAGTACTTTGCCTCGGTATTTATGGAAGGAGACATGGGATCCATTCAGCCGGAAGGGAGGTGGGGAGACAGCTGAGAGGAGAGGACAGATGGAGATGAGAGGACCAGAAGGGCCGGGCACCAGGTGGGCCAAGCCTAGAAGGGGATGGGTGCTTTGTTGAAGGGGGGTTGGGAGGAGAAATCACAGAGGACAGCATGAGGGAGGCCCTATGGGTGCTGAAAACTGACAAGGCACTGGGACCAGATGGGCTGCATCCGAGAGTTCTGAAGGAACTGGCAGACAAAGTAGCAGCTCCACTAGCTGCGCTGTTCAACGCCTCTCTGCAGACAGGATGGCTGCCTCAGGATTGGAGAGTGGCTCATGTGGTGCCTATCCACAAAGAGGGGTCTAGGGAGGAGATGGGAAATTACAGGCCTGTCAGCCTAACGTCGGTGGCGGGCAAACTAATGGAGGGCTTCATCAAGGGGAAGCTCAGGAGGCAACTGGAAAGGCTGGGGCACATAGATGACAAACAGTATGGTTTTGTCCTGGGGAGATTGTGCCAGACCAACCTCATAGATTTTTATGACTGGGTGACAGGGACCCTGGACTGACAAAGACCGGTGGACATCTTATATCTGGATTTCAGTAAGGTGTTTGACTCGGTACCTCACATCGGGCTGTTGACAAAGTTGGGGGGATAGGGGTGGAAAAACAGTTTCTTAGATGGGTGGAAAACTGGCTTTCAGATAGAACACAGAGGGTAGTGGTTGGTGGGATAGTCTCCTCCCCTAGGAAGGTCTTCAGTGGGGTTACCCAACATTCGGTACTGGGGCCATTCCTGTTCAATGCCTATGTCTCCGGTATAGGGAGGGGGGGTTAGGAGTAGGATGAGCCTCTTTGCGGATGACTCAAAACTGGGAGCACTGGCTGATGGGGAGGGATCGAGAGAGACAGTCCAGAGGGATCTGAATACCATGGAGGGTTGGTCAAGGAGGTGGGGACTGAGGTTTAATCTGTGGAAGTGTAGGGTGTTGCATCTGGGGGTCACAAACCCAGGTCATGTATACACCCTGGGAGGGGTCTCACTGCAAGCCACAACAAGTGAAAGGGACCTGGGGTGGTGGTAGACACCAGAATGAACAACACTGAAAACTGCAGAAGATCGGCAGCAAAGGCAAACAGGATTCTGGGCTGCATAGCCCGGGGAATAACGTCCAGGAGGAGGGAGGTGATCCTGCCTTTGTATAATGCCTTGGTACAGCTGCATCTTGAGTATTGCGTGCAGTTCTGGAGACCTCACCTTAGGAAGGACATAGCATTGTTGGAGAGGGTTCAGAGGAGGGCAACCAGGATGATCCAGGGCATGAGTGAAAGGACCTATGAGGAAAGGCTTGAAGTCCTTGGGCTGTACTCACTGGAGGAGAGGAGAGACAGGGGTGACATGATTGAGGTATTCAAATATGTGAAAGAGATTAACAGGGGCAGAGCCAAAGAAATGTCCAGGCTAAGGAAAAGGGGCACAGCCAGGGGGCATGAGTGGAAGTTGGAAGGGTGAACCTACAGGGGAGAATGTAGAAGGCATTACTTCACTGAGAGGGTGGTAGAGCAATGGAATGCATTGCCTGGGAGTCTAGTCAAGCAGGGCACAGTGGAGGGCTTTAAGAGGGGATGGGACAGATGCATGGGTGTACTGAAGCCGAAGTTGACCCTCTCGGGGGCTGGGGGGGGAGGAGGAGCTAGCGCTCAATAGGGGCTGACTACCGAACAGACATGAAAGACCCTTAAGCCTATTCTGCTGGCTTTTAGTATGTTAACAGTGTCCTTGTTTGTTTTCTTGCATTAAAGGCCTGTTTCTAATATCCATTTTGCTTTAATATCCTTGTATCAATAAACAGTATTTAATTGTAACTGTACTTCAGTGTAAGTTTAGGGTTATTCTGCCCTCCATTATGTGCTCATGGAATTTTGAGAGCCGTAACATAGCATTGGAAAATGCATGAACATGACTGGCTGAAAAATGTACATGACTGTGTATTAAAATGCTTTAATACACGCACAGAGTATTCATCTTGCTTTTCAGTAAAAAAAAAAAATACGAACATACATATGAAATTACCAGCAGATAAAGGCCTTATGGTCTATCAAGTTTGTGCGACTGTGTAGCTAGCAGTCCTTATACTGCAGCTGCCCCTCCCTCCCTCCCTCCTATGACCCTCCCCTGGCCCTGGCCCATCCCTTTGAAGCAGTCCACCGTTTTACAGGATACCACTTCCACAGGCAGTGCATTCCACCCAGACACCACCCTCTCCATAAAAAAGTGTCTTCTCATTTCCCTTCTGAACCTTCCCCCCTCCATTCTCAGGTCATGTCCTCGAGTGTCCCTTTCTCACGCCCCCAACTTAAAAAGGCACTCTGTGCCTGTGTTGTTTATTCCTTTCAAGTACTTGACGGTTTCAATCATATCTCTCCTATCTCTTCACTCCTCCTGGGAGCACATGTTCATCTCACTTAGCCTGCTCTCATAGGGTATGTCCCCTAGCCCCTGGATCATCTTTGTTACCCTGCTCTGCACCCCCTCCAGTAATCTTATGTCCTTCTTCAGGTACAGGCACCAGACCTGCATGCAGTCCTCCAGGTGCAGCCTAACCAGTGACCTATACAACGGCATCATCACCTCCCCCATCCTGGAGGATATACCCCTGGCAATATAACCCAGCATTCTGTTGGCCTTTGCAGCAGCCTTCCTACATTGTGCTGAGTTATTCATTGAGCCTGTTATGATCACCCCCAGACCCTTCTCTTCCTCTCTCATTGCTAGTTGGACCCCCTCCCCAACTGGTAGTTCCTTCTTGTTTTTTTTGCGCCGAAGTGCAGCACCTTGTACTTTTTGGCACTGAACCCTAGCTGCCAAGTGTCCAACCAGGTCTCCAGTTTTTGACAGATCATCTTACAACTCCTGCCACCCTCCTAAGTCATCCATTACTGCTCCCATCTTTGTGTCATCTGCAAACAGAATGATCTTGCTCTTGATGCCTAATGAGATGTCTGCTATGAATATCCCAAAGGACACTGGCCCCAGCACAGAAGCACAGAGCCCTGCGGTACCCCGCTTGTTACTGCCCATGGAGATGACAGGTCCCCTCCAACCACCACCCTCTGCTGTCTCCCTTGTAGTCACTTCACTATCCATCCCACCATCTTCACCCCTGCCCCGTGCCTTCCAGCTTACTACCTACTGTCCCATGAGGCACTGAATTGAATGACTTACATCACATACAGCATGCAAGGAAACATTTGGCTTTGACAAATGCTTGTTTTTTTTCTCTTTGGTAACCAGATAAGGCCCACTAAGCACAAGTGCTTGTTTTCAGGGCCAACCTGGGAGCACTGGGATGGTTAAGTGACTTGTTCAGAGTCACAAAGTATGTAAGTGGAGATTGTGGGAATGGAACCCATATCTGCTGGATTTGCCAAGCTCATTCACAGCTCGTGTGCTGATATCACATGCACAGCCATTTAAGCAATAAGACATGACAGGGTGTGTATTGTGGTGGGATAATGGCATACCTCAGATGTGTTGTGAGGCACGAGACATTGCCAAGTGCCTTCAACTACCCAAGAAGTGCCATTATCCCACCACAAGGCACACTCTGGAGTGTGTCATTGCAATTATAAAAATGGTCCAATATTTTTTTTTTCTGGAGGGCGAACAAATGCACAAAATTAAAAAAAGAAATATTTTTATGACTTTTTATAAAAATGTTCATCCACACCAGCAAAATAGTCCCTGCATGTCCCAACAATGACATGCCACCTCAGATTCAAATATTATGCTCAGCAAAATACATTTATTTTTAATTAGCCCTTAAACTCTTTATTTTCCCCATCCCACCCCCATTTACCTGTTTTCTCTCCTTTCTTTCTTTTTTCTTTATATTATTCCCTCCCTTTTCCCCTCCTTGTTTCTTTTCTGCCTTTCCTGCATTCAAGAGATGGAGTGTTTATTATGGATGGAATACAAGAATTCAAATCTCTGCTCAGTTCTACTGGCAGAATGTTCACCCCACTATCACACAACAGAAGGCCTCTGATGGAAACAGGGCTTTTGTTGTATCTGTAACAAGTTAAACAGCAGAGATAAATCTATTAAGCAGGTGAAGATAGGAGGTGGATTTTTCGTTGTCATTAGAGAAACACCAATAATTAAAATTGTAACTAAGTACAGTAGTAGTTCATTTTTCTAATTTATGGATGTGTATGTAAGAAGGGAATTACGAGGGCAAATGACATTTAATTTTTTTTAAGTCAGTATTATTTTTAATGCACAGTTGAAGGGTTTTTAGTGAATAAAAGTGTCAACCATGTTTGTGATGGCAATCAGGGCTATGTGGTTAGTATTGATTTTGGTGTGGAGAGGCTGCTGGATTTTTATCCACTGCTGTTATGCTGATATAATAGTACTGGTAAAGATGGCTCTCAGCCAATCAGGTTTCACAATTTTAAAACCCATGTTATAATTTATAATTTGCTTTATAATAAATGTATTTAATGTGTTATTTTTTAATTTATAATATACTACATTAGTAGCTGTTGTTTTGTGACAGTTTTATCTAGACAAACTCACCACTGTGTATTATATAAGGCTTCTAAAACTATTTATTTATTGAGGACAGGTGTAATTTATGAATGAGGCTCTTACTTCTGAAGGGTGCACTTGATCTACTACCACAATCTGCCTCCTCTCTCTTTCATAGAAAAGTTAATAATCGAGGGACCAAATCCCAAAGCAGAATCGTTTTCAAAACTCCTCTGTTCAGAAAATCCTTTGATCGGAAATCCATCTTATTCAAAGCTCCTGTATTTTATAACTCACTCCCAGTGAAATCACATGTCAAAGGTTAAATACATTCAAGGTCAGACTCAAAAAATGGTTGTTCAATAGAGGTACTTCTTCCTGTCTCCAGTGATACTGAACATTCTTTATTTTTATGATTATCATGTGTATGTCATACATTGTTTTATCCTGTTAATGTTATTGTATTCATACTGCATTTTTCTATTTCTCATCTTAGCCTGTTTTAATTGTACTTGTCGCTTGTGAAAACGGGCATTTATGCTAATCAGCCTACAGGTATTAAAAAATAAAAATGAAATGAAATTTGTGTTAGAGCCAGCGTTACTAAGAGAGAGAGAAATTTGGTTTGGAATCAGGGAATAACTCCCTCTCTTCCAGAAACAGTCCATGGGATATTTATTTTCCCCCCTGGACAGCCACTAGAGGTTTGCAGAAGAATTCTTGGTTCAGTTTCACATCTGAAAGACAGCATCTTAACAGTGCAGCAGTGAAATTTATTTATTTAGCTTTTGTTGACTGGGTAAGTGCACTAGACAAATCCTGCCTATTTTCAGGCACGACCCGGGGAAGGGGGATACAGATGAATGCCAACTGACCTTGAACCAGATTAAGCTGTTGGTGGTATTTTTAGTGAATGAGGGAAATTTGGCTAGGACACCAGGGAAATTCCCCTACTCTTTTCGATAAGTGCCATGGGATCTTTAACATCCACCTGAGCTACCACCAATCCAGGCAGATGGGACCTCGGTTTAATGTCTCATCCGAAAGACGGCACCTCAGAAATGCAGCACCCCTCTCATGCTGCATTACAGTGTCAATACTGGGATATTAACCCAAGTGCCAGATGTGGGAACTGAACCCACAGCCCTCTGATCTCCCGGCCTCAGAGGCAAGTGTGCTACCTACTGAGCCACTGACACTGCTGATGTCAGCAGTCAAATGTCAGGCTTGGCATCAGCCAAGCCCAGTGCAGGAATTGAACCCTCAACCATCTTATCTTCTTATTCCAGTAACAAGAGTTCCACTGACTCACTCACAGACTCAGTGTAGTTACATAAGTTTCAGCATCCTACTTACAACATTAGACAACTGATAAATAAAGGCAGTGTTACTTAGTGTTGAGGCAAAGGAGTCTTTTGAAGCTGTTCAAAGATGTTACTAGTTTAGAATCTTGTGCAGCTTGTTCCTGCTATTTGGGGTGAGTAAGCAAAGACCTACAGAACCTCCCATATCTACTGCCCCTGAACCTTTTGCAACAATCTGGACTGCTGTGTGACTGTGCTGAGGAGCTCAGCGTAGCACAACTATGAGATCAGATGACTTCAGTCACTGAGTAGGAGACTTAAGTGGATCTGGAGGCAATCACATTTCTGTGCAGATAGGTTGGCTCTAAGAACTCACTACTTTGAGTACCATAGGGCAATTGTCATAAGGCAGGCACTGTACCTCTCTGAAATCATTGTCGCGAGCAAGAACAAGCTAGCTCAGCTCTTCTGAGCAGTGGACTGGCTTCTTTATCCTGTTTATCTGCAGATGGGGAGCAAAGATGAGAGGAGGCTGGATGATTCTTTCTCAGCAGGGTGCCGGTGATTCAGGAGAGGATCTTCTTGGAATACTCCCACATGGTTTCCAGTAGATTTGGGTGAAAGGCCATAAATATTCCGTGATCCTTGGGAGAGTTTAGGCCAATTCCATGTGATCAGGTTATCTAGGTAGTAGCTGGGCTGTTTACCACAAACCATGCACTGGATCCATGACTGACCTGGCTTAGTGTCAACTGCCAGGATGTGCTGATCCAAGTGTTCCTCAAAAGATAGTAAGGGTATCTCTAGAATGTACTCTACCTATGTCTCTGGCATGTTGGTGTACCAGCTGCACCTGCTGGTGCAGAACACAGCGGCTAAACTTCTGACCTCTACAAGAATGTCAGATTACATCATCACATCACTGCTGCATGAGCTGCACTGGCTACTGGTCCATTAGTGTATTACATTTATGGTGATGATCTTGATATATAAAACCTTAATTGGATAGGGCTCCACTACCTCCTTAAACGCCATGTCCCACATCTTCCAAACTGCCTGTTCTGTGTTTTTCCTCATTGTCACTAGCTTATTCATAGCTGCTGTGTAATTAGGTCATCCAACTAAGGATATGGACACAGTCAGAAAGTGATGATATCACCATGGAACCCAAGCTGCTTCAGTATTTCAGTCTACGAGTCTGCGAGCCAGTCAAGAAGGACATCCAGCAAAGACTGCAGGCTCTACTTTTGGAACTGTGCTTCACAACTTTGTTGGTTTTTTTTTTTCACTTTTTTTCTCTAATTTGAAACTCTGAACAGAGAATTTCTGTATGTTATAGGGGCAGAATATTTAAATTTAAAGTGTGCCTGTTTAAGTTCTGTTAATTGGTTCCTGCTCCACTAACCCCAGGTCCAGCGAATGTCTGAGTGTTCTGCCATCTGCCTCCCCCAAAAGAATCAAGGGTATCAGATAAATATTCAAACTTTGCTTAAACAAAGTTTGCCACTGCAAGTGGTCTGCTTTCAAACCTGGTGTCTGAGGTACTGTGAATAAGGCTTTCTTTTTAACTCAGGACAGTTTCCCTCCCTTAGAATCATGTGATTGTCTTGTTTCCAAAGTGTAGGTTGCTTTTTCTTGTGGCTCCTCCTTGCTAGTGGGCTGTTATATGGGTTCCCCCATTGTTTACCTATTTATGGTGCCAAAAGATGATTTTTGCCAGTTTTTTTTTCTCGTCCATAGATGCCAAAACCAGTGTAGTTATGTCATTTTTATTGCCGCAGTTGTGCATTCACATCATGTTAGCTGCTGCCATTTCTCTAAGTCCTAATTTTGTGTTATCCTGTAGCTCACAGTTGTTCTAAGTCCTGAGATCCTCAGCCAAGATCTGGCCGGTTAAGAGAATGCCTGACCGTCAATAGTTTTAAAACTATGCTGAAAACATATTTATTTTCTCTGGCTTACCCAGATTAATTTGTATATTTATGCTTGATGTTTTATATGATTGTACAGCACCTTGGTTTTCGAAAGGCACTAAATAAATAAAGAGTGATGATGATGATGATGAAGACAGTTGAGGGCCACAAAGTAGTCCTGTCCATCCCCACCAAGTTACTCATTAATGGAGTCGTATATGTCGAGCATGACCTCATCCTAGAAAAACTGAATACCCATATCACCACCGCTGGTCTCACATTTGATTCCTCCCCATACACAGGGCTACCACACCTTTCACCCCACCACCCATGAGTCCCCGCCTCCTCATACCTTCCGGCTTCACCCTGTGACCTACAAACAAGTATAGGACCACCTTAGTAAACTCGACATCAATAAAGATTGTGGAGCAGATGGCATCGATCCCATCTTCATCAAGCTAGGCTACTATTGTCTAGCTGCACCAGTCCTTCATATCCTTAATCTCACCATCTCCTCAGCCGCAGTTCCCTCCTGTTGGAAATCGGCTCATATCTTGCCCTTGTTCAAATCAGGTGACCCCTGCAACTTTAACAACTATAGGCCCATCTCCATCCTCCCTGTCTTATCCAAACTGCTAGAGAAACTCATCCATCACCAGCTTAAAGACCATGTTGAAAGGTTTTCACTTCTCAACCCTGCCCAGTATGGGTTCAGCCAAAAACACAGTACCACCTCCGCTTTAGCTAAAGTCACCAACGACTGGCTGACCACGCATGATTCCAAACAAGTCACAGGTGCCATATGCCTTGATCTCAGCAAGGCATTCAATACCCTTGACCATAACCTCATCCTCAGTGGTCTCAGTAAATTAGGTACAGCTGACACCACACTTCAATGGTTCTCGAGCTACCTTACAGGTAAGAGTTCAGAAACCAAAGTGAGCGATCAGGTTTCAGACTCCCTCCCCATAAAACGAGGTGTCCCACAAGGCTCCATTTTAGGCCCTATACTATTTTCTATTTACATAACTCGCTAGATTCCAATATCAACAATTCTAAAATACATCTCTTTGTGGATGATTCCATTATATTTACTTCTAAGCCAACCTTATCTGAAGTATGTGATGTACTCCAAGCTGATTTCGCAAAGCTAGAGTGCAACCTAATCAACTCCAAGCTACTACTAAACACGAAAAAATCAAGGTCCTTTATTTCGCACCTAGTAGCAATAGGCCCTCCCCTCAGCCCAGCACGCCACCTGTGCCCATCATGACTATTCTAGGTGAATCACTAAGCATGGTTGATCAATTCAAATATCTGGACATTTGGATAGACAGCAAACTTTCTTTCAGTATGCACATCGACTATCTTTCTAGTAAGTTAAAAGCATGACTTGGCTTTTTCTTCAGAAACAGGGCACTTGCTCCCCCTGACATTAGATGTAGACTAGTACAGGCCACATTCCTGCCACTCCTAGACTACGGTGACATCATTTACAACTGTGCCACTGCTCCCAACCTTCGCAAGCTCGATATGCAGTTCCATTTGGCTGTGCGCTTCATTACTAAAGCACCATTCTGGACACACCACTGCGACTTATACAAAGAAGTTGGCTGGCAACCCCTCACCACCCGGTGGCTACTTTATTTAGGTACCTGGACCCTCAAAAGTGTACTAAACAAATTACCGATCTATATCTCTTCACTTGTTAATATTTCCCATTGCTCCTACTCCCTTAGGAAATCTACTTACATCCTCCTCGATGTATCCAGGATGTGTACCTCCCTCGGCAAGGGTGCTATTAGCTACGCCCTCCCATTGGCATGGACTCTCATCCCGACCTCACTCAGGCTCACCACCATTGTCTCATTACATTTCTTCAGAGCCCTGACCTACAGATTCTTCCCAGTAGTCTGTCACTGCCATAGACCCTAGCATATCATGCCAGTCTCCTGTCACTGCTATCAAGTGAGTACCCTCTGACTTCTTGTATCCTTCGCCCTAGTCTCCCTATCCACCCTGGCCCCATCCTCCCTAGTCCATCCGCACCCTTAGCTGACAACAATTGTTGAAGTTCTTACTGATACTATTTTTTGTTCTCCCTCTTACTGTGAATTGGTTCCTGTATGCTGCACTATTGTTTTTCTTTTCTTTGGCCCTGTATGTAATTTCTACCAATTGTTGTTACCTTATGGTATGTCACCGCTGCTTACCCAGAAACCAGATTCCGATCTGTTTTATGATTGCCTTTACTGACCACATAGATGCACTTTTTTCTATCAGTTATTGTACCTGTATGCTATATCATCACTTTTATTGTACACTGTTGTGTAACGTTGTCCTTACAGGACCTCCTTGAAAATGAACATGCTCAATGGAGTCTTTCTGCCAAAAATTTAACCTTAAACTATTAAAAGCTTAACATTTATATAATTTTTTTAATGCAAACTAATTTGCATATTTTCAAGGTCTAAGTTTTGTGGGAAGCAGTTGACAGAATAGTGACAGGTTGTGCAGAAACATTTTGAAACTTACTGCAAGTCACAGATGCATGAAAGTCTGACACAAGATACACATTGCCAGGAAATTATTTATTTATTTATTTAAACCAGGAGTAGCACACTAAGCTAAAAGCTTTTTTACAAGTGCAACCTGGGAACACATAGAAGTTAAGTAACTTGTTTAGGGTCACACAGCATGCAAGTAGAAGCTGTGGGATTTAAACCCAGGTCTGGTCTGCTGGATGTCACCAAATTTGCAGCTCAGAGCCTTAAACCACTGCACTATACTGCCTCCCTAAGACAAACAATTTAAAAGAGGTACCATGATTTTGCTGCAGACCCTTACCTATCGTTCAATAGAGATGCAAAGTGAATCATAAGAGATAGTTAACATGTGGTATGCTCTGTCTGTTCTGCACCAGCAATATTGATGCAATCTGTTTGACTCACAGTACCCAGACTGTTGATGTTCCTGCTGAAGGTTTGTTAAAGGTTCACTAACTTTTCAACTCCAAGTACCCATACAGTTGGTCAGTGGCGGATCCAGCATTAATATAGATCTTGCGACAGCAGGATCCTTCTTTGGCCTTTGCATGGAATAGAACCAATCCTACTGAACATAATATATTTTCAGCACAACAAAAATTAACAGTATTGTAGCCCATTAACAATAGTTATCATGTTCAGTACAAGATAATAGAAACAGAAGTTTTCTTCCTGCTTGCTGAGAGCCCATCCCCTTTTAGTCTACCTCCATTCATTATTGCCGCATGACCCTTTTTAAGATCCTGGATCTGACACTGCAGTTGATGTCCCAGGAAAAGGTACATTTGTTTTAGGGCAGTGGCAGTAAGAGTTACATACACCAAAAATGGAGCCCAATTGACCCACTCGCCAGTTACACTATTAAGTCTTTATTCTTCACAATATTAAGGAACACATCAAAATGTTGATGTACACCCGGGATCAACGTTTTGTGGTGTGCCCCTCAGTTCTTCAAGATCTAAACATGATCCTTTTATGTCTTAAGCCTCCTTTTAGATTTAAATGTTGTACTGTCCCTCTGATATCAACCAATTCAAATATTTCTTTGCTTTTTGTATAGCCTTTTGGTGTTTCTGAGTCTCCTGTGGGGCCGCATAATCTATCATAAGGTGGGATAATAAAAAGACTATTTTGAAAATGTGGTGTCAAAATCTTAAAGTTATAAAGAAACATTGAAATTCTTCAATGTTTACTCCTAGCTTCACTATTTTACCAGATTTTGACCCCACATTTTCAACATAGCCATTTTGTATCCCACCCCATGAATATGACATGTGCCATGTTTATGTTGTCTTTCACGCGCAGCGCAGACAACATATTGTGGTTGCTTGAGTGGAGAAGCAGGTTTTGGAGGTGTGGTCCTGCTATAGCCAATGGTGCCACTGCTTTTTCTGGTGGGGCTCTGTGGCACCAATGGCTCAGCATGCTGTCTATGACAGCAGTAGAGAAGCATGCCACCAACTTGAAAGAAATTAACCGCTGCAATCAAGGAGCACCCTGGGGCAGTACCTGATTGCAGCAGTGAATTACTGCTTGCCTTGTCCGGTTATCCCTTACAAGAAACATGGCGGCGGCTTCCCCATCACTTCTCACAGTCCTCATGGAAGCTGACAGACAGCCGCCGCCTCTCACAGTACCCCGAAAGCCAACAGGGGTGCTCAATCTCCCTGTCGGCATGCCCCCTCCCAAATTAATTTGCCGACAGGGTGCCCAATCTCCATCGGCATTATGTCCCCCCCATTTCTTGTGTGCCAAGGGGGGTGCCCAATTCCCCCTTGGTTCATGTGCCCACACTCTGTATGTGCTGATAGGGGTGCCCAATCCCTGTTTGCTATTGACCCCCCAAAAAACCCTCAGGTGGCATGCTGGGAGCCCACCCCAGTGTGCAAAAGTACCTGCAAAAATAGAAAACCTTCCTGTGTTTTTTGTTTTTTTTGAAATCTGTAAAATTAAAAATGGTCCCTTGTTGAGTTTGGTGCCCCTCCCCAACCCACAACCACCCTCTGTGCACCCACCTCCCCCACCCCCTCCCCCATACTTACCTCAGAGTGTGTGCCCAGCCGATCTTGGTGGAGTGGGGTACACGTCTGCACTCTTCAAAGTCGACCACAGACTGAAGAAATACCGGTAAGCTGTATAATGGCATAAATGTTTATTTATCAACTTATGTGGATATCTCAGCCATTTTTGTGAATTTTTGCACCAGATTTTCAACATGGGGTCCTTGGGACCCTACCTCATGAACTCAGTCATTGTCGTTTTGTTAATTGGTCCCGAAAGGTGATTTCGAGGTCACTGCGTGGAATCACCTTTTGGGACCGATTCATGAAATGACAGTGTCACAGTTCATGAGGTAGGCTCCGAAAAAGGCTATGTTGCAAAGCTGGTGAAAAAATTCCCAAAAATGACTGTGTTACAGATGTGTGTAATGCAGTTCCCACGCACGCTCATAACTTCAAGAATTTTTAATATTTTCACTCCAGATTTTCAACATTGCCATTTTTCCACACCTCCTTATGAATAGTACAGCTGTCATTTTTCACATCTGGTCCAAAATGTGTTTTTGCACATGTGGTGGTCAATAGCGCGGTTGCTGTGCGAAATCAATGTTCAAGACAGATTAAGAAAATCACAGTGACAGTGTTCATATGGAGAGGTCTCAAAAAGTGCATGTTGCAAATTTTGTGAAAAAATTCCCAAAAATGACTGTGTTACCAGCGTGCGTTGCGCAGTTTCTACGCACACTCATAATTTCGCTAATTTCTTGTATTTTTATTCCAGATTCTCAAAATTGTCATTTTGGCACACCACCTGATGAACGGTACAGCTGTAATTTTTCACATACTGCCCGAGACATGTTTTTGCACCTGTGGCACAAAAGGGGCTCGATCGCTGTGCAACATCAACATTTGGGACAGTTTAAGAACATCACAGTGCCACTGTTCATGAGTGGAGGTCCCAAAATTCCTATGTTGGAAATCTGGTGTAAGAAATCCCCCAAATAATTGCATTACGGGTGTATGTTGTACAGTTTCTATGCACGCTCGTGACTTCACCAATTTTGTTATATTTTCACTTCACATTTTCAACATTATCATTTTTTACACCTCATCATGAACAGTGCAGCTGTCATTTTTCACATCCTGTTCGAAATGTGTTTTCGCACCTGTGGTGCCAAATAGCATAGTCGTGCAAAATGACCTTACAGCTAACGAACTGATAGTGTCACTGTCCATGTGCTGGGGTCACAAAAAGCCCATGTTGAAAACTTGGAGTGAAAATACCAAGAAACACCTAGAACATTAGGTTTTCCCACCATAGCGCCCTACCCTGTAGGGACTGACAGGTGTCAGGGATGCGACTTGGGACTGTCGACAGTAATGCTCATGCCATTCCACCCCCACCCTTTCAGCCAGTGACAGGCATCAATGTGTGCCTTGGACTCTTCAGCCCCAAAATTCACCCCATTCTGCTATACTGCATCGATTTCAGCGTATGTCCTTATGGAATGGGGTGAGTGTAAAGCCCAAACACCCCAAGGTACATCTCAACACTTGTCAGTGTCTGCAGGGTAGGGTGAGGTGAAATGGTATGAGCATTATTGATGATGACCCAAAGGCACACCCCAATGCCTGTCAGTCTCTGCAGGGTGGGGTGGGGTTGACATCGGTTTCATACTTCACTGCCATTCCTATTATGCATCTCTCTAACTCCTGCTCTACCAATGTCAACACCAGCAAGACAACATTCGGCATTGACAAATGCTTATTTAAATTCTGCCCAAAATGTCTTTAAACACTTGTGCCCCAAAATGACATTTTGGACAGGATTTCTTAATTGAGACTTGTCCTGCTAATAAGGTGGTGTAATAAAAAGATTGCTGAACACTGGGGGCCCAATTCTCAAAGCCCTGCATCTAACACAAGGTGCTTGCACCAAACAGATATGGTGCAAGGTGCACCTTGCATCCAGGGCTGCCTTCATGCAATTCACAAAGGTGGCCTGCGTCGACCATAGGCCATCTGCCCCAAAGAGGCCCTGTGTCAACCGTTTTCCCTGCACAGTGCTGCAACAGGGTGCTAGGTGGACTGTGCTGATGCAAGCTGTAGCTTGCTATTCACAGACAGCACCCAGTGGGAGATATTCTAAGGGCCCTTAGACCAGCCAGGGCTGGCGTAGTGGGACTTAGAATATGTCCCCCTGGGGCAGTCATCCTATGTGCCACTGTATGTTGCGGTATCCCCCCCAGTTCGCCGATGGTGCCCCATCAAGCCAGGTACTGTCACCCATCCCCTATGCCACCACCCCATCCCTGATGCTGCCCAGTCCACCTGTATGTGGCATGGTCATGTGCCCCTGATCACTGCAGTCCTCAATACCTGGTGGTCTAGTGGAACCCACTCCTTGGTGCCCATCCAGCTGCCGACTGTGGTCTGCATCAACATGGTGCTGTACTTATGCATTCAGTGTCTGAGACTGGTGGCAGTCACTGTGCACATATGTACAGTACGCACCATTTCTGGTGCTGCACCTAGCTTGAGACAGACACCTCCCATGCGCCAGGTGTTCGCCGCATGGGAAGGAATGCCATATGTATGGGGACTTAGGCTTCAGAACCCCTCCCATACCTGAATTGGGTGCAGGGTCCGTGGGCGTGGGATTCTTGATGTAGCTGGGCTGGACGACGCAGCTGCGCTGCTCTAAGCAGCCTTGAGAATCGGGTCCGTGGGGTCAAAATCGAAAAAAACCCATTATGAACAAATGTTGATATTTTTCAACATTTACTCATAACATTGCAATATTTACATTTTTTTAACCCATATTTTCAACATACTCGTGTTTTTTACCCTATTGAATGAGCATGGCAGATGTCATGATCAAATCCCCTCCAAAACCTTTTTTGGGGATTGTCCTACAAAATAATGTTTCGTGTCACATTTCATAAATGACACCTGTCATGTTCATATGCTGGGGTAATAAAAAGTAGTACTGGTATTTTTAAACTTCAAGCTCACAGTCTAATAAAACATTATGTATGACACTCTCCCAGTCATGACAATTTGCTATTATGACTCATGTTATTAATCTGTTTATTTTAGTCTCTGCTGTATCAATGCCCAACACCTACACAGCAAATGCAAGCAAGCAAGAATTCAGCATTGACAAATGCTTGTTTTTTGCAATAAAGCTCTTGGCTCCCTGACCCTGCCTCCTCCTCCTCCTCCATCTCCTGACTTCAAGCTCTGACCCAGGGACCTCCCAGCTCCATCTGCTGCTCTCCCTACTGTTTAGGCTGGTGGGAACCCACACAATATGGGGTCTGAGAGTACCAGCAGCCCTCATGCTTGGCAGTAGGGAGGCATAGCTTTGTCTCCCCACTTTCTCCCTGTCCCTTTCTCTGATGCCTGTCACATTACATGTGTCCCTAAGCATAGTCCCTCAAGCCATGTAGTGATGCCCTGTGGGAGAGACAAGCTCTCTTGGCCCATCGCAGGATTTGCTAAACCTGCCTTCCCTGGCTGTGACCACTGTCATCTAACAGCACCATCAGGCGGCCTTCAGTGCATTCCTTTCCATGGACCATAGGTGCTTCCTGCACTACCTACAGGGAAACAAGGAAGTGGGCTGTGACACAGCAGCTATCTCCAACACCATCTAATATGGGCTAACCGTCCACATCCAGCAATGGTCTCCACTCAAGCTACTCTGCTTGGTTGGCTTAATTTGGTATTACCAAACCAAGTCAGGAGCTAAATAGGCACAAGATCTCAAGTCACTTTACTGCTTACTGTGTACCCATGACAGTGGGTGGTAGGGCTTTAGGGAACACCCTGAATGGCACCAACTGTGCAAATCCTCCAAGTCTGTCTCCTGTTACAGATGGGAAGAAGCCGCTCTACAAGTCCCTCTCCTGCCATAGTCAGCACCCACTACTATGGACTAACTGCCAGTCTCCACTCAAGCTGCTCTGCTCAGTCTGCTCAACCTGATATTGCCAAACCAAATGAGGAGCCAGTCAAGCAAAGGACCCCAATTCACCTGCTGTTAACCAGATCATGTTGGGTGGAAGGGAGCAGCAGAAGAGACAGAAACCCTAACCCGTAGAAGGGTATCCTTAATCGCCACCACAACACCCCCCCACCAAAAAAAACAAGCACCACACTCAGGGCACATGTTGCCTTCAGAACAGCATGTAGTGCGCTTGGATATCCTATCAGGTCATATACCATTGAATGTCATAATTTTGACCAGATTTCAGATGGTCTCAGATGGTAAGTAAGTAAAAATGTATTTCTTAAGCGCCTTTCAAATACCAATGCGCTTTACATTAAAATAAACATTCAATATAACTAATAATATCAACAAAATTTTTAAAAACCTTTGCAAAAGGCCTGATAAAACAAATAAGTTTTAAGCTCTGATTTAAAACTCGAGCCCGTCAGGCATTCACTTAACTGATGAGGTAGAGAATTCCACAGGGTAGGAGCAGTGTGAGAAAAAGCACATGCCCCAGATGTTTTTAACTAACCCTGGGAATCTCTAGCAATCCCTCGTCGGCAGATCGGAATGAGGGTAAGGGGCAGTAGGGAGTATGGAGCTCTTGCAGATATCGGGGTCCTTGTTCATGTAAGGTTTTATAGGTCAGTAAACCGACCTTAAAGGTGATCCGCTACTGTACCGGCATCCAGTGCAGTTCATGCAGCACAGGCATAATATGACTGGTCCTAGATGTACCAGTCAATAGCCTGGCCACCGCATTCTGCACTAGCTGCAAGCGATGGATTTCAACCCCTGGAAGCCCTAGGCAGAGGGCATTGCAGTAATCAAATCGGGTGGTTATGAAGGCATGGACCAGTGTAGGAAGGTCGGCCGGAGAAACCAGGTGTTTCACCTGGGCGATATTCCTTAAATGATAAAAGGAAGATTTGACAATGGCAGACACCTGTGATTTCAGGATCAATCCACTGTCAAAAATAACACCCAGGTTATGCACCCGTTCTGAGGACACCATCAAACCATAAGTCCGAAGGGTGCCCTGGCCCAAGACCAGCTTCTGGGTGACCCGGGTCCACAACCAACACCTCGGTCTTATCCGGATTTAACCTCAGCCAGCTAGTGCTCATCCAACTATTGATCTCGGCTAGACAGTTGTTAAGCACGGAGATTGCATCATCCTGTCCGGGAATAAAGGACATACAAAGCTGGGTGTCATCTGCCTAACAGTGAAAACCCAAACTGTATCACCTAATGATATCTCTAATGGCAGCTTATACACTGCAAACAACATGGGTGCCAATATGGAGCTCTGCGGCACCCCACAGGATGAGGAGGGCATTAGAGGAATAAATTCCGGTGACAACCCTCTGTGACTTGTCCATGAGGAAAGCTCAAAACCAGCTTAGGACTGTTGCAGACAGTCCACACAGAAGCTGCAGGCACTCCAGAAGCACATCATGGTCTACAGTGTCAAATGCCGCCGAGAGATCAAGAAGGACTAAGATAGTATGAGCCTTTCAGTCTCTCGCAATTAGGAGATCATTTAAAACCTGAACAAGGGCAGGCTCAGTGCTATGTCTTTTTCTAAACCCAGATTGGAGAGCATCATAGACATTGTGGGCTGTAAGATGGTTATCCAGCTGCAACGCAACCACCTTCTCAATAACCTTACCCACAAAGGGTAGATTCCGTACAGCAGCAATCTCCCCGGACAGGAATTCTGCCTTCTTACTGGTGATTGCTGATTGATAGCCCTTATAGTATTCCATCAATCTAAGCCTGTCAGAATGAAGGCCAGATTTCCGCCAAGCTCTCTCTTGTCTTCGACAGATGGCCTAGAGATTTGACCGAGGATCCAACTGCCTAGGATTCATAGTTAGTATCTGAGGTATCTGTGGATCTGACCATCAAATCCAACTATCCTGAGGTTGAATCTAATAGATCTGACCTTGGATAGCTGGATCTGACCTCAGATCCGCAACTATCTGACTATGGATCTGAAATCTGACTTTGGTCAGATTATGGTTTGATTTGGAGTTGGATACCAACACTATCTGATGGAGGGTAGTCGGAGCCACAAAAGCACTAGCCAAACACCACCAGCAGCAGGTCAATGAGATAGCCACCTACAGCTCTACACACTAAGACAGGGTTGGGCAACCTAAGATAATCAGAGGGCCACAGGTGTGGCCCTCAAATACCCTGAAGACCACCTTTACCACAGTCACAAGCCAAAATTATACATTTGAATTAAAAACAAACTATATATATTATAACATTAAGAATGTAATAATGGACTTCAATACTTCAATACAGAATAAACAGCAAAAGCAGATGGATGAGGGGGCCATAGGTTGATGGTCCCAGGGCTGTAGGATGCCCACCACTGCACTAAGGTAATCCTCTCTACTCCATCAAAAGGGCAACCCCCAAAAAATCATCATAACTAAGACCTGCAATACATGCTACAAAGGAACTCTGACTCCCTAGAATAGCAAAAAGGGCCATGTGGGACTTCTCCAATAGGTAAGTGGACTTTGCAGTATTTTATCATTATGCAGTGGTTCTCATGCCTGAAACGCTATTGGCTGTAATGTTACTTTTTTTTTTAAACCTAAGATTTTAAGTTGAGACAGTACAGGCCTTCAAGATAAATCTAGACAAATATGTGCCTACCAAGGGAATGATGGTGGTGGCTGAGTAACCACTATAAATTAGTACATGTTTGTACAGCATGCTTACTGATCCCTGATTACAAAGTGTGAGGGGGCCAGGCCTGATATACCTAGAGTCCCTTTCAGCCTTGAGTTACCGTGTTACAGTGGCAGCAGTGACAACAAAGACAGCTTTCCAGGCCAGGAACCACCATTATCTGTGTCACCACCTCTATATCACCGCCGCATTACACTACCTGCGTGAGCAATCATTCTCTGGCATCTAGTGGTACTGTAAGTACTAAACTCCTTGCACACTTCACATAGAAACATAGAATTAGATGACAGATAAGGACCTCTTGGCCCACCTAGTCTGCCCATTTTCCTACCTAACAGATAAGCTGCAGATCCTAGTTAACCAACAGCTTACTTCCTCCTACCCCCCACTAGGACTGCCTTATGTCTGTCCCATAGGTCTCATAGGTAAATACAGAGCCATATAGACGTTAGTCCTTTTGCTCACCATCTAGTTAGTAACCCCGGATATTATGTTTAAATAGAAAGCTAGCTAATCTGTTTTTAAATGTATTCACAGTATCGCTAGCTACTACTTCCAAGGGTAATTTATTCCAAATATTAGTGGCCCTCAGCGTGAGCCAGGATTTCCTTTTATTCGTTTTTGGACATTCAACAAAAAGTTGTAGTGTGAGATCTGGTATTATATATAGGTTCCTGTATTTCAAGCCAAATAGTTCCATAGATCTGGATTGATAGTTGCTTTATATATTAAACACATATCTCCCTTAAGCGTCTATATTCCAAGGAGTACAGACCTAAAGTGTTTAACCTTGTTGTGTAATCTAAGCCTTTGACCTCTTGTATAAATCTGGTGGCTCTCTTTGGACTCTCTTGAGTGCCACTATTTCAGTCTTACCATGGGTGACCAGAACTGCACACAGTAATCCAGGTGAGGCCTCACCAAGGATGTATACAGGGGCAGGAGAACATCCCTACTTCTTGATGTGATATGCTTGTTGATACAGTGTAGAATACTGCTCGATTTTTTAATAACTGCATTACAGTGCGTCTTAAATGATAGGTCTTTCGTAATCATAATTCCCAAGTCACTCTGTTGATCAACAATACTAAGTATTTTACCACCAAGTATATAGGGTAACTGCTTGTTTGCCTTCCCAAAATGCATAACGTAACACTTGTCTACATTAAACGTTAGTTTTTTCTCTACTGCCCAAAGTTCCAGTGTATCCAATGCCTCTTGTAGTGCTATAGCGTCGTTTTGGTTATTAATTGGAAATCCAACCCTGGTGTCATCAGCAAACTTGGCAACCCAAACCCCATTATTGACCTTCAATGAGGCAATGTATGTATTGAATAAGCAAGGCCCCAAGACAGATGCCTGGGGAATCTCGCTCGTCACTTCGGCCCATGCTGAGTTGGCCTCATTTATGTTGACTGATTGTTTCCTAGAGGTAAGCCACAAATACAACCATTTTGTTATTGTTCCTGGTAGGCCATGCAATATTAAGGCGTCGATGAGCTCGCCATGAGGGACCTTATCAAAGTCCTTTGAGAAGTCGAGATATACCACATCCACAGGCTGCCCCTCTCCCAATGCCCTGCTGACCCTTCCATAAAATTCCAGGAGGTTGGTCTGGCAGGACCTTCCAGTGGTGAAACCATGCTGGACGGGGTCTACCAAGTCTGTCTCCTTGATGTGTTCCATAATATACTCTTTTAGGATACCTCAAACATTTTTCCTAGGACTGACGTCAGACAATGGGTTGTAGTTGGATACGCCATGTTTATTCCCTTCTTATATATGGGAACCACACTTGCCTGTCTCCAAGCCTCCAAAACCATCCCCTTCTCAGTGAGGTTTGAAAGATTACTGTCAGGGTCCCGCCAAAGGTCTGCCAGTTATTTAATTATTCTTGGATGAATTTCATCCGGACCTTGGGATTTATTTTGATTGATTTTAAGTAGCCTTTTGAGTATATCTTCACTAGTTATCAGTGATTCTATGTTTAGTATAGTAGGCAGATGTTCCAGTTTAGGGGAAGATTTATTGTTGAATACAGATAAAAAGAAGTCATTGTATAACTGGGCTGTGTGGGACTGGTCCATAATTGTTTTACCATCATTTGTATGTAATGGGCCAATAGGTATGTAAGTTCCCTTTTTGTTATTAATATATGCATAAAATGATTTGTAATTATCCTGGACTTTTGTTACTAATTTTAATTAAAATTTTGATTTAGCTTCTTTAATACATTTTTTGGACTTTTTTAGTAGGGCTTTGTAAGTATTCCACCATGTGTTACTTCCTGATTTTTTGGCCTTGTAAAAAGCTCTATTTTTTTTCTTTATCAAAAGTCGTATTGATTTAGACATCCATTTGGGTTTACTTTTATTGGTGACATCTGTTTTCTTTATTAGAGGGGTGAAGGTTTGAGTGGCAAGAGTTATTTTACCCACAAAAAGATCCCACATAGACCTGAGTGTTTTGTTCTGGAAGTCCTCAACCCAATTCCAATTTTTTAGAAATAATCTCATGCTAGTAAAGTCAGCTTGACTGTAGTTAAATTTGTTAATCCTACTTTTATTATTATCGGATAATATGTCAAGGGAAAAACAAACCATGGAATGGTCACTGGATCCGAGAGGAGCTATAACTTTACAGGATGATATAATATCCTCTAAGTTACTTAATACTAGGTCAAGTATGTGGTTGTTCCTGGTATTTGAATTAATCCATTGGTTCATCCCTGATAGTAAACATGTTTCCAAATAATGTGATTCTGTAATACTACTTGTCTGTAGGGTTGTCCAGTTAATACCTGGTAGATTGAAATCTCCAACTACTATATTGTTTTGTTCCACCTATAGTATTCAGAAAATCTAGGAGTTATTCCTCCTGACCTGTTGTTACGGATGGGGCTCTATATATTACTCCAATGTTGATGGCATGGCTGGTGGGAGATATTTTGACCCATAGAACTTCAATTTTGTCCCATTTGGATGTATCAATTTCTTCGGAATCTATTTTGTCAGAAATATATAAGGCCACTCCCCCACCCTTTTGGTCCTTCCTATCCTTATGGTACAAACTAAAACCATTTATTTGTTTATCCCAAGAATCATTTGGGTTCCACCAGGTCTTGGTCATGGCACATAATCTGATGTTTAATTGTTCTAGGGTTAATTTTAATTCGTCCATTTTATTATTTAAGCTCCTAGTGTTTAAAGAAAGGAAATTATATGGGGTACATTCGTGTGTATCTTTATTTAAAAGAGAAGCAATTGGCCTACCCTCCCCCCCACGCCAAGTTTAAATTTACTTCTAAAGTATGTCTAAGATGGTGGGCAAAAATTTGTTTCCCCCTTCTGTTTAGATGAAGTCCATCCTAGCGATAACTTTGGGTCCCTGAATTTAGTCCGTGTTCAAGAAAGGTATGACCCTCTATTACACCATCTTTTCAGCCATCCATTTAGCTGTGATATATCATTATTTACTGCACATGTTGCCCTAGGTATTGGTAAGATCCCAGAGATAATAAGATCACATCCATCCCTTGTAAGGGTCCTTCCTACCTCCTCAAACTCTCTCTGAATTTCTAGAAGCCTTCTTTTACCCGCGTCGTTTGATCCCACATGTAGTAGCACCAGTGGTTGATGGGTATTTTCTCTCAGGCCTGGGAGGAGATTTTTAATGTCTTTTATGCCTGCTCCAGGGAGTGCACTCACTGTGGTTGTTAGTTTACGATTTTTACAAATAATGTGGTTTGTGTATTTCAGCATGGAGTCACCCATAACCAAGATATCTCTTAAATTGGTCTCTTCATTTCCTGTCCTATCAGTTGTGTGTTTGCTCTTTTCTATTGGTGTGTGCGGTAGTGATTTATTATTGTGCATATTTGTGGATGAGTGAGGGGATTTTGTAGTATTTATTCCCTTGTTAGGTGGAATATTCTGTAATGAGCATGGTTCTCCTGGCATGGGGGGGGGTCACCTTTTGCAGATGTATTGCATTCTGCGTTTTGATTAAAGATGGAGAACCTGTTTGGTGTTAAGATATTTGAGGAACCTCCTATGTTCCTTCTACCCTTTTTCCTGTTTTTATTAGTAATGTTTGTTATGAGACTCCAGTCCTCCTCAATCGCACGTGTTTCATTCTGGTGGCTAAGTTCACATGACAATATTGTTGCATCCACAGCAGAATCAATATATTGCTCCAGATTACTAATATCAATCTGTACTTGAACCCTCTGTTTTAACACCTGTATTTGTTTGTAGAATATCAATGAGTTTGCATTTGTCACAGATAAACCCGTCCACTGGGCTCATCCTCAGTTGACATTAAACATCTAGTACACAGCCTCATTTTTCACACACTGAGTTACTATACCTTATAAGAAGTTTAGAGTCCAGATCCCTGCTATCCCAGCAGACACAGCAGACACGCCGCGAGACGCCAGATGTCTCTGCACGCTGCCTCCGCAGCGCTCGGGCCACGCCTGCTCCTGCCAGAAAGAGTAGTTTTATGTGTTGTACGTGACCTCGAAGTGTTCAAAAGGTCATGGGGCACTCATGACATTTTAAGTGAAATAAAGCTTAAAATTGATCCACTCAGCGTCTCACCACTCATTCGTGGCACAGGCAAGGGTTTTCAGGAGTTTACAGATAAAATAACAGTTTAAATGCAGCCTTTGTAGTTTTGGGTGCTGCCTCCAAAAACTACAGGCTCTCTTTCTGTTTTCTGTTGCACAGGACAGGGCTCCACAGCAACTTAGCACAAACAAACACAGCAATTAAAAGTAAATCCTTTCCCCCAAACACTGTAAAGCAACCCAGAGGTGTTGCTACATGAAGTGCCTCAGATTTAGCGATTTCACTCGCTGCAGTGTGAGTTTTATGTGTTGTACGTGACCCGGAAGTGTTCAAAAGGTCACGGGGCACTCACAACGTTTTTTAAGTGAAATAAAGCTTAAAATTGATCCACTCAGCATCTACCACTCATTCGTGGCACAGGCAAAGGGTTTTCAGGAGTTTACAGATAAAATAAATGCAGCCTTTGTAGTTTTGGGTGCTGCCTCCAAAAAACTACAGGCTCTCTTTCTGTTTCCTGTTGCACAGGACAGGGCTCCATGCATTCTTGAATTCCCCCACTATTCCTGACTCCATGACCTCCTTAGGGAGGCTGTTCCAGGCATCCACAACCCTCTCTGTGAAAAAATACTTCCTCACATTACCTCTAAGCCGTCCCCCCTCTATCTTTAAATTGTGCCCCCTTGTTCTTGCCCATCTCTTTTTCTGAAAGATGCCACCCTCTTGGACTTTGTTGATTCCCCTTGAGGTACTTGAAAGTTTCTATCATGTCCCCTCTCTCCCTCCTTTCCTCAAGGGTATACATGTTAAGCTCCTTTAGTCTTTCTTCATATGTCTTCTGGTGCAGACCCTGCACCATTTTGGTTGCCCTCCTCTAGACAGCCTCCACTCTGTCTATGTCTTTGTGGAGATGGGGTCTCCAGAACTGCACACAGTACTCCAGATGGGGTCTCACCAACTGTCTGTACAGAGGGATAACAACTTCCTGTTTTCTACTATTGATGCCTCTCCCTATGCATCCCAGTATCCCCCAGCCTTCCTACTGCCTTCTCACATTGCTTGCCCACTTTTAGGTCATCTGATATAATTACCCCAGGTCCCTTTCCATTTTACTGTTGTCAGTATTTCCCCCATTATGTACTCTTCCCTGGATTTTTGTTTCCCAGGTGCATTACCTTGCACTTCTTTGCATTGAATCTGAGCTGCCATACATTTGACCATTCCTCCAACTTTGCCAAGTTCCTTCTCATCCTTTCCACTCCATCTGGTGTATCAACCCTGTTGCAGATCTTTGTATTGTCTGCAAAGAGACATATTTTCCTTCTAGTTCCTCTGCAATGTCATAAAGACATTAAAAGGACCGGTCCCATGTCTGAACCCTCGCGGTACCCGCTAATAACCCTCTTTTCTTCACTGAGACTCATTTACTACTACCCTTGCGTTCTGTTGTCTAGCCAATTTTGTATCCAGGCTACCACCTTGGGGCCCACCATGCTGGCTAACTTGTATTAATCTTGTGTGACTGTATCAATGCCTTGCTAAAATATAGGTAAGCCATGTCCACAGCCCCTCGCTGGTCTACTACTTTGGTCACCCAGTCAAAGAAATCTATTAGATTCATCTGACATGACCTTCCCATCATGAATCCATGCTGTCTTGGGTCCTGTGCTTCACTGGCCTCTAGGTACTCAACCATTCTTTCCTTCAGAAGTGATTCCATCATTTTCCCTACCACTGAGGTCAAACTAACTGGTCTGTAGTTTCCTGCCTCTGTCCTGCTCCCACTTTTGTGAAGAGGAATCACATCGCCCTCCTCCAGTCCTCAGGTACCACCCCATCCTCCCAAGATTTGTTAAAGAGAGTAGTCAGCGATGTCATTAGTTCTACCCTTAGTTCTTTTAGAATTCTTGGGTGAATACCATCAGGCCCCATTGCTTTGTCTACCTTCAATTTTATTAGTTCTTTCAGAACCCTTTCTTCTGTAAATGGACTGGTATCGACCCCCCGTCTTCAGAGCATTTCTCTTGTTTGGTTTAGGTAACTCCCCCTCCTCTTCCTTTGTGAATACTGAGCAGAAATATTTGTTCAGTATTCCTGCTTTTTCACTGTCACCCTCAACCCACATGCCCTCCCCTTTATTAAGCCTTAGGATCCCTCCTTTGGTCTTTCTTCGCTCCCTAATGTACCTATAAAAGGTCTTATCCCCCTTCTTAATAGAGTTGGCTATCCTTTCCTCGGTTTGGGCCTTTGCTATTCTGACTGCCTTCCCAGACTCTTTCTGCTTTAACTGATAAAGTTCTCTGTCCTGCTCCTTCTATGTTTCCTTATATTTCCTGAATGCTATCCTTTTCTCCTTAACCTTCCCTGCCACCTCTTTCAAGAATCATAGCGTTTTTTTCCTCCGTTGTGTTTTGTTGATTTGCTTTACACAAAGGCTTGTTGTCTCTGTGATGGCTGTTTTGATTACTCCCCATTGTTCCTCCACCCCTCCTTCTTGCCTGTTTGCTAGTGCTTTTCTGAGGCACTCTCTCATTTTCCCAAAGACAGCCCTCCTAAAGTCCAATATTCTTGCTTTTGTACGGCTTGATTGTATGGCTGTGTTTATCATGAACCACACTGTTTGGTGGTCGCTTTTTCCCAGATGGCTACCCACTTCTAAATCTGAGATTCTTTCTCCGTCCCCATTTGAGAGTACCAGGTCTAAGACTGCTCCTTCCCGAGTGGGTTCCAATACTAGCTGTCTGAGGCATGCCCCCTGTAGAGCACCAAGAATGACCCTGCTCTTGGATGTTCCTGCAGCAAAGGTGCTCCAGTTAACATCTGGCATATTCAGGTCCCCCATCAACAATATCTCCCCTTCTTCTGCCATTCTAAGGAAGCCTTCTATCATTTTCTTGTCCATTCCTTCCCCCTGAGATGGGGGTCTGTCCATTTTTATGTTTGCTTGCATGCATGTGCAAGAAACATAGTGCCACCATACTAGTTTTCGTAGGTGTGCCTCCCACACTTCCAATGCCCTGCTCCTTTTTGCAGGTGCGGCTGCACTGCACCAATGAATGTCCGAGCTGTCTATGACAGCCATTCAGATGCAGTGGCATACAGTTCTGAGAAAACCACTGCTACAATCAGCAGTGGTAACGTGTAGGCAATTTGCATACTGCTGCTGGCAGTATGCAAATTGCTTACGTCAGCACTGCATCTGAACTGTCATAGACAGTTAGTTTCTGATTCCCCCCCCCATGAACACCTAGGTAGCATGCTGGGGACCCCAGTGTGCTCATGTTCCTTTCACCCCACACACTGCATGACCGTAGGGGTTGCCCAATCCCCATCAGCTTCACTGCCCCCAAAGCAAACTTCCTGGTGCACACTGGGATCCTACTCAGCGTGGCACAAATCATCTCCTGTACCTGGGGCCCACCCCAGCATGGCTGGAAGTCTGTGGCCCATGGGTGCCCAATCCTGTCGGCTCTACTGCACCCCCAACAAACTTGCAGGTGCCACGCTGGGAGCCCATGTCAGCGTGGCAGAAGTCCCACGACGTCTTTAAAAAAAAAAAAAAAACACCTAGAACAAAAGAAAATGGTCCCTCATTGACTGTCTTGCCCTTCCCCAACTCACACCTACCTCTGTGTACCCCACCTCCCCACACCCTCCCCCTCACCCCATACTTATCTCCGGAGGCTGGTGCGATGACCTTTGGTGGACCGGGAACATGTCTGCACTCCTCAAAGCCGACCGCAAACTGAAGAAATGCCAGTAAGCTGTATAATGACATAAATAGTTGTTTTTTTTTCAACTTTGGTGCATATCTCAGCCATTTGTGGGTATTTTTTCACCAAATTTTCAACCTGGGGTTCTTGGAACCCCACCTCATGTACTCAGCCACTGTCATTTTGTTATTCTGTCTTGAAAGGTGATTTTACGGTCACTGAGCGGAACCACCTTTCGGGACTGAGTAACAAAATGTCAGTGTCACAGTTCATGAGGTAGGCCCCCAAAACCCTATGTTGAAAATCTGGTGAAAAAAGTCCCAAAAATGACTGTTTTACGAGCGTGTGTTGCACAGTTCCTACGCACGCTAGTAACTTTGAAAATTCTATTTTCACTCCAGATTTTCAACACTGCCATTTTACCATACCTCTTTATGAGCAGTACAGCTGTCATTTTTCACATCTTGCCCAAAATGTGTTTTCGCGCATGTAGCACACAATAACGCAGTCAGTGTGTGAAATCAATGTTTGGGACAGATTAAAAAAATCACAGTGACACTGTTCATAAGCAGAGGTCTTAAAATGGCTATGTTGAAAATTTGGTGACAAAAGTCCATAAAATGACTGTGTTATGAGCATGCATTGCGCAGTTTCCACGCACCCTCGTAAGTTCACAAATTTGTAATATTTTCAGTCCAGATTTTCAACACTGGCATTTTTCCACACCTCCTTATGAACAGTACAGCTGTCATTTTTCACACCCTGGCCAAAATGTGTTTTCGCACTTCCAGTACAGAAATGCGTGGTCGCTGTGGGAAATCAGTGTTCGGGATAGATAAAGAAAATCACAGTGACACTGTTCATGAGTGGAGGTCCCAAAATGCCTATGTTGACAATCTGCTGTAAAAAATCCCCAAACTAATTACATTACAAGTGCGTGTTGCGCAGTTTCTACGCACACTCATGACTTCACCATTTTGTTTATATTTTCACTCCAGATTTTCAACATTGCCATTTTTTACACCTCCCCATGAACAGTATAGCTTTAATTTTCACAACCTGTTCGAAATGTATTTTTGCACCTGTAGTGCCAAATGGCGTAGTCACTGTGCAAAATCAGCTTTCAGCTAACAAACTGATATTGCCACTGTTCATGAGGTGGGGGTCACAAAAAAAACATGTTGAAAATTTGGAATGAAAATACCAACGAACGCCTGGGATGTTAGGGTTTCCAACCATAACGCCCACCCTGTAGAGACTGACAGGCACCGGGGGTGTGACTTGGGATTGTCGCCTGTTATACTCATACCATTCCACTCCCCACCCACATCCTGCAGCCAGTGACAGGCATCAAGGTGTGCCTTGGACTCTTCAGTCCCAAAGTTCACCCCATTCTCCTATACTGCACCCATCTCACCATATTTCCTTATGGAATGGGGTGAGCATAAGGCCCAAAGACCCCAAGGCCCACTGTAACACTTGTCGGTGTCTGCAGGGTAGGGTGTGGTGAAATGGGGGTGGGCGTTATGCCCGATGACCCAAAGGCACACCCCAATGCCTGTCAGTCTCTGCAGGGTAGTGGTGGGGTTGGCTTCAGTTCAGTACTTCACTGCCATTCCTATTATGCATCTATGTAACTCCTACACTACCAATGCCAATACCAGCAAGCAAACATTCAGCATTGACAAATGCTTGTTTAAATCTACTTTGCAAGGCAAACCTGACTTCTTAACATCATTGCTACCGGGCAGCGCAACATAAACCTCACAGTACCCTCTTGTTGCTTCACGTTATCCAGCTACATTCACATTTAGAATTTTGAGAAAAAAGGAAGCAAATCTGCTGTATTAAGCATTCTTTGCAGTCTGTTTGAGGGGGAAATATCTTGCCTACAGTATATGTTAACCAAAGACTCAACGGTACACAGTACACTCTGAAACATGTAACCTCCAGAAAACATAGAAGAAACTTAGGCTTTGATCCAGTATTCAAAATCTCATGGCATAAGATATAATAAACTGCACAGGCCGGCAAAGATGGCACACCAGGAGGTGCTCCCCTTTCCTGCCATTATCCCATATGCAAATACCTTGATCCACAAAATCACCCACCAGCAGTCCCCTCCCCTGATGTGAAACCACTTCCACCAATCTAACAGCAACCTCCTGAATCGTGCCTGAAAATAGACAAATCTTTGTTTAGTGCATCAACCTGGTAATCAAAAACTACAGAAATAAACAGCCTACACACCAAGTCCGACACACACACACTCACGCACATCAATCCCCCTTCCATCATCCGGCAACCACCCCTCCCTAGTGGACTGCCAGCACTATTCCATTCTGGCAATCACTGCCTATCACTCACTACACACACACACACTCCTTAGTGCCTTGACATGAGGGGAGCATAAAGACAGCAAGACAAGCCACTCATACCCCTTAAGGTCATCCAATTGATATACTGTGCCTGCGAGGTTGATGGACTATATGAATATGTGTATGCAAAGTATGTCTCCCACTCCTTTATCAGTCTAATGGCCATGCACTCACAATTGCCATTAAGGGTACAGGGGCCATTAAAAAGTGCTCATCAGTACTGGACAGTATGATAAACCTTGTTTAACCAGCATAAACCTTTCAATACAGGTACATTTGTTGGAGGTGTGCAACGCTCTTTTGGAGGTACGAAAAGGCAGGAAATGAACAGAATGGATCAATACAGAAAAAAATGCACTCCATGATAGTCTCCAAATTAAAAAAGGGAGCATATCGCAGTACAGAGAAACAGAGAAGTTGACGGCAGATAAGGACCGCAAGGCCCATCCAGTCTGCCCATTCTTCTACCTTATGAATGTGCCATAGGCCTTTACTCTATCAATGACCTATCTATTCATACTCATCTGTATTGCTCCCTTATGTCTATCCCATGCCTGTCTGAAGTCCTGCACTGTATTCATATCTGCCACTTCCTGAGGAAGGCCGTTCCGTGCATCCACCACCCTTTCTATGAAAAAGAACTTCCTCACATTACCCCTTAATCAGCCTCCCTCTAATCTCATGCTGTGTCCTCTTGTCTTGCTATTTTTCTTATATCGAAACATGTTAGACTCTTTCACCTTGTTAATGCCCTTAAGATGTTTAAATGTTTCGATCATATCACCTCTCTCCTTCCTTTGCTCTGGGGTATACATATTGGCCTCTGTTAATCTGTCCTCATATGTTTTCTGATGCAGTCCCTGCACCATTTTGGTTGCACTTCTCTAGACTGCCTCCATTTTGTTAATGTCCTTGTGCAGGTGCGGCCTCCAGTACTGCACGCAGTACTCCAGATGGGGCCTAACCAGTGTCTTGTAAAAAGGGACTATTACCTCCTTCTTATGACTTGTGATACCCCTATTAATACACCTCAACATCCCTCTAGCCTTACCTACTGCTTTAGTGGTCTGCTTGGATGATTTCAGGTCATCCGTGATGATGACATTCAAGTCTCTTTCTTCCCTTATGATTGTCATCAACTCCCCTCCCAACCTATAGGTAGCTTCAGGATTTCTCTTCCCTATGTGCATGATCTTGCACTTCTTTGCGTTAAACCCCAGTTGCCACTCTTCAGACCATTTTGCCAGTTTTTCCAGCTCTCTTCTCATTCTGCCCACCCCATCTGGATCATCTACTCTGTTGCAGATCTTGGTGTCATCTGCAAACAGGCATACATTACCCTTCAGTCCATCTGCAATGTCACTGATGAAGATATTGAAGAGGACTGGCCCCAGGACTGATCCCTGAGGTAGCCCACTTGTGACTTGCATCTCTTCTGACTGTATACCATTTACCACCACTCTCTGTTTTCTGCCTGCCAACCAGTTTGCCACACAGCTGACCAATGTCTGACCCACCCTGAGCGTACCCAGCTTATTAATCAATATTCTATGTGGAACAGTATTGAAAGCTTTGTGGTCAAGGTAGGCGACATCAACTACACCCCTTTGGTACACCACTCTGGTTACCCAGTCAAAGAAATCTATGAGATTAGTTTGAGAGGACCTTCCTGTTGTAAATCCATGCTGTCTTGGATCATGTGCTCCTGTGGATTCCAGGTGTTGCAAAATCCTTTCCTTAAGGAGTGCCTCCATAATCTTGCTCACTACTGAGGTAAGACTGACTGGTTTGTAGTTCTCTGCCTCCTCCCTGCTGCCACTCTTGTGAAGCGGGATCACATGAGCCCTTCTCCAGTTTTCTGGGACCTCTCCTGTGTTCAGAAACTCACTAAACAGTTCTGTTAATAGCTCTGCTAGTTCCACCCTTAACTCCTTTAGTACCCTGGGATGTATGCAATCAGGTCCTATTGCCTTGTCCACCCTGAGCTTAGTGAGCTCTTGTAGGACCCTTTCTTTTCTGAAGGGACTTGTGCACACCTCCCTCCCTCCCCCTGTTTCCATGGTGCTGAGCTGTGGGCCCTGCCCTACCTTGTTCACAGTAAATACTGAGCAGAAGTATCTAGGATGTATCTATTTATGATAGATGCTTTTCCTTGGTCCTCCTCCACACACTCTCCCCCTTATCCTCTTTGATCTTAGCAATACCCCTCTGGACTTTCTCATTTTACCAATGTATCTATAGAAAGTCCTGTCCCCTTCCTTTACTGTTTGTGCTAGTGTTTCCTTGGTTTGGGCCTTTGCCTGCCTTACTGCCTTTCCCGCTTACCTTAGGTAAGTTTGGTATGCCTTCCTATCTTCATTCCGCTGCTTTCCTTTATATTTCCTGAAGGTCAACCTTTTGGCTCTGATCTTTTCTGCTACTGTTTTTGAGAACCAAAGTGGTTTCCTCCTTCTTTTGTGCTTGCTTTTCTCCCTAACACAATGGGATGTTGCTTCAAGTACTGCATCCTTAATGCTTGCCAACTTTGCCTGTACCCCCTCACCTGTGTTTCTTCTTGCCAGGATTAGCTTAACTCTGTTGGCCATCTTATCAAAGTCAGCTCCTCTGAAGTCCCATATTTTTGTCTTGGAATGGGATGATTTAGTTCTAGTGGCCAAATTGAACCATGCCATGTGATGGTCACTGGCCCCCAGGTGACCGTCTACCTGGAGATTTGTGATCCTTTCCCCATTAGTCAGTACTAGATCCAGGATAGCCTTGTCTCTTGTAGGTTGTTGTACCAATTGTTTGATGCCCTCTCCCTCTAGGGGATCCACTATGTGTCTAGTTCTGGCAGATGTTCCTGCTGGTATTGACCAATCAGTATCTGGCATGTTGAAGTGTCCCATTATCAGAACCTCCCCTTTAGCTGGCATGTTTTGTATATCTTTTAACACTAATGTGTCTATGTCCTCCCCCCTGGTCTGGAGGCCTGTAGACAACCCTAGTTCATACGGCTGTCCAATTTGCTGTTCCAGGGTGACCCACAGTTCTTCTGGCTCCTTATGTGTATTCAGAATTTCTGTAGCTTTCATATTTTCATTGACATAAAGGGCCACTCCCCCCCCCCCCGGACCTCGGTCTCTTCTGAGCAGTAAATAGCTGGGTACTGAAGTCTCCCAAGTGTGGTTACTGGTGAATCATGTCTCGCTAATGGCTACTATGTCCAGTTTAGTCTCTGTCATTGATGCCTCCAGGTCTGGGATCTTGTTTCCTGAACCTGCATTTGTGTACATGATTTTCCATTGGTTAGATTTCAGTGCATTAGTTGTGGGGCGAGGTCCGGCTTTTCCCCTGTGCATCATATGGGGAGCCGAACCTTTTTCCTTACCTGGTGATGCAAATGAACTACAAACATGCTGAACTCCTGTTTGATCACTAGCTGAGGGGAGAGGGGTGTTCTTCATGTTCAGTGTATTAGTTGCTGCACCCCTCTCCCCATTTGCTAGTTTAAATATTCTGCAAAGGCATCAAATGTCTGCCCCCAATGCACTGACTCCCTTAGTCAGATGCAATCCATTGAATTTAAAGAATGCTCACTCCCCAAACTGTTGCCAGTTACCTACACATTTGTGTCCTTTTTCATGGCACCAGCCCTTGAGCCACATGTTTAGCTCCCCTATCTCCCTTTCTCTGACCTTCCGTCCATCTGCCCCCTCTCCCAGACTGGCAGGATCTCAGAGAAGGAGATGCTGGATGAAATGGATGACAGTTTGTCTCCCAGCCTGGTCAGGTGTTCCTTGGTCTCCACAACTGACCAGCTGGTGAGATCATTAGTCCCTGTGTGTACCAGCACATCAATGTTTTCTCCTGCTTCCTGCATGATTTTAGCAATGCAGTCAGTGTCTCTCCACACTGATGTACTTGGGAAACACCTGACCATTACCCCTGGCCAGAGGTAGGTATCAACTCCTTGAATCATGGAGTCTCTTATGATCAGAAATATTTTGGATTTCCTTTTTGCCTTTTTTGTTTTGGTCCCTGTTTTGGGTGAGTTTTGTAGTGCTAGCTTCTGCACTGCAGTGTCCTGCTCTGCAGTGTCCTCTGTCCCTTTGTTTGATTTTAGAGATAGAAGCAGATACCCATTTGTAGTTTTTATATCTTTTGTGGAGGTGATATATTGGTGAGCACTGAGTGGTGTGGCACCTGATTTGCCCCTCCCAACCACCTGCCAACCTCCCAGACCAACTACCCTCTACGGTTGAGGTGCTTCAGTTGGATGTTGGGGAAATGGTGGGTGATTCTTGTAATATATTTCCTCCTGAATATGCAATTTGAGGCGCACAGTCTCTGCCCATATGGCTCAGAGCTGAGCCCTTAGATCTCTGATGGTTTAACATGTAGGACAGCATCCTAAATCCTGTATAACTGCCCTTTTGAAAAGTGTCCCACAGTACCTGTAGTTAATACTATCCATTTCAGTTGAGTTGTTGATTTTATAACCTGGACCAAGTAATTAGAAGGAAAATGAAAGCAAAAGTTTGATTTTTTTTGTTTGTTTTTGTATAACTTTTTATAACAAGTTAAATTAATTGTGCACCTTATGTGAGGTCACTGTGTGGATACCCCTCTGATCATCCCCTTCCTGCTTTGCTACAGGAAATGTCACAATTGTGCTACTTTATAAAAGGAGTGTAGCATGAGGTGGTTGGAGATGTGGGGGGTGGTTGGGCCCTTCCCCTGCCAAAAAAGAAGAACCACTAGCAAAAGAAACAAGGAGGTAAGACCAGAAACTATCAACCAACAACAAATGCAGTCACTATTCCTCAGTCTGTATCTTGCATGCGCTCCTTTAATTAGCCCTGAAAGCTTAGCCTAATGATAGATAAAATTGTAAAACCTGTAAGCACTACCTGTAACAACATAGAAATGTTATTGTGCAAAGTGATAATTAAGTGCTGTCAATGCTAGCAGTGCTAGAATTGCAAGGCATGCCCCTTGACAAAGCTCCTGACACGTGCAGGGCTAGGACACATGGATATGCCAGTGAAGGTCTAGCAGCACTGTGCATTTTACATTTATCCTATATGCAAAAACGTTTTACTTATTACCACTAAGAAATCATCACTGTCAGCACTTTACAGTAATTCTGCATAATAAATGAATATACAGTATGAAGTACTCTGGAGGGACATGCTTATCTTGGGTTATATGCCCTGGTCTGTATGTCCCTTTTTAAATTTGCAAAATATACGGGAGTGCATTTTTTCAGTGTTGTTATTTTGGAAATATGGGGTTAGTCACATCTGTATGGTGCTGCACTGAGCCCTTGCACCAATTTGAAATTGTTCCTTTGGTTCCGATGAACAGAATAGAGCCTTGGCCTTTTTTCTTCTAGTACTGTATTTCCTATGCTCCAATGTAGTGTGTGTGTGTGTGTGTGTGTGTTTAGCATACCTACTACAATTTACAATTATAACCTTATTGTTTCAATACCTGAGTGCATAAGTGCTCACAGATATCAGGGTATCAACAAGTGTTATACTGTACAGTATATGCTTCAGTGGGAACTTTGTATGTAACTTTGTATATTTGTGTTACTGTGTGTATGTTGTGTGTTACTGTGTATATATTTGACAGTGAGATGACTTGGGATTTATAAAGGTTCCAGATAATTTGGTGTGTGTGTGTGTGTGTGTGTGTGTGTGTGTGTGTGTGTGAGCATCTATATGTGGGCACTGATGTGTGTGTCTCTGTGTGGACAGTATGTGTCTGTGTGTATATGAATAACAGTCTGTTTGCAGTTTTGGGTGGAGTGGGGGGGTGAGTAATGGACACCTGCTTTTATGGATGCCAGTTCTGGACACAGCCCTGTGTATCTAGTAGCTTAACAGTTCCGTCAGTGCTCTGTAGGTAGCAACTGATATGGAAGTACCACCCAAATATGTAGTCACAGCAGGGAAAGGCTCACTGCAGTGTCTGTGCTAGAATTTGTTACAACTGCTGAAAACACAGCCTTTCAGTGTGCAGGATACGATACTCTGGGACTGTACTATAGTAGGGATGAGTGAGGGAGTATAAAATATCCTTTCGGAGACTGGAGCAGTGGAACTCATAAAATGGGAGTTGGATTAAGAACTTTATTTGGTTTGTCTAGTTTGTGGATTGGGCTGCTGTTAGCTCCTACTACCATAACTAATCCATCAGTGTGAGAAAAAGACCTGTACCACTGCAAAGCATAAAAGATTTAGGAGCAGTACTATAGACAATGTCTCCATAGTCAAATAGAGGCAGAATCATTTTCTGAACAACGGCTCTGCGGGCCTGCAGAGAGAGGCAGCTGTGGTTGCGGTAAAGTGCATGGAGTTTGGGATGGAGTTTTTTGTGAATGGCATCCACATGTTCAAGAAAGTCGAGGTGACTGTCCAACCAGACCCCGAGGTATTTGAAGGATGGGATGACTTCAATGATGAGCACATCCAGGGAGTGGAAGAAGGGGGAAGCAGCAATCATGTTTAGTTTTTGCCTAGAACCAAAGGTCATAGAGACTGCCTTCTTGGCGTTTAGAGCCAACTGATTTAACCTGAACCAACGCTGGACATTTTCAAAGTCCAGCTGAAGACTGGGCAACAATTCGGAGGGAGAGGGGCTAGAGGCAAACAGTACAGTGTTGTCTGCGTACATATGTATGGACACAGAGGAGCAGGCAGCATGGAGGTCATTTGAAAATATTGAAAAGAGTGTTGGGCCAAGCATGGAGCCTTGGGGATGATGGTTCTGACAGGAAGGTGGGTGGAAGTGGAATTACCAGTTTTAACTGATTGAGTGCTGCCTTCAAGGTATGAGTGGAACCAGTTATTGTCAGAGATAGAGAGTCCAGCTGCAGCAAGTTTGGCAAGGAGGAGGTGGTGGGCAACAGTGTCAAAGGCTTTGACCATGTCAGCAAAGATGGCTAGGGTAATATGGCCCTGATCCATACCAGAAAGAAGGGAATCAGTAAGCTGGAGGAGGGAGGGAGGTGGAGGTGGAGTGGGATTTCCGGAATCCAGACTGGTAAGGGGTAAAGAAAGATGTGGTGCTGAGGAAGAGGGAGAGTTGCGATAGAAGCAGGTGCTCCTGTCTGGACAGAGAGAGAAGGAGGGATACAGGCCATAATTGCCTGGATTAGAGGAGTCAGCACCTTTAGGGAGTGGTATAACAGTGGCATGTTTCCAGACAACAGGGACAGAGTCGAGGGAGAAGAAGAGAGTGAGGAAGGAGGAGACTGGATCAGCAATTGCAGGGGCAAAGAGATGGAGGAGTTGGGGATCGAGGCCTTCTGGACTTTTACCCTTGAGAAGGTTGAGGGCAAGGAGAGCCTTGAGTGTGGCAGCAGGTGAGATAGGAGAGAAGGAGAAAGGAGAATCTGGTGACGAGGGTTTAGGGGAGGGAGATGGTGGAGAACCTGGAGGGAGGGAAGAGAGGAGAGTGGAGGCACAGGAGGTGAAGTAGGTGTTGAACTCATTGGCTACAGAGGGAGGGTCAGAGATAGGGACATCATTTACTTTGAGGATGGGGACTAAGGACTGAGCCTTACGGGAGAATAGGGCATTAGCAACCTTCCAGAACTTGGAGGGGTGGTTAATGTTGTTCTGGAAGTTAGAGGAGAAGTGCTGTGCTTTGGCTAGTCTGATGGCTCTGGTGCAGGCATTATGCAAAGTGTGATATTTAATCCAGTCATGGGGGAACCCCGAAGACTTATGATCCTTCTGGGCTGAGTACCTTGTGCACAAACAGGCAAAAAGTTCTGCAGAGATCCAGAGCAGGTGGGTACCTCTGACCCTTGCTTTCCTTAAGGGGGCATGCTTATCCCAGATGGATAGGAATATGGATTGGAAGAAGGCGAGGGTTGAGTCAATGGAGCTGGATGTAATGATGGGCAACCAGTCAGCATTAGACAGGTCCTCATGGAGGGCAGAAAGGTCTAAGGATCTGAACAAATGGATGAGAAGGATATTAGGGGGATCTTTGCACTTTACAAAGGCAGTATACCATGTGATGGTCGCTGAGGGTTTCCAGGAGAGTGCCAGAAGCCATAATGTGATGGGGGTGGGTGGTGAGTATCCAGTCCAGCAGTGTGTGGTTTTGTGTTTTGGGGTTGTGACAAGTGGGGTCAGAGATCAACTGAGAGAAGTTTAGAGCTGTGGCAGCATGTAGTATTTTGGAGTTAGAGGAGGTGGAGAGCCAGTCCATATTAAAGTCCCCTAGGATGAGTAGTTCATTGGGGGAGGAGTGGGAGGAGATGGTGGTAAAAAGGTTAGTGATTGAGGAGAAGGGGAGGCCAGGGAAACAGTAAGCACTGGCTAAGACTATGGAGAGGGAGAAGGGGAGGTTAAAGTTTCAGAAGGATCATTTCGTAGGCTGAGGGTTGAGAGAAAGATAGGAGAGTAGTGTATTGGATAGCTAAGGAGATATAAATGATAATACCCCCTCACCAGCCAGAGCAGTCCTGAATAAATAGGCAGTACCCATGAGACGTCATTATCTGAGATTTTAGGGGAGAGCCAAGATTCTGAGATAATTAGCACATCTGACTTTAGGTTGACCATGATAGGTTTGAGGAAGTCGATCTTAGGAAGGAGACTCCTGATGCTGAGGTGGGCGAAAAACAGGCCTTGAAGGGGGGGGAGATGGGTGGGGGTCCAGGGTTAGGCTTGATGTCGCCTTCCATCAGCAGGAGTAGTGGGTAAGTAGTTGGGCAGTGACTGAGATGCATCTTCTAGACAGGGTGGAAGGGGACTGAGTGGTATGAGGTGAGGGCGGGGCTGAAGGATGTCTGGGCCAGGGAGATATCAGATGGATGCAGGAGAAAGAGAGGACCAATGGCCCAGGTACCCATGGGGGGATTGAATGGGGAAGCAGGAAGAGGCATAGGTAGGGATGCAGTAGGAAAGATGAGGTAGGAGTGAGATATGGCAGGGTGAGTAATAGGTGGTAGGGGTATAGGTGAACAGGAAAGGGAGGAGGTGAAGGAGATAAAGAGCATGACTGGGCTGAAGGGGAGCTGTGAGGGTAGGGGAGAGTAGCAGGGGAGAGTTTGGGTATGAAAGTGATTAGGAAATAGAATTATAAGCAGGGTTATGGTCAGAAGAATAGGCAATAGGCAACAGAAAATTAAATTAATAGTTAGACGTCCAGCATAATCTAGTAAATTTATAGCAATAATTTCAGTGCAAACCACATTTGACTTAGTTGAAGCGATTTAAGAACAGTTATTGTAGGCTGCACACAACCACTAGCAGCTTGCTTAACATGTCATACACGCGACAGTTGATTAAACTCCACTAACTGCATAGATTTAAATGAGTATATGTAATAGTTAAGGTTAACTATAATAAACATAGTGTACATATGAATTCAGAGCAGGTGGAAGTGAGGATGCTAAATGGGCATTCTGCGTGAATTAACTGAATTCTGCCCTTGAAAAGAGCAACAGAAAGCAAACCTGGAGGAATATCTTATACAACTTGATTATTAGGGATCCCAGTTAGGCTGAGCTAGTTAGTCTACCTCTGGCTCCTCGGGAGGGTATGAGGGAGCAGGAACATACAAGAATTGCAAGACTGAGAGGGAGGTCAGATCAGACCAAGATAGTCACTCCATGGGGGTGCAGAACTACATTTATTGGTTCTGGCATGCCCTGTAAAAGGAGCACCACTTTAGAGTGGGAGGGCAGCTGGGGCGGGAGGGTAGGAAAGTGTGCTATGTGTGCTATGCAGGGCTGCATAGCGATCCTGCTGTGCAGCAGTGAAAAAGCCGCCTCCTCCAGTGGTCCTGGATCGGGGTAAAGGAAACGTCAAGACATAAATGGAGCATCAGCAGGATATTTTCTTCTGTTTGTCCCACTCAACTCACTTTTCAGACTCACTTCTCAGACTCACTGACACCATCCTGAAAGGTATAGTCAGAGTTTGATAATCACTGCCATTATTGTTACCCTGTACAAAGCCTTTGACACTATTGCCCATCCCATTCACCTGTACAAACTCGCTGTATATTCAATAGCCTTTCGCACTCAGTGGTTAAATGGCAAATCAGAATTCACAAGTAGTCCACATAACAGAATCTCTCTGCCCACTTCCTAGCAGATCAGGTGTCCCTCCAGGCTCAGTCCTTGGCTCTGTCCTGCTTTTAATTTTTTTAAATGATATCCCCAAAGTATGCATCTCCTCAAATATTCACATGTGTGCAGATGGCACAGTGTGTATTGCCTCAGGCCTCTCTCTCTCTGACCTGGCTGTCTGCCTACAGAGGGGTTTTACCAATATCCAGCTCTGGTTCTGCTCTAATCAAACTACCTCCAATGCTAAAAACATTCCCAATGAGTTTCAATACCAAGCAGTGACTGGCCAAATAATTGTCCACAGCTGTCTACACAACCCCTGAAGGCTCATCACTGGAGGAGGCCACCTCCTTCAAGTACCTCAGAGTTTAGCCAGACTGCCACATTAGCTTCTCTTGTCATGCAGATGTCATCCACAAAAAACTCCAAACTGGGGCACTGTACAGTAACTGTACCTGTATCCCATTTGCTGACTGACATGAGATAGTTGTTAAAGGGTCATTGCCAGCTTTTATCACCTATTGAAACCCACCAGTCCTTGCTTGGAAACTGTGTGACCCTGAGCAAGTCACTTAACTTCCTTGTGCTCCCAGGTTGCACCTGGAAACAGGCTCCAGCTTAATGTCCCTGTCCTGTCCTGTCCTGTCCTGTCCTATCCTGTCCTATCCTGTCCTGTCCTGTCCTGTCCTATCCTATCCTATCCTGTCCTATCCTATCCTATCCTATCCTATCCTATCCTATTACTGGTCTTATGTGACCAGTGTGCCTATAACCTGATCCATAGCCAAAGTACATAATCATGTGCTCCACTGTAGTAATACCAGGCATGTCATAGATTTAAAAAAAAATATTTACTGTAGCTTGGTCCAAGAGCATTACCTCGCTGCTCAACTGAACTTGCCCTTAAAGAGCCACCGACGCTTCGAGAAGAACTTTCAAAACCATATCTGGACACAAAGCAGCTTATATTTCTCATCCGCTCAGTATTTCTTATCCCCATTACTTATTACTGAGGTCATTTGCTTTAAAAACAGTGGAGGCAGTATAGCGCAGTGGTTTAAGGCTCTGAGCTGCAAACTAGGTGATATTCACTAAAATACCACCAACAACTTAATCTGGTTCAAGGTCAGCTGGCATTCATCTGTATCCCCCTCCCCCGGGTCGTGCCTGAAAATAGGCAGGATTTGTCTAGTGCACTTACCCGGTCAACAAAAGCTAAATAAATAAATATTCAGCAAACCAGACCTGGGTTTAAATCCCACAGCTTCCACTTGCATACTGTGTGACCCTAAGCAAGTCACTTAACTTCCCTGTGCTCCCAGGTTGTTCCTGTAAAAAAGCTTTCAGCTTACTGTACTACTGCTGGTTAAACAACTAAATAAAAAAAAAACAAAAAAAAAAACACGATAGCTGTTTCTTGAGAGTTCATCAGTTCCTATTGCTTTTTCCAACCTGATGTCATACTACTCTGCTTGTGACATCACAATTATTCCCACAACAACTGACTGTGATGTCACAACAGGGCATTATGATTTCAAGTAGGGATTCAGCTATAGAGACAGATGAGCTCTGAGGGATACAGGTCTTGTTTTTGTGGGAATTTCTTCAGTAATAAATAATGAAGAGGAGGAATCTGTACAAGGTATATGAAATACCAGCTGAATTGCATCTAAATATTATGTTTTCCAAAGTGTTCCCAAAGGCATCAGCTGCTCTTTAACAGGCCTTGTTGATTTGCCTCTAACTGGCCTCCTTACTCACAACTGTTCACTTCACACTTCACGTTCTCTCCCATCTGTTGAGGGCAGTCAGCTTGCCCATTGTGCTTCATTTATATCTAAGTTCTGGGTTAGAACCTTCCCAAACTATCTCAGCTCCTTATCTGTACACCTGCCTGCTCAGTCAAACTCCCTTTGAAACCTGGACAGTCACTCACTCACTCACTCACTGTTGCCTGCAGTTTCAGCCACCTCTGGACTAGCCTTCACTCCTTATTAGTGAATTTTCTCTTTTACAGTTATACAATTCAGCAGAACCACATCAACACAAGGGGATACAAAGCACATAGAAACAAGCATTTGTCAATGCCGAATGTTGTCTCTCTGGCATTGGCATTGGTAGTGCCAGAGCTAGAGATGCATAATAGGAAAGGCAGTGAAGTATTGAAGTAGAAGACAAAGAACCTCTGTGCGCAAACACTGAGGCAAGGGTTACCCCAAAGGGCATTTGTCTGGGAAGCCAAGTTTCAAGAAAATACAAAATCACACATGCCCACACAAAGCAAAGCATCATGGGCTGCATATGCAAATCACCACAGAATGTTATGCTGGTTCAACTTTAAGCAGAATTGCATGGTGCCAAAAGGCCTCTCACACAGTTTGCAAAGGGTGCTATCAGAAGACATAGACATGTGTTTCGTCCTACCAGGACTCATCAGTATGCCTCGTCTGTTTGACACCCCAGTGGAATGGACCAGCTACCCTAAGACAATGTGTCTTGGATATGTTGTGGTGAACCCATTAAAATAAAAAACTATTTAAAAGACAAAGAACCTCTGTGCGCAAACAAGGTATTGAAGTGACGCCAACCCCACACCCACCCTGTAGAGAGCGACAGGCATTGGGGTGTGCCTTTGGATCATCAGCTATAATGCTCATGCCATTGTTCCTCACCCTACCCTGTACAGTAGACACTGACAAATGTTGTGGTGTGCTTTGGGGTCTTTGGGCATTATACTTACCCAATTCCAAAAGGAAGTTTGCTGAGGTGGGTGAGTATAGGAGAATGGGGTAAATTTTGTGGCCAAACAGTGCAAGGCACACCACAATGCCTGTCAGTGGCTGCAGGCTGGGGGTATAATGGTGTGAGAATTACATCTGATGATCCCAAGTCACACCCCAGGCGCCTGTCAGTCTGTATTGGTTGGGGTGCTACAGTTGGAGACCTTAACACCGTAGGTGTGCGGTGGTATTTTCACTCCAAATTTTCAACATGGGCTGTTTGTGAGCCCACCTCATGAGAAGCGGCACAATCAGTTTGTTAGCTGAAAGGTGGTTTTGCACAGCGGCTAAGCCATTTGGCGACACAGGGATGAAAACACATTTTGGGCAGGATGTGGCGAATGGCAACTGTATTGTTCATGAGGAGGTGTAAAAAATAGCAATGTTGAAAGTGTGGAGTGAAAATATGAAAAATTGGTGAAGTCATGAGCATGCATAGAAAGTGCGCAACACACGCCCGTAACCCACAAACTGTGCAGGGTTTCCCCCCTGGCTGCATCAGCGGCAGGAATTTCATCGGCTGCTGCTCTAATTTGAGGGTGGCCATTGCCACGGACCCGGAGGACGGGCTAGTCAGCGATACGGCGCGCATCCGCGGCCGAGGACTGATGTCGGTGGGCTTCTGTAGAAGCCAATCAGCGCCAGGTTGTTGGGTGCGAAAATCAAAGTTCATTGGCTGGGCTATTTAAACAGAGCCCAGCCAAACAGAACTGTACTCTGCAGGGTTTATCCCCTGGCCGCATCAGCGGCAGGAATTTCATCGGCTGCTGCTGCTGCTCTAATTCGAGGGCGGACGTTGCCACGGACCTGGAGGTTGGGCTAGTCGATGATACGGTGCGCATCCGCGGCTGAGGACTGATGTTGGTGGGCTCCCGCAGGAGCCAATCAGCGTCAGGTTGTTGGGCATGAAAATCAAAGCTCCTCAGCTGGGCTATTTAAGCAGAGCCCTAAGTGGTCTGGTATAGCCACTTCCAGCAGGACTCTCCCATCTGGACGGGGCAGGAGCTGGAAGAAACAAGCTAAAGGGAACTCTTTTATGCCAAGTGTTTTGTTCCTTCTGGTGGACAATGTGGAATAATCATTCTTCTGTAGATGGGACAGTATAATAACTTTTAAGGGCTATTGCTGTGATTTTTATGAGTCTTGCTAGTTTACAGCCTCTAGACTTCTCCCCCATGCCACCTGAGTGCTTTAATTTGTGCTGCTGCTCCACCTCCTTCCTACCAGGCAATAGCATTGCTGTTTCAATCTGTTTGTCTAGGGCTCAATCTGCTCAATTCTAAGCATCTGCTACTCCCACCAAGCCCCTTCCATACATTAACTGCCTGCCGTACTAGATGGAAAATGTTTCTGGGTATGTTTCTGGGGAGTGGTTATATCCTGCTTACTCTATGCACTGACCAGCTGTTGATGAACTCTCGGGTGGAAAATAACTGGCCACTTGATCTCACACTAGCCCATTATCCATGTGTCTACCCCCAACTAGTCTCCTACCCCAGCTTACTTACTTTGAATAGTCTCAGGAAAGGAGGAAATTGCTATGTGTGTACTGTAAACCTGAGACCACACAAACATCAGTTTTTTCATCTCCCACTCCAGTCATTCCAGAAGGTACGGGTCTTTCTAAAGCTTTTGCTAGCAGGAGATATTGAAACTAACCCGGGTCCTCCCTGCACCATAACCCAAATGTAACTTCCTCCTTGCCCAGCTGGGCCAATACAAAAGGACTGAAACTGGTTCATATCAATGTAAACAGCCTCAGACCCAAACTACAAGAACTTGAGGCCTGGTTTGACCACTACTCCCTTGATATATTAGCCATCTCTGAAACACGGCTTAAACCTAGCATCTTAGCGCACAAGATTGAGATCCCTGGATTCAAAACTTTTCAGCAGGGCAGAATTGGGAAAAGGGGTGGCAGGGTCATCACATACGCTAAGGCGTCATTATCAGTTTCTTTAGTAGCGACCCCACCCCTGGTTGACACGGTTTGCTAAGCTCTTTTTGTTAAACTCCTGTTGGGCGGTACTAAGCCCTTACTAATATGTTGTGTATACAACCCCCCCCCAAGACTGCAGTGGAAGCACTAAAGGCCCTTACCAAACTTATCCCTGACCCACCTTCCTACGAGAAAATAATCCTGGGTGACTTTAACCTTCACTGGAGCCCCTCGACTAAATGCAACATTAAGTTCAATTTGCAAGAGGTCAACCTGGCACAGCTTATCCAGGAACCTACTAGACTGAATTTGAAATCTGGTAACCACACTACTCTGGATTGGATCCTGGTGTCCAACCCCAGTAGATTCAAGGTGGCCGGCACTTTTGCTGACTCCTTAAGTGACCATGCTCCTATCTTTGGTATATGGAAAAATGATTATCCAACCCCACCCCTAGAATCTTTCTGGTGTGTGACTACTCTAAATTTGACGCCAATTCCTTCTGAGGTACCTTATCGGCAGTGGATTGGGCTCAGATAAAATTCGTCCCTAGTCTAGACATAGCCCTGGACCTTTTCACCAAGAATTTCCTTTCTGCTGCCAATAAGCATGCCCCCCTTAAACAAATGAGGGTCAAAGGACAACAGTCTAGGTGGCTGACACGTGATCTAAAAAAGCTAATGAGGGAAAGAGACAGGGCCTGGGGCAAGTACAAATCCACTAAACTGGCCAATGATTGGGTCCTGTACTGAATGCTCAGGAATAAATGCAAAAGAGACTTAAAACAGGCCAAGCAACAGCACCTCAAGAACTTGCAAACAAAAAATCTCTCTGACCCCAGAAAATTCTGATCTCAAATTAATACGCTTCTAAAGGGACATTACATGCAAAATGTCTGTGACATTGTTGAGGGTGGTGTATGCCGCACGAATCTGCAAGATGCTGCTAATGCCTTTAATGTATTTCTCACTGATTTTGACAAATATAAGGTTCACCCCTGCAGCTCTAGCCAGACATCCCTTGATGACACAGAAGATCCTCCCTTATCACCTAACTGCCACCTTAAGTTGGTGTCTGAAACTGAGGTCCTAAAGCTGATCAGGAACATTAAGGTCACTGGTTCTGCAGGGTGCAACAGGCTAGAACCCAGATTACTCAGATTAGCAACCCAAGAAATTGCCACACCAATCATGTGGTTATTCAACAGGTCACTGGTGGAAGGTAAAGTTCCCACTGTCTGGAAAACTGCCCTGGTTCCCCCATTCCCAAAGGGGGGCCAAGTGAGCTGGTTGAGAATTACAGACCGATTTCCATATTCTGCACATTAAACAAAATGCTTGAGAGAATTGTGTACCAACAAGTCCAGGAATATGTTGAACAACATAACCTCCTTACTCCCTGACAGCACGGATTTAGAAAACTACATGGCACAGATACCACCCTGGTTAGCCTTATGTCTGACATCCTCACAGCCCAATATAATGGCCAACTAACTGGTACGATCTTTATAGACCTTACCAAGGCCTTTGATCTAGTGGACCACCAGCTGCTCATCTCGCAGCTCAGATCCCTTGGATTGGACAACCACTTAGTGCAGTGGTTCATAGATTACCTGGATGGCAGATCTCAAATAGTCAGATGGCAGGGGGTGAAGTCAGACAAATGCTCCATCTCTGAAGGGGTCATCCAAGGTTCAATATTGGGGCCCCTCTTATTCTTCCTATTTATCGATAACTTGTCTAAGCACTGTGGAGGTGCCAAGGTGACCCTCTATGCCGATGATGCCGTGTTGTATAGGTCAGCTCCAGATGCAGCACAGCTAAATCAGCTTCTGAACCAGGACCTCTCCATATTGGAAAACTGGTTCTTGACTAATCGGCTAGTCCTCAGTGTGAAAAAAACCAAAGCCATCCTATTTGGACCCAAAAGACTAGGCCCTGATAGATCATGTCTATTGTCCTCCTGCCTGTCCAGTGGTTCTGCTATAGAGGTTGTGGATTGCATTAAATACCTGGGCATCTATATAGATCAAGACTGTTCCTTCAAGGTTCGTATTAATCAACTAACCAAGACGCTGAACCAGAAGCTTGGTCTCCTATATCGTCTGAGCCCTTTTCTCACCCAGACATCTAAGCTAAGGGTAGCTACCGGTATTCTCCTGACCACCCTGTTCTATGGGGCCCCAGTGCTACACTCACTGCGAAACACAGAGATGCAAAAACTGAAAATATTGTATCACAGAGTCGGGCGCTTTGCTCTGGGTGCTCCGCCCCTAGAACACCACTGTAAAGTACTGCACTCACTAAACTGGCCTTCCCTTGAGGGCAGACTGATGTACCCTTCCCTATGTCTGGCCTTCAAGCTTCTACAAACTAATGCCCCACCTAGTCTGAGTTGCACCTTAATGCTTAAACGACCTGAAAGAACCTTAAGGTCCTCTTATCAGCAACTCCTTCATGTCCCCAGAGTCTGGACAGGTCAAGGCCTTCAGTCTTTTGTGGCTTACATTCCATCCCTCTGGAATGGCCTTCCGAATAATCTCCAAGACTGCAGCTCCCCTGGCAGCTTTAAAAAAGGCCTCAAGACCTACCTGTTGGGGCTAAGCCTCTGTGCATGCTATCGCTGAGGATCGGAACACTCCATAGGGCTACCTCTGTAGCTACTGTCAGCCGCATGGCATGTCTTTACTCCCATATTGGGACCTTTAACGCTTGATGAGTCATTTGTAACTGTAATTTTTGTGAAACTGTTCTGTTTCAATGAACAATGTGTGACTGTCATTCTTGTGAAACTGTTTTACTCCTCATGATCTTCAATTGTACCTAAACTGCCTGTGAACCGTACAACATGTCCTGATTGTAATGTCTGTTTTACTCTATTCACCTTGAGTTGTTCCCCCTGTTTATTCTCCTGTAGCCTGTAATTAATACTGCGTTGCCCCTGAAAAAGGGACTGTAATGGTCTCAGTGGGCCTACCCGGTCACCAAAATTTTAAATAAATAAAAAACAAAACGTTTTGGGAGTTTGTCACCCACATTTTTAACATAGTCATTTTGGGACCGCCCCTCATGAACAGTGGTGCTGTGATTTTGTTAATCTGTCCGAAAAGTTGATTTCCCACAGCGATCACGCCATTGAGTGCCACAGGTGCGGAAACACTTTTTGGGCAGGATGAGAAAAATGACAGCTGTATTGTTCATAATGAAGTGTGTAAAAATGCCAGTGTTGAAAATCTGGCATGGAAATATTGCAAATTTGCGAAATTACAAGGGTGCATGGAAACTGTGCAATGCATGCTTGTAACACAGTCATTTTATGGACTTTCAGCACCAAATTTTCAACATAGGCATTTTAAGACCTCTGCTCATGTACAGTGTCATTGTCATTTCCTCAAACTGTTCAGAAAAGTGAATTCGCACAGTGACCGCGCTATTCTGCGCCGGTTGTGCGAAAAGACATTTTGGCCAGGATGTGAAAAATGACAGCTGTACTGTTCATAAGGAGGCATGGAAAAATGCTAAGTTTGAAAATCTGGAGTGAAAAAATTACAACTTCGCGAACTTACGAGTGTACGCGCAAACTGCGCAACACACGCTCGTAATTCAGTCATTTTATGGAGTATTGTCACAAAATTTTCAACATAGGCATTTAAGGACCTCTGCTCATGAATAGTGTCACTGTCATTTTTGTAATCTGTCCCGAACACTGATTTCCCCCAGCAACCGCACTATTGTGCGCAGGAAGTACGAAAACATGTTTGGGCAAGGATGTGAAAAATGACAGCAGTACTGTTCACAAGGAGGTGTGGAAAAATGCCAGTGTTGAAAAGCTGGCGTGAAAATATTGCAAATTCGGAAGTTACGAGAGGCATATAGCAACTGTGCAATGCACGTCAGAAAGCAGTTATTTTGTGGATATTTTTTCCACCAAATTTGCAACATAGCCTTTTTGAGAGCCCACCTCATGAACACTGGCACTGTCATTTCATTACTCAGTCCCAAAAAGTGATTCTGCGCAGTGACCACGAAATCACCTTTCGGGCCAAATAACGCCATGACAGTGGCAGAATTAATGAGGAGGGGTTCCAAAAACCCCATGTTGAAAATCTGGTGCAAAAATTCCAAAAAATACCCGAGGTATGCATCAAAGTTGAAAAAAACCCTATTTTTACCATTATACAGCTTACCGGCATTTCGCCAGCTCGCAGTCGGCTTTGAAGAGTGCAGACGTGTTCTTGGTCCACCGAAGATCGTCACGCTGGACTCCAGAGGTAGGTATGCAGTGAGGGGTGTGTGGGAGGCAGGTGCGTGAGGGTGGGGCGCTGGTTGCGGGGGATAGGGGATGGCGAGGCCATTTTCTTTTTTCACAGCTTTAAAAAAAACATTGTGGGACTTTTTTTTTTTGAGGGCATTTGGCACACTGGGGTGGGCTCCCAGTGTGCCACCTCAGTCTGTTTTGGGGGGGTATTCTGTAGCCGACGGGGGATTGGGCACCCCATCGGCACATACTGAGGGGAGGGACACACAAGCTGAGGGGAATTGGGCACCCCCTCGGCAAGAAACTAAAGAGCAGGGAGACACATTATGCTGATGAGGAGTGGGCTCCTCAATTGGCAAAATAAAAGGGGACAGGGGGATAAACGCAGATGGGGATTGGGTCCCCTGTCGGCAAAGGAAAACTGTTGGTGGGGGCGCATGATGCCGAGGGGGATTGGCCACCCCCTCGGCATACATTGTACATGTGAGGGGGCACATTGTGCTGATGGGGAGTTGGCTCTCCCGTCAGCATTGTGACAGGTAGCGGCGGCAGTCATTGCCGCCATGTTGCCTGCCCTTCTGGAGGCGTGTTGTGGTCACGCTGCATGAGTAGTAGTAGTAGTATTAAAAATTTTATTCAATAGACAAGCAAAAGAATAGGAAACTCAACTGAGACAAGCTCATTTCCAGTGAGGTCCTTAGTACAAACATTCATGTTGACATCATAAAAAAATTTACACAAGAATTACATACATACATATACATACAAAAAACTAACACCATAATAATATTTAAATTACAATAACTACTAACATCCATACAAATAAACTACATAAACATACAACACATACATTCCCATATATAAAGTGCAAATCTTCATCATATTTAATACATAATGTTCATGGTTGCTCAACAATAAACCTTTTATCTGCTTCAACTTTAAACCGTCTTTTTATTTCTCTTATACTGGGACTAAAACTAAGTGGCATGAGATAAATAGGCAATAAATTCCATATATTGGGACCTAAATGGAAAAAAATGTTCTCTACCCAAATCTGTCCTTCTTCTAGGCAAAACATATTCCATCCCTTCCGCAGAGCGTAGGCCTCCTCTAATTGTCCTAACCTGAAGTTCATCAGTAATATATTCAGGTACTTCACCCGGAACTGAATTGACCATATATATCAGAACATGTAAAAACCTTCTATTATTTGGGTACATCCAATTCAAGGACTGATATAGCTCTCTTCTATGAGTTCTCTTAGGGACATCCAAAGTAAACCTTGCTATTTTATTAAAAAGAACATCTATTTTAGCTAACTAGGTTAAAGTTGCCCCTATATAAACAATATCCCCATAATCCAACAAAGGTATCAATGTAACTATGGCTATATGTTTCCTCACTCTTTCGTCCATACAGTTTCTAATTCTATATAGTGCACCCAAATGTCTACTAACTTTCTTAATTATATGGTCTATGTGAGAAATCCATCCCAGTGATCTATCCAGATACATTCCTAAATATCTATAACATTGCACTTGTTCAAGAACAATTTTGTCTTTAGTTACTATACTCAAACCTAACTCCGAATAGGTTACATTATTTTCTTTAGAGAACAGTATAACCTGGAATTAAGAACAAGTTTGGATTCACTATAAAATAACTGAAGCTCATCAAATGCACTTTGAAGAGTAAGTTCTATCTGCATTATTGATGAACCTTCCACATAAATGATAGTATCATCTGCATATAGGTGACATTGTACATCAGGATTAGTTAGAACAAAATCATTCATATATAAATTAAATAATATTGGACCCAAAATGGATCCTTGGGGCACTCCAGAGATAATTACCCTAAAACCAGATCCTCACCCATTTATTGAGACCATTTGTTTCCTTCCAGTTAGATAAGCATCAAGCCACCCAATCACATTGGAGGAAACACCCAAAGCAGGTAGTCTGGACAGGAGGATGTCGTGGTCCAAGGTATCAAACGCCTTGGACAAATCAACAAAAATTGCCCCCACCGACATCCCCCTGTCCAGAGCACCCGCAATATCTCCAGTAACTTTCAACAAAGCAGAAGTTGTACCATGCATGGACCTAAAACCAGACTGGAATTTATTAATCAGTTTTCCATTTTCTAAATAAGCCTCAAGTTGTTTAGCTATCATCTTTTCAAACACATTAGCTACTATCAGTAGTAATGATATAGGCCTGTAATTCTCCAATAAGGCTCTAGATCCATTTTTAAAAACTGGAATTACTCTAGCCAATTTCCACATTTCAGGAATTTCCCCACATGCAAGTGACATATTAAAGATGTTAGTTAAGGGGTACGAAATAACCGGAGCAGCATATTTCAATAGAATATTAGGAATCTCATCTAGCTTCCCAGCTTTCTTAATATTTATTCTAAGTAATGCATTTTGTACTTCTAATGGGGATATTGGTTCAAAATCAGACTCTTTACCCCTTTCAGGGTTAGCTTCTATACCTTTTTTAAGAATATTTAATGAAGAGAAACTGATTATACCATGTGATAAAGCCATTGTGCCCATGGTTGTGAAATAGTCATTAAAGCTATCCACAACATGTGGGCCCAATGGAACTTCAACCTTCCCAATCTCAAATTTCTCCAGATAATCCAATTGTTGATCTCCCTTCACCTTTTTTAAAACTTTCCAAAATTTCCTCGGATTATCAGTCAAATTAATTGTTAATTCCCTATTATAGAAATCATGTCTAACCTTCTTAAGTTCATAATTATAATGATTCCGCAGTTGTTTATACTTCACCCAATCTATATCATCTTTTGTAAATTTAGCTACCTTCCACGCCCTATCTCACTGTTTCTTAACTTTAAATAAATAAGAATTATACCAGGGGGCATTATTAAACTTTAATTTCCTAGTTTTTGGTGGAGCATGCCTATTACAAATTGTCAAAAAGTCCTCATGAAACATTACCCAAGCATCAGCAACAGTGGGGACTAATTCTAACCTTTCCCAATTGCACTCTTCCAACTCTAACATGAAATTTATATAATCAAAATTTTTAAATGAACTATAATGAACTGTTTTTACTGATTTCCTTAATTTCTTTTGATTTCTAATACCATATATCATCTGATGATCCGAAAAAGAATCTGGGAGGACACCACTAGCCACAATTTTATCTGGGTCCGTGGTAAACAATAAATCTAAAACTGTAGAGGAAAGTGGATGTTTAGTGTTAACTCTAGTTACATTTGTGATTAACTGGGTCATACCCAAAATAGTACCCATCTCTACACTACTGTGATTACTCTCTACAGTTTTCCAATCTACATTTAGATCCCAAATTAACATAATCTCATGACCATTCAAATATTCCCCCCAAAAATCCTGCAGAACTTGAAACACCTTGAGTTTCGCTCTCATTGCAGTGGACCTTTTCTTTGTTCTGGTGGCCATATTTGGTATGTGTGAGGTCAGAGTCTGCTGCTGGCTGATTGGGGAATGAGGGATGCACCTTCTCACACATACCCTGCATTCACTCAACACTGGCCACGCCTCCAAATGTGCTACCACCGCAAGATGTCGGCTGGCGTGCAAGTGCGCGAGCCAACATAAAAAAAGGGTAACAGTTTCTGATAGCCTTGCTGTTTGCTGTAGGGGTGTGGAGGAGACACGGAGTCACAGTTTCTCCAGGAAACAGTAAAACAACTTTACAAAGGAAGGTTTTGACAGAAAGCAAAGCAGGGAAGGGGAGGGAAGGAGGTGTGGCACAAATCAACCCAGGCTGCAAGGCTGTGGAGGAAAAAGAAGGAGAAGGTGATTAGAACAAAAGCATGAAGAAGTAGCAGGTGGGGGAGAGCAGGCAGGATCCACACTTCTTACAGAGTACCTGGATACTTGGTATGCTTCTCTGGGGTGGGCACTGACAAGTCGTCAATAACAACAAAGCATATACAGGAAAATGTACAGTCAGTTAGTATCTAGCTTACAGCAGGTTTGGCCCTTCCCAAATAGAGGACCGGCCACCATTATGTATCAGAAATCAAGCACATCATAAGAGCTTGTGGTCGGCCTGCTCTGGTCAGGTCTGTTCTGATCTGGACTGATTTGGTCTGATGTGGCTGTGGTCAACAGCAAGTATCATTACAGGTGTACACAAACAGTTCAAGATATAGATTTGTACATAAATCATACAGCTATATGTCAGGGAGAATGAAGGATATTACAAGCCCAGCCCAAGAATCAATACTGAAAGAAATACAGTAGAGGGCGGCATTCTGTATGAGAGGTGGGCACAGAGACCTCTTCTAAAATGTACTAAGAACATGCTTTCAAGTGGTCATATTCTACAAAGACAATGGCAGATGAGTCACTGAGCCCTCACAACAGATAGGACTCATAGGGCCAAGTGCAAGAATTTGGACTCATAGGGCTAAGTGCAACAATTCTCAGGGCGGCTGAGAGGGAACACTACACAGTCCATATACGTGGCCCAATTCTTATGGAAAAGAGGCAGCCAACCTGCAGCTGATAGGCTATCTTCTCAAATTTAGCAGTTTGGAGGAAGACAGTCAACCATTCTTTGTGCATGGGGACCTGTGGATCCCTCCAGTGACACAGAAGTAAATGCTTTGTGGCATTCATGACACTTAACCAGCCACTGCTTGCCCGACAGGTCCGTGGATTATGTTGTGGGTAGATCCCCAAGAGCACTAGCTTGGTATCTCTTGGAATAGAGCAGTCAATCACCTAGGTGCAGGTCTTCTGGAGAACTTAGAATTCCTGGGGGTGAGGGGGGACAGCTCTGATCTTTTGTTTGCTGGTCCCGCTGTCCTCCCTGGGCTAAGTATAGTCACAGAGGAATGTACTAGCCCCTGGAGAAAAGCAAACCCTGGAAATTTCTAATCGGAGATTATAAAAGTTCTAACATGCACTGCAGGCTATAGAATCTCCCACTGCTGCTTACTGCTCTCATGTCAGCTGCAGGGGATTCTGGGATTTGTAGGAACAGAAAATGTCAGTCCAAAACTAAGCAAAATTAGTCTGATACCCTCTGCTATACTACAATAAACAGTAAGTAAACCAAAATGTTTTTGAACACAAAGTGCACATGGAAACCAGACTCATACTTTAGTTTGGGGCCCTTTGTGCTGACTTTGCATAAGGTTTGGGCAGCCAAAGCTGCTCAGCTTTGTGGTCCTCTCAGCCAAATTTCACACACTGGGCTCTCTTATACTGTAAGAGCTAGCAAGCAGAGAACATATTAAATTATACTATACTAGTGTCACTGCCATAGCCAGGTGTCAGGTCAGCCCAGAGGAAAACAAACTTTAGTAGAGTCACAAGTAGCAGTTTGCAAAAATCATGAGTCACAGCAATCTTAAACGGGGCACAAATACTACATAAGCTCCAATTCCACTGCCAAGCATCATGTATAGCAGTATGCAAATCCATGTGTAGGGCTGATTGACAAAGGTTCAGTAGGGCCAAACTGTGCTGAAAACAGAACGGAAGATTTTTTCCAGGAAAGAAATAGCAATAGCCTTTGCACCAGGAACCAACATACAATTCAGACAACCTCCTCACAGTCTGCTGCTGCACAGTGACGTAGGCACTGAGCAAGATTATGGCCACTGCCTAGGGCCTGCAATGGAGAGTATATTTTAAACCCTTCTATTAACAATTAGTTTTCTCCTGTCTTTGGACTCAACATGCGTGACTCCGTGGGTTTTTGTTATTGTAGACGCCTACTCCGTGCCACACAAAGTTACTTAATTCTGAGAGCCAGTAAGAATTGTAAAGTCATAAACAGCACACAAATGACTGAAGTGATATTAAGACCTTGTAATGAATACTTATTTTTTATAGGAACGTTGAGTCAGAGGTTACAATGGACAGTGGACACATCCTTAGCACAGGAACTGCACAGATCATGATGGCACTCTTTTTTTATGTTGGCTCATGCACTTGCACAGCCAACATCTTGCAGTAGTAGCAGAATTGGATGCTCATTCACTGTTGGGTGAATGCAGGGCACACATCAGTAGGTGCATCCTTCATTCCCCAATAATCCTGCATGCAGGTGCCACACCAGGAATACATAATGTGGCGAGCACATCTAAGGAAAGGTCCGCTACAATAGGAGCAAAACTCGTCATGCAGCAGCACCTCCCAACATGCCTTCCCTGGTGAAGCATTACAGTAAACATGGCGGCAGTGACTGCCGCCACTGCCTGCCACAGTGCCGACTTTGGGGGTGCCCAATCCCCCTTTTGGCATGCCCTGACCCAGTTTATGTTCCGACGGTGGAGCCCACTTCCTGTCTTCATAATGCACTCCTATTTGTACGGTGTCGAGGGGGTGCCCAACTCTTAGCTTTTGCCCCCTTCAGTATGTGCCACTGGGGCTGCCTAATCCCCATTGACTAGACCCCAAACACTCAGATGGCACGCCAAGAGCCCACCCAGCGTACAATGCCCCGTAAAAAAAACTGTCCCGCAATGTTTATCTTTTTAACCTGTAAAGAAAAAATGGTCCCTCACAGTCTGTCCCACTCCTCCCCAACCGCACCCACCTTCTGCGCACCCTGCCTCCCTCCTCACCTATACTTACCTCCAGAGTCCGCACGATGATTCATGATGGACCGAGAACATGTCTGCCGGCAAGCTGTATAATGGCATAAATAGAGTATTTTCAACTTTGGTGCATATCTCAGTCATTTTTGGGAACTTTTGCACCAAATTTTCAACATGGGGTTATTGGGACCCCTCCTCATGAATTCAGTCACTGTCATGGCGTTATTCGGTCCCAAAAGGTGATTTTGTTGCCACTGAGCAGAATCACCTTTAGGGACCAATTAATGAAACAACAGTGCCACTGTTCATGAGGGGGGCTCTCAAAAAGCCTATGTTGCAAATTTGGTGAAAAAATCCAACAAATGGCTGTTTTAATGAGTGTGCATTGCGCAGTTTCCACACATGCTTGTAACTCGTGAATCTGTAATATTTTCACTCCAGATTTTCAAAATTGCCATTTTTCCACACTACTTTATGAACAGTGCAGCTGTCATTTTCCATATCCTGGCCAAAATGTGTTTTCGCATGTCCAGTGCAGAATAGCGCAGTCACTGTGTGAAATCAGTTTTTGGGACAGTTTGAGAAAATGACGGTGACACTGTTCCTGAACAGAGGTTCTAAAATGCCTATGTTGAAAATTTAGTGACGAGTGTCCATAAAATGACTGTGTTACAAGTGTGTGTTCCGCAGTTTCCACGCACCCTTGTAACTTTGCAAATTTGCAATATTTGCATGCTGGATTTTCAACACTGGCATTTTTTCACACCTCCTTATGAACAGTACAACTGTCATTTTTCACAGCCTGCCCAAAATTTGTTTCCGCACCTGTGGCGCACAATGGCATGGTTGCTGTGGGAAATCAACTTTTGGGACAGATTAACAAAATCACAGCACCGCTGTTCACGAGGGGAGGTCCCAAAATGCCTATGTTGAAAATGTGGCTAAAAAAATCCTAAAAATAATTGGGTTATGGACGTGTGTTGTGCAGTTTCTGTGCATGCTCATGACTTCATCAATTTTTCATATTTTCACTCCAGATTTTCAATGTTGCCATTTTGTTACACCTCCTCATGAACAATACAATACATGAACAATACAGTTGTCAATTTTCACATCCTGCCCAAAATGTGTTTTTGTTCCTGTGTCGTCAAATGGCATAGCCATTGTGCAAAAACTGTATCCACTTGTGAAAAATCAGTTTACTGTTGAGGTAAAGAACCCCAAAAAGGTTCTGGTCAGTAACATCGCAGAACAAAATAAAGTGGACAAAAATGAAGCAGCAAAAACAGTGCCACCATCAATATTGGCAGCACAAAATGTAGCATGCCAGAACAATGCAGGCCACATGACATGCAGGTAGCAAACAACGTCCACCGCATGGAAACACTGCACTAGAACCACAGGGTCCAGGAGCACAAGCCCGCATGCCATCTCCCCTGTCCTGTGTGTTGCTGGGGACATGCTGGTTTGTGCTCCTGGACCCTTGCATTATACACAGCCATCCACATGGTGGCCATGGTCCCACCTGTCCTCCAGTGGTTGCCCCGGCGCATGTTCTCCATCACTCAGCATTCTGGGTGGGGGTACCCCACCATGTTGGTGCCTGTGCCATTAGATTACCATGGTAGGTGTCCAGTGGCCTGCTTCCCCAGTGGTGGTTACACCCTGCCTGTTCCATTTCCCTGCACCCCTGTGCTGTTCCTATGCATGGGTGCCTGCTGCTGTGTATTCCAGTGCAGTGCCTCCATGTGGTGGACATTGTTTGCTACCTGCGTGTCATGTGGCCTGCATTGTTCTGGCACTCTATATTTTGTGCTGCTAATATTGATGTTGGTACTGTTTTTGCTGCTTCATTTTTGTCCACTTTATTTTGTTCTGCGATGTTACTGACCGGAACCAAGAAAGATGTTAATGCAATTACAAACCAAAGGGAGAGTGTTCAAAAATGAAACTGATAAAAAAATGTCAACAACAGACCCCTGGAGGACTCCTGTAGTGCCAGGGGCAGGAGGTGATAATAAATTGGACATTTTGGTGCATTAAGTTTGTCAGTATAGATATTTTTGCCCCCCCACACAAACCACATCAGATGACAGACTAAGTTTGCCTAAAGATGTTGAAAGAAATTGTTGATTGGCCAAGTCAAAGGCTTTGGTGAGGCCTACAAAGACAGCAGCAGAAGAGAAGCCTTTATCAAGGGCCTCATAGCACGCCTCTGTGAACTCCACCAAGGCTGTAGACATACTATGACCCATGCTGAGAGGGTGTCAGAACATCATACCTAAGGAAACACTCAGTCTTAATCAATTGCTCAAGGCAGTTTGCTCCAGAACCTTTGTCAACAACTGAGTCAAATGTGAAACTGGGTGATAGATCTATAAACAAGTCTGGCTACCTGCTGTCTGAATGGGAACAACTACTGCACTCTTCCACATTGTGGAAAACTGTCCAAAACAAAATGAGTGTTGCTGCAACTGTTATTAAACAGAACAAACAAAATGATAAATCATGGCTAACCACTAACTTACGAGTATAAGCTTTGCTGCTGTTTTGTAGCTTCCCTCATGTGGGAAAACTGTTTGAAACTGACTTTTGGAGCAGGTCTGTTCTCTAAGTCCTACTTTTTTTTTCTGTTTCTGTTCATCCCACCCTCTGGTCAGCCCCAATCTGCTGAGCACTGCAGCCCATCTCCATGACTTCCATGGGGACGTACTACCAGCTCTCTTCCCCCATGTATCACCCTCCCCAGTGAATTGGAAGGGTTCCCAAACCCCCACTTTAGTCATGGATCCAGTTTTGGCTGGTGAGCCCAGCTGGTTGGTATGGGGACTGCATGCACCTGGTGTCATCCTGCTGCTGGCATTTTTCCATTTTACGGCCCTGTGAGAGGTGTGGTATGCAATGAGGTCAGGACGCATCGACGTCCGTCATGCACCCTCCTGATGCTCACATATCCCCCAGCTTCTGCTAGGGGCCAGGCGACTGCCAGACTGTGCCCACCTTCCCCCCAGAGGAGGAGAACAGTCCTTCAGATGCTCAGTCTTCCTCTCCCTGGCCGGCCCTCCAATGCCCTGCATTTGCTTCCGAACCCACTGCACCAGCAAGCCGGCCCGTGTGTCTTGCCTTATTGTGTACCTCAATACTAGTGTTAAGAGGGATTCTGTGCAGTTAGTTGCAGGGCTGTGACATTGCTGTGAGCTTTCCTTCCACAGCCTTAACCATGTGTGTGATGGCCCCAGCAGCATGGCCCAGCTCAGCCACATTGTTCCATCTCTCCGGTTCTCAAGAGACAAACTCAGAGCATTGCAGTATTATTTCTGTACTCACATAAAGTACAACAAGATGCACAGGACTGTGAGCTCAGAGTCCTAAGGCTCAAGTCCCACCACAGCCACATGTTCACTGCATGATCCTGAACAAGTCACCTCTTATCCCTGTACTTCAGTCCCTTGAGGTTTTAATACTGGGTAGTAGCAGGACCCCCACTGAAAATGAAATGCTACATCTCAGCTAAGCTAACCTAGCTATATAAATTGTAAAACAAAGCATACAAAGTTATATCTTGGCTTTACCCGCTTGTTCCAATTGGTAACACGTCAATTCTGTGAACTTCAGCAGTAACATTCACCAGAACTAGACACATAGTGGATTCCCTGCAGGGGGGAGGGCCTCAAACAATTGGTACACAACCCACAAGAGACAGGGCTATCCTGGATCTAGTATTGACTAATGGGGAAAGGATCACAGCTCTCCAGGTAGAAGGTCACCTAGGGGACAGTGACCATCACATGGTATGGTTCAGTCTGGCCACTAGAACTAAATCATCCCATACCAAGGTAAAAATATGGGACTTCAGAGGAGCCGACTTTGATAAGATGGCTAACAGAGCTAAGCTAGCCCTGGCAGGAAGATATACAGGTGAGAAGGTACAGGCAAGTGGGCAAGAATTAAGGATGCAATACTTGAAGCAACATCCCATTGTGTTAGGGAGAAAAGCAAGAGCAAAAGAAGGAGGAGGAAACCACTTTGGTTCTCAAAAATAGTAGCAGAAAAGATCAGAGCCAAAAGGGTGGCCTTCAGGAAATATAAGGCAATGCAGCGGGATGAAGATAGGGAGGCATACCAAACCTCCCTAAGGAAAGCAGGGAAGGCAGTAAGGCAAGCAAAGGCCCAAACCAAGGAAACACTAGCACGAACAGTAAAAGAAGGGCACAAGACTTTCTATAGACACATTAGTGAAAGGAGAAAGTCCAGAGGGGGTATTGCTAAGATCAAAGGGGATAAGGGGAAGTGTGTGGAGGAGGACCAAGGAAAGCATCTATCCTAAATAGGAACCTCTGCTCAGTATTTACTTAGGAGAAGGTAGGGCAGGACTCACAGCTCAGCACCATGGACCCAGGGGGGAAAGGGAGGTGTGCACAAGTTCCTTCATAAAAGAAAGGGTCCTACATGAGTTCGCTAAGCTCAGGGTGAAGAAGGCACTAAGACCCAATGGCATACATCCCAGGGTACTAAAGGAGCTAAGGGTAGAACTAGCAGAGCCATTAGCAGAACTGTTTAGTGAGTCTCTGAGCACAGAAGAGGTCCCAGAAGACTGGAGACGGGATCATGTGATCCCACTCCACAAGAGTGGCAGCAGGGAGGAGGCAGGGATCTACAGACCAGTCAGTGTTACCTCAGTAGAGGGCAAGATTATGGAGACACTCCTTAAGGAAAGGATAGTGCAACACCTGGAATCCATAGGAGCACAGGATCCAAGACAGCATGGGTTTACAACAGGAAGGTCCTGTCAAACTAATCTTATAGATTTCTTTGACTGGGTAACCAGAGTGGTGGATCAAGGGGGTGCAGTTGGTGTTGCCTACTTTGAGTTCAGCAAAGCTATCGATACTGTTCCACATAGAAGATTGATTAATAAGCTGGGTAGGCTCGGGGTGGGTCAGAAGTTGGTCAACTGGGTGGCAAACTGGTTGGTGGGCAGAAAATAGAGAGTGGTGGTAAATGGTATAGTCAGCAGAGATGCAAGTCACAAGTGGTATACCTCAAGAGATCAGTCCTGGGGCCAGTCCTTTTCAATATCTTCATCAGAGCCATAGCAGATGGACTGGAGAAATATAGAAACATATGTTTCTCCAGTCCATCTGCAATGTCACTGATGAAGATATTGAAGAGGGTAATGTTTGCCTGTTTGCAGATGACACCAAGATCTGCAACAGAGTAGATGATCCAGATGGGTGGGCAGAATGAGAAGAGATCTGGAAAAACTGGCAAAATGGTCTGAAGAGTGGCAACTGGGGTTTAATGCAAAGAAGTACAAGATCATGCACATAGGGAAGAGAAACCCTGAAGCTACCTATAGGTTGGGAGAGGAGTTGCAGGCAAGCAGAAGGGAAAAAGGGACTTGGACATCATCATCATCAGAGATGACCTGAAATAATCCAAGCAGACCACTAAAGCAGTAGGTAAGGCTAGAGGGCTGTTGGGGTGTATTAGTAGGGGTATCACAAGTCATAAGAGGGAGGTAATAATCCCTCTTCACAAAACACTGGTTAGGCCCCATCTGGAGTACTGCATGCAGTACTGGAGACCACACCTGCACAAGGACATTAACAAAATGGAGGCAGTCCAGAGAAGGGCTACTAAAATGGTGTAGGGACTGCATCAGAAACATATGAGGACAGATTAACAGAGCTCAATATGTATACCCTAGAGCAAAGGAGAGAGAGAGGTGATATGATCAAAACAATCAAACATCTTAAGGGTATTAACAAGGTGAAAGAGTCTAACATGTGTCAATATAAGAAAAATAGCAGGACAAGAGGACACAGCATGAGATTAGAGGCAGGCCAATTAAGGGGCAATGTGAGGAAGTTCTTTTTCACAGAAAGGGTGGTGGATGCATGGAATTGCCTACCTCGGGAAGTGGTGGATTTAAATACAGTGCAGGGCTTCAAACAGGCATGGGATAGGCATAAGGGAGCAATACAGATGAGTATGAATAAATAGGCCATTGACAGAGTACAGGCCTATGGCACATTCATGAGGTAGGAAAAATGAGCAGACAGGATGGGCCTTGTGGTCCTTATCTGCCATCAACTTCTATGTTTCTATTATAGCGAATTAATTTCAGCACATGAATAATAGCGTATCCTTTTATAGCGAATGCCACATTATAGCGACCAGGTAATAACAGCACTTAATAATTTCAGCAATTGAATTATATAGCGACAACAATTTTGCTAAATTCCCCCTGTATCCAAGTGTGCCTTGGAGTTGGTATATTAAAAATAGGGGGGCCTGGGGGGGTGCAGCTTCCCTGGGGGGTTCAGGGGGGCACAACACCAATAAAGTAGTGGCAGCTGCCGTTAGTGATTCTATAAATAGGATTGCTAACGGATGGCAGCCCCATCATGCAAGATGGCTATGGAGTACCTGAGAATTCAAAGGGACATACCATTGCTTGTCTCTGGTGGCTTCATATATCGGAGGAATAAAGAGGTGGCCAACAAGGTTTATTAGTGTTGTGCGGATGGGCACCAGTACCACCGTCCTGCCAGAGTGCATACTGTGGCCGACCACATTGTTGACATCCCCCGTGGCCACAGTCATGTGGTTGATGCTGTGGCCATTGGTGCTCACCGTGTGCTTGGAGACATGAGGGAGAGAGAGCCAGGAGCAGCAATACCTGCAGTATTTTTCGCTGATATTGGCATGTGCTGAAAAATACCATCGCTGAAATTTGCTACGCTGTAATGCATTCGCTGAAATTGTCACTCGCTGTTATTGCCTCGCCGAAATGACATGGAGCCGTCACAATCGAATACCTGCTAATTTATGCATGTCTTGCCATATTAATATGCACGAAAGGAAACATTTACTGCAGCATTTAGCTGTGATCTTAAGATGTATTGTAGTTAATTACACAATCATCATGTTTTTAATACAGTGTATATGAATGACCTCTTAGGTCAGGGTTCTTGTAGCTGAACTTCTCAAAAAACTACCTGAAAAAGAATAAAAAGCAAGCAGTAGTGAAGAATGGAGAATTTTCATGATCAGTGTCCCTAATAGTGGGAACATATATGAAAACTTCTTTAATGTGAGGTATTGAGATCACCTGTAGGTTGCAGCAGTCCAGAGATGTCCATTACTGAGTCTGTTTTACACTAATTGAAGGCAGCAGCTATTTCATAGAATCTTGAGACAGCAAATGATGTCACTGTTGGTGAAGCTGTATGGCTGTATGCATACCAGCACAGATTCTCCAACCATGGCTTCACTTGCTGTATAAAGATTCCATGAAATGGCTGATGCATTGAATCTATATAGGGCAGAAATAATAATGACTGAGGAGGGGTAGACAGTAGTCTCAGGCATGACTCGTCTAGGGATATAAGATGGTGCAGTCTCACCACAGTCGCCCCCTGACTTTTGTACAGTTTTCCAGGCTTGGCAGTCAGAAACACCCTTGGAGACTGAGCCCACACACGTGTGGCAGTAAATATCCCTGCATAACAGCATGGCCTTGTTCAACCATCCTGACTTTCTGTACCCTTTTGGGGAGGGAGATGGCTTACCTTCACTGATCAGCAGCCTTCGTGTAACAAGGACTGAAGAGATCCTTGATTGCCCTGCTGTCTGGCATGCAAAGCATTATGTATGGCCAATTTTCACACCTTTTGTGTAATTGTTCTTTCAATGTCCCCATCTGGCCAGTCACATCTTGAGACTCGCACCTGTAGGTGCTAAACTGGAAAGTGCAACTCAGGCACCCCAGATTGTGATGCACAAGAACTAGATTCAATAGTTGGTGGTCAAAAACCCTAGTTATATAGCCCATTGAATGGAAGAGGGACACCTGGATATCATGGCAGACACAGAGACATGGTACACAGAGAACCATGACTGAGATGTCAGCATACCAGGGTACACAATCTACAGGAGGGACAGGGAGGGTAGAAGAGGAGGAGGAGTAGCTTTCTACATAAGGGAAGGGATCAAAGCAACAGAACTAAAGGGTAAACAGGGAGGAGAGGAGGCACTGTGGGTCACCCTGGAGACAGGAAATGGCACCACAATCCGCATGGGGGTTGTATTCAGACCCCCGTCTCAGGGGGAGGAAATGGACAAGGAAATGATAGAAGGCATCCTTAGGATGGCAGAACAATGGGAGATATTGTTGATGGGGGACCTGAGTATGCCAGATGTTAACTGGAGCATCTTTGCTGCAGCCACATCCAAGAGCAGGGTAATTCTCGATGACCTACAGGGGGCATGCTTCAGACAGCTAGTGTTGGAACCCATTTTGGAGGGAACAATCTTAGACCTGGTACTGTCAAATGGGGACAGAGAGAGGATCTTAGATTTAGAAATGGGTAGCCATCTGGGAACAAGTGACTACCAAACAGTGTGGTTCACGATAAACACAGCCGTAGAGTCAAGCCATACAAAAGTGAGGGTACTGGACTTTAGAAGGGCTGACTTTCACAAAATGGGAGAGTGCCTCAGAAAACCACTAGCAAATGGGCAAGAAGGAGGGGTGAAGGAACAATGGGAAACATCAAAACTGCCATCACAGAGGCAACGAGCCTTTGTGTGAAGGAAATAAATCAAAACAAAGGGAAAAAAAACACTGTGATTCTCAAAAGTGGTGGCAGGGAAGATTATGGAGAAAAGATAACATTCAGAAAGTATAAGGAAACACAGAAGGAGCAGGGCAGAGAACTGTACCAGTTAGAGCAAAAGGAAGCGAGGAAGGCAATCAGAATAGCAAAGGCCCAAACTGAGGAAAAGATAGCCATCTCGGTTAAGAAGGGGGATACAACCTATTATAGGTACATTAGGGAGCAAAGAAAGACCAAGGGAGAGATAGTGAGGCTTAATAAAGGGAAGGGAGGGTGAGCAGAGGATGGCAGTGAAAAAGTAGGGATACTGAACAAATACTTCTGCTCAGTATTCACAAAAGAAAAGGAGGGGGAGGTACCTAATCCAATCAATAGAAGCAGTCTGGTTGGGGTCAATACCAGTTCATTCACAGAAGAAAGGGTTCGGAAAGAACTCCTAAAACTGAAGGTGGACAAAGCAATGGGACCTGACGGGATTCACCCCAGAATTCTAAAAGAACTAAGGGGAGAACTAGTGACACCACTGACTACCATTGTTAACAAATCATGGGAGGATGGTGTGGTACCTGAGGACTGGAGAAGGGCAGATGTGATTCCCCTTCACAAAAGTGGGAGCAAGGCAGAGGCAGGAAACTACAGACCTGTTAGTTTGACTTCAGTGGTAGGGAAAATAATGGAATCACTTCTGAAATTAAGAATTGTTGAGTACCTAGAGGCCAGCAGGGCACAGGACCCAAGGCAGCATGGATTCACAGCGGGAAGGTCATGTCAGATGAATCTAATCGATTTCTTTGACTGGGTGACCAAAGTAGTAGACCAGGGAGGAGCTGTGGACATGGCCTACTTAGACTTTAGCAAGGCATTTGACACAGTCCCACACAAAAGATTAATAAACAACTTAGCCTGCCATGGAGTGGGTCCCAGGGTGGTAGCCTGGGTAAAGAATTGGCTGGACAACAGGACAGAGAGGGTAATAGTAAACAGAGTCCACTCCGAAGAAAAGGGGGTTACTAGCGGGTACCACAGGGTTCAGTACTGGGACTGGCCCTTTTTAATGTCTTTATAAGTGATACTGCAGAGGGACTGGAAGGAAAAGTATGCTTCTTTGCAGATGACACAAAGATCTGCAACAGGGTTGATACACAAGAAGGGGTGGAAAGGATAAGAAGGGACTTGGCAAGGTTGGAGGAATGGTCTAAAGTATGGCAGCTTAGATTCAGTGCAAAGAAGTGCAAAGTAATGCACATGGAAAACAAAAACTCAGGGGAAGAGTACACAATGGGGGGGGGGGTACTAACCACAATAAAAATGGAAAAGGACCTGGGGGTAGTCATATCAGATGACCTAAAGGTAAGCGAGCAGTGTGAGAAGGAAGTAAAGAGGGCTGGGGGGATACAGGGATGTATAGGGAGAGGCATCACTAGTAGAAAACAGGAAGTTGTTATTCCTCTGTAGAGACAGTTGGTGAGACCCCATCAGGAGTACTGTGTGCAGTTCTGGAGACCCCATCGCCGCAAGGACATAGACAGGATGGAGGCAGTCCAGAGGAGGGCAACTAAAATGGTGCAGGGTCTACACCAGAATCCATACGAAGAGAGACTAAAGGAGCTTAATATGTATAGCCTCGAGGAAAAGAGGAAAGGGGGGCATGATAGAAACTTTAGAGTACCTCAAGGGAATCAACAAAGTCCAAGAGGGTAGCATCTTTCAGAAAAAGAGATGAGCAAGAACAAGGAGGCACAATTTGAAGATAGAGGGGGAACAGTTCAGGGGCAATGCGAGGAAGTATTTTTTCACAGAGAGTGTGGTGGATACGTGGAACAACCTTCCTGAGGAGGTTGTTGGGTCAAAAACAGTGGGGAAATTCAAGAATGCATTGGACAGACGTAAGGTAATTCTTTTGGGGGTTAGGAAGAAGTAGACTGTTGGTTAACAAGGATCTGCAGCTTATCCAATAGGTAGGAAAATGGGCAGACTGGGTGGGCCAAGCGGTCCTTATTTGCCATCAAAGTCTATGTTTCTATGTTTCATTGGGTGGGAAATGTTGCCCAGGAACCCTCCCAATCAGTGGGTAATTAAATATGCATTGCTAACTAGCACCTAGACACATTGTCACTAAGCAGAACACATTGCATGAAAAGAAAAGCACGATGTATCTCATGAACATTACAGAACACATTTCAGAACATTGAAAGGAGGGCTAGGCTATAAGCGTACTTATCCGAGCAAGATACTTTATTTTGTTGCCATATAACATAGCCACAAACACTGGCATCCATTATGGGTCCTGGTAACCTGCTGTGCCCACAGCTGGGTTACACAAGTAAGCCTGATACCATGTTTAAAAGAACTTGTCAGGTACTGCACTTTCACACTGTCCAGGATACTTCATGCTCCATCACAGCACCCCCTTGAAAACTTCTCTCCCCAGGATCTGCAAATCATCAGAAGTCTGTAATGATCCTTTTACTGGAACTTTTTGGTTTAATAAACAAATAATACACCAGACATGACATTTTCATTCTTACAATCATGTTCTTTCTTCCTGAAAATGTTTGCAGGTGAGAGTATGCTCCCAGATATCATGTGCATTCCGCTTCCTAAAGTCCTGGAACCTTCCGTGAGTTTTGCCTGGAAAATGCAACCCACCATCGTCACTTTCATGAAGATTAGCTGGAGTTTATTCTTTCTCTTCCAAACTGGCCTCAGGCAGCCTCACAACCCATGTGGCCATTAAACCCAGTTCAAACTAAATTCAGGTGGGAAAGGCTTACTGCATAATTCATCCCAGTGCTGTTACTGTAAAACATTTGTTTTAGGTTTTAACAGATGGGAAGTTAACAACAACAAAAGGAATCCTCTTGATTTTTGAAGATCATTTTGAAACTGGTTCTCACGATTGCAATATAGAAAGCTTCTGCATCTCCTGAAACCTGGTTAATGATAGCCCCGTTCAATATGGACTTGATTCATTAACATTGTGTGTTTTTCTGCCTGGCTTTTTGTGTTACTGTGTGGGACAGCCAGTTTCACATCATGACCCTAACTCCCAGTCCCAGGAAGAAGGAGTCACAGGTGCGCTGCAGAGTAGAGATACTGTGCATATTTAATTCCTTTGTAACAAGAGTGCCTGAACATGGGGAAATGTTGGGGGGGGTCTGTAATAATAACACAAGAGACCATGATTTCTTGCCTTCTGACCTTGCATGCATTACAAGGGCACTTTGAATGCTCTTAGGCAAAAGTGTGTGTGTGTGTGGGGGGGCTGCTGCCACCCTACGCTCATAGGTTCCAGCACCTATCATTGGCAACTACTTGAAAATAGGCCCACTTTCAGAGTTTCCATTAAGTGGGCACTTTGCAGGGAAGCTTTGTAATTGGCAAATTTATTTCCTGTTAATTTCTGCAAAGTGCTCACACTTCATAGATTTTTTTCAAGCAAAATGACCCAGAAATGTCCCTGAAGTGGAAGGCAAGGAACTACAGTATGTGAGGTGCTGAATCCCTTTACAAATTGCTCTGTAGAGAAGAGTGCCTCTTCATGCACCTCTAGAGGCACTGATCCGGAATCCAGGGGGTTGGCTACGGGCAGAAAAGGAACAGCACATGTGCATCATTCAGTGACACAGGAGCAACATTACTTGCTTGGTATTATCTGGTTTTGATAGACAAAGTAGGCTTAGAGCCCACTTAATTGTCTTCTACTCTTAGTAGGTTTAAGGTTTAAAGGATGTTAATAACAGTAACTCGTCCAATAATTTTTTTAAAGTTTCAAAAGTAGCTGCTTATACCACATGTTCGGGTAGGGAGTTCCAGGTTCTAGTTGTTCATACAGCGAAAAAATGTAATTGTTTCACTGTATTGTCCTTTGGTACACTTAATTGTTTTTTATGTGATCTGAGGTTCTTGTTCCTACAGTTATACGTGATTCCACATTGCCCCATTAATACTGGGTTTCGTGGAATTATTTAAATTGTGTATAACTTCAGTAAACAATCTCTATCTCTTGTAATAAAAGATTTTTTTAATAGACCAGATTAATCTATTTGCATTTAGTGAGGTATGACGACAGTGATCAACTGAAGACAGTTCCTTGTTAATCCAAATTCCTACATCTTTTTCATTTATAGTTATATTTAAGATTTTGCCATTTAGTGTATGTTGTAAAGAGGGATTTTTGTAACCAAAATGTATAACTGAACATTTGGACTTATTAAATTTTGTTTTATTAATAATACCCCAATTTTCGATCTGCTTTAGGTCATTTCTTAAGATCTGATGTTGTGATGCCTTTCCCCTGAAGGTAGATGGTTCTAATTGTGGGGAGGTGGTGGGGGAACCATGGGAATAAAAATTCCCTGAGATGTGGCCTAATGACGTAGCTGTTCACCCACATTCCAGTTACAATTACCTGCCTGCGTCTTCCATGGCCCCTGCCCCTCTACTGGATATCGGGGGATAAAACGAAAAGCTGCTGTGGGGGTGAATTCATAGTGGTGGCAGGAGGTAGCAACTGAAGGACTCCCTGAGGCTTACAGTCACCTTGTAAAGGCCACCACAATATTTGTCCAATTTTACCAACTGTGGATGAGATATGGGCCTCCGAAGACAAATGGGAGTCAAATCATACCCCAAGACACCTGTACTTATCATGAGGATGTCCTCCTAGCACATGAATGACTGATTAGTGGGGAGACACTGAACAAAGACAAGCACTGCAGTAGCATGCTAGCGTAGCATAGGGAAGCAGGACAGGGGTCTATAATTGTGCCTGATTGAAATGCTCTTTGTGTGCTTTGATTTTCTTTTTCTTTTCTTCCATTGTTTGGGAGTCAGAGGCTGTCCCTAGGTCACATGATCACCACAGACCTATCCTAGGGTACCAGGACACTGAATGGTGAAAATAAAGTCACTGGGAACTGGAAGATTGGTGTGCTGTGTGGCAGAGTACTAGCACCCGCACTGGGGAGCAGGACGGCGGTTTGTAATTGCACCTGACTGAAACGCTGTTTATGTGCTTTCATTTTCTTGTTGTTTTCTTCCACTGTTCACTGTTCGGGAGTTGGAGGCTGTCCCTGGGTCACATGACTGCCATGGACCTATCCTAGGGCTCCAGTGCTGCTATAATAGTAGTTGCTGCCAAGTGGCCCTCCCACTTGCAGCCCTTGCACTAAAGACGAGTGTGAAAGGCGGTGACTGGATGTCTTCCAAAAGTCAGCCAGGAAGATAGCCAGCAGCCAGGAACCCTGCCCTTGTGAACCCAGGTACACCTGCATTGTTAGAGGGTTTGTCAGTTGTTTTGGGGGGGCATGGGGTGCCTTGTAGTTGACTGGTAACAGGTCGTGGGTTGGGGATCTTGCAGCTAGCTTGATATCTAGGTAAGGAGGGGTACTACCATATCTGGTAGGAACAAAATGTTGTGTTTGTGTTTATAGCATTTCTGTATACCTTTAGGTATTCCTGCACTTAAGGCTCTTAGCACTTAGGAACTTTATGTGACACTTGAACTGCTCATATGTTTGCTTCCCAGTGTCATGTAAGTCTTGTGTTAATTTTCCTTTATTAATTTCTTCCTATGTTGCATTATCCCTTGTATTATCTCTTGTAACATGCCTTCTTTTGCTTTTGTAGCTCTTCCGGGTCATGCCTGAACAAAGACAGTCTCTGTCCAGTGCACCTACCCAGTAAACAAAAACTAAACACATAAATCTGTTTGTGTTTATAACTTTTCTGTATCTATGACATACCTAGGGTAGTTTAATTAAAGGACTGCATATTGTACTTCAGTTTATAGCATACCCATATCTGAAGCATACCTAGGGTTGTTTAACTACCTCCCCAAACCGCCCTTCTCTGTCTCTTTCTTTCTCCTTCTCTCCTGTGTCACCTATTGTCACCTTCACAGCTCTCTTAGCTCTCAACCCCAACAAGGGTAAGAGTTCAGATGGCCTTGACCCTGAACTCCTCAACTCTCTGCCTCAGCAATTGCTGTCCCTATCTCTTTCCTCCTTACTCTCTCATTCTCCCTTGGCTCTTTCCCTACAGCCTGGAAACATGCTACCGTTATACCTCTACCTAAAGGTGGTGACTCCTCTAACACAGGCAACTATCGCCCCATATCTTTACTTCCAACTCTGTCTAAACTATAGGAGCACCTGGTTTTATCTCGGTTATCCCCCTTTCTTGTCTCCACATCTTTCTTCACCCCTTACCAGTCTGGATTTCATAAATCCCACTCCACCGCTACCTCCCTCCTTCGGCTTACTGACTCCTTCTGTCTGGGATGGATCAGGGTCATGTTACCTCAGCCATTTTCCCCTCAGCTTTCTCCGTCCATCTGAACTACTGACAAGGCACCCTCCCACCCTCATAAAGTGTTTTTCTTGTTATTTTAACTTGTGCCTATGTTTTGAGTTATTCTGTAAGTTCTGAACCCAAGCTGTGTCTTTCATTGTAATGTACCCTTGCTTTCTCCTATTGTTCTTTGTTTTGCAATCTATGACGTGGCACCTTTGAAAAAGAGCTTGCGCTCAAAGACCTTTTCCAAATCACTAAATACATAAATACAAATAAATAAATACATTTTTGTCGACCTGGCTAAAGCTTTTTACACTATTACCCACCACCACCTCCTCCTCACCAAATTTGCTGCACCTGGTCTCTCCATACCTGCCACTAATTGGTTTCACACACACCCCCAAGGCAGGACTCAATCAGTTAGAGTTTGTAACTCCAGCCCCCTTTTCCAATCAGTACCAGTGTCCCCCAAGGCTCGGTCCTTGGTCCATTACTCTTTTCAATTTTCCTAAATGACCTTCCTGCTGTTTGTACTTCAGCGTCCATTCATATGTACGCTGATGATAAAGTCCTGTTTCCCTCTGGCCCCTCTCCCTCTGATTTGCTGCCCAGTCTCCAATTGGACTTTGGTAATGTTCAGTGCTGGTTCTAGGAAAATTATCTGTCTCTAAACGACAAGAAAACTGTCTCCATGATCTTTGGATCTAGGCAGCACAGGGGGAGGATTTGGATAAGGAAATGTTGGAAGCAACTGAAAAAATGTCTGAAGGGGGATGTGTTGCTGGTGGGGGACTTCAGTCTGCCAGATGTAGACTGGAGCCCCCCAGCTGCAGCTTCAGTTAGAAGCAAGAATATCCTGGACAAGCTGCAGGGTGCGTTCCTCAGGCAACTAGGCAGGGAACCCACTCATGATGAGGCAATACTGGTGCTTACTAAGAAGGACAGTACTGCAGACATGAAGGTGGGAAGCCATCTGGGGACCAGTGATAATTGTACAGTGTGGTTTAATATAAGAACAGCTGCAGAATCCAACCACAAAATGATGAGGGTCCTGGACTTCAGAAGGGCTAATTTTATAAAGATGGGTGAATGCCTCAGGAATGACCTGGCAGGGAGAGATAACCTGGGGGGGTGGAGGAACAGTTGACCAAACTAAAAGAGGGCATGGTGAAAGCAACAAACCTCAGCATCGAGCAAGTAAACAAAAGTAGAAGGAAGAGGAGACTACTATGGTTCTCGAAAGAGGTGGCAGTAAAGGTAAAGGCTAAAAGAGTAGTATTCAGAAGGTACAAGGAGACCCAGAGAAATGAAGATAAGAAAGTGTATCAGGACAAACAGAAGGAGGCAGGGAAAGCAGTAAGGAGTACAAAGACACAAACATCAGAAAGAATAGCTCATGCAGTATCAAAACAGAACAAGGCATTTTGTAGGTATGTTAGCGAAAAAAGTAAGACTAAGGGAGAGACTGTAAGGTTAAAAATGGAGGGGGGACTGTACAGAGGGGGACCAAGAAAAGGTAGACATCTTGAACAAATACTTCTGCTCAGTGTTCACAGTGGAAGGGGAAGGGGAGAGATCGAGAAGCACCAGAGCTTTGATGGGAGGGAGGTGGACACTAGTCCTTTCTCTGAGGAGAGAGTCTGGAAAGCGCTTCCTAACTTGAAGGTGGACAAAGCTATAGAGCCAGATGGGGTGTACCCAATAGTGCTGAGGGAGCTCAGGGAGGTACTAGCTGCACTTCTGACAGACCTATTTAACAGATCACTGGAGACCAGAGTGGTCCTGGACGACTGGAGAAGGGCAGATGTAGTCCCACTTCACAAAAGTGGTAGCAGCAGGGGAAATGGTAGGCAATTATAGGCCTGTCAGCCTGACATCAGAGGTGGGTAAGTTAATGGAAACACTACTAAAGGAAAGGATTGTTGAATAACTGAAATCCAGTGGATTACAGGACCTGAGGCAGCATTGATTCACAGGGGTAGATGTTATGCCAAACAAATCTGGTAGAGTTCTTTGACTGAGTGACCAAGGAGTCAGATCAGGGTGGAACGATGGATGTGGCCTACCTGGATTTCAGCAAGGCCTTCAACACCATTCCACTTAGGAGACTGGTAAACAGTCTGAGTAGCTTTGGGGTGGGCAACAAGGTAGTAACCTGAGTGAAAAACCGGTTAGGGTATAGGATACAGAGGGTAGTGGTAAACAGAGTTTCCTCTGAGGAAGGGAGGGTGACCAGGTGGGTACCTCAGGGTTCAGTGCTGGGAGTGGTCCTCTTTAATGTCTTTATTAGAGACAAAGCAGAGGAGCTGGAAGGGAAGGTCTGCCTCTTTGCAGATGACATCAAGATCTGCAACGGGGAAGACACTCTGGGTGGGGTGGAAGGGATGAGCAGAGATCTAAAAAAAACTGGACGAGTGATCAAGGGTATGGCAGCTGGGTTTTAATGCAAAAAAGTGCAAAATAATGCACTTAGGCCATAGAAACATAGGGGTGGAATATAAAATGGTGGAGTGATACTGACAATGACCAAGCAGCAAAGAGATCTGGGGGTAATCTTATCGGATGACCTAAAGGTGGCCAGGCAGTGTAGCAAGGCAGCAAGAATGGCTACTGGAATGATGGGGTGCATAAGAAGGGGTGTCACCAGCAGAAAAAGAGAGGTGATGTTGCCCCTGCATAGATCACAAGTAAGACCCCACCTTAAGTTCTATTTCTGGAGACTGCATCTCAGGAAGGATGTAGACAGAGTGGCAGTGGTCAAGAGACGGGCTACCAAAATGGTGCAGGGTCTGCATGAAAAGCTCAGTAAGGAGAAGATATAGGAGCTCAATATGTACACCCTGGAGGAGAGGAGTTTGAGAGGGGATATGATAGAGACCTTTAAATATCTCATGGGGGTCAACAAGATAGAGAAGGGGAATATTTTTCAGAAAAAAGGTACTCTAGGACAAGGGGGCATGCTATGAAGCTGGAGGAGGGTAGGTTCAGGAGAAATGGGAGGAAATATTTATTCACAGAAAGAGTGGTGGATTCCTGGAACAACCTTCCAGCTGAGGTAGTGGGGGTGCAAACAGTGGTATAGTTCAAAAATGCCTGGGATATGCACAACACAATACTTGGGGTAATGAAGGGGAGAGCAGAAAAGACAACATTGTAGATCAAGTGGATCTACAGCAAAAATTATGACAGTAAAAAAGAAATGAAAAAATAAACAAATAAACTGGGCAGACTGTGTAGGCTAAGCAGCTCTTATTTGCCATTAGATTCTATGTTTCTCTGTTTCGAAGCACGATGATCACTCTACCGCAGGACAATAGAACATAGAAACATTGAAATTGTTGGCAGATAAGGGCCACTAGGCCCATCCAGTCTGCCCTTAAGCCCTATACTTGTTTGCGGCCTCTGATCCTATCTGGTCAGTGGCTCTTCATCACTCCTCCCCACAATGCATATTCTTCTGCATATGTCCTTTATATCCTTACAATTTGGGGCTTGGGGGGGGGCTGGAGGGTGTGTTTGGTGTGGGGTCTATAAGAATCAGGGATTGGGAAACAGTGCAGGGGTGGGGGAGGTGGGAGTCATGAGTTGGCGTGGGTGGGGGTTTTAATTATAAGCAGGCAGAATTATAATACAGTTTAAACAACTAATGTGCTTACAGCAGCTTGGGGGAGAAGGGAGGTTTGGTATTAGACAGTGGGTGGGGTGGAAGTTAGCTAATTGCAGGGTAGGGGTGAATTTGTCAATGAATAGGATGGGACGGAGGAGGGATTTTTCCTTTACAGTGTATTTAAGCAATAATGACTGAAGAGCTGGTAATTTCCTAGAGATTAACAATCGGCTGGTGGGGGGAGTGCTGAGGGCCACCCCCACCCAGCCAGTTGTTAATTGAAAGGAAATGGCCGGCTTTGAGGTCATTATTGCGATTATAAGTCTACTCGCAATAATACTTTTTTTTATTCAGGTTTTGAGCGCTGAAAACAGTTTTGTTTATGCGCCACTGCTGTCGGCATACAGCATGTGAGCCAATTGCCGCTGCTGTGCAGGTCATTTCTAAGAGATTTCAGACTGGCACAGCAGCCAATCAGTGAGCTAGTTCAGTTAATTAATAATTAATTAGACTTATAATTCAGATTTTGGACTAGGATGTCTGAGATAGTTTGAAACCCCAAATCTGCCTCTTGGGTTGGATTTTACACTATCCAATCATCCCTGCTTTGAATGGTAGCTGCCCCAGCACCCACTTTCAAGATTTATTTTATTTATTTATGTTTTTATTCACCAGGTAAGTGACATAGGCTGAATAACCTAGTTCCATGCACGACTCAGACATTAATTAACAATTAATACAGGGCTAATGGGATGAAGTTCATACTGAACAATTACATTACTGCATCCTGCAGTATCCCTGCAGAATTCTGCAGTATTCTGCACTGCACCCTGGTGAGCTCCCTTGTACCTAGCAGATGCAACTTTAACTCTGGTCTAAAATGACTATAATTTTCACTACCTTACAGAACAAAACTCCAGAATGTGGGCGCATAGAAGGAAGCAGATTTCTGACTCCTGCTGGTAAAAACACTTCGCACCTCAAGCAGATGGCTAACCCTTTGCTCATGATTCATTCTATTGCTTCTCTGAGCCTCTTTGACCTACGACTTGTGTGTACCAGGAGCAGAATTTTGAACGGAAATCTGAATTGCTCAAGAAGTGGGGGAGGCAAAACCCTGCAGTCATTTTGTGCTTATTGTAGACACGTCACACCAGCTGCAGCATTTCCTGTGAATGCCTTTAAACAGCTCTCTGTATCCAGTTGGCCAGCCAGCACTGCCGCTCAGAATGGTGCTGCAACTGCAAGTGTTGACATACCAGGAAATAGCTCCTGCTGCCGCAGCACTAACCCAGAGCCAAGATGGCTTACATAGATTGGTGAATGCAAACGTGACTTTGTAGACAGTGCCAAGCCTGGTCCCTTTCATTTCTCATACTTTTACATTTATTGCTGTGCTGTACCAAACGTTTTTACTGAGACAGAGTTTCCCAAAGATAAAGGTATGTGATAATAAAGTGCAGTTAAACAAATACGTTTTCATGCATCCATTTTTCAAAGCGCAGTGTTTGAATAAAAGATGACAGTATGTCTTTAAACATGTAAACTGCATTGTCAACCACAAAGAAAAAAAGAGGAACCGCAACTTTAAAATGATGCAAAGCAATAAGAACTTTGACCTTTAGTGAGCAGGAAGGAAGAGGGACGTGCACATACGCACGCACACAGGGAGTAGTGTATACTGACACCCACACACATTTGTTTTAGCACATTAGTAGCGCTGGCCATAGACTCAATAAAGGGCAGCTTTTGTATTCTGGGGTCCAATTTTTGTCAGGGGTTGGGGCAAGTGAGTTTTCTGCATTGGCAGCCAATGGAGCACTGCCTGGTGAAGCTGCTATATGTTCCTTGTGCACTGGTGACATTCATGCACCCATGTCACTACTGCATGTATGTGCAGAGCACTGCAAAGGTGGAAGTCGGAGGGGTGCAGTTGTTCAGGGCACTGGACACCAGGAGGAAAACTTGATATATGACAGTCCACACTCAGGACTGCTGTATCCTCATAGGAGGATTGATTTAAAAAAAACTGCACTGATTGCTGGTCATGTATCCACAGCCTGCCATGACAAGGACCTGGACTGAGCAGTCTTGGCCCCAAAACATCCTGGTAGCAGAGGGGTGTATAGGGTTTAGAGTAGGTCCCTCACTGTCTTAACTTCACAACATTCCCAGCCACCAAAGTGGCTTCCACCATGCCACAGACAGAGGCCACATCTTCAACATGCCCCCAGCATGCCCCTAGACTAGGCCACCCATTAAGCTCAGAGACTGGTTCACAGAGTACAGCCATGGCTGGCTGTGGAAGTTGTTGAATGCAGCAGAGGCCTCTGTGGCCCCCAATAATGTGACACAAAGTCTTAGAGGAACCCACGTACTACTTCCAAGTGGCACATAGGCTTCAAGCATAGACTCCTTCAACCCCAAGTGGCCATAACATTTCCACTCAAGTGAAAGTTAGGGCTGAAGTAAATACTCCAGCAGAAAATATTTTCTATAAATCAGATTTTAAGCCTATAGCAAACAGCTCTGACATTATCAGGATGCAACCCATGTCCTCACAATCCTGTTTTTTTTCCAGGTTTTCCACATAAGGGCTAGATGAGGATTGTGATGCCTGGTATAGGGCCAATATAGATATTTTGCATAGCTATTGTAGTTCACAAGGGCCCTCCTCCCCTACATCCCAATACCCCCCCCCCCCACACCTCTCCATCCTTCATGTTTCAAACGTGAAACACTATCCCTGAACATGTGGGACAAAAAGCAAAATGTGAGACACTGCATCGAATCTTTGAGATAGAAACTTGGAACGTTAAGGAGATGTGTGCTTCCATGTTCATGAAGCTTGCTGTTCACCAAGCAGCATATCTTCCACAATCATTATTTAGGTGTTTTCTTTAACATTTTAGCATAGACTGTGAACAGCACCCTATCAATGTGGAACAAAGGTCTTAGTGTGGTGAAATAATATGGCTGTGCAAAACAAATACTGTTCAGGACAAATACATACAAATACTGCACTTTTTACAAATGAAAATGTCACTCTTAAATAGTTGTCTTTGTGTTAGACCACCTACAGTAGCAACAGACCCTGAGCTGAGGCTCAGTGACGCACATATGACTATTACTGTTCATTACAAAAATACATTTTTTATTCATACGTCTTCATATATTATTAACTCTAAACTCCTCAGCCTTGTGCCAGCACTAACAACAGAAACAAGTCTGAAATGTAAAAAAATATATATATATATACACACACACACAGTATCTGTTTTATAGTTTTTGCATCTCATGCTGCCAGACTGCTCCACTTAGATCGATCCCCGGCCCCATCACCCAGCTTATCCAGGGTCTGCCTCAGTCTGCTTGTCCTGTACCAGAGGCCTTCCTCGGACGTGCCCAGTTGCCAGTGCAGGGCCTGTGGAGGATCAGACTTCAAGCTGTGGTCAGCAATTTTCCACCAGTTTTCCGTCTCCAGACCCACTGGGCCTGCAATGGACGTGATGTGTGTACTTTGCCTCCATGAAACCTCTGGGACACTGTCACCCTTCTCCTCAAGGGAGGAGAGCTATCCTGTCAGTGACTCAGCAGGTTGCACACTTGTCTCTGAGGCCAGAAGATCAGAAGGCTGTGGATTCTATCCCCACACCAGTCACTTAGGTTAAAATCCCAATACTGACACTGTAGTGCAGCATGAGGTACAGTCTTTCGGATGAGATGTTAAACTGAGGTCCTGTCTGCCTGTTCTGGTGGTTGTTCAGGTCGACATTAAAGATCCTATGGCACTTCTCAAAAAGAGTAGGAGAATGTTTATTGTAATAACATCATAAACAAAAAAAAGTGTTACATCACATTAGAATACAATACAATTCATACAGCTAAATACAGAATAGTGCTACCACACACTGAGATAAACAAGTAGGGAATTTTCCCGGTGTCTTGGCCAAATTTTCCCCATTCACTAAAAATACAGACAATTTGGTTCAGTGTCAGTTGGCATCCATCTGTATCCCCCCCTTCCCTGGGACAAGGCTGAAAATAAGTAGAATTGTTTAGTCCTCCTTTCTCAGTCAACTAAAGCTAACTAAATGTAAGCCCCCCCCTTCCTGGTATCTAGGGGTATCCAGATGGTAAAAGATGGGAGGGGGCACTATACAACAAAGTAAACACAATCCAGAATAAAACAGAAACACAGTATCTGAATCCCAATGGGAGGTGCTGCTGATGGATGAGCTCCCTTGGACCTATGGGAGAAGAGCTGGAACATGGGAGGGGATGACTACTGTTGAATCTTCACCTGCGTGGCCTTGCCTATTTCACTCAAAGGCCTTTGTAGACAGTCTTCACCAGGCAGACCTCTCGACGATTTCCTCTTGGTGGTGTGCAGGTTGTTGTGGATTAACCCTGAAGTGCACTGGAAACTGGCTGTGGAGGTAAACTTCTTTAGCAGCAAACACTTCTTTCAAAAATAGGAGGCAAACACCAAAACTGCAGAAACAGGGGATCCCATTTAATGAACAGTTAATCAAACTGTTTGGCAGGGAAATGGGAAGACTAGGTGGGCCAAGGGGTCCTTATCTGCCATCAGAATCTATGTTTCTATGTTAAACAGGAACAGTTACTCCATGGAGCACTGCATCACAAATTGGTTGCTTTAGACCGTGCAGGTCACATCATAAGCTAGTGGTGCTCTGGACTGCAGAGGTCACAGACATAAGCAAGTCAGTTCAGGCAGCTCCCCACAGCCTAGGTAGCTATAGACCAAATGCAGGCAGCAAAACTATTGGCTGAATCATGCCCTTGAAAACAGCAACAGCAACACACCTTTCCTTTCCTTTAGCTTCTCTTTCAGCTCCCAGAGAGGAGCCTGGACCTCTAGCAGGTGGCTGAGCCCACAAAACCACCCTCTTTGTCCACTCCTCACTCCACGTCCATTGAGCTCAACCTTCCAGGGTGGCTTCTTTAGGGCACAGAGCCCAGTAATAAAAAGAGTCCCAGCCAGACCAAGGGCTTGCCCAGGACCCCTGGCCTCCTCTACAACCCCTCACCTCATGTCTGTGTCTCCATTAAGCACATGCTCCCTTTTCTTGCATCCCAGGCATGCTCCCTTTCCAGCAGCAAACCTTCTCCTTTTGTCCCTCTCAAGGGACCGAACCTGCAGGCTAGCCTTGACCAGGGCTCACAAGCAATGGCCACTGCCATGTCCTTATTCCTGACTTACTTCGCAGCCCAATAAAAACCAAAAACAAACATTGACTGCATGGCTGAACAGGCCATCAGCCCTCTTCCACCCTCTCTCTTTTCTCTTTCCCACGTGACTCCCAAGGTGCGAAATCACCCCCTTATATGTCGCTCCCCAAAGCTGCAAAACTGCCTGCTGTCCAACTGGGACTCAATAAAGGCACCAATCAACACTGTCTCCTGATGCCCTGTGGGACATGAAGTCCCAAAACTATTTACAGTTGCCCCAGATATGGCGCTAGCCAGCACCGAACTACTTTGCCCTAAATAGAGCTACTGCTCCTTCAAATTTTTCCCTGATGTGGACATGCATGCCCAGTTGCGCGGACAGTTGAAAACTATTTACAAATTTTGATTTTAAATTTCCTTCCTTCTCCCAGTGGTCATGTATGCCCAGAAAGACGCAGCTGCCATTATTATTTACAAACTGTGGTACTGTTGCCACGGGAACCCTCCAGGACTCAAAAACACCAGTGACTGACCCACTACCCCAAAGGCCAGGAACCAACACAGGGTGTCCGGAACTGCGAAGAGCCACCCACAGATCAAACGGGTCCGAATACCACCAGAGTCACTGCTTCACCCAGAGAGCCACAGAGCAGGAGCTTCCACAAAGGTAATCTCATGCGCTTACATAAAATAAATAAATCCTGGGGACACTCCATTCTGCCTCCCCCATCAGCTCTCCTGAGTGACTCATTTCCATTCCCAAACCTGAGTAACCTGTATGGCAGGAGGTGAGGTGCCCAGCACCTGAGCCTTCCACTCTACTGAGCCTTAACAATATATTTGTATTAAACAAGAAAATGCAAACAGATACAAATGCAAATACCAAAATCAGCCCCATGCACAGTCCCATAAAATGAGGAACTGTTTCTTGTAGTGTGGGACAGCTGAGAGGTATGCCCCTTCCTCATTCACCCAGTTTACCTCTCTCCTCCTCTCCCCTGTGGTAGGCCTACAAAGGGCTTGGGCCCCATGGAGGATTATGAATGTTGCCTGGCGGTGGTGCAGAGACCTTTTTGGGACTACAGGAAGTTAGCCTGCAATGCAGTACATGCAGTGTTAGCTGGGAACTGGCAGCACAAGCTTAGCTGGGGGTGGCAGGGGGTATGATCGCCTCTTTTGGGCCCCTGGCTGTGAAACTGGCACCCTTCCACCAAGACGTATGCGGATTCCTGACATCACCCATGTGAGATTATTTAATTTGTAAATCTGTGCAGTGCTGCTATTGGCCAGTAGATGCATGCGGCCAAGCAAACTGCCCATATTTATTAATTTAGTTTTTGTGTACTGGCTCGGTGCAGTAGGCAAGAGCATTGTCTATTTTCAGGCATGACCTGGGAAAGTAATAAATAACATGAGCAACAATAACAGGTGATACAGCAATACAAAACATCAACAATGATCTGACATAGTACAGAGGTACCCTAAAACACTGTACAGCATCAGCAGATCAGAGACAACTTATATTAAGTGCAAAATAGACCTGTGGAGGAAAAGATGAAGCTGGGTTAGGTAGGAGTGTGCAGGGATAAATTACATGAACATTTATCAGTTTGTTTGTGAAAACACAACAGCAGGCAGGTAAGGTAGCCAGGCATGCATTTACACATGTAATATTACACACTTGATCTCTTGCAGACAAACCAGGCTGCCATTAGTTTCAAATGAAACCGATGTGGGGCAAGTGCCACTCTCAGCCTCAGTCTCTTGCCTCAGTATTCAAAAAAGTCCATCTCTCACTAGGCTCTCAAAGTTTGTTTCAGCTCTTGTCCTGCCATTGGCAGACACACATCAAACTCAGGACTCAATTTTTATGTGTGTGTGTGGGGGGAGACACAGTTAGTGCTCCCATGAGCCCAAATGAACATAAATGTAAAAATCATACCAGCTCTCTCAATATACATATTGTGTGCTGGCGCCAGAGGGATCATCAGTTAAGTTATTTACTGAAATACAGTTCTTCCACATTTCCAGCAAAGTGTTTTACTTTATTACTTAGTATAGATAAAAAACACTGATTATGCAGCAGTCCAGGGCACATTTTCAAATTAGCACTTGCTCTCTGCCATCTTAGTGCTCCTGGTTGACTGTTATACAGTGGCGGCTTTACATGAGGGCCCACCAGGGCACATGCCCTGGTAAAAAAATGCTGTGCCCCAGTTGGTGCCCCATATGGTGCAGAACTTCCCCCATAGTAACAATATATCAGCGCCCTGGCTGCCATCTGTTGTGCCCCAGCTGTGCCCTGGTAACCAGTTGTGGCTAGAGCCGCTACTGCTGTTATGCCAGCATGGGCCTCCAAACCAAGCTCTGAGGCAGATCCCAAAGTTGTGAAAGCTAGGTAAGAGCAAAGAAAAAAGTATCACAATCTTCAATTAATCCAGCTTTCTAAGGACCAACACCTTTAAAACATTCTCTGTATGCTAATCCTGATTTCTAAGGACTAACACAACTAAAACATTCTTTATATGCTGATATGTGCCCCAAAGTGGTTGTAAGAGTGGTGCCATTTGAATTCTTAGCGTACAAGAACTGTGATCCAAACGTGAGCAGGTATGACAGATGAATGCAATAGTACAAAACAAGAGACCAGAATAACTAACATAAATTGGAGGAATGGCAACAGATGATCATGCGCAACCATGGATTAATTCTCAAGTAATCCATGGTTGTGCCTCAATACACCATGCTTGCTCTTGTAATTCTGTCATTCACCACCAGAACTCAAATCTCCTGTGCACTTAAATATATGCATTTCCCATCACGCACAGCAGCCAAATCCCAAACAGCAAACACAGCAGAAAAACGGAGACAATTCCACAGTTCACAAAAGTAAGTCAGCCAAAATCAACACATATTCTGAAATGTTGATCACATCTGCATGTAATCAGTAATTGAATCACTGTTCACTGTTGTACTCACAATATCAAAAGGAAAATCAGCCTGTTCAGCACAATACAAAATTCTACATTCCAACTACAATCTCTTATCAAGCATAGCTCCCTGTTTCTGCACTTGCCGTGTTACAAACGTATTAATCCACTCCATAGCATGGTTCTACCATAGAATTAATACATGCCCAGGTGGTTGGAGGCACTCAGCCCACGGCCTCAACCTCCCGGCATGGATTAATTCTACAACACAACTATGCTGTGTCATGGGTTAATGCTTACATTGATTGAGGGCTTCTAAAACATTTTTCAATTTTAAAAAAAAAACACAGAGCATGCTCATTTCCAGGGACAGCAGTCCCAGACACTAGCAGAATGAATGTCTCAAGTAAAGGAGAACGGAGTGCTCTGATTGATTAGGAGTTCTTCTTTGATGTATAATCCTTACCCTACAAGGCTTGCAATCTTTGCTCCCCTCCCCCCAGATTTATTTTACTTGCCTGGCCACTTCTCAGAGTATCAATCTGCAGGAAGTATGGGCCGAGAAGTGGCTCGTTTACAGGCCTATGATGCCTGCCCAGTTAGAATGGGTAATGAAGGTGGGATGTGATCAGAGTCATGTACATCACATTGGGATGCCAGCGACAGTTTCACAGGTCAGAACACTTGTGAGAGACAGCATCTGCATTTCAAAGCAGGTGCTAATCCCAGACAAACCCAAGTGAGACTGGAGTTATGGAATCCACACACCTCTCTCACTCAAGCTGTTGAGAAGTCAGCTGTGTTTACACTCAGCAAGAGGTGTGTAATTGGTGCTGCTCTGCTCCAGTTTGCAAGTGAGGGTTAAGGAAGAAGTGGTGTGCACAGCCTTTGGAGAGAAACAGGATCCACCAACCAAACCAGTTTCAAACCAATGTTCCTCACATGTGTTCTCTAGGGTCAGTTTGTGCCTGCCCCTCCATGCTGGGACTCATCCTGAATGAATTCCCCCAGTCCATTATTTTGCTAACTTCCCCTCACAATATGATGTTTGAAACATAGAAACATAGAATTTGATGGGAGATAAGGACCAGTTGGCCCATCCAGTCTGCCCATTTCTCCCTACATACATTACTACTGTAGATTATGCCTTCCCCCTTCTTTTCCACTATGAGATTCCCTTGTGCTTATCCTATGCATTCTTGAACCCCACCACTGTTTCCGCCCCACCACCTCTGCTGGAAGGTGTTCCAGGAATCCACCACTCTTTTTGTGATGAAGTACTTCCTGACATCTCTCCTGAATCCACACCTTCCAGCCACATAGAATGTCCCCTTGTTCTTGAGCACTTTTTGTTCTGAAAAATACTCCCCGCCTGTACCTTATGTTCCCCCATGAGGTATTTAAAGGTCTCTGTCATATCCCCCCTCATCCTCCTATGTTCCAGGGTGTACATATTGACGTCCTTTAGTCTCTCCTCATAGGGTTTTGATGCAGACCCTGCACTATTTTAGTTGCCTTCTTCTGGACAGCATCCACTCTGTCCATATCCTTCCAGAGATGTGGTCTACAGAACTGGACACAATACTCTATGTGGGATTTTACCAGTGATCCTTACAGAGGCAACACCACCTCCCTCTTTCTGCTGGTGATACCCCTCTCTATGCACTCCAGCATCCCACTCACCCTCCCTACTGCCATGTCACACTACCTGGCCACCTTTAGGTAATCCAGTATGATTGCCCCAGGTCTATTTCCTATATGGTGGTCGTCAACCGATGAGCTAATAAATAAATAAAAACAATACCACTCCACCCATTTTGTACACTGTCCCCAAGTGTCTATGCTCCAAGTGGATTATTTTGCATTTTTTTGCATTGAAACCCAGCTGCCATACCCTTGACCACTCCTCTAGTTTTCTCAGGTCTCTCCTCATCCTTTCCAATCCCTCCTCCCTGAGTGTCCACCCTATTGCAGATTTTGGTGTCATCCACAAAGAGGCAGACCTTCCATTTCAGCTCCTCTGCAATTTTACTTATAAAGACAATAAAGAGGAACGATCCCCAGCACTGATTCCTGAGGCACCCTGCTGGTCACCCTCCCCTTCTTAGTGTGAACTCCATTTACAACCACCCTCTGTCAGTTGTCCCCTAACCAATTTCTTTTTCAGTTTACCACCTTTGGATCCACTCTTAAACTACTCAGCTTGCTTACTCATCTCCTCTGTGGAAAGGTGTTGAATGCCTTACTGAAATCTAGGTAGCCATATCCACCACTCAACCCTGATCTAGTCCTTGGTCACCCAGACAACGAAATCTATCAGATTTGTTTGACATGACCTCCTCCATGAAACCATGCTGCCTTATGTCTTGTAGACCACAGGATTCAAGATAATCCACAATCCTTTCCTTCAGCAATGATTACATAGAAACATAGAATTTGACGGCAGATAAGGACCGCTTGGCCCACCCAGTCTGCCTATTTCCCTACCTGATGGATAAGCTGCAGATTCTAGTTAATCAACAGCTTACTTCCTCCTGCCCCCACTAGAATTGCCTTATGCCTGTCCCATGCATTCTTGAATTCTCCCACTGTTCCTGACTCCACAACCTCCTCAGAAAGGCAGTTCCATGCATCCACAACTCTCTCTGTGAAAAAATACTTTCTAACATTACCTCTGAGCCGTCCCACCTCTATCTTCAAATTGTGCCCCCTTGTTCTTGAACATCTCTTCTTCTGAAATATACTACCCTCTTGTACCTAGTTAATTCCCTTGAGATACTTGAAAGTTTCTATCATGCCCCCCCCCCTTTTCCTCAAGGGTATACATATTAAGCTGCTTTAGTCTCTCCTCGTATGTCTTCTGCTGCAGACCTTGAACCATTTTGGTTGCCCTCCTCTGAACAATCTCCACTCTGTCTATGTCTTTGCAGAGATGGGGTCTCCAGAATTGCACGCAGTACTCCAGATGGGTTCTCACTAACTGTCTGTAGAGAGGGTTAACAACTTCCTGTTTTCTACTGTTGATGCCTCTCCCTATGCATCCCAGTATCCCCCAGCCCTCCTTACTGCTTTTTCACATTGCTTGCCCACCTTTAGGTCATCTGATATAATTACTCCTAGGTCTCTTTCGATTTTTGTTGTTGTTATTAACTCACCCCCCATTGTGTACTCTTCCCCTGGGTTTTTGTTTCCCAGACGCATTACCTTGCACTTCTTTGCATTGAGTCTGAGCTGCCCACGTGTTGACCAATCGAATTCCTCCTGCCTTGCAAGTCCCTTTTCATTCTTTCCACCCCACCTTGTGTATCAACCCTGTTGCAGATCTTGTGTCATCTGCAAAGAGGCATACCTTTCCTTCCAGGTGCTCTCCAATGTCACTTATAAAGATATTAAAGAGGACCGTCCCAGTACCGAACCCTGCGGTACCCTGCTAGTTACCCTCCTTTCTTCACTGTGGACTCCGTTTACTATTACCTTTTGCATCCTGTTGTCTAGCCAGTTTTTTATCCAGGCTACCACCTTGGGACCCACTCCAAGGCTGGCTAACTTGTATATTAATCTTTTGTGTGAGACTGTGCCGAATGCCTTGCTAATTATTAGCTATTAATTATTATTAATTATTACATTAACTTTCCCACCACCGATGGCAGGATGACTGGCCTATAATTGCCAGCCTCCTCCCTGCTATCACTTTTGAGTAATGGGACTACATCTGCCTTCCTCCAGTCTTCTGGAACCATGCCTGTTTCCAGTCAGCTTTTAAACAGAACTGTCAGAGGTGCAGCTAATGTTTACTTCAGCTCACTCAATACCCTTGGATGCACCCATCTGGCCCCACTGCTTTGTCCATCTTCAGATTAGCAATTCCCTTCATTGCTCTCACCTCCAAGAAAGGACTAGTGTCTACTTCCCTCCAAAACCTTTGCTACTCTTTTGTGGTCCCTTCCCTTCTCCTTCTTCTATGAACATTGAACAAAAAAGTATTCGTTCAGGATATCTACCTTTTCCTGCTCTCCCTCTGCACAGTCCCCCTTCCCTTTTTAACCTTATAATCCCACTCCTAGTCTTCCTCTTTTCACTGACATACCTAAAATATGCCTTGTCCCCGTTCATTACCTCCTGGCAGTGGTGCAAGTGGTAGACAAGAAGTACAGGAACTCAGCCATTGGCAAATCTGAAATGCAGAATGAAGATCCTCAGTCTGAAGGATAGCTGTGTCAAGACACATCTATCTGTTTAAACACTAGTAGATTCAGTTAGAGATATTGAAGTATTTCTAGGAAAATAACGTTGTATAAGTTAAATGTTGTTATGGAAACCATGATGTCAGGTCACAGGCCCAGAAACTGTCATTATGTTGCTGGTTTAAGATTTTCAGTTCCATTGTCAATGGGAAGAAGTACAGGAACTCCGTTCCCGCTGCAAAAATGATTCAGAAACTGAGCGCCTGTGCGTTCCTGTTAAGTTTCATCACTGCCTCCTGGGCTATTCTCTCTTAAGTTTGGGCCTTTGCACTCCTTACTGCTTTCCCTGCTTCCCTCTGTTTCCCCGATACGCCTCCCTAGCCTCCTCCCTCGGTGTCTCCTTATACCTTCTGAATGCTACCCTTTTAGCTTTTGCCTTTTCAGCCACCTCTTTCAAGAACCATAACTGTCTCTTTTTCCTCTTGCTTTTGCTCACTTGTTTGACACAGAGACATGTTGCCTTTACTATGTTTCCTTTTATCTTCCTCCACCGCAGCCAGGTCACCCACCCCTGCTAGGTCATCCCTGAGGCATTCATCCACCTTTTTAAAATCTGCCCTCCAGAAGTCCAGGACTCTTTTCCTTGTATGGTTTGATTCCACAGCCATCCTTATATTGAACCACACTGTATGGTGATCACTGGACGTCAAGTGGCCTCCTACCTTGACTTCTGCAACACTGTCCCTGTTAGTGAGTAACAGGACCAGTGCTGCCCCATCACCAGTGGGTTCAGTGACTAATTGCCTGAGGAATGCTCCCTGCAAAGAGTCCAGGATGTCTCTGCTTCTAGCAGAAGATGCTGCTGTGAGGCCCCAGTCTACGTCCGTCTGGTTGAAATCCCCTACCAGCAGCACCTCTTCCTTTTCTGCCATCTTGCCAACAGCTTCCACCAGTACCATATGTAATTCCTCCCTCTGTGCTGGAGGTCTGTAGATCACTCCAGTGAGAATAGTGGCTCCATTCCCTGTCTCTAGGGTGACCCACAGTACCTCTGCTCCCCTTGTATTCTCTTTAGCTCCATGACTTTTATGCTGTCCCTCACATAAGGCACCACACACCCTCTTTTCATGTCATGTGGCACAATTTACATTGAACCTTGGAGGCTCCCAATTCCCTCCGCCTTATCCCACCTACTTTCTGGGGAAAATTACACCACACTGGAAGTTGGATTTGATGGCTGTAGCACGTTTTACTCACAGCACCATAATTTTCGATATTGAACAACACATTATACAGCAATAAATCATATTTTTACATACCAAATATGAAACTGCCAGCAGATACAGGCCAAATTGTGCAGCATGGAGGTTAGACTCCTGCTGCTCCCCCCACCCCTTGCCCCCCTCTCTTCCCCCTCATCTTTCCACTGACTAGTATCTTGCCCTTAACCCTATCCCACCCCCTTTTAAAGCTCTCCACTGTTTTAAGAGATACCACTTCTTCAGGAAGCGCATTCCATCCCCTTACCACCCTCTCTATGAAGTAATGCTTCCTCACCTCCCTCTTAATTCTACCCCCACCAACTTCAGGCTGTGTCCCCTAGTAATACTTTCTCCCTTTAATCAACACATGCCCTCTGTACTAATCCTGTTGATGCCCTTTAAGTACTTGAAGGTTTCGATCATATCACCCTTTTTCCTTCTCTCCTCCAATGAGTACATGTTGAGGTCCCTCAACCTAGCCTTGTAAGGCTTCCCCTCCATACCTCTGATCATATTAGTCACCCCCTGCTGTACCCCCTCCAGTAACCTGATGTCCTTCTTTAAGTATGGGTTCCAGAGCTGCACACAGTACTCCAAGTGCGGCCTCACCAGTGACCTGTACAATGGCAGAATGACTTCCTCCCTCCTAGAGGTGATTCCTCTAGCAATGCACTCCATCATTCTATTGGCCTTTGCCGCTGCTTTCCTACATTGAGACGAGTGGTTCATATTCTTTGTGACCATTACTCCCAAATCCTTTTCCTCCTCAGAGACAGACAACTGAACCCCTCCCAGATGGTAACTGTACCCAGGATTCCTTGCTCTGAAGTGCATGACCTTGTACTTCTTAGTATTGAAACCCAGCTGTCAAATGTCTGACCACTGCTTAAGCCTTCCAAAATTTTCTTGGAGGCCTTTTCCTCCCTCTACCCCATCCACAACTGCCCCATCTTGGTGTCATCTAGCGAATAGACTGATTCTGCTCTTAACTCCAACTGCTATATCCGCTATGAAGATGTTAAACAGCACCGGCCCCAGCACTGAACCCTGGTGGACTCCTTTGGTGACTGCCCTATGAGTTGAGAGACTCCCCACCCCACAACCACCCTCTGATGGCTGTCCCCCAACCAGTTACTAACCCACTTAACTAGTTTGTCCCCTATTCCCAGGTTCCTCAATTTACTATTTAATCTGCCATGTGGTGCCGAGTCAAAGGCCTTGCTTAAGTCCAGATACAGGACATCTATGGCCCGACTGGTGTCTAGTTCTTTTGTCACCCAGTCAAAAAAGTAAATCAGGCTTGTTTGACATGATCTCCCAGAGATGAAACCATGTTGTTTGTCATCCATAAGACCATTCACTTCCAAGAAGGTCACTAACCTTTCCTTTAGGATTGCTTCTATGAGCTTACCCACAATGGATGTCAGACTGACTGGTCTATAGTTACCAGGCTCATCCTTGGGACTGCTCTTATGCAGGGGTACCACATGTGCCATCCTCCAGTCCTGAGGCACGCACTCCGTCTGCAGGTATTGAACAAGTCTGCCAGTGGTGCCACCAGGACCTCAACCAACTTCCTCAGGACTCTAGGGTGCAGCTCATCTGGCCCTGGAGCCTTGTCCATGTTCAGTGACTTAAGGCCCTCAAGCACTCTGCTCACAGGGATCTCCCCATCTGTTATCCTATCTCCTCCCATGTCAGGTTGCACTGCCCCGCGGTATTGGCCCATCTCTCTCCCTGGTTAAAACTGAGCAAAAGTACTCACTGAGCACCTCTGCCTGTTCAACCCCCTTCTCTGCCCAACCTTCATCCTTTTTTATCCTGGTGATTTGCTCCTTGCAGTTACTCTTCTCCCTTATGTACTTGAAGAAGGCCTGGTCCCCCTCCTTAATCCCCTCTCCTTTGAAGCCTTGGCAGCCCTCACAGCCCTGCTCACCTCTCTGGTTTTCCTTATGTAGTCCTCCCTATCCTCCTCTCTTTTGGACCCCTTCCATCTTTGGAAGGCCGTCTTTTACTCCTTCACCCTTATCTGCATCTCCTTTGACCACCAACATGGCTTCTTGGTCCCTGCCTTCTTACTGTGTTTTTTTGTGCAGGTGTCTGTGGCCACTAACAGGTCTTCCTTCCAGATGGCCCATTTCTGGATTATATCCATGTCAAGGGTGATGCTAGCCAAGTGCTCCCTGAGGATGTCAGCCATCCTGTAGAAGTCCACCCTTTTGAAGTCCACTGTCCTGGTTTTTGTAGACATCCTCTCCCTATCCATATCCAGGGAGAAGCACACTGTTCAGGGGTTTCTGCCTGTTAGAGAGTCCTCAGTCCATTCGCCCTGCACGTAATCGCCTTCAGTCAGCACAAGATCCAAGATGTTCCCTTCCCTTGTTGATTCCTCCACCTTTTGTGACAGAAATACATTCTGGAATGCTTCCAGAATGACATGCACCCTAGCGCTTGTGCTAGACATGGTTCTCCAATCCACCCCTGGTAGATTGAAATCCCTGACCACCACAGTGCCAACCCTTCCACAGTGTTTCTATAACTGATCTGCCAGTTCTCTATCGATGCCCTCTGACTCTATGAGGGTGGTCTGTACACAACCCTCAGTCTGACCCTTTTACCTTTATTGTTCTGCAGTTGAACCCATAAGGCTTCCAGCCTCCCCTAGCCTCCTTCCTCCATACTGCTCACTATCCCTTCCCTCACAAATAAAGCCACCCCTCCACCCTTCCTTTTTGTCCTATCTCTGTGATATCATCTGTATCCTGGTAACATGATGTCCCAGTCATGGTGCTGGTTGGCCCATGTCTCGGTGATGGCAGTTATATCCACCTCCCCTTCTGCCATTAATGCTCGGAGCTCAGGTATTTTGTTCCTCAAGCTCCTTGCATTTAGTGACACCACCCTCCAGCTGGATCCTCTGCTTACCCCAATACTCTCCTCCCCTCTACCTCCTCCACTTTTTGATTGCCCCCCCCTTCTCCTTCATAACTGGGGGGAGGCACATTGCCTCCCTCTTATTTTGGCTCTGGCTGCTGCTCAGTGCTAACCCCCCAGTCAGTTTAAATTATACTTGGCTGTAATGAACTTCCCCAGTTTCTGTTTCAGGACACAGGAACCCTCATTGCTCAGGTGAAGTCTATCTGGTGAGTAGGGTTCTTGTTATCCCATGTTGCCCCCCCAACCCTCTACTATTCCAAACCCCATATTTCTGTACCACTCTACCAGCTGTGCATTAAATTATATGATCCTTTGTTTCTTGGCTGTACTTGCCCATGGTACTGGTTGGATCTTGGAGAATGCGACTGTTTGCCCCTCGATGCTGCACAACCTGCCCAACTCCCTGAAACTGTCTTGCACTTCCTCCATTCTGCTGCCCTCCAGATCATTAGTGCCTAAATGCACTACTATGTGGGGCTTCACCTCGTGTCTTCTCACACATTTAATGACATGCTGTCCTAATGTACCTGCCATAACACCTGGCATGCATTCCACCCAGATGGAACTCTTCCTGGCTCCTTGGCCCCCCCCCCACCTGATGCCTTTCACTATTGAGTCACCCAGTATGATGACCCTCTGTTCTAATCCCTGCAGCTCCCCATTTTCTTTCCCATAGTCTGCCTCTTACCCCACTGTCCCACCAGTCCAGCACTGTCATCATCCCCTGTTGTCTCTGCTTCCTCCATTGTGCTCTCTTCAGGGAGTGTCTCTTTTCTCTCACTAGCATAGCGTTTCTGCCCTCCCCCCTGCCTCCCATGATCTGTGTGCTCCCTTCCCTCTCCTATATCCTGGTCTCCCAATCCAATGAATTTTTCCACTCCATCATGCTTGCCTTCTGGCTGGCCTCCTCTTTTTGAGCCTACAGAGACAGAATATCTGCATTCACAATCCAAAGGAATGGCTGGGTCAGGGGTGCCTCAGAGCCTAATGACACAGGCCAGTCCAGACCAGGGAGACCACTGACCACACGTGGACAGACAGAATCTCCAACAGCTGACACAGAGCAGAAGGCAGCACTGGGAGATTCAATAGCCTGCAATGCATTTTAGAACTTTTATCATCTCTGATTGGATATTTTCTGGTTCTGCTTTTCTTCTGGGGCCAAGTACAGTCATCTGTGACTGCACATAGACCAGGGAGGACAGCGGGACTAGCAAACAAAAATGATCAGAGCTTACATATACTCTAACATGCACTGCAGACTATTGAATCTCCCACTGCTTCATATGGCTCTGATGTCAGCTGCAGTGGATTCTGGGGTTTTGTAGTAAAATAAGGTCTCAGCCTAGAAGTAAACAAAATTAGTCTGATGCAACCTGCTATACTACAGTAAACAGTAAATAAACCAAAATGTTTTTGAAAACAAAGTGCGCATTGGGACCAGCCCCACACTTGAATATGGGGCTCTTGGTACCGATGGTATCACGTGTAAAGGGTGAGTTTTTTTTAGTGAACACATTTGGGTAACTCCATAAGGGTGACAGCAATAATGGCTTCTATCATGTAACAGTGCATGGTCGGAATGAGCAACTGCATTGATTCTGCGATACCCCACCATCAAATTGCAGCATGGAGTGAGAGTCTTAGAAATAGGGGGGCATAGCCGCCTGTGGGGGGTGCGCCCCCCGCATATTACCAGCTGCACCTCTGATGCAGGACTAGCTACAGTGGAAACAATATGGAGAAACAGGGAAGGAGGGTATGTACATTCTGAGGAAAGGGGATAGGAGAGCTATGGAGGGGGAACCATTGTGTTCATTGCCCACAATGGAGTGCGCTGCTATTGTGCTCGCCATTACTGCTTCGCCCTAATGACTTTTGCCCATATAATCTCACCATTATGACATGGGATCAGTGCTGACTATTCCCCTTTAAAAAAATGAAGATTGTCACTTAACCCTGACTAGGCATGGTGTCAGACGTGTCTGTAGTTTGAAGGGAGTAGTAGTGATACTGTTGTTGGTTGCAGTTTCAGCAGCAGAACTAAGAGAGGAGCAGCATGCAAAAAAGTAAGCATGGTTTCAACAGCAGCATCGTTCCGAGGCTAGCTCACTGAGCTATTCAATTTATTTGCGAGGCCAGAGGAATATCCTAAATAGACCTCAAGATTTATGAGGTTTTGAATGGCCAGTCTTCCTTCCTTCCTTCCTTCCTTCCTTCCTTCCTTCCTTCCTTCCTTCCTTCCTTCCTTCCTTCCTTCATCAGAAAGACATACTGAGCAGGTTTGCTCATTTCCTGATGTGTCCTGGGAGAAGGGGAGAGGGGATTATTCAGTTCGTATACAGTAACATAGATGCAGCTGTAGTGTAATATAACTGCACAGAACACATAAGATTGTATTTACAGTTGTCATACTGAACATACAAATAGCAATATCCATGGAAGACAGAATTCGTCTAGGAGAATAGTTGGAACAGAATCAGGTGAATACCTTCATTTACTGTATGGGGATGAAGCAGAAGAAGTTCTCTGGAGCATGACATTTAGTGAGGCACAACGAGAGAGGAATAACATGGTAAAAAATAAACTGAAAGAATATGTTGGGGTGTGAAGAAATAGGATTTTTAAGCATGCCAAATTCAACAAAAGGATACAATAACAAAGTAAAAGTATAGGTGGTTTTATAACTGCACTGTACACACTGGCTGAACATTGCAGTTATGGTGACCTAAGAGAAGAATACTAACCACTCTGGCTTCAGAGTCCAGCACAGCATTACAACAGAAATCTTGAACGTAACCAACAATATTCATGGGTAGAGGTTTATTGACAGTTGCTGTCTAGATCAATCTTTCTAGGTATATTGACACACCAAGCATGTTATTATAGATAGGAAGTTAGCTGACCTGGGATCTGAATTGAATGCCCACTTACCTGTCCAGCAAAAACAACTGGTGGCAGTATGCGGTGAACAAAACCTGAATTCCTGCCTATACTAAAAGGGCTTTGTACTAGGGTCACCTTTTGGTCTCCATTTTCCTTAATTACATTGTAAGCATTCTCCAGGTTGCTCTGTGTCACCCGTATGCTGATGACACCATTTTGTAATGTACACATGACAGTGTAAGTGAAGTGCGGATTGCATTACAGCAAAGGTTTGATCAGGTTTAAAGCTACTTTTGTATTTTTTGTTCTTTATTTTTGTGCAAAGAAATTGTATTGAGCCCTCAGATTATTGAAGAGATGTAAGGCGCCAGGTCCTGATGGCTTCATGGACAAATTTTTAAAACATTTCTAGATTGGTTGGTGGCAATCTTATTAAAGATTTTCAACACAATCAGGATGTGCCCCCCTCAACTTGGAAAGAAGCCTTGATTTCTAAGGAAGGGAAGGACCCCTCCAACTGCAGAAGTTTTCATGACAACTCCCTATTAAATCTGGGTGCAAAACTCTGCAGTAAAACATTAGCAGAAAGGCTAGGGATAATAAGCATTTGTCAATGCCGAATGTTTGCTTGCTGGTACTGGCATTGGTAGTGCAGGAGTTGGAGAGATGCATAATAGGAATGGCAGTGAAGTTTGAAGTGACGCCACCCCCCACTCCAACCATGCAGAGTCTGACAGGCATTGGGGGTGTGCCTTTGGGTCATTGGTCATAACACTCACGCCATTCTACCTCATCCCAACTTGCAGACACTGGCAGGTGTTGCAGTGTGCCTTGAGGTCTTCGTCCCTTACACTCCCCACATTCCATAAGGAAATAAGCTGAGATTGGTGCAGTATAGGAGAATGGGGTGAACATTAGGGTTGAAGACTCCAAGGTACACCTTGATGCCTGTCAGTGGCTGCAGGGTGGGGGAGGTGGAATGACGTGAGCATTATGGCCGACGACCCCAAGTCACCCCCGACACCTGTCAGTCTATATAGGGTGGGCATTACAATTGGAAACCCTAATGCCCCAGGCGTTTGTAGGTGTTTTTGCTCCAGATTTTAAACATGGGCTTTTTGGGACCCCATCTCATGAATAGTGGCAGTATCATTTTGTTACTCAATCTCAAAAGGTGATTTTGCACAGCAAGAGTGCCATTCAGCACCAAAGGTGTGAAAACACATTTCGGGCAGGATGTGAAGAATGACAACTGTACTGTTCATGAGGAGGGTATGAAGAAATGGCAATGTTGAAAATCTGGAGTGCAAATATAAAAAAGTGGTGAGGTTACGAGTGTGACTAGAAACTGTGCAACACATGCTCATAACGCAGTAATTTTTTTGGAGTGTTTTTACCAAATTTTCAGCATAGCCTTTTTGGGATCTCCCCTCATGAACAGTGGCACTGTGAGTTGGGTAATCTGTCCTGAAAGCTGATTTTGCGCAGTGACCACGCCATTCCACACATTTTGGGAAGGATGCAAAAACTGACAGCTGTACTGTTCATGTGATAAATATTGCTGTATGCTCTCTTTAGTGTTGTATGCCCTTGCTTAACATGTTTAACATGTATGTACTCTCCTGACATGGAACCTTTGTAAAAGAGCCTTGGCTCAAAGGCAGTTGTAATCCTAGATTTAAATAAAATAAAAAAAAAATAAATTAAAAGGGGGTGTGAAAAAATGGCAATGCTGGAAATTTGGAGTGAAAATATAAAAAATTGAGGAAGTTATGAATGTGAGTAGAAACTGCGCAAGGGACACTCATAACACAATCTTTTGTTGGAATTTTTTTAACCAAATTTGCAACAAGGCCTTTTTGGGACCCCATCTCATGAATAGTAGCACTGTCATTTCATTGATTGGTCCTGATAGGTGATTCTGTGCAGTGACCGCAAAATCACCTTTCAGGACCGAGAAACAAAATGACAGTGCCAGTGTTCACGAGGTGGGATCCCAAGAACCCCATGTTGAAAATTTGGGAGCAAAACTCCAAAAAGTGGCTGAGATATCAACCCAAGTTGAAAACCCCCATTGACTGCCATTATACGGCTTACCGTCATTTCTTCAGTTCCCTATTGGTCTTTGAAGAGTGCAGACATGTACCACAGTACACAGAAGATCGCTGCTCCTGACCTCCGGAGTTAAGTATGGGTGAGGGGGATGTGGGGAGGTGGTGTACACAGAGGGAGGGTGCAGGTTGGGGAAGGGGGGGCTGGCGGGAACAACAAGGGACCGTTTTCTTTTTTTTTTCAGGTTTAAAAAAAAGCATTGTGAGACTGTTTTCTTTTTTACAGGTGAAGTATTAACAAAACTGATTTCAGCACACTGGGGTGGGCTCCCAGTATGCCAGAGTACTGAAGGGGGAGGATCAACACCGACCTGGGGTTTGGGCGCCCTGAGGTTGGCTGAGAACATAGGGGTGTAGGGGGGCGGCACATCCGACATGGAAGTGGGCATCCCAGTGATGGAAACATCAAAGAAGTATTTTTTGGCACACTATGGTGGGCTCCGAGTGTGCCACATTAATGGGGGGGAGGGAGGATACATGCTGACATGTGGATTGAGCACCTCGATGTCAGCAGGGGATGGAGAACAGAGGGTGTGGGGCAGGCAGCAGCAGTGGAAGGGAGCTAACATTTTAATTTGTTGTCCTGCTGTGTGCCTGGTTGGGAGGAAGGGGGGACTTCCACTGCAATGATGAAACTGCCCCTGATTGCTGCGGCAGGTTTCTTTCAAGTGTGGCATTCGCTCTGAAACTGCCTTCATCTGTAGCTTCAGCATTAATTTGTGGTTGAAGGACAGGCCCATTAAAGAGTCCGCTGCATTGGCCACAACACTGCCACACCTCTGCAATGCTCTACTATCTCAATACTTTTCTTGTACACTGCGTGCTCAAGCAAACATAAAAAGGAATAAACTAATCCATGTTGACCAGCAGGGTTTCACGCCAGGGAGACATCAAAGAGATAACACTGGATTGTGAAGATGGCTAAGTTTTTAAACAGAATAGATGTATAAGATAAAGGTCTAATAGAAAACATGAGGTCTATTCCTGTGACTAATACTGGAAATAAGCTATGTTAAATCACTACAACATGATATCAAGATTGTTTGTGTTTGCCATTTGAAAAAAATGTAATAAAAAATATATTAAAAAAAAAAGAGAGAGCGATAACATTGGGATATTTCTGAATAACTTTGAAGCCTCATATGCTGTTAAAAAATACCCAAACTATGATTGCGGTATATGCCGTGACTGACCTTTTTTGGAAAAAAAAACTGAAAACATTTAACATTGGTCCAACATTTGGCAAACGGATAGAGGCACTTTACTGGAATTCCACAGCTAAAGTCAAGGTAGATGGTACCATCTCCCAAAGCCTTAAGACAGAGAAGGATATGAAGCAGGGCTTTCCTCTCTCACTGCTCCTGCTTGCCCTCGGCAGAGAACCCCTTAGTTCAGGCAATATCAGAAAATACTAATATCAGGGTGGTCAGAGATGGGGGACAGATCTAAAGGTCAGCTTTTGTGGTGATGACTTGCTGCTATATTCGAGAAACCCAGTGGAAACCTTCCCACACCTACTAAGAACTCTGACTGATTACAGGAAGCTCTCTGGTTTCAAAATGAATAATTCCAGAATGGAGGTTTTGACACTTAGTGAGGCAAAGTCAGTGGATGTAGCCAAATCAATCCCATTGAAATGCATTCTTAGAAGAGATGTGTGAAATTTGACTAAAAATTAAACAGACCAGTTAGTGCGATTAGGGCAAACACAATGGGCCGTATTCACTATGGGGCAGGTAATACGTGCCGGAGGCGCATAACCCGCCATGAAGGCCCACACCTTTGGACTGGTGCATGCCAGCAGCATTCACCACCAGCCACCACCTGTCTGTGGCCCTGACCTCCGATGCACAGGACTCCGCAGGGTGGCCGGGGGGCAGAGTCGCAGACCTGGCCAAACATCCAGTCGGATGCCTGGACTGGCACCCATGGTGGGGGACCCATTGGTAGTGCACCCTGCAGATGACCAGTGGCTGGCAGCTGTGGTGGTGAAAGGTGGGCAAAGCCACTGGCCCTCCGATGCTGCATCAGAGTGGTTCGCAGGGACAGGGAGGGGGGTCCATAGGCAGTGCAGGGGGCTGTACCCCATGTCCTCAGTATGGGAGGATGGTGTGGTACCTGAGGACCGGAGGAAGGCAGATGTGATTCCCCTTCACAAAAGTGGGACCAAGACAGAGGCAGGAAACTACAGACCTGTCAGTCTGACCTCTGTGGTAGGGAAAGTGATGGAGTCACTTCTGAAGGAAAGAATAGTTAAGTACCTAGAGGCCAGTGGGGTACAGGACCCAAGGCAGCATGGGTTCTGAGGGAAGGTCATGTCAAATGAATCTAATAGATTTCTTTGACTGGGTGACCAAAGTAGTAGACCAGGGAGGGGTTGGACATGGCCTACCTAGACTTTAGCAAGGCATTTGACATAGTCCCACACAAAAGATTAATAGTCAAATTAACCAGCCTGGGAGTGGGTCCCAGGGTTGTAGCCTGGTAAAGCATTGGCTGGACAACAGGACACAGAAGGTAATTGTAAATGGAGTCCACTCTGAAGAAAGAGGGGTTACTAGTGGGTAATTCAGGGTTCAGTATTGGGTCCAGTCTTTTTATTGTCTTTATAAGTGACATTGAAGAGGGACTGAAGGAAAGTATGCCTCTTTGCAGATGACACAAGATCTGCAACAGGGTTTATACACAAGGAGGCATGGAAAGGATGAGAAGGACTTGGCAAGGTTGGAAGAATGGTCAGAAGTATGGCAGCTAGGATTCAATGCAAAGAAGTGCAAAATAATGCACCTGGGAAACTAAAACCCAGGGAAGAATACACAATGGGGGTAGTAAAAACAACAAAAGGAAAGGACCTGGGGTCATCATATCAGATGACCTTAAGGTTAACAAGCAATGTGGAGAAGGCAGTAGGGAGGGCTGGGGGTATACTGGGATGCATAGGGAGAGGCATCAGCAGCAGAAAGCAGGAAGTTGTTATCCCTCTGTACAGACAGTTGGTGAGACCCATCTGAGTACTGTGTCCAGTTCTGAGACCCCATCTCCGCAAGGACATAGACAGGATAGAGGCAATCCAGAGGAGGGCAACTAAAATGGTGTAGGGTCTGCAAGAGAAGCCGTATGAGGAGAGACTAAAGGAGCTTAATATGTATACCCTTGAGGAAAGAAGGAGGAGGGGGACATGATAGAAACTTTTAAGACCTCAGTGGAATCAACAAAGTCCAAGAGGTAGCATCTTTCAGAAAAAGGCGATACAGAACAAGGGGACACAATTTAATGATGGGGGGCAGTTCAGGGGCAATGTGAGGAAGTATTATTTCACAGAGAGGGTAGCGGATGCATGGAACAGCCTTCCTGAGGAGGTTGTGAGGTCTAAAACTGTGGAAAAATTCAAGAATGCATAGGACAGACATAAGGCAATTCTTGTGGGAGGTAGGAAGAAATAGGCTGTTGATTAACTAGGATCTGCGGCCTATCCTGTAGGTAGGGAAATGGGCAGACTAGATGAGCCAGTGGTTCTTATCTGCTGTCAAAGTCTATGTTTCTATGTTTCTATGTCTAGCTCCCACCTGGAGCAACAGGGGTAGGTGAAGGGGGTGGCCCAGCGGTGCTCTTGTGGTGTGGGTGGGGCAGCATCCTTAGTCCGGAGCCCCTGTGTGGGTGTATATGGGGTGGGGGTGCCTGGTAGGGGCCCCTTACCAATGTGTACAGGCACAGGTGGCAGTGGTCCAGGTGGGTGGGCTATCCATCCTGTCCTGGTGGAATCTCGATGGTTGCATGGGGTGTGCAGGGGGCTTTGTGGAGGGTTCTCCCTGGTGTACCCTGCGCCCTCTCCACACATCCGCGGCCAGCACCACGTACCTTTTTGCATGGTGCATAGTGCTGGCATGCCCACAGCCTGCCCCAATGTGGTCCACGTGCCTGGGAGGATCGGTGCATTGGTCCTGTGGGCCCCCCTTTGTGCATCCCGCACAGGGGGTGCATAGGGTGTGGAGAGGCTGTGCGCCCAGATACGCACGCTTAGCCACTCTGCTCCAATAGTGCATATGTGTGTTTAATATCTCACTTGCAGTGTGTTAAATATATTTTACACAGTGGTGTGTAAATTGTTCAACACATAAATGTGCAGCTTTTAACACACCATGGTAACAAAATATTCACTTTGTATGTTGAATTTCTGCAAAATAGTGAGCTTGTCTTTCTCACACTATAATGCAAATTATCATGGGAAGCATATGCAAATTCTCATGAAAGAGCTTGGACTGACCTAACTTCAAGCAAAATCACAGTGCCAAAAAGACTGACAACATTCTCTGCAAAGAATAGAAACATCAAATACAGACACATGTTTCACCCTTGTTAAAACTATCATTGTTCTACATCTGTATCGTGTTCTAGAGCTAGGGAGCCATCCAGCCTTAGGAGGGTCTTACATGTTTGGTTCATGGGGAGCCCATGTTAGAGAAGAGAAGAACTTCAAAAGATAAGAACCCCAGAGCAAATTCGCTGAGGTAAGGGTTACTCCAGAAGGGTATTGACCATACAGCCAAATGTTAAAGAAAAAACACAATTGCACATACCCCAATAATGCAAAGCATCATGGTAGCATATGCAAATACCCATGAAGGAATTTATAATGGCTCAACTTTAAAGCAGTAGTACTAGATAAAAAAACTCTGATCTTTTGCAACAGTTTGTTTTCTGTGCTCTGTTGAGCACTTATGTGGTAATCTTTCTTGTTTTCGCTGTACTCTCCCCCGTAAATTGTTCCATATTTCTTCATTTTTTGTTTACATTTCTCCCACCCCACCATGTTGAATTGGAACCCTTTGCTGCCAACGCAAGTGCATATGACTCGCAGTACTACACAGGAACAGCGGAAACGTGCAGCACAGGGTCCCACAGAAGTAGACAAAAGACATAATGCAACATGAGGGGGGGAGCTCAGCTGCAAATTAGGCAGCAGCCATATTTACTGTGAACCCATAACAGTGGAAATCAATTTTAAATAGCTAAAAAACTAAAGATCGCTAGAAAGAAATATTTAAAGATATGGAAATCAGTAATATGGCTGCATGCTTCAGCCAAAAAGCAGAATTTTGATAACCACTTCCTGATAATCTAGTACTGCTACTTTAAACAGAATTGCATGGTGCCGAAAGGCCTCACAGTACAACCAACAAAGGCTGAGAACAGCAGACACAGACATGAGTTTCATTCTCATTAGGAATTAATTTGTGCTTTCAAGGTGTAGTTTTAGCACACTAGTGTTCAGAATTATCGGCTAAAAATAAACATACTGTAGATCTGTGGGGGAGAGCTTTAAAGAATGTTCTACAGCAAATCTGACTAATTTTTATAAGAGCACATATTTCCTTTCTTTGAGATCCCAGTTTGGCTGCTTGATTTACAGCTCACAAATCTATGTGGATGTAAATATCTCAATAATTCACACATGGGTTTGTAGTAAAGTTTTTTTTTCTTTTATGTCAATTTACAGATAAACTGACCTTGAATGAATGCTGCTGTTTGCAGGAATTTATGTGTGCTCCTTAATGTGGGTGGAAAATTGTGCACTAAGGCTGCCTGTTTTCAGAATGTTTAAGTTTCTAAACTATACCATTTCTGTATACAGCTGATCAACATCCCTTTCTGATGTAGTGCACTTGGATGTTAGTTGGGAAATTACATATTTTTAAAACATCTAAAAAATGGCATACACAGAGGCTGCAGCATGTGAAGCTATCATGGCTGTATAAGAGGTCTTTACATGGTGCAATCTTTCCCATTTGAGGGCAAAAAAATTAATGTTTCTTAATAGGGTGTCTGAAACGCATATCTTATGGTATAAGAGACTACAAGCAAAAGGTCTGAGAGAGAAGAATGTGAAGCTGAACAGTTCTGTCTGCCCAAGCCTACCAAGGAGTCTCTTACACTAAAATACACCACTTGGATGCCCTATATTCTTATAATAAATCACTCCAATTTAGTTCAGGTGCCTTAAATGCCTAAATGTTTATGCTGTAACCTAAATTTGTTCTGTCTGTACTCTATGTGATGAGGTACCTTTGGAAATGAGCCTCTGGCTCAAAGGTTGTAAACAGATGTATAAATAAATAAATATGATCTTTTTATGTTTCCTTGCATGTGCACAAGAAACATTTTGCTTTGCTTCAAAGAACGGCATTAAAGAGGTGTGTCACGGACTAGCCCAGTGCAGAGCAGTCTACATTGGGCTCATCCCTGGCAGATCAATGACCACGCAGGCTGAGTATGACAATGGTCAAAGTTTCATGGGCGTGAAGTTTGTGCACTTGAAAGAACTGAAGTACTCCAGTGAAAGAGCACTTAAGTACTTTAATTTGCATAAGGTGGGCTGGCAAGTGATAGTTTGTCTTACAAAGAGCAAGTCCAAAAGTCCCTACATCCTGGATCCCTGTACTCTAGGCTATTGCAACCCCCCCCCCCATGCTCACCAAGCTAGCAGACAAACTATTGCAGAAGCATAAATGAAACTAAACCCAAAACCTGCAATGTTAAACCATCCACTGACTGCCACTCACCTGTAATTTAGCTCATCCTGCTGACCTGCAAAAATAAAAGTTTAGGCTAAGGACACACCTTTCTTCTTTCAGTCTCCATCTCTCACGGTCTCCTCTCTCAGCTAATAATGCAGCTCAACAGCCATCACCGTGGGGTACATGCTGCTGCTACTGCCCCATGGCATCCATCCGACCATCCATTCATGACGCTGATGAAGCATGCCGACTCATTCCCAATGGCAGACAAGGCAACAGTCAGTAATGGGCCACAAACTATTGTAACAAAAAAAAAAAAAAGAAAAGAAAAACAGCCCGATAATGGATAAAGTCAGATTCCCAGTAGGGTTTTTCTTTTTTTTTTACTTAATACATGTGCACAGCAAGCCATGGGTCACTCGCTCAGCCGCTGCCGTACCTGAGTCTTGATTCTTTCAATCCATATGTCTCTCTCCACTCCTCCTCTTTTTGGCTGCTGCTGCTGCGCTTCCCATCCTGAGTGACAGTCCCAGCTCAGCTGAGCTTTCTCCCTTGCTGTACCAGGGCTCAGGTTGGGGCTGTATGTCTGCATGGCAGTCCCTACACTGTCAGGTTATTAATTATTAGTTAATTACATTTATTTTTATAATGGTCATGTGGTTCATTTTTTTTTTCTTTTATTTTTGCAATATTTTCAAGACAGAACTGTTACTGTGGTGCAGGATGTGGCAGTTGAGCCTCTCACATTGTGAGCGCTCAGCTACGGTTTTGAAATACAAGGTTCAATACTTCTGACAGGCAGATGGAAGTTTATATTGGTAGTGTCTGGGGCTCAGCAGGTTGCACACTCACCTCTGAGGCTGGGAGATTGAAAGGTTGTGGATTTTAGCCCCACACCAGGCACTTGGGGTAAATCCCAATACAGACTCTGTAGTGCATCACTAGGGAGATGCTGCAGTCCTGAGGTGCTGTCTTTTGGATGAGACATTAAACTGAGGTCCTGGCCTGTTCTGGTGGTTGTTCAGGTGGATGTTAAAAAATCCCATGACACCTCTTGAAAAGAATAGGGGAATTTTCTATTCCAGAAAACAGAACATATTATACAAAAAAAGAAAAGTTCACACTTGAACATTCAAACAAATATTAACATTCAGCAGTATTAACTTATATCATAACTGTAAAGAAAAGAAAAACATGAAACCCACAAATTATAAAGTGACACCCAAGAAAGCTAAATACTGTATTTCCTCACTTTATTTAACTCAGTAGAGAAATCTCAAAATATTTTAAGAATGATATGTGATAGAATCTGTACGTACCATATACTGCATGATTTGAGGCATACCTAACAGAATTCCAGCGGTAAGAACAGATACTTTTCTAACCTATATTCTTTTATTCAATTTCTATTATGTCTCTGTAAACCCTCTAATTCTTAACCCCCCTTCATTTCCTAGGGTATCCATGCAATTCTTCTTCATAAGACATCTGCTCGAACTTTGAACATACGAACATACGAAATTTGCCAGCAGATAAAGGCCTAGAGGTCTATCAAGTCTGCTTGAATGTGCAGCTAGCACCCATTATTCTGAAGCTGCCCCTCTCTTCCAGCCTTTCCCTCCATTGACCCTTCCCCTTTGTCCTGTCCCATCTCCATTTGAAGCAGTTCACTGTTCTACTGGATACCACTTCTGCAGGTAACGCATTCCACCCAGCTACCACTCTCTCTGTAAAAAAAGTGTCTCCTCATCTCCCTCCTAAACCTTCCTCCCTCCAGTCTCATATCATGGCCCCTGGTGTCCCTCCCCTCCCTAACTTTGAACTTCCCCTCTGTACCTGTCTTGTTTATTCATTTCATGTACTTAAAGGTTTCAGTCATGTCCCCCCGTCCCTCCTCTCCTCCAGCAAGTACATGTTCAACTCCCTCAGCCTCCTCTCGTATGATAAGTCCCCCAGCCCCTTGATCATCTTTGTCACCCTGTGCTGCACCTCCTCCAGCAACTTATTTATTTATACTATTTATTTATTACATTTTGGTGACTGGGTAAGCCCACTGAGCCCTGGAGGTCCCTTTTTCAGGGGTGACCTGGGATTATATCGTGCAAGAGAATAATACAGTGAGGTAGCGTTAATTCAGTTTTCAGTTATAACAACAACAACACAGTTATACTAGCAATATAGGAACATCACAGTGCAACTGGAATAAGTAGGTTGTTCAACAGTGATAACAGGAATTTTTTTTTTTTTTTTTAGGTTTAACACTGGGGGAGGGTAGGACATGGTTAGTCTTTTCTCACTGGGGTCCTATCGGGAGTCAGTCCAATGGCAAGAACTGGCTTCCGTCAGCTGGGCCTTAAGCCTTGTGTGGAAGGTTTTGAAACAGGGAGTGTACCATAAAAATCAGCACACCTCCACTTGGTGTCAGACAGGGCATAAATTTATTAAATACAAAAAGCAGACGCTATAATCAGCTGAAATCAGGAAAAGCAACACAAACTCGCAACCGGTTTTGTACTAGCAGTACTTCAATACTGCCGAACAGTGTACCTGTTTCGACCCTACCTGACCGTGCCCATGAAATTCTGCCCCACACCTATCTCCACTCTACAATCCAAATCTCCTGCTACTACACCCCCTCTCTCCCCTCCCCTTTCTCCCGCATCTTCCTAAACTCACTTACTTGCTTATGCCTTTTCTCTCCTGCTTGTTGTACTTTATGTTCACCTGTAGAACCAAACTTCCACGTGGGATAATCCTGCTTCAGAAGCTGAAGTTACTCAGCTATACTCTTACTGCGATTGCTGTACCAATGCTGTCTTACTGTGCTGACCAATGCTGTTTTACTGTTATCCGTGCCATCACAGCTATTTTAGCTACTTATGCTTCATGCCAAGTACTTTGCTTTACTGTCTAAACACTTTATTGCCTTACAAGCTGTATTGTCTATTGTAAACACCCTCTGTATGTATTTTCTTGTACTCTCCCAGGTCACGCCTGAAAATAGTCACCAACTGGCTAGTGCACTTACGCAGTAAACAAAAACTAAATAAAATAAAAAAATCAGGGGTGGTCCAATACTTCTAAAAGCGCTACATAAATAGGGTGGTATTTAAAGCAACAGGTACTTTTTCATGTATATGAATATGCATCACGATGGAAGTGAGGCTTACCGGTTTGTAGTTCCCTGGTTCATCTTTGGGGCCACTCTTGTGGAGGGCCACCACATGAGCCATCCTCCAATCCTGAGATACACACCCTGAGTGTAGTGAGGCATTAAATAGGTCTCCCAAAGGTCCCGCAATGACCTCTGCCAGCTACTTCAGTATCCTGGGGTGAATGCCATCTGGGCCTGGTGCCTTGTCCACCCTCAGTGCCTTCAAACCCTCCCGAACTCTGCCCTCAATGATTTTCCCCATCTGTCACCCCCTCCCCCCATTTCTATCATTCGTCCCCCTTGAGTATCACCCCCCTCTTCTCCTTAGTAAATACTGAGCAGCAGTAATTATTTAGTGCTTCTACCTTATCGCACCCTGCTTCCACCCATCCCCCCTCCTTTCTAATCCTTACTATGTGGTCCTTACAGCTCCTTTTCTCCCTGATGTACCTAAAGAAGTCCTTCTCCCCCTTCTTAGTGCCTTGTGCCAGTCTGAGCTCCGTAGATGCCTTGGCTCCCCTTACTGCCTATGTCACCTCCTTCGATTCTGTCAGGTACTCCTCCCTGTCCTCCCCCCTCCCTGTTTTCTTGTACCTCCTAAAGGCAGCTCTTTTCCTCCTTACCTTTTCCATGACCTCCTTGCTCAACCAGCTTGGTTTCTTAGCCCTAGCCTTCTTGCTCTGGGTTTTGCAGCTCCCACCTCTGGTTAGTGCCCATTCTAGGTTGAATTCTGACCAGGTACCCTTTTACCACTTCCCCCATCCTCCCAAAGTCGGCCCTCCTGAAGTCCAGCACTCTTGTGCCAGATTCCACTCCTTCCTTGCCCATATCCAATGTGAGCCATACTAAGTGGTGGTCACTCCCTGACAGCAGTTCTTCCACCGTAAGTTCTCACAAAGTTCCCATTTGCCAGCGCAAGTTCAAGGGTATTCCCTACCCTGGTTGGTTCACTGACCATTTGCAGCAGAGAGCTGTCTTGGAAGGCATCCAGCAGTACCTGCTCCCTTCTATTCCTGGTTGTTGGGGGGTACTCCAGTCCACTCCTGGCATGTTGATGTCCCCCACAATCACCTCACTTTGGGCGATCTCCTGTAGTCCATGGCCCTTACAAGTATCAAAGAAGATACTATCATCAATGCCAATGAAGTCACTATAGTGTTTAATTGTTGTGTCAGAAGTTGACACCTTGCCTGCCATAAATAAAACTTAATACAGGCAAAAAACACATTCAAAGCACTTGGATGATACAGTTGCCAAGAACCAGTATAATCCCCTAAAATAAGGAGCTTCTTGTAACATGGCAAAAATTAACAGATCAACATAACAAGCAGTCATTGGAGCAACAAGAACATATGACCACCAAGCAACCATGGATTAATTCTCCTTATTAATCCATGGTTGCTATCGGAGCCCGCTGAAGAAATAATGACACCAAGGATACAGCAGTATTTATGTGTGTTGGTCAGCCTATAGGTGGAGCAGCCCTATGTTTCTTCCCACTGACCCACCCAGTGGAAGTTGCGGCTTGTAGCGGACACAGCAAGTGGCATAAGTAGCTTCAGTGAGGTAGGTGTAGCTCATGGTAAGGTTGTCGACCAAGAGGTGACGCTGCTCTAGAGCAAGCATGGATTCATTCCCACTACTAATCCATTATTCGGGACTTGTAGTGGATAGACCAAGCAGCTTAACTAGCTTCAGTGAGCTAAAACACACAGTGGTGTCTGAGTCAAGTGAGCAGAAGAGTGTAAGCAGCACGTGCAGTGCAAAGGTCTGGTGTCAGACAGACACAGAGGATGGGGAGAACGGTTACCATTTTGATACATGGTGCTGTGTGTATGTCAGCATGCAAATGCACAGACATACCTACAGTGCAACAGCAAAGAACTGCATGTAGCATTAAGAATGAGTGTGAGATACGGAATAAATAGACAGAAAAGAAAACAAGGCACAGTGAGTATTACATATAGGTGTGCTGCTGCATAATTTCCACACTTCTTGCACATGTTAAAAAAAAAAAACAGGAGCATATTAATAGATGTCAAATGTTGAATGTGTACGCGCTCATATTGAAGTCTGTATGAGGTTATAGAGAGATTAGTAACAGATAGAAAAGTTCTTTGTTCACAGCATTTTTATCCATATATTATTTTAATGTAACTATACTAAACAGTATTAAACTCCTATCTTACTTGCCATGTTACAAGCGCATTAAACCACTCCAGACCAAGGTTCCACTGTGGAATTAATCTATGGTTGGGTGGTTGGAGGCATTCGGCCCCCAACCCCCCCAACCATGGATTAATTCCACAGTAGAACCATGGTCTGTCGTGATTTAATGCTTATATATGTTACTTGTGTAAGAACTGTCCACTGCCATTTAGACGCCAAGCCTTGAATTAATATCTGTGTCTCCAGGCACTGAATAAAAAAGTGACTTTGTGTTTCCTCTATTTGAAAACATCCACTTCTGGGACAAAATCTCTCCTCCAGAGCTTTATGCTTTAAATTCCCTTTAAGGCCTGATCTACCATGGCAACAAAGCCACACTATATCCCAAGTTTTTACAGGAACTCTCTTGTCTTGTAACAAACACAAAACTTTTTCGTGTTTAGAAGGTAAACATTGAGGAAATTCAATCCTAACAGCATGATGTGTTGAAATTATTCACTATAAAGCTGTTTTCTGGTTGAACTCTATAAAACTGATTTGCTTATTTTCCATTGTCAAAGCTTTCTTAAAGAAGCTTCTGCATACTCTGGAAATTTTGTTGTAGAATATAGCATTGGTGCTAAATCCTGCCACCCTCAATGATAAGACTGAAATAGCACCTGAGTCCATTCGTGCCACCCAGTAACTTCTGTTTCCCATAAAAGTTTGATCGTGGAGGTCCAAAAGAAAGAGTGAAAAAAAACAAAACAAAGGGTTAATCATTCCCAAACCTCCAGTTTTAACTGGTAAGTAGGTTTAATCCCTTTTGACAGGGTTTAATCGACTGCCGCACAGCATTTGAAAAAAACAGCGTAGTATTCTAGTTGCGAAACAAACTGGTGGTGGATAAATGAAACTCAAATAGGTCAATATTGGAAGTAAAAATTTCTTAATAATTTGTATCTTTTTTTTTTGACAATTTCTACATTTTCCATATTTGAACCTATGTTTCACAGGCTAATATTTTTTCCCCCAGTTTAACACTTGAAGAGTTCCTGCCCCAAAGTATAGTCCCAATATTACCACTGTCTGCTGAGCCACTGGAATTTCCAAAGACTCAATCCCCCGACCTTCTTCAACAGGAGAACTAATTTTCAAAACTTGACTCTTCTCAGTATTAATTTGAGCTCCAGACCACTGTGAAAATTTGTCCAAAATTTAAAAATCTCAACCCCTTTTTCTACCGATTGTATAAAGAAACAGACATCATCTACACGCGCTGCCACTTTTTGTGCTCTTAACCCCATTCCTGGGCTAAGACCTTTAATATTTCCATTCAGTAAGGTAAGTCTGTTTAGGGAATCCAAAGCATAGGTGTACGGTAAAGGGCGGACCAGACATCCTTGTCTAACTCTTATTTTCATTTCAACAGCCTCGCCCATTCATCTATTAACATATGGAATTATTCTAGCATTGACATAAAATGATTTAAGACAGGACAACATACTATCTCTAATCCCATAATGTTGTAAGATTTGAAATAAATACTCATGTGAAACCCTGTTGAAGGCTTTTGCTTGATCTAAAGCCAACAACTACCCATTCACCTTTTGAATTCTGCCATAATCAAAGACATCTCTTAAGAAAGGTAAATTTACAGTGATATTTCTATCCGGTATAGGGCAAGTTTGCCCCAGATGTATCAAAACTTAACTAATTTTCTATAACCTGAAACATAACATTTTTGAAAGAATCTTATAATCTGTATTCAGCAGATTAATGGGTCTCCAATTCGTCAATAAATGCTGCTGATCTTTTTTATAAAGAAAAATCATAATGGCATCCCCAAAACCTGCCTCTGTCGGGACTGCAGATAACATTTTGTTATAAATTTTACATAGAGGTTCAGAAATAAAATCTGAATTTTTTTTATATAAAGTACTGGGTAGACCATCTGGTCCTGGTGACGATCCTTCTTTCAGAGACGAGATAGCCCTTTCCACCTCCTGGACAGTGATGTTATCATTCAAATCGATCAACTGACCTTCTTCTACCAATGATAATGGAAATGGCTCTAAACTCTCTAAACTAAATTGTGTCATATCAGGGGTACTAAATGAGTTTTTAATGCGTTGTTGAACTATTTGTAATATATCAAAATCTCTTGAGTGAAGAATGCCTGCATTACTCTGTAACCCCATCAATAAGGTTATGTCTGGTCTTTGTTTACAAGCTAGATAAGGATCAGAACTAGGTTGACTAACTGTACCATATTACAATTCTGCTTCTAGTGACAGGGCCCTATCATATTGAAATTGGAACATTTTAGACTTAAATTCCCTAATTTGTTCTAATGCTCGAACTCTATTGGAATGGGGTAGTGACATATACCTATAAAGTATATTTCTACATAAAGTCTGTATTTGATTTTACTGTTCCCAAATGTGTGATTAAGTTTTTAATATCAAGTTTCGTGTCTACCCACCACTGCCACAAGCTATCATAAATCTCCATCACTGTACTTCTAAGGTATAAGTACTGTAGTTCTTATATAATATGATCTTATGTTAGTACCAACATGTTCAAACACCATCTATGTGGAGAAGAAAAAAGTCATGGGGGAATGTCAGCCAAACTAAAGGTACAGTCCAGAACCATGTGGTCTGAGAATTCGCATGGAGTTATGACAAACCTCTGAGGTCTCAGAACTCTGGAGCAAAACCAATAGTCAATCCTGGTAGAAAATCTATTCCAGAAATAAGTACATCCTGCATCTTTGTGCAGCTTCCTATATGCATCAACAAGGTTAGCTGTAATCACTATATTACACAGATAATGTGAATTGCAGTATATTTTTTGTTGTACATTATCCCCAATTGAAAAATCCAGTCAACAATTCATACACCCCTCCAGAGAATATGCCTACTAGTATACAAAAAAGGCCTCATTTTGTCAAACAATTCAATTCTTGCCAAGTTGGTCTGAGGAACATAAGTGTTAATAAGTCTCAGAGCAAAGTTCCTGAATGTGCAATCCAACATTAGCACCCATCCTGGAATGATATCTACTAGTCTCTGTAGAGAAAATTCCATTCCTTTGAAAAGTATACCCACCCCATCTATCTGATCCACTCCAAAGGACCAGTAAGAGGGGCCCCACGTCCATCCTTTTTGTACTTGTGTACTGTGAAACAGGATATTCAACCGTGTGTCCTGTAAAAAGATGATCTTGAAGGCCATTGTGTGTAAATGAGACAGAGCTGTTAATCTCTTTTTGTGATTTTTGATACTACAAACATTAAGAGATGCTACTGTTAGTGTGGCCATTCGAGATTATGTTAAAGTAAACAAGGCTCAACTCGTAAGGATCATTTGTTTTTCTCCTCAGCCTTCCTTTTCCTCCCTTTACTCTTTTTTCCCCATTACGGGAGGTGGCCAGGGCTCTTCCTCTGGATCCGAGTACTTCTCGGATCTAGAAGACACATCTGACTCCTGATCTGATTCCCCCACTTTAGATTGTAGAGGCTGACATGAATTCTGCAAGGTAATTGATGTCAGGCTAACTGTTTTTTCTGGGAAGACCTAGTGACCCTTCTGGCTTTTGGTTGTTGAAATTCAGCAGAGGGTATTACTGCCACAAGGAGACCCTCTGCTTCCATTTTATTGCACCACGGCCACATCCTCTTGGGCTGTACCCTTCTGAAAAATGGGAACTGGCAAAACAGCAGAGACCTGAACTTGAGCCTCGGGGTGTCTCTGTCTACTGTTCTTGCCCTAGCTAGTGTTTCCTCAGCCCTAGGGGTTCCTTCATCTCCAGTTTGTTCCTGTGCTGTATTTACCAGGTTGTCCTGGTTCACTCCATCAGTGAAATTCTGTCCTGCCCAAGGGCATTGATGATATGCATGGCCTGCCTCCTTGCACAGGTTACATTTAAAAACATTAGTACATGCAATGCTTACATGACCAAAATCACCACAAAGTGCACACCGCAATAAATCACATGAACTGCTTAAATGTGTGGGGCACCACACTTATAGCAAGTTTTGGGTTGCCCCACATAAAAATATACCTCCATCACGACCAAGAAAAAAACTGTTGGGAATGTGTTGTGTAATGTCATTATTTTGAAACAGTTTAATTCGGAATCGCCAGCCCCCTGTCCATAGACCCTCTGTGTCTATAATAGGTTCTGGTTGTCCCATCACCATACAGCACTTTTGTAACCAAAATAAAATGTTCACATTCACCCCTTCATTGCGAAACATTATTGTGACACATTTTTGCAGGGGTTTAGTTAGGGGTATAGCCACGAAGTTGGACCATAGTGGTATGGATCTAAGTAAATTATATTTAGTCCAGAATCTATCTAAACCAGACTGTTGTCTAAAGCTCAAATTGAAAGTGACTTCTCCAGAAATATGACTGAGGGCATAAATTTCTGATGGATGAAACAGCATAGACTCCTTAATCAATTTTTTCATCTCATATACCCTTTCCAGGTGTTCAGGTAATCCCCCCCCCCGATATCTTAGACTAACAGCGTTACGTCTAGGGGCATGGGTAAGTTTATGCTGAAAAAATTCTGAAAATGTCTGGCCCTGTTGCCTTGGGCCTTCTCAGTCTTCTGAAGGAGGCGGATGATTTGTGACATCCTTCTGCGATAAGGGGCCCTTACTTGGACCCTCCTGCGGATCAGTACCTGAATTATGGATAGACCGTTCTACGTCTGACACATGGTAGGAGTCATTTTCATTTATTTCTCCCTCCCCTTCTAGAACCTTTATCCCAATCTCATTTCCTAGGGGATCCATCTGCTCTGGCAGTTTTACCCTGTGTCGAGATCTCTCTCAAGGGATTCTTTTGTTCCATACCAACCAGAGATTTCTCCTGACTGGAGGGTGAAAAAGACACCTATTGTAAGTCAGGCATCCAATGACCATCCGGATGGAGTTGCCATCCTGCCCCTTGCAGAGCTTTGTCCGGCAACCATGTTTTAAAATCCATGGGGCTATCTTTTTTAATCTCAGATACAATTGTTTTACTCACTGGTGCGATCATCTCATCCTCTGTTATTACTTGAGGTTGGCTTTTCTCGGCCTGCTCAACCTGCTCACTTCATGACACTTGTTGTTTATTTTTTTCTTTAGTATTAACTGTCTCTATTGTAACCCTCTGTGTGCTCGGTTGCGCCTCATGCTTGGGAACCATCTCCCCTGTTGCAGCATCACTTGCTGTCTCTTGTTGTACTTTCAATCCCTCAGAGATCAGCTCCAGAACCTTTTTTGACATATCAGCTATTTCATGCACTTTTCGACTCACCGTAACTCGCGAGTGTCTTGCCAAGTCCTCATTCTGTATTTCCACCAAAATTGGGGGCCTCTCCTGAACTTCTGCCTCAGTAACATCCAAAGAATCTTCTCCAGCACAGTGGAACACATCCTCCAAAAAATCACCCAGCAACTGAGAGTCATCCATCTTGGAATGGTGACCAACAGCGCCTCCTACCAAGAGTAGAGGAATTTCCCTGATGTCCTGGCCAGATTTCCCTCATTCACTAAAAATACCACCAACAGCTGAATCTGGTTCAATTTCAGTTGGTTATCATCTGTACACCCCCCCCCAGGTTGCCCCTGAAAAAGGGACTTCTAGTCTCAGTGGGTATACCTGGTCAACAAAATTCAGTAAATAAATGGTAGTTTTGGCACAATCACAGTGTCAAAATTCTGAACCTTGTGTGCCTCACATTTGGATCCGGGTCATCGGAGGGCGGCGGGGAGTAGGATCGGCTCCAACGGACAGCTCTCCTACTCCGGGAGGCGCGGGCAGCACTCGGTGCGCTGGGGACCCCTGGTGGAGACCGGGAGTCTCCATGCAACTGACGCCGACGGGAGAGGCTGGGGATGCTGGCATCATTGCACGCCCCGCCCTCTGGGGAGAAAAATCAGGTGGAAAAAGATGGTGGGCAGGACCACGATCAATGAGGCCCTCCTGGAGGCCTCACATTGCCGCCCACTGCGGGACCCGACCAGTCACAGTTCTGGGGTCACGAAGGTGGCCCACGCCCCCACCCTCTGGGGGCAAGCTGGGGGTGACTAAGGTCCTCAGCAATGACGTGTAGAGGTTCCTGGGGGCCGTGACCAGGGCAGATGGCTGCCGTGGTCCTGCCAGAAAAAGGGCAAAAAAAAAAAAAAAAAAGAAATTGGGTTTGGGGCATATATGCATGACTGAACCCAGCTGCATGGTTGTCCCTATACATGCTCAACATCACCAATGAATTCCCAAGTGTGGTACTCATACAGTACAGCCTTGAAAAAGCACATACATGCAAAAGGTTGCCAGCAGTCCTAGGAATCCCACTGCTGTTTTAAATCAACGCTAAAACTTGGAAACTTAACTCTGGGCTGGTGTCAGTCTTTCTGTCCTCAGACTGGGCAGCCAAGCTTTCATGGTAATTGTTCGGGCTGTCAGCTCACTATGGCTCTAGTCTCAGTGCACTGAACTCCCTCACCTACTTCCTGTATTTTTACAGTATTTTGTATACAAAACAAGCATTTGTCAATGCTGAATGTTTGCTTGCTGGCATTGGCAGTGGTAGTGTAGAAGTTACAGAGCTGCGTAATAGGAATGGCAGTTAAGTATTGAACTGAAGCCAACCCCACCACCACCCTGCAGAGAGTGACAGGCATTGGGGTGTGCATTTGGGTCGTCAGGCATAACGGCCACGCCATTTCACCACACCCCACCCTGCAGACACTGACAATGGTCACGGTGTTCCTTGGTCTTTGGCCTATGCGCACTCCCATTTCATTAGGAAATATGGTGAGATGTGCCATATAGGAGAATGGGGTGAAGTTTGAGGTCAAGAGTCCAAGGCATACCTCGATGCCTCTCAGTGACTGCAGGGTGTGGAATGGTATGAGCATCACAGGCAAGAATCCCAAGTCACACGCCTGATGCCTGTCATTCTCTACAGGGTTGGGCATTATGGTTGGAAACCCTAATACCTCAGGCATTCATTGGTATTTTCACTCCAAATTTTCAACATGTTTTTTTGTGACCCCACCTCATGAACAGGGGGAATATCAGTTTGTTAGCCAAAAGCTGCTTATGCACAGTGACTACGGCATTCAGCACCACAGGTGCAAAAACATTCCGAACAGGATGTAAAAAATGACAGCTGTACTGTTCATGGGGAGGTGTAAAAAATGTCAATGTTGCAAATCTGTAGTAAAAATATTTTAAAAAAATGGTGAAGTCACGAGCGTACATAGAAACTGTGCAGCGCACACCCGTAATATAATTAGGTTGGGGATTTTTTACAGCAGATTGTCAACTCAGGCATTTTGGTGCCTCCGATCATGAACAGTGTCACTGTGATTTTCTTTACCTATGCCGAACAATGATTTCCCACAGCGACCACGCATCTCTGCGCTGAAAGTGTGAAAACACACTTCAGCCATGTTGTGAAAAATGACAGCTGTACTGTTCATAAAGAAGTGTGGAAAAATGCCACTGGTGAAAATCTGGGCTGAAAATATTACAAAGTCATGAACTAACGAGGGTGCGTGCAAACTGTGCAATGCTCACTCGTACCACAGTCATTTTATGGACTTTTGTCACCAAATTTTCAATAGCCATTTTAAGACCTCTGCTCATGAACAGTGTAACTGTGATTTTCTTAATCTGTCCTAAAACATTGTCAAGACACCAACAGCAATCACAGCGCTACATGTGCTAAAACACATTTTGGGCGCATACATATGAAAATTGCAGCTGTACTGTTCATAAGGAAGTGTAATAAAATGGCAATGTTGAAAATCTGGAGTGAATATATTAATTTGCAAACTTATTTAGCATGCATAGGAACTGTGCAACGATGTCAGAAAACAGTCATTTTGGGATTTTTTCACCAAATTTTCAACATAGCCATTTTAACACCTCACCTTATGAACAGTGTCACTGTGATTTTCTTAATTTGTCCTGTACATTGATCTCACACACCGACTGCGTCATTGTAAGCTTCATGAAGTGAACACGTTTTAGGTGAGATGTGAAAAAATGTGCTGTACTGCTCATAAGAAGGTGTGGTAAATGGCAATGTTGAAAATCTGGAGTGAAAATATTGAAAATTCACGACCTTACGAGCGTGCATAGGAACTGCGCAACGCACGCTCGTAAAACAGTCATTTTTAGGAATTTTTTCACCAAATTTTCAACATAGCCATTTTAAGACCTCTGCTCATGAACAGTGTCACTGTGATTTTCTTAATTTGTCCCGTACATTGATTTCGCACACCGACTGCGCCTTTGTGTGCTACATGGGCGGAAACACATTTTGGGTGTGATGTGAAACATGACAGCTGTGCTGCTCATAAGAAGGTGTGGTAAAATGGCAATGTTGAAAATCTGGAGTGAAAATATTGAAAATTCGTGAACTTACGAGCCTGCGTAGGAACTGCTAACACACGTCAGAATATTCATTTTGGTTTATCATTTCACATGTTTAGATTCCTTCTATGATCGATGTTGTTGGTTACAGATTCAGTTCCGCGGGTGATTTCCCGCAGTGAATGCGAATCACCCTTCGGGTCCGGTAATGCCATGACAGTGACATCATTCATGAGAAGGGGTCCCAAAACCCCATGTTGGAAAATTTGCAAAAATTCCAAAATGCCTGAGATATGCAACAAAGTTGAAACCCCTATCTAGCCCATTATACAGCTTACCGGCATTTCTCAGTTCGCAGTCGGCTTTGAAGAATGCAGACTTGTTCCCGTCCACCAAGATCGCCGCGCCAAGGTCCGGAGGTAAGTGTGGGGTGGGGGTGGGGAGGCAGGTGCGCAGTGGTGGAGTGCGGGTTGTGGAGGGGGGCCAGCGAGACTACGTGGGACCGTTTTCTTTACAGGTTAAAAAAAGAAAAAAGGATGATGCGGACATTTTGCCATGCTGGGGTGGGCTCCCCAGCGTTGCACAGAGATGGTTACGAGTGTTCAGCCGACGAGATTCGGCACCCCGTCGGCACTAACATCGATTGCCACGCTGGGGTGGGCCCGCAGCTGGCAATTTACCACCGGGTGGGGGTGAGGGACCGTGGAGCGATGGGGATTGGGCACCTGTCGGTTATCATTGTTGCCATGCTGGGGTGGGCACCCAGCATGGCATTTGGAAGGCTTTGGGGGCGGGGGAACACAGCACAGCCGATGGGGATTAGGCACCCACGCTATACAGTGTGTGCGTGCAGGGCGGGGGTCATGCACGCCGCGTGGCGTGTGTGTGTGTGTGTGTGTGTGAGGGTGGGGAGTTGGCGCATGAGCAGGCGATATCTTATCGCTGCTCACCAAGCGTAGCCCCTTTGAACTGTATGCCACTGCATTTTGGAGCTTGTCATAGAAGCTCCAGCATGCATTGGCTTACAGGGGCTGCGCCTGCCAACACACTGACTGAATTGGAGGAGGAGGTGACACACCTCCGAAATCTCCGATGATGGCACTATGTTTCTTGCACATGCGTGCAAGCAAACATAAAAAAAATTTTGATTACCAGTACTTATGTTGGTATTTTAACTGTGAAGCGAGATTGTGGTACTGCTTTTATACAGAAACCATTCTTAGTCCGGGTAAAGTAGGATTGTGATGTTGTTTTTAATGACGAGACAGGCCAGCCCTGTGCTCAGGTCAGCTGGCAAAGAAAATGTCAATTAATAAACAAATACACGATCAAAAGAACAACTTGTAGAGGTTGTGTCATGGGAATGGCTGTGATTGTTAGTTTGGTGAAGTACAAGAGGGAAAACATGGGTTGTGGTAACTAAAACTGACACATGTTATTTAGATTCATACCTTAGTATGGTTTCTCACATAGAAAGGCTGAGTGGTAAGATACACCAAAAACTTGGTTTTCTTTATAGAAACATCAAGTCCCAGACAGATGAGACACGGCATGTTATAGCCAAGCAAGTTTTGCTTCCAATTATGGGCTATGGTAGCACTGTATTTGTGCGTAGTAAGCAGGTACTTGAGTGTAAATTGAAAGTTCTTTACAATAATATTTCTAAGTTTGCCCTCCATGCTCCGTTCAGAACTCACCATTGTCAGTTATACACAGAATTGGGGGTACTCTCTCCAGAGAGACACCTAAAATGTTTGGTAGCTAACTTTGTTTTTCGTATTACAAAATCAGGAGTTCCTTTAGTTTTATCAAACTCAATGGTTATCAATAAATGTTGTCGAAGTACACAACAAAATTGCTTGACCCTTTATACTGTTCCTGTTTTTAAACTCCAAATAAGTAGGAAAGCATTTACCTGGGCTGCTCCTTCTATTTTAAATGAGTATGGAGAGTTGATTCAGAAAACACAACCTATATTGCACTTTAAACATTTATTGTTAAATATCTTGTATTGGGATAATGTTTGTAAATGTGATTAACTGTTTGTGTATGTGAATTGTATTGTAATGTTCAGTGTCAGGCATGGCTGAAAAAGGGCAGTGCCCAGTGTATCTCCTGGTTAAAAACAAAATAAACAAACAAGCATGGGCCCTATATTCAAAACTTTGCACTGGGCACAAACCGTTCACACAGGTTTAGCGCCGGGTTAGAATGGATTTGCTATATTCAAAAGGTCAAATAGTGCAAGCAAACTGCATTAGCACCGGGCAAAATGATAATGTATGCAAGGGGCAAACTGAGGGGGCGTGTCAGTGCAGTGCTATATTCAGCAAATAGCGCCGCACAAATTGGTTTTGCGTGACTTAGCTCAGCACTTTGTGCAGTGCAAATTACTGCCCCAGAAAAGGTTGTTTTAACTCTAGGCAAACCAGCTTTGTGTGACTTTGTGTCTTTGTATGACATTTGCTTGGCTTTGCATGACCCTAACCAGTAAGTATGACACGTAAGCAATAAGACACAACAGGGTGTGTGTTAGACACTGTAACACACGGCTAGGAGGCGTAGTGAGGCACGAGGCTACCGGCCGAGTGCGTCCAGCCTCCTAGCCATGTGTTAAAGTGTCTAACACACAGACCCTGGAGTGGCTTATTGCACTTATGAAATGGCTGTCAAAAATACAGATGTATGTGATGGCTAAAATGTATAGTATTTAAAAGTGAAAAAGTTTAATGTTGGTCTTCATTTTTAATAAAATAGTTCCTCCGCCTACTTTTTTTTTTTTTTGACTTAAGGAATTTTGTCCTATAAAGGCTTCTGTAGTTTACATGTGGTTGTCATGGCAGTATTCACCCCACCGCTCCCAAGTTAGCAATTGAGCTGAACAGCCACTCAGCCGGTGGACCAGGAGAGAGATCGTGGCAGTACTTTGTTAAAATGAATCATTGGCTGTAATAATCAGCAGTCACTTCTGATTAAAATAGAGAGCGAGTGGGCTGGGAGAGAGATCACTTTTTAATTGGGATGGAGAGCAAGCGGGCTGGGAGACAGATTTTAGCACTTCGCATTTTTTTCCTGGGACAGAGATTGTGGCAGTACTTTGTTAAAATGAATCATTGGCTGTAATAATCAGCAGTCGCTTCTGATTAAAATGGAGAGTGAGAGGGCTGGGAGAGAGAGATCACGTTTTGATTGGGATGGAGAGCGAGTGCGGGCTGGGAGACAGATCGCAGCACTTTGTGTTTTTTTCCCCCTTTGCTACGTTCTGCATGGATTTGAAAACAAACATTAAAAGACCGAGGCCAACTAAACAGGAGGTCAGGTGTATTTATTTTATTTTTATACAGTTAGGCTGGCACCACTTATGCGAGAAAGAAGATAGCTGCGTTTTCATTTCTCAAGGTTCTGAGTGGGCAGCATCACCCATATCAATGCCCGCTTGCCATAGCTTGGCACAGCCTGATCCTTCTCCCATGGTGTTAGACATATTAGCACACTCCTAGCAGCCAATCAGGATGCTGCTTTTCTACCACCCATTTCATAAATAGAAATAAGCCACACATAGAGGAAACATGCTGCTCACTGATGGCATCACTATGACGTCATCATCTGCCACCAGTCCCAACCATGCCAGGCAGTAAGTGGTGACCCGGCCCCCAGTGGACACCATGGCAGTGAGGCCATACAGTACACACCTGCAGACCACTCTTCTGTGGACACCAACAGATGCCAGCACACACATGCAGCACTGGGGCCGTGGGGGGTGTACAGGTGACCAGTCTGCACCACATACTTGGTGCTGCCACATGGTTGGGACAAGCCATGCAGTGCAAATGGTCCAGTGTAGGGAATACCCCAACACCTGTGTGCCTGTCCAATGGTAAGGGAACCCCCAGCCACACACTGCACAGCTGTACAGACACCACAACACACACACCCAGCAACAGGGGTGTAGCCAGGAATATTAAACATGTACTCAAAACAGCTGCACCGTTGCCCCCTGTTATGTAAACATAAGCCAAAATATGTGCTGCCACGCCACACCAACAATAGCCCCCCCCCCCGTTTGCCATGTCTGAGTTCCAGTAATGGGTTTCTTTTTGTAATCCTCTTTCCTTTGTTCTTCCACCTGACTGAGTACGTTGTTCATGTTTGTGTATTTGGCTGGTGGCATCGGTGCCCCATAGTGAACAACAAAGGCAAAAGGGCTCAGCCCAACATGGACCAGTGTGACTCACAATGTCCCTGCTTCCATCTGTTTGTTGCTCTGCCTGATGTTTGTACTGTACTCTGCTGAGTATGGTGCGTATGCCTGCTGACACCTCTCCCAGCAATGTATATGTCACTGTGAGCATCCCATGCTGGTAGTGCAGCATCTATGAGTTGCACAACAGCAGCACAGTACTGTCCACTGTCGGTACACACTTGCAAGATGGGGTTGTCACTGTGTACAGTGCCGCAGTCAGTGCTACCCACCACACCATAGGCAGTGCTGTGTCCCACACACTACTCGCCCCCGTGTCACTGTACTGTCTGCTGTGCTCTGTATTGCAAGACCTTCGGTTGGACTATTGCATCCAGCACCACCACCAGTACCTGTGCTATGCAGTCCCCTGGAGCAAATTATTCTATGTAGTTCTGTACATACACTACCGGTCAAAAGTTTTAGAACACCCCCATTTTTCCAGTTTTTATTGAAATTTAAGCAATTCAAGTCCAGTGAATAACCTGAAATGGTACAAAGGTAAGCAGTAAACTGCTAGAAGTTAAAAAAAAAAGTTTAGGTTAGCAAAAACTGCTTTAGAGAAATTGCAAAGAAAGCCAAGGTGTCAGTGAGTACAGTTTCCTACACCATCAAAAGGCACTTGGAAACTGGAGGAAACTCTGACAGGAAGAGATCTGGCAGACCCAAAGCCACAACAGAATCAGAAGACAAGTTTCTGAGAGTCAACAGCTTGTGTGCTAGGCGGCTCACAGGACAACAGCACAGAGTGACTGGCACCCTGAACCAAATGGGCTACCACAGCATTTTGCAGCACCATGCAATACCCTCTGGTCTACGCCTAGTTGGTCAGGGGTTCATCCTACAGCAAGATAATGACCCAAAACATACCTCCAGGCTATGTCAGAACTACCTTCGAGGAAAAGAACAAGACGGTAGGCTTCAAATAATGGAATGGCCAGCACAGTCTCCAGACTTAAGCCCTATTGAGCTGGTTTGGGATGAACTGGACAGAAGGGTGAAAGCAAAGCAACCTACAAGTGCAACACATTTGTGGAAACTTCTGCAACAGTGTTGGGAAGAACTTCCCGAACAATATTTGATGTCCATTGTAGGAAGAATGCCACGAGTGTGTTCGGCAGTTACAGTATATTTGCAAAAGGTGGCTACTTTGATGAGTCAAAAATTTAGATTAAATTTTGTTAAACAAAATGATTCTATGATTTCTTTTTTATCTCCAATTGTTTATTTGTTCTATGCTTTAATTTCAGAGTACATTGAGACATTAACCTGCGTAAATTTCAATAAAAACTGGAAAAATGGGGGTGTTCTAAAACTTTTGACCGGTAGTGTATGTAGCTTGCAGCTACCACCATGCTCTTCCTGACTGACCCACAGGTGGAGCTGTGGGCAGACCCAGCCAGCCCCTGTACTTCCAGACTGACCTACAGGTGGAGCTGTGGGGCCCTGCAATAGTGCTGGGCAAACTGCGTGCAAATCAGGGCATAATGAGATGCTTATCTGGATGTTTGCCCACTGTCTGCCTAAGTAGACTCATTTGCATGTCACTTTTGAATATAGCAGATGTTTGCCCCGGGCAAACATGATAGCGCTGGGCAAATGGCTTAACACCACACAAGACCTGGGTGAACGTATGTGCACCACGCAAACGTTATGGAATAATTTTTCATTTCTGCACACTGTACATTCACATGCGCTGATGCTTGTGGCTTCACTGACTCCACTCCTTTGCTGGCATACACATTGGCCACGTATTTCACCTCTACAGTCCTTCCGGTCGCTGTGAACTGGGTTGCTGTTGTGGTTTGCACTTCCTGGTTGCTATATTCAGAGCTGTCTTATTCCTGGGCTATTGTTGCACTGCGCTCCCAGCCCAGTTTGCCCAGCTTCCTTAGCATGCTACATTCAGCAGGTTTAGCACCGAGGCTATCCCTTTTGAATATAGCGTGCTATTGGTTCTGGGCTATTTTAGCATGCTGGGCAGTGCTAATTTAGCCCCAGAACAAAGTTTTGACTATAGGGCCCCATGTCTGCTAAGCACTTTGGGATTTCTTGTTAGCAAGTGGTAAAAAATGTCTGCCAGCCACTTTTTTAAAATTCTGTGCTTCAGTAGGGATTTGTTATAAGGCTAAATACTAGGATGATCCTGCACCTTACTGCATTAATGCATGGTCAGGTGACTGGTTGTAGCCAATTGAGATCAGAGGATTTCCCTGCCATTCTATAACAGAGAATGTCCACCAGCCACATAACTCTCAGAGTACAAGGCTCCATCCTAGGCCCACTTCTGTTCAATATCTTCCTGAATAGCCTACCAAGTTTCTGTCATGACCATCTACTGCTCTATGCCGATGACGCAGTAATCTTCTCCTGCAATCAAGATCCCAAACTCCTGGAAAATCAACTTCAGCAAAGCTTTGCAAATGTGGAAGACTGGTTCAGCAGACACAAGCTCATCCTCAACTATAAAAAGACGAAGGTCATGCTTTTCAGTGGCCAGTACAACAAAACCAGATCTCACCCCTTAACTATCAAAAATTTCATGAGCTCCCCTCTGGAGCAGGTACAACACTTTAAATACCTTGGGGTCACCCTGGACAGCCGCACTGACCTTCTTCCAGCATATTGCATATGTAGCCAAAGCAGTCAACATCCGTATTGGGCTTCTCCACAGGCACTAACGGAGCCTAACTTCAGATGCATTAAGGCAAGCCATCCAAAGCTCTGTGATATCTATAATTGATTATGGGCTAACCAACTATGACTCTGCCACTGATACGGCCCTCCAGCATATCTCTACTTCCCTGAACAAGGCCCGTAGGCTCCTCACAGGTGATGCTCGGCTCACGCACTTCTGCAGCCTTTCCGCTAAGACAAACTGGCTCCAGCTGAAAGACAGAATCAAGTACCAAACATGCCTACTAGCTAAGAAGATCAGCCTAGGTCTCTCGCACCTCCTGGGGTTCAAAACATCCTATGCCAGTCCTCTCTCCCCCATCGGACCAGGGGCTTCGTAAGTCAGATCTTTCAGGCACCATGCTGCCGCACTTCTCAGGGACAAAGATCCTTTGATTACTGAGCACCTCTCTGGCTAAATTCCCTCCCACATGACATCTCCTGTATCTCAACACTAGGCCCATTTAAATGTTGTACAATGCCAGTTAATGCTGCTCACCCGTTTATCTGTAACACCATGTGTTTTGGGTAGCAGCCTATATGGGTGAGTATTATTGAGCAGCTCAATATGAGTGACTCAGTAATACCACTCCCATGTAGAGTGAGTAGGAAAAAAGAACTCTGAATGTGTATAGCGAGTGTAGCTCTGACGGATATGCGCTACACTCATGAGACAGAGGATAAGAGAAATTATTTGGCCAAGCCCTGCCCAACTGGCTGTGTGGTGTAGTGGTTTGACCCACTGCTCCTGGATCCTGTGATGCCAGGTTCAGATCCTAGTGCAGGCAATTGTTTTGATTCCAGGAGGAGTTTCTATTTTTACTAAGTCCACTCCCTCTGGAGTTAACATACTAACATACTATTTGCCAGCAGATTAGGCCTTACGGTCTATCGAGTCTGCTCGAACCTTAGATCCTTAGTTGGGTGCCGAGGCCCTCCCATCCCTTGTGCTCCAGAAACCCCTATCATCCAACCCCACCCCCCTGGGACAGGCCATCATCTGATACATCCACTTTCTGTGTCTGTCCTACCCTCTCTTGAAGCCCTCCACTGTGGATCTCTGAACCAGCTTGCCAGGCAGTGCATTCCAAGGGTCCACCACCCTCTCAGTGGAAAACCTCCTCCTCTATCCCCCTTCACCCTTCTACCTTCCAACTTCAAACCATGCCCTCTGGTGATACCTCCCTGCTTTAGTCTAAAGATCCCCTCCATGTTTACCCTATTTATTCCCTTGAGGTACTTGAAGACCTCAGTCATGTCCCCCCTGTCTCTCCTCTCCTCCAATGAAAACAGGCAGAGCTCCTCAAGTCTGTCCTCATACATCAAATCCCCTAGCCCTCGTATCATCTTAGTTGCCCTCCTCTGTAACCTCTCCAGGAGCTGTATGTCCCTCTTCAAGTGTGGTCTCCAGTACTGTACACAGTACTCAAGGTGTGGTCTAACCAGTCCATTGTACAGTGGCAGAATCACTTCCTTGCTCCTAGAGGTGATCCCCTTACGATGCATCCCAATATCCTGTTTGCCTTGCTAGCCGCTCTCCTGCACTGCTCAGAGTTATTCATACATGCATCTGCCATGACCCCTAGGTCTTTTTCCCCTATTGAGGCCTCCAGTGCCTCCCTTCCCAGGGTGTACCTGTGTTTAGGGTTTCCCCGACCAAGATGCAACACCTTGCACTTAGTGATATTGAAATTTAATTTCCATGTGTGAGCCCAGCTTCTCAGGGTGTCCAGGTCCCTTGCAGGGCCAACCTCCCTCTTCCGCCTCAACTACTGCTCCCATCTTGGAGTCATCCATGAAGAGACTAATTTCACACCCTATACCCTCCCTGATGTCCGATATGTATGCATTACACAGGATTGGACCCAGGACCGAGCCCTGCGGTACCCCACTACCAACCTCTCTAGGGTTCGAGAGCTCCCCACAGAACACTACTCTCTGGGTGCATCCAGCTAGCCAGTTTTCAATCCATCTGACCATCAAAGGGCCTACTCCTAACCCCATCAGTTTCTCCACCAGACCATTGTGGGGGACAGAGTCAAACGCCTTGTTAAGTTATCTAAGTTGTTAAGAATCTTTTTTTGGGGGGTGCGGGGGGCATAGTCCCCCACATAAAAAAGGAGTATTGTGTATTGTTAGAGGACTGTTGCTGTTTGCAGTGGTCTCTCTAATAGGATGTCACCCTTTTGTCATGGGCGATTCTTTCATTGCTGTAATGAGTGGTGCGTTAAGGGACTCACTCTTATCGCATAAAACCTGTGTTTTGTTCTCCCTTGACCTTTGCTTGCAATTTTCTTTGAAGTGAAACCTATGTAAACGAGATTATGCTCAAAGTTGTATAGTTTGAGATTTTAATAAATAAAAATAATACTTCTCCATTACCCAGACCCAGAGAGTGGCGAGTTGGCTCCCCTAAAATGCAACACTGGTGATTCCAACCTGATTTAAAAAAAAAAAAAAAAAAAGCAGGCGGAGAACAGAGAAAGCCAGATGCCCCGACCAGGTGACTGATGAGTTGGCTACCCTAAAATGCAGCACTGATGACTCCAACCTGATTGGACTGTGAGAGTTCATAGCTGATGGTACTAAAGTCCTCAAAGTCCTGTGTTCCGATCGGATCCCCTAAAGGCAAGCACATCACTGACTCCGGATTGGACTTTTCTCAGTCTGGCCTTGCCTGCCATTGGTGGCTCAATTAAAGGGCCCTAGGCCAGCAGGCTGCAGGTATTATATATACATGGTGGCCGGAATCAGATCTTGGGCAGGCATGCAACAGTGGAGCACCCAGGAAGTGTGCGGCGAGCGGATCGGATCACTGTCTCAACCCATCATCCAGGACAAAATCCTGATTTCCAGAAAGTCCTTTGTCATAGGTATGCTCTGATCAAAACAAACCTGTTTCATTGGCCTGTGAACCGGGGGCCCTTTTGTCTAGTAGTCAGGAAAGTGAAAGGTAGACCCCAGTGGTATGACACAAGAAATACAGAATTAGTGAAGATGCTCCGAGGTGTACCATCATGTGATTCAAATGTGTATTCATAATTTACAATATAAAGTAAACATACCAGTTCTATATACAAATTGAAAGAGGCGCTCAAGTACTAGTGAATTTTCTTATATACTGAACATTTCTGTCTACTTCATTATTCAGCTTCACATCAGTTGTATTTATTTCAGGCTGAATTTTTGCTATTCTGGCCTCATAAAACTCCCTGTTTCTCTGTCTTTCAGTCTTCCAAAGTTTTCCTCCTTGCCTTCAAGTTTATCAACTGTTGTGAGCTGCAGCCTGCACTAGGCAGCCCAGGGCAGGCTGCAGGTATTGTCTTGACTGACTTGGTGGGTCAGTCTGAAAGAGAGTGCTGTGGCAGCAGAGAGAGTAGACTGTCAGTGGAGCGAGTCCTGGGACGAATTATTTTTTTTTTGTCATCGAAAATATAAAATCAGAGTCTGAAGGACTAGAGGGTGCTGATGGCAGGCAGCACTAGTGCAAGTAGACTGCCAGTGTGGTGGAGAGATTGCAGACAGAGCTTTTAGACTGTCACTGGAGAGGGTCCATAGCATTAATTCCAAATCCTTAGTTTTTTATGTAAAGGCTGGGAGCCTGGGAGCCTTATGTTTACCAATATTATCACTCTGTCTCTCCCTTTTCTTCAGCTAACACAATACACCCCATCACATAAACCATGCAAGGAAACATTCGGCATTGACAAATGCTTGTTTTTAATTTTATTATGCTATCTTCTCTCCAGGCACTGAAGTGGAGTGCTCCCTCCTAGAGCTCATGTATGAGAGCACACTATAGGTACAGTGGCTCTGCACACACGCTGGCTGAAGTCACATAGTGATTTATAATGGGTACTTGTATGGCCCCTAACACTGTACTGCTACAGCTGCACTGTGATCAGTAATACAGTGAAATTCATGCAGGTATCAAAACAATTTCATAAATATGACACATCTGTGAGTTAATGTTACACATGTAACCCCCCCCCCCCGTAGGGGCTTACCTGTAGATGCCTCCCATTTGGTTTCCCCCATGTCTCCCATGGTTATGCACCAATTATAGCAGCACAGGGACCGGAGACCTTTAGCAGGCACAAGAGGAGCCTCTGAACATTTTAAATAAAGAGTTCCAATAAGTGCTGGGTCCCACTTATGAATATTAATGAGGGCAGCATTAGTATTAATGAGAAAGCCTGTTTGCTGCCTAGAGAGACTGTATATCAGCAGCAGCAACAGGCTTGGGACTGAGAGTAAATGTTAAATACAGAGATCACTTTGCAGGACATAAGGACTACTACAAAGCTGTTGGGGCAAGAAATGAATACATTTCTTAAACTGGCTGCACCAGAACATTACAACTGGACACCGTATGGGCTGCTTGGGGACTGTGTTTAATAGCAGTCATGTTTTGCAGCCTTTGACCATCTGTCAGCGAACCAGAGAGTCAGGATTTGTACCAGAGGCTTGTGGGACTGTACAAAGGCTTTGTGGGGGAAAAAGCAGGGACAATGTTTAGCATCCATTCAAGGAACTTATCAGGCATTGAGGGAGCCTGATGAATAATAATTTTTCATCCAGACAAGTGACTTAGCCAATCAGGAGCTGCCAGAAGCTCCCAAAACCTCCAGAGACGTTTTGTGCTGAGTTCAGTTCAGTGCGAGCCCCTCCACAGGGAGGAGTGCTCTGACCCCTACCAATAGTGATGTGGCTGCAAGGACTTGAAGTGAATAGACTGGGGGTTGCCAGTTACTTGTCCCCCAGGGTCAGCCTTTGCCTTTCCACATTTGGGAAGATTTGCTGCAGAATTCCTGATTTAACTTCAGCTGTGAGAGAGCTGCAAGAAAGCCTGCCTGCAGCTGTGAGAGAGCTGCAATAATTTTTGCCACCTCAACAGTGACAGTGCTGCAAAGATTGATAGCCTCAGCTGTAGCAATGCAGCAAAATTTTATTTCACCGGCAAAATTTTATTTTGCTGGCAAAATTCTGGCGAAATCATGAATTTCACCACACAAAATATTTTACAGGTGTAAAATGTGGAATTTCACCCGGGAGCAGCAGAATTTCGCCTGAGTGGTGAAATTCCACATTCTCTGAAATTTAGATTGTATACCCTAAAATATTTTGCAAAATGTGTGAATTTTGCAAACTATTTTGCCTGGTGAAATTCTGCAATTTCGCACAAAACTACTCAGCTGTGAGAAAGCTGTGTGGAAAATTCTGAGTGAGTAGACACCTACTTTAAAGAGTGAGAGGGATAGAGACCTGCTTGAGGGATGGTCCTGTGTTTGTGAAATAGTCATGTAATGGTCCTGTTCTGCAAGGGTAATCTGGGAGTCTCACTAGAGAAAGGAAATTCACCAGTGATGCCTGTAAGAAGCTACTGTTCTCATTGGAGCTGCAAAAGCCATGTTTTCCAAAAAGAACAGTTTGCCTGTTACTCAACTTGTGAGAAGCTTGAAAAGAGAAAAGTGAATTTACTACAATTCTGAATATGTCTAATTTGGTTGGGAGCCTTGCCTTATGCTCTAGTGTTTGCCTCCAGGAGAGAGGAAAGAGGCTTTCTTTTACCATGATGAGACTGTGCTTTAAAGGGACCCTGTCAACCCATTTTGCATCATATTATTTCTAGATGAAAACCCACATTTTATGATAGCGTACCTTCTCTAAAATTCATTGATGTTGCTGTTTGTTTTATCTACTTGCTTTCTTAGTAGAATGAAATGCATGGTAATAGTGTAATTATACCCATCCTTGTTTTATTTGAAATCCATAATCAACTCTTATTGCATGCTTCCTGAACATTACAGATACCCCCCAGACAGTGCAGCCACTCATGATGCAATAATCTTCTCTCCTCCCACAGCATCATGAGTGGCTAGACTGTGTGAGGTAGTTTCCAGTCCATGAAAGATGCAGTGGGAGTTGATCAAGGAATGTAAACAAACATGTTTTGGTGTGGTAACACCAGTATTGTGGGCAGTTTGCTTTTCACTTTTTTAAAACAAAACTGGAATCCAAATCAAACAATCACCTACATCAGCAATCACTACAGAATGTGTGCAGTCGTAAAATGGATTTTTAAACTAGGGACACTTTGAGGCCTAAAGGGGATTGACAGTGTCCCTTTAATGTGAAAGGGCTATGGCTGCTATGCTGGTAATGTGGTTGAAAATCCAACCCCAGTAATATGCCTAATTGCCTGAAAGAGAAGAGACACTGGCTTAGAATTAACATCGGGACCCCGCCTGGTAGTGTACCAGCTAGATACTGCTATTTGTGCCTCCCTCTGAGGGGTCAGGCCTAGACGTGGGGGTCTGAGGTGTGCCGGCCCTGGTCCCAGTGATGATTTTTTCCAGAATGTGACTTTATCCTATGAAAATGGGCAACTGCTAAGAAAGCTGAGAGAAACTGCAGCCTGCAGAAGCTGAAAGAACCTGCACTTCAGTGATGAGTCCTGCTGCAAGCCTGTGCCATGCATCTCAGCTGAGATTCAAATTCTACAAGCTGTGACTACCTTGAATCTACATTTTTCCAAGCCTAATTCTACCTTGCCTAAGAATGACTTCAGAACCGTGAGTAAATAGAGTCAGCTCTGCATTTGGAGGGACTGTAAATAATTACTGGTGTGTGTTTTGCCAATTTCAGTATCTAAAGGTAAGCCACTAAAATATGGGATCTAGTTTGATTTAGAAATAATCAAGAAAAGGAAACATTAATTGTGATTTGATTTAAGCATGCCAACTCCGGACAGCCAGCTGCAACTACATCAGGCCTGCAACATTTAGTACTGGTACCCAGAAATGTAGAATTGTGTAGTTCTATACTGGACTGGGGACTGGTACCAGTTGGGGTAATTTAATGTTTGAAATCTTATGTAACTAGTTAGATAGAAAATCAAATAAAATCTATGAGAAGGTTGGTGGGTGTCCAGTGTTAACAAATATTTTAATTTGAAATGTAAAAATGTTTATTTTCTATTGCAGATCATCTAATGCTAATCCAACTGTTGATTTACCTGATGCCAAACAAAAACTGTTGTTTAACCTCTACTTCCGAGTACCCATTCCTAACCCTGCACCCCCTTATAAATAAATTATTGGTTAACCATTTGCGGATCACCTTTAAGGTCGACTTGCTGACCTAAACCTACATGGACAGGGACCGAGTTACCTGCAAGCTCTCCTGCATCCCTACTGCCCTCTCTGGTTGCTCCACTCAACCAATAAGGAATTGTTGGAGATTTACAGGGTACAGCTAAAAACATCTGGAGCTAGGATGTTTTTATTTGTGGCCTCTACCCTGTGGAATTCTCTGCCTCGTTGGGTATGAGAGTGCCTGACAGTGGAGAGCTTTAAGACTGCCCTTAAGACCTATCTATTTCTGCTGGCATTTGGTGCTGTTTTGTGACTGATTATTTTATGGCATTATGGGTTGTTTATTGTTGTAATTGTTGTTTTGTTGTGCAGCGCTCTGATACAGTGTCGATGAGCGATAACAAAATAAAGTTGTTTATTATTATTATTATATTATTATAACCCAGGACAGGTCATGGTGAAAGCACCCACTCAACCCCACTTGGGTCACAGAGGCAAATCCAGCATCAGCCATGTAGCCTCCACGGCTCTGGACACTCTGCAAGCACCGGCCCTCCAGTCGACACTCCTGACCCTCCTGGGGAAGAACTGCTACCCCCCGCACCCACCGCCAGGTCAGCTAGGCTGGCTAAAACCACTTCTCCTCCTCCTTAATGACTCTGAAAAAGGAAAATGATAGAAAGAATTCTCCCAATTCAGATGATGCCAGGTTCCAGCCAACCAAGGACAGATCACAGTAAAAGCACTTGTACAACCCTGCTTGGGTTGCTGGGTCAAATCCAGCATCAGCCAGGTAGCCTCCATGGCTCTGGATGCTCCACGAGCACCGGCCCTCCATTCGACACTCCTGACCCTCCAGGGGAAGAACAGCTACCCCCCAAACCCACCTTCAGGTCAGCTAGGCTGGCTGAACCGCTTCTCCTCCTTATCGACTCCAGAACAATCACAGAACACCAAACCTGATTTTATCACTCAGGTGTTCTAAGGCTAACTTTGGCATGTGGCATAGATCCTCCTTGCCTCCACACAGGTCTCCCAATCAAGGCGGCGGGTCAGGCAGGAGAATGCTTCTCTCACAGGCAGCCAGGGACCTCTACCCCGATGACCTCAAAATCCAGAGTAATGAAGTCTGTAAATCCCAAACTGAGTACAGCTCTTCTTTCCTCCCAGAACTTGCATTGACGCTACAGGCGTTTAGACTTGGGTACCTCCGTTCAATACTAAAATGAATAAGGAATAAATAGATAAACTAAAATGAGTAAAAAGATAAACAAATTACTGAAAATATGCTCTAACAAATTTAAAAATTAAAACTCTGTAAGTGAGAGCTACAGACTCTGTAAGTGAGTAGCCAGTCACTGACGCAAATATTGCTAAATGGTGATCTGGGATTCAACCTGGTTTGTGGCCTCACAGATGAGGTAGTAGCCTGTTGGGACATGGCATCTGGATTACACAAATGGAGGCACTGCTGGGATCTCCTGTAGCCATGTCATGCCCAGCATGGATCCCACCTGTTCACTAAGTGAATGGTGACCTTTTGAAATAGCTAAAATCTATAGAAGGTAATGATAAAGTGCTTTGGCACCAGTTTTTGCTCTAGGCTGTTCATTTCTGGTCAATGAAATGTTAGTGGGGAGTGCACACCCCATAGTGGCTGAAAATGGAAATGCAACAAATATTTATGCCAGTTTAAAATCTATTAATGTCTAGGGTCCCCCAGGAAATATGTAACATCTGCTAATACTCACAGTTTGCTTTGCCATTGTTTATTATTGTGTAGATAGTTTGCAATTGTATAGACCAGACCATGTTGGTTGTTTATGCTGGCTAGAAAGCCATATGTCTAGATCAAATGTCTATATGTTTAAGAAAGGTGTGGATACAAACTTATTATGTGCCAGGCCATGCCATAGACTTGCAGCAGATGCCAAGTTTTCCAAGGCAGGGGAGAGTGTAACCCCCTGTGGGGGCTTACCTGTAGATGCCTTCTGTTTGCCCTGGTTTTCCCCCTGTCTCCCCCGGTGATGCACCACTACCTGGCCCAAGTCCTGTTTGTGCCCCAAAGTCTTCTCCCAGCCCTGCATAGATTTTTGCTTAGAATGGGGCTGGAGGAGCCAGGTCAGGAGCTTCCGCTCTTACCTGTGCAGAAATGAGCAAGTCGGTGGCCCGTACATGCGCGGTAATGTGCTGTTTTTTTCTACTGCCGTAGCGGTAAATAGGCAGCCTTTTGTGGGATCCCATTCCCCAATCATAGCAGTACGGGGACTAGAGTCCTTAAGCAGACATAAGAGGAGCCTCTGAACATTTTAAATAAAGAGTGCTAAGAAGCACCGGGTACCGCTTTTGAATATTAATGAGGGCAACATTAGTATTAATGAGAAAGCCTGCCTGCTGCCTAGGGACACTGTATTTTGGCAGCAGTGATATGCTTGAGACTGAGAATAAATGTTAAATACAGCAGTCAAGTTGCAGGGCATAAGGACTACTACAAAGCTGTTGAGGCAATAAATAAATAAATTGTTTAAACTGGCTGTACCAGAACATTAAAGTTGAACATTTTATGGGCTCTTGGGAATGTGTTTAACAGTAGCCATGTCTTGTAGCCTTTGACCTTCTGTCAGCCAACCAGAGAGGCGGGATTTGTGCCAGAGACTTGTGGGACTGTTCAAAGGCTTTGTGGGGGAAAAAGCAGGGGCAATGTTTGGTGCCCATTCAAGGAACCAATGAGGCATTGAGAAAGCCTGATGAATATTATTTTTTCATCCAAATAAGTGGTTCAGCCAATCAGGAGCTGCCAGAAGCTCCCAAAACCCCCAGAGACTTTTTGTGCTGAGTTCAGTTCAATGCAAGCCCCTCCAAAGGGAGGGGTGCTTTGGCCACTTGCTATAGAAATGTGGCTGTAAGGACTTGGGATGGCCGGCCTGGTGGTTGCCAAATACTTGTCACCAGGGTCAGCCTTTGTCTTTCCACATTTGGGAAGATTTGCTGCAGAATTCCTGATTTAACTTCAGCTGTGAGAGAGCTACAGGAAAGCCTGCCTGCGGCTGTAAGAGAGCTGCAAGACTGTTTGCCATCCCAGCAGTGAGACCACTGCAAAGATTGATAGCCTCAGCTGTAAGAGAGCTGTGTAGAAATCCTGAGTAAGTAGAAAGCTACTTTAAAGAGTGAGAGAGATGGAAACTTGCTTGAGGGCTAAAGAAGCTAATAGTCCAAGAGGTGCTCAAGTTCTGTCTGCACCCTACATTTACCTGGCGTCAGAATAGGGTGGACACCTATGTGATTAAATGACAGTGGATGGTCCTGTGTTTGTAAAAACAGCCATGTGATGGTCTTGTTCTGCAAGAATCACATGGGAGTCTCCCTAAAGAAAGGAAATTCACCAGCAATGCTGTAAGAAGCTAATGTTCTGACTGGAACTGCAAAAGCCATACTTGCCAAAAAAGAACTGTTTGCCTGTTATTCAGCTTGTGAGAATCTTTTGAAGAGAAAAATGAATTTACTACAAGTTCAAATATGTCTAATTTGGTTGGGAGCCTTGCCTTAAAATCTAGTGTTTGCCTCCAGGAGAGAGGATAGAGAGTTTCTTCTACCATGATGAAGACTGTGCCTTGATGCAAAAGGGCCATGGCTGCTATACTGGCAGCATGGTTGAAAATCAAACTCAAGTAATGTGCCTAATTGCCTGAAAGAGAAGAGTGCTTAGAATTAACATTGGGAGTCAGCCTGGTAGTGTGCCAGCTAGACACTGCCATTCACGTCTCCCCCTGAGGGGTCAAACCAAGACGTGGGGATCTGAGGTGTGCCAGCCCTGATCCCAGTGATGGTTGTTTCCAGAATGTGACTTCAACCTATGAAAATGGACAACTGCTAAGAATGCTGAGAGACGTTTCAGCATGCAAAAGCTGCAAGAACCTGCAGTTCGGCAATGGGTCCTTGTGCAAGTCTGTGCCATGCATCTCAGGTGAGATTCACATCCTACAAGCTTTGAATACCTTGACTATGCCTTTTTCCAAGCCTGATTCTACCTTGCCTAAGAATGACTTCAGAACCGTGAGTAAACAGAGTCAGCTCTGCATATGGAGGGACTGTAAATAATTACTGTTGTGTGTTTTGCCAAGTTCAGTATCTAAAGCTTAAGCAACTAAAATACAGGATCTACCTGCTTATTACAGGGTTTGATTTAGAAATAATCAAGAGAAGGAAAAGTTAATTGTGATTTGATTTAAGCACACCAACACCGGCCAGCCAGCTACAACTATATCAGGCCTGCAACATTTAGTACTGGGTACCCAGAAATGTAGAATTGTGGGGTTCTGTTCTAGACTGGGGACTGGTACCAGCTGGGGTAATTTAATGCTTGAAATCTTATGCAACTACTGTAGTTAGATAGAAAATCAAACAGAATCTTTGAGAAGGTTGGTGGATGTCCAGTGTTAACAAATATTTGAAGTTGAAATGCAAAAATGTTTATTTTCTATTGCAGATCATCTAATGATAATCCAACTGTTGATTTACCTGATGCCAAACAAAAAACTGTTGTTTAACCTCTACTTCCAAGTACCCATTCCTAACCCTACACCCCCTTATAAATAAATTGTTGGTTAACCATTTTTTTACAAATCTGAGTCATGAGCATATTATTAGAGTGAATCAATAATTCACCAATGTGGAATTTGGGGCTTTTGTAAACAATAATTCATGTATGGGGTGACAAAATGGCAGTCTGAATAAGTACAGCATCCCAGGAGGTTGTACTTGTCTGACAGCAGACCCACTCAGGGGGCCTTATTCGCTGGCAAACTCAGAGGAGGATCTGCCCACCACCTCAGTGGTGGAAGAAGAGGAACAGCCTTCAGCTGCATTGGTGGCAAGTGCAGGGGAGGATATGATCATCGCATTCGGTAGCAAGGACAGGGTCAGACTTCGGCTGTATTGGCGGTGAAAGGAGAGCTCAGGAGGGCTTTGACCACAAGGACAATTTTCTCGCCACATCAGTGGCACCTGGAATGCACCTTTTGGCTGCATTAATGGTGAGGGAGGATTGTTTCTGATTGGCTGCATTGGTGGCTGATGGGAGAGGCCCTGCAGCCAATCAGGGGCCAGGGCTCCAAACATTGACTGCGCGGTTGGGTTTAAAAAGCCTAGAAGCCAAGTCACCAGATACTGTGTCCAGCTGTAATCTCAGGGTGTTTCCCACCTACTTTCCCGGGTCCCAACCTCTATTAAATGAAGGTGGGAGGCGGAGCCAGCAGCAAGGAGGACTCATGGATTGTCCCTGCAGAACACTAACTTTTCCACAGAAAGGCTGGTCACTTAAAGTGGAATGAACATTGAAGAAACTGTTGTATGCAGTACACTTGTAAACTAGGGTAGCGGGACAAGAGGGAAAGCATATAGACTGCAGTGGTTGACATTTCTTGAGTAGGGCTGTTGGAGGTGTGTGTTCGTAGTGATGTCATAACCAACGTGTCTCTAGGGGCAACTGAAGCAGTCACTGTAAGGGGGTGCTGAGGTCTGTGGGGTAACACTGAAGCAGTTCACTGTAGGGGAGTGCTGAGGTCTGTGGAAAACAAGAGAGAGCAATTAGAGTTCCTTTTGGCAGTCCATGGATAAGGTTGTAGAGGTTGGGGGGGCTTATAGTCAGGGTGGGAATTTGAACTGATATTACAAACTCATTAGTCTTGTCTATACTGGTTGACTACTAGCAGGGGGCAGGACAAAAAGAAAAAAAAATGTGGAGAGTTGGCGAGGAACTGTCTGGGACTGGGGATGGGGAGATCATGGCAGAAGGGTGTGGCAAAGGAATGGGCAACAGCAGTTAGTGCTGCCTGGGGGGGGGGCAATTCTCCAAGAAAGGGGGAGGGAGGATCAAGGGATCCGGGGAAGGGAGAATAGTAGGCTATAATGGCTGCAGAGTTGCTGTATTCATGAGCACTCTGTGAAAGCTGGGAGAGTGCCCTATCTGTCAAAAACTACGAAGGGTGGAGGTTGAATTGGCATGGTTAACGAGGAAATTCAAGAGGAGAGAAAGGATGTGGCACAGATGGGAAGATGGAGGGTGGACAGGGAGGAGGAGTATTGCAAGAGCAGAGGAGGAAACAGGATAGCAGGAAAAGAGGAGCCAGAGCAGGCGGGGGGCATAAGGCCTATGGGCAGGGAGGTGAAGGGGAAAGGGTACTTAACAGGAGTTGCACAGCAGTGTCAAATAGGTATTGGCCCCTGGCTTAGTTAAGGGAAAACTATCACTTATAGACTATGGAATCATTATCTATGGGGCAGCCGACAACTCGTACCTAAACAAAATTAGACTGCCCTTAATAAGGCCTGTAGACTTACTACTGGCTGCGCCAGACTCACGCATACCTGCACCCTTTATGCCTCAACCAACTGGCTAAACTTTGATGGGAGGCTCAAATATCAGACCTGCCTCTTTGCTAAAAAAATAACAGCAGGGCTACTTCCTCCTGCTCTCTCTCCCCTCTATTCCAGGCACCATTGTCCACCCACCTCACTCAGCAATCTGCGACAACTCACTTCAGGGTACCTCATTGCAAGACCACTTTGGGTCAAAGAACTTTTAGATACCTGTCCCCTAGCTGGCTCAACTCACTCCCAAACCCAAACCTCACAGAACCCAAACTTGGTCAGTTCAAGTCCCAACTAAGAGACATAATCGCTCATGACTCAGTCTGTGACTGCCCAGTTAGCCTACCCACCCCATGACTTTGGACTTAACTCTGGTCCAGCCACCCCAGGTCATGCCTGTATTTTGACAATGGACAACTCAGTCCAGCCTAGGCCTGCAAATAACCACCAGGGCATGGCTAGCGCCACCACCCTGCAGTGTATGCTTTGATACCTGCTACCATCTGCACTATGTACCAATGGTTGGTAGCACTCTGTAACTCTGTATCACCAGCTGCTTTACTGTGTTATCTGTAACCAGTTCATAACCATTTCTGTAATTATTGTGTCTAGTTGTTTCTATTGTCCCTGATGTCTCTGTTTTCTATGACGTGGAACCTTTGTAAAGGAGTCTTTGACTCAAAGGTGTTATCCGATATTCATCAATAAATAAATAAATAAATAAAAGATGTACAGGGGAGAAGGATAGAGTCCCAGAGGGTCAAACCAAGGAAAGAAAGACGAGGGCGGCGCACGATTAGGACACTCAGTGGGAATGTAAGGGAGGACAAGCGAGGGAAGAACACAGGCAGGAGGCACAGTCAAGGAGGGTCAAGGTGGAGATGCAGTATGTGGGAGAGGTAGGAAAAAGGGCTTGGAAATAGGTAGTGAGCTGGGTAGGGGAGGCAGGATCTGGGAGCCAGGAGGAGAAGTGGGGAAGAGGGGGAAAGGGGTGGTCAAGCAGAGGAGGAAGAGGAGCAGAGGCAGGCATCTGTGCTGGGGGATGGAGGGAGTTAAAAAGGTCAGGACTAGAATAATGAGGCTACAAGGGCAGTTGTAGTGTATGGAGATTCGATCATAAAGGGGATTTATTGGCAAAGGAGGAAAGTGGCTTTTAAGGGGAGATCAATTTTTTGTGATCCCGGAATAGAGGCCAAAAGGGCACTCCCCAGGATTAAGGACTGCATCAATCTAGTGGGAGGCAAATTGCACCTAGTATTGCATCTAGGAGCAAATAATTTAGTTGGGGGGGAGTTGGAGGTGGTTCAAAGGAGGTTCCGGGAGCTATCAGAGGGATGTAGAGGATTAGTCAGTTCCCTGGCCTTCTTGGAGGTTCTACAAGTGGATAGTGCTAGCACGGCCAGACAACTCAGAATAAAGGACTTTAACCTCTGTCTAAGGCAGTGGTGTAGGGGGAGGGCTTCACATGCCTGGGAGACTGGGGGGGATATCTGGGTGGATGAACAGCTGTATGCTACAGATAGGTTACATATAAGTGATACAGGAGCTAGATAGCTGAGAGCAAAATTACGGGGGTATATTGATGAAAGAATGGGGGTCAATTTAAACTTAAACTAGGCAGGGGAGAGTGCAACACTAATGGGAGAGGAGACTCCCGGCCTAGCAGAGATAACCTAGCCCACTCTCTCCCACTTGGAACACCAAGGGACAGTGGTGTGGGGATCAAAAGTGCATGGGAGAGGATGGAAGGGTATACTGGCCAATGCTGGGACCCTAGGGAGTAAAATGCCATATCTGGAGGCAGAGGTGGGGGTGGAAGATCAGGACCTAATCGCAATAACAAAAACTTGGTGGATAGATTGCCATAGCTGGGAAGTGAAGTTACAAGGGTACAGTCTGTTTAGGAAGGACAGGCAGGGGAAAAAAGGTTGGGGGGTAGCCCTGTATGTGAGGCAGGGTATAAGAGCAGTAGAGGGTAGGGAGGAAAAGGGATCTGCTGAGATCCTATGGGTCACCTTGGGTAGGAGGGAAGGAGGGACAATAAGGATAGGGGTGATCTACAGACCATCACATCAGGGTGTGGGAGTGGACAGGTAAATGGCTACGAACATACAGGAGAAGGCAGATAAAGGGGAGATCCAAGTGGTGGGAGAAGTGAACCTACCCAACATGGACTGGCAAATACCATTGGCTACATCAGGTAAGAGCAGGGATGTGTTGGAATCCTTTGCAGGATGCATTCCTACACCAAATAGTTAATGAACCCACAAGGGGGGAGGCTATGCTGGACATTGTCTTGACCACTGGGGACAGTGTGGGAGGGGTGGAGGTGGGGGAAAACATGGGCACCAGTGACCACCAGATGGTCAGGTTCTCCATCTGGGCTGTGTCAGAATCATGCAGGTCAACCACCAAGTTACTGGACTTCAGCAGGGCAAATTTTGGGAGAATGAAGGACATCTTAAGGTGGGAACTAGAAGGGACTCAAAACTCAGGGGAAGTGGAGCAGCTGTGGGGGGTAATAAAGGGTGGAATCCTGAAGGCCACAGAACAAGGCATCCGCAAAATTAGCAAAAGCAAAAGGGGGAGAAAACCCCTGTGGTTCACAGTGGGGGTTAGGGAGGTCATCAGGGAGAAAAGAAGAGAAAAGAAAAGTGTTCAGAGCTTACAAACAGTCACAAGGGTTAGAGAAAAGGGCAGACTACAAGGAAAAGCCCAGAGTAGCGAGATAGACCATGAGAAAGGCCAAAGCATGTACAGAGGAGAGAACAGCTAGGGAAGTGAAAAGGAGGGGACAGAAGATTTTTTATGTATGTGAGTGGCAGAAGAAAAAACAAGCAAGGGATTCCAAGACTTCAGGGAGAGGGTGGGGTGATGGTAGAAGGGGATGTGGAGAAGGCAACCCTGCTCAACGAATACTTTGCATCAGTCTTCATGGCTGAGAAGGAAGGAAGAGGGCCTGCATTAACTAGAAAGGGGAGGATGGGCAAGGAGGTGGACACAGGCCCCTTCACGGAGGTGAGGGTGTTGGAGGAACTGGGAAAATTAAAAACCGACAAGGCCATGGGTCCAGATCAAGTACATCCAAGGGTACTTAGGGAACTAAGGGAGGAGCTGGCGGGGCCTCTCACCAGACTGTTTAATCAGTTCCTTGAATCAAGGAGGGTCCTGAGCGACTAGAAGCAAGTGGAAGTGATACCACTATACAAGGGAGGGAGAAAAGATAAGCCTAGCAACTACTGCCTAGTCAGTCTCACCTCTGTGGTAGGCAGACCAATGGAAGCTCTCATAAATGAGAGACTGGTAAGACACCTAGAGGAAGAGGGCCTAATGGATGATAACCAACATGGATTCATGGGAGGTAGGTTGTGTCAGACCAACCTGATTGAATTCTTTGAGGGTGTAATGGAAGTGTATGACCCAGTGGGGGAGGGGCAGTGGATGTGGCCTACCTGGATTTCAGGAAGGCATTTGATTCCGTCCCCATAGGAGGTTGGTAAACAAGTTAGGTAGCTTAGGGGTGGGAGCTAAACTCACAAGGTGGATGGAGGACTGGCTGGGAGGGAGGACGCAGAGAGGTGGTCAATGGGAGGCACTCCAGAGATTTATGGGTAACAAGCGGGGTACCATAAGGATCAGTGTTGGGTCCCATATTGTTCAATGAGTACGTTGGGGACCTGGCAGAGGGTCTAAAAGGAAAGGCATGTCTGTTCGCAGAAGACACGAAAGTCCACAACAGAGTGGACACTCCAGAGGGGTGGAGAAAATGAGGCAGGATCTAGCCAGGTTTGAGGAGTGGGTGGAAAAGTGGCAACTGTGATTCAATGCAAAAAAATGCAAAATAATGCACATAGGACAGAATAATCTTGGTGCTAATTACTGCTTTGGGGGGGAGTCACTACAGGTTACGGAGTAAGAAAAGGACCTGGGAATTTGGATCACTGACAATCTCAAGGTGAGGTACCAGCGTGAGCAAGTGGCTGGTAAAGCAACAAGAATGCTGGCATGCACTGGAAGGGGCTTCACAAGTAGGAGGGAGGTGATCATGCCATTATACAAAACACTGGTCAGACCACAGCAAGAATATGGGGTTCAGTTCTGGATGCCCCACTTGCAAGGTGACAAGGACAAACTGGAAAGAGTCCAAGGAAGGACGACCAGAATGGTCCAGGGGATGCAAGAAAGGCCATATGGGGAGAGGCTGGAGGAGCTAGGGCTGTATTTGCTGGAGATGAGACAAGAAAGGGAAGACATAGTTGAGACGTTCAAATACATGAAGGGAATAAATAAGGTAAAGCTGGATAGCATCTTGAAACTAAGCGAGAACAAAGCAACTAGGGGTCATTCACTCAAGCTGGAAGGGGGCAAATTTCAGGGGTACATAGGAGGATGTTACTTATCACAATGGGTGGTAGGTCCATGGAACAGGTTGCCAGAATGGGTTGTGGCAATAGATATGGTGGAAAAATTCAAGTGCGCATGGGATATCTACATGGGACTTGGCCAGGGAGATAGGAGAGGGCAGGAGGGTGGGAAGTAAAAAAGGCAGGGTGGGGGGGAGGATCTCTCTTTCAGGCAGACTAGATGGGCTGAGTGGTCTTTTTCTGGCAGCAGGATTTTATGATTCTATGATATACTCTGCGTGGAGGCATTGTGTAATAATGCTATCTTGAGGAAGGACCAATTTACCAGCAGAAATAAGAAACCAGGCCCCTCAACCTGGTTTGTGGCTCCCCAGGCACTGATAGTAGCCCATTGGGACATGGCATCTGGGTTACACACACACACACACACACACACACACACACACACACACACACACACACACACAGTGTTAAATATAGAATAATATGTATATGGGTGGGTGTGTTTAACCAGAATTTTACACACACCCGAGGTGTGGGATGCTACATATACCCCGAGGGCTAAGCCCTCAGAGTTTATAAAAGCATCCCATACTGAGGGTGTGTGTAAAATTCTGGTTTTGCACACACCCAGACATTTATTATTTTATTTCATTACTGCTGATCATTTTCTATGCTGGCTTGCGCCTGCGCGCCAGCCAACATCTTGTGGTAGGAGCAGATTTCAGAGGTCCGTGTAGGTGAATGCAGGGCATGCTTTAGTAGGTGCATCCCTCATTCCCCAATAAGCCAGCATGCAAGCACTGACACACGAAATATGCTAAGTGGTCATGACATGTAAAGAAAGTGTGGCTGCAACGAGAGACAAGCTCATTATGCAGCGGCACAACACGGCTCCCGACATACCTTTCTTATACATGGCGGCAACTGCCACCGCCTGCCGCACAATGCCAACTTAAGGGGTGCCCAATCCCCCTGTCGGCATACTAAATAAACCCCACCCAAAACTGTGTGGCAGACTGGGAGCCCACCCCAGTGTGCCTCCCCGTAATCAAAGCTGACTGTCGTCTGCATGTTCTGCCCCGCCCCCATTCTGTGCCACACTGGGCGCCCACCCCAGTTTGGCCAAGATCACCCCCACCAAAGTCATGGGGCACTCTGGGAGCCCATCCCAGTGTCAGAACAATGTTACACACCTGTAAAAAAGAAACTGTCTAGTGTTCTTTTTTTTTTAAGTACTGAAAGAAAAATGTTCCCGCGCTGTCTGTGGCACCCCCTGCCCAATCTGCGCCTACCATCTGTGCACCAACCTCCCCACAACCCCGATCCCATACTTACCTCTGGAGCTCAACGTGACAATCTTCGGTGGACCAGGAACACGTCTGCACTCTTCAAAGCCAACCGTGAACTGAAGAAATGCTGGTAAGCTGTATAATGGCATAAATAGGGTTTTTTTCAACTTAGGTGCATAGCTCAGCCATTTTTTTGGAATTTTGCCTCCACATTTTTAACATGGGGTGCTTGGGACCCCACCTCTTGAACACATGCACTGTCATCTCATTACTTGGCCCCAAAACGTCATTTCGCAGTCACTGCGCGAAATCACCTTTCGGGACTGATTAATGGAACAATAATGCCACCATTCATGAGGTGGGGTCCCAAAAACCCTATCGTGAAATTTGGTGGAAAAATTAAAAAAAATTACTGTGTTACAAGCGTGCGTTGCGCAGTTTCAATGCACGTTTGTAACATTGGTAATTTTTAATATTTTCATGCCAGATTTTCAGCATTGCCCTTTTTTTACACCTCCTTATGAACAGTTCTGCCGTCATTTTTCACATCCTGCCCGAAATGTGTTTTCGAGCATGTGGCGCACAATGGTGCAGTCGCTGTGGGAAATCAATGTTCGGGCCAGATTAACAAAATCACAGTGACACTGTTCATGTCTGGAGTTCCCAATATTCCTATGTTGAAAATTTGGTTAAATAAATACTCAAAATAATTGTGTTACGGGCGTGCATTGCACAGTTTCTATGCACGCTCGTGATGTCACCAATTTGTCATATTTTCACTCCAGATTTTCACAATGCCATTTTTTACACCTCCTCATCCACAGTGCAGCTATCATTTTTCACATCCTGCCCAAAATGTGTTTTTGCACCTGTGATGCCAAAATGAAAACTCGCGGTACAAAATCACCTTTCGGCAAACAAACTTATAGTGCTACTGCTCATGAGGTGGGGTCACAAACGGCCCATGTTGAAAATTTGGAGTGAAAATACCAACAAATGCCCTGTGCATTAGGGTTGCCACCCGTAATGCCCCACCCTGTACAGACTGACAGGCGTCAGGGGCGTGACTTGGCATTGTCGCCTGTAATGCTTATGCCATTCCATCCCCACCCTGAAGCCACACGGGCCTTGAGGTGTGCTTTGGATTCTTTGACCCCAGTGTTCACCCCATTCTCCTACACTGCACCCATGTCAGTATATTTCCTTATGGAATGAGGTGAGCATAAGGCCTGAGGAACACAAGGCACATTGTGGCACTTGTCGGTCTCTGCGGGGTAGGGTGGACCCCAATGCCTGTCACTGTCTGCATGGTGGGGCTGGGGTCAGGGTTACTTCACTACTTCACTGCTAATCATATTATGCATCTCTCTTAACACCTGCACTATCAAAGCCAGTGCCAGCAAGCCAACATTCGGCATTGACAAATGCTTGTTTTGTTTTGGCACATTGTGAACCATTAATCATTCGAGGTCCACTGGATAGCACGCTGTTTGTTGATGCCATGCTCAAGGGGTACAAGTGGCAAGCTCAACAATATAGATTTCTGAGGTTGTGAAGGCAGGATCAATGAGAGAAATATTTAAAAATATTAAAAAAGTTACCTGCCTTCACAATGCGAGGGAATGCCGCAGTGTCGGTGCTCAGTAGTGGAGCCGCCATGTTCGGTGAGATGTTTGGCCCACCCACAAATAGGCTGAGTACAAATTAATGTTCTATGGTAGATATTGATTGACAGCTACTGATTACAATCACCCGGTTATAACCAAAAATATCAACCAGGCAGTTGTAACATAGGATAAAACTCCCATTATCAGTTTTTAAAAAAAGGATAGCCAGTGATTAAACAGTGATTTACACACCTACAATGTAAAAAAATAAATAACACTTCATTTTTTAGAGTGTAGGTTTCTAAGAGCTTTAGATACCTGGTAATTCATATACCTATAAAAGTAGGAAAGCTCTCCAAATTTAAGTATACCAAATTAATCAAGTAGGTTTGGTTTAATATGTAGTGTTGGGTTCCACATCATATGAGCAAATGCACAACAGCGATCGACATATGAGCGAGTGCACATCACTGAAAAACCACATTGGCGATGTGCACAACAGCGGGACTATAGACAGTGATAGTCTGAACTAGAGGAAAACCCAACACACTTACAACATGTTTAATGCGGGGGGCTATGCCCCCAACCCCCTAACTATTATAACCAACTCTGAGGAGGGGCCTGACATGGGGGTAACAAAAAAAATGTTGTGTGCACACACAGAAATCACAAAACATATAGCACTCCTACCCAGGTTCGAACCTGAATCCTTCAGCACTAGAGATATACACTACCTCTACTAGACCACACAGACAACTTGACTGACCACTCAAAACTAGTTCCTTTCATCCTCTACATCATAGATCCCTCCTACCATCGCTGTCTCCTCACTCGCTATTATTGTTTCACTGTCCCTCGCTATATCTACATTCATTAACATATCCCACTCGCTCTATTGCATGGCGCTCAAAGGTAGTCGCTTAAATGTAATCATTCAATTGTATTCGCCCATATCACTGGATACCATAGTGTTGTTCCCTGCTGAACATTATCCCAAGATTCTTATTCTTATTCACAAACCTGCACTTATATATCCCAGCAAAAACCTGGAAGGAAATCACATCTCTAATAAGCAAATTTATCTGGGAGGAAAAAGACCAAGGAAGAAAAGGTGGGCAGAGATGCAAGCCAAAAGTACAGGGGGCATGGGCCTACCAGATCTTGAAAAGTACTTACAGGTAGCATAAATAGGGAATATGGTTCTGATTATTTTAAAGGATGAGGATACACTATGGCCACAAATAGAGTTATCACACCCAACACTGGAAGGGCTTGAACTACTATAATTTACACATATAAATAGGGCTTGGCAGTACAATATTAAACAAACCATGGGCCCAGAGATTGGCCAAGACCTGACTGGGGAGCATAAAACAACATTTGCCTAATAACATTATATGCATGCCAATTAGGGCAACATGAGGAATAATCCTGATCAGAATAAACCTGGCTACTAGAAGATGGAAGAGAAGGGGCCTGACAACAATGGGGCAGCTGTGGGACCAAGGTAGTTTAAAACCATGGGAGAACCTCAAAGTAGAATTTCAATTACACAGATGAAGTTTTAGAAGTACCTCCAGTTGAGGCATTGGTTATATTCTCTCCCACCACACTAAGAATGAAACACTTGGAAAAATATAACATATAATAAAAATATTTTCCTCAGATGTCCTCAAAGTGCAGAGTAGGAAACCGAGATGGAAAAAGTGTTACACCAGGAGGACTGGGAGAAGATATGGGAGGGGTTTCTCACACAGCTACATCAAATGACTACAGAGAACACTGATGGAAGATTATCAGGAAGTACTTCAGGACCCCACATATCACCAGACACTATGGGTCTCCAACACAGATAGGTGTTGTAGGGGATATAATTAGAGGGGAGACTACCACCACATATTGTGATCCCATGCAAAGGTGATCCCCTTCTGAAAAGAATACATAGAAGAGGTGACAAAAAATCTTGCAGATAAAAATTAGCTTGAAGTGCTCTCGCCTCCTACTAATAGGGAAATACTTACGTGGGCTGTTATAGAATTATCAGAAATACCTGCATAATGTATATATACTGTAGCTGTGGTGGGGATAACATAACTTAAAGGTGGCTCAATGAGTATAACCCCTCAGTTCAAGTTTGGTTGAGAAATTGCAAGAACATCTACCAAACAGAACTGACAACTGCAAAAGTCAGGCTCCAAATGGAGAAGTCTAAATCCAGATTGATCCCCTTTTTTCAATATTTGGAGGCTATGGAAGGGATGTCTGTCATAAGCAAATTGACAGCCCTTTGACAAAAATACGGCACAGTGATTAACTTGATTGGAAAGAACAGCCACATTACATAGAAACATAGAAGCTGACGGCAGATAAGGGCCGCAAGGCCCATCCAGTCTGCCCATTTCTTTTTCTACCTTATAAATGTGCCATCGGCCTTTGCTCTGTCAGTGGCCTATCTATTCATACTCATCTGTATTGCTCCCTTATGCCTATCCCTTGCCTGTTTGAAGCCCTGCACTGTATTCATATCCACCACTTCCTGAGGTAGGCCGTTCCATGCATCCACCACCCTTTCTGTGAAAAAAGAATTTCCTCACATTCCCCCTTAATTGGCCTCCTTCTAGTCTCATGCTGTGTCCTCTTGTTCTGCTATTTTTCTTATATTTAAACATGTTAGACTCTTTTACCTTGTTAATGCCCTTAAGGTGTTTGAATGTTTCGATCATATCACCTCTCTCCCTCCTTTGCTTAAGGTTATACATATTGAGCTCCGTTCATCTGTCCTCATATGTCTTCTGATGCAGTCCCTGCACCATTTTGGTTGCCCTTCTCTGGACTGCCTCAATTTGGTTAATGTCCTTGTGAAGGTGTGGCCTCCAGTACTGCATGTAGTACTCCAGATGGGGCCTAACCAGTGTCTTGTAAAGAGGGATTATTACCTCCCTCTTACGACTTGTGATACCCCTACTAATACACCCTAACATCCCCCTAGCCTTACCTACTGCTATAGAGGTCTGCTTGGATGATTTCAGGTCATCGGTGATGATGATGCCCAAGTCTCTTTTTTCCTTTGTGACTGCCAGCAACTGCCCTCCCAGCCTATAGGTGGCTTCAGGGTTTCTCTTCCCTGAGTGCATGATCTTGCACTTCTTTGCATTAAATCTCAGTTGCCACTTTTCTGACCATTTTGCTAGTTTATCTAGATCTCTTCTCATTCTGCCCACCCCATCTGGATCATCTACTCTGTTGCAGATCTTGGTGTCATCTGCAAACAGACAAGCCTTACCCTCTAGTCCATCTGCAATGTCACTAATGAAGATATTGAAGAGGACTGGCCCCAGGACTGATCCCTGAGGTACCCCACTTGTGACTTGCATCTCTTCTGACTGTATACCATTTACCACCGCTCTCTGTTTTTTGCCCGTCAACCAGTTTGTCACTAGTTGACCAACTTCTGACCCACCCCAAGCCTACCCAGCTTATTTATCAATCTTCTATGTGGAACAGTATTGAAACCTTTGCTGAAGTCAAGGTAGGTGACATCACCTGCTCCCCCTTGGTCCACCACTCTGGTTACCCAGTCAAAAATCTATGAGATTAGTGTGACAGGACCTTCCTTTTGTAAACCCATGCTGTTGATGGCAGAATAAGGACCGCTTGGCCCACCCAGTCTGCCCATTTCCCTACCTAATGGATAAGCTGCAGATCCTAGTTAACCAGCAGGCTACTTCTTCCTACCCCACCCTAGAATTTCCTTATGACTGTCCCATGCATGCTTGAATTCCATCACTGTTTTTGACCCCACAACCTCCTCCGGAAGTCCGTTCCATGCATCCACAACCCTCTCTGTGAAAAAATACTTCCTTAAATTACCTCTGAGCCGCCCCCCTTCTATCTTTAAATTGTGCCCCTTGTTCTTGCACACCTCTTTTTTTGAAAGATGCTACCCTCTTGGACTTTGTTGATTCCCTTGAGATACTTGAAAGTTTCTATCATGTCCCCCCTCTCCCTCCTTTCCTTGAGGCTATACATATTCAGCTCCTTAAGTCTCTCTTCATATATCTTCTGGTGCAGACCCTGCACCATTTTAGTTGCCCTCCTCTGGACAGCCTCCATCCTGTCTATGTCCTTGCGGAGATTGGGTCTCCAGAACTGCACGCAGTACTCCAGATGGGGTCTCACCAACTGTACAGAGGGATAATAACTTCCTGTTTTCTACTGGTGATGCCTCTCCCTATGCATCCCAGTATCCCCCAAGCCCTCCTTGCTGCCCTCTCACATTGCTTGCCCACCTTTAGGTCATCTGATATGACTACCCCCAGGTCCCTTTCCATTTTTGTTGTTGTTAATATCTCACCCCCCATTGTGTACTCTTCCCCTGGGTTTTTGTTTCCCAGGTGCATTACCTTGCACTTCTTAGCATTGAATCTAAGCTGCCATACATTTGACCATTCCTCTAACCTTGCCAATTCCCTTCTCATCCTTTCCACCCCACCTTGTGCATCAACTCTGTTGCAGATCTTTGTGTCATCTGCAAAGAGACATACTTTCCTTCAGTCCCTCTGCAGTAAACATAAAGACATTGAAGAGGACAGTCTAATACTGAACTCAATGTACCCCACTAGTAACCCCCTTTCTTCAGAGTGGACTCCATTTACTATTACTCTCTGTGTCCTATTCTCCAGCCAATTCTTTACCCAGGCTGTCATCTTGGGACCCACTCCCAGGCTGGCTAATTGTATATTAATCTTTTGTGTGGGACTGTGTCAAATGCCTTGCTAAAGTCTAGGTAGGCCATGTCCACAGCCCCTCCCTGATCTACTACTTTGGTCACCCAGTCAAAGAAATCTATCAGATTTGTCTGGCATGACCTTCCACTGTGAATCCATGCTGCCTTGGGTTCTGAGCCCCTCTGGCCTCTAGATACTCAACAATTCTTTCCTTCAGAAGTGATTCCATCATTTTCCCTACCACTGAGGTTAAACTAACAGGTCTGTAGTTTTCTGCTTCTGCCTTGCTCCCACTTTTGTGAAGGGGAATCACATCTGCCCTCCTCCAGTCCTCGGGTACCACCCCATCCTCCCATGATTTGTTAAAGAGGGTAGTCAGTGGTGTCACTAGTTCTACCCTTAGTTCTTTTAGAATTCTGGGATGAATCCCATCAGGCCCCATTGCTTTTTGTCCACCTTCAGTTTTAAGAGTTCCTTCAGAACCCTTTCTTCTGTAAATGGGCTGGTATCAACTTCTGTATCCAGAGTGTTTCTACTGTTTGTTTTAGGTACCTCCCTCACTTCCTTTGTAAATACTGAGCAAAAATTTCTGTTTAGTATCTCTGCCTTTTCACAGTCACCCTCTGCCCACCCTGCCTCCTCTTTATTAAGCCTCACTAGCCCTCCCTTGGTCTTCCTTCACTCCCTGATGTACCTATAAAAGGTTTTATCCCCCTTCTTAACTGAGTTGGCTATCTTTTCCTCGGTTTGGGCCTTTGCTGTTCTGACTGCCTTCCCAGCTTCCTTTTGCTTTAACTGATACAGTTCCCTGTCCTGCTCCTTCTGTGATTCCTTGTACTTCCTGAATGCTTTCTTTTTCTCTTGAACCTTCACTGCCACTTCCTTTGAGAACCATAGTGGTTTCTTACATCGTTTTGTTTTGTTAATTTGCTTCACACAAAGGCTTGTTACCTCTGTGATGGCAGTTTTATTATTCCCCATTGTTCTTCCACCCTCCTCTGCCCATTTGAGTAGTGCATTCTTAGGCACTCACCTATTTTACAAAGTCAGCCTCCTAAAGTCCAGTACTTTTGCCTTTGTATGGTTTGGACTCTATTGCTGTGTTTATTGTGAACCATACTGTTCGATGGTCGCTAGTTCCCAGATGGCTACCCACTTCTACATCTGTGATCCTCTCTTCATCTCCATTTGAGAGAACCAGGTCTAAGATTGCTCCCGAGTGGGCTCCCAATACTAGCTGTCTAAGGCATGCCCTTGTAGGGCATCTAGAATAACCCCACTCTTTGAAGTGGCTGCTGCAACTGCATTCCAGTTAACATCTGGCATATTCAGATCACCCATCAGCAATATCTCCCTTTTTCTGCCATTCTAAGTATTCTTTCTATCATTTCCTTGTCCATTTCCTCCCCTGAGAAGAGGGTCTGTATCTAACCCTTGTGCGGATTGTGGTGCCATTGCGGTCTCCAAATTTACCACAGTGCTTCTTCTCCTCCCTGTTTTCCATTTTGTTCTGTTGCTTTGATTCCTTCCCTTATAAAGAGCTACTCCTCCTCCTCTTTTACCCTCCCTGTCCCTCCTGTAGATAGTGTATCCTAGTATGTTTATGTCCCAGTCATGGTTTTGTGTGTACCATGTTTCTGTGATCCCACAATATCCAGATGTTCCTCCTCCATCAAGGCCACTAATTCAGGAAGCTTGTTACTCAGACTATGGGCATTGGTACTCATTGCTCTCCATTTTTGATGGCTTTACCTTCTTTGCAGCATCCCCACTGACCTGTCTACCTCTGTCTTTTTGTCATTTAGTACCCTGTTTTGTAGGGAGAGGCTGGGATTTTCCTGCTGCTTATCAGTGCCTCCCCCCTTGACTAGTTTAAAAGCTTGCCAATGAAGCATTTAAACCGATTGCTCAAAAGACTTGTTCCCTTCCTGGACAGATGCAGACCATCCTGCCAGTATAGGCTGGTGTCCCTCCAGGTGGAACCCCAGTCCCCAATGAAGCCAAACCCCTGTGCTCCACACCATTTTTTCAACCATTCATTAAACTGCATGGTGCAAAGTACCCTCGCCTCACTCATGCCATTGACAGGCAGCACCTCAGAGAAGGATATTGTGTGTGCTACTTGTCTTAGGCCCCTCCCCAATTCTATAAAGTCCTTCTGCACTGCTCTAATCTCATGATTAGCCAAGTCATTTGTCCCTAGGTGGACAATGATGTCCAGCTCAGACTCCCATGCAGCTGTTCTCGTGATCCTGAGGATGCGCTTCCTGTCTCTCCAAGCCATGGCATCAGGCAGGCACCTTACTTCAGTTTTCCCTGCTCCCCCCAGTTCTATCCCCCTAATTATTGAGTCCCCCACCTGTGCCCCCATGGATTCCAGGTGTTGCACTATCCTTTCCTTAAGGAGTGCCTCCATAATCTTGCCCGCTACTGAGGTAAGACTGACTGGTCTGTAGTTCCCTGCCTCCTCCCTGCTACCACTCTTGTGGAGCGGGATCACATGAGCCCTTCTACAGTCTTCTGGGACCTCTCCTGTGCTCAGAGACTCACTAAACAGTTCTGCTAATGGCTCTGCTAGTTCCACCCACAAGTCTTCTCAGGTTTAAATGCTTTTATGCTTTTTCTTACTCATGGGTTTTAACTTATTCTTCTTCTGTTCTCTCTGCTAATAGGGCATGTTTGGCCCTAAGGGGTACTGGAAAATGTAGCACTTAAGTAGGTATGATCAGATGCACAACTCCAGGTTTCATCTCCTGCTTTGTTAAATGGGGGCCGATCATATAATTGTAAAACATTAACAGTGGAAGCACACAGTCAGCCTAAATGATTGAGGGATATATAAACCCCAAAGAGGCACAGTGTGGTTAGTTATTATCAAGGGGAATAGACAAAGCTATGTATGTAGAGTTACAGTATCCATTACATCTCACTGAGTCACTGTACTTATCATACAGGGTACAGCTTCATCAGACAGAAGAGGAATGGCAAGTATCTACCAGGTTCTGGTTTGAATTCTCTCATGGTATGGAATCGAGCTCGGGTGCATGTCACTCTTAGGTCTTCCCTAAAGAAGAACTGTGCTAGAGAAGTTGTTGTATGTTGCATGACAAGTGTATATTGGGGGAATGGCCACATCTTGGGCTTTAAGTATGTATAAAGCGGGATCCTAATGTATGCCCATGGGGTGGGGTGGTTTGATTCATTTTGAGAGAGTCGCTTCAAGGGTGCATGTCACTTAACGCATGTGAAGATCCTCTCTTTTGGGTCTTTGTCACAACATAAAGGTAAAATGAAAGTGACAATGGTAGGTGAAGGACCTACAAGACATGAACTTTCCCGAAGTGACAGGACTGTACTCAGTGCTCCTACAGTACGTTGCTATGTTACATAGTACAGTATGTGCCTGTAATATAGGACTTCATGTTACCATCCTATGCTGCTGGATTTGATTGATATAATGAGATGCTCAGTGAGATATATCAATATGTCAGCAAAATATTTAAATAAAAAAAGGTAACAACAAAAGGCCATCCACCAGTACATGCTAAACATGATATTGGCAAGGGAAAGATTAGCCCCAGACAATGGTAACTCATGGCAACTCTGTGTGCTGTATGCTTAAATTGTCTGAGGAGGCCACTCCTGTAATAAGCATGGATGCTACTTGTCTAGCTAAGCCAGGTGCTGCTGCTTATTGGCCTCATCAGTTTCAGATTAGTCCAGATGAAGTCTCACTTTCAAGAGAAGGAAGCTGCTAGTGTGTCCCTTGTGAACAAACTGAAAGTCACCTTCATAAATTACCACAAATCTGTAGCGATAGTAATGTTGGATTCCAAACATTCCAGCAAATGTGAATGCTCCAAATACAGTAGCCACCTGGTGCAAGTGAGGCCTCCTGGTCAGTACATATTGGATGATTTCTTAAATTCAATACAATTGTATTCTATCAAGGAATTTTTGTTTATAAAGTACACCATGAAACACTTTACAAATTATGAATTCAAACACCAGACTTACAAATACAAAATGATACAAGGAAAATAATACTTCAAAAAACAGAATGGGAGAGTAGGGCAGAACTTACAGTCTGCAAGTTTGTTCATGCTGATACTGGAGGGTCATGATGAGTTGAAGGCTAGAGAAAAGGGATGGGTAGATAGGGCAGGATTTGAAGATTGTGGGAGAGTCTATAAGGCATAGCCATTCAAGGAGACTATTCCACACTGAAGAGGCAAATGAGCTATGGAACCCCCAAAATGATGGGGGTTAGTTAACGTGAGGGATGGAGACAAGTCCAGAACTACAGTAGCTTAGCATTCAGGATGGTGGAAAGTTGTGATGAGGACCAAGACATGTAGAGGAGGGGGAGGGGACGCCTAGTGAAGGCTGTAGACCTATAGAGAAGGGGGGGGGGTGAAGCTCCTACAGTATGTCATTATTGGTCCATTACAATAAGATAATTCAGTGGAAATATATAATTTTTTATTATGTATTGCAAAGTAAATAGAAAGCCTTTGCAGAAATGTTAAAGAAATACACAATTGCCAAATACTGTATTTAAAGAAAAAAGTCCAGCAGTGCTGAAATGATGTATCATTCAAGTAAGTTTTAAAAAGATAAACCATGACATATTAAATGCTGAAACTTCAGATGTTTCAGCTTTTCCTGGCATTTCCACCCTCATAATTAGGAAAGGCATGTATCATTTTTTAACGTTATTTTCGTTTCAGCTTTTTCTAGCATTTCCACCCCCGTAATTAGGAAAGGCATGTATCATGTTTTTTTAACATTATTTTCATTTCTGGAAGAGCTTTCAGCTATAAACACAGAGTGAGCTCAGCCTAGATGTTAGCACTTCACTGTAATTGCTGCTGCTTTTAACCTTTAGGCAGATATAACTGCACCTTGGTCTTGTTGGTTTTTTCCTTTATTACATACTAGGTAGGACTGACAGTATTTCAGAAAACCTTATAATTTGAATAAAGGTAGGACGTGATTGTGGTAAAGCCAGATTATGGTTACTAAGGCTTATTATGGTGACTAAAGACTTTAGTACAAATACCTTCACCCTCCGCGAAAAAAAAATCCTAGCAAGCAATTATTATTTTATTTTTTGTAATTTTTTGACTTGTGCACCTGCATTTCCAGTGGCCCCCATCGGGATAGTGTGCAGGCTATCTCTCAATCCCACTACCCATTGTCTCCAGCCCGAGTGGCTCACCCCCTGCATTGGGGATGTCAGAAGAAGGGGGTGCACTGCCGTTATACAATTACCATCACCCTAGGCTGTCTGGGCGTGGGTGCTTAGGTCCAGCAGTACACAAGTTCATCATCCCACACATTAAGATATTTTTCTTTCAATATTTTATCCTCAGGGTGGTGAGCTCTACATATGTGAGGCAGTCATGCCTTGCAACTCTTCTCAAAGCAGTGAAAGCTCAGCTGCACTATCATCTGTGATCACCCAAGGTGCAGTAGCACTGAAAGGCTATGGACCCCACCACACTCCTGGAGAAGAAGAGCATACTTTGCAATGCTTGACAACTTCTTCCCCCCACCCGATAGCCCCCCCAGTGAATGCTGGGTTAGAGTGTGAACTCAGGTCATTGGCCTGTGATCGTCAGCCTTGCACCAATAGGACAGTCCTAACATTAAATTATTCACTGTTGTAGGTTTTGTGGTTGGACATTACCTCCTCCTGGAGTTTCTTTTTATTAGATTGCTTGCATGTCTTTCTGTTCCTGGTAATCTGTATCATTCTACAGTTAGCAATCCGTTCTACCTGCTGCCACCTTGGGCCCCTGGTGTCTGTGAATCCAAATTGTTTCTTTTCTTTCTTCCTCCCTCTCTTTCACCCTGTCTGCCCTCTTCAGCCATGTCATTGCTCTCAGCTTCATCATCCACCTTGCCCTTGACCTACCCTACTTATTGTTCCTCCCTAACTTGCCCTCCAAGGATAATTGTATGGACAAGATCCCCCTCTAGATGTCATGTTCGGTGTGGAGGTGGCCTTGTTGGTTGATGGTGCAGGGCCTGCAGAGCGGGGCTGGCTTGATACTGCCCACAGCTAGCGATATCTTTTTTCTTCCCCTCTCCATAGAACACTGACATTCTGGGCTGTCTGATGTGTGTGTGCATGCACATACATGTAAGTGCATATAAGAGCTCCATTGGCATTCTGCCTCCCTATATTCCAGCTCAGCTTGTACCACCACTTGTGGTCACTCAATGGAGACTGCAGTCTCTCCCTCTCCGAGGAAGACAGCATCCTCTAAGATAATTGAGTCTCCTCCCTGGTCTGTCCTCCAATGACCTGAGTTTGTTCCCAAGCCTGGGTAACTGGTGTCATGAGTGGTGGTACTACCACTGCACTTATGGGCTGCCCCCAACTTCAAATTCTAAAGAACCTCAGTTGCAAAGCAAGGGTTCAATGAATGTTTTGATGGCTGGAAGCTGAAGACTTAACAAATTAAAATTTGGAATTCATCTCAGGTTTTGGAAGTTCACATATTTCTCAGGTTTCAAACTGTGGTAGTTTGTATTCCAAGAAAGATTAGTTTTAGAAAGTTAATATAAAACAGTTATGGCATAACAGCTTTTCACTTTGAAAGATTATTAATTTTTAACTTCCGTGTCTGCAACATTGGATGCCACCTAATTTTCCACCCCCCCCCACTCTTTTGGGACTCAAATAATTCCTCCCCTTTTATTTTGGAAGATTTTACCTTATTTTTTTAAAGTCAAATATTTCAAAAAGTGAGTTAGCTGAAGCCCTTGGGGTAGAGAGGGCTTGGCTGGTGTCTCCCTTTATCCAGCGGTCATCTTCACCTTTATGGTTTCTCAACACATACACCAAGCAACCAAACAGTGGGGAAGGCTGGTTTCTTTTCATGACTCAGGAGACCCAGAGAGCTGCTTCTCCCCAGAATGTGATTCATGATATGGCAGGCACTGTACCTTTTCACTTTTGTTTCATTTTAAATTGCTTGTTTTTCCTGACATGCAAAATGTCCTTTTACCCCTCTTCTAAGTCTGTTATCATTTTTTTTAGATTGAAAGCAATTAATGGAGAGTGCCATTAAATATGGCTGCTTGGCCACAGGGGTGCAGGTGACCTGGGTTCAGAATGGGGCCTGGGCCGCATATGGTTGTCTATGTTCAAGAACTGCAGTCAATGGCAGAGTTTCCTTGATCAGCAGAGTGGTAGCTGCAGCAATGCTTGAGGCGGGCCTGGAAGGTGCACTTACTACACAGAGGGGAGCTATGTGATGATAATGCCAGCACTGGGCATGGCACAGCACCAGCTGGGTGAAGTACGACCAGTGGGTATTACAGGGAGGGGGAGGAGAAACCCATTTCCATTATAATCACCAGTACTCTTGGCTCCTCTACTGGGTCAAAATGTTGCCACGATTTACAGTGCACAACATGACTGCGAGGTAGGAACAGCGCGGCAGATAAGAGCAAGAGGGTGCAAAACCACGAAAGGAAGTATGCACAGTAGTGCACCCTCTTACTTTTCCCAGTGCAGGATAAGAATCCTGCTGGAATGGGCTCTGCTGAGCAGCTGCTGTGGCTCGATGGGATGAGCCACTGGCAGCAAGGGAGACAAGCTGTGTGTTTGGGACTGGGTTTTGATTCCTGTTCCCAGATGCATGGAATTTTTCCTTTTTTCATACTTTGTGCAATATTAAGTTTTAACCCCCCCTGGAGTTAGTTATATTAGTTGGGGGGTTCAGGGGTGAAGCACCCCCATAACAGGGGGTGCAGGGGGCATAGCCCCCTGCAAAAATATATTGCACTGTATTGACAGCGTGGTATATTGCTATGACATAATGTCTTACGACATTGGCCCCCTGCCACATTTTGGAGTTGTCTGGGTGAGAAAGTTGCTGGTGCATCCCAAGAGAGGTGACATCCATGGGAGATAAAAATCTATATGGAAACAATACGGCTGCCCCTAGGCTTATGTTGGTATTCTTATCTATTTTTCAATACCAGCTGGCTTATTTTGCATATGTGACTATCTCCCTCTCGCCCCCCTTAACCATGGCTTGGGGGGCTGGTCGTAACCCTGGGTTGACTCCCATGTTTAGGGGTGACAGGGTGTTAACGTTTTGCCAGGAGCCACCCCTTGCAAACACTTCTGGTTCTGGCTACCTAGATCCTTCTCCCATCAGATGACTATTATGTCACTGGGCCACACTGGCAGAGGTGTTCTCTGTTTTTGGGCTGTGCCTTGTGGGGAGAACCCATCAGCATTCCTGATCTTTACCTGTTTATTGTTTTTCCCCTTCTCACCTGTGAGCTGGCCCACTTTGTTACATTCCTGTTCCCTCAGCACTGAGGCCCAAAGGTGACAGTGGATACTCGGAGACACCATTGGTTGGTAAAAAAAATAGATTTAATTTGTACCACACTACATACAGATCCCAGCAAGGCATGTTGGAGGATAGCAGCAATGCACTTAACATAGCAGTGAACTTCATTTGGGCATGCTTTGATTAGTGCAACTTTGTTCCCTTTTTAAATGCATTGAACGAACAGGACACGGGGCACCACGTCTAAGTCAAAACTTCCTTGCAGAACCAATAATTTATTTACAGTATAGTGACTATACTTTGATCAGAATGAGCAGGGATTGGATATTTCCAGCCAGAGCCCTGACCATAGCCTTGCTCAGAGCACAAGGCATCAAATCAGTATTTACATGGCTCAAACCTAAAGGTAGCAGGAACTATTTGTTAGCAAACAGTCAAACATACCATGTTTAGTTTGACTGGCCCTTCACAGCCACTAGGGAACCAGGATTGCCACTGGATGTACCTGTGCCAACATCTGCACAGTTATTACTCAGAAATAGTCTAACAACAAGGTGAGGAATATGCCCTCCTTGCTGGCATTCGTACAGCACTTGGGCGCAGGCATCAAGCAGAATGAGGTAGAAATCAGGCTTGCTGCATTTTATGCCTTCACTGAGTCTTGATGCCTCAATGTCATTTTGTAACAGCTGCAAAGCTTAACCAGGCTCATGGCAACGTACCCCTTCCTTGGCTCTTGATACCTCAATGCCACCTCACTGGTCCTCCTCATTCAGCTCAGATTTTACTCCCCTGTTTGGAGTCAGTCCACATCAAGGAAGCTGAAGGTTACCTTCTGAACTCTTGTCATGATTGCCATCAGGTAGCCCTCCTCGAGGGTGGACTGCCAAGAGCCCCTTACTAACCCACCTTGGACACTGGCCAGCACCCATGCCTCAGGAGACCCACCCAGAGGGAGTCAGTGCCACACTGGACCTGGGACCCTGCAGTCATCCCAAGCTTGTGGGCCCCCTCTGGCTTGTTGCAGCTGGGGTGGCACCCCATGGATGCCCAAGCCCCATGGATCATCACATACAGGTCCATAAACTCTGAAGCCAGAAAACTGAAACTCCTTTTTTGGCTGTACTGGGCATCATTTATATGGCTCCAGCTGGCAAATATCAAAAACTCAGGAACTTACAGAGGGAAGGATTTACTCATTAAATTGATGGCTCCCTGTTACTGGGGCTTGGAAGACAGTAAACAGGAAACAACTTTTTACGAGCATACCAACATATGAAGAAACCAGCAGAAGAAGGCCATTTGGTCTATCAAGTCTGCTCATATTGCAGAGTCCACAGCTTGAGCTACTGTCCATGGCCACCCACCCCACTCCTCCCCTTCTCCCTACCCATGATCCTTACAGTCCCCCTGTGCCTATCCCAGCCTCTCTTAAAGCTGCCCACTGTCTTCAATGAGATGACCTCTTCTGGCAGTGCATTCCAAGTGTCAACCACACTCTCTGTGAAGAAGTGCTTCCTGACCTCCCTTCTAAACTTCCCACTCTCCACCTTAAGACTGTGCCCCCTCATGTTATGGTTGCCATTCAACTTAAAGATATTCTCCTTATCAACCGTATTTATCCCTTTCAAGTACTTGAAAGTCCCAATCATGTCCCCTCTCTCTCTCCTATCTTCCAAGGAGTACATGTTCAGTGCCCTCAACCTCTCCTTGTATGCATTACCCTGCTGACCCGCTATCATCTTTGTAGCCCTCGTCTGGACCTTTTCCAGCAGGTTAATGTCCTTTTTGAGGTGTGGGCACCAGTACTGAACTCCATACTCCAGATGTGGCCTTACCAGTGACCTGTACAAGGGCAATATAACCTCCTCTCTCCTACTACTGATCCCCCTAGATATGCATCCCAGCATCTTGTTTGCCTATGCTGCTGCTTTCTTGCATTGCGTGAAGTGCTTCAGGTCACTAGTGATCATCACTCCCAGGTTCTTCTCCTCTTCTGATGCAGATACTTGGACTCCACCCAGATAGTACTCTGTCCTGGGATTCTTGGCTCCAATATGTATAACTTTGCATTTCTTGGCATTGAAGCAAAGCTGCCAGATCCTGGATCACCTCCCCAGCTTTTCAAGATCTTCCTGTAGGTCCTGTATCCCTTCAGCTGTGTCCACTCTCCTGCAGAGCATGGTGTCATCCATGAATAGGCACATTTTGCCCTTAATGCCATCCCCAATGTCACTGATGAAGACATTGAACAACACTGGCCTCAGCACTGAGCCCTGCGGGACTCTACTGGTTACCTCTCTTGTGCCAGATAACTCTCCATTTACATTTTAGTCAGGGGCTAGAGCCTTTAATCCTTAGTGCATATACAGGCAAAATCTAGACTGCCTAGTAACTCCTATTTTTCACAGTGAGGTTACATTTACATTTTACACCCATTTATTTCCTCTCTCTCTCTCTCTCTCTCTCTCTCTCTCTCTCTCTCTCTCTCTCTCTCTCTCTCGACTGGTCCACATTATGCAGGCTTGGTCCCAGCTCTGACCAGTCTCTTCTCACCACTTATCTCCTATCCCTGCAGCTTTCCACCCTCCAGCAAGTCCTTTGGCAGGGGTTTCTGTTGGGGCCGGATCCTTGGTGGAGAGAGTGAGTGGCATGGCAGGGCCAGAGAGTCCTGACATCATCCCCCACACACTCCAGGGTGTTTTCCTGTGTGTCCCTCTTTCCCTGTTCTCTACGATGCTGTAACATGGCTCAGGCATACACAGGACTTGCTTATCGCACCAGACTGCCATTATCCAAGCATCACAAGCTTGCCCAGCTGCACCACCACCTTTGGTTACCCAGGTGAGTGTAGTGCAGCGGGCCTGGTAACCCTCATCCTGAAGGATGACAGCATCCTGGGGGATGTTTGTGTCCCTTCCCCTTATTGACCTTCCAGAGACTTCGGCTTATTCCAGAACCCAGGTTGGTAACATTGCAAACAGCAGTGCTATGGCTGTGTCACTTGGCTGGTTGAATACCAGTTGTTTAACTGCACTGTTCTTGTGACTAAGACAAACTAGCATGCAGCAGACATAGCTCCCTTTCCTTATGGGACACTTGGGGGACATCAGGGCTATGTCCAGGTCATAAAACTAAAGTTCTAACATGGTGGGCATAACACAAACCATATAAATGCCTTCAGAAATCAAAAGGAACAGCAGTGATTAACATAAAATGGATGCAAAGGAGTGCATAACTCCCTTAAACAATCTAGCCAATGTAACAAGGCCTACAGTAAGGCAAACAAGGTGTTGGACTCTATAGGGATGGGTATTGACAGCAGAAGAAAGGAGGTAATACTACCTCTCTATAGATCACCGGTGATGCCGCACCTGAAGTACAGTGCCCGTATCTGGAATCCTCACCTAAGAAAAATGAAAGATAGGCTGAAAACAGTGCAGCATAGAGTAACCAAAATGATTCAGAGCCAGCAGGACAGATACTATGAGGACTGGCTTAAGGCTTTGAACATGTACTCACCGGAGGAGAGACAAGAGGTGGGAGATATGATTGAGATCTTCATGTTCCTGAAAGAAATGATCAAGGTGAAGTGTAAGGAACTGTTCAGTAGGAAAAGAAACTCAAGAACACAGGGACATGAGTAGACACTGGCTGATGGGGGGAGAGGTTCTGAAGGGACATGAGAAAGTATTATTTTTCAGAGAGGGTGGTTGGGCCATGGAACAGTCTACCAGCTGGTGTGGTGGGCACCAAAACCATTAATGGTTTCAAGCACGGCTGGGACAGAGTGAAGGATTAGTTGTTACTCAGGGCGGTCGCAGTAAAATGGGGAGCATGGGGATGGATAGTGTTAGCTAAGACCCTGTATAGACATAAGGTCTTGGGGTATGATAGGGTGTATGGGCAGCCTTGATAGACCAATGGTCTTTTTCTACCATCACTATCTATATTTCTATGTTTCTAAGTGTGGTTTTTTTTAATGTAGTTTATCCTGGGCTGACTCTGGCTTAAATCTGTCCAAGCAGTTTGCTTTCATGCCCTGACAACGAGCCTTGACTTTTGCCTCTGTCACAACACTGTCACCCCACAGAGGACCTAGACCTCCCCATATTCCAGCATGGGGGTGGTGACAATCGGTGGCTTGGGTGACTAAGGAGGACCAAACATCGTACTACCATTAAGGAACCCATCTTTGTCCCTTTTTGTCTCTCCACATATCTTCCTGAAGTAAGCCCACCCTTACCGTGCTTTTCTTGCAGGGGAAGAGCCACATTGCATGGTCACTCACAACATCAAATCACTGCCATCACTTGTGCAAGGAGCCACTGTTGCACCAGGGTGAGTAAGACCACCCTGCCCCCAAGCACAAGAGCACTCCCTATGCAAAACATCTAAGACTCTGCCAGCCCAGGGATTGGAGCTGGGATCACACCACCGACCTGGGTCTCTCACATAGGACCACCAGGCTGTATAGTATATCAGCTCATTTTAATTATGTGACATGTTCACACTCTCTGCCAATCAGAAGGCACAGTTACACACAATTTACTCCACAGCAAACTCTTAACAGTCATTTTATTGTCCATTAACTGACTGCTGAGACCTCAGAATCGTCATTCTATTGATAATAAAATGATAGTAGGGACATCAGCTCACCCTTACCATCACCAAAACACAAAATGGAAGACAGTACCCTGGGACAGAACCTCTCACAACTGTAAGCTGTTTTCATGTAACCCCTCCAAAAATCAGTCCACCCAGCTGCCAAGTACCTTCCCTCCATGCCTCATGCCTTCAGATAAAGTAAAATTACAATCACCTTTTAAGCTTGCTGTTGTCCTGCTACTGCTCACTTACATTTGGAAAAAATGGGAGTGTTTACCATTTCTTTTAGATGCAAGTGATCAGTAGTAGTGTGAACGTGGCACCTGAAAAGGGTATTGTAATTTTACTTTACCTGAAGGCATGAGACACGGAGGGATGGGAGAAACATGAAGCTTAATAGTGATAATAGCACAGCAGTAGTACTACCCTTTGCAATAATCTCATTGCTTCATCATATAAAATACTTGGCCTTTGGCCTGATGCTTTACTCAGCACAGATTATTGCCTTGTATCGTACTACTACAAGTTGTATGGTATATAGTATGGTATAGTATAGCATGGTATGGTATGGTATGGTATGGTATAGTAATAGTATAGTATAGTATAGTATAGTATAGTATAGTATAGTATAGTATAGTGCAGTGCAGTGCAGTATAGCATAATATAATTCTAATATATGTCCTATTATCACTTAAACATGAACTGATGAAACTAATCAGCTTCCTCCATCTAAACCCCGGGATCTACACTGAGGTCTAAGCTCACGTTACTGTATCTGTTTCTTGGTTTGTGTTTGCATGGCTGGAGACTTAGCTACAATATGCAAACAGGATGATGCAGCACTTCCCCATTTAGCTGTTATTGTGGACAGTCAGCCGAGCCTGAGTAACAGTGTTACAGCCCTCCCACTCTTTGCTATCCTCAATGAAAAAGCCTGGACTGTGTAGCCATGACACAGCTCTTCCCTTATGTGTGCTCATTGCAGAAGGAGGATTCCTGTAATTCAGTAATCATGTTACAGTGCTCTCTCACCGTAGGGTCATCATGGGAGGGGCTCAGCTGTGTAAACATTTCACAACTCTCTCCCTCGGCAATGCATCATGGTAGGGGCTCAGCTGGGTAAGTCTGTTATAGCTCTCTCCCTCCGCAATGTAATCACAGTAAGGGCTTAGCTGTGCAGCCCTGTCATAGCTCTCTCCTTCTAGGATGCCACTGTTGAAGGGGCTCAGCTGTGTAACCCTGTCACAACTCTCTCCCTCTACAATGCCATCATCAGAGGGTCTCAGCCATGTAACTCTGTCACAGCTTTCTTTTAGGGCTGGCAGAGCCCGGAAAGGTTCTGACCTTATTAATTACAAACCAAAACACATGTGGGTTCTGAGGAATTGGTTCCAACTAGTGAATTACATACACACAATTCCAGAATAAGAAGACAGATTTGTTAGATATAGTGGGGCAAAGAGAATACTTTAAATCACAATTTTTTATAACATTTGCAAGATTAATTATTACACTGCACACAGTAGGACAGGACAGACAAATGACACATTCAAGTGATCTCTGCTGTCTGTGGAAATAAAAAAAATGTGGACGAGATAAGCACTGGTGTGCAAATGTTGACTGTAAATCTTTTGTTAATTATTTTAAGTTATTAAATTTCTTTGACTGAAAGATTTCAGTTGGCAGTGTCTGACCAATCTCTCCCACCTTCCCTTGCAGCACTCTCCCTGGCCTGTGGTGTTCTGCTCTCAGCCCTGGCCTGCCTCACTGTAGTCAACAACAGCCAGTACCAATAGATGGGGACAGGGCAATGAGGACACTGTTGTTACATTAAGTGGTAGTTTTCATTTTCATTTATACAGTGCCATCAGGCTGTTTGTGTGAGCTGAGCCAGATGATTCTCCTCACTCCGTCTCTCCTTCTCGCCATTGATGTTACTCATGTGCTTCTACTTATACCCTTCCACAAATCACATGAGCAGCAATCAGCTTAGCAGAGAGGATGGCTACTGAAGACTTGCAAGAGGGAATCTTGCACCCAGTGGAAATTTACAAATCCTTCTGCTCTGTCTACCAGCCAGCTGCCCATGTGACTGTAGATAGTTGACATCGGGGAACGCTGAGCTGAATGATGCCACCTGCGTCCTTCACACCAGCAGCCAGAAGAAAGCAAGTATGAGTGCATGCACGCTGATGTACAGGACAGGTGCAGGGGAACTAGGTGTGCATCGAGTGAGAAACACCAGCAACAAGCCTGGTCAATAAAAATAAAAACACATCTTCTCAACCAGGGCCAGTGTTAGACTTGACGGCACCCCAAGCGAACAAACCTGTGGTGCCCCCTTGCACTCTCCTGCCCTACCCCGTTCACCCTTGTCCTGCTCACTTCCACTCACGCCAGGCACATAGTCTTAAGGAATGGGCATGGGGTGGTTAGAGGAAGCCTGTTGCAGTAGCACTACTGGGCCAGTGCTGCGTGCATGGCATAGCACCATGCCACAGCTACTACACCAAGAACCAACCCCTGTGCCTGTCACACTCCACCATGTTAGGCTGTGCCTCCTAACATTTGCAGTAGTACATTTCCATAATGAGGCCAGGGAACACTGCTGAAGGGGGGACTCCACTCCCTGATCACAGCTTGCTACTTTTTGTGCATGGCTGTAAAGTATGATGGTGGAATGGGGACATATTGTACACCTTGTTATTGCACCATGACATCTTGACATCTTGCAACTGTGTGTCATGCTGGTAATGGGAGAATTACATACAGTAGTACAAGAAACAAAAACAGAATGGAGTGCAGAGTATAATGATAATACCTGGGCTGAGGAGTCAACTGTATGGCAACACACATCTCAGTGACTTGTCAGCATCCGTGCCGTGAAGCTGTCCAGAAATGCACTGTGTCTGTTGTTACTGCTTTGACTGACTTTATTTAACAGTCTTCTTTTCTTTGTGTTTCACACAATTTTGGCTCAAGGGTTGTTGTTTTTTTTGTGATATGGACACCTGGGAACTGAACTGGGACCACCACAACTCATTTCACATAGGCCACTGAACAGCTCTCAGGTAGTAATGGCTTTCAACCATTACCAACCTGTGATGGATTTGAACCTGTGACCAAGAGATGAAAGGCTTCTTAACTTGCTACCAATCCGCTGAGCCATCCAGTTCCCCAGCTACATGGTATCTTATTAGCATAGCCATAAGTGCCAATGGTAGCTTCAGCAGAAGGTGCTGAAACATAGGCCTGAAATCAGATCATTAAAATTTTCATTTTAGGTGCTATTTAACAGTTTGTAAGTTAAAATAATTTTCATTTTCTAAGGCCTCTCTCTGCTGATTTAGATGTAACCCTGTTACTCCCACCAGCAGCAGCTAATGCCTTTTAGCAGAGAACATCCACAGAGCTACACATTCATAAATACAGAAAGAGATAATATTATCCACTTTCCATTATGTTTCATGAAAGCTTTAAATAAATGATTTGCAATTTTTACTGGTTGAAAACAATCAATATCTCTTATTACATTTAACATTTTGACTTAAGCACCACAATATATTTTATTTATTGAAATGTTTCATCAGGAAGGCACCCTGAGTGACAATTCACTCGTCTCCTGGTGCGACCTAGGGAGAAGGGGTACAATAGGAATGAGACATTAAACATTCAAGTTACAAGATCAACATTAACATACAGTTATAAGGCAGGTACTACAAACAGTGTTACAGCAGTGTTACGCATAATAGGTAGAAAGAGTGGACAATAATAAGTGCTGGGTTAATAAGTAAACAAGTGCTTACATGAAAGAAAAGGGGGAAAGGAAAGGGAGGGGTTAGGTGGGAGGAGGAGGGGGAAGAGTCATGTCCTTGGAAACCTCTTCAGGATGCTTGGAACCCTACAAGGGGACTGGGGGACCAGAGAGAAGGGGAGAAGGGGATAAGGCAGTGTCCCAGAGAGACCCTTTCTAGATGTGGGGAACCCTGCAAAGGGGTTGTGGGGCTAGATAGAAAGGGGGATAAGGCTATAGGGATTTAAAGAGGGAGGAGAGAGAAGGAGGAGGTGTGATTTAAATGCTTGGAGGGGGAATAGGACCTAACCTAAGCGAAGACCCTTCAGGATGCAGGGTTCCCTGCAAGGGGGTTGGGGAAGGTCAGTAGATAGAGATTAAGAGAGTGATAGGAGAGGGAGGGGGTGAGAATTGAATCCTAGAGGGGAAGAGAATTTGCACCTTTGAAGGGGATATGGCCTAATCAATAGTCCATCAGGATGCAATTGGACCCTGCTAGTAGTCATGGAAAGCCAAGATAGTGGCTAGATAGAAAAGAGAAGATATGTTAAGGCTCAGTTGGACCCATTCAGGATGCTGAGAACCCTGCAAAGGGACTGCAATGGCCAAGGAGAGAGAGAGAGAAGACAAGACTAGGCACAGTAGGACCCCCTCAGGATGCTGAGAATCCTGCAAGGGGGACTGTGAAGGGTAGGGAGAAAAGGTAGAATGGGGAGGGGAAGGAGAGAAGACATGCCTAGGTGCAGTAGGGCCCCTTCAGGATGCTGAGAACCCTACAAGAGGACTGCAAATGTTAGGGAGACAGGTAGATGGGGAGGGGAAAGGAGATGAGACAAGCCTAGGTGCAGTAGGATCCCTTCAGGTTGCTAAGAACCCTGCAAGAGGACTGTGAGTAGAGGGAGATAGGAGGGGTGGTGGGGGAAGGGAGTAGATGAGATATACAAGCTCCTTGGGTGGGTAGGAGAGGGACCCATGGAGAGCATTCGGGGTCCCTTACGTTCTGTGAGAGATCAAGGGAGGCCAGTAAGGGGGAGCAAATTTGGTGAAAGGAGAGGAGAACTAGATATTTGGGGGTGGTGGGGGTGCACAGGGTAAACTGAATGTGACGGTAAAGGGGTAGGGTTTGTCCAGAGCTTAGAGAAGGGAATTAGGGAGGGACATGACAGGAGCAGCTAGGTGTGAGGTAATCATTGAGGGCAGAGCTAATGGAGTAGGCAGAGGATGAGTGCCGGATTTGAGGGGGGAGGTAATTCCAAATTTTTGGGAGGTGGTGAGAGAAAACGGATTGGCCAATTTGGGTGGAACTGCAGGGGACTACCAGGGTGCGGGAGTCGGTTGATCTAAGGGAATGGGAGGATGGGGGGTGTTATAAAGGAGGAGGTGAGGTAGGAAGGGAGCTAATCCAACCAGTGCTTAGAGGTGAATTTAGCACAGTGGGAGAGTCACCTATTTGTAAGAGAGGGGAAGGATAGGGCACAATAAAGACTGCAGTGGTGGGTGTGAGGGGGGCGTCCAGGTCAAAGCAGCAGAAGGAATTGAAGAGGGTGTCCAGTCTGGCCAGGGAGGACTTAGGGGCAGCACCATAGACTACGTCACAGTATGACAGGGTTGAATAGGACCCTGTCCCAGTTGTTATGGAGAGTTTGAATGCAAGGATCTGTTCTTTCCTTGCCTGTTTCTTGTCTGTCTGGTTGCACAACCAAATTTTCCTGTGAGACTTAGGATTTGATCTCCCCGACAGTCTTGCAATTATTTGCCTCTCGCTATCTCTCAGTCTTCCCTTGCTGTTTGTCTTTTTTTCCCTTGCATATCTGCTGGTATAAAAATATATGCAAATCATTATATGGAAATGTAATTGATTTTTGGATCCCTTTTGTTTAGAAATTATATAGTGTTAATTTTTGAAATGTATATAATTGTGGTTTGAGATGGTTGCAAAAAGCTATTTGAAACAAGAGGTTACCTGAGTGCAATTTTGAAGTCTTTTGCAGAAGAGCTGTGAAAAAGGGGCCTCAGCTCAGGGACACTGTGTTCCTGCCAGCACCTGCCTGAAACATACAAGAACACTTTGGAAGAAACAGGACGCTTGTTAAGAATGGGGGTCGGAAGGACTTATAAGAGAGCTGAGCTGCAATTGCATGCTAGATCGACACAGAGATTGAAGAAAAACTCAGATGGACTTTTTCTGTTTATTTGGCCTTTGTAAATAGTTGTACAGAACAAGTTTATTTTTTTGTTATTGCTAGTACAAATAAAATACTTTTTGTGAATTCTACAACTGCTCCTTTTTTTCTATGCTTCCTGACCTGTGCCTCGACAACAGATGGTGTCAGCCTAAGTGGGATTTTCATCGTGCATACTGTAAGCCAGGAGTTTTGTGCGTGGGTAATGGACCTAGTACCAGGGAAGCATAGAGAAAGGTATGGATTCTGCAGCAGCAAGTCCAGGAGTGGTTACAAGGAGAATGGCAGCCAAACTAGTAGAGACAGAAGTCCAAACTGAGACTGTACAGCTAGCACAAGTTATAGAAAAAGAACAGGCAGTGACAGAACCTGAAAGCCTGATGGACTTTTTCAAATGGTGCGCTATACAACAAAAAGAGACTGAGAAGCAAGAGAAAAAGATTCAATATTTAGAAGCACAGGGGAAAGAAGAGATGCAGTGACAGGAGCAGTGATGACTGGATGCCTTGCAAGCTATCAACAGCAGAGGAATTGGCACAGATCCAGATGAGCAACAAAATGCTAGCAACTTAAAAGCCATTAAACTTACAAAGTTGTGTCCCTCGAATGACATCGAGGCATACCTGACCACTTTTGAAAGAGTTGCCACAGCCTGCCAGTGGCAAGAGCAGCAATGGACAATCAAACTGGTACCCTACCTGACAGGGAAAGCCCAACTTGCCTACAGCAATATGGACACTGCACGGTCAGGAAACTATGACCTGGTGAGAAACAAAATCCTGAAAAGGTATGACATCTCGGGAGAGACCTGCAGGCACAGATTTCGATCTCTGAAGTACAACTCAATCGACAATCCTCGAGAAGCCTTCACCGGACTCAGAGAACTCCTGATAAAATGGCTCCAACTAGAGAGCAAAACAGTCCCACAGATCATCGACAAGTTTGCCATGGAGCAATTCATCAACATCCTGCCTACAGATGTGCAACTTTGGGTAAAAGAACACTGACCAGACAGTGGGGAAAAGGCTGTTTCTTTGGCCGAAGACCACCAAATGGCCAGACATATGCCACACCAGCGAGGTAATAGCCAAACACCAGTAAGACACTTTTTTTCCATTTAAACTCCAAGCCTGATAAGAACTCTGGTGGGGGTAACACAAATCTGTGCCCAAAGATGTTATTTGCTATAATTGTAATAAGCCAGGCCATATTGCAAGAAATTGTCATAAGGAGAGTGGCACTGAAGCAGATTTGTCCTTGGCAAATTGGGGCAAGTACTTAACAGATGTGAAGCTGGGGCATAAGACTCTAAAAAGGGACTCATTGATTTGGGCAGCAGACAGACCCTAGTGAATGTTGAGGTGCTGGGAAAAAACTGTGCAAAGGGACCAGGTACTGGTGTCATCTGCATCCATGGGGACACTCGATACTATCCCACCACCCAAGTGACTCTGACCATTAAGGGTATGTTGCACCAAATGAAAGTTGGGGTAGTACCTAAGTTACTTATACCTGTGATTATTGGAAGTGACTTTCCAGGATTTACTGAGCTAATCAAGGAGGGAGTAAATCCTGATGTTTCAGCAGCTGTGGTGACAAGAACTCAGGCAAAGAAAATTTCAGACAACGGGGACACTTTTCCTTCCACCGATTTTGATTCAGACTTGTATGAGCACAGCTTCAAGATCCAGAAATCCAGGAAAGAAAGACAATGCCTGAAGAAACTGTGGCAACAAATGACTGATGGACATAATGGGTTAAAATATGAAAATATTGAAGCTAAAATGATAACTGATTGTGATTTTCTTTAAGAGCAAGCTAATAATGTTTCGCTCCAGGGTTATTTTAAACAGCTGGGGGTAAAACCAAAACGGGGTGGACCAATGTTTAAAGAAGGCAGTGGGTTACAGTACACAGTTTGGGTTAAACCTCAGACACAAGAACAGGCAGAACAATTGGTTATACCACAGAAGTATAGAACAGAGTTGTTATAGATAGCACATGATAGTCCTATGGCTGGTCACTCAGGGAGGCATCGCACCCTTTCCAGATTGCTGGATAGATTTTACTGGCCTGGAATTCATGAAGATGTTGCTACCTATTGTAATTCCTTTGCTTAGTGTCAGAAAGTAGCCCGAGTCACTAGAAAAGACAAGGTGCACCTGGTGCCCCTACTCTTGATAGATGTGCCTTTTGAGAGAATTGCAATGGATGTAGTTGTTCCTCTAGACAAAAGTAAAAAGAGTAATAGATTTATCCTGGTAGTATGCGACTATAATACTCGATATCCAGAAGCAGTTCCAATGCCTACTGTTACAGCTTAAAAAGTGGCAGCAGATCTTGCAAACATTTTCAGCAGAGTGGGCATATCTAAAGAAATTATTACTGATCAGTGTAGTAATTTTGGTGCTGCATTATTTAAGGAGCTGTACAGACTACTAGGTATCACTGCCATATGAACCTCCCCCTATCACCCTCAGACAGACAGTCTTGTTGAGTGTTTTAACCAAACCCTAAAATGCATGTTAAAAAGGTTTGTAAAAGGGGAAGGGAAAGATTGGGACCAATACTTGCCTTATCTACTTTTTGCTTACAGAGAAGTGCCACAGGCATCAACAGGATTTTCACCATTTTAAATGCTGTATGGTAGGCAGCCAAAAGGGCCACTGGATGTGATAAAAGAAACTTGGGAAGATAACCCCACTCAGAAACAATCTATAACTTCTTATATGTGTGCCCTAAGAAATAAGTTGGCAAAATATGTTGAAATTGCCCATAGTGATCAGGAAGCGGCCCCAAACTAGCAGAATGTATATTATGACCATGGGGTAAAAAAAAAAGTTTTTGAGCCAGGTGAAAAGGTTTTGCTACTGTTACCCACAACAGAAAATAAACTGTTAATGAAGTGGCAAGGGCTTTATAAGGTTCTTAGATGTACTGGCACCCTTAACTATGAGATTGAGACCCCTGACAGGAAAAATCCTACTAAGCTATACCATGCAAACCCCCTCAAGAAATGGGTTGAAAAAATGCCAAAAGCTGCTTTACTAGTTTTACCAGAAACCGATAAGGAAGATATTGATGTAGCTTATGATAGACTGGAACAAACTGTAAATGCTGATGCTGTAAAGATGAATGTTTCCTTAACCTCAGAACAAACTGCAGACATTCGTAATGTGCTAAAGACATTTAGCAGTACTTTTACCACAGTACCAAGCCGAGCACAAGGGGTTGAGCACATAATAGTGCCATGGAATGCTCACCCTATTAGGCAAAAGACATACAGGTTACCAGAGTGGTTAAGAGCTGGAGTGGTTAAGGAAATACAAAAAATGAAAGAACTAGGTATCATAGAGGAGTTGAGGAGTGCTTGGTCATCTCCAATGGTAATTATAAACAAAAAAGAAGGGGGTGCTAGAATCGGCCTTGATTTCAGAAAACTTAATCAAGTGTCAGAATTTGACAGTTATCCTATGCCCAGAATAGATGATTTGGTGGAAAGACTGAGGAGTGCAAAATATATCTGTACCCTCGATCTCACCAAGGGTTACTGGCAAATCCCTTTAGCTAAAGAATCCAGAGACAAAACTACATTTGCTGCTCCTGTTGGATTCTATCAGTTCACCACCATGTAATTTGGTTTACATGGTGCGCCAGCTACATTCCAGTGATACATAGATGTAATTTTATCACCTTACACTGGTTATTGTGCTGTGTACCTGGATGATGTCGTAGTGTACAGTCCAGACTGGAAAAGCCACCTGGAACACCTAAGAGCAGTTACCAAGCAATCACAAATGCAGGTCTCACTATTAATCCCACCAAATGTGCATTGGGCATGCAGGAAACCAGATATTTGGGCTATGTGTTGGGAAGTGGAGAAGTTAAACCAGAAATTTCTAAAATTGAAGCTGTAGCTAACAGTCCTGTCCCTAAAACAAAGAAACATGTCAGGTAATTTTTAGGGCTAGCTGATTATTATCGGAGATTTGTTCCCAACTCTGCTGAGTTAGCTACACCCCTCACTGAACTCATGAAAAAATGGTACCCAAATAATATGAAATGGACCCCAGAGTGTGATGGAATGTTTCAAGCCATTAAGGCTGCATTATGTTCAGCCCCTTTTTTAAGAAGCCCAGACTTTGAGAAACCATTTTTGCAACAAACAGATGCATCTGAGGTAGGCCTGGGTGCAGTACTGAGTCAACATAAAGTTAGGAAGGAACATCCTGTTCTGTACATAAGTAGGAAGTTGCATGATAGAGAGAAAATATACTCCGCCATTGAAAAGGAACATTTAGCAGTAACGTGGGCCATGGAGTCCCTTAAGTTTTATTTACTAGGAACTGACTTTGTACTTATAACAGATCACAGTCCTCTATGTTGGCTTAACCAAATGAAAGATAAAAATTCCAGAATCACAAGATGGTACCTGGCACTACAGCCATTTAACTTCAAGGTGATACACAAATCTGGTAAAGAGAATAGCAATGCTGACTTTCTGTCAAGATATGGATCAGGAATTGAGGGTTCTGAAGGTTGAAAAACAAATGCATGAGTTGAAACTTTACTGTTTGCTGTATTGTTATAGAAGAAAGGATACTGCACATGTGCTTAATTTCTGAAAGTTAGAAGCCAATGTTAGAGAATTAATAGAAAGTTTTAGAAACCTCTTTTATAAAACAGGTTCCCTCTTAAGGAGGGGAGGGGTGTAGGTGACAGGGTAGAATAGGACCCTGTCCCAGCTGTTATGAAGAGTTTGAATGCAAGGATCTGTTCTTTCCTTTCCTGTCTCTTGTCTGTCTGGTTATGCAACCAAATTTTCCTGTGAGACCTAGGATTTGATCACCCCGGCAGTCTCACAATTATTTGCCTCTCGCTATCGCTCAGTCTTCCCTTACTGTTTGTTTTTTCCTCCCTTACATATCTGCTGCTATAAAAATGTATGCAGATCATTATGTGGAAATGTAATTGATATTGGGATCCCTTTTGTTTATAAATTATATAGTGTTAATTTTTGAAATATATATGATCGTGGTTTGAGATGATTGCAAAAAGCTATTGGAAACTCAAAAGGTTGCCTGAGTGTATTTTTTAAGCCTACTGCAGAAGAGCTGTGAAAAGGGGCCTCAGACACTGTGTTCCTGCCAACACCTGCCTAAACATACAAGAACACTTTGGAAGAAACAGGATGCTTGTTAAGAATGGGGGTTGGAAGGACTTACAAGAGAGCTGAGCTGCAGTTGCATGTTAGATGGACACAGAGATTGAAGAAAAACTCAGATGGACTTTTTCTGTTTATTTGATCTTTGTAAATAGTTGTACAGAACAAGTTTATTTTTTGTTACTGCTAGTACAAATAAAATACTTTTTGTGAATTCTACAACTGCTCCTGTTTTTTCCTGTGCTTCCTGACCTGTGCCTCAACATCACATGGTAGTCAAAAATGGGCAGTATCATCTTCTGAACAAGTTCATGCCTAGCCATATGTAGGAGGCATGCAGCTATAGCTCCTGAACAGGGCACCAAGTTTGGGGTACAATTATTTTCTGGATGGCATCAATATGTTCAGAGAAGTTTAGGTGCTGGTCCAGTCAAACACCTAAGTACCTGAAGGAGGAGGATGTGTCCTCAAGTAAAGTCCCATGAAGGGTGTGGAAAGTGGGTAGGAAGGGAAGCCTAGAGACTCTCTGCCTTGTGCCAAAGGTCATGGAGACAGTCTTCTTGGCATTGAGGAAAAGCTGATGGTTGCAAACCAGAGCTGAACCTTATTGAAGTCTTGCTGTAAGCTGGTTGTAACTTCAGCAGGACAGGAGCCAGATGCATACAGGACTGTATCATCAGCATACATATGTATAGAGGAGGAGGGGGAGCAAACAGAGAGATGGTCATTTAAGAAGATGGAGAATAGGAGGGGCCCTAATACAGAGCCCTGGTGGATGCCAGTGCTAATTGGGAGGGGACGTAGCATCCAAGATCTTAACTGATTGGGTTCTGCCACTAAGGTAGGCCTTGAACCAGTTTGTGGCAGAGGGAGATAGGCCAACTTCCAGGAGTGAGTCAAGGAGAAGGAAGTGAGAGATGGTGTCGAAGACCTTGGCCAGGTCGACAAAAATGGCAGAGGTAATTTGGCCATTGTCCATCCTGGTTAGGATGGAGTCTGTGAGCCATATGAGAGAGGTGGTGGTTGAGTGTTTATTCCTGAAACCAGACTGGAAAGGGGTGAAACAGGAGGTGCCAGATAGAAAAGAGGTGAGGTGGGAGAGGACAATGTGTTCTTGAAGTTTAACAAGGGTAGGGAGGAGAGAAATGGGCGATAGTTGCCAGGGGATGATGGGTCACCCCTTTGGGTAGAGGGAGGACCACTGCATGTTTCCATGAAGAAGGACTGAGGCAGTAGAGAAGGAGATTTAGGATTATTGAGAGGGGTAGGCAATGGCGAAGTGGAGAGGAGATGAGCTTTGGGTGCAGCCATCAGGAGACACCTTTAGAGGGGCTGATGGTGAGGAGGGCACTTAGGGCATTGTTTGGGGTTACAGTAGTGAAAGAGAAGGGGAGGTGGGAGGGTGGTGGAGGGGGCACACTGGTAGAGGTTGGGGGGATGGGTAGGAGGGGAGGGATTTCAGTAGCTCAGTGGCGCAGGAGGTATAGTAGGAGTTAAACTTTGCAGCTACAGCTGGTGGGTCAGATACTAGTGAGCTATTTACATTAAGTACTTGGGGGTGGGTGAGATGAGGGGTAAATAGGGCATGAACCACCTTCCAGAACTTTGAAGGGGAATTTATGTTGATGATGAAGGCAGATTTGAAATATTTGGACTTGGCTAACCTTGCAGCCCTGGTGCAAACATTTTGGAGCATGCAATAATTTGCGAGGTCACTATGATGCTGGGTAGCTTTATGATGCTTCCAGGCTCCAGGCAGGCCAGACGTTCAGGGGTTATCCAAGGTAAGTGGTTACCTCTGACTCTGGTTTGTTTGAGTAGGGCAAAGGCATTCCAGTTTACAACAAAGCAAGAAGAAATATAAACATTTTGTTTACAACATTTCACAAATCCAGGCATCTGTGCCCTCTCTGTAAGGCAAAAATTACAGAGGCACAGAACCAAAATCTGACAACAACCAAACTGGTGTAGATTCAAAACCACATAAAGGTTTTAAAGGAGATTAGTATTGGCCAGTTTGTGCATATAAATAAATAACATTTTCGTAGGGAACATCATGCATCAGATTATAAAATTGGTACATCAGCAACATACCAGCATTTCTAAAACCTAAAACTGATGCAAGAATAACATTTCTTATCTGCACCACATTTTGCAGCAAATGTCCTAATGCTCGAGTTTTTTTTCCAAACAGCCATAAAATAAAGCCATGAAATCATCTGCTATTCTTGTTCCTGATATGCAGAGCAATGCTACTAGCAGCAGTAAAAAAAAAAACTGCATTTAACCACTTGACTTTTGATAAGGAACACGCAGATCTTCTTTTCCCACCTCACATTAAGGAAGCATTTAATCAGTGTTTACCTTTCAAACTTTTAAGGTGGCCTGAACACATATAAACTAAATGGCCCTTTCTTGGAAGCCTTCAAAATTCCCCCCCCCAACACACCTCCTGCTTACTGTGTGTCATTTGCACTGTTCATGTACCTGCTGAGGTAATGTTTGAATAGGCTGCGTAACATGCCTAAACTCCCTAACAGAAAACATTTATTTAACACCCTCCCCCCTGCTACCAAATAAAATCTGCATTTCCAATGCGACATTTACGTTTCCTACTGCTCCTATACCACATGCACTATTCTTAGGTCTGTGAAACAGGAACATGATTCAGGAAGTGGAAACCATATCACAGACTGAGAGGGAATACCACCCAGACAGTCCATCAGTTCAAACTGAAGTGGCAGCTGGAAAATGTGGAACAGCTGGCAGATGGCTGAGACTGAGAGAAAATGTTTCACACAAATATCTACACATAGGCTGGCACTGGTCCACCAAGACCTCAAAATAACAAGCATTTGTCAATTGCGAATGTTGTCTCGCTGGCATTGGCATTGGTAGTGCAGAAGTTAAAGATGCAGAATAGGAATGGCAGTGAAGTATTGAACTGACGCCAACCTCTCCCCAACCCCCACCCTGAAGAGACACATTTTCAACACAGGCATTTTGGGACCTCCCCTCATGAACAGTGGCACTGTGATTTTATTAATCTGTCCCAAAAGTTGATTTCCCACAGCGACCAGCCATTCTACGCCACAGGTGCGAAAACACATTTTGGGCAGGATGTGAAAAATAGCAGCTGTACTGTTCATAAGGAAGTGGGAAAAATGCCAGTGTTGAAAATCTGGCTTGAAAATAGTGCACATTTGAGAAGTTACAAGGGTGCGTGGAAACTGCACAACGTATGCTTGTAACACAGTCATTTTATGAACTTTCATTACCAAATTTTCAACATATGCATTTTAGGGCCTCTGCTCATGAAGAGTGTCACTGCCATTTTATCAAACTGTCCCAAAAACTGATTTCACACAGTGACTGCACTATTCTGCACCGGAAGTGCGAAAACACATTTTGGCCAGGATATGTAAAATGACAGCTGTACTATTGATAAGGAGGTGTGGAAAACTGGCAATGTTGAAAATCTGGAGTGAAAGTATTACAAATTCACGGAGTTACGAGTGTGCGTGGAAACTGTTCATCGTACGCTCATAAAACAATAATTTTTAGATTTTTTTACAAATTTGAAACATAGGCTTTTGAGAGCCCACCTCATGAGCAGTGGCACTGTCATTTCATTAATCCAGTCGAGAAGGTGATTCCCGCGCGGTGACCACAAAATCACCTTCGGGACCCCGAATACCATGACAGTGACGCTAATTCATGAGGAGGGGCCCAATAACCCTATATGTTGAAAATGTGGTGCCAAAATTCTAAAATACCAGAGATATGCACCAAAGTTGAAAAAAAGCGATTTATGCCATTATACAGCTTACCGGCATTTCTTCAGTTTGTGGTCGGCTTTGAAGAGTGCAGACGTGTTCCCGGTACACCAAAGATCATCGCACAGGACTCCAGAGGTAAGTATGGGGTGAAGGGGGGAGTGAGGAGGCAGGGTGCGCAGAGCGTGGGCTCGGGCTGGGGAGGGAGCAGGACAGACTTTAAGGGACCGTTTTCTTCTTTTACAGGTTTTAAAAAAAAACATTGCTGGACTTTTTTACAGGGGCATTTGGCACGCTGGGGTGGGCTCCCAGCATGCCACCTGACTGATTTGGGGGGCCTAGCCAGCAGGGGATTAGGCACCCCACGGCTTATAACAAAGTAGGGGGGACTGCGAGGACTGTTTCTTCTTTTACAGGTTTAAAAAAAAAAAAAGTCGCGGGATGGTTTTTGTTTTACATGGGCATTTGGCATGCTGGGGTGGGCTCCCAGCATGCCACCTGTGTGTTTGGGGGGGCTAGCTGATGGGGGATTGGGCACCCCCGCCGACACATACTGAAGTGGGGGCAAGTGCTGAGGGGATTGGGCACCCCCTTGGCACACAACAAATGAGGGAAGCATTATGCCGACGGGGAGTGGGCTCCCCCATCGGCACATGAAATGGGTTAGGGCATGCCAACAGGGGGATTGGACACCCCCCAAACTTCGGCATTGTGGAAGGCGGTGGCGGCAGTCACTGCCGCCATGTTTGTTTCACCAGCAAAGGCACGTCGGAAGGTGTCGCTGCATGATGAGCTTGGCTCTCATTGCAGCAGATATTTTCCTTGATCTGGTGGCCATGTTACATGTTGCTAGTGTCAGTGCCTGCAGCTGCCTCATTGGGGAATGAGGGACGCACCTACTGATATGTGCCCTGCATTCGCCCACAGTGACCGCTCCTCCAAATCTGCTACTACTGCAATATGTTGACTGCGCAAGCATGAGTCAACATAAAAATGACACATGGGAAGTTTTAAAACTTTTTTTTTATTTTACCTTATGTGTCAAGGTATAATATTTTGGATTTGGCCTATATGCGGTGTCCTTATGTTACTACAGGGGACAAAGAAAAATCACGTTTTACATAACAATTCCATATAATTTTATATTAAAAAGCGAGCCTTTCCTGGTTGAGTTCTTTGACTGGTCTCCTTTATATGTTAGGTCCTGGAAAAAAAAACTAGAAACTATTATTACTCTCACATTTTGTCTTCAAACTCTGCAAAACAGCAGTGGTGCAGACTTCCTCAATAGCACAGCATGGTTCAAAATCCATGAAGCAGCATCAATGATGTCAAAGTCCATGTGAAACTGATATTTTTTTTTAACTTTCTGTTTAATATTTTCAAATTTGTAAATAAAATATCTCATACACAGCAATAAAAAAACATGATGCATTTCAAGTTACATCTTTGGCAGTACAAACAATTAATATTCACATTATGCACTCTGTCACCTTGTACGATAAAAAAGGAGGGAACACATGAAAGGGGAAAATTGTTTAACCAGGGAAGGCACACTAAGCCGAAGCTTGTTTCCAGGTGTGACCTAGGAGCACAAGGAGGTTAAGTGACTTGCTCAGAGTCACACAGTATGCAAGGGAGGGCTGTGGGATTCATACTCAGGTTGCCAGGTTTGCAGCTCAGAACCTTAAACCACTGTACCATACTGCCTCCCACCACTGCGCCATACTGCCACATGAGAACTATACAAAGAATTGTTCATAAAGAAATGCTAACCTCTTCAGCAGTATTGGTGACATACATTAAGGAGAACAAAATAGAGAGAAAACACAGACAACCTGTGTCTGCTATTTAAGCCATGAAATAGAAAATTGTCTCTCACAATTCAAGGTCTCAACTGCTATCCCAAAATCAAACCCCCAATCCCACAAGCAAACATATCTAAGAACTTGATCACTCAATTGAAACATGTAAATAGGTTATAATGGTTATCCCAAAACCCTTTAATGACGAACCATTATGACTTTGCAGTCCCAAATCATGCATGCTCTGCCAAAGTGAACTGTGCAGGTCTTACATACCAGGGTTAGAGCATCAAACATGGGAAAAACAGACCCTACTGCCAAGCAGAAAATGCCATATTAATTCATACAATTAAATGGAAAATAATACTCCAACCCCCATACAGCCTGCAAAATAACTACAGATCCTGGGTACCTGTAAACAAAAAGGTTGAACCAAACATTGTATACCCACTGAGTTTCTATTTATTTATTTAAAAGTTTCACTAGGAAAGACATACTGAGCAAATAGCTCATTTCCAGATGCGTCCTGGGGGGAGAAAAATGGGAGAGTACAGCAGTAATAGAGGGTAACAATAGGCAAAAAAATATAATACAATATCATAGGATATAGTGAGGATAACAATGCAAGCATACAAGAAGAGGATACGTTGATTATAGTGATACAGAATCCGATTATGTTGTCAATAGCAGTTGTGCAGGATTAGTGCTGAAAAGCAAGTTATCAATAGGCAATAAACACATAGGAAGGATACAGTTAGGATGTACAAGCAGAAGATGCAGTGATTACAGTAATCTAATACATTGACAGCTAGCAGTTGTGCAGGATAAGTGCTTCAGATAGCAGGACATTGCTGGCGCACTGAGCAAGGTAAGGAGGGGGAACCTATGTGGTGGCAGCAGCGAGGGAATGGTGTAGCGTGTGCATAGGAATTTGCAAGGGGGAAGTATAATATGGGAAGCATAGGGTGATTAGGTATAGTTGCAGGTGGGGGAAGTAAAACCGAGCAAGAGTGAGGAGAGGGTGTGAAGTGAGGGGACATTTCAAATGGAAGCGGGGATCAAGTTCCAGAGCTTGGGGAAGTGGTGGGAGAAGGATGCCTGGCCAGTTGATGAGGACCTGTAGGGGGTTGCAAGGGTGCGAGCATCACTACTCCTGAGGTAGCGAGAGGAAGAAGGGGGGGATGAGAGGTAAGAAGGGAACACTCTGAACAAGACCTTGCCAAGGAAGGTGGCACAATGAGCCAGGCAATGGTCATTGAGGGAGGAGAGTGCAAGGAATTAATATAAGGAGCAGTGGTGGGTGTGGGGAGGGCAGTTAAGAGTAAAGCAGCAGAAGGAGTGGAAGAGGTTGTCCAATCTGGCTAGGGTGGTTTTGGGGGTGGCACTATAGACTACATCACCATAATCAAAAGTTAGAAGGATCATTCTTAGTAGAATTTCTTTGTGGGCTGGCAAGGGGATACATTCACAATTCTGGTATGAGACACCCAGTTTGGGGAGATGTTTCTTGTGAATAGCATCCACATGACCAGATAAGTCAAAGTGTTTGTCAAGCCAGACCCCAAGGTACCTGAACGAGGCAGTGTCTTCCAAAATGGTCCCATCAAGAATGCAGATGGAAGGGAGGGAGAGGAGCCTACCGAGTCTCTGCCTTGTGCTAGAGGTCATGGAAAGTGTCTTCTTGGTGTTTAGAAACACTTGATTTGAGCGTAGCCAGCACTGGACATTATCAAAGTCCTGCAAAAGTATGCACACCACCAAGGGAGTGGAAGAACTGGATACAAATAGAATGGTGTCCTCTGCATACATGTGAATGGATGCAGATATGTAGACCGAAGGGAGATCATTAAGAAAAATGGAGAAGCGAATTGGATGAAGGACTGAGCATTGTGGAGCCCCATTGTAGATGGGAAGGGGCAAAGAAAGTGAGTCCCCAATTCTGAGTGATTGTGATCTGCCTACTAGGTATTATCTGAACCATTTGGTTGCAGTAGGTGATAGTCTCACAGTTGAGAGTTTGTATAGAAGGAGGGAAAGGGAGACAATGTCAAAGGCCTCGGCTAGGTTGACAAAGATGGTGGAAGTGATGAGGCCCTGGTCCATACTAGAATGGATGGAATCAGTGAGCCTGAGCTGGGAGGTGGCTGTGGAGTGGTTTGTATGGAAGCCAGATTGGAAACGGGTGAAGAGGGAGGTGGAATCAAAGAATGGGGAGAGCTGGGAGAAAACAATATGTTTCTGCAGTTTGGCAAGGAAGGGAAGGAGGGAGATGGTATAGCAGTTGCCAGCAACAGAGGGATCACCACCTTTATGGAGAGGGATGGCAGTAGCATGCTTCCAGGCAATCAGGACAGAGGCAAGTGTAAAAGAGAGGTTTAGTAGTGCAGCTAAGGGATGTGAGATGGCAGGAGCAGACAGGGTAGTTTAGCATCAAGGTCATAGGTATGTAGATGTTTAATGATCGACTTTAAGTCTTTACAATACAAAATATTACATTATTAAATCATTAAAATCATATACAATTTCCTCTAAAATCAATAATTTACAACATTTCCAAAAAAGGTACTTATCTCCCAGAACTCATAATTTTGTAGCTTGGATAAATCTATTCAATGAGTATAAGACATTAATGTCAGTGGTATTGAATAAGTGGATAATTAATTTTTCGGAGGGGAGACCCAGGGTGCCAAGCATCAGAGCCAACCATTTTTTCCTTATAAGCTTGTATTGTGGGCAATGCAACACAATATGCTTCAAGTCATCCTCATAACCTTGTAAACATTTGCATTTTGGGCTTAAAATCTCCTCCCTTTTCTGATCATATAAAATATAGTTAGCCTTATAAAGTTCCAACCTAAACCTTGTTATAATCCTTTTCTCTTCTGGTTTTGATAGAATTTTAAATATGATTCCAACTTATGTTGTATTTTAATGATTTTAAACCATCTATAACAGGGGTCTGCAATCTTTTCAGGTCCGGGAGCCACATGTCCACCTGCCATGATAGATCTGATCAGCGGAAAGCCTTATGAATGCATGCATAGCAGATGTCTTTTGTAATGATTAATTTTACCTAACATTATCTCCAAGTGTATTTGAGTAAAACAAATGTTATTTAATTGGAGCACTACTCAAAGCAAACCACTAAAAAGTGTAACTTATCAATTGTTTTCAACAACAGTGATGCATTTATCATCCTATGTAAATGTGCAAACATTTCAGCTTACAGGATATGCCAGTTTACAAAGCACAGTGTACCACCAGGTTGCTTTGAGAGGTTCAAGCTTCTGTCTCACTTGGTATGGACTATCATGCTACAGTAGATGCATAGTCTGTCAGACATTAACCAAGTGTATCCATGGATAGCTTCTCATTCTCCAAACCCTCTCTAAGAAAACTGAAAAACTTTAACTCTGATCCTGTTGTCACAAGGGTAACTAGTTAGTAACTCATCCTTAATTCCCAATACATTCAAACTGTACAATGGACTACAAGTGCCAGCTGTGCTGTATAATATATTTGTTAACTATCGGTTCATCAAGCACAAGAGAGACATAGTGAGTTAACCGCATATCACAAACACGGATAAGAATCCATATTCCACAAAATGTTCATTGCATGGTCCTTCATGGTCTTGAGTTCAAGAAAAGCCTGTGCCAAATCTAGCATACAGTAAAATTCTGCTCTGTTCCTTGAGATCTACAGACAATTGCAGGCCCATTTTGAAAACTGCATCCTTCGTAACCTCTCCATCTAGAAAACTGTTGCCTGTACAAAGCATGCCATGAAGTCTAAGCAATCTTCTCTTGGCCCAGTTTATTTCTGAGTGTTGAAATGTGTTTCCTGCATACCTCTCTTTCATATTTTATGGCATTTGTAAAATGTTTTATTTTGACATGCCCTTGCAGTTTAACTTTTTATTTCTTGTGAAAACTTTCCCTGCACATCACATGGAACATATGTCCATCTCTGTTGATGAAACAAAAATCACTCAAGTCTTCTAGAAATATTACACTCATGTACTATTTCTCTCTTCTTTGTTGGATGTGACATTTTTATCATAAGCTGCATAGCTGATTCACTGGTACCAGTGCCATGTTAAGAATACAAGAAAAAAGTAAAAAAAAAAAAAACCACTATTTCTTGCAGTTTTATGACTCATGTCTTGACTCAGTCCTCCTGCCATCTTGACAATCTCTTATCCCACAGAAGGAACCACTGTCTTCCTCACATTCCGGCCACTGTACATCATCCTGAAGTAACTGTGGTTGTCCCCCTCCACCTCACTCCTCACACTCATTGAGACAACTGATATGGGGCTAGATCCCAACTGATGTGGGGATAACCCAAGAAAGCATATAGAATGTTCAGCATTTGTTAAGGGACAAGGAAGAATAATAAAAGAATTGGATGGACAGTCCTGTGTGGTAGATGGTAAGACTTCATCTTGCTGGCCAATCCTATTACATTTTCCTACCTTTGTCTCAACTCTCTCCCTCCCACTTGGGGCACAAATGTCTTGGGCAAGTGTGGCTGGGCATGGCCATCCACAAGCCTTGCTTGTTTACATAAACACACCTAACTTGATGTCTAGTACCTCTGCATCAAATTATAGGCATCACAAGCCCTGCTGACATTTGGCAACATGTCCAACACTGCACATCCCTGCCAACATGATCCCTCCCCTTGGGCTACCATGGAAGCACATGTGTAGAGTCAGGACAGGAGGCATCCAAACTGGATTCTTATTGACATTACTAATTAATGTGCTATGTTTTGGTACCAACCTAGGTCACCAAATTGGTGAATAGTAATCCTTACCACTATGCCATCAAGCAGTTCTTCAGCAAGCTTTTAAAAGTTTGCTGGCTCACCTCGTACTTGCCAAGATCTACAACACAGATGGGAATAGTGATACAGACTTAAAATATGGGAGGTACTGCAGAGTCAATACCCTGCCCTATATAACTATTCTTGATTACCTCTAACTGCCCCAGCATCGTGCACATCAGTGTGTATGTGATGTTCATATACATGACCTTTTAAAAGGTGGCGCTACATAAATAAATTGCCAAAAAGCCAAAATTCAGTGTTCCAGACCCTTTTATTATGGAGCACTGTAGCAGTGATGCATAGAACCATAAATGCTGGACCTTTGAGGAGTAAGGAACTACTGAGCCACATGAACACAGCAAAGAGCCACGTGTGGCTCCCGAGCCTCACGTTGCAGACCTTTGATCTACAATGAAGGAGACTATTTATTTTTTCTTACTCTTGGGATATTACAATGGCTCTAACCCTTGATTTGATTTTGGATACTATTTCTTCCGATGGAAGAGCATAAATTTCATACAAAAGATTTCCCAATCCATATGGAAAAATATTCTCTTTAATTAGGCTAATTGTACTCAAAGTGAAATTCCTTTGATGATATTGGATTTGTTACTCAATTCACATTCTGGGGCATCTGTTATCTGGAAGAAGAAAGATTCAGAGTAAAAATAATTATTCTTTCTACTGCCATAGTTGCCAAAGAAAGTTGCCCCAGTTCTTTCCTCAAACCTTCTGCAGGCACCGACTCTTGTACCTTCAGTATATAACAGTGCATTTTGTTAATCTCTGTTTCTAATATTTTTTATATTTGCAGGGGTCCATACTTCCACTCCATAAAGTATACTTGACTTTATTTTGGTGTTTATTACATTCAACAATCTTTTAATTGATGTGTGCCCTATTTTCAAATTAAAGGCATTAAATGCAGTTTTTAACTTCTGAGCTATTGTTTTGATATGTAATGCCCATGATGTACTGTTTGAGAATCTAAGACCTAAATAGTCATAGTAAGAGGTAGTTTCAATCTTCTTATTATCTAAATAGAGAAACTTTGATTTTTTAGCTTTATTACCAAATATAACTAAATTTGTTTTCATTAGATTAATTCTCAATTGGTCTTTTTTACAACATTCCCCAAAATATGCCAGCTTCCTTTGGAGACCTAAAAAGAAAGTAGAAAAAAGGTCTATATCATCCACATATGCCAGACATGAGACTTTCTGTGTTATGATATTTGGTGAATGGAAGTCTGGATTTTCCAATTCCTTAAGGATTGTATTAATATATAAATTAAATAATAAAGGAGCTAACAAGCAGCCCTGACAGACTCCTAAATTTGTTTGAATATTGGAAGTTAAATTTCCCTTATTGGTCAGCGTCAGTGTCAGTGGCTCAGCAGGTAGCACACTCACCTCTGAGTCCGGGAGATCAGAAGGCTGTGGGTTCTAGCCCCACACCAGGCACTTGGGTTAATATCCCAGTACTGACACTGCAGTGCAGCATGGGGGGTGTGCTGCACTCCTGAGGTGCTGTCTTTCGGACGAGATGTTAAACCAAGGTCCCATCTGCCTGTTCTAGTGGTAGCTTAGGTGGATGTTAAAGATCCCATGGCACTTCTCAAAAAGAGTAGGGGAATTTCCCTGATGCACTGGCCAAATTTCCCCCCATTCACAAAAAAATACCACCAACAGCTTAATCTAGTTCAAAGTCAGTTGGCATTCATCTGTATCCCCTTTCCTCGGGTCGTGCCTGAAAATAGGTAGAATTTGTCTACAGCACTTACCTGGTCAACAAAAAATAAATAATATTTAATTTTAAGCCATGTATCATTTTGTAATTTTATCAATACTACTTCTAAAATATCCAGATCCACTTTATAGTTATTAAGTTTTCCCCAGATAATTTTCCTACTAATTGAATCAAACGCTGTTTTCAGATCTACAAAACAGCAATATAGCTTTGATTTTTTAATTGTTATATATTTCCAAATAAGACGTTGTAACACAAAACAGTGCTGGATAGTTGAATGTTTGGTCCAAAACCCATTTTGACATTCCACTAGAATGTTATTCTGTTCAACTCACAGTTGTAACCTATTAAGGACTATTCTACAGAAAATTTTCTGAGATGTGTCTAGTAGACTGATTGGTCGATACATGGTAGGATCTGTAGGATCTCCTATTTTGAAGATTGGGCAAACTAAACTTCCCTTCAAGGATTCTGGAGACTTCTCCCACTGAATACAAAAATTATACAACTTGTATAAAATTGGTAACCACCAATCCATAATTGTTTTGAAAATATCTGCTAATATGGTGTCCGGCCCTGGGGCTTTATTTGATGATACCCTAAGTAATGCTGCCTTAATTTCTTCTTGTGTAATATAGAATGATTTGGGGAACAATTGAATCTGAATGTTTTCTACATGACTTGGTCTCTCATCTTCTGCTAAAGAGAAATACAGATTTTTGAAATGTTGCTCCCATATCAATGGTGTAATAGCTGTTTCAATAGTATTAGACTACTTAGTATACCCTTTACTCACTAGTGTTTAAAACTGTCTAGTATCTTTCTTAATTATCGATTTCCTTAATTTATCCCACATTTCTTGTTGAAATTTTAACCTTTCCTTTTCTAGTATTTAATCATATTCTTTCCTTGCCTCATTTAAAGTTTTATTTGTTACAGTACCTTTATACAATTATTTTTATACTGCTGAATCAGATTATTCATCTCTCTCTTAGCCTTCCTACATTTGGAGTTAAACCATGTTTGGATACTCGTTTTTTTTTATCGTTGCCTTGAAAATGAATGTTCTAATATAATGACAGATACTCTCCCAGCATATAACAGGGTCTATCATCATCTCTATTTTCAACATGTCATTTTTTAAGCCGTCCACATATCCTGAGTTTAATATCTCAGTAAATTGTGACACAGTTGAGTTTTGCCATCTAATTAATTTGGAATTTATCATTTCTATTTCTTGTTGCTGTAGACAAGCCCTTACTCCCATATTTACATTATCAAAACATCATTCTGTACGAACCAGTAAGTGAGAAGATTCTGGCCTTGGGACTACCTCCAAATCTTGCACTTTATTAAATACCTCCATGTTTCCCCACACCAGATCAATTACTGATGACCCCAGAGGGCCCAAATAAGTAAAATTCCCATTTCTATATCCTTTGGTACGGCCACTAATCAGACAAAAACCTGAATTTATCATTATTTTTCTTAATTTTTTTCCATTTGTATTAATGACTCTATCCCTCGAATTACGCTTATAACCTAAATTCTCATTGAGTTTAGCATCAAGGTCATCAGAGCTTTTGTCCACTCATCCCAGAAGAAAACCCTTAAATAACCAATCAGTCTGTGTTACAGCACACCTTTGTTGCTTAAAGTATACCTGTGTTGTGGTAATAAGGGTTCAAATCACTCTCTCGCTCTCCTGATCTGACCGCCCTCTAGAGTGTAGTCCTGACTGGACTGACAGCATCTACTCTCTGTCCCGAGTCCCGAGCTCCAGTCCCTCCATCCCCACTATCAAGCAACAACTGTCACTGGGCTCTCTCCGATTTCCATCAGCTGCTCCACTGGTGCCTGACCCTCCAAATAAATTTAAAAGTTTTGGCATCAAAAGGAGTGCGCCAACACCAACCAATGATGTGAGACTGCAGTTCAAGGGGGAAAAAATGAAATGTTTCACATTGACATGATTGGTTGGGACTGGGATGGGATGGACACTGGATGCTGGGGGAGGTTAAAGAAGGGGGTGAGGGACCAGGCAACACAAAGAAAAACCGACAGAGAAAGAAGCCCCTGGCAACCACTAAATGATGCCCCAGTGTGCAGTCAGCCTCCTGTGCCCTGGCTCAGCTGGAACCCCAAGCAGCTGTGTGGTTCATGTGTGTCAAACACTTGCACTGTTTTCAGGAAGAAAATTGCTGCTACTGGCTCACTGACAGACTCGAAACTGGACTTTCACAGCTGAGTCCATATTGGTCTAAGGAATAATTATAATCATGGCCATATTTTTGATTTGTTTTCTTCAATAACATAATTGATTGCTTCTTCTAAAATGCTCTTCCTGTCTTCTGGAAAAAAAACTGAACTGACTGTACCTGTAACCTCATCACCTGTTTTGAAACATGAAAAAATCAAGAGTGGTTAAATTGAAAATCTACAGTGAGGGGAACAGTGCCGGTAAAGGGAAACTGTCCTCTGAAGGAGACAGAATTAACCTGCAGAGTTTGGAACAAAAAAAAGAGCAATGGGGCAGGGACTCTCATATAGTGTCATTGGCATTACATGTTGTTAGCTTTGGGAACTATGGGGTCCTTATTTTTAAACAGAGCTCCTTGTCCATTACAGTGTAAGTAAAGTCCCCCCCCCATGACAAAGTGTCACGTTTATGATGTGAAGTACCGGGGCTTGGTGCCGTACCTTTTGGCAGCAATAAATTTTCCTGATGGCTTACAACCTGAATTTTTCATGAGTCATTTTATTACAAAGTTCATACTAAAAGTTTCAGAGCACAGAAGGCAGTTTAACCATATGTGCTCCTTGTTATTACTCGTTGTAGGATAGTACATGTATGTATTTGTCAAGTTTGGATTTGAATTCCTTCTTATCTTTGCTAATAATTATATCCATTGGTAATTTATTCCAAGGGTTCACAATGCGTTGTGTGTAGAAGCCCTTCCTTTTATTAGAATGAAATGTCTTTGGTTTGAATTGTACAGGATGCCCTCTGGTGCCTAGACTGTCAGTTTTAAATTCTATGTCTAGCTCATTGATCAGGTGTACATCCTGCATTATGTCCCCCTCACATACATGTCTCTTGCTATTCCTAAAGCCAGAACTCGCTTTGGTAAATTGACCTTCAGTCACTCCTTACCGTCCTTGTGGAACAAATTGCAAAAATCCCTTAGAATCACCACTCCAATTAAACTATCCACCTTCAAGACCTTGTTTACTCAAGCCTTCTCTGAACTCTGCAGTTGTAGGACCTGAGGCCTTGCATACAGCGCCTTGCTATTTGCCTCCTCCAGGCTCTACTCCTTCCTGTACAAACCCATTGCTGCCCTCTCTCTCCTCTTGTACTTAGTACTCTTTGTTTACTACACAGTACAGCTTCCATCTTCTACTATTCTTAGGCATGCTAAGATTGCTTTGTTGTTATATTTTGTTTTATGTTCTTATAACCATGTAAATGATGTATTGTATCCTATTCGACCTTTCCCTTAGTTGTCATACTGTAGTCATTATTAGTTTTTGTTATGTGCATGTCCATCTTGTAAATGAATTCTTCTCAATGATGTTTCACCTGAATAAAGACTTGATTATTTATTTACCTTTTGTTAACCAGGTAAGCACACTAGACAGTCAAGTGCCTATGTTAAGGTGCGACCTTGGAGAGTTACAAGGTAAGGCAATACAGTACAGAGTCAAGGCACGGCAATCAACATGAAACAGTCAGGTACAAGCAGTAAAATGTTAACAGTACAGAGTCAAGGCAGGTAGGCAATCAACAGGAACACGTGGTTACAATACAGAGTCAAACCATGACAATCAGTGAGGAACAGTCAAAAAGCAACTGATTGACTTGATTGATGTCATAGCACAGTAATAAGTCACACCTTTTCTTTCTTGTTTCCAGGGATATGAAATTGACTTGTTTAAGAAGATCCGGGTAACTGAAATTTTTGGTGTCATATACCAGTTTGGTGGCTCTGTGTTGTATCCTCTCAATTTTACCTATCCCTCCCCCATATAGTGAACACCAAACTTGGATTCCATAGTCAAGGTTAGGCCTGATGTATGCCCTGTAAAGGGCCATAATTACTTTGGTTCTTCTGCTTATGAAATTCCTTTTGATTGTCCATAACATATGATTAGCTTTAGATATTAGTGTAGTACAGTAATCTGTTGACATGAATGTAATATTTATAGTAACACCCAGATCCTGTTCATGTAGTACCTCCTTCATGATATTATTACTTAATGTATATGTGTGTTTAGTTGCTGAGTTCCCTATGCAGTACACAGCACTTATCAGGATTAAATGTTATTCCCCATTTGTCAGCCCATTTATATATATTACCTAAATCTACCTGCGTTGACTCCTTAGGCATGATTCTCATACGAGTTAGAATGCCGCAAGCACCGGGTACACCAAACACGTGGCACATGGAGATTATGGCATTCCCTGGACAGCAATTGGGATTCTCGATCCCTTGCGCCCCATGCTTTGAATTAGATCAGCTTTTGCTGGTCTAACTTTGGAAACCTTTTAATGGGGTTTGTACCATATATTTTGCGTAAGCCATCATAAAGGGGGTAAAGTGCCCAAGTGCGGGCGAATTGTGGAATCGGTGGCGTGTGGCACTCATGTTTGGGGTAGTGCAGGGTATGACAAGAGCTTGTGAATGCCCTGCATCATCCTTTGAGAACTGAGCCCCTTATCTTTTGGTTTGCTTACAACTCCAGCCAAATTTCTATTGTCTGCATATTTCTTGGTCCAGTTACCCACATGACTGTACATGTCAGAAAGGAAGATTTGGAATAAAACTGGACCCAGAACAGATCACTGAGGTACACTTCTAGTTACATTACTAAGTTTTGAATAGTAACCATTAATGCATACCCTTTGAGTTCTATTACTCAGCCATTTATGTATCCCTCTTATGACACTTGGCTTGAAGTTTTGATTTGCCATCTTCTGATTAATTACCCAGTGTGGGACTGAGTCAAACGCTTTTGAAAAGTCTAGATTCATACAATCAGTTGGTTTCCCTTTATCCAGTACTTGTGAAATTTACTCGAAGAAGCAAAGTAAATTAGTCATACATGATCTCCCAGCAGTACAACCATGTTGTTCAGTATCCACTAGATTTTCTTTGTGTAAATGGTCATTGAAATCATCTTTAATAATAGATTCCAGGATCTTACAGGGCACTGATTTCAAGCTTATTGTTTCCCTTTTTAAATATTGGTATCACATTTGCTGACTGCCAGTCTTTTGGGATTTTGCTGTATGTTAAGAAAGCCAAGAACAGGTATTTTAATGGTTTCACTATACTTGAAGAAAGAGCCTTAGCATCCTTGGCAAAATGTTATCAGGGCCTGCAGAATTTAGATTTTTTAAGTTCTGAATTATTTTTATTATATCTTCCTCGGATATTTTGAGAGTTGTGGACACAGTATGGGGAATATTTACAGTTTATGGGACAGTTTTGGAAAAAACAGAATAGAACTATTCCTTAAATACTTCTGCAAACTTACTTGGATCATCAATGACGTCATTATTTTCTATTATTGAACTTAGTTGGTGTTTGATTGTTTCAGGGAATTTGTATAACTATAGAAGTCCTGTGATGGCATAGAATATTGGGTACACCTAGGAAGTTTGCTGTAAAAGCTTTCTGAATACAGTGTTGATTTGATCTTGTGTCTTACTTGTTGTCAGTTTATTTAAGTTGGGGGCTTCACCCCCCACAACCCTCCCTTGCTTTTTTTTAAAATGGTGTGGGTGTGAACCCCAACCCAAATAAACGTATAAAAAGTAAAGGCGGATCAAAATTACGAGATCGCGTAACTTGAGCTCTGTGCTAATAGTGTAGGTTCTACGTGTACCCAATATACTACACTATCATACACCACCACTGAAATCCTTCCTATATGTAGTAGTGTTAGCTGCCATCCTTAATCTGAAGTTTTGTTCAGATGCCTTAATTTTATTTTTGCATTGTTTTAATACAGTTTTATAATTATTCCATGCTTTTTTTGATTTATCTTTAGCATAAACATTATAAAGCTTAGCTTATTGAGTGTGACTGTTGTCTTTCTGTCTCTCTGGATAAGTAAATTCCTGTGTTGCATCATCCACTGGGGGCTCATATCAGAACTATGAAGGCCTAGCACGTCTGTGCCCCCTTCTCCAAAAATCCATGCTTTGTGAATGCAGAGAATACAAGATCGATGTTGGGTTCAAACATTTTGCAAAAACTTATAGTGTACCTTTTTAAGTGACATTATATAATAAAAGGAACTGCCTATTCAAGTGTCTCTAGATAATGTTGTGGGTACAAATCATAATGTTGTATGCTGTTATCAAAACAGTAGTGCTAGGCAAAATGGGCACATTTCCCTCTCATGGAATTTTCAACAAATTCCACAAATTCTGCAAAATGTCATGGAATTCTATGAAATTTAGCAAAATTCTGGAGAACAGGACACAGAGGGTAATAGTAAATGAAGTCCACTTTGAAGAAAGGGGGTTACTAGTGGGGTACCGCAAGGTTCAGTGCTAGGACCAGTTCTCTTCAATGTCTTTATAAGTGACATTGCAGAGAGACTGGAAGGAAAAGTATGTCTCTTTCCAGATGGCACAAAGATCTGCAACAGGATTGATACAAAAGGTGGGGTGGAAAGGATGAGAAGGGACTTGGCAAGGTTAGAGGAATGGTCAAATGTATGGCAGCTTAGAATCAATGCTAAGAAGTGCAAAGTAATTCACCTGGGAAACAAAAACCCAGGGGAAGAGTACACAATGGAGGGTGAGATACTAACAACAACAAAAATGGAAAGGGACCTGGGGGTAGTCATATCAGATGACCTAAAGGTGTGAAAGCAATATGAGAGGGCAGTATGTAGGGCTGGGAGGGGATACTGGGATGCATAAGGAGAGGCATCACCAGTAGAAAGCAGGAAGTTGTTATTCCTCTGTATAGACAGCTGATGAGACCCCATCTGGAGTACTGCGTGCAGTCCTGGAGACCCAATCTCCGCAAGGACATGGACAGGATGGAGGCAGTCCAGAGAAGGGCAACTAAAATGGTGCAGGACCTACCAGAAGACATATGAAGAGAGACTTAAGAAGCTTAATATGTATACCCTCGAGGAAAGGAGGGAAGGAGGAACATGATAGAAACTTTCAAGTACCTCAAAGGAATCAACAAAGACCAAGAGGGTAGCATCTCTCAGAAAAACAGGTGTGCAAGAACAAGGGGGCACAATTTGAAGAGAGAGGGGGGGACGGCTCAGAAGTAATGTGAGGAAGTATTTTTTCATAGAGAGGGTTGTGGATGCATGGAACAGCCTTCCTGAGGAGGTTGTGGAGTCAAAAACAGTGGGGGAATTCAAGAATGTGTGGGACAGACATAAAACAATTCTGGAGGGGGTAGGAGAAAGGTGGCTGTTGGTTAACTAGGATCTGCAGCTTATCCATTAGGTAGGGAAAGGGGCAGGCTGGGTGGGCCAAGCAGTCCTTATCTGCTATCAAATTCTATGTTAAATTATTTTCTTGGTCATAAACCATTCATTCTTACATCAAGAGACATGAACATTGACATGCCTACTTGTTGTAAAGAGTCATAAAGGAATGCCTAATTTCATAATATTTGATTAAGTAGTTTTGAACTTATAGGGGCTTAAAATCTGGCAATTTATTTTATGTAAAATGTTTTGAAAATATGTCTCTGCTTATAACACAGACCCCTTTGGAGCCAGATACCTGAAAATGTGCATGCATAACTTTCTTAGAAGGATTTTAAAATGGCTAAATATGGAGAGAGACTTAGTTAACTACATTTTAAGTTAAAGGGGCTCATAATTTTACAATGTAATTGTTTGTGAAATTTTGTGAACATTTTCAAAAAATGTGGATGTTTGTAGTTTAGCTCCTATTTCATGCATGCTCCTAAAATTTGACATGCAAAGCTGGCCCGATGGTGCTGGAGGTTGAGGTGTTGGATGCCACATCTTGTGCCATGCCAGTGAACTGGGTTTGGGAATGAGCCCAGGCTGTCGGGAGTCAGCAGGGGTGAGAGAAGATCGAGCTTCTGAAGGACTGCTCTCCTCTCTCAGGGAGGGAGGGATCATCATCCCGCCTGATGGTCGCCCTCTGGTCGGGGGCTGAGGGGTGGTGCAGGCTGGGAAGGCAAGCAGATGGCGGTTGTGGTGTGCATATGCCCCCACATGTGTGTGGTTGTGCATCGGGGAAGGGGTCAGCAGAAAATGGTGGCTGGGGGCTTCATGAAGCCTTGCCCCCATTCTGCTGGTCCGCCACCATGCCGGATTTGGACTGTGCTCTGGGGAGAGGGGAAGCACCCTTCCCGACCCTGCAATGGGGAGGTAGCCATGGGGGTCTCTGTGTTGTTTGGGGGTGGTTGGATTCAAGGGTGGGTGATTTGGGGGCAGAGTTCCACCCCTGTGCTTGGGAGGAAGAAAACGTAAATAAAAAAAAAAGAGAAATGTGGCATGCATACCCAATGTCAGTTAGTCATGGAATCTAAAAAAATAGCTGGAAATTTTGGTTTAGTAGATTAAAATGTATAATGAAAATACTACAAACTACTAATTATTAACATTTTGACAAAAATTCATGGTAGTGTAAAAGCTAATGCCACCAAAATTCCAATTTTATTTTCACAGAGCATGCATTACTACTGCATCTAATTAACTGAGCTAAGCTGATTGCAGCCCTTTAGTTTCTTCCTGTGCTGTGTGACTTTATTTTGTAACACACCCTTTTCTCTTAGCTAGACCAGATGGATCCAGTGGGACTATATCTCTTTCTGATATCCTCCTTGTTCATCATAGTAGTCATGCTTATGTGGCTGTAGTGCTCTGACATTTGTACTGCTCTGTTCTTGCTCCAGTCTATCCAGCAGGCTCAATTGAATCTTTACACAGCTTGCCCTGGTGCCAATGCAGGTTTGCTGGAGTGTACATTTGGGGGCTGGGTTGCTCACCCTGTGATGACCTCACTGCTCTCACCAGTTGCAGGGTTCACAGACTCAGGAGGGATAAAACAAATCTTACCAATAGCAGCATCAGCAGATTCCTGGGGTTAAAGCAGTAACAGAGTACAGAGATTCATGAAACTTCAAAACATAAAACCAAAAAAGATTTGCATTTTGGAGAGGGGGGTAAATTTGTGTCTTCCCAGGGGGAAATGGTAATGTCACCTAATAGCTTTAAATTCCAATCCCAGGAAAGTATTCAGCTAAGAAGATTTTCCGGTATCAGCAGGGCTGGATTAAGGCATAGGCAACATATGCACAGGCCTAGGGCCCCTGCCCTCCAGGGGGCCCCCAGCAATCTCCAACATATATTTACTATATATCCTTTTCTTTCTGCCTGAGCTGCATGTTTTTTTTTTTGCAAAGGACTCAGCCACTGAGTAAGTCAGGGGCTGAACTATGACATGACTCTTACCTTCCTGATTAGGTGTTAAGTGCAGCTGACAGCTTCAGGGGCCCCATCCAGGCTGACTTTTAAGGTGTGAACAAGTCCATTTCCTTTGCTTTGTCTCCCACACTTATTTAGAATCCTATCTTAGAATCTTAACCTTAACTATAAAAGATTAGTAGTGCAATTCAGTGTGCATGCTTTATATTTTAAGTATCTGTTTTATTGGCTTAGGAAACCTTGTATCATCCATGAAATTTGAAAGTAAGCAATAGCTTAATTTGCTTGAAACCTTTGTACCATGTTTGACTCTGGGTTGTTTTACCCTCTGCATTCAGATAAATACCTTTCAATGTATTGCTCATTACCTTTGTACCATGCTTGACTCTAGGTTGTTTTACCCTTCACATTTATTTGTAATACCTTTCTTTGTATTGTTCATTTCTCTTGTTTTGTACTTCCATGATGTTGCAAAGGTGTCTCTGACTCAAAGATTTGTAATTCTGATATCACAATAAATAAAAAATAAATATTTAATCTCACTCCTAAAATTAAGAAATCTACAATAAGTTTTAGTGATACAATTAAAAATCACTTTTTGGTTTTTAATTCTCTCATCTCACTCACACTGAAGTTCTGACCTTGATACAGCTCTGTTTTCAGGGTGAACAGATGTATGTATTTTAACATTTCCATCAGTAAATCTTGCCATTTATGGATCCTGGCTTACTTATCAGTAACAGAAATGTTTGATTTCAAATTCTTCCAATAATCACTCGCCTTGTAGTATAATCTCTAAAGTTCATAACCCCCCTTAGTAAACCACAAACTTAACACCTACTCCACCCAGGACCTAGCCTGTTTTAGAGATCGGTCCCTACCCAACCCAACAAAACTCCCACACCCTGGTTCATACTACCGGACAGGACAGTATGATAACACCCAGACTGTGAGTGCACACATGTGTGTTTGGGGTTGGGGGGCTTTGGAGAAGTGCAAATCATGACATTTCACATACAAAAAAATAATTTTAACCAGTCCTATGAACAATTATTTTCTCAGAATTATCAAAACTCAGGCTATTGTTATTTTTCTATACTGATAGTATTACTTTCACTAATTTTTTTATTTAATATCTCTTTATACTCCCTCTTGCACCACGATCGATCCCTCTCTCCAGGCATCCCAATGTACCCAGTCTGCACCATGAGGACTGTGAGGATGCTCCCATAGGTGCCCCACTCCTATATAACTCTGGAGACCTGGTTTGACCCCCCCCAGGTGGGGCGGAAGAGTCCATCCTACCTTCTTCGATCCTCAGTGGAACGTGCAACCAAAGTTCCTTCCCGGTTCCTCCATGGTCGCAGCAGTGCAGGAGCCCTTCACCTAGATCAGACACAGGGTGTTTTTCCTTGTTCTGGTCCACCCCCTGCTGATGTCAGCACTCAAGGAGGACCAATGAGATGGAGGCACACTGAGATATGCCTCCTCTCCGGTCCTCTGCTGACATTGGCCCCTCCCTATCTGCTTTCCCAATCACACCAGCACCACCTGTGGTCACCCAGGTGGTGGTGGTATAGTGGCGGGGCCAGCATTCCACCCCTCCACAGAGAAGGAGAGCAGCCTTTGGGTGTTTAATCCTTCTCCCCCCCTGGCCACCCAACCAACCCCCGGTGACCTGAGGTGTGGTGTCCAGCACCTCAACCCTCAGTGCCACTAGGCCAGCCAGTTTCATTAACTTTGAAGCATTTTATGCCACTTTTTGGGGACAGTAAGAACATTGTTTTCATGTTTCAGTAACTGATATGTAATAGCCAAGAGGTGGGGTCAGGGCAAAGGGGCATGGTTACAGTGAGGGGGCCCCATATTTATCTTGGGACAAGGGCCCCAGGTTGCCTCAATCTGGCTCTGGGTATCAGATGATAGCAGCAGTTAATCAAATAATCAAACAGAACTTTCACCAACTACCATGCCTGGAACAGACTTTCTTTAAAAATCAAGGTTTTTACAGATAAATACTGGGCTGTAGGCATCTTTAGCAGAGGAGGTGTCTTGGAGCTGAGGCTTTCCATCGCAGTGAGTGTTGCAGTGGATTTACACAGCAGCATAATACGCTTGCTCTGATAAACGATCCTACTCCTGCGCTGGAACAAAAAGATGATCCGAAACGCTCTTAGGACAGTCCGGTAAGTGTTTGCACTGCCAACGTTGCAGTGCATCATCAACTCATGTGCACAGGTTGATTTGCTGTAAAAGTGGCAGCGTAAACATGTCTAGTGATGCACTAACTTAAAAATGGAGGCACCTACTCCTTTTTCTGTCAAACAGGAATAGTTGGAATTCATCCTTCTTGGTGTCTGGGCCAATTTTTCACCTCATTAGATCTTTCTGAGTGCCTTTAAGTCTTGGACATCTAAGTGCATCAGGCTCTCCAGCTCATCAGTGGAGGGTGGGGCAGCTGCAAGCTGAGGGGCTAGCTGCACAAATGAGCAGACTTGATAGACTGTAAGGTCTGCTTCTGCTGGCATTTTCTTATGTTCATATGTTTGTAATTTTGCTAGGTGTGGCTCTTACATGATCTGCTATCAAGTAAAAATTGTTGTTGCTCTGTAACTCCTTGCTCCAACTGGGAGTCCTCTATTCCCTAGGTGAACCCATGCATCTAACTCCTGCTACTGGTGCCCCTACACTAGATGCCTCCCCAACCCCTATCCTTGAGTTTAAATCCCCCTAAGTGCTCTCTCCCTTGGCATGATCACTACCCCCTCACTCTTAGCACAACTGCAGGCCATCTTGAGCGTTCAAGCATTCTTTGCCTTAGAATGCCAGCTAGCTGGCCAGAAAAAGAAGATCCTCCCTCTTTTTATAGAATATTAGCAAATTACAATCTTAGTTTGTGTAATTTCTTTCACTGTCATTCCTCACAGGCCCCAGGACCATGAGAGCCATTGAGAAGAGCCCTCTCAATATCTTTCCCTTACGAAGATCCCTAATTCAATAAATGACCTCCTCATGTTCTTAGAACTTGTGCTTCACATCACAATGAAGACCTATCATTTTCAGTATTGGGGCAAGTACAGAACCCAGTTCTCAGTTTGTAGGTTTCTTCCTTAGAAAATAAGTAGTCAAACTGAAAACCTATCTAGAAGACATAACAGATGCAATAATAGCAATTAAAGGCATCAAATTAGAAGAAAGTATATCTTAGCAACCCTAGATATAGAAATCTTGTATACCAGTAGTCATATAATGTGAAGTTACATGCTATGAGATACTTTTTGAGAGAAAGCAAATTTGATGCCCCCTACAGATTTCCTTGACCCACTACAGATTTTCTTGACACACACAGATAAATATTTTCTCTTATTTTTTGTAGATACCACGGGGGGTGGGGTTGCTGACTGCATGGTGGCTAGTGCTTATACCCATCAGTATATAAGGCAATAAGACACCCTCATAACAGCAAGTCTGATCTCTGATAAAGGTTGTATTGCTAGCTAACCCCTGCTCCTGCCAACCCTCTTCCTGAACCCTTCCTTACCTTGCCTGGCTTTTGACCACCCTTACATCTCCCTACCCCTACCCTCATAGTTTCAGCAACCTTGCTGAAGTTTATCAACCTGTTTTTGCTCCTACTCTCAGCATTAGTTCAGCCTCCCTTCACTCTGGGACTATGCACTCTGAGTTTGCCCAATCTACACAGATGATTTATATGCTAATTCATTGGTCCTCCATATGCAATATTTTGCCATGTTGTCTGTGCTGCACTAAACTTGTGCTCTTTATGTTACCCTCATTGTAACCACATTACCTGACCGGCTGTATTTTGTTTGTAATTGTGTTTCTCTGTTTCTCCTGCATTGCACCTGGAAATGAGGCTCTGCTCATTGTGCCTCTCCCAGTTACCAATTTTTAAATAAATAAATAAATACCGAAACCTAATGGCGGAATTGAAATTTTCTATTACCCAGACAGTATATTGGTCCAGGTTTTTCTTAAACTGCTCCATGTTAGTGCCAGTCACAATAGTAATGCATTCCATATAGGAGGAATTCTCTGAGTTATGAGATTATTTCTTTTAGTAGTATGATTAATGTTAGTTTGAAGTTTGAAGTTTTATTTTATGTGATCTTGTGTTCTTATCAGCAGGTTTGTGTTGAAAGCATAATGTTTCAAATAGAGTCAGGTCCTTAAAGGCCCTATAAGTTAAGCAAAGGTCTCCCCTTAAGGTCCTATACTCAATGGAATAGAGCCCCAGGGTAGTCAAGTCCAGGGACTGGAGAAGGGCTCATGTGATCCTGCTCCACAAGAGTGGTAGCAGGGAGGAGGCAGGGAACTACGGGCCAGTCAGTCTTACCTCAGTAGTGGGAAAGATTATGGAGGCACTCCTTAAGGAAAGTATAGTGCAACACCTGGAATCCATAGGGGCACAGGATCCATGACAGCATGGGTTTACAAAAGGAAGGTCCTATCAAACTAATCTCATAGATTTCTTTGACTGGGTAACAAGAGTGGTGGACCAAGGGGGAGCAGTTGATGTCACCTACCTTGACTTCAGCAAAGCTTTCGACACTGTTCCACATAGAAGATTGATAAATAAGCTGGGTAGGCTCGGGTTGGGTCAGAAGTTGGTCAACTGGGTGGCCTACTGGTTGACAGACAGAAAACAGAGAGTGGTGGTAAATGGTATACAGTCAGAAGAGATGCAAGCCACAAGTGGGGTACCTCAGGGATCAGTTCTGGGGCCAGTCCTCTTCAATATCTTCATTAGTGACATTGCAGATGGACTAGAGGGTAAGGCTTGTCTGTTTGCAGATGACACCAAGATCTGCAACAGAGTAGATGGTCCAGATGGGGTGGGCAGAATGAGAAGAGATCTGTATAAACTAGCAAAAATGGTCAGAAGAGTGGCAACTGGGATTTAATGCAAATAAGTGCGAGATCATGCACATAGGGAAGAGAAACCCTGAAGCCACCTATAGGCTGGGAGGGGAGTTGCTGGCAGTCACAAAGGAAAAAAGAGACTTGGGCATCATCATCACCGATGACCTGAAATCATCCAAGCAGACCTCTAAAGCAGTAGGTAAGGCTAGGGAGATGTTAGGGTGTATTAGTAGAGTATCACAAGTCATAAGAGGAGGTAATAATCCCTCTTTACAAGACACTCTTTTAGGCCCCATCTGAATTACTCGTGCAGTACTGGAGCCACACCTTCACAAAGGACATTAACCAAATTGAGGCAGTCCAGAGAAGGGCAACAAAATGGTGCAGGGACTGCATCAGAAGACATATGAGGACAGATTAACGGAGCTCAATATGTATGCCCTTGAGCAAAGGAGGGAGAGAGGTGATATGATCGAAACTTTCAAACACCTTAAGGGCATTAACAAGGTGAAACAGTCTAACATGTTTAAATATAAGAAAAATAGCAGGACAAGAGGACACAGCATGAGAATAGAGGGAGGTTGATTAAGGGGGAATGTGAGGAAATTCTTTTTCACAGAAAGAGTGGTGGATGCATTGAATGGCCTACCTCAGGAAGTGGTAGCTATGAATACAGTGCAGGGCTTCAGACAGGCATGGGATAGGCATAAGGGAGCAATACAGATGAATATAGATAGATAGGTCATAGACAGTGTAAAGGTGTGTGGCACATTCATAATGTAGAAAAAATGGGCAGACTGGATGGGCCTTGTGGTCCTTATCTGCCATCAACCTCTACTTTTCTATGTTTCTATGTTTCAGTCTTTATTCATATGTATAATTACGTAGATTTTTAATATTTTTGGTCATTCTTCTTTGTACACGTTCCATCATAGTTTTAGTGGCAGAAGATGTTGACCCACAAAAGGAGGCAAATAAATCAATCTGTGATCATACCATGCTGGGAAATAAAGGAATAATAACACCTGCTGTACAACTTTTAAAATGCTTGAATATACAAGCTGTAATTCCAAAACACTTTTTAATTGTTTTATTTATGTGAGTATTAAATTTAATATCGTTTGTGATAGTAATGCCCAAATCAAGTTCTGTTGTAACTACTGGTAGTACGGTATTATTTAATGTACAGTATATTGGGCTGGTTTATTGTTTGTACCAAAATTCATAACCTTACATTTATTGATATTGAAAGTCATCTTATTTTTTTGGGCCCATAATGCTAAATGATCCAGATTATTTTGTAGAGCTTGGATTGATTGTAAATAGAATAATGGTACGTTCTGGTGTATTACGAGCACTAATTCCATTGAGAGGTTCTGGGGACACAGAGAACCTCGAGAGCAAAGTTCGAGAGGTTTCATGTGTCCCCATAACCTTGAGATGGAATTTCTGCCTTGTTACACCAGAACCTATTTGTTATTTCTTTTAATATATGGATCTGAGGTGAATTGACTCACCTCCATTTCTCCAGTGGAATCAGCGGGTCCACGTGTGTGCCAGCAGGGTTTCCCGATGCTGTGTGCATCAGCAGGTGGTGTGGGCTTTGTTTAGCCCCACTTTTGTTTTCAACTGTTTGTCGGTGGTGGCATTGATAGAGCCATGGTTGTGAGAAGATGAGCCGGGGAAAGTGAGTCGGATTTTTGATAATCCAAAATATATGTTTTAAAAGGAAAGAAAAATTGTTGCTGCTGCCGATAATTCTCTTGCTAAGTGAGCGAGCAAGCCGCCATGTTTTTGGACTTATTCTGCCCACCCACAGAGGAAAGACGGCAAATCAGGAGGCACGCTTTGGAAGATGTCAGGGACAGACTTGCACGTGCACTCTTCAGCTTTGGTGATAATACTATCATTCAGGTGCCAGACGATAATATTATGGCACCTAAACAATAGTATTATCACTTGGGAACAGTAGTATTATCGCTCCAGGAGCGATGGTATTACCAGGATTTTTTCCATGTTTTTCAAGTATATTATTTTAAGAATCCATATATTAAAAATCATTTGTAATACAGCCAATCTTACTATCATCAGCGTACTTGTTTATCCAGACCCCTTTGAAAGTTTGCATAGAGGATATCATGATGTTGAATAGTGCAGTCCCCAGGACTGATCCCTGGGGCACCCCACTATTAACTTTTATTAAATTAGATGATAATCCTTTGATAGTAACACGCTGTTCTCTGTCTCTTAACCATGAGTGTACCCATTTGACAATATTTGGATGCAAATTGATCCTAATAAGTTGTTCTAACAATATTACATGCGAAACGGTATCAAATGCCTTTTCATAGTCCAAGAAAATCGCATCTACTGGTAAACCATTGTCCAGAGCACTGCTGACTGGCTCAAAAAAATGTATCAGGTTGTTTCGGCAAGATCTGCCATACGTAAATCCATATCGAGTTGTGTCCATGTTATCAGTATTCAAAATATGTAAATTGATTTTCTAAAGAAGTAATCTTTTCATTATTTTCCCAACACAGGAGGTAAGACTAATGGGTCGATAATTAGCAGGGCTATACCTCTTACCCTTTTTGTCTATAGGAATTACAATAGCAGACTTCCAATCCTTTGGAACGGCGACTACGCTGATAGAGATATTAAACAGAAAAGTTAACATTCCAGATAATATATTTATTAAATTTTTTAGAAATGTAGGCGCTATATTATCAGGTCCAGCAGAGGAATTATTTTTTATAGATTTTATGGTAGTTATGATATCTAATGGGGGTGAATAACTCTGGATTACTGATGGTTAGTAGATTATCTAGATGTATTTCATCTTTAATTTTATAAGCACTACTAAAGTAAGTGTTCAATTATTCAGCTATTTTCTGCTCATCAGTAATGATTTCTTGATTAATTAGGAGAGGGCCTATTTTAGGTGAGTTTCCTTTAATGGTGCCGATATAATTATAGAAACGTTTTTTATAAGTGCCCACATTCCTTCAGTATCTCCAGGATGTTAAATATTTTTTTTTATTTGGCAGAAATCTGCTTTATTATTTTTTTTTATTTCAGTAATACCTTTTGTAATGGTTGAATATTGTTTCAGTGACCATAGACCATCATATTATGTCACTATCCCCTAGTGGTGCTAAAACTTTAGGTGGATCCCCAGAGTCTTTTGTATTTGTTAATATCAAGTCTAGAGTTGAATTAGATCTGGTAGGCTCCTGAACTAGTTGTTCTAGGATCAGGATGGAGAAAGTAACTGCTGCCACTCAACTCTTGAACTGTGTATGTTATGTGTGAACAAACCTTTGTTACTTCTGAAATTCAGTAAGAGGAATATTGTCTTTCTAAAAAAGTGGTTTATATGTAAGCCTTCAAAATGGCAGCTTTGCTGGTAGAGAGTCTAGAGAGTCCATATTTACAATATCCAAAAGCCTGCATGTTCTCTGTTGTTAGAACTGGGGCACTCAGTGTATAAAAGTATCTCCTGGTATCTCTGAACTGGGAAGCACCTGTGGGCGAAATATCAAATGTTGAGGTTGTCTAAGGCTAAAGAAGGAGTGGCACTAAATGACTTTGAGAGTTACTATAGGGCAGACGTATTTATTTATTTATTTATTTATCGGATACACACCTTTGAGCAAGATGTTCATTTGCAAAGGCTCCTCATCAAAGCAACAGTACAGTTCACAGTATTTCTTAACACTTTACAAGTAACAGGTAAGCATAGGCATTGACAACAAAAAACTGGCAAAATAATATCATAGAACACAGACCAAGGTTACATTTCAATAGTTCTGGTATTTCACAGTAATAAAATTGCTGAAACATAGGTAGCAGCCCTACGGGGGGCATTGTCTGCGTATAGATCTGTGCACTTTTACAGCACAGGGAGTCAGTAAAGTAGCACATACATGTGAGCTCAGATATGGTCATTGATAGTGGTAGGTTATGGTGCATTGGTACGGATAGGTTTCGGTGCAGGCAGCAAGTGTCAGTGTGTGTGCGTGTGGGGGGGGGGTCTTATTGGGATATGAAGCCACAGTTGGTGACAGGTAGGAGCACTTTGAATAACTCCTGTTTGAAGTGGCCCAGCTAAGCAAGTGTCTTTTGTGAAAACTGAAGCTCATTAAGCCAGCTGGGGGCTCTGGTTGCAAAGGAGCATTTGGCTAGACTTGTTCTGTTGAAAGGCACAGCAAGGGTACCACTTGCTATGCCTCTGGTAGGGTAAGGATTTGGGGCATGACTTACGTGAGCTTGCAACCCTGGGGGAGTCAGACCCATGAGGGCTTTCATATCTAGCAGGCAGGTCTGGTAATTAATTCTGTCATGCAGGGGGAGCCATTTTGTGAGTGAGTAAAACATGCATGTGTGTGTGCAGGGCTGGATTAAGGCATAGGCAACATAGGCACAGGCCTAGGACCCCTGCCTGCTGGGGGGCCCCCACCAATCCCCAACATATATTTACTCTGTATTGTTTTCTTTCTGCCTGAGCGGCATGTTTTTTGTAAAGGACTCAGCCACTGAGTAAGTCAGGGGCTGAACTGTGACATGACTCTCACCTCCCTGATTAGGTGTAAAGTGCAGCTGACAGCTTCAGGGGCCCCAGCCAGGCTGACCTTTAAGTTGTGACCAATCCCATATCCTTTGCTTTGTCTCCCACACCGATTTAGAATCCCAGCTTAGAGTCTTACTCTTAGCTATAAAAGATTAGTAGTGCAATTCAGTCTGTATGCTTTATATTTTATCTTAAGTATCTGTTTTATTGACTTAGGAAACCTTGTATCATCCTTGAAATTTGAATGTAAGCAATAGCTTAATTTGCTTGAAACCTTTGTACCATGTTTGACTCTGGGTTGTTTTACCCTTCACATTTATTTGTAATACCTTTCATTGCATTGTTCATTTCTCTTGTTTTGTACTTCCATGATGTGGAGCCTTTGCAAAGGTGTCTCTGACTCAAAGGTTTGTAATTCTGATATCACAATAAATAAAAAATAAATATTTACTCTCACTCCTAAAATTAAGAAATCTACAATAAGTTTCAGTGATACAATTAAAAATCATACTCTTGTTTTTTTAATTCTCTCATCTCGCTCACACTGAAGTTCTGACCTTGCTACAGCTGTTTTCAGGGTGAACAGATGTATGTGTTTTAACATTCCCATCAGTAAATCTTGCCATTTATGGATCCTGGCTTACTTATCAGTAACAGAAATGTTTGATTTCAAATTCTTCCAATAATCACTCAATTTGTAGCATAATCTCTAAAGTTCATAACCCCCCCCAAGTAAACCACAAACTTAACTCCTACTCCACCCAGGGCCTAGCCTGTTTTAGAGATCGGTCCCTACCCAACCCAACAAAAATCCCACACCCTGGTTCATACTACCGGACAGGACAGTATGATGATACCCAGACTGTGAGTGCACACATGTGTGTTTGGGTGTGGGGGCTTTAAAGAAGTGCAAATCATGACATTTCACATACAAAAATAATTTTTACCAGTCCTATTAATAATTATTTTCTCTGAATTATCAAAATTCAGGCTATTGTTATTTTTCTATACTGATAGTATTAGTTTCATTAATTTTTTTATTTGCAATCTCTTTATACTCCCCCTTGCACCATGACTGATCCCTCTCCAGGCATCCCAATGCACCCAGTCTGCACCATGAGGACTGTGAGGATGCTCCCATAGGTGCCCCACTCCTATATAACTCTGGAGACCAGGTTTGACACCCCAGGAGGGCCAGAAGAGTCCATCGTACCTTCTCCGATCCTCAGTGGAACATGAAACCAAAGCTCCTTCCCGATTCCTCCATGGTTGCAGCAGTGCAGGAACCTTTCGCCTAGATCAGACATGGGGTGTTTTTCCTTGTTCTGGTCCACCCCCTGCTGACATCAGCACTCAAGGAGGACCAATGAGATGGAGGCACGCTGACACATGCCTTCACTCTGGTCCTCTGCTGACATCGGCCCTTCCCTATCTTTATGCTTTCCCAACTGCACCAGCACCACCTGTGGTCACCCAGACGGTGGTGGTATAGTGGCAGGGCCAGCATCCCACCCCTCCCCAGAGAAAAAGAGCAGCCTTTGGGTGCTCAATCCTTCTCTCCCCAGCCACCCGACTAACCCCTGGTGACCTAAGTCCATCACCAAACCTGGGTCACTGGCGTAGTGCGAGGTGTGGCGTCCAGCACCTCAACCCTCAGTGCCACCAGGCCAGCCAGTATAATTAATTTTGAAGCATTTTATGCCCCTTTTTGGGGATAGTAAGAACATTGTTTTCATGTTTCAGTAACTGATATGCAATAGCCAAGAGGTGGGGTCATGGCAAAGGAGCATGGGTACAGTGAGCGGGTCCCCAGATTTCTCTTGGGCCTAGGGCCCCACATTGCCTTAATCTGGCTATATGTGTGTTTGCCTGCCTCAGTTACAAAGTGGCAGGCTTTGCTCAGGCTTAACTTGAACCCTGTTTAACACAGTATCCGAGGCACTCCCATAAACTGTTCAGCCATAGTCAGCTATGGAGAGGATGGAACCTGTGACTGCCACTCGTTTGGCTTCAGGGGTGAGGCTGTGCCTCTGTTTATAGAGCACGCCCAGTCTCCTGTTAATGTTGCATATAATTTGATCTATGTGTAGTGCAAATGTTAGTGTCTGGTCAATGGTTACCCCAAGGTATTTGAATGAGTCTACCTGTTCTAGATACTCTACCTTTTTGTCACGGATGTAACTAGCCCTCTTCTGTGCACTAGAGAATAGCATTCTTTTGGTCTTCTTACAGTTGAGTACAAGCTTATTCTGTTGGAACCATTTCTCGAGGGATGCAAAGTTGTGTTGAAGGTCACGGGTGAGTATATCATGGCAGGGGTTACTTACACAGATGACTGCGTCATCTGTGTAAAGTATGATTGTGGAGCTAGGGCAGGCTTTGAGTAGGTTATTTATGAAGAAGCTGAACAATAGGGGTCCCAATATGGAGCCTTGTGGCACTCCAGATGTGGCAGGTCTGGAATCAGAATGCTCCCCATTTATCTTGACCTGTTGTGATCTGCCTGAGGGGTAGTTTTTAAACCAGAGTAAAGTGTCAGCTGAGAAGCCTAGGGTGGGGAGTTTGGTTAGCAGAGCGCATGATTCACTAAATCAAAGGCCTTGGTTAGGTCTATGTAGATTGACCCCACCAGGTCTCCCTTGTCAAGAAACTTGTGTAGAATGTTGGTTTATTCAATCAGTGAAGTGGAGGTGCTATGCATTTTGCAGAACCCATGTTGTTGTTCACATTGGATATTGTATTGGCTGAGGTATGTGACGAGTTAGTCTGATATAATTCTCTCAAGTGCTTTGGACAGGGGAGAGAGGATGGATATTGGTCTGTAGTTTGCGACTAAGGTGCAGTCTCCACTTTTATGGATGGTGGTGACTAGAGCACTTTTCCAAACATTAGGGAATTGTGAGTATCTTAGAGAGGTTAAATAGTTTGGTCAAAGGGATGGCGAGCATAGCTTTGAACTCTGGTATATTGGTGTTCAGTTGATTACTGAGCATAGCTGAGAGAGATGGAAGAACATGTTTTGAACAGGGCAGATTTGACAGTGATCCATTGCAGTTAGAGCTGCTAATTTATTTAATTCCCTTCCTCCTGAGATTGCGACAACTGCAAACTTGGGATCATTTAAGCGGAAGCTGCATCAATTCCTAGTTTCCAGAGCATCTTGTGACTGCTATGCCTAATCTCTGCTGACAGCTAAATGCACTGGGACCTCCATCTTTTACCATTTGCCCCTGTATAGCCCTATCCTGTTGCTGTGCCATTTCACTCACAGCACTTCCTCCCTTATCTCTTTCCCATTCCTGCCCTCTTTTCATCCTACCACATCTCCCTTTCCTTTACCCCTCCACTCCCACTTCCCCCCTCTCTCCTCTGTTTCCTCACCTTTTCTCTCCCTCCACCCCCCGCCTGTGGGTCTTTCCTGTAAGGTCATTGTGGAATGTCCCTCCTTGCTCTTATTTTGCTTCTTCCACCCCGCAATTCACCCCCTGTACTTTCTCTCTTTGTAAGCCCTTTTGCCCCTCTTCAGACAAGGCCATTGGCTGCACTTGACACAATATTTATCTTGCCATATTGTTCTTTTGTTTATGTAATTACTTTACTCATATTGTACTACTTACTGAAAGCAGAGTTATGAAGAGAGTCAATGGTAAATGGTAAAATGGTAAAGACCAGAGGCTTGAATCATGGTTCTCTCAGAACAGATGCTCAACTATGAAAAACCAAGAGCATGCTCTTCACTGTACCGCAGAACAAAAAATAAATTCGGCCCTCTGCTGATATGGAGTAACAAAAGTGACACACTAGAACAAGTTTGCACTTTCAAATATCTAGGTGTACACCTAGATGACACACTCACCTTCTCTACACACACATAGACAATGTCATTAAATCTGCAAAAGCAAAACTGGGAGTCCTCTACCGCTACTGACACTCCATGACCCCTGACGCCCTAAAACTTGTCACGTGTTGCTCAGTCCTATCTACCGCTGATTACGGCCTTGTTATCTATGGGGCTGGCTCTGAGATGGCCCTAAAAAGAGTCAAAACCCTCCTCAATAAGGCCTGTCGACTGGTCCTGGAGGTCGACCATATAACCCATACTTGTGCCCTTTATGAGGAAACCGGATGGCTCCCCCTTCACCTCAAGGCACAGTACCAGACTTACCTATTGGCAAAAAAAACAATGTTAGGTTTCACGCCAGACTCAACCTCCTGTCCATTTAATGTCACACAACCTACACTCAACACCAGAAGTGCGACCAAAGGGGGGCTTCTGGTGCCTTTCAAGTGCACAACACTGGCCCAAAAATCCATTTCATATCAGGGGCCTAAATGGATCAATAATCTACCTCCTGCACTAATTGAATGTAACAAGCTCAGCCAGTTTAAAGCTGGACTCCATTCCCACCTTATCTGTGAGAATGTTTGTGGCTGCCATACCTAATGTGGACTAGTCCTTAATTACTCTTGTTACTTCCCCCTCCTGTCACAGTCACCTTATTTCCATACTTAACCTTGCTCCTTCCTCGCCTCCTCTCCCATCCACCTTCCCCTATACCCCCTTCCCCCCTCTGCCTCCATCACCACCTCCACCACACACCCCTAGCCTCACCCCTGACAAAGCCACCTTAGGCTTCCCAACACACTACCCTACTGTAGCCCAAGACCTTCCAACTCTTTCCTGTTCCCTGCATTTACTAAATGTTGTACCACACTCAAATAGTGTTGTTACTGTTGAAACTCTTCATTTAAACCAAAGCACTGTACCACACTCAAGTAGTGTTAGTGTTGAAACCTCTTCAGTTAAATTTTGTACCACACTCTAGTAGTGTTGTATTTGTTGTTACCCCGAATTGTGAATGTTTTCCTGCATCTACTGTATATACTAAGATACCTATGTACTGTAACTGAATGTCTTGTTTTTGTATTCATCTGACTTGTAACCTTTGTAAACGAGCCCCTGGTTCAAATATGTTAATCCTAAACTGAAATAAATTAAAAATTAAAAAGAGGGGAAGTGAGGAGGGAGGAGAAGTAAGAGGGAAGGTAGTCAAGTCAGAATTTCACATCATGCTCCTTTGGTACCCGCCACCCCACCTTCCTCCCCCCCCAACTCCCAGTCCCGTGAGTTTCCCTAACAGAATTTGGAGATGAAGGAACTACAATGAGCAAAGGGGTCTGGCATCAAGGGAGGGAAATGACAGGGAGAAATATAATCAACAGTGGTGGGTCTGAGGGGGCCAGTCACAGGCAAAGTGAAAGAGGGGGTCCATTCTGGCAAAGGTGGGCTTGGGAGAAATGCTGTAGACGTCAGTGTAATCGTAGGTGGGGAGAATCATTTTCGAGATGATCTCTCCTCTGTCAGGAAATGGGATATTTGCTTTACTCTTGTAAAGCACACTAAGTTTCGTGTGGAACTTCTAGTGGATGGCGTCTACATGTACTGAGAAATCATAATAATGGTCTTTTTGGCATCACCAGCATACTCATGTTTTTACCTTACTTGTGCTGTAATGATCCTGCCTGTAAGCTATTATTTATTCTCGTCACATTTTCATTTTCTTATCTTCAATTTCTTGTAAAAATGTATGTGATGTATTCCATTTTTCCTCAGTGTATTCATTTTTGCCTTCTACTCTGCTTTTTTGCACTTTACCTGCTCTGTAAGACACTGTTACACTTTTCACATTTGTATTTTATTGTTATTCTTCTGCACTATGTAATATCTGTGAAGCCATTTGTAATTTGGATTGTTTTGTAACCTCCTGAGTCATGCTTGAAAATAAGTATTTCTTGTCTAGTGCACTTACCTGGTTAACAAGAACTAATTAACAAAATAAATAAAGTAAACTAGACCCTGAGATATTTAAAGGAGGAGACATCTTTAATTGCAACAGCACCAAGAGTATGGAAGGAGGGAAGGGGAGGAGGGTGAGCCTAACTAGTCTCTGCCTTATGCCAAAAGTAATAAAGACCATTTTCCTGGTACTGAGGGACAGTTGATTTGCCCAGAAACAGTGCTGGATGTTGTTAAAGTCCAGTTGGAGACAGGTCATAAGGTCAAAGGCAGAGGAACCAGAGGCATAGGACCCCATATTCAAAGCTGGCCAACTGCATGTGCACACGGGGGTGGTGTGTGAAAAAATAGGACCGGCAGGCTCTTGCACCATCTTCAAACAGACAGCACTATCCTAACTGACCGCGCTACCCATTTCACTATGGGACCATGGTAGCATGGTGCATAGCCTGTGATCGCCATGCTTTGTGCTGCGCTACCAGGACACCAGGCTGAAGACCGCCCATAGGGGTAAAGCACAACACACACTGGTTAGCACCATGACCCTTATGGGTAATATTCAGCCCAAACATGCAGATGAGCCCATCGGGCAAGCATGGTGCCAGTGGGCCATTTGCATGCCCATTATGGGTTCATCTACATGCTACTGCAGTGGCTGTGTGCACCAGACCAGTTCCCCCCTCCTCAGCCATGAGCCCTGTTCATGTTAAAAATAAAAAGTAACCCTAGTGGTCCAGCGGTCCTTCCCCTGCCCAATCCCCATCCATGTTAATAATCAGAGTAACCCTGGTGGTCCATCCATATTAATAATAAAAGTAACCCTGGTGGTCCATCCATGTTTATAATCAGAATAACCCTGGTGGTCCAGCAGTCCTTCCCCAGCCCCAATCCCCATCCATGTTAATAATAAAAGTAACCCTGGTGGTCCAGTGGTCTCTCCCCAGCTCTGATCCCCGTCCATGTTAAAAAACAAGTAACCTGGTCCAACAGGCCCTCTGCAGCTCCGATCCCCATCCATGTTAAAAATAAAAGTAACCCTGGTGGTCCAGCGGTCCCTCCCCAGTCCCGATCCCTGTCCATGTTAATAATAAAAGTACTCTGGTGGTCCAGCGGTTCCCCCTCCCTAACCCCAACCTGCCCGTATCTGACAAACCCCATCCCTGGTAGACAATGACAGATACAGGAATCACAGGAACAGCTAGTGATATATTCAGAAAGCACAGGGGCAGACAGTGACAGATTTAGGGATTACGGAAACAGAAGACAGTGATAGAGTCACAGATTGCAGAGATTTCTAATGGATGAACACTGAGACACAGGAATCATACTGAGAGACAGTGACAGATTTACGGATAACCGGGACACAGACACACAGTGAGACAGAGAGTAATGGATTCAGGAATTACAGGGACAAACAGAGAGATGGTGTCAGAATCAGAGATGGTGTCAGAATCAGGAATCACAAGATAGATAGTGACAGGTTCTGGGATCACAGTGACAGACAGACACCCAGGCGACTCAGTAAATCCTCAATTGTTTTTTGAAGGTCAGTCATAACTTCCTGTTCATCATCAAATAATGCCATATGATCATCAAGGGAAATTACGATCTAAGATCATCATTTAGATCACGATTTAATCAGCAAACGTGTCACTTTCAAATCACCAACTGATGAATATTAATTATTTTTGTAAGCTTAAATCAGCATGATGGCCCCCTGATGAAGCCTCATGTCCGTGACTCGAAGCGCCGGGAATTCGTGCTGTGCTTGTGTCTGGAAATGCAACCTGATGACTTTATCAGCTCATTTGTAAGTTTCATTTTTTCTGTTCACATTTGAGTGCTGTCATTTGTGTGCTGTTCACAGTTTCTAATGGGGTGGCAGTATAGAAGAGTGGTTAAGAGCACTGAGCTGCAATCCTGGTGAAATGGGTTTGAATCCCACAGCCACTACTTGCATACAGCGTGACCATAAGCAAGTTGTGACAGAAATGGGAAGGAAGGAGTTAATGGCTTGAATTTTCCAGCTGGTATTTTTTTAGCAGTCTGAAAAAAAATCACACACAGGCTGGGATTCCACTGTCCACCAGCAACTAGATAAGGACAGAGTAATAAATCTCAAGACACAGGGACCATGAAGGGGAGTGGACATGTACACACAGACTCACAGTTTAAATGGATTAAATCATTCAAATATAAACCTAAGGTTAAGAATGAATATAACTGGACACTGATAGGTGTTCAATCTGATTGGGACAATTAAATACATACATGGTAGATGATTGGTGCATTCAAAGGGGGAATTGGAATCACCTATTCTCAAGACAGAATATAAGATGCTGAAAGACAGTGAGTATGGGGGAGTTGCTCTTGGAGTTGTGAGAAGCTACATCCAAGAGGCTAAGCTTGGGCCTACTCTTCTAGCTATGTCCGTGAGAGCTGGCAGATAACATAGGGTTCAGTTTCTCTTGATGGATAGAGAAGGGTAAGAATAATAATAGCATATCTCAGTAATAGCCTTTTTCTTTTGTCATCTGTTGTTTAAAAACATTTGTTTACTTTTCCTGTAACAGTGTTATTCTCTTGTGTTAAACATATATATCCTGCAATGCTACTTTTGACCTTCTGTTAAGTAAAAAGCTATTTATTTACTCAACAGTTGTGGATGTGATTTCAATTATTTCTAAGGTAATTCAGGGTTTCCACTGGCTGAGGCAAAACTCTGGTAACAACCGCCACCCGAGAGACACACTAACAGGTTTTGATCTGTGCAACTGCATATTTGACCTCCCAGTTCAGAGAAAGGGAGAGTTTAGTGCTGGGTGAACCCAGCTGGTGGCAGTGAATACCCAAAGACAGACACCTCTCTGAAAGCTGTTACAGCCCAGACAGAGAGAGGTGGGCTATCACAAGTTGTTTGGCAGTGGTGGGGTGACTGCAGACTTTCTAGCACACTGAGATACAGAGTTTGCCAGTGGGACATTTACCGCAGCTGTTTCAAAACAGGATATATAAGAGAATACACTTGTACAACTTTTTTTTGTTGTTTTTAATTAGCACAGTGTAGTGTAGGGTGAGAGAATGAGCTCCGCAAAATACAACTCGCTTACTGTGCAACAGCTTTGTGAAAAGTGCCAGGAAAAGGGAATTCAGCTTGAAGGTCTAAAACAGAAGAAAAAGGCAGATCTCATAGCTGCCCTGGTGGCACATGACCAGAAGCAGATGGTCCCTGGGGGTGAGTCAGGAGCTTATGTAGCAGACCCCACAAACCAGCTTGATGCATTGCGACTGCAGCTGTTGCTGCAAGACAAGGAGCTGGAAGTGAAAAGACTGGATGCCGAGGCAAAGAAGCTAGACTTTGGGACAAGGAGACTAGAAGAAGAAGCAGAAACAAGAAAGCTGAATGCAGAAACAAAATGAGTGGAAGCAGAGAAAGAAATGGAAGAAAAAAGACTGGCAGACAGAAAAAAAGAACATCAGGACAGAAAAAGAATTACAGGATGAAATCCAGATACAACAGCACGAGAAGGAGATGATGACCCTGTGCAACCAGAAAACTGTGAGTAATGGTGAAGTGAGTTCTCTTCATGGAGCCAAAATGAATTCTAAATTGTTCCCTCAATTTAGAGAGGGAGATGATCTTGATCTATTTTTATGGTAATCTGAGAGAGTGTGTGTGAGCGATTCCAATTGGTTAAGGCTCAGTGGTCAACTTATCTCACACCCTTACTTACAGGTAGGGCTTTGTAGGCATTTACTAAAATGAGTGATGAAGACTATGCTGATTATAAGGTGAAAACAGTGCTGTTAAAACATTTTAAATTAACTCCTGAGGCTTACAGAAGAAAATTTGGGAGTTAAAGAAAAGCCCAGAAGACAGTTATGTGGAATTGCAGGTTCAATTGTGCACTTACCTTAATAGGTGGGTGGAGGGGGCAAAAGCATACACTGCAGAACTAATCAAAGATTTGTTTGTGAGGGAACAATTTCTTAAAATTGTACCTGAGGACATGTGTGTATGGCTCCTAGACAGGGCATGCACCTCCTCAAAGGAGGTGGCAGCAAGCACTGACATGTACATGTCTAGCAGGCCATACACACAGTGTAAGTATCATGGTGGAGGGGCAGCACATGGTTCTAAGGGATCCCATGGGAGAAGGTACATTTGTATACAAATTATGTGCAAAATGTATCTATTTATTTCATTTCATTGAATTTTGTTGACCCGGTAGGCCCACTGAGACTAGAAGTCCCTTTTTTAGTGATGACTGGGGGGGATACGGATGGTAACCAACTGAAATTGAACCAGATTAAGCTGTTGGTGGCATATTTAGTGAATGGGGTAAATTTTTCCAGTACACTGGGGAAATTCCCCTAGTGTGCACGGTCAGTCATGTCGACGCCTGGTTTGGAGAAGGATGTCTGCGGCAAGGACTCCCCAGTGAGTGTGTTGATCACTGATAGCGGGGAGCAGCCACCTAGTTCTCAAACAGTTTATGCTATGGAGCCTGTATCAGAAGACGCTGCCTTAGCGCTTCAATTACCAAATGAGTTGGAGGAAAAGATTGACACACTGCTCACCAGGACTTTACTCGAGCCTCAGCATTATTGCAAGACGAGGAAAAAAAGAAAGCGGATGCAGGGGTCTGTACATTTGCCTGAAACATCTGCGCCTAAGGTGTTTATGGTAGCTACATGAGAAACCCTGGTGACGCACCTGGAAGTTCCTACTTCAGCGAGCAAACATTTACCTCAGTTCCCTGAGATGCAGCCCGGAGAGGTTGGTTGGACAGCCGAGGAGGCCCTGTTACGAGCTGGCTGGATATGCCGTGAAGATGGTATGTGGGCGGTTGCACTGAATGTTCCAACAGTTGGAAGTGCAGTACCTTTGCAAAATCAGGATACTACACAAATAGACTTGGAGGAAAACTTATCTACCCCGGCTCCCGATTCACATCAGTATACCCCTAGGAACTCTACTACAGGTACACCCTCTTATTCCCCCCTTGTTTCTCCTCCTGTACCGAGGTCTGTACTTCATACTATGGGGGGAGGAGTGAAGGGTAGGATTTACTACATTCTGACAAGACTCCTTCTACAGAGGGAGTTCGGAAAAAGACTTATGTGGAACTATTCCACAAGCCAGTAGAAATGGCAAAAAGAAGACATGCAATTCGTTTGCATTATCTAGGGGGTATGGATGACCTGCCAGACCATTTTTTTTGTAGGGTGTGTACTTTTAAAACAATTGTTGGGTTTTACCCCTACTGTGGTATATGCCCTCATTCATGCTCCAGGACAGCATCATTTTGATATTAGTTTTAGGACAGCTACTATCCTTGAACGTTTTTGGACTAAGTATGCTATTTTAAAAACTAACCCTTTATGGGTACATTTTCAAGTTATTCCCCTTACAAAACAATCCCTTCGCATTATCACTGTTTTATTTAGGAATGAAGGGGTGAATGTTACTGATATTTTACAGTGGTTAGAGAAGAAATGTTATGTTCAGGGCACTCCTGACCCTATTTTAGATTCTGAGGGATTTTGGAATGGTGGATGGAGGATTAAGGTGAAACTGTTTTCCATTGATAATGACTTTCAGCATCTTCCAAATTGTTTCTTTTTGGGCTGTGACAAAGGTTTTATTTTTTACCCAGGTCAACCTTGGAGATGCCATAAATGTGGGTCTTTATGGCACATTAGTACTACTTGTGACAAAATTCAATGTTTCGCTGTGGGGAATTGGGGCATGCAGGTTTAGATTGTGTCAATACCCCTAATTGTAATTTTTGTGAATAACTTGGACATAATTTTGCAGAATGTCCCTTGGCCTCTCATAACACGGATGATGCAGATTTTGACATGCGAGATTTTTATATTAATACAGCTAGGTCAGACAGGGGGCCTATAGACCCTAGACCTCCTAGGCATTCCGTGCCCATGGTTCCTTCTGAGTCCATAAAAAATTTGCCTGCAGTTTCTGCATCCCTGACCCTGTTAAATCAGTAGAGTCTATCCCTGTTTCTGTCACTGAAGCTGTGGCTCCCACTGTTAGAGAACAGTCTGCTGTTGGTGATATGGCACCTCCCCCATCCCCTTGTCTGACTGTCCCTGACCTGGGTTGTGGATTTCTGAAATACCACCTGGAGACGTTTGACCTTTAGATGTCTCAGTTTACATTTTGCCTCTTTCTAAAAAATTTGATGGCCTTCCGGTGGATGATGTTTTAGAGGACTTAGATTCTGATGCTGCTTCTAGAACATCTTCACAAATTGACCCTGTTTCTGATGTAGAGCAAAGCCTGAAGCCTTTTTTGCACTGCCAAGGTAAAGAAGAAATCAATGGGAAGCAGACTGGGTACCCGAAAGAGTGCTTGGAAAAAATGAATACCCCCCCTTTTTCTTTTCTCTCCCTTTTGAACTATGGGGTATGAATTGAATATAGCTTCCTTTAATGTTAATAGTATTTGGTCTGAGAAGATATTATTTTTTTACAAATTCGGATCTTGATTTGATTTTTTTTCAGGATACCAGACTCTATTCATTAGAGGATTTTGATGTTGCTTCCCAGGCTTGGTTAAGAGGGGATTGTTATTGGTCTGGGGATGGGGAGAGGTTATTTGCTCTGGAGTTGGTATTTGTTTTTTTCGCCCTGATGTACTGGTAGCCAATGTTGTGGACCTTGAACCAGGTAAAACGTTTTTGTTGGATGTTTCGATTTAGAACTCAGATTTTCATCTTATTAATATTTATGGACCACAGATAAAGTCAGAGCACATAGCTCTTCTGACTAAAATTCAGCCATTTTTATTTACTAGGCAGAATATTTTATTTGGAGGTGACTTTAATATTAATAGATCCTTTAAAATAGAGGGTCACATGGCACAAAATTGTACTGTGATACACACTATTTAAATGATTTTTTACATCTCACTGGTCTCCGGGATGCATGGGAGAGTCTTGGAACTCAGCCAGTATACACATATTTTTCTGGTTCAAGGAAGTCTAGGATTGATTATTGTTTTTTATCCCCTCATCTACGATGTTGTGCACATAAACTACTACCTATGGCCACCTCAGATCATGTGTTGCTTTGGGTCACATTGTCTGATTTTCCAGCCTTTTCTAAAGGGCCTGGCTATTGGAAATTAAATTTCTCCTTATTGGATATTCCTGAAGTTAGAGAAGGCTTTGATGCTTTATTAGTAGCACTACGTTCAGTTTATTTTCTTTATGATTCTCCACTGCTGTGGTGGTATGATACAAAGCTAGATGTTACAGATTATTTTAAAACTATTGGGAAACTTTTAGGTCACCACAACCCAACATCCTATCATGACCTGAGGCAACAACTGCTTCAAATTTATTCCCAATTAAATAAGGGTGATAGTGTGTCTCGGAAGACTGTTAGCGCTTTAAAGGAGAAAATAGTTCAGACTCAGTATAATAGACATAAATCTCTTGAGGTGGAACAAAGATTTGGTGTTTCTGGTTCACAAGGTTCTTGCAATCCTTTTGAATATTGTGCATCTCACAGGAAAAATAAAGAAATGAGAAAATTGGAAACAAAGTCTGGAGAATTTGTAGATACTCAAAAGGAAATTTTATTAGAACTTGATCAGTATTTACGACAACTTTTTAGGGCAGATTCTGCTGTATCTGTTGATAAAATAGAAGAGTGGTTGGGATCTTGTATACTTCCCTGTCTTCCTGATTTTCTTAGTACTCCTCTGTGTGGTCCGATAATGGAGCGTGAACTTGCCTCTGTTATTTCTGCACTTCCCAAAAAAAAAATCCCCTGGCTGTGATGGCATTTCAAATGAATTGTACCCTATTTTATATAAATCTCTGAAACAAGAACTTTTGCTTCTTTTTAATAATATTTTGGACACCAGTTCTGTACCACTCCACTTTAATCATGGACTGGTTATTTTTTTATATAAATCTGGACTAAAGGAAGACCTTAGGAACTGGAGGCCAATAACATTGCTGAATTCGGATAGTAAAATCTTGTGTAATAGAGTGGCAGCTGTATTACCGTTTATTGCTTGTCCCTATCATTTTTGTTCTGTGCCTGGGAGAAAAATTTCGGATGCATTGATTGTGCTTAGGGAAGTCATGGAAAAAAGCTACTCTGGAGAACTTATGGGGTTTCTCCATAGTTTAGACCAGCTAAAGGCCTTTGATAGGGTATCACACCAGTATATTTGGTGGTGTCTTCTCAAATTTGGATTTCCATCTGTAGTCATTGCATGGTTACAGTGCTATTATGCTACTACTGAAGTGACCCCATTTGTAAATGGTTGGGTGGGGACATTTCAAACTCATTCTCAGGGAGTGAAACAGGGATGTCCCCTTAGTCCTCTTTTATATATTTAAACTCTGGAACCCTTGTTGTGGAAAATTAATAATGTTAGTGATATAAGAGGCCTTTCTTTTCATAGTTATATGGTGGAATTAAAAACAATTGCCTATGCTGATGATCTCTGTGTTTTTCCTAGCAGATAATCGATCTAGTACAGCTACTGATGCGCTGATGATAAATTTCATGGAAAGTACAGGAGCAAGGATTAACAGGACTATAAGTAAGTGCATTTTCTTTGGTCTTGGGGATTGCCCATATTCCGCTGTTATGGGTGTTCCAGTAACACGAGATGCTGTGCTTATTCTGGGTGTTTATTTTGGTATCTTTGAGGGTGCTGTATTTAATTGGGCTAAATTGATACAGGAAGCAAAACATAGGGTAGTCCAGTGGAATGAATGGAAAATGTCAAAATTAAAATGTGTTTTTATGATTAAAACTTTCTTGCTTGGGCACATTGTACATTTGGCTGCCATTTATCCCATTCCTAAGTGTTTAGAAACTTCCATTTTGGCACTTTTTTTTGGCGCCATGTGGGGTAATCTTTTAAACTTTGTTAAGAGGGGGGGTTTTCTACCTTCAAAGAGCTCAGGGTGGTTTGCAGATGGTTAATCTGTTTTCTTTGTTTTTTTCCATATTTGTGTATGTGAATCTTAAACCTTTACTTGTTAATCTTCCGACTCTCTGGCCCTCCTGGGTACTTGATGTTATTTCTCCATGCTTGCTTGATTGGAAGCCTGATGTTCCTATTGCTAAACAGAAACATATTCAAGAACTTCCCCCTTATTTTTGTGACTGTTTTGGTAAACTCAAATCAAGGAAAATTACTAAAACTATCATTACCAACCATACTCGAAAAGAATGTTATCAATCTATTCAGCTACAATTTTTCCATCATTCCCCACACTATATTGATAGAGCTCCTCCAGATTTGGTCCTTATTCAATTAATGTTGACTAGTTCCGTATGCCTGTTGCTATGTGGGACGTTACCTGGCTTGGAGTACATGGCAGACTTAATGTGAAAGGGAATTTATCACATAAGAGGGTTGAGGAACATGTTTGCCCTCGATCTCTGACTTGTCTGAACATGGTTGAATCTATGGATCATTTATTTTTTGCTTGTCCTTATGTCCAACAGCTTTGGACTCTATGGAATTTACAATGGTCTGTTTCTAGTTTAGTAAATATTACTTCTGACATATGATTGCTTGGCATATTATCACTTAGTTGGCAGTGTTATGATGTTTCTACTTTTCATGGCATATTAGGTCATATTAAATATTTTATTTGGCAAACCAGGTGTCACTGGTTCTTGCAACAATATTTCATATCTTCAGAACAACTTTTTCAAACTATTCATTTTGCGATTAAAAATTTTAAAAAGCATGAAAAGTGTCATTTACCAGTTCAACTATATAATGGTTGATGGAAGTTGTTGCATTGGTTAGATACTGGATGATTTCCTTTCATTTTTCTTTAAGGGGAGAAGGGATAAGGGTTATATACAATTAAGGCCTATTTATGTCTGAAGTTTAGGTATGCTGTAATACTTATTTCTGTTCATCTTCCCTTTCATTATGATTTTGTATGACATAATACATTATTGTATATTTTGTTTCAATTTTTGAAGTTGAGTCCCTACTTTTTTTAGTAGGGATATGATGGGGGTTATGTAATGATATGTATTATTTCTCTTCAACGTTTATGTAAGGTGTAATTCAGTTTGTTTATTTGATTGTCTTTCATTATGAATTTGTATGATGTAATACAATTTTTGTATATTTTGTTTCAAGTTTTTGAATAAAAAATTCCCCCACTCGTCAGTAGTGGGAACTTTTGTATAGCCACTGGCTGGCAAGATGGCTGCCCAGGGAGGTGTTGGAGCTGGAGCTGGAGTTGGAGCTGGGACTACAGAAATCATCTCTTGCGATGCTATGGAAATTACTGAAGAATCAAAAGATATTGGACCAGAAATTGCCATGGATATTGTGGATACACAAGTTGCTGAGGTATCACCTTTAAAAACAAAATCAGTAAGCACAATATCATAGGGTCCTAGAAAAGCAGAAATAATGGACTTTCAGCTTCAAACAGCTGAAGAATTGACTAAACTAAAATCTAGAGGAGATATTTTGAGAGACACAAATAGGCAGCAAGATATAAGACCTGTAGAAAAATTATGGGAGGCTAAACAATGAAGGGATAAACTGCTGAAACTACTGGCAGAAGAGAAATAAGTTATTATTTTTTTAAACTTAGTTTATTGTTTCACAGCACAAATAGAACAGGTGTTACATTCCATTTCCTTTTCATTTCTATACCTTACAACACATTATGATTATTTGACAAGTATTACAAAGCATAATTTATGGGCCCAATTCTACAAGAGATACGCCTGGTGAAACAGCAAGTAGCAAGTTACGCCAGCAGTTGTGATGTGCGGGATTCTACAATGTGGCCTGTGACATGCTGCAGACCACTTGCGCCAAAAAGCAGTTATGCCAGCAGTTGAGCCATAAACCCCCTGCGACATGGTGCTAGGGGGTTTACGGCAGCAGTTGCACCCTATTCTAGTAGGGCAGCAACAAAGTTCCCAATGTTGGGATGCTACAGGAACCCCCAGAGGAGAACCATCAATGTAAGTTACACCAGCATTTGACTGGCGTAACTGTACATTTGTCCTCTGGGGGTTCTGTAGACCCACTGCACCCACTCCAGGAATTCCATCCCATGCCCAGAACACCCCCATTAGTGCCCCACAGGGCAGTCCACAACCCCCCCAGCCCCTGATCCCCCACAGCAGACGTGCCCAGCTGGGTATCTTGCTCCCCCAGACCCCAGAACCCACGGACCCTGAATGCCCTGAAGGGCAGCCCACACACATCCTGCCCCCGAACCCCACACCACTAGCACCCCACAGGGCAGCTGTCCCCCCCATGATCCATTCCCCAACCCATTTTTGTGCCGCAACTGTGTAAATATTAAAACACCCGAGATCCCTGGTAGTCCAGTGGCCTCCCACCCACCCCACCCAGCACTGCCAGTCTCCCCCACCCATCCCCAGCCAGTGACTGGCATAGCCCACCTCTCACCTCCATAGCCAGTCGCTGACTGAGCTCTGCATGAGCACTTACTGTATAGATGTGCTCAGAAATGAAATGAGGCCTCATGGGCTTAGGGGCACTTACGCTGTGGGGGCTGCAACTTCAGACATGCCCCTCGGTATGCCCTTGGGTTGGTGTACCTGTCTGCATGTCGCCAGCAGTGGGACTTAGGCCAGAGAGACCTGCCCTTCTAGACTAGGGACGAGGGTCCATGTCAGACGCTTGATGCAAGTCACCTTTGGCAGTGACTTGCACCAAGCTTCTAGAATTGGGCCCTATGTCATCCTGTCTCTTTTCTCTGTTTTTATGTTCCACAGGTCGAGGAGTCCAAATTTATCCTCTTTGGAGCTGTAATACTGGAATGCATCATCCTTCGACACAACAAATGTCCATGTGCTTTTTATTGTTAAACATTTCCAAAAGAAAATGATAACTTGCAATTGAAATAAACAATTACACTTAAAAACATTTGGCTGGTAATTAATTGTGTTTATCGTCCTCCGTCATTTTATGCAGTGCTCAGCATTTCCTGAATTATTCACTTTTTCTCCTGACAGGTTAGGTCCAATAACCTATTGTTCTGACCCTATATAGAGGCCTGTTGGGACGGGATGGAAATACCCTCCCTCTCCTCCAGAAGATTCATAAAGAGAAGCCATACCCCATTGAATTTATCTGTCTGGAGGCGAAGTTTTGCCCTTAATTTTTCTTCTCTTTGTATATTCTTAAGGATATCAATCCAGTCTTGAACCTTAGGTGGCTCTGGTGAAAGCTACCTTCTGGTGAGTGTTTTACCTGCTGCTGCTAGTAATGTCCCTTGAAATGATTTCTGACCATTGGTGCTTTTTCTCTTGAGGGGAATTCCCAGGATCATATGTTCAAAAGGGGATATCAATTCCCATCATCTTGAAATACATGTTCTGTGCCTCCACCCAAAAGGGCCTAATTATGGGACAGTCCCAAAATAAATGGTAGTGTGAGCCTACTTGCCTACAACCCCTCCAACAAAGTTCAAACCCTGCGGGGTTAAAATATTTGGTTATTGATGGGGTGTGAAAAAAACTGCTTGTGAGTTTCCATCTAAACTCTTTCCGGTTTGAGGAAGCAGATGTCCGAAAAACTCCCTCCCAGATCCTTTCCCATTGTTGGTCCTCCAACTCCCAGCCTATCTCTCTCTCCCATTTTTTTTGTCATTTCAGTGTTTCTCCCTTTTTGCTGTCCATGTAGACCTTAACCAGCCAGGAAATCAAGTGTTCCTCTTCCAGGTCTATGACCGCCCTCCCAATCAGGTCCTCCAAGGGGTGAGAATTCTGTTGAATTTTCTGCTTATTATTATCTGTACGTATAAAGGACACTACCTGAAGGTATTGGTAGAAGGATAGTTGGGGTATTCCATACTTCCTCTGGATTTGGTCAAAGGTTTTAACCTGGTTCTGGGCCATGAATTGACTAAAGAAGAGAAGACCATACCTGCCCCAGATATGAAATGTATGGTCTTGTCATGGAGGGACAAAACCATGGTACTCTGAGATCTTTGTCTGATTGGAAAGTGATTGTATTATATTTAGTTCCTTTTTAACCATACCCCAGTCTTTGTAGAGAAATTACTGCCAAGGATTAGGTAACTTTGCTTTTACTAATGTAGATGGTGGGGCTGTGAAGTCTAATCTAGATCCACCGTTAGTAGTAGTGGTGTCTTTCATATGTACCCAAACATTGTCTGTGTCCCTCCTAAGGTGTGTTACCCATGGTGTTCTCTGAGCCATTTCATAATAAAGTTTCAAATTAGGTAGTCCTAACCCTCCCTGAGATTTAGGCTTCTGAAGCATGTTCCATTTTAATCTCATTTTTTTTTATGATTCCACACAAATTTGTATAAGGCTTTATCTAGTTTTTGCCAATCTGCTGTGGGTATACCAAGGGGTAAAGAACTAAACAGAAATACAAATCTTAGTAAAATGTTCATCCTCACATAATCTATCCTGCCCAATAATGACAAGGGTAGAAGATTCCACCTTTGCAGGTCTTCACAGACTTCTTGTATCAGTTTATTATAATTAGCCTTGTATAGATGTGTCAGGTTTACTGGGATGTGAATACCCAAATACCTGATACAGTTTAATGTCCATTTAAAGGGCAGAGCTTGCTCTAGCTCTACCGTGCAGGGACCACTCACCAATAAAATCTCTGTTTTGTCGTAATTGATTTTAAAACCCGATATTTCGCTGTACATCTCTAATATGTTTGCAAGCACAGGGAAGGTTACTACTGGGTTTCAGAGATACAACATTGTAACATCCGCATACAGTGAAATGCAGTTCTCCTCTCTTCCTATTTTAATTCCCTCCTACCCTGGTTTAGGCCTAATATGTTCTGCTAAGGTCTCCATGCTAAGAGCAAACAACAAGGGCGACAGGGGTCAACCTTGTCTTGTGCCTCTTTGTATTTCTATCTTATAGGAGACTGTATCATTTACCTTTACTTGAGCTGTTGGGGTTTTATTTATTGCTTGTACCCAATTCAGAAATTTCTCCCTGAAGCCAAATTTATATAATATTTTTTGAAGATATTCTTATTGAAGGCGGTCAAACGCCTTTTCGGCATAGATTGTTAACGCTACTTGTTGGACCTTTGCCTCTTTACCACTTTGTAAAATATTTAAACATCTTCTGATATTATCTTGAAGAAGACTGTGGGGAACAAAGCCCGCTTGGACCAGGGCCGATAATATTTTATTCAGTCAGGAGGCTAAGACCTTGGTGAAACTTTTTGAGTCAACATTTAATAGTGAAATCAGCCTATAGGAGGCACTGTTTTCTGGGGGCTTTCCCTCCTTCGAGATTGTGGATACCAGAGCTTGTCTCCATGTGTTGGGGAAATCATCTGTACTCTCACACGAGTTAAACAGGGTAGTCAGTTGGAGGATTGGCTGTTCTGCAAATCTTTGATAGAATTCTATAATATAGCTGTCTGGCCCTGGGGATTTACCTTTCCTCATCTCTTTTATCACTGCAGTGACTTCTGCTGTTGTAAATGGGGTGTCTATTGATATTTTATCTGCTTCTGAAAGTTTAGGTAGGGTGATTTCCCCCAGAAATCTATCTGTGTTGTCATTAATGCGATCTGTGTTTACCTTGTCTGAATATAGGGTGGCATAGTAATTCCTAAAAACCTCAGCTATCTACTTTGGGGTATATACCTCTGATTGGTGCCCCCCTTCTGGCTTCTTGAGTTTTCTGACATATCTTTCTGCCCGAAGTTTCCGCAGTCTGAATGCCAAAAGTCTTCCTGCCTTGTTCCCCTGTTCTTTGTATTTCTGGCTAGCAAAGCGCAACTTCCCTTCTGCCTGTGTGTCTATTATATCCTGCAGTTCCTTTTTAACTTTTTTCAATTCCTCCTCTGACTTTCTCTGGTTTGTTGCTTTATGTTCTTTCTCTAGCTCTGTTAACCTTTTTTCTAATGCTTCTTGTTTTCCTTGGCATTGCCTTTTCAATCTGGAAGAGTAGGAGTTTATCTTCCTCCTTAGTGTGTCTTTTAAGCCATCCCAGTACCACTTCCATCCCGTTTTCTCTGGTTTGTTATGGTATTGATAATCTTCAGTGGCAGCCTTGATTTGTTCTCTAAATTCTTCTCTTTCTAATAATGAGGCATTGAATCGCCATGTGGTAACTCTGTTAATCTTGTTTCCTGCAGAAATCCGATATCTGTATTTGTTTTCTGTAGGTAATGTAATAACTTTGTTCTCTTTATTGGAGAATTAATTCCCTGAACATTCAGGGTTGCTATCTTAAGAAATCCCATTTATGTTAGATGTATGACATACCCCTCATACCACCACTCCATCCTAGTATTGTGTTTGTCACTAACCATCTTTGTCTCTCTCCATCTGTGTCTTCCTATGTTACTGTCTGTTATTTTAAGTATTTTATCCTTGTCTGTACCAGCCTTAAACAATTAATTATTTGCACAACAGGTGTGTAACATAAACATTATGCCCTCTGCCTTTAAACTCTTTATGCTTAGGGCTAACTGCTCGGTAACTAAGAGCTTTTTAAAACCTTTAACAATAATAGTATGCTTCCAAGGCTTAGATCAGAATGCAGCGATGGCTGCTGTGCATGTTGAAATACAAGCTGTACCCACTGTACTGTGGGTCGATGATGTAGTACGTCACCCAGTGGCCCTCACAGTTATAAACCATGGGGTGCTATGATAAAGCTGCCCACTGTGGAACCCTTGCTGTTTGGCCAGGCTTAAGGGGCCTGGGAAGCCTGGGGAGCCACCACAAAGCTATTATCAGCGTTCCTCCCTTCCTTCTATTTTGTTTCATTCCATAAATGCACAGAGGACTCCTTCCCTCCTCCTCCCACCTTCATTGAATCAAACCAAGCATGAACAATACCAGAAATCCCCCTTTAGCATATATTTCCATTCTGTAGCTTAATTTATTTAGATAGTCCCATAAAAGCATAGTATTTAATCCCTGCCCCCCAGTTTTCTGTCTGTGGAGTCCTCTGATCAGAGAGCCCAGTTTCTCCACTCTCAAACCACTGAGAAGAGTACCTCAGCACTGGCAGAAGAATCATGAGGGAAAAAGAAGAAAGAAAACCCTCCAGTAAGTGAATTTGTGGTGTCCTCTTCATTAACTGACTTACAACACATCCAGTGGAAAGTGAAGTCAAGAGTTATTTTGTTTCATTAACCTTCAGGTCTGAGATCTGGCTGAGTAGGTTTCTCCCTCCTCTGTGATGGTGGCAGTTTCTCTTGCAACTAGCTCTCTGAGGTCAGCTCCGAGTTCTGTAGGCCATGAAATGGCTGTGGGGGAGGCGCGTTGCAGCCTGCCTGTTCTACGACATGCTGTCTTGAATATCTCTTGCTCTAAGGCCGTTTCGAGAATTCTGGAACCCTGATCCCCAACTTGCGCAAAGTCGGGACTGCTTCATATAAGGCATCAAACATATGGGGACCAGACTCTGTAAAGATGTGCAGTTTGGCTGGATATTGCAGTTGAATTTTAAGGTTTTTTCTTTTGCCACTGTAATAATCTCTTTAGTTTGTTTTCTCTTCGAGTTGAGGATGTCTGAAAAATCCTGATCAAATGACAGGCACTGACCATCTAGTGTAACTTCTCTCAATTTCCAGGCCATTTGCAAGATTAGCTGTCAGTCGTGGTAATCAAGCATCCTAACAATTATGGAGCAGGGCCAGGCATTTTGTTCCTTTGGTTTCTGTACAAGTGACCAATGAACTCTTTCTTTCTTTTTTTTTTTAACTCTATGTTTATGCTCCTACCTGTCCCCATGTCGACCCCTCACTTCAGGGCCTCATTGATGACCCACCTTGCAGTATATTGGTGCCCAGCTCATTACCCTAGATCCTCCGGATACCCCCCCCGGCTGGGGTGGAGGAGTCCCCCATAAACTCCCCCAGTCACTGATGGAGCGTGTGACCTGCGCATGGAATCCCCAAAATCCCCGAGCGCCGTCCTCCGAGGCCCATCTACCGGCGCTGATAAGGGGAGCATTTTCCTTTTTTCATCCCAGCCCCTGAGCATCAGCATGCAATGAGAGCCAGTGAGTCAGGGGCACCCTGAGACATGTCCTCCACTCTGGCTCTTGGCTGATGCTCCACCCCTGATCCATGCTGCTTTCTCCTGCACCTACCACTAGGGCTCCTCCAGGTGGCGGTATCGCAGCGAGGTCTGCAGATTACCCTCCCCAGAGAAGAAGAGCAGCCATTGGGTGCTCAATACTTCTCCTCCCCTGCTGACCCCTCGGTGCCCATGTTTGTTCCCGAACACGGGTTGCCAGCATGGTGTGAGGTGTGGCTTCCAGAGCCTCAACCCTCAGCGCCACCGGGCCGGTTCAGTGAGCTCTTTCAATGTTTAAGGAGTGGTCTGCTGCGAGTTTCTAGGTGGATTCTAGTATGTGTAAGACAAATTTCTCCATACTTGTGAAAGATTCCTCCAGCCCCTCTGGCACTCCAAAAATCCAGAAATTGTAGCAACATGATCTATTTTCCAGATCGTCTAGTTTTAACTGCAATTCCCTTTCCCCTGTCAGCAGGTAGAGTATGGCCCGGTTATGTTGTCCACTCGAGTCGGCCAACATAGAAACATAGAAACATAGAAGTTGATGGCAGATAAGGACCTTAAGGCCCATTCAGTTGGCCCATTTATTTTTCTACCTTATGAATGTGCCATTGGCCTTTGCTCTGTCAATGGCCTATCTATTCATACTCATCTGTATTGCTCCCTTATGACTATCCCATGCCTGTTTGAAGCCCTGCATTGTATTCACATCCACCACTTCCTGAGGTAGGCGGTTCCATGCATCCACCACCCTTTCTGTAAAAAAGAACTTCCTCACATTACCTCTTAATTGGCCTTCCTCTAATCTCATGCTGTGTCCTCTTGTCCTGCTATTTTTCTTATATTGAAACATGTTAGACTCTTTCACCTTGTTAATGCCCTTAAGGTGTTTGAATGTTTCAGTCATATCACCTCTCTCCCTCCTTTGCTCTAGGGTATATATATTGAGCTCTGTTAATCTGTCCTCATAAATTTTCTGATACAGTCCCTGCACCAGTTTGGTTGCCCTTCTCTGGACTGCCTCAATTTGGTTAATGTCCTTGTGAAGGTGTGGCCTCCAGTACTGCACGCAGTACTCCAGATGGGGCCTAACCAGTGTCTTGTAAAGAGGGATTATTACCTCCCTCTTCCGACTTGTGATACCCCTACTAATACACCCCAACATCCCTCTAGCCTTACCTACTGCTTTAGTGGTCTGCTTGGATGATTTCAGGCCATTGGTGATGATGATGCCCAAGTCTCTTTCTTCCCTTGTGACTGCCAGCAACTCCCCTCCCAGCCTATAGGTAGCTTCAGAGTTTCCTCGTCCCTATGTGCATGATTTTGCACTTCTTTACGTTAAACCCCAGTTGCCACTCTTCCAACCATTTTGCTAGTTTATCCAGATCTCTTCTCATTCTGCCCACCCCATCTGGATCTTCTACTCTGTTGCAGATCTTGGTGTCATCTGCAAACAGACAAACCTTACCCTCCAGTCCATCTGCAATGTCACTGATGAAGATGTTGAAGAGGACTGGCCCCAGGACTGATCCCTGAGGTACCCCACTTGTGACTTGTATCTCTTCTGACTGTATACCATTTACCACTACTCTCTGTTTTCTGCTCGTCAACCAGTTTGCCACTCCGTTGACTAACGTCTGACCCACCCCGAGCCTACCCAGCTTATTAATCACTCTTCTATGTGGAACAGTATCGAAAGCTTTGCTGAAGTCAAAGTAGGCAACATCAACTGCTCCCCCTTGGTCCACCACTCTGGTTACCCAGTCAAAGAAATCTATGAGATTAGTTTGGCAGGACCTTCCTTTTGTAAACCCATGCTGTCTTGGATCCAGTGCTCCTATGGATTCCAGGTGTTGCACTATCCTTTCCTTCAGGAGTGTCTACATAATCTTGCCCACTACTGAGGTAAGACTGACTGGTCTGTAGTTCTCTGCCTCCTCTCTGCTACCACTCTTGTGGAGCAGGATCACATGAACCCTTCTCCAGTCTTCTGGGACCTCTTCTGTGCTCAGAGACTCACTAAACAGTTCTGATAATGGCTCTGCTAGTTCCACCCTTAGCTCTTTTAGTACCCTGGGATATATGCCATCAGGTCCCATTGCCTTGTCCACCCTGAGCTCATTGAGCTCTTGTAGGACCCTTTCTTTTGTAAAGGGACTAGTGCACACCTCCCTCCCCCGTGTCCATGATGCTGGGCTGTGGACCCTACCCTACCTTCTCTTCAGTAAATACTGAGCAGAAGTATCTATTTAGGATAGATGCTTTTACAAGGTCCTCCTCCTCACATGCCCCCTTATCCCCTTTGATCTTAGCAATACCCCTTCCGGACTTTCTCCTTTCACTAATATATCTATAGAAAGTCTTGTCACCTTCTTTTACTGTTTGTGCTAGTGTTTCTTCGGTTTGAGCCTTTGCCTGTCTTACTGCCTTCCCTGCTTCCCTTAGGGAAGTTTGGTATACCTCCCTATCTTCATCCTGCTGCATTCCCTTATATTTCCTGAAGGCCAGCCTTTTGGCTCTGACCTTTTCTACTACTGTGTTTGAGAACCAAAGTGGTTTTCTTCTTCTTTTGCACTTCCTTTTCTCACTAACACAATGGGATGTTGCTTCAAGTATTTTATCTTTAATGCTTGCCCACTTTGCCTGTACCTCCTCAGCTGTATTTCTTTTTGCCAGGGCTAGCTTAACTCTGTTGGCCATCTTATCAAAGTCAGCTCCTCTGAAGTCCCATATTTTTGCCTTGGAATGGGATGATTTTGTTCTAGTGGCCAAATTGAATCATACCATGTGATGGTCTCTGGCACCCAACGATCCCACCGCTTGCTTGGTGGCTGTGGTGCACTTGTCAATGCTTCGAAGGTCAGCTTTAACATCTGCCACCGATGATTCTACCCTGCGGAGAGTCTTAGTTATTCCATCCAACTTCACCATTATCTCATGTTGGTCCAGGGGTTCCAGGCCATCTTCGGAGTCTGTGATGCTGGAGACCAGAGATACCGGGTGAGAGTCAATTGGTAAGCCTTATTTGCTGTCTCCGATCATCAGGGCTTTGAGCTTTGCTGATTGTGTGCCTTTGCCCTTAATTTTGCCAGTCGCCATCTCCCTATGATGGATTCTCACTGCTGGGATATTGGATGGCTGTATGGAACTGTTTTTTATTTCTATTTTTACATGGTGCCTCCCAGAGCTCCCAGATCAGGTGGCCATGCGATCAGTGATATCACCCGAATTCAGACGAGGAATAAGTTTTAAGGCACCTGGAAACTGGCATAGGCAATGTTCCACACATGAAACTGTAAGCCAATGAAGAAGATCAGAAGCTGAGTACATCTCCAGGTTCACTGGACCTGCGTTCCTCTAATCAGCAGTCGTGGTCTCCAGAAAAGGCTCTCCTTGACACAGGTTGGAAAAAAGCAAGCAACGGGACCGGATCAGTATCCGATTCAATTCCTACAGCTGCAGAAGTATTGAATCTGTCTTGCAAGTTGGAGCAAGCTACAGGTGCAGTCCCTACAATTTTAAAACAAGTATGTTATAATTCTGAAGGAAAAACAAAATGGTGGGCTCGATGCAACTGCACCCAAACCTTTGTGGGCCAGTTTTGCAAACCAGGGAGTCCAGATTTCACCACGCTTCCAGAGGCAAGTTGCAACAGCGGCAAGCAAAAACACGAATATGAATGACCAGAGTAAATCCACGCATGTAACCCAAACCCAGTTGGGGCAAACTTCTGAGCAGAGTAATACTGGTCCTGAAAATTACTTAAGTACCCCAACTGCATCCTGGGCTGATATTATGGAAAATCAAATGCCCATACAACAAAATAGAGACAGTAAATGTCACACTTCCTTTGCCTCCCACTGATAAGCAAGACAAGTCAGATAATCCAACAGATAACTCTGCCCACACTTCAGGCAAAGACAATGAGAGTCCCCCCCCAACACTTTTAAACTCTCAGATCTTTTTTCAAATTTAGGTGAACCTGCAAAAGGAAAAAACCCGGTTTGCTTGAAATATATGGGGGGATTGGAGGAGCAGCCAGATAGGGCTTACGTGGCAAGAAAGTTACTTAATGAAACTATGCATTTCACAGCCACAGAAGTGTTTGTTCTCATACACACATCAGGAGATACGAACTTTGATGTCAGCGTTCAGTCACCTGTGCTTTTGGATAGATTCTGGCTAAAGTACCAAAACTTAAAAAACACTCCACTTTGGACAACTTTTCTAGTCATCCCTCTGACAAAGCCTACATGGAAAATCTGTTACAATTCTTTTTAAAAATGAGAGTGTGAATCTTTTGGATATATTGCATTGGATTAAGAGGAGGGTAGAAGCTATTGAACACCCACAGCCCATAATGGACACTGAGAACTTCGTGACAGGGGGTTGACGCATTAAAGTTAAATTAAAGAATACAACAAATGGATTACAGCATCTTCCTAGCAGCTTCTACATAGGGAGAAACAGAGGCTTCTGCTTCTATGCAGGACAGACAAAAACATGTCACAGATGTGGCTGTCTCTCCCATCTTAGCAATGCATGTGATACTACGGTATGTAACTTTTGTTTAGGAGTTGGTCATTCAAATCATTTTTGCCCTGATCCTGTTAGATGCAGTTTGTGTGATGAATATGGGCATTCATATAAACAATACCCCTGGGCTGCGTATAATTGAGGGTCTTTTTACGATCAAGAGGACCGTGTCCCAGAAGCTCAGAAATGGAAGAAGGCTGAGGAGAAAGCCAAACCAGACTCTACAGCACAAGCACAAGACCCACCAAAAGACAACACTGGGAAAAAAGAGACTCGGGAAGCCGAAATAATAAATGAGGATTTGGAGACACATACCACACTAAAAAGAATACTACCACCTCCCCTCTACCAGAGCACCAAGAGATGCCTCCCACCCCACAAGAAGAGTTTACAGTAGTAGGGGGAAGAGGAAATCAGATAATCTACCCTCAAAGCCGAAGGTATCTAGATGAAGATCAGTGGTTACCAGAAATAGCTACTCAGCCTTAACCAATACCACAGAGGATGAGGGGGAAAACTCAAACATTTCCTCCATAGCACCCTCTCAGAAGGAAGCCTCTGATACAGAAGGGGAACTGGCTTAAAAAGAGAAATCTTTTAAAACAACCAGGAAGAAAAAAGATTGGAAACAGTATTAATACTCCTTTCTTTTCATGATTTTCTTAATGTCACATGATTTACATATTGTGACTTTGAATGTGAACAGCATCATGAATTATAGTAGAAGACAGGTATTATTTTCATCTGTAAGATGGCCAAAGTTGATACTATCCTTCTGCAGGACACAAGATTAAAAATGACTTATGATATTAATAAAAAAAAAATGATGGCCATGGGGGCCATCAATCTGGTCCCTAGGGGAAGATATGTGTACAGGTGTGGGAATATTTTTCACTTCACAGGTACACATCCAAAACGCTATGGCTGTTGAACCAGGAAGGATGTGTTTTTTAGATATTGTTTTCAACAACACAGAAAAGGCTAGAGGTTATTTACCCACCTCAAACAAAAATCGACATAGTAATATTATTTAAATCAATGCAGCCTTACTTGCACATGCAAGATTTGTTATTTTAGGAGGTGACTTTAACTGTCCACTAGAGCTTAAAGATAAGACGGGGAACATATTTAAATTATTTTGTGACACCAATGCAGTACAAAACATATTATTTACAGCAAACATGAGGGATGCATATAGATGTCTCCATAAAATAGGAAGACATACATATTATAGGAATTCCATTTCCACCAGGATAGACTATATCCTTATTTCACACAGGGGGATCATTACACAGGAAAAGACTCAAGTAAATGTAATTTCTGATCACATGAAATTACATACATATGTTAATTTAGCAGGCTCAGTAAAATTAGGGCGAAATTCCTGGAAACTGAATACCTGTCTTGGAAGACGAGATCATTTATAAAGAGTGTTTATCTTTTTTACAAGCCAGACTTTCCATCTCGGTTTATTACGACTCAGTTGGGGAATGGTGGATAGAAACCAAAATGGAGCTTAAAACCTTTTTCAGAAAAAAGGAAAACAAAAAACTACATTGGAGTATTTAAAATACTTACAACTCAGAGCACAATTGTTTAAATTAATATCGCTTCAGGTAACTAAGAAACACACATATAAACAACAGATTGAACACATCAAATCAGAAATGAAGAAATACTTATATGATAGGACAAAAACATTGTCTTTTGAACAGAAATTTGGGACACATCTTAAAAAAAGGATCAGATGATGTTTTTAAATGTAATCAAGAACAGAATAAGAGTAAAATTATGTATGAAATCCACACTGGAAATAACATACACCTATTTCAAAGCGATAAAATCTTAAAAGCATATTCAAAATACATATGAAGAGTTTATGGCAGAAACCCCTAAAACAATGAATTCTGATGCATATTACCATGCCTTTAGCCCCACAATTTTAACACCTATGGAATGTCAACAGCTGACACAACATGTAATACAATCTATACTCATCTCAGAAATAAAGGCAGCAATTAAATCACTCCCTACACAAAATGTGCCAGGGCCGGATGGCCGGAGTTCTAAATTTTACAAAAAATTCATTGCTGTCCTAAAGTTAATACTCGGAGAATTATTCTCTGAGTTACTAGAAGCAAATAAATTCCCTAACGAATGGTTACAGGCTACTATGATTTTGTTATATAAGAAAGATGACAGCACAGCTTTAAAAAATTGGAGCCCCATATCTTTACTCAACATAGATCAAAAAATCTTCACCAAATACATTTCCCAAATTACTCCAAAACTTATATCCCCATCTCAGACATGTGCCATTCCAGACAGAAGTATTACAGATAATTTAATTCAGGTGAGGGAACTTGTAGAAAAAGGCATGCAGGACAAGTTAAGGGGCTTTCTACTCTCCATTGGTTAAGAGAAAGCCTTTGACAGCATCTCTCATGATTTCTGATATAAAGCACTATATTACCAGGGTATCCCAGAGAAATTTATTCTCTGGATTAAAACAATTTATCTGAAGGCTTCTTTTAGACTATTAACGGGTTCTATGGAAAAGTTATTAGACAGTGCTGAGAGGTAAGACAAGGATGTCCCATGAGACCTCTGCTGTATAGTTTAGCAATTAATATTCTAATACAGAAAATTAACACAGCTATAGATATTAGAGGGATGCAAATTACAGATGGGACAGCATCTACAAAAATGTTGGTATATACAGATGACATTTGCCTATTTCTGCAGGATAAAATCTCTGGAGCAGCTGTAAATCAGACATCTGATGAACTTTCAAGCATGTCTAATGCCAAAATAAATTTGCAAAAAAGTAAGGCAATTCAGCTGGGCCAAAAGGTGGATAACATACCTTCCATTGCAGGTACCCCCATAATTTGGAAGGTTTAAAAATATTAGGAATAACTTTTGGGGTACCTAATGCAGGGAACATTAACTGGGGGGAAAAAACTTATTGAAGGGACAGTTTTAATGAATAAGTGGAGGTACATGCAAATTTCAAAACAAAAAAGAGCACTTTTAATTAAAAATATTATTGTGCCCTATATTTCTATACCTATCACCCATGTTCCCACCCCCAGAAGAACTCAAAACTAGGATATACAGTTTATACTTCCAGGTGCTGTGGGGCAGCAGACTTAATCCTATCAAGAGAAATTTCACTTATTTATAAAAAAATAAAAACAGGAGGCTTGAGTATGCTAAACCCACAGTGTTCTTTTATACCATTTTTTTCACTATAGTATAAGGCCAGTTTTGATATCTAATAGCAAAGAATGGCATGATTGGATACACACAGATCTTTTTAAAATTATTAACTTATGGAAAGAAGGGAAAAAACATTTTCACCAAATCTGGAAAAAGACTTATATTTCAACATATTTTGTATCTTGTTTTAAAAAAATTAAACAGTGGGATGTTACTACAGAAATAGTTACTTTGTGTCCTAAAAAGGAAATTTGTTAAATAATAATTGATGGGGACTTTCATGATTCTTTAATATTTCCTAATGGGTCTTTAGAAGATGCAGAGATAACCATAAAAATGCTCAATGACTCCAGAATACCCAAATTCCTTTGGGAGAACACCTGGCTGCCCTGTTATGGTAGGCTAAGTGTTAGAAATAATCACAAACACAAACAAATTTCCGAAAGATATTGCTCAAGAGGTAACCTGTAATGGTTTACTTGAAACACAATCTCATCTTTTTTTCAATGCAGTTTTGCAACAGCTTTTTGGGACCTTTTTAGCAAGACACTACATAAACCAGGGTACCAGTCAATGAATTATCACACACTAGTGTTAGGCATTTACAGAGGTCCATGGTCAAAATATACTTCAAGCACATTACATATTATAATGAGTGAATGGAAATATTATTTATGGACAGCTCAGTGTAAGTGGGTTTTGATACAAATTTACTGGACACAAATGGAGGTATTCAAAAGAGTACAAGCAAATATAGAATTCTAGTATAAAAAAGAGTGTGCTTATTTGACAGAAAAACAATTTATAGTGATAGAAAAGTGATAGAAAAAGGCAGCCTGGCATGCAGAGGTGGACATGTGTGGGATGGACAAGGTGCAGGAGTCAGAGTGTCTGAGGGACTGAGAGGGACGGAAGAGGGAGAGAGAGGAAGAGGGGATATAAGGGCAGAGAAGGTGACCAGAATTTAGCTGTAAGGCTAGTACAGTGGGCTCGCCTCCTGTCCTGTAAGGAGGGGAGGAACAGGGATTGGTAGAGGTCACAGTAGTGGGTACTGTGGGGATAGACAAGGGTGAAATGACAGAAGGAGTGGAAGAGGGTATCCAGTCTGGTTAGGGAAATTTTGGGAGTAGCACTGTAGACTACATCCCCATAGCTGAAAATAGGGAGAATAATTTTCTGTACTATTGCACGGCGAGCCAGCTGCAGGATACATTCACGGTTGCGATACAGGGCACCCAGTTTGGGGTGTAGTTTCTAGTGGATGGCCTCAATATGCACAGAAAAGTTGAGGTGCTGGTTGAGCCAGACCCTGAGGTAGTTAAAGAAGGTACAGTCCTCCAGCATTGTTCCGTCCAGGGTGTAGAAAGAGGGAAGGGCAGGGAGCCGAGAGAGTCTCTGCCTTGTGCCAAAGGTCATGGAGACTGTTTTCTTGGCATTCAAGAAGAAATGATTTGAGCAAAACCAGAGCTGAACTTTCTCGAAGTTGTGCTGTAGTCTGGATGTTACATCAGAGGTTGAGGGGCCAGATGTATACAGGACAGTGTCGTCCACATATATATGTGAATGGATGTGTGCGAGCAGGCAGAGGGCAGGTCATTGAAGAAGATGGAGAACAGCATAGGGCCAAGGATGGAGCCTTGAGGTACACCAGTGGTGATGGGGAGTGAGGGGGAGTGAGAGTTATCGATCTGGACAGATTGCATCCTACCCACAAGATAGGAATGGAACCAGCTGGTGACCTCACTAGAGAGCCCTGTGAATGATAGCTTGGACAGGGGGGAGAGGGTGGGAGACAGTGCCAAAAGTCTTCACGAGGTTGACAAAAATGGCAGAAGTGATGAGGCCCTGGTCTATTCCAGTATGGATGGATTCAGTGATCCTCAGCAGGAAGGTAGTGGTTGAGTGGGACTTCCTAAACCCAGACTGGTAAGGTGGGAAAAAGGAGGTGGATTTGAGGAAGGAGGAGAGCTGGGATAGTACAAGATGTTCCTGGAGTTTTGCCAGAATGGATAGGAGAGAGAGATAGGATGATAATTTCCAGGGGAGGAGGGGTCACCACCTGTCAGGAGAGGGATGACAGTGGCATGTTTCCATTCTGATGGAATAGAAGCGAGGGAGAAAGAAAGGTTTAAGAGAGAGAGACAAGGGGGGGAGGAGATGGTGGGGGTTGACAGGTAAAGCATTTTGGAGTCCAGCCCAGAGGGGCATTTGTCTTTGGAGGGGTTTAGGGCAAGAAGGGTATTATATACTGTAGAACTGAAAAATTTCGCTGTTAAAAAAAACCTTGCTATGTTTGCGCCGCCCCCTAGTGGTCCGCTAAATTAGTTGAACAGCAAACATTATCATTACACAGCCTGTTTATATTGAATGAATAATGGTAGCAATTCTTTTAGTTAGTCACTCATGGTAAGCACCTGTGTAGCTGTGTAGCACTGGTGATTTTAATAGTGGTAGCACATAAAGTATCTCATACCTATCCTCAGCGATTCTTAGAGAATTTGGTCACAGATTCAGCACTCCAGCCATCTGACTCTTCATCGCCTGTCTCACTGCATGGCCCACAGCAGTAAGTGAGGCCCCAAGCCTTCTGTCCAGGAGCACATAAATGCTGGAGCGGGAATACCGTAGAGCAAAAGCGAGTGAGACAGAGCAAGAAAGTAGTGGAAAAGGGACACAGAGCAGACTGACTGCATGTTGCAAGCACCATCTGGACAGTTGTACTTCCAGTGTGAAAAATGAAAGCATGCGTCAGTAACAGAACAGGAAGTGTGGGATGACAGCAGTCCCCCAGATTTACACTTTGCTTTTTCCTTTACCCAGAAAAGTATGTCAGTAAGATGAGAATAGCCACAGTTCTGTGATGATAAGTTTTGATTTTGTAACAAAGTACAGCAGTATTTATTGTTGCCGGACATGACTGACTGCTGATACCAGGCATTGCAGTAATTTGAATGTATTAGGACCGCAAATGTTTTTGAACGCCAGTATTTGCAAGCCCCCCAGAATGCTAAATTTTTTTAACGTGAGATTTTTCAATTCTACAGTACTTCTGCCGGGGTAACGTGACGGAATGAGAAGGAAAGGTGGAGGGCTTGGCCAGGTTGGGGTTGGTTTGAGGGGGCGTGATCGTGCGAGGTTGGGGGGGGGAGAGGACAGACGTGAGGAAGTACAAGAAGTAAAGAAGGAGTTAAACTCAGTTGCCACTGTGAGTGGGTCGGTCAAGGAGTTGTTACCAGCTTTAACAACAGGGGTAGAGGGCTGGGATGGGGGGAGGAAGAGAGATTGAATCACCTTCCAGAATTTGGAAGGGTGATTTATGTTAGTAAGGAAGGTGGATTTGAAATAGTCTGCCTTTGCCAGTTGGATCGCTCTAGCATGGACGTTTCGAAGAGCACAGTAATTCTGATAAGCAGTAGGGAGCCATTGGCTTTGTGAGTCTTCCATGCTTGGTCCCTGGCCCGAAGGCAAGCCAAGAGTTCAGTGGTGATCCAGGACAGGTGAGAGCCATGCACCTGGATCTGTCTGAGTGAGGCATAAGTATCCCAAATCAAGAGGAACTGGGACTTGAAATAGTCTTATTATTAATTATAAGATGGCAAGAAAAATTCTTTCTGTCTGATTGGTCACTGCCCACATTCACAAGTGATGTTATCCAAGCACAACATCACTATATGATGGTCTGGCACACTTAACCACACCAAAAATAAAAAAAAACATCACTGTACCTGCCTTCCCATTTCCTCTTGTCATTTTCACGCAAACTGACCCACAAAATTGCAATGCCTGCCTCCATAGCAACTCAGAAGTGCCAAAAAGCCAAACCACAAATTGTTTTTTCCTTTTTTAACTCATTTGCTCCTGCTGGCCATTTTGGGTCGGATCTAGCAATGGATGGTTCCGACACCATATGGCGTCTATGGGAACAAATGTGTTTAAACTGCAGCTGTGCGTGGCTTCACAAACTATTGAGAGTGCAGGCTTGTCACACTCTCCACAGCTCCACTCTGAGAAGCTTTCCTCATTCCCCTAGTTTCCTGACCTCATTGTAGGGAGGCATATGTCTTTTTAAAAACCTTCACTGTGAGTGGCTTCCTAATGTATTCTGGTGACTTACTCTTTCTGAGAACCGTCACGAAGCAACACGCAGTCTGCAGCTTGCCCGAACATCCATAATAGAAACCAAAGCATCTGGCAGTCATTTAACATTCATGTTCAACCATTGTTAGTCATGATCATAATAATGGTTTTTGAAGCTTGATGGTTTTTGAAGCAGGAATTATTGCCTGAACTTTTATTCCTCAGCAGGGCTCAGCGGGCTGTACTTACTGCCGAAATAAACTTATCCGGGAGACTGGGGGACATGAGCCAGTGTACCAGGAGACAATAAAAAAGGGAGATTGGGGGGTATGAGAATCCTCAAAAGAAGCAGACACAACCATAGAACACCACCTACTGGCTAATAGCTATAACAAAGAACTTTTTCATACATATTTATTCCTACCCATACAAAAAAAAGCTGAAACTTTATGTCAAGACAGTATTTTATCTTTTTGTTTACAAGGATAAGTCATTGTATAATAACAATAATGCACTCCGGGAATGTGTGTTGTCTGGGTAATGTCACTTCTCAGGTGTAAGACATACTTGTCCTGGAGCCTTGTGCTTCAACCATCCAAGATGTGATGCTATCCCAGCATGACACACATCCTGTCATGCATTATTGCTTAAATCACTATCTTTTCACCTGAGTAGGCAGTCAGACAGTGACAAACTCAGGACTCACAACATAGAAGGACAGGAAGTAACGGATTCAGAGATCACAGGGACAGATGTAGAACGACAGATTCAGGAATCACAAGGACAGACAGTAACAGACTCATGGCTCACAGGGACAGATGGACAGGCAGTGGTAGATTCAGGAATCAGGTAGACTCAGGGATCACATCTCACATAGAACATAGAAACATAGAAACATAGAATTTGATGGCAGATAAGGACCGCTTGGCCCACCCAGTCTGCCCATTTCCCTACCTAATGGATAAGCTGCAGATCCTAGTTAACCAGCAGCCTACTTCTTCCTACCCCCACCCCCTAGAATTGCCTTATGACTGTCCCATGCATGCTTGAATTCCACCACTGTTTTTGACTCCACAACCTCCTCCGGAAGGCCGTTCCATGCATCCACAACCCTCTCTGTGAAAAAATACTTCTTAAATTACCTCTGAGCCGCCCCCCCATCTTCAAATTGTGCCCCCTTGTTCTTGCACACCTCTTTTCTTGAAAGATGCTACCCTCTTGGACTTTGTTCATTCCCTTGAGGTACTTGAACGTTTCTATCATGTCTCCCTTCTCCCTCCTTTCCATGGGCATACAGACAGACAGATTCAGGAATCACAGGGACAAGTATAGAGATAGTGACTGATTTGGGGATCTCAGGGACAGACAGGCAGATTCAGGGATTATGGTGATAGACAGGCAGACAGTGACACATTTAGGGCTTGCAACGATAGAAAATGACAGATTTAGAGATCACAGGGACAGACAGAGTGACAAATTCAGTAATCCAGGACAGACAGACAGCCAGACAGTAACAGATTAATGGATCACAGAGACATATGGACAGGAAGTAACAGATTCAGGAATCACATGGACAAATAGTGACAGATTCAGGGATTACAGGGACATATAGACAGACAGATTCAAGAATCACAGGGACAGACATAGAGACAGGGACTGGTATGGGGATCTCAGGGAGAGACAGAGAGGAAGATTCAGGGTTCACAGAGACAGATGGACAGGGACAGATTCAGGAGTCACAGAGGCAAACACACAGATGGTGATGGAGCTAGGGATCACTTAAGAACATAGAACATAAGCAATAGCCGGCAGAAGGAGACCTCCAGGCCTATCTTGTCCGCCCAATTTGTGTTGGGATCCTGTATTTTATCGTGTCGCCAGTGTTAGTATCCCCTCTTCACGGGGCAGATAGTTACAAATCTGGGAATCTCAGGGAGAGTTAGACAGGGAGAGTCAGGGGTCACAGTGACAAACAGAGATAGATTCAGGAATCACAGAGGCAGACATACAGATGGTCACGGATTTAAGGATCACAGGGACAGTTAATGACAGATTCAAGGATTTATGGACAAACAGAGAGAGATACTGGGATCATGGAGAGATACTGTAGGTGGACAGAGACCATACCTATCAACATTCTCACAATTGTAGGGATGTCCCTCATTTTATCACTTCAAACCCACCTGTGTCCCACATGGAGTTAATACTATTCCACATTGTACAGAGAGAATTGTATCCCTCAATGTGGGACAGAGGAGGTTTTGAGTAGTAAACTGAAAGACATCCCTCCCAATGTGGGATAAATGAGAGGTATAACAGTTGCAGATTCAAGAATCACAGGGACATACAGTGCAAAGAATCAAAGGGACAGACAGTGACAGATTCAGAAATCATAAGGACAGGCAGACAGTGACAGATTCAAGGATCACAGAGTCTAATTGACAAACAGTGAGATGTTCAAGGATTACAGGAAGAGAACGATAAACAGTGACTCATTTGGAAATCCCTAGGACTGGTGAGCAACAGATAATGTTATATCTTTCAGTGACTCAGCAAACAGTAGAACGTTGTCATAGCTATTATTGTACATAAGCCATCTGAGCCACAAAGGGGAGAGGCTGGGGCAGAGCTGTGCCAGGAATCCAGGTATCCAATGTCCTACTTACATCACTGCCTTTAAAAAAAATACCATCACCGCACCCTGGAATCTCACTATAGCACAGAAAATGATTCACTGCTGAGGGGAGCATATCACAGCAAGGACACGGATCACTGGATTTTGGAAAAAAATGCCTGCTGAAGCTGAATTGTCAACAGCCATTCAGCACTGTGGTGCTTGTTAGTCCTTCTACTAAAAGAATGTATGCATTCTGGAATCTGATATATGCACATTACATTGTATGCTGTATGTGAGAAATTCAAGGCCCTAAAGAATCTTAACCTTTTGGACCACTATTGAATGGTGTTGTTTAATTAATTGGAATGTTATTATAAATATGCAAATGCACATTTTCTTCTGCCTATTAGATGATGCCCTTTATACTTAAATGTGGTACAGTACAGTACTGTTTATGTATGTGCTTGTTTGTCCACTGTTAACAGTGACGACCACATACAAGCAAAAAACTGATTGGTATATGCACCATGTGCTACACATAGAACTTACATATATCTTAATGTAATCATGGGACCCTGTCACAAAAGATTTTATTACAAAATAATGTACATCATGAGATTGGGATGGGGGGTCATAGGGTCTGGCATCTGGTGTTGTAGCAGTGTCTTCTGGGAATGATATGCCCTAGTGAGTGGGTTGGGACTAGATTAATACAGTAAGGGTGCTTTCAATAGTTTGCTAGCTGAAAGCTGAATTCTGATCTCAGGATGGTAACTGATGGTCCCACTTGTAACCTCTGCTTGCTCTCCATAGTACTTGGTTTATATTGCGCAACTGCACCCCTTCTGGGACTTGGCATCGGATTCAGAGGAGGATACTAGCCTGCTGCAGAGTATTGGTGCTGTGATGTGACCAGATGATGTGGGAGGGAGATAAAATAAGACAGAAAAAAAATGGGAGGGGGGCATAGACGTAGATTGTGGGGGGACTGAGGGGCAAGCTGCCCCCCCTTGAGAAATTAGACCAGGACTTTTTAGGAGCCCAGCCACCATTCTCCGGTTATTTTTTTTTTTTTTAAATTTTGAATGGGCTCAGGGCTATGCCCGGACTGCCTGCACCTCTCCAGGGGAGGGAGGGGAGGGTGGCAGAGCGGCGCCGTGTCTCTTAAACAAAAACTATCCCCTTTTCTGATTGGCTGCAAGCCTGCAACCATAGTAGCCTGCATGTTACAGCTAATCAAAGAGTTCTGCAAGCCCACGCCATCGCATGAGCAGTACTCCGTTAGTGGCGCCATTTAGTTGTCTGTGTGCCTTCCAAGAAGGAGCAGCAGCAGCATCCATATAGCGTAGGGCTGAGGAGAGATAGCTATTCGAGGATGTCGAGCAGCAGTCGTTGGTTGTCTGTCAGGTGTCACCAGTGTCTCAGCCAGTCTAGTGTTCCCACCCTCCTCCTGTCCTGAACAGCCCAGTTTAAATATACCTCACCCGAGTCCTCTGAATACCTACTCTCTGTTTCTCAGTGCAGCCAACTGTGCTCTGGGCTCTCCCGCTGCCACCTGAGCCTTCCATCCTCGAGAGCCTAGGAGGCCTGCGGCCACAAGGCCTCTACCACCGGACAGACCAGGTGGAGGAGCGAGTAGTACAATTACAGTGAGTCTGAGGCACGGCCAGGCTTGCCTGCACACCCAGCTCCTGCGTCCAGCAAGCCAGAAAAAGATTTACCGTGTTGTTGGTGAGTCCCACACCACGCCCATTACCCACCAGTTCCACGGTCCACTGAGAGGGATTATTCAGGTCAGTGAACAACCAGGCCCAGAACAGTGAAGAAGCCGGCGGTCATGCAGGCTATAGCAGACCCATAATGCGACATGTTCATCTGGTGTCATAAAAAATGAGTTACTGTCTCATCGGGAGATTAATCGGGAGAGGAACGGGAATGTTGGGAGAGACTCGGCTACCTGACCTGCCTTCTTGGCCTTGCTGTGCCCTGCTGCATGCTGCCCTGTCTGTGCCCTTACTGATTTGGTGAGTAACTGTGCTGCAGCTAGTTGTTGAAATTAATACCATTCACATCCCAGAAATGTGTCTTTTTGGAGGTTGTCTTGTCCATAGGCACGTGTCTGGGGGGTGGGTGGAAGGTTTGCTGTCAGCTTGTGTTTCTTTGGGTGGGAGGATTTGCTGGCTGTTGAGGCTGTCTATGTTGGTGGGGTGGGTGGGGGAGCCTATTTGTTTGGTATGGTGTGGACACTGGTCATGTTGGTGGGGTGGGGACACTCAGTTACTGTGCTACTGGTGTGGTGGGGTTTTTTGGGGAAACTCACTGGACGGTCTGTGTTTGGTGGGGCTGGGGGGCTGGTCTGTTTTGTGAGGTTGGGGTTGGGGGAGACAGTCTGTGTGTTTTGGGGCTGACTCACTGAGATGATGGTCAATATTTGGTGCTGGGGGAGGGCCTGCGTTTGGTGGGGCTGGAGGGGACGATCAGTGTTTAGGGCTGGGGTGGTTAGTGTTTGGGACTGGGAGGGCGGTTAGTGTTTGGTGGGGCTGGGGGGACAGTTTGTTTTCCATTCTGCGGTCTGGTGGGGTGGAGACTCGGGCCATGGTGATGTGGGGACACTGGCTGTGATGGTGGGGTGGTGACACTAGCCATTGTTTGGTGGACTTGGCTGGCCATTTGTCTGGGGGACTGTCCATAATGGTGGAAAAGGGGACTGACCATGTTTGCCTGCCGGGTGTCTTGTGGGGAGGGGGACTATTTGCTGGTCGGGTGTCTGGGGGATCTTTCATGTTGGCTTATGAGGGGTGAATGTCGGTGATTGCTGATCAGGTGTCTAGGATGGACTATCAATGTTGTTAGCTGTGTGTCGGGGGTGGGGACTGTCTTTAGTGGGATATGGGGACTGTCCATGTTTGCTGGCTGCGTGGGTATCTGGGCGGAACTGTCCTTGTCGGTTGGGGGGCATTCTATGCTCGCTGGCCCGGTGTCTGGTTGGGAGGGGGCTGTTCAGGTGTCTGGGGGACTGTCCTTGTAGGTGGGGTGAAGGGGTACTGTCCATGTTTACTGACTGGGTTTTGGTGGACTGTCCGTGTTGGTTAGGAGGGGGGACATTCTGTGCTTGCTGACTGGGTGTTAGCATATAAACATAAGTAAATGTTAAAACGTAATTTCCACCTCATCCTTTACCTGTCAAGGGATGTATCTCACTGACCTGTGGCTGCAGCTAGCATACGAACATTAGTAAATATTGAAACATTATTTCCCCCTCATCCTTTACCTGGCTGTAAAAGTAATCTTTCACTTTTCTGATTTCTCCAATCGTCCACTGTGGAGGGGTGAAACAGACAGATTCCTTGGCCTTGCTGTCTCTGTCTTCATTGTCTGGCAAACACAACCAAAGGGGTAGCTTTTTGTGTTCTCCCCTGTACAGTGTTACAAGACTAGCAAAAAAATCTTGCACTAAAACATGCACCTTAAAGAAGTGATTATACTACTACCTGGCTATTGTTATAGCGACTACTGACTGGCCATGATTTTTTGGGGGAGTTGGAACACTGGTCGTGTGTGTGGGTGGGGTCACGGACACTGCTGGTTGTGTGTGTGTGTGTGGTTGGGGACACTGCTGATCGTGTGTGTGTGTGGGGTTGGGGACACTGCTGGTCGTGTGGGTGTTGGGGGTTGGGGACACTGCTGGTCATGTGTGTGTGTGTGGTGCTGCGGACACTGGTCATTTGTGTGGGTAGGGTTGGGGATACAGGCATTGTGTGGGTGTGGTGGGGGCACTGTTGTGTGTGTGGGTGGGTGGAGGCACTGGCATTGTGTCGGTAGGGCGGGGGTTGTAATTGTATACCAGGCAAACTGTGCTGACTGGTAGCTCAACATCTCTCTTTCCAGACAAAGAAAGAAACATAAACAAAATGCAGTATAAAATGTGGTTTTATTTATTTTTGTGTGCCTGTGATGGGGAAGCACAGACCTGGATGCCTGGAGCGGTTACCAGATAAATGGAGCTGGAAATGGTGTTGGTTGGGTGGGGTGGGGTGGGAGAGTGGCTGTGCTGGTGGGGTGGACACAGAGTGTGGAGAGTGGCTGTGCAAGTCCATCAGGGTGCAGAGAGCAGCTGAGCTGGCCAGTCTGGGTGGAGATAGTGACCTTGCAGGTCTGGGGTGGGGAGAGTGGGCTGTAGCTTTTTGCATGGACATTTAATTCACTGTTGCTTGCTGTGCCTTCTGCTGCCCTGCCAGCTTTGTGCTGCTGTGCTGACCAGGGCGGGCTGGTACACATGCTGAAAAAAATGGTTCTGGCCACTGGTGATGGAGGAGGAAGGGGTGGACAGGCATACTGGCACAGAAATATTTTTTTCAACATGTATGCCAGTCTGCTGGGTCCATGCCATGCTTACCTCCCTCGTACAAGGGGCTTCTGAGCACTAAAGATAAGTTTCTGTGTCAAAATTAGGAACTGTTGGACAGTATGAAATCCTACAGTATAAAAATTGTGCATGTTTATGTAGTTTACCTTACTGTGTGGTTTGACAAGATGTTCTGTGGTCTCACCTCCTCATTTAGCACCCAGAGCTGTGACCTAGCCATTCCCCGCCAGGGCAGGGGGAAGGTCCGTTGTTTTGTGGTCTTTTGGTAGTTTGTTGGGCATTGTAAAATGCATTGTTTCATTTACTATGTTGTACTGCCTGGACCTGCTTTACCCTGTCTCTATCCTGAATGTAAACATGGTATAAAAAAAGTTCATTTTTTGGTGGTGTGTGTGTAGAAGAACAGAGGCACACGCTCGGACAAAAAAAAATGTATTAAACCACATCAAACTGAAGCAACCATGTTTCATCTGTGCCCTTCAAAACTGTCAGATGAAACGGTTTTGAAGTAGTCTGTGGGGGGGGGGGGCATCCACAGCAACCTGGGCTACCACAAGCTGCCCACCACACACTGTCATAGGTGATGCTAATAAAAACCACCAACCAAGTACTTACCTTTCAGGGTGGGTCCTGCGAGGCTGTGCACAGGTATCTGGAGTCGTTATTCCAGCAAACTTCCTGTGGCGTCTGTTCTCTTAGGTTATGTGATGCGACCACTTTTGTGCCAGGGCAGTCCGTGTTTGCTTGGATGGGGTTGTGTAACCATGGGCATGGACAGAGATGCATATTCCTTAGGTACCCATGGGGAGGAGAGTGGTAGGGGTTGTGGTGTGACCACACCATGCCCATGATCATCTTGAACAATTAGGGGATTTACATTGTTCTGTTGCACTGTCCCAGGTACATCAGCAAACTTGTTAAGAGCACCGCCTGAGGGATATCAGCAAGTCCCATGCTTATGTATGCAATGCTTGCTTGCTTGAGGAGAGCATTATCCTCTTCGCTTGCCTTACCTAACCAGATTCAGGCATGTGACATTGAATAATATGGGATGGGATTGGAGACTAATGAATTAACTTGGTTATAACAAAGAAAAGTGTTAACACTGAGTGCAAGTAACAATATTAACCAACAAGGCGTGTGTCATGCTGGGATAACATCACGCCTCAGGTGGTTGAGGCACGAGTGCATCCAATACATAAGGCATGATGTTATCCTACCATGACACACACCCTGGAGGGCATTATTGCTATTATACAATGGTGTGGTGTTATATAGAATTAAAAAAAATAATTTTAAAGATGTTTTATTTGGTGTGGAAAAATATTTTTAAGAGAAGATACAAAAAAACCACACTAATGCTAACAATCATCAAGAGGTTCACGGAAAGGCTGAGACTAGATCTGTGATGAATCGGATGTACTGGGATAACATCATGGGTCTAGCCCAATACTGACCAATCAGAGGCCAGCATTCATTCTTGTCATTGTATAATCGCATTTTTTTATGTAATCTATGTAAATAAGGACTCATGCTGTGAGGATGCACATGCTGGGATGTTTCCCATACCATCCATGTTTATAGGTATACTGAGGTGGCACAACCATTTGCTGTACTTCCTTGAAACATGCTTTTTGCACTCCTCAAGGGTGGGAGGGCTAGCTCAAGCAGACATTTCAAGAAGTTCAGGATCCACTATAGGGCTGGACTTGGAAGGGTTTTGTAAGCAGCAAAGGGGGGTGAGAGACTAGTGAGCTATCCACCTGGGGGTTCAGGTGGGGCAAAATTAGGTCAAGACTGATTTGAATTGAAGCTGAGGGGAGGTCCTGTCCTCTTGAGAAGGAAGTTAAGTTCCTTACATATTTTCAACTTTACAAGTAAGTCCTCACTCCCAAGGCAGAAGAATGAAGAACTGAATACAAAACAGATCTCGATCAGCTTTTTGACTCTGGTCTCAGGAGGAGTTGGGCCGAGAGCAGGCTGCAGTAAAACTGGTGGGGTGGGGAAGTGCTCTGACTTGGCCTGGGCTAGTCCCTCCCAGGAGTTATTCAGCTGTAGTCTTAAATGTTTTCTGGGCATTATTTGATGCTGATTGATTTGTCTGCATTACGCAAGCCACCTGCCCTCTTCACTGTCATGATACGTGAAAATCAGGACTTTTTTGTTACTTTGCCCCCCCCTGTAAAAATAACAAACTACGCCCGGGGGTTAAGAAATGGCTCCATATTGACTTCTGTTTTAAGACACACTAATCTCACTTTTCTACCCTCCAAACAAAATCAGCCTGTACTACCTTGTGTCCCAATTGGTGCCACTTTGTTTGTGCAGCCATCCACTGCATGTTAGTTGTAAAGATATGAGACTGTAAGTGGGGGTTGGGGAGACAGAGCCCCTGACTCCTGAGTGCACCAGTGTCCCCAGTGTGTCTGCAGAATGATTACACCTTTGTATGGAGACCTGAATTTACTATTACAGGTTCTGAGTGAAGCTGATTCTGGTGTTATGCTAAGTGATGAGGATCATGTTGGCATGCTGATGTAAGCCCCCAGATGCTGTTGGGCTTACCTTGTTTGTGCCTCCTGGTTTCCCCCTGCTTCCTCACTGCTGCCATTCCTGGGTTCGAGCAAACCCCTGACTCTCCATCTCGCCCCAACATGTTTTCCATTTTGAATAGGGCAGGAGGAGTAAAGGCATGGAACTGCTGCGCTGCTGCTGCATGAATATGCGAGCCGGCGGTCCACGCATGTGCAATGGCGCGTGTCAATTTTTGGAAGGCGTGCTTGGCAAAACTCAAAGCTCCCCATGTTCTTGGAGCCCCAAATTTGCTAATTGGGGTCTGTAGCCATGAAGGGGGCTCCTCAGGAGCGCTAAAAGAATTTATTTTATAAGCACCAATGAGTCCTGGGAGACTGGTTTATGAATATTAAAAAGGATCTATGAATATTAATGAGCTCCCTGCCTGCCACTTGGGGGGATTATATTTTGCAAGGCGCAACAGGTAGGGTATAAAGTTGTTAGTGTATAACTGTGCTGCATATGACTCAGCACAGGGGCTCCTACATTACGGGGGGGGGGTAGTGTATCTAAAAAAGTTAAGTTGTCTGTGATTGTGTAGATTATCAGACATGCTTAGGACCTACACTATTAGCATAGAGCTCAAGTTACGCTACTTGAGCAAATCGCCTGTTCCCTTACTTTTTATTAGTTTATTTTAGTTGAGGGGCTTCGCCCCAACACCCCCTTTTAAAAAACATAAGAAACTTCCTTACATATCTTCTGAATCTCCCCCTGCTCCAGCTTCATAGCAAGTCCCCTTGTTCTTGAGCACCTTTTCTTCTAAAAAATACTCTTCCCCTGTACCTTATTTACCCACGTGAGATGTTTAAAGGTCTCTATCATATATCCCCTCTCCCTCTTCTGTTGCAGGGTATACATATTGAGGTACTTTAGTCTCTCCTCATAGGGCTTTTAATACAGACCCTGCACCATTTTCATTGCCCTTCTCTGGACCGCCTCCACTCTGTCTATGTCCTTTCAGAGATGAGGTCTCCAGAACTGGACACAATACTTTAGTTGGGGTCTTACCAGCAATCTATACAGAGGCAATACCACCTCCCTCTTTCTGCTGGTGATACGCCTTCCTATGCATCCTAGCATCCCACTCACCTTCCCTAATGCCTTGTTGTACCACCTGGTAATCTTTAGGTCATCCAATATGAGATCTCTTTCCTGCTTGGTGGTCATCAATATCACTCTTCCCATTTTATACTCCATCCCTAGGTTTCTGTGCCCTAAATGCATTATTCTGCACTTTTTTCGCATTGAAACCAAGCTGCCATACCCTTGACCACTCCTCTAGTTTTCTCAGGTCTCTGCTCATCCTTGTCACCCCCACTGAAGTGTCTACCCTATTGCAGATTTTGGTGTCACCCCCAAAGAGGCAGACCTTCCCTTCTAGCTCCTATGCAATGTCACTTATAAAGACATTAAAGAGGACTGGTCCCAGCACTGATCCCTGAGGCACTCTGCTGGTCACCCTCCCTTCTTGGAATGAACTCCGTATACCATCACCCTTTGTCGTCTATTCTCTAACCAATTTCTTACCCAGTTTACCACCTTTGGACCCACTCCTAAGCTACCCAGCTTGTTTACTAGTCTCTTACGTGGAACAGTGTTAGAATGCCTTACTGAAATCTAGGTAGGCCATGTCCACCACTCCTCCCTGTTCTAGTTCCTTCATCACCCAGTCAAAGAAATCTATCAGATTCATTTGACATGACCTCCCCTTTGTGAAACCATGCTGCTAAGGGCCTTGTAACCCATTGAATGTATGATACTCCACAATCTTTTCCTTCAGCAGTGATTCCATTAACTTTCCCACCATCAGTGTCAGGCTGACTGACCTTTAATTACCAGCCTCCTCCCTGCTCAGTACCGGGTCCAGTCCTCTTTAACATTTTTATAGGTGACATTGCAGAGGGTCTAGAGGGAAAGGTATGCCTCTTTGCAGATGACACAAAGATCTGTAACAGAGTTGATATACAAGGGGGGGGTAGAAAAGATGAGAAGGGACTTGGCAAGGTTGGAGGAATGGTCAGACATGTGGCAACTTAGATTCAATACAAAGAAGTGCAAAGTAATGCACCTGGGAAACAAAAATTCAGGAGAAGAGTACACAATAGCAGGGGAGGTACTAACAACAACAAAAATGGAAAGGGACCTGGGGGTAGTCATATCAGATGACCTAAAGGTGGGTAAGCAATGTGAAAAGTCAGTAAGGAGAGCCAGGGGGATACTGGGATGCATAGGAAGGGGCATCACAAGTAGAAAAAGGGAAGTGGTTATCCCTCTGTACAGACAGTTGGTGAGACCCCATCTAGAAGTACTGCATGCAGTTTTGGAGACCTCATCTCAGCTAATGACATAGACAGGATGGAAGCTGTCCAGAGGAGGGCAACTAAAATGGTGCAGGGTCTGCAGCAGAAGCCATATGAAGAGAGACTGAGAGCTTAATATGTATACTCTTGATGAAAGGAGGACGGGGGACATGATAGAAACGTTTAAGTACCTCAAGGAATCAACAAAGTCCAGGAGGGCATCTTTCAGAAAAGAGATGTATAAGAACAAGGGGGCACAATTTAAAGATAGAGGGGGGACGGCTCAGGGGTAATGTGAGGAAATTTTTTTTCACAGAGAGAGTGATGGATACATGGAACAGCCTTTCTGAGGAGGTCGTTGGGTCTAAAACAGTGGGGGAATTCAAACATGCATGGGACAGACACAAGGCAATTATAGTGGGAGGTTGCAGGAAGTAGGCTGTTGGTTAACTAGAATCTGCAGCTTATCCAGTAGGTAGGGAAATGGACAGACTGGGTGGTATAAGTGGTCCTTATCTGCTGTCAAAGTCTATGTTTCTATGTTTCTATGTTACCACTTTTGTGTAGTGGGACCACCCCTGCCCTCCTCCAATCCTCTGGAACCACTCCTGTTTACAGTGAGCTGTTAAACAGAACTGTCATAGGTGCAATCAGGATTTCCTTCAGCTCCCTCAGTACCCTTGGATGCACTCATTCTGGCCCCATTGCTTTGTCCACCTTTAGATTAGCAAGTCCCTTCAGGACTCTCTCCTCCAAAAAAGGACTAGCTCCCTCCCTTCAAAGCTTTTGTTACTTTTTTGTAACCGCGTCCCTTCTCCTTCCTTTATGAACACTGAACAAAAGTATTTGTTCAGGATATCTGACTTTTCCTGGTCCCCCTCTCTACACCCCCTTCCCTTTTAACCTGACAACCCCACCCCTGTTCTTCCTCATTTTACTTGCATATCTAAAAAGTATCTTGTTCCCTTTCATTATTTCCTGAGCTATTCTCTCTTCAGTTCATGCCTTTGTACTCTTTACTGCTTTCTCTGCTTCCTGCTGTTTCCCCTGATACACCTCCCTATCTGCTTCCCTCGGTGTCTCCTTATACCTTTTGAATGCTACCCTTTTAGCTTTTACCTTTTCAGCCACCTCTTTCAATAACCATAGAGGTCTCTTTTTCCTCTTGCTTTTGCTCAGTTGTTTGGCGCAGAGGTTTGTTGCCTTTACTATGCTCCCTTTTATCTTCCCTGACTGTTCCTCCACCCCAGCCAGGTCACCCACCCCTGCTAGGTCATCCCTGAAGCATTCACCCATCTTGCTGTCCTCCTGAAGCCCAGGACCCTCCCCATTGTGTGGTTTGATTTTGCAGCCATTCTTATCCTGAACTACACTGTACGGTAATCACTGGTCCGTAAGTGGCCTCCAACCTTGACGTCTGCAACACTGTCCCTGTTAGTGACTACCAGGTCCAGTATTGCCCCATCATGAGTGGGTTCACTGACAAGGTGCCTGAGGAATTCCCCTTCAGAGAGTCCAGAATGTCCCTGCTTCTAGCTGAAGCCGCTGCTCGGACATCTGGCAGGTTAAAGTCCCCCATCATCAGCACCTCCCCCTTTTCTGCCATCTTGAATCACAGTCAAGATGTTTAATGTGTGCTGGTATTATATATTTATAAACCTTGATATTATGTATTGATTTTAAATGTAAACTAAAGTGTAATGGTCTGTGACTGAACAAATAAACTTGAAACTTGCCATCTTGTCAGTGGCTTCCACCAGCAACTTATTTAATTCTTCCCTCTGTGCTGGAGGTCTATAGATCACTCCAGTGTGAATAGTGGCTCCATTCCCCATATCCAGGGAGATCCACAGTACCTCTGCCTCCCCCTGTTTTCCATGTATCTCCTTAGCTTTTATGCTTTCCCTCACATAAAGCACAACACTTCCTCCTCTGCTTCTCACCCTGTCCTTCCTGAACAGAGAATAGCCCCATATGGCCATGTCCCACTCATGGTTTTCAGTGCACCATGACTCAGTAGTGGCCACAACATCCATGTCGGCCTCTGCCATGATGATCTCTAGGTCCGGAATCTTATTTCCTAGACTTCTAGCATTCTTACAGTCACACATGGCCTTCCAGATTCTGATTCCACTCTGCTTGTTGACCCCTTGTTTTCCTTTTTGCCCTCCCTCATTCCCACTCCTATTTTCAATGCTCCTGTTCCTTTCACCTTTTATCTGTACCACCCTGCTCCCTTTATTAATTTGCATCCCAGGGGATTCCTCTCCCTTCGGGTTCTCCTTACTCTGCACTTCAACCTGTGGGGTGAGGCAGTTTCTGACTCTCCGATTCCTTCTGCCACCCCCCCCTGGCTAGTTTAAAGGAGCTCAAAAACAAGGGCACATGCTGTGAGGTTGAAGGGTGATAGAATCAGAAAAGTACTTCTTCACAGAAAGAGTGGTGGATTCCTGGAACAACCTTCCAGCAGAGGTGGTGGAGGTGGAAACAGTGGTGGGGTTCAAGACTGCATGGCATAGGCATCAGGGAATCTTCGTGGAAAGAAACAAGGGAGGAAGAAACAGCTGGAGATCACTTAGGGTCTGCAGTGATACTGTGGGTAGGGAAAAATGGACAGACTGGATGGGCCAATCGATCCTTATCTGCTGTCATATTCTATGTTTCTATGTTTCACTATACTATTGTTGCTATGACAATATCAACTATAGCTCTAGGAGTGGGGGAAAGATTAACAGTCACATGCAACAGAGAAAATGTGTGTTTTGAGACATTATTTGAAAAAGGGGAGTGAATAAGTAATGTGTAAAGAAACAGGAAGGTTGTTACAGATTATGGGAGTGGCAATGGAGAATATTGTGTTGCAGCCATGGCAATGCTGGAGTTGGGGATACAGAGGAATTAGAGAACCAGAGGAAGCGTGACAGGAGGAAAGGTGAGATCAGAGTGTCTGTGCCTAGTCTATGCAGGATCTTTTTTTTTTTTTTGTCAATTCTCCTTACTCCGGTCACCAGTCGCTAGGGCTCCAGTCTGGCGAGGCTCACCCAAGTAGCTCTACCCCCCTGCCTGAATCCCTTCTGGTGAGGAGTCAGGGACAGAGTCCTCTCCTACTGACCCCAAAGCAGAGAGGACCTGGGAGAGTCAACCGGGAAGGGATCGGCAATGGACGTGTGAGCCTTCCCAGCCCCGGTCCACCATCATCCTCCTAGTGGCTGGGGTATTTCCACCTTGCTTGTGTTGCATTTTTTTTTTACCCTGAGGTACGAACGTGTAATGATGTCATCGTGCAGAGGGCATTCACCCGTCCTCTCTCTCAGATGTCCGCTGTAACTTCCCCTGATACATGGCCCCACTTACTGTAGTGCTCCTGGTCTCCACTGGGAGCTGCTACAAGGTGGGAAAGCCCCAGAACCCACCTCAGAAAATAAGAGCAGTCCTCCAAATGCTCAATCCTCTCCTCCCCCTGCTGACTCCCAGCACCTGAGTCCTCTTCCAAACCTGGGTCACCAGCTTTGCGTGAAGTGTGGCGTCCAGTGCCTAAACTCTCAGCTCCACTGGGCTGGCTCCATAAAGGATCTTGAAGGTGAGAAGTATGATACTGAACTGAGTTCTGAAGGAAATCCAAGCAGCTTGATGTCATCTTTTTTTAACTCTATTTGTGTGTTCCAATGCAAGCAGGGGACCTCCTCGACTCAATCCTCTTACTTACTCCCTGGCATCTTCTGGTGGATGACCATGATGGTGACCTGTAGCTTATTTCCTATAGAGAGGCTCCCAATGTTGCCCATCCCAGGGCTTACTACATGGCATCATTTTGGGCATTGCAGAGTGCTTCACTCTGTGCTGCTACACAGGGATTTCCTTGTGTTGGTTGCCCCTGAGGCATGGGTGTACAATGACGTCAATGCACAGTCATGCAAGCTTTCAAGCATGCTCTGCCGATGTCTGCCATTGCCTCCTCCCTAGATTTTTTTAGTGGTCCTAGGCCTGCTGTACATCCAGCCTCCACTGGGTGTCACTCAACTGCCGAGTGCCACAGACCCTGCCCCCCTGGAGGTGGACAGCTGTACATGGGATGATCATCCAACCTTTCCTCAGCCAGCCCTCTAACAGTCCTGGGGTTCGTAGGTCTTGGACCTGGCGGCGGGATGGAAAGGGGTGGTTGGATAGGAGTGGTGGGGACAAAGAGACACCCTGCGGTGAAACTGGACCAGGAGAGGGGTCCTCCCTGCCTGGTTTCCATACCCAAGGGCTCTGCCAGGAGCAGGCAGGTGGTGCGGTCTTCCTCAATGGTTAATCTGACTCAGGCGGTGCTGTGCAATGCCAGGTCTATTATGAACAAGACTGCTATAATCGCAGATCTTGTTGGTACATCTGACCTGGCTTGCATCACAGAGACCTGGTTGGATGAGGATGCAGGCCCAATATTGGCCTCAGCTGTACCGGCCGAGTACTCGGTGACACACTTGCCGAGGATGGATCGTAGGGGCGGGGGTGTAGCCGTTGGTTTTAAAATGGAACTGCCCCTTATGGATGTGACAGTGGGGTTCACCAGATCCTTTAAATGTATCGTGGGTGCGGTGTGGGGTGCAGGATACTGCTCATCTACTGCCCACTCTGGGATGGGAAAGGATTCCTGCAGTAGATTGCAGACTTCATTATCGACGTGGTATTGGGATCCCCCAGATGGTTAATTCTGGGGGATTTCAATGCCTGGGTTGATGATGAACTCTTGCATTTTAGTCAAGATCTCCTCCAGCTTATGACCTTGTTGGGCTTCACACAGGTTATTACCTCCACTACTCACATTGGTTGTAACTCATTGGATCTGGTGCTTCTCCTGGGGATGGAGATCTCTGATTTGGTGGTGGAACCTGTCGGTTGGTCTGACCATCACACCATAGGGTTCAGTTTCATGGCTCCCCCCAATGGGCCTTCCCTGATGGAGATGGTCCGGTACCGCCCTTTGAGGGGATTAACCCCAGAAGGCCTAATGGTGGTGCTAGACCCATTGGGCTTGTCGGGTGAATGCATGGATCCAGGGGATCTGGTACTAGCCTATAATAAGGCAGTGGCAGATGCCCTGGATTCTATTGCTCCTGTTCGTGTTCCACCACTCTCTCTTTGTCCAGGGTCCTAATGGTTTGATGAGACCTTGAAGGAGTTGAGAAGAGTCGGTAGAAGGTTAGAGAGGGCTTGGCAAAAATCCAGCCTGGAGGCTGACAGGCTTAGATTGATGGACCAATACACTGTCTATCTATCAATCGACAATCATCCGTAAGAAGGCAGCCCGATTATGGCTGAGATAGTTTGGATGTCATTGGAGAGGGGGTCTTTCCTGATCCCCTCCAGGAGGCAGTCATGTGACCGCTCCTGAAAAAACCTCCCTTGACTCAGACTGTCTCGGCAACTACAGACCTGTCTCTAACCTGCTGTTTGTTGGCAAGGTTATTGAGAAGGTGGTTGCGCTACAGCTGGATGATCATTTATTCATCCATGATGTCTATGATTCTCTCCAGTCTAGATATAGGAAGAGAAACAGCACTGCGATGACCCTCATTCGGGTGCTAAATGATCTCCTAATAGCTAGAGATCAGAGGACCTGTTCCATCTTGGTTCTCCTTGATCTCTCGGCGGCATTTGCCACTGTGGATCATGGTGTACTACTGGAGCACCTGTGGTTCATCTGTGGACTGTCGGGTACTGTCCTCAGATGGTTTCGATCATTCCTCAAGGGCAGGATGCAGAGAGTGGTCTCAGGAATTTATTCCTCTAACCCTCTACCCCTATCCTGCGGGGTACCGCAGGGCTCCATTTTGACACCCATGTTGTTCACGGTGTATGTGCTGCCATTAGGGGACATTATTAGGTGGTATGGTTTGAGTTTTCACTGCTATGCAGATGATACTCAACGGTACATGTCCTTTGTACCTGAAAAAGGAGATGTCCTCTCGGTGTTTAACAACTGCCGATCCAAGGTCCAGCACTGGATGAGCGCTAGTTGGCTGAGGTTGAAGCTGGATAAAACTGAGGTGTTGGTGATGGACCCAGATCATCGTGAGGTGGGTGTGACGACGGGACAACCTTCTGGTCTTTGGTTCGGGAGCATTCAGCTTACCACCTCGGATCGGGTGCGTAACCTGGGTGCTATTTTTGGCGACAGCCTGACCCTAAAATCACAGGTGTCAGCCATTGTCAAAACCTCTTTTTACCATCTGAGGAATATCGCCTGTGTGAAACACCTGGTTCCTACTGAGGATCTTCCAACACTGGTCCATGCCTTCATGACCACTCACCTTGAAAACTGCAATGCCCTCTACCTAGGGTTACCAGGGGTTGATATTCACTGCCTGCAGCTGGTGCAGAACACGGCTGCCAGGCTTTTGACTGGTACATCTGGGACCAGTCATATTATGCCTGTGCTCCGTGGACTGCACTGGCTGCCAGTGTGGTGGCATATCACCTTCAAGATCAGTCTGCTGACCTATAAAGCCCTACATGATCAGGGACCTAGCTACCTGCAAGATCTCCTTTCTCCCTACTGCCCCTCCCGACCACTCCAATTCACCAATGAGGGATTGCTAGAGATTCTCAGGATGTGACTGCAAACATCTGGGGACCGCTCTTTTGCATTTGTGGCCCCTACCCTGTGGAATTCACTACCTTGTCGGATAAAGGAGTGCCTGACTGTCCAAAGTTTTAAAACTGAGTTAAAGACATACCTTTTTGGCCTGGCATTTCCAGAAGAATGTTAACATCTAATTGGAATGGACTGTCATCTCATTTGGGGTCTGTGGTTTTACTGGATTTTAACTTATTGGTGGTTTATGTATTATATTTAATTTTTGAGTTGTTGTTGATTTTATGTGCAGGCTCCTTGATCAATGGAAAGGCACCTTTTACAAATAAAATTTGATTTGATTTGATTTATGAGCATAGTTAGACAATCTGTCATTCCAAAACTTGGGTCGTCAGTGTTGCAAACAGAAGCGCTACCACTGTGCTGGCAGGCCAGCAAGTGTGATGTCATCCTCATACTACTGGTGCTCTCCTGCTGCAACCAAATGCCATCGCTTGCATGCTGAAAATAGTAGTAGCAGAAAGAAGTAAAATAAGAAAGTTATGCAATTTTATGACAATGATATAAGGAGGCCAAGGAATGAAGATATCTAAAGCTTAACTATTTAAACAACATTCTCTCTCCAAATGATTAGTTGAAGTGGGGCCAGTCTAGCTTTTTGGTGTGGACAAGTAGATAGCAGTGTTCTGGAGAAACTAGTTTGGTGAGCTACAATTTGGGGAGGTCAAAGGGCAGGGAGTTACTGTAGTCAAGGTGTGTGCACTAAAACCATGAAGGAGGATAATAGCAAAATAATTGGACAAGGATATGCTGATCAGGAATAGTGGTACAGAGGTGGAAACAGAGCTACAAATGCTAGTGTTTTGGGAGATGAAGATGAGTTTAGGGTTGAGGGTGATACCAAGGTAACTGTAGTGGGGTTCAAATATGAAAGGGATGAGCACAAGGGGATCTTGGGGATAAGGAAGGGGGAAATGACACAGTGCCGTAGATCGAGAAGGGTCTGCAGCAAAAATGAAGATGAAAAAAAAAACAAAAAAGGGCAGACTGGGTAGAACAAAGGCAAAGGAGGAGGCAAAGGAGAGGTTGGCATCTAAAAGGAAGACTGAGGGAACAGAGTTGTTTTTAAAGATGCTCCTCTTATACAAAAGGAGCACTTCCATCTTAGAGCAGGAGGAAGTTGGACCAAAGCCAGGAATTAACATGACGCAGGTGTCATGATGGAGAGAGAAGGACTGGCCTGGTAGCCCAATGGTAGTGTTACCATCTGCTGTTGGCAGCCAAGTGTTTGGGAGTGAACGGAGTCGCCAAGGGTTAACCGGGGGATTGATCATCCCAAGGATTGCTCTCTCTCTCCTGGTTTGGGGTAGAGGGTTGCACCCTGCAGTGTACTTGACAACTGGATGTTCTACTGCTTATATGTGAACAGTAGTACAGTAACAGGTGCATTTGTATGGAGCTGCATGTCTGGAGGCTTTTGGGTGAAAGAGTTACAAACCGTAGTTCAGTTTGTGGTCCAGCACCATAAAACAGTGCAAGCTCATAGTCAGTGGCCTTATAGGAATGTGGCAAACTGTATGCCACATATAATCCTCTCCACACAAAAAAGGGGAGACTCAACACCTTCAGCTACTAACACAAAAACAAAACTGTAGGCATGGTCTTGGGTATGGCAGCTGGGCTTTAATGCAAAAAAGCACAAACGAATGTACTTGGACCATAGAAACCCAGGGTGGAGAACAAAATGGGTGGAGTGGTGCTGACAATGACCAGGCAGGAAAGGGACCGGGGAGTAATAATATTGTAGAACCTAAAGGTAGTCAGGCAGTGTGACATGGCAGTCAGGAGGACTAATGGGATGCTGGGGTTTATAGGAAGGGGTATCACCAGCATAAAGATGGAGGTGATGTTGCCCCTATATAGCTTGTCGGTCAAATCCCACCTTGAGTACTGTGTTCAGTTCTGGAGACTACATCTCAAGAAGGACATAGAGAGAGTGGAGGCAGTCCAAAAGAGGACTGCCAAAATTATGCAAAGTCTGCATCAAAAGCCTTATGAGGAGAGGCTAAAGGAGCTCAATATGTAACACCCTGGAGATTAGGAAGGAGAGAGGGAATATGATAGAGACCTTTAAATGCCTCATGGGATTAATAAAACACAGGTGGGGTGTATCCATCAGAAAAATAAAGTACAGGAGGGGAGTATCTTTAAAAAAAAAAGGTGCTCTAGACTAGGGGGAAATGATATGCAGCTGGAAGGAGGCAGATTCAGGAGAGATGCGAGGAAGTACTTCTTCACTGAACAGGTGGTGGATTCCCGGATCAGACTGCCAGTGGGGGTAGTGGGGGATGAAAACAGTAGTGGGGTTCAAATACAAAAGGGACGAGCACAAGGGAATCTTGTGGATAAGGAAGGGGGAACAACACAGTGCCGTAGATCGAGAAGGGTCTGCAGCAAAAATGAAGATGAAAAAAAAACAAAAAAGGGCAGACTGGGTAGAACAAGCGGTCCCTTTTCTGCCATCAGCTACTATGTTTCTATGTTTTACTGTGTTGCCTCTGTTTATCATTTATTGAACCCCCATGTGGGGTCAAAAACAGTGGGGGAATCCAAGAATGCATGGGACAGACATAAGGCAATTCTAGTGGGGGTAGGCGGAAGTAGGCTGTTGGTTAACTAGGATCTGCTGCTTATCCAATAGGTAGGGAAATGGGCAGACTGGGTGGGCCAAGCGGTCCTTATCTGCTGTCAAAGTCTATGTTTCTATGAGACAGACATAGCATACCAACAGCAACACTTTACAGTAGTAATAATAATAATAATAGTAATAATACTAATAAGGAATGGACTTGATTCAGAGGATGTAATATGAGGCAGATTTTTCTGGCTCCAGAAGTAAAGTTGCACACCAAGGTTCTGCTTCAAATGCACTTTGTTTTAAAAGCGGGCAGAAAGTAAGTAAAACAAATGGAAATTGAAGTACCAGATCACAGCTCGACACGTGGGGATGGAATTCACTATCTGTGGCTGGACTAATGCATGGCTCTGTACGTCTGTACAATGTGCAGTGTCACCTGGGAGATCCAACCTCAGCTAAACTATCGGCTGTCAGTTCAAAGGGCCATATGGTCCTATGGCCCATGGGAGCAGAGGATTATGGCACACAATAGTACACAGAAGGGCTCGTGTGAGCCCCTTCGCAAAAGTCCTTCTGTATTTTCACAGAGCAGAAAGGGTCCTGTGGAAAGTATGTTAGGAGTCACCTCTTGCTTTGGGTATGGTTTTGAGGACCATGTATAAAATAAGTTACTACACACATTTCTCTGAAAGTAAGTAAATAAATGGACATAACAACCTAGAACCCAGGCAGCTTAGTCTCAGTGCTCCTGTCCTTGCCAGACCCACAGCTGATCTTTTCAATATGTCCTTACTCCAAGGTAACATACAAAGTATGTAGAAAACTGTACATGTTGTTCTGGTGCATAAAGGAGGGACCAAGGAGCTGGTCGAACACTATCAGCCTGTTTTGCTGTTGTGAACTATTTCTAAAATACAAGAAAGACTGATCTATGATAATTAGAAACAGTCCTGCCTTGAGCTACACTACATCTTAACTGAAGACCAGTATGGCTTCCCTAAACAGCATGACACTGATACTGCCCTTGTATGCCTCACGACTGACCTTTTCAATGCTATGAGTGCTGGGTAGGCCATGGAAGCAGTCTCTGTGGACCTTACCAAAGCATTCAACCTTGTTAATCATGACCCTCAGGTGCACAAACTAAATGGCCTTGATTTTGATCACCTGTTGTACAGTTGGTTCCACAATTACCTTTCGAGATGCATGCAATGTGTTAAACGTTGGGGGGGGGGAGCAACCAGTCCCTCTGTGAGCTATCTCTGCTGGTGTCCATCAGGGCTCAATTCTGGGCCCTATGTTATTTTCATTCTTCATCAATGACCTAACTAGTAACTATGGCAATTATAAAATACTGTTATATGCAGATGATGCGGTTCTGTACAGATCTCACACCAGGCTGTTTTAGATTCAATCTGGCCTGCAGGTCGATTTTGCCTAACTTGAATCCTGGTTCTGTTCAAACTTACTAATGTAGTCACCCCCTCCCCAAAAAATCTAAGGGATGACCGAAAATCGCTGAAGAACTGGGGAAGGGGGCCCACAGCATAGACTCACTTCCAAAACTGTACAGCATGAAAAGCAAGAAAAAGTTTATCTCCTACCTTAAAGCATATTCAAACTGCTGAATCCCTGAGTTTCTTCTTTAAAATTACTGGAAGCACCCCATGGAACCCCCACAGAAGAACCAGGACTCTCGTTGCCTTATGTCCCTCGGCTCCCCCAGGCCCCGAACCCCCAGAAGGTGCAGGATCTTATGTCAGCCAATCTCTTGGAAATATAAACTCATGGACTGATTACAAACTGAGAATTTTATATTTAATTTACCTCCATTTATAAGTGAATCAGACTCACAATTTCTTCCCAAATGAGATCAATTTATTTCTCCTGGGCCCAAAAGATTTAGTGGTCTACTGAGGTTCATCACTTCTTATACAAACTTTCCTGCTCCATGGAGCTAAACTTTTATACAGTTAAAATAGCAGCAAACTTTTAGCAGAGCAAGGTCTTTAACAGCTCTCAAACAGCAGATCTGATTTTCCTCAGGAACCTAGCGACCCTCTACCTGGACTGTGAAGCTCCCTAATTCCACTGTCACTGGTTAAGTACCTAGCAAAGCTTCCATCTGATTTCCTGGGGGGTCCCTCACTTCTTCCTTTATCCAGGGAAACACACAGCTTCTCCCACTGTTCCCTGACTCTCGACTACGGCCTTCCGGGGACATGGATGGTGTGGCACCTGCCCAAACCCACCACACCATACCCCCTCATCCTCCTGTCCAGTTACTTTCCTAGTCTGCTCAGCATCCCTGAACACTACAACCTCTCCAACAGCATGGTGGCACCTTCCTTTCCAAGTTACCCCCACTAGAGCAGAACCAAAGCCTAACCGGGCCTAATGACCTGCTCATGAAATGGAGGCCCTGGGGCCCTGCCCCAGACACAGGCATGGCAGACCCACAGCGCACCCAGGCTGTGCTCCACTCTGGCTGCTAACCATTTGAGCTGCCCTGCCACGCAGAGAAACAGGAGTCCTGCCACAACTCCTGGATCCCCAACAGCCCAAACACCTCTCCATCCAGCATGCTGCTCTTCTAAAGGGCTGTAAAAAAGATGGAACTGCTGCCCAACCATTCCCTCTTCACCATCCTCCTGCTGCCTGATAAGTGCAAACCAACTCCGGGTGATACCTCCAGGGCACCCAGCATCCCCCTCGATTAAAGATCGGCTGCACCCAGACCTGTCCCTTCAAACAGGCCCTAACGGGGTTAGAGGCTCACCCTGGCCACCTCTCCAATGGGACCCTAGACAGCCTTGCCACATCGGGATGCAGAGCCCTGCCACAGCCTACTGCAATCCTCAACCAAGCCTACAGGCCTACTCAAACCTGGGACCTACCTATCCTGCACCTCCTTACTCTCCCATCAACTTCCCAGAGCCCAGGGCCCCACAATAATGGTTGCAGCTACCTTTCTCCATGCCCTCCTCAGATGCTCACCCAGGGAACCCGACACATTGCCGCTGTAGAAGCCGGACACTGCCCTATAGTGCCCATTGGTCTCCTGCTCTCCCTGCTTTCTCCTACAAAAGCCCCCCAAACTTCCTGTTCCTCCCTATTTATACTCTTATTAACCTGATCTCTGCTGCTACCACCTGGTGACCAGCAGGAATTGCACCCCCAGAGCACTAATAGCTCCCTAAACTCTGAAGGCATCATGCAGGAGGGGTCCCTAAAGGGAGCATAAGTCTCTCTTAAAAGAGAGGAGGCTTACACTAATATTAAATGACTAAAAACAAACAAAAACAATGCCATGCTATTTGGAACCATCAAGCTGGGTCCTGAAGACAAAATCTACTCAGCATTATTACTCTTGTCAGGTGCACGTATTAATATATTGGCTACTGTGAAGTATCTGGGTATCCAGTTAGACTAAGAACTTTACCTCAGCCTCTTGTCAATATAATGGTTAGAACCTTAAACCAAAACTGGGTCTGCTGTATGAGTTGTATCCTAACTTTACAGGCTAGGCTCGTAGTCACCAATAGTGTCCTTCTTCCTGCTATTAGCTATGGGGCAACACTACTATTATCCCTCAAGGAAACAGAACTTTCCAAACGGAAGTTTACCTACCATCATATAGCACACATTGCAGTGGGGTCTGCAGCCAGGAACATCACTGCAAGGCACTTTCCACATTAAACTGGCCTCTCCTGGGGGGAGGCTTCATCTCCCTGTTCTTTCTATGGCACACAAACTCCTTTACTCCCCCCTCCAAAAAAAAATATGGCTGGCATCATGGACTTCATACCCCTCAGAAGGTCTACCTACTCTGTTGGACTGAAAATTGCTACTGTGTGGAGGGCACTCGGCTGCTGGTCAACGATCCATTACGAGCACTGCACCAAGGCTATGGAACAATCTCCCACCTAAGGCCATGGAACGCCTGACTTTTATTTATTTATTAGCTTTTGGTAACCAGGTAAGTGCACTAGGCAACAATCATGCCTATTTTCAGGCATGACCCAGGGGAGTACAAGAAGAAAAACAGCAGTGAACAACAGTTTGTACATAATGAAAAAATAAACAGTCAGGACAATATACATCAACAGTAGAAGCAATTGAAAATACATACTGGACAGGATACCAGCAAAAATAGTACAAGTTAGAGTAGTAATACCATTGTAGCTTAATAACCAGTTAAACAAGTTAATGATGGCATCAAGGAGAGATGACAGTAGTCAATATAACAATTAGGCATAACAGAAAATTGGCTCGGAAACACAGACGAAGAACATCAGTAGCAGCTACGCAGAAGTTAAGTGCAATCACAGTTAACAAGAGCATTGAGGTGTGAAAACAAAGCATGCTTAAAAATAAGGTGAGATGAGGCATTCTTTCCATGGAGGGGTAGAGAATTCCAAAACCTAGGAGCGAAATAGGAAAAGGCTTGCTCACCCGTTTTAGAGGAGCAGGGCTGTACAGAGAGCAAGGGGGAGGAGGAAGACCTAAGGGGGTGGGAGTGAGAGACAGGGGTAAGCTTGTCACCCAGGGTGGCGGGTCGAGGGGTTCTGGTTAGAGAGTCAACAAAACAACCGAAGGCGTAAGCACGGAGGGCATTGGGTGACACCCCTTTTACACCTTCCAGATCAGCTGTGAGGCAGTCTCTATTTGTTAACAAACCATGTGACTGCTTTAGCTAGCTTAACTGGTCGTTTTCACTCACCATACTTGACACTGAATAGTGCCCTTGTTTTCTGTAGAACCAATGTGCCTCTGAGTACCTATTTGTATCCTGTATCTAGCTACACCCCTTATGTATATATATTGTCCTCACTGTATTTTGTCAGTCACTTATGTACCATTTGTTGTATTGTTAGGATATATTCCCCAGTGTATTTTTTGTAATTAATTCTGGGTCACTCCTGAAAAGGGACAGTTGGTCTCAATGAGCCTACTAAAATCCACTCAATCAATACATACATACATACATAGCTAAATAAATACATAATATATACATATATATATTCCCCTTAAAGGGTGTCTGGCTCCCTCTCCCTGGGCTAAGACAAAGATATGGCACACTGATAGGTCCAAACAAGGACGAAACTCGTGCATGTGTCTGCTGTTCTTAGCCTTTGCTTATTGCATAGTGAGGCCTTCTGGCACCATACAATTCTGTTTAAAGTAGAGACAGCCCAAAGTCTCTCATGGGGATTTGCATATGTTTCCCATGATGCTTTACATTATTCATACCAGGTCATAATGTTGTACGCTTAATAGCGTACAGCATTATGTCGAATCCCAGACCTGTGCTCTCTCTGAGTTGGCCCCTCCCGGAATTAGAATTTGAGGGCAGAGCCCTACAGAACAAAAGATTATCGGCAATCACGCAACGCGATTAAGTTGCACAGCATTCTGCCATATGACATTTTGACCCCTTGCCTACATTACTGGGGTATGTGCAATTGTGTTTCCTTTAAAACTTGGCTATATGGCCAGTATCCTCTGGGATAGCCCATGCCTCAGGGCATTTGCTCTGGGGTTCTTTTGTAGTTCTTTTCCTTGTCTATTTTGGGGTCCCCATGATCCAAACAAATAACATCCCCCTTAAGGGATGGTTGGCTGCCTCTGCCTAGGCTAAGACACAGATATGGCACACTAATGAGTCCAAATGAAGACGAAACACGTGTATATGTCTGTTGTTCTCAGCCTTTGCTGATTGCACTGTGAGGCCTTCTGGCACCATACAATTCTGCTTAAAGTAGAGCCAGTCCAGATTCTCTCATGGGGATTTGCAAATGTTTCCTATGATGCTTTTCATTATTGGGGTACGTGCAATTGCATTTCCTTTAAAACTTGGCTATATGGCCAATATCCTCTGGGATAACCCATGCCTCAGGGCATTTGCTTTGGAGTTCTTTAGTAGTGTATAAACATAGATAGATATATTCATATATATATATATATATATATATATGCTCGTTAGAGTTGCTACTGCACAAAATGTAAACCCTACAGAGGTTGGAAATAAACTATCAGAGTCGTTAACCTAATGCCCACAAAGTTTGGAAATGTGCTAAAGGTTTTGTTATGACTAAGACCTACTCACCCACTACACCTCCTACCCTCATCACCCAAGGACTGTCTACAGGTGTAGGGCCATGAATTGACAGTATATTACCTCATACAGGGCCAACATATTCAAACTATTTAAATATCAACCCTAATCCCCCCCCCATACCTTTGTGACCAGGGTGGGACAACTCAGGCAGCTAGGTGACCAATGGGCAGTAAAAGACTTGGTTTTGCTATCAGATTTTGAAAGTTACTTGCTAACTGTGCACCTGTCCAAGAAGTGATTTTTAAGCCCTTAAAAATGAGGACCACTACAAATATTGATTTGGCTTCCAAAGTTCAAAAGCTACTAGGCAAACTCACCACAAGCTCACAAACTGATTTCTTCCACCATGCTTGTGATCCAAGGCCAAGCTACAGGTCTGGTACTGTGCTACAAGGCTGTGTTGGGTTATATGAGTCTCTGAAGGTTCTTTGCTAACTTTTACAGTTACCATACAGTTCTGTGTTTGTGGTAACATGGTGTTGTGGATCCTGTGTATAGAATGACGTACATTTAACAACAATATTTTGTGTCACATACTGCCTACCACTATAGGAACATACTTTTTAGTTGTAACAGTTGAAAAAGGGACCTTTGGGGCACAGAGGGCTTACCTGGTTCTCAAAATTGAATAAATAAATGTATGCAACTACTGCAAGACCCTGCATAAAATATTACACATGTCCTAAAGTATAACTTGAGTTGATTATTTCAAGGTATGTGTCCTAAAGAAGAGTGAACACATTTGTAACCATTCTGAGGGTTTCTGCAGTGCCTACAATATTGTGTATAAAGTAAGCTACATGCTACATGTCATTAATGGATGTAAACATCAGCATCTATGCTCTCTAGTGTATTCTATTTACAGATTTACAATTGGTAGAATATGAATGGATCAACAGACCTGTGTGTGGCATGACTCCAGATATGTACGTGGGTTATGAGGGTAAAGGGAGGGGGTAGGGGTGCGGATTAGGATTGTTATTTAAGCATTTTGAATATGCTGGCCTTGTATGAAGTACTATACTGTTGATGCATGACTGTACCTGTAGTCTATCCTTGGGTGATGAGGGTAGGTGACGTAGTAGGGTGAGTAGGACTTAACACATCTCCAAACTTTGTTGGCATTGGTTAACAACTCTACTAGTTTATTTCCAACCTTTGTGGGGTTTGTGTTTTGTGTGACTGCAACCCTAATGAGTATTAACTTGGACCATAAATATGTACAGTTAATAAAAAAATATGTATGTATATATCTATATATATATTGGCAAGGATGCAATGGATAATGCTACAGTAGATCACAAAATTCTTCAGTATGTTGCAGAGGGCAATGTTTTTTTTTTCAATTGTTTAACCAGGAGTGGCACACTAAGCTGAAAGCTTGTTTACAGGTGTGGCCTGGGAGCACAGGGAAGTTAAGTGATTTGGTCAGTGGCACACAGTACTCAAGTGGGGGCTGTGGGATTTAAACCCAGATCTCCAGATTTGCAGCTCAGAGCCTTAAACTACTGCACTATACTGCCTCCCAATACTGTAATTCAATGACAATTAAGAACTTTTTTTCATGCAGTATTTTGTGACATAATTTACTGCAAGATACTGCACTGCATTGTGGCTGGTTTTGCTGTATATAAACATCGGAATGGAATGATTAAGCAGTAGAAGGTAGATGGAGAAGAGTGGACGGTGGACGATGGATCCTTGAAACCAGCTGAACCAGTGGTGAGCTTTGCCCACCCCTTGAACATGCTGTGCACTGCTGAAAAGAGCAACTGAGTCTAAAGGCTGTCTGCCTTAACAATGGTATCCAAATTTTGTAAAGACAGAGTTGCAATTGGGAATGGGGGGAAGCTGGGCAGATGGTGTAGTTTAATATAGCAGCTGCAAGCCCTGTGACTTGATCAGAAAAATAACTAATTTAGGGCAATTACCTGTCTAGTATGGTGCAAACAAGTCTGAAAATAAACACATGGGGAAAAAATACACTCTGAAAAATCCTTTAATGTACAATTATGACATGTAAATGCATGCCTACAGAGGACGGTGTAAAATGCAAAGGGAGCGCTATTTAGGGAAAGTGATGAGACAGTTGAGCAGATAGAGCTCAGTAGCTATTATCTTTTGGAACCGCTGAGCTGAAAGGGAAAAAAGGACTAGATATTTACCTTCAACGTGGTGTGATCAAGCCTCTGTATTTAGAATGGAGCCTGACTGTCATAGGGATGGATTAGCAAAACAGGGCACTTTCAAAACATCACAATTAGCAAGAGGGGATACCGCTGAATGTGAGTTTGAGTAGGAATTCCTCTCCATTAGAAGCACACTGGACATTACACTGTAAGCCTAATGATCTCCATTCTCAGTTAAGACCTAATCCTTTTATTCATTTTTTATTTTATTCTTTGGTGATCAGGTAAGGCCTACTAGGCACAGGTGCCTGTTTTCAGGGGCGATCTGGGAGCACTGGGGAGGTTCCCCAGAGGATTGTTGTAGTAGTTTTCAAAATATGTAGTATTTTTTTAATAAAGTTTTATTTTAGAAGTCATAGTACATATACACTAGTATACATTTATACAAAAGTTCAAAATCTCAATTCAATCACTAAACGTTAAATCTAGAAAACATGTCTGAAACATAAAACAATGGTAATTCATAGACTTCTAACTTTCTGGGTATATGTAAATTATTATAATGCATTCAATAAGTTTAAAATATTTTCTTAAAGAAAACCTTAAAGTTTTATTTTTTATTTACCTTGTTTAATTCATATTTAAAATATATTCCCTACCTTACCAGGGAGGTGACCAGAAAAGTGAGAGAAGCCAAGGCCCAGAGAGAGCTGAGATTAGCACATGGAATTAATGGGGAGAAGACCTTTCAGATACGCCAGGGAGAAAAGGAAGTGCAAGGAGAAAATAGTGAGGATAAAAAGGGTAGGGAGGACAGAAAAGGGGAGGAGCAGGCAGAAGCACTGAATGAATACTTTTGCTCAGTGTTCACAGAAGAAAAGGGGGACCGCTACTAGCATGGGCTGGGAGGGTGGGGAGAGGAGGCAACAGATGGAAGAATTGAGGTCAATAGAGTCCTAGAGGGACTGAGGGCACTGAAGGTAGACAAGGCACCAGGGCCAGATGGTATCCACCCCAGGGTGCTGAGGGAGATAGTGGAGGTGTTGGTGAAGCCACTGACGGATCTGTACAGCACCTCACTGGAGTTGGGATATGTGCCACTGGACTGGAGGATGGCACATGTAGTACCATTACACAAGAGTGGGCCAAGGGATGAACCGGGTAATTATCGACCGGTAAGTCTCACCTCCATAGTGTGCAGACTCATGGAAACGATACTAAGGGAAAGACTGGTGTCGTACACGGAGGATAATGGTCTGCAGGATGTGAGGCAGCATGGGTTTGTTTCAGTGAAGTCTTGTCAAACCAACCTCATACAATATTATGACTGGGTGGCAGGTGAGCTGGATAAGGGTCATTCGGTGGATGTTCTTTCCTTGGACTTCAGCAAGGCCTTTGATTCGGTGCCTCATGGGTGGCTTGGGGGGAGCTAACTGGTGTAGGGGTAGGGGCAAAAATGATAAACTGGATTACAAGTTGGCTGAATGGCAGGCTGCAATGAGTGGTGGTGAGAGGGGAGCTCTCAACTCCAAGGCCGGTGACGAGAGGGGTGCCACAGGGCTCTGTGTTGGGGCCAGTATTGTTTGGGCTCCTTATATCAGACATTGCACACAGGGTGGTGAGCAAGGTAAGTCTGTTTGCTGACGACACCAAAATCGGAGCAGTGGTGGATGGAGAGGAAGGATGGAAGCAGCTGCAGGGGACCCACGCAAGCTAGAGGAGTGGCTCAGAGAGGTGGCAGCTGGGGTTCAATGCAAAGAAGTGTAAGGTTATGCACTTTGGGGTGAAAAACCCAAGGAGAGAATACTGGCTGGGGGGGATTAAGCTGGGGATCACTGAGGAGGAGAAGGACCTAGGGGTAATGATAACAGGGAACATGAACAACACTGCCCAGTGCAGGAGAGCAGCTGCAAAAGTGAACAAAATGCTGGGGTGCATAGCAAGGGGTTTTTAATCCAGGTGGAGTGAGGTGATCTTACCTCTCTACAGGTCGCTGGTAAGGCCACATTTAGAGTACTGTGTGCAGTTTGGAGGCCATACCTAAAGCGTGATATCAGGCTACTGAAGGGGGTGCAGAGGAGGGCAACAAAGATGATATGTGGAATCGAGGGAGAGACTATGACAGCAGGCTGGGAGACCTGAATATGTACACCCTGGAGGATAGAAGGGACAGGGGGGACATGATAGAAACGTTCAAGTAGCTGAGGGGAATCAATAAGGATGGGGCAGATGGGGTCTTTAAGTTAAGGAGAGGGAGGGTCACCAGGGGGCACAGGCTAAGAATAGAGGGGGGAATATTTAGCAAGGAAATGAGGAGACACTATTTCACAGAGAGGGTGGTAGCAAAATGGAATTCCCTGCCAGAATGGGTGGTATCATGTAAATCTGTGAACAGGTTCAAAAGAGCATGGGACAGGGAACAGGGGAGACTGAGGGTGGGGGAGATGGGGGGTGGCAGAGGGATGACAAAGGGAAGGTGCAGCTGCAAATTAGGGGTGTTGGCTGCACACTCGAGCAGACTTAGATAGACCGGGTGGTCTGTTTCTGCTGGCACATTCGTATGTTCGTATGTTATCTTGGCAGAAATTCATTTCCATGTTCAGTAGTTCGTGGTAGAGCAAAAATGTTGTACATTTTCCTTTTGGCAGCATTTTAGATCACACTGTTTCTCATGCCTCGTAAGATGCCCCATTTCTACATTGTGTCTTTTTTTTGGATTTTTGATTTAGATTTGAAATAATTAAGGAAGTGCATTATTTAATGACTGCCTCAAAGTTTTCCTCAATGTTTTCAGCTGCATTTAAACACCCATAGTTTAATATCACTCTCCTTGTGATTCAGAAGAACTAGCATGCAACATAAAGTGTTCCCTAAACTCATGGAACTCTTTGGACAGCAAGCTGACTCGAGACCCTCAGAACTAAGGGCCTTATGCTCAATACCATCTGCACCCATGGACAGGTGCTTGTGGAGCTACTGGTGGAGCGCGAAGGTCATGCTCACACATGTGGAAACCTCTGCACAGTCACAGCCCCATGCTGCATGCCCTTGCATACTCAGTCCTGTGCCACGTGTGCTCTTAAGCAAGTGTCCATGTCAGGGGCAGGCACAGTGGTGGGCATGGGCCTGATTCTTCTGCAGTTCTAGGTACTCGAGAGGGCCAGCAGAGGAGAAGGAAGCTACACTTCCCTAAGGGTTGCAGGAGTGGTTATGTGTTGTCCTCTGCCCAACTGAGGAACATTTTTTTGGGCATAATGGCCCCCTCCACCTGCCTCCAGCCCTCTGTGGATATAGGGAGGGCTGGGATCCATACTGGCCCTGGCTAGTGAAGATTGCAAACTGTCCATGATGCTGATGGGGGTGCTGCAATATCCCGGCAGCTCCTGCTCTGTGTGGAGCCAGAGATTCTGTAGCGAGACAGCCCAGGCATCTGATTAGATACCTGGTGTCCAGCACAGCACCTCCCATGGACCTGCCCTCAGCCCCTCCACACGGCACTCCATGCATGGTTCCTGGGGGCCAGGGGGTCATGAATACCAGCAAGCATGCATGCCAACAGTGGTGCAGGTAAATGCACCCCAGATACATGCAATTTGCACATATTCAGGCTGCCATTGTGGATCAGGCCCTAAAGCTCTAATAAAGTTAATATAAATTAATATGTGGTACCATAGAAATAGATTTGGAAGTAAAAATGAACAGCAGGGATTAACTTTAGGAGCTGCAAAGTAGGAGTGCTTATAGAATGAGGGAGCGTTCTTGACCAGCGCAGCGCTCCTTTCACATGTGCGTGAGACACTCTCATTCTGTAATGAGTATCTCATACATAGCTGCCCTGGATTCAGGCATCAGGGGAAGGCTTTTTAGAATCTGAATATACTATTGATCAATCTCAGCCAATAATATATTAATACTATTGCTGAGATCACTCTTGTGGCTGTAAAAAAGTGTTACTTACATCCTTAAGGTATTAGAGCCACTCAATTTCAGTTTGTGGTTCTCATACCCTAAAAATGCATGTGCCACCACTCTTACAATTACATGAGTGATCTTGGCAGCAGTATTAATGTGCAGAATGAATTACAGAAAAATGTTTTAACTATGAAGCACTGCATTATAGAGCCTTTGACACCACAAGGACGACATGTGCAAAATACTACAGTGATGAGACAGAGGTCAGGGTTTTTGAGGTAGTAACTGGACCAGGTTGAATAAACACTGATCCTATAGGTGGTGGTGTTCATTATCACCCGATCTGGTCATCACAAAGTAAAATTGGGGCTACTATATCATTACAGATATTATACTGAAAAAAACAAACAAACAAACAGAAAAAGTTTTCAAACACAGTTCCAAAACTGCTGCCTCTCTAGCACTACAGCAAAAGGAAACTGTTTGGCAGTTCTTCACAGACACCATGTAGCTCTAGTCTTAGCCAATCAAAACACAAAGCTTAGCATATAGGTACTAGCTAAATCTACTGTCAGGTTGTCACAGAATAAGGGGGGCAGTAGCTCTGTATTCAGATTGACTGAGATGGGTCTTTTTCAGTATAAAATTCAATATTCAAGTAAGTATGTACAACACTGCTTATACATCATAAATGTATCTTTCTCTCTCACTGCTCATCCTTCCCTTTCATCTGAAGGTTCCAAGGTGTGGGATACCTTGCTTCCAGAGGCCAATATTAATTGGCTCACCTTGTGGAAGGATCTCCAAACTTATCTTTCTCAGGACCGGCTTAGGCCATCTTAGTATCATATTTTAAACAATATGTATTATACACCAGTTAAGCCAGCTAAGATGGGTCGTCTTCTCTCCTCCACTTGTACAAGATGTGGTAAAGCAAATGGAACCCTTTTGCATGTCTTCTGGACCTGTGAGAAGGTGTCTTCCTTGTGGGAACAAATTGAAAATCAGAGTGACCCACTACTGGGTTTGACTGGTCTCTTTTCCCCTGAAATTTGTGTCCTAGGCAACTTCTCACGGATCCCTGTTAGGAAGGAAAGATATCATATGGCCCTTATTTTCCTGGCGGTCAAGAAGTTAATTCTCAGGCAGTGGCTGGACCAGTCATACATTTCATATGCTGAATGGAAATAGGAACTCTCCTTCTCTCTTCGAACCGAACATCTGATCACTAGCCTTCGTAGCTGTCTCCCCCAGTTCAGTAAGACATGGGGTACACTCCATGCCCTTTATTTCTCCTGACCTCTGGAAAGTTCCCTGAACCCCTTATTTAAAGTTCGTTAGATTCTCTGCTAATTAATGTATCTGTTAAAACTTGCTACTGTTAAGCTTCTAGACACACTGCTGGAGGGGGGTATGGAGGGGGGTTGGTTTTGAATGTATTGTACTTTGTTTTTCCAGATTTCAATCTGACTGTTTGTATCACCATTGCCTGTGTAAAGGTTTTTGCTGTTTATTAAAAATCAGTAACGTTGATTAAATTTCAAAATTGTTTTTATCTTTCTCTCATTTATTTATTGAATTTTGATGACCGGGTAGGCCCACTGGGCCCCAGAGGTCCCTTTTCAGGGGTGACCCAGGAGTAACAATTACATACAGGTAACAGATCAGTACACTCAGGTAATTATAATGTTATTTGACAAAAAAGACTTCGTAGGATTACAAGCGGTAAGTAGAGGAGGACATACAGGCAGTAAGGACATAGAAGTTACACATAATGAAACTAGCCATCTACAGCTCTGTCACCTCTATCATTGACTACGGCCTTGCCATCTATGGCTCTGCCTCAACAAGTGCCCTCCGCAGGATCTCAGTTGCTCTCAACAAAGCCTGTAGACTACTGACGGGTGCAGCCCGACAAACTCACACCTGTGACTCTATGGACAGGCCAGTTGGCTACTCCTATGCAGCAGAATACAATACCAGACCTGCTTACTTACCAAAAGATTCTTCTTTGGTCTCATGCCACCTGGCTGCTAGCTCACCCTTACTACCTACAGTGGCACTCCACAAACACGTGGTGCCCAATCTCTAACCTTTCAGGTTCCTAGATGTCGAGCTCCATGGGTCAGCGGTCCTTTATCTATAGAGCCACTCAATGGTTCAATTCCCTCAACAAAGAAGCACTTTCCTCTACTACACTTGGACCCTTCAAAAGGAATCTCAAACTTTACCTCACCTCTACCACTCAATGTGACTGCTTCTCTGAACAGAGATCTCTCTAAACACCTCCCAGCTCACTCATGTCTCACAGCCCACCCTCTCCCAGTCTCATTCCCTCTGGCACTGGGCCTTCCTTATAACTCCTTTCCTGCTTCACATCTCCACTAGTACAAGACATTTTCCATCACCATCGGACAGTGGCCCATTAGCCTGCCAACTTCCTCTCCCGGTTGCACGCCTGCAATGCTAACTGCCTATGATGCCCTCTATCTCTTATTGTTACCACAGCCAGCTGCCTACTCAAGCTGCTCGTTATATGAATATTATCTCAAAGTATGTTATAACTGAGTATCTTTATTTTCTCTTTTAGTTGTTTTGGCTGTTTATTGTGCATTCTTTTACTACCTCTGTATGTATGTTGACCCTCATCCTTTGACGTGGAACCTTTGTAAATGAGCAGTTTCTGCTCAAAGGTATTTGTAATCCGAGAATTTAATAAATAGAAAAATAAAATAATGGAAACATTTTACATATCAAGTACATGTTGAGATTGAGTGTGCTCAAGGTAAAGGCAAGCAGTTGCTAAGGACATATGGTACCTTCCTTATGGGCATAGAGGAAGGGGGATATGTTGGAACATAAGTGCTCCCTATCCTTTGAGGGAGGTGCATTGACCTACCGGGATGGCTTTAAATGGTCAGGTCCTGTAACATAGGCATATGCTCCTATCGAGCAAGTGTGCCTTAAGCTTTGTCCGGAAGCTGGTGATGGACTCTGCCTCCCGTACCTCCGGGGGGAGGATGTTCCGGATGGAAGGGGCGGTGTACACGAAGGACATGGACCCGGCTTTAGTCCTAGTCATGGGAACCACAAGGAGGGTTTGGCCTGAGGTATGTAGATTCCGTGGGTTAATTTTAATGCTAATGAGACCATTAAGGCTAGGGGGAAGTGTGGGACCCAATAACTTAAAAGTAAGGCAGAGGGTTGAGTAGATGAGGCGAGCTTCCAGAGACGGCCACCCGAGCCTTGTTTGGGCCTCACAGTGGTGAATCCTCAGGTGTGACAGAGTGGCAAAGCGGACTATCTTGTTGTACAAGGTCTGCAGCCTGCCTAGCTCCATCTTGGCCATGCCCTGGAGAACCGGGACCACGTAGGTGAGCTTTGGGAGAAGTACGCTAGCCGCAATGGCTACCCTAGCTTCAGGGATAATCTGGTCCTTTAGTCTGTAGAGGATTCCGAGTTTCCCATGGATGGCTTTGGTGATTTGGTCTACATGATTTTTTAGTGTGAAGCCTTGGTCCAGGGTAAGTCCAAGGTATTTGGTGGAGGTAACCACCTCAAGTTTTTCACCCCCGGACTGAAGGTGTAGGAGCAGTGACCTCTCAGAACCCAGGGATCTAGGCCCAAACAGCATCACCTTCATTTTGTTGGTGTTTAAAACCATTTTGTTCAGAGTGAGCCAGTCCTCCATCTGAAGGATGTCCTCTTGGAGGGCTGTCTCCAGCTCTGTTAAGTTATGGGAGGCTCTGTAAATGACCGCATCATCTGCATACTGGATAACACTGCTGCTCCCACAGTGTGTGTGTGTGTGCAGCTCATTTATGAACAGCGTGAAAAGAAGGGGGCCGAGTATTGACCCTTGTGGTACCCCTTCTTTGAGTGGTGCTAGCTTGGAGACATTATCCTTCCACTTGACCCTCTGGGTACGTCCAGAGAGATAACTCTCGAACCATCCCAGTGCATGGGTGTCAAGGCCAAGTGAGCACATTTTTTGTAGTAGGAGTTTGCGGTTTACAAAGTTGAATGCTTTGGAGAGGTCTACAAAGACCGTGCCTATACTGACCACTGAGTCGCTATTGCTCAGTACTTCTGCCGAGAATTTGGTTAGCGCAGTATCTGTCCCATGCTTGTCTCTGAAGCCGTGCTGTGATGGAGAGATTACCCAGTGGGTTTCCAGGTACTCTTAGAGTTGGGAGTAGACTAGCTTCTCCTGTACTTTCGCAATAGCACACAGCAAGGAGATAGGCCTGTAGTTCCCTATGGGCTCTGTTCGACCTTCCCTCGTGTATGGGAATCACTAGAGCCTTCTTCCAAAGCTCAGGTACAGACCCCTCCATAATAGACCGGTTTATCAGCCAGGTAAGGGGCTTAGCTAGTGCTGGGGCTCCATCCTTGAGGATTCTAGTCTGGATCCCATCGGGGCCCCCTGATCCTCTCGAGTGCAGGAATTTAAGGATGTTCAAAACCTCCTTTACCCTAACCAGCCTCAAGTGAAACAAAGGGCGGTCTAGATCTGGGGGCCGCTGTGCATTAGGCTTACTCCTGTTGTCAGGGGGTCCAGTCTTATATGCATCCAGGTTCATGAAGTAGCTGTTAAGGGCCTCTGTGATGAGTGATCCCCTCATCAATTAATTGCCCATTAGCCATGATTGGGCCGGGTGTAGTTTTTTTGTTCCCTTTGAGGAGTTCATTAATATGCGACCAGAAGAATCTGGGATTGCCTAGGTTAGTTTTTTGAAGGTTGGTGATATAGTCTTTTTTAGTTATCTTTATAGCATGCTTGCATTGGTTTCTGAGGGCCCTATAGCTGGCTAACTCCGCAGGTAGCATCGATTTCCTGAACTTTTTCCAGGCCTTGTCACGGGGTGGACATCAGAGCTTTTAGAGAGGGCAAGATCCACTTATAGCAGCTTCCCTTTACTCTGTGGGTTTTCATTGGAGCTAAAAGGTCAGTGATTGTGGTGAGGGTTGTCTGGAAAAATTTAACGGCCTCCTCCAGGTTGGGTAGGTGTCTTATAGGGCTCCAGTCGATGCCATATAAGTAGCCATTGAATTGGTCAGGCTCATAGTTTAGTACTTATGGGATTTACAAGAAAACAGTATCTCTGCCACTTGGTTTTCATCTGCTTTGGCTGCTGGTCTACAAGTGACGTCATAAGCCTCTCCTGTGATGACATCACAGCTGGTTGCTGTAGAAATGATTATGATGTCACAGAAGAGAATAATGACATTACTTGTATGCATGCAGCCATTGTGGATGAAGCCCAGTTGACAAAGATCCTGTTTTCATGGAAATTGCATCAGTAATAAAGTATAAAGGAAAGGAAAACACAAGCAATGTCCCAATTCTAAGCTGGAGTCTGTCTAAATTAGGGATGCTAGGAACTGCAAACTCAGAATCGGAACCATCAGATACTAATCCTTTTTCAGAATTACTTGCCATCTGAAAATCCTAGTTCCTAAATTAAAGGTTAAAAAATGTTTTTACACTGGAAATTGGGATTTAGGATTCTGATTCCAGTTCTGATTCCGAGTTACTTGCAGAAATTGAATCAGACTTGGAATCAGATATTCTGAAATTCACATGGGAATCCTATCAGAATCGGCCAACTCTGAGTATCCCTAGTCTGAATATAATGGTTTTTGATGTTTTGCTTGTGACATCAGAAGCCTTTGGGGAAAATTTAGAAAGGATATATAACGTTAGTTGTATTGCCTACATCTTCTGTTCAGCTCTTGACCTCATTCTTTACTGCTAACAAAATGTATATAGAAACAGGATCCTTCACTTCTGGATGTCATCCACACTGCTGCTTGTCTACACATAATGTCATACTCCCAAGCTTGTGACATCATGTATTTTATTTATCTTGGTTGTTTTACTGGAAAGGTGGACCAGATTATTTTATTTTTATTTGAAAGTTTGTGACCAGAAGAGGCACACTAAGCCGAGGCTTGTTTGCAGGTGAGACCCGTGGGCAAGGGAAGGGGAGTATGTGTACACATGTAGACTGACTTACAGTCCAGATTAATCTGTTGGTGGTATTTTTAGTGAATGGGGGGAATTTGGCCAGGACACCAGGTAAATTCCCCTACTGAGCTGTGGTGGGACCTGCCATCTGCTTGCAAGATGGCCACTCGGTGTGAGACTCCAGAGCAAGAGGATATTCCTCAGGTGGGAGAGCAGGCCTCCTTTCCCACCGCAACTACACCAGAGGTTGCTCTAATTTTTAGTTTGGATATTGATTCTGAGGAAGAACTTCAAGAAATCTTTCTATCCATGGAGGATTTGGTAAAATTGCCCATCATCCAAAACCAGTGACACAGGATCAAAATGCAGAATTGCAAGCTCAGAATTCTTGCAGGCATTTCAGTTCATGGAATACACCACAGCAAAACAGAGAAGAGGTTTTGATTTCTGCACTGGCTGACAAAACAGATGACATGCTCCCTGTCAATCGCCCCAGCCAGCCTGTCAAACCACCAGATGATGCAGTATCATCAAAGGCCCCGACAGGGCTGGGTAAGTCAAACCCTGCAAAATCAACTTTTTCTACATCTTCATGTCAGGATAATGTGCATATTTTGGCTGGCAGTGATATTGGTGTTAAACACGAGTTCCTAAGGCCTGCAATTGTCCAGAAAATGTGCAAAAAAATTAATGAAGTGGGAAATCTGCGAGAAGCAGTAATACAAGAGGGGTGGGGAGTGGACGAGATATCTCTCAAACCCGACATCTCTACTGCACCACAAATACAGTTAACTAAATCAGCTGGGTTTGTGCTTAAAAAAACTATTTTCTCTTCAACATCAGGGACTATATCACCTCAAATAACATATCAAAAAAGCCCTGACTCTCAAAATGGGACAACTTGTTTTACATTTGATATGAAAGGATGGGACAAGAATACAAATAAAGTAAATGGAAAACCTGCCCACAAACTTGTGAACTTTCCCATTGAACCTATTCCTCTTGTATGCCTCGAGACTGTTCATCTCCCAGTTTCCATTCCTGCTCTACCATTAGGGTCTTGGTCACCACAACAGGCTTTATTAGGAGCAGGATGGCAGCAAATGCCAAAGGCCATCTGGTTACCTCATCCTGTGTGGGATTCTTCTCTCAGTTTCTCACAGTCTTCCCCAGTTTGGAAACCAGGGACTAAAACAATGCCAGACCAGGGGAAAGGGGTTGAAAATACCACCAACATTTCAGCTACTATAATAAAAGAATTGATAGTAACTGCTCCAAAGGACACTGAACTATCTCTCTCTTGTTGAGGTCACAAGGCCTTCTAATGACACTTCTAAACCTCTCCATAATACAAGGTTACTGACTGACACTACTTCCCATGACTCGGAACACACTGAAGCACCTAATCAGAAGCCTTTTATGTCTGAACTCTTTTCTAAAGCCAAAAAAGAGGCAACTCCTAGAAGAAATGCCATTCGCATTAGGTATAAAGGAAGTTTAGAGAAAGACCAGATAGGCATTATGTTGGGAGGTGTTTATTAAAGGATTCATTGCATTTTTCCCCCAAGGAGGTGTTTGCCTTCATAAACATCTCTGGGGAGGATAACTTTGACGTGAGTTTTCAAACAGCTTATGCCTTAGATCACTTTTGGGAAAGATATGGGCAGGTGAAATTTTCCCCTACATGGACCCCCTTTCTGGTTATTCCTCTTACCAAGCCTTTAATAAAATATGTTACTGTTATGTTTAGAAAGAAGGGGTCCATGTAGATGATATTATCTATTGGTTAACACAGAAATGTGAAGTTTTGAGTGCTCCTGAATCAATCCTGGACACAGAAATGTTCTGGACAGGAGGCTGGAAATACAAAGTGAAGTTGAGACAGACAGATACAGGAATAGAACATATTCCAAATTCCTTCCTGATAGGCAAAGATAGAGGGGTCTGTTTTTATGGTGGGCAGCCCAGGGCCTGTTATAAATGTGGCTCAAGGACTCACCTCTCCAGTGTGTGTGATAGGCCATGTTGCGATAACTGTGGAGAAATAGAACATGTTACCATGTAATGTGCCAATCATACAAGATGTGACTTGTGTGAAGATTTCAGACATGTGTTTGGTGAATGCCCCTGGGCAGCCAAGAATAAGGCTTCATGTATTAGCCCAGATTTGTTAATACAACAAGCATAGGATGCATCTACCCCTCCCGAGCCTGATGTAAGTCTTCCTTAGAATCCTCCTCCATTTGATTCTGATCCCCCTCCCCCTTCCCCCTTAAATGTGGAGGCTTTGGCCTTAACTGCACTCACTCCAAAGGAAGAATCTGTCATTTTGGATTCTACTGCCCACTTTACTCTTAATCCGGTTTGTTATGAAGACCCGGTTGATGCAGATAACAATCCCACTGTTCCTCCACCTGCATCTCCACAGGCACATAGGAGATCTTCTAGAAATTTAAAAACTAAATCTGCCCCACCTTCAGTTTCCTTTGAATCCAATAACTCTTGTGCTGCCTTTATTCAGTACTTGGGGAGATTCAGAAATGGAACTGGGAGATTCTGACTCCCAAAAATCTTCACAGGATCCACCTGTGTTACCTGTAGAAGACTATAAAAGGAAAAAAAAGGAAAAAAAAGGAAGGAATGATGTGTTTCTTTATAAAAAAAATGTATCTGGTGGATTGCAATTGGGGTTTATTAAATTTATTTTTATACTTTATTTAGTTGTTTAACCAGGTATAGCACACTAAGCTGAAAGCTTTTTTACAGGAGCAACCTGGAAACACAAGGAGGTTAAGTGACTTGCTCAGAGTCACACAGTAGATAAGTGGAAGCTGTGGGATTCAAACTCAGGTTTGATCTGATGGATGTCACCAGATTTGCAGCTTAAAGCCTTAGACCACTACGCTATACTGCCTCCTAAATACACATAGTCTGTTAAATACTGCTAAGAGACAAGCTGTTTTACAGTATATTCATGATGAAAACATACGTTTGTTTTTTGGAGAAAACTTGGATATATTCATTTGAATAAATATCAACATTTAAAAGGGACCGGGGACCTTCATTCTGGTCATTTGGCACTGATAGTGCTGATGGGGTGGAAATTCTCTTTAATGTTTACAAATTTACCTTATATAAATTAATTGATCTTTTTCCTGGTCGAATATTGATCTTAGACAGGAAATGGGATAACATGGAATGTAGGTTTATAAACATTTATAATCCACAAACAAAGGCTGAAAGGGTGGCATGTATGAAGGCAGTTCCCCATATTTAGTCTCATCTTATATGATTTTTTGGGGAGGTGACTTTATTTGTAGCTTATCAATGAAAAATCAAACAGATGAAAACATCTATTGTGATTCCAACACCTTGGTTAATATAATAAGACTAGCAGGCTTAACTAATTGTTATAAATATCAGATATAAGGCCATGGATTTACCTATATGCGTGGTAAATATAGGACCACCATAGACCACTTATTTATTTCATCAAATGTACCTACTGGTACCCTTTCTGTAAAACCAACAGACTTTTCAGATAGTTTATTTTTGATTTTTTCACTTCAGACTATAACACCAAAACCTAGGATACAAAACAGATGGAAACTCAACATCTCCATTCTCAATGATTCCCTAGTTAGAGCATCAATCCTAGCTATTCTTAAAGCTTGACTCTCAGTGGCCTTCTTATATACAGATTTAGGAGAGTGGTGGATGGACTCCAAAACTGATCTCAGCAATTGGTTTAAAAAATATGGGAAGAAAACAAGAAATGCCAAATTTCTCAAATATTTAGCACTCAGAAATCAATTACAGAAGCTTTTTACTTTAACATATACCTCACGGTTTGACTACACAGAACAAATTAATTTCATAAAAACAGAAATGAAAAAATATCAGTATGATAGAGCACAAACAGTTCAGGCAATGTCATCCATTGGTACTCGGAAATCTCCAATTGGAGATCCTTTTGAGATTTGTAAAAATATTAAGGATTCTATGAATATTGATTTTTTGATAGATATGGAAGGAAATAGGGTGGACTCAGTAGCTGACATAGAAAATTTAATTAATCATCATTTTAGTTCACTTACACCTAAATCACCCATTTTACAGTCAGATATTGAGACTTATTTGGACTCCTTGAGGCTTCCATCCTTACCAGTTGAGGCTGTAAAATTGCAAGTTACAATCTTGGAAACTGAGATAGAATCAGCTATTCAACAGCTTAAAAATGACACTTCACCAGGTTTAGACGGACTTCCAAATAGATTTTATAAAACTTTTGCAAAGGAATTAGTAGTTTGTTTACAGATGATATTTCAATATTTTTGGACTCAAATTCCATGCTTCCCTCCTTTACAAATGGATTAATGATTCACTTATTTAAATCTGGTAATAGACATGACATAAAAAATTGGAGACCTATTACACTTTTAAATACTAAGGCCCGGATATTCAAACTGCGCCATTCTGTGGCACAAGCCCTTGCACTGCTCAAAATAGTTGAGCAGGGGTGTGGCCGGGGCGATATTCAAAGGAGTTGCGCTATTGAGCAACCCTTGAATATCACCCCCCAGCCACAGCCACTGTGCATGGCGCAGTGGAACTTGCGCCACCGCAAGTTGTCAGAGTTGAGCATTAAACTTGCGGTGGTGCAAGTACCATTGCGCCATGCGCAAATTTCCGATATTCAAAAGGTGACATGCAAATGGGGCCATAATTCATGCAAGGCACAGGGGGGGCCATTTGCATCTGATTATGGCCCCATTTGCATGCCATTAGCATGTAGGTGCGCCAATCCCCGAGGACTTGCGCCTGGCCGCCCTACCAGGCAGCAGCCATCAGGGACCGATGCACCCTGCAGCCCGATCGCTGGCACAAAGTGAAAAAAAAAACCCACCTACACATCTCCCAATGCCCGATCGCGGGCAGAACGTATCATGTCATACCCCCGCCCACACATCTCCCAATGCCCGATCGCGGGCAGAGGCATCATCATGACGCCGCCACACATCTCCCAATGCCTGATCGCGGGCAGAGCGTGAAACAACCCCCAGTGCCCAATCACGGGCAGAATGTGAAACAACCCCCAGTGCCCGATCGCGGGCCAGAGCGTGAAATAACCCCCAGTGCCCGACGGGCAGAACGCCCTGCCGATCGCTGGCAGAATGTAAAATTTTCTTACCGGTCTTCGGTGGTCCAGTACATATCACCGACCGCAGAATGTCCAGACGGCCTCTCGGTGTAAATTCATCACCCATTACCGCGCAAGCGGGCGGCAGATTTCACCGTTACCTCGCCGTTCGACCGCAGTCCGTAGGGCTGCACACCCATTGGTGCAGAGCTAGAGCTATAGGCGTGGTAGTTTGATGTCAAGCATGACAGTCCAGATTTGTGAAATGAACCCATTCACAAATCTGGACTGTCATGACGGTATGGGCTGCATGCCCATTGGCTCTAGCTCTGCACCAATGGGCGCAGCCCTACTGGACAGTCAGTCGGGGGAGCGCGGGCGCAGGCGGTAGATGCTGCTGCCCGCTGGCTGCCGGGGAGCGGGTGGTGGGGCTTTGTGGGTGGGTGGGGTGGGGACACTAGACACCAGGGAGATGTTTGGGGGTTGTCACTGGACATTCTGCCCGCGAATCAGGCATTATGGTCCACTGGACCACCAGGGAGATATTCGGGTTGGGGGGTTCTTTTACATTCTGCCCATGATTGGGCACTGGGGGTTGTCATGATACGCTCTGCCCGCGATCGGCATTGGGAGATGTTTGGGGGTTGTTTACGTTATGCCCGTGATCGGGCTGATGGAGGGGCACAGGGACTGAGTTGGGAGCCAGCCATGGTGGCAGCTGCTGTGTTGTGCCCTGCAATACAGCAGCTCACCTGTGGGTGGCCCTCAACTTGATCCTTTTTTTTTGGCTCAAAGTTGTGCAGGCACAGGTTGGGGGTTGCGCCTGCACAACTCTGCACAACCCGACTGAATATCGGGTTGCGCAGTTTATGCATGGTTTCTCCCTCCTGTTGAGCATGCATTAATTTGCATTGTGCTGTTGCTCAACCTGTTTTCAGTGGTGCAACTGCCTCCTGCTGAATATCGTAGAATGGCGAATGTAGACTTCCAGATAAGTAAGAATCTTGTTATGCATAGCGCAACCCTTTTGAATATCTGGGTCAAATTATAAAATGTTTTTGATATTGCTTAATAATTGTCTTAAACTATATGCAACACAGGTCATTTCCCCCTATCAATTCTGTGGTCTTCCAGATAGACAAATGCAAACAGCACTCATGGTCATAAGGGATGTAATAGAGCATTTAACACTTGGAGGTCGTACAGGTTGTATTATTGCAGCCGATTTAAAGAAAGCTTTCGACAGGGTATATCTCCCGTATTTATTTCAAGTGCTAGTCAGTTATGGGGTTCCTGTTTAATTACTAAGCCTTATCTGACTTTCATATAAATCCACAAAGTCTATCCATTGATAAAAGGGGAGACAGCACAGGGTTTTACCATGCAGACAGGAGTACGACAAAGATGTCCCCTGAGTCCTCTTTTGTATATTTTCTCTTTTGACCTCCTTCTGCTTTCCTTGACTGATATTCCTAGATGGAAAGGAATAATTGGTTCAGGACCACAACAACATTTGTTTTTACAGGCATATGTAGATGATGTTTGTATCTTCATCTCAGATTGTGAACAATTAAACGAGTTCTTATCAGATTTGAAAGCTTTTCAGCTCTCTCGAATACTAAATTGAATGTCACAAAAACTAAAGGATTATTTATAGGGACAGGAAGTCAGGTGAACAGATACCATAGTGGTATTTACATATCAACTGCACCTCTCACAATTTTGGGAGTACTTTTTGGACCACAAAATCTACCTACTGAAAACTGGGAAATAGTGCTTAAAAAGTAGAAGAGAAGATATCAAGATGGAAGCAGTGGAAGCTTTCCAAGCAAAAATGAATTCTTATATTAAAGCAATTTATCATTCCCTGTTTACAATATACAGCCATGATCTATCTGTTATCCATCCATCTTGAAACAAGATTATATTGTACATTTTTTCAGATGCTATGGGGGAATAGGTTGAATCCAGTAAAATTGTGTTATACTTATTTAGAGAAAAACAGAGGGGGTCTTGGAATGATTGATCCTGTAGTGTTTTTTCATGCCTTATTTTTCTCACAAACAATTAAAAGTGGACTTATGATATAGGTGAAGGGGGACGAGAATGGGTTAGGGTAGTTTTAGGATGATATTTTGCGGTCTGGCATAACATGGCTCCGAAATTGAATATTCATATTCACATTCCATTATATTTGAAATCTGCAGTACAGAAACTCTATAAATGGCAGATTACTAAGGAACTAATATGGAAGAACACTGGGCGTACTTTGTACAAATCTATAATGAGCAAAAGCTACCCGATAGAACCCAGTTTTAAAAATTGCCCCACAGTACAGAATCCTTTTATTCTGGTCCAGCTTAATAATACCAGAATCCCCCCTTATATGTGGGAAACTCAGTGGTTAATGATGTACGGCAGATTGAATGTCAGGGGAAATGTGAAATACAAAGCTAAAGCTGAAAGAAATTGTCCATACCCAGATTGTATTAATTTGGAAGAAACCATGGAACATTTCTTTTTATATTGTTCATATGCTAAACCATTATTTTCTTTTAGGGGAAAAGTTGAAATGGTTAAGTCATCTTACTTATGATATTCTTGTGCTAGGTATATACCCCTCCAGGTTTGCTCACTTCCATCAAGGTACCTTAACTGTTTTTTTATGCTGTCTTAAATTTTACCTCTGGCAAGCGAGATGTCAATGGGTAATTTATCAAAACAAAATGTCTTATGAGGGATATAGTCAATTGGTGATCCAAGTACTAAGGAAAGTATATCTGAAGGATAAACAGTTATTTACTTCAGAAAAAAATAATAAATGGTGGAAAGGTTTTCAAATGTTTATTAAATACAAATAGCTTGTTAGTTAGATAATCTGAGAAATGTACATTGAGTTCCCTTTGTATTAGGTTTTGAATGTTCTTTATTTTCTTTTGAAGTTGTATCAAAATGATTATGAGTTGTATCTTATGTTTTTCATTACAATAAAAACTCCCCTACTCCCGGGAGGGGGCGCTGTTGGCCCACTTTCCTAGAGGGAGGATCCAGAGCAGCAGAGGAAGGAGTTCTGCAGCAGGCTGGGGAGCAGTCCTCCTAGCCAGCTGTAGCGAGCCAAGAGGATGATGAGATTTTCTCTGAAAATAGTGAAGAATCTATAGAGGATGAATCTTTATTTGCAACCCCAAACTTGGTGGATGAAACCGCTGGAACTACAGAGAACATTGATATTACAGCAGCAGCTGCACAGCTGTAAAAAGAAATTGAGGAACAGAGAACTGTGATCCTGAATATGCTGGCTGATGATGAGGAATGATGTGAAAAAAGAAAAACTTGGGCCAAACAAAGGATACAGGTTACTGGGACCAGATGAGAAATCTCTTCTATTACTAACATCACTATTCCAAATGACACGGTGAAGAAAATGCTTACTGCCCAGGAGTGCATCATACAGAACTTTGGTGTAACAAACGTACCTGTAAATAGGGATACCTGGTCTCCAGACAAAGCATTTAGAGGGGCTGGCTGGAAAGATACTGCTGATGGTGTATGGGCTCTGGACCCTGCCTGGGATGCCTCACAGCTTTCGGGAATGAAGGTAGAAGGAGAGCAATTGAAGTGATGTGCCGTTATCTCTGAGTCAGACAGCAGCAAAGGGGTCCCCGGACAGAAGGCTGTCTGCTTCCCCGCTGGCTGCCAGTACTGCTCGGCTCACAATAATAGCCAGTCAGCAGGGCAAGGCATATGAGGAGAGGTTGAGGGCACTGAACATATACTCCCTGGAAGACAGGAGAGAGAGAGAGAGAGAGGGGACATGATTGGGACATTCAACTACTTGAAAGGGATAAATAATGTTGATAAGGAAAGTCTCTTTAAGCTGAGTGGCAACCATATCATGAGGGGGCACAGTCTTAAGCTAGAGGGTGGGAGGTTTAGGAGGGATGTCAAGAAGCACTTCTTCACAGAAAGGGTGGTGGACACTTTGAATGCACTGCCGGAAGAGGTAATCTCATTAAAGACAGTGGGCAGCTTTAAGAGAGGCTGGGAGAAGCATAGGGGGAAGATAAGAATCATGGGTAGGGAGGATGGGAGGAGTGGTGAGGAAGGGCAGGGACATTAGCTCAAACTGTGGACCCTGCAATACTAGCAGACTTGATAGACCAAATGGCATTCTTCTGCTGGCTTGTTCGTAGGTTCATAGGTACAGGCGAGCCCTGTGCATGATGCCACTGAAAGATCTGTAGTACAGAAATCTGTTCCGGACCAAACGGAATATCTGGGGAAAACAGATCCAAAATTTAAAAACTGGCCACAAACTGAACCTGTAAGTGCATCTGGCATCTGGGAAATGGACCATACTTTAGGATCCTGGATTGCCCTGTACATGGATGGACAGACACAAATGGCAATACCGCTAGCAATCACTGATGAGCCAGACAGGGTACAGTCTGGCCTTGCAGATTCTCTTAGTCAAAATCCTGGGATGGAATCAACATTACAACAAATGGAGGCCAGTAATTGAAATTCAGAGGCCCCTGTTTTTTAAGCACCCGACTTAACAAACATACCTACTGCTGAGCTACCAGAGATGCCCAGGACAGAACCTATTCATGGAGACACAGACCCAACTAAAGGCTCCTAGCAATGAGAACAGGTCCCCCCACAACAAGGACAATGGACAGACCCCCTCCCCGCCTGAGATTTGCAGACTTATTTAATAGAACTGAACCAGACCCCCACAGAAACGCGGTGAGTCTGCACTATAAAGGGGGTTTAGAGGTGCACCGGTTTCATGTTGGAAAAAACTTTTGAAAGACTTTTTAAAATTCACAGCACATGATGAATACGCCCTGGCTCATGTGTCCGGGGAGGACAATTTTGAGGCTCTATGATGCCAGTTCGACAACAATTTCGTCGACCAGCATCACAGCGACAGAATTTATGTTGACCACAAGTTGCGGTTAACATGAATCCTGAAGGACTCCCAGTCACTGTTTCTATCAGGGGGTTCACCCCCAAACCCCTCATGGGATGGAAGGCTGTCTGCTTCCCCACCGGCTACCAGTACTGCTCGGCTCGCAATGTCATTGGTACAGGATAGAGCAAGCCCTGTGCATGATGCCACTGAAAGATCTATAGTTCAGAAATCTGTTCTGGAACAAACGGAACATCTGGGGAAAACATCTAAAATTGGAAAACAGGCCACAAACTGAACCTGTAAGTGTATCTGACATCCGGGATACGGGCCATACCTTAGGATCCCAGACTGCTCCGAACATGGATGGACAGACACAAACGGCAATACTGCTAGCAACCACTGATGAGCCAGACAGGGTGCAGTCTGGCCTTGCAGATTCTCTTTGTCAAAATCCTGGGATGGAATCAACATTACAACAAATGGAGGCCAGTAATTTGAATCCAGAGGCCCCTGTTTTTCAAGCACCCGACTTAACAAACACACCTACTGCTGAGCTACCAGAGATGCCCAGGACAGAACTTATTCATGGAGACACAGACCCAACTCAAGGCTCCCAGCAACGAGAACAGGTCCCTCCACAACAAGGGTGAGGGACAGACCACCCCTGCCCTAGATTTGCAGACTTATTTAATAGAACTGAACCAGCCCCCTGCAGAAACGTGGTACATCTGCACTATAAAGGGGATTTAGAGGTTAGAGGTGCAACGGCTTCATGTTGGAAAAAACTTTTGAAAGACTCTTTAAAATTCACAGCACATGATGAATACGCCCTGGCTCATGTGTCCAGGGAGGACAATTTTGAGGCTCTATGATGCCAGTTCAACAACAATTTCGTCGACCAGCATCACAACAACGGACTTTATGTTGACCACAAGTTGCGGTTAACATGAATCCTGAAGGACTACCAGTCACTGTTTCTATCAGGGGGTTCTCCCCCAAACCCTTCATGGGATGGAAGGCTGTCTGCTCCCCCACCAGCTGCCAGTGCTGCTTGGCTCGCAATGTCACCGGTACCGTACAGGATAGAGCAAACCCTGTGCATGATGCCACTGAAAGATCTGTAGTCCAGAAATCTGTTCCGGAACAAACGGAACATCTGGGGAAAACATCTAAAATTGGAAAACAGGCCACAAACTGAACCTGTAAGTGTATCTGACACCCGGGATATGGGCCATACCTTAGGATCCCAGACTGCCCCGAACATGGATGGACAGACACAAACGGCAGTACTGCTAGCAACCACTGATGAGCCAGACAGGGTGCAGTCTGGCCTTGCAGATTCTCTTAGTCAAAATCCTGGGATGGAATCAACATTACAACAAATGGAGGCCAGTAATTGAAATCCAGAGGCCCTTGTTTTTCAAGCACCTGACTTAACAAACACACCTACTGCTGAGCTACCAGAGATGCCCAGGACAGAACCTATTCCTGGAGACACAGACCCATCTCAAGGCTCCTAGCAATGAGAACAGGTCACTCCACAACAAGGGCGAGGGACAGACCACCCCTGCCCTAGATTTGCAGACTTATCTAATAGAACTGAACCAGCCCCCAGCAGAAACGCAGTGCATCTGCACTATAAAGGGGTCTTAGAGGTGCACCTGGCAGCTTTATGTCGGAAAAACTTTTGAAAGACTCTTTAAAATTCACAGCACATGATGTATATGCCCTGGCTCATGTGTCCAGGGAGGACAATTTTGAGGCTCTACAATGCCGGTTTGACAACAATTTCGTCATCCAGCATCACAGCGACGGAATTTATGTTGACCACAAGTTGCGGTTGACATAAATCCTTCACTGTTTCTGTAGGAGGCTTCACCCCTGAACCCCCCCATATGGGGGGCTCTGCCCCCTGTACCCCCATTCTAAATATAATCAACTCCGCATCGGTGTTGATTTGGGGAGGAGGTGCAGGACCAGGAGACAGTGTGCCCAGGTCTCTGGCGCACCAATACAATGAACTGTCATTGTTGGCATTTCGTCAGGATTGACATAATTCACTGTATTGGTGTCGCTGTCGGGGGGGGGGTATACCCAGATTTGATGTAAGTTTTTGTTCTCCTACTGGTCTTGTGAGATTCTGGAAGTTATGTAATCAGGTTAGATTTGATCTGCTGTGGACACCCTTTTTTGCTATACCGTTAACCAAACCATTCAAAGCCAGTTCTACTTTTATAGCCACTAGATTTGACTGTCAACAGGAACTTCCTGTTTGGCAGTAGGAAGGAAAGGATCATAGAGAGACATTGGTTTTGTCAACCCTAAAGGAAAAAAGTAGCTCACTCTCCCCCCCTAGCTGCTGGTGGTCTAATATTAAGCAAGGAAAAAGGAGGCTACTGAAGAAGATAGGAAGTTGCTGTCCCAGAACAGGAAGGGTGAGAGTTGTAAGGAGAGGAGAGAATAAGCATCCAGAGAAACAGTAGAGAGGACACAAAATAAGACATGATAGGAGTGGTGCAGTGCAATGGCTGTGGGGCGGCAGTGTTCGGGAGACATTCTGGAGGCTGCGTGCTGCCTATTTGCAGGCACCTCTCTGGTCTGAGAGAGGAGGTTGCCCGCCTCCAGGCTAACCTGGCTAGGATCAGTGAAACCTCCTCCCACACCCAGGGACCACCAGGGCCAATGCCACTACCTCAGAGGTAGCCAAGAAAGGAGGAGGCTGGACCAGGGTGGGCTCAAGGAGGAGAGAGTGGTGGAACAGAGTTGCATCCTCCAGCTGTACCTCTCCACAATTCATTCCTCTTCTGGTGGATAGTGGTTCCTCTATGGAGGCACCTGCAGTGGAGACAAGGAGAATGCTGGGAATCTTCACAAAGGAGACCCACAGGAGGGTGGCATGGGACCCCACAGGGAAAGGAAACAACTCCTGGTGGGGGACTCAATCATTGGGGGGGTAGAACTGGGGGAGGAAGGGGAGAGGGAGGTAAGGTGCCTTCCTGGCGCCACAGCTTGGAGGGACAGGAAGCGAATCCTCAGGATCGTGGGAGGAGCTGCACGAGAGAGGGAGCTGGATGTCATTGTCCACCTAGGGACAAATGACCTGGCTAGGAATGGGATCAGAGCAGTGCAAGAGGAGTTTGTAGAGTTGGGAAGGGGCCTTAGACAAGTAGCGCATATGGTAACCTTCTCGGAGGTGCTGCCTGTCTATGGCAAGGGAGATGCTAGGGCACTTCTCACCAGTGAATTCAATGAGTGGTTGAAAAACTGGTGTGGAGTTCAGGGTTTTGGCTTCATTGGGGACTGGGGGGCCACCTGGAGGGATGCAGACCTATACTGGTGTGATGGTCTGCATCTGTCCGGGGGGGGAACCAGGATCCTAGGTGAGAGGTTTAAATGCTTCATTGGCAAGCATTTAAACTAGCGAGGGAAGCACTGAAAAGAGCAGGAAATCCGAGCCTCCCCACAAAACATGGTGATTAGTGAGAGTAAACACCAAGGTACAGAAGTTATTAGGAAGTAGAACAGATTTAAATGTAAAAAAAGGCAAAGGCATTAAGGACAGAAATGGGCTAAAAGGGTAAGGCTATCAAAAGTGGAGGTGATAGTACCAATGCCCATAGTCTGTGTAACAAGCTCCCTGAACTAGTGGCCTTGATGGAAGAGGGTTGCGTGGATATTGTGGCAGTTACAGAAACATGGTACACAGAGAACCATAACTGGGATGTCAACATACCAGGATACACAATCTACAGGAGGGACAGGGAGGGTAAAAGAGGAGGAGGAGTAGCTCTCTATGTAAAGGAAGGGATCAAAGCAACAGAACTAAAGAGTAAACAGGGGCAGATGAGGCACTTTGGGTCACCCTGGAGACAGGAAATGGCACCACAATCTGCATGGGGGTTGTATACAGACCCCCATCTCAGGGGGAGGGAATGGACAAGGAAATGATAGAAGGCTTTCTTAGAATGGCAGAAAAAGGGGAGATATTGTTGATGGGGGACCTGAATATGCCAGATGTTAACTGGATCACCTTTGCTGCAGGCACATCCAAGAGCAGGGTCATTCTTGATGCCCTACAGGGGGCATGCCTCAGACAGCTAGTATTGGAACCCACTCAGGAGGGAGCAATCTTAGACCTGGTACTCTCAAATGGGGATGGAGAAAGAATCTCAGATTTAGAAGTGGGTAGCCATCTGGGAACAAGCGACCACCAAACAGTGTGGTTCACGATAAACACAGACATACAATCAAGCCATACAAAAGCAAGAGTACTGGACTTTAGGAGGGCTGACTTTGGGAAAATGAGAGAGTGCCTCAGAAAAGCACTAGCAAACAGGCAAGAAGGAGGGGTGGAGGAACAATGGGGAGTGATCAAAACAGCCATCACAGAAGCAACAAGCCTTTGTGTAAAACAAATCAATAAAACACAATGAAGGAAAAAAACGTTATGGTTCTCAAAAGAGGTGGCAGGGAAGGTTAAGGAGAAAAGGACAGCATTCAGGAAATATAAGGAAACACAGAAGGAGCAGGACAGAGAACTTTATCAGTTAAAGCAGAAAGAGGCTGGGAAGGCAGTCAGAATAGCAAAGGCCCAAACCGAGGAAAGGATAGCCAATTCTGTTAAGAAGGGGGATAAGACCTTTTATAGGTACATTAGGGAGCGAAGAAAGACCAAAGGAGGGATACTGAAGCTTAATAAAGGGAGGGAATGTGGGTAGAGGGTGACAGTGAAAAGCAGGGATACTGAGACAGATATTTCTGCTCAGTATTCACAAAGGAAGAGGAGGAGTTACCTAAACCAAACAAGAGAAACACTCTGAAGGCGGGGCTCGATAACAGTCCATTTACAGAAGAAAGGGTTCTGAAAGAACTAATAAAATTGAAGGTGGACAAAGCAATGGGGCCCTGATGGGTTCACTCAAGAATTCTAAAAGAACTAAGGGTAGAACTAGTGACACGCTGACTACTCTCTTTAACAAATCATGGGAGGATGGGTGGTACCTGAGGACTGGAGGAGGGCAGATGTGATTCCTCTTCACAAAAGTGGGAGCAAGACAGAGGCAGGAAACTACAGACCAGTTAGTTTGACCTCAGTGGTAGGGAAAATGATGGAATCACTTCTGAAGGAAAGAATTGTTGAGTACCTAGAGGCCAGTGGGGCACAGGACCCAAGGCAGCATGGATTCACGATGGGAAGGTCGTGTCAGACAAATCTAATAGATTTCTTTGACTGGGTGACCAAAGTAGTAGACCAGGGAGGGGCTGTAGACATGGCCTACCTAGATTTTAGCAAGGCATTTGATACTGTCCCACACAAAAGATTAATACACAAGATCAGCCAGTGCAGTGGGTCCCAAGGTGGTAGCCTGGATAAAAAATTGGCTAGACAACAGGACTCAAAGGGTAGTAGTAAATGGAGTACACAGTGACGAAAGGAGGGTTACTAGCGGGGTACCGCAGGGTTCAGTACTGGGACCGGTCCTTTTTAATGTCTTTATAAGTGACATTGCAGAGGAACTGGAAGGAAAAGTATGTCTGCAACAGGGTTGATACACAAGATGGAGTGGAAAGGATGAGAAGGGACTTGGCAAGGTTGGAGGAATGGTCAAATGTATGGCAGCTCAGATTCAATGCAAAGAAGTGCAAGGTAATGCACATGGGGAACAAAAACCCTGGGGAAGCGTACACAATGGGGGGTGAGATACTGACAACAGTAAAAATAGAAAGGGACCTGGGGGTAATTATATCAGATGACCTAAAGGTGGGCAAGCAACGTGAGAAGGCAGTAAGGAAGGCTGGGGGATACTGGGATGTATAGGAAGAGGCATCAATAGTAGAAAACAGGAAGTTGTTATCCTCTGTACAGACAGTTGGTGAGACCCCATCTGAGTACTGTGTGCAGTTCTGGAGACCCCATCTCTGCAAAGACATAGACAGAGTGGAGGCTGTCCAGAGGAGGGAACTAAAATGGTGCAGGGTCTGCACCAGAAGACATATGAAGAAAGACTAAAGGAGCTTAATATGTATACCCTTGAGGAAAGAAGGGAGAGAGGGACATGATAGAAACTTTCAAGTACCTCAAGGAATTAACAAGTCCAAGAGGGTAGCATCTTCCAGAAAAGAGATGTGCAAGAACAAGGGGCACAATTTGAAGATAGAAGGGGATGGCTCAGAGGTAATGTGAGGAAGTATTTTTCACTGAGAGGGTTGTGATGCATGGAACAGCCTCCCTGAAGAGGTCATGGGTCAAGAACAGTGGGGACTTCAAAATGCATGGGACAGGCATAGGGCAGTCCTACTGGGGGGTAGGAGGAATTAAGCTGTTGGTTAACTAGGATCTGCAGCTTATCTGTTAGGTAGGAAAATGGGCAGACTAGGTGGGCCAAGCGGTCCTTATCTGCCGTCAAATTCTATGTTTCTATGTTTCTATTCATTAAAAATGTGACTATTATGTTTCGTAATGCAAACATTCATGTCTGTGATATACATCATTGGCTCCAGAACCAGTGTGAGGTTTTGAGTGCACCAGAGGCAATTTTGGATTCCAAGGCATTTTGGACAGGAGGTTGACGGTTTAAAGTTAAACTGTGGCAACTGATGCTGGCATTTCTCATATCCCCAGTAACTTTTTCTTGGGTAAGGACTGGGGTGTATGTTTTCATCCTGGTCAGCCCAAGGCTTGCTATAAATGTGGTGCAAGGACACACTTGTCCAATGTGTGCGATAAATTGCGTTGTGGGATCTGTTGGGAATTTAATCACATTAGCTCACAATGCACTAATCGTTCCAAGTGCAATCTCTGTGAAGAATATGGGCATCTTTATCAGGAATGCCCACGGGCAGTGCACAACAAAACTTGTACTGTGAACCCAGATGATCTTATTCAGAAAGCACAAAAAGAATCCTTTCCATCTAAAAGACCAAGATCAGACTCTGTGCTTATTCTGCTAAAAACACAGCAAACCCTACCAGTCCTCAGGACTCACACATTGCAGACCAAACACTGGAGGAGGATGCTTGTGAGATCCCCCCCCAATCAAGGCTCCAGAACAACAGGATACAGAACCCGAGGCCACAGAAACTATCACTAAGGAGTCAGATGGAGTGATTGACCCCCCATGTCTGATTTGCCGCCTCCACAGGATACATGGACTAAACCAGGCACAAGGCGAAGCTCCAGCAATGAGCACCTGGGGGGACAGTAGAGGTGGAAAATCAGTTTAAGGTGCTATCTTCCAAAGAAGGGGAAGACTCTGAGTAAGACGAGTTGGTTTCAGATGCTTCATCACAGTCAGGGAATATGGATGTTGACTTGCAAAAAACTGGAATAAAAAAGAAGAAAAGTAAAATAGAAGAATCTTATTAATTATGGTTTAAGGGTTAATTTTGGCTTACTGTAATCCTCTCGCACTATGTCCTCCTTCTCTTTAGCCTCGATGGACGGTTTTGGTTTTTACAGGTGAAAAAAAAAAAATAGAAGACCATGAAGGAAGGTTTTCTTCTTTTACAGGTAAAAAAAATATATATATAAATTTAGGTACACTGGGGTGGGCTCCCAGTGTGCCACAATAGTAGTGGGGAGGGGAGATGCCAACACGGGGATTGGGCACCCGATGTCAGCTAGGGATATAGACTGGTTGGGCGGTGCATCTGACACTGGGAGTGGGCATCCCAGTGTTGGAAAGGGAAAGGAGGAATTGTTTAACCAGGAAAGACACATTAAGTGGCAGCAGGGAAAGGGGAAACTGTTTAACCAGGAAAGACACACTAAACCACAGCTGAACGGTTCACATTTTAAAGGACAGAGCCGTGCGGAGCATCCAAATGTTTGCTGAGATGAGCCCCCTCAGCAAACCAGTGACATCAGGACACTGCCTGCTGATTTGCCGGCCACAGACCGGTCCCTGCAACACCGCTGGCCATTGGGCTGGCACCCCTCACACCTCTCTCTAGCAACTCTCATATCACATGTTCGTCTGAGCTTGCATGCACAACAAACATAAAAAAAGTACTAGATAACTGATACATTCTCAGTGAATTAGTCAGCTTTGAGCTTCCTATACCTTTAATTAGTACTGCTGTGAGCTGCAAGTGAAAAAATATGGTAATCTACACTGCTGCAGAACGGTTTTGTTTTTCTGTCCTGCTGTATACTGTACTGTACTATTTAAGGAGAGCTGCTGAGAGGCATGAAGTCATCTGCACACTACTGGTTCTCTCCTGCTGCAACCACAGTTATTCACAGGAAGAGAATGGCAACAGCCACAGCAGGTAATGAAGGCTAGTCAGACAACTTTGTAAGAAAACTAGTAGGAGGCCAAAGGATCAAGATAACTAACACTTCATTCTTTAAATAAAAATTCTCACTCGTTATTAATTTCAAAGAAACATCTTTTCTATTTCCTGTTTCTTGGCCTTATTTCTTTTGCTATAACTTTGTATCTGTCAGGCCCTAATTTATTTAAAGACATTTCTGTAGTGATGGAAGAACACTTAGAGGAAAATGCCAAATAAATAGATTTCGAAAACTGGACCTCTGAAATGAATGTTTATTACTTGAGGTCATTTTTTAAATTATTTAATATTGTTTGCCTGTCTATGCATGTATGTATGTATGTATGTATGTATGTATGTATGTATGTATCTATCTGTTGGGTATTACACTATCTACTGTATCATCTATTTATAAAATGGGTCAAGATTGCACCCAGAAATACTGATCTCTGATTGGACAAACGAGGTCACCTGCCTCATCTATACTGACTCACAAACAGTGCAGCATTTTCTATGCCAAAATTTATAATACAAAACCATTTTATAAGCACTATGATACACTCCAAGATGTTACGTTCATTGGGAGCTAGGCAAACCTCTGGAGTATGCTGAGGAGCACTCAGCCTGTGGCCTCCAACCTAAACACATACCAGAGAAGTGTTTACATCTCCCAGTGAACACGCACCCTGTCATATGGTTATTGCCCACACACAGATATACTGTATATCAGGTGTGCTTCGAATCTGCAGATTCCATTCCAAAGTAAACCAGTCGAAATGTTGGAAATCCCATTTGCAAGTCTGATTCCATTCCAATTCTGGTTGAGACATCAGAACCAGTATCAGAGACTGAATCAGAATTTCTGATTCTGTATCCAACTGGTTCCACCATGCCACGGCAACAAGAATATCGCAGACCTCCCTTACAGTGACACATGGTTGCCAACATCCCTGACATCAACAGGTCCCAACCAAGGATCACACCGACACCTGTTTGTCATTCATGCGGGGGGCTGTACACCCCCACAGCCCCCCAGATTTATAGATTACAACTGCGGGGAGTGGATGTCGAGAGAAACAGCTGAACTCCGGTGTCAATGACAAGGTCATTGCTCCAACAACAATCTGCCGACACTGCGGGTATTCACGGGTTGGTGTCATTGTAACAGCGTCACTGTAAATGCGTCGCTGTTACAACGGTATATGCATCTGACTATACTACAGCTCCACCCACCCAATTACAACAGTGAATCAAGGCCCCAGCCTGCATGTCCTAGTACCTCACACAGATAAATGCAGCCGCCTTCACCCCACTCTCCTTGTAGCACTCATTCTCCCCTACCTCCCCTTCATCTGTACCTTAGAACACCAAGGCCAGGGAAAAAAATGTGTGGTGCCTCCACCAAGAGAAAATTCGTAGTGGATAGATAACAGTCTAGTAGAACCTCCTAGGATGCAGTACCTGTACATCCTCCATAGTAGTCACGGTCCCCCACTCACCCCACTTTACAGAAAGCAGACATCCTTGTCAATGGCATGCACAGTAGAATAGTAGTCAGTAATGACAGCGTCCCCTTAATTCACTTGGGAGTCCCCTTGTACAGCAGTCCCTGGGTATCCAGTGTTGGATCACCACAGGTCCAATGATGTTGCCGTAGGTTGGCCAGTTTTGGTGCACTTCTGAGCAACTATGAAGCATGCGTTTCCTTAAAGCTGAAAGGAAAAGAACCAGCAGAAAATATAAAAACACATGTTGCGCACCGGGTTTTTGTTTCTCTGAGTGTTTCTAGCATTCTGTTCCCTGTGTTTGTGGCAATATTTTTTTTTAATTTTTCCCTGCCAGTTTTATGGCCCCTGGAGGCAGCCGTGTAGCCTTCTTTTATTGCCCTTGATCTGTTGGAATTTCCCAAAATGCCTATGGACTGATGTTAATTAGACCTAGGCCTAGAACTAAGAGCCCAGGATCCTGGCTATGATCTAGTCACCAGTTATAATACCAGTGCCCCCCCCCCCCCAAAAAAAAGCTGCTTTAAAGCCTGCAATTCATCAAAATCAATTTGGTTTCCTTACTTGCTTTTTGTCATCACTTTAACATGTTAGAGGGGTTCTTGGACTCATCATTTGGCCGAATTATGAACAGCCTGTCCACCAACGACAAGTTGACCCACTTGTGGTCAGGAAAAAGCTTCATATTTTAAATTTGACCATGCCATATATGAGCTGTGGCCCCCCTGCTTTCTCTTTTTCTCATGGGGAAACCACTCTCTGGCTTTGTTTCTTATATAGCGTGCTCTGTGCTCTGGCCAATAACAGGCTCACAGGTAAACATTGGGGCACTCACTAATTAGGAGACGGACACAATTCTCCCACTTGCATTTCAATATTAAAGGTTTATCAAGCTTAACCCTGGCCAATACATAAAGATTTTGATCACATTTGTAATGTGTCTTAATTTTTTTAAATATTTACAGGGGGGCACCTGGTGTGTGACCAAGCAAAAGCAGTTATAATACCAGTGCATGTTAGAGGGTTCCTGGTCTCATAATTTGGGCCAAACTAGGAAGCTGTGAGCCTCTTGCTGGCCAGAATACACTATATAAGAAATGAATCCAGACAGTGGTTTCCCCATAAGAAAGAGAAAAAGCAGTGGGACATCAACTCACATATGGCTTAATGTCACTTAATGCATAAGGAGCAAAGAAGGCCGAAGCCCAAAAGGAGCTCCTGTTAGTACAAGTTATAGTGACTAATATTTCCTCCCCTGGCTATATATCTGTCTAGATTTCTTTTAAATGATTCTCTTTTCTCACTTAAAATAATGTTTTCTGGAAGTCTGTTCTACAAGTTCCCAGCTCAATGTGTGTAGAAATATTTTCTTTTATTGGCTTTGAATTTGTTAACTTTTACTTGTAATATGTGCCACCTAGTAATAATGACATGCATGTTGAAATGATGAGAAAAAATTGATTTGAATGAAGTGCAGGTTTTAAATCAGCTTTTATTTGGAGGGGGGGCACTGGTATTATAACCATTTGCTTTTGCTTGGTCACCCAGCAGGTGTACCCCTGTAAATATAAAAAAAATAAATAAATATGCATCTTAAATGTGATGGGTTGAGCTTGCCAAACCTTTAATATTGAACTGTATGTGGGAAAATTGTGGCCTCCTCATAACTGGTGAGCTTCCCAGTGATCACCTGTGAGCATCTTGTTGGCTAGAGCACATCATATGAGAAATGAATCCAGGCAGTGGTTCCCCATAAGACAGAGAGAAAACAGAGGACCCTCAGCTCAGAATGGCAAGGTCAAATTTAAAACATGATGCTTTCTCCTGGCCGATGGGTAGGCCACCTTGTTGTAGGGCTCAGGCTGATCATAGTTCAGCTGAATGATGAGACCAAGAACCCCTCTAACATGTTGATATGAAAAACAAGTAAAAACACAGAGGATTGTGTATGATCACTCATACACAACAAGGATAGTTTTCACTCGAGAGGTTTCCGCGGTAACTGGAGACCTTGAGAGCGCAGCTCGAGAGGTCCATTAACATGAAAATCTCGAGAGTGTAAAGAGTATCCTTGGAGTGCATGAGCGATTATACACAGAATTTTATAGTGTATGATCTCTCATACATTAAAATAGTATCCTTACTTTTGTGTTTTTAAGTCTCCTGGGAGAGCTCACTGCAACGGCCATTCCCAAGGATCGCAGGTTGTCAGAAGGCCATGTGTGGCAGTGGTCTAGTTGTTATCCTGCACTAGCTACGTAGCAAGTGCAGGATAACAAACTACCTGTGTAGCTAATGAAGCATAACAACATTTTTGAAAGGATGGATTTCCATTCCCTAACAAAGTTCGACCAGACTATATTGGAGTTATTTGAATGAACTGCAGGCTCTAAATCAGCTGAGTGGGAGGGGGGAGCACTGGTACTGCAACTATGTGCTTTTGTTTGGTCACGCACCAGGTGCACCCCTATAAACTTCAAAATAATTTAGTAAAGATACATTCTAAATGTGATGGGTTAAGCCCCCATATTGCCCCAGTAATCAAGCATTCTGGCAGATCTCTCTAGCTGCCAATCCCACGCTTCACACCAGGAGTCTTTGGTGCTGGCACAGTTCCTTAATTTAACTCATTGTACCCTGGATGGCAATTTTGTATCAGGTTAAGCAGTGGATGGTTTGTCTTGAAACAGAGCTATTGAGTACAGTTCCTTAACAAGCCCATCTCTGCTAGAGGGGTTACATAAAGCTTAAAAAGCAGACGATACCTTTTTGCACCCTGGAGCAGGCAAAGCAAACATAGAAACATAGAATTTGATGGCAGATAAGGGCCATTTGGCCCACTCAGTCTGCCCATTTCCCTACCTAATGGATAAGTTGCAGATCCTAGTTAACCAGCAGCCTACTTCTTTCTACCCCCACCCCCTGGAATTGCCTTATGGCTGTCCCATGCATGCTTGAATTCAATCACTGTTTTTGACTCCACAACCTCTTCCGGAAGGCCATTCCATGCATCCACAACCCTCTCTGTGAAAAAATACTTCCTTACATTCCTTACATTACCTCTGAGCCGCCCCCCCCATCTTCAAATTGTGCCCCCTTGTTCTTGCACACATCTTTTTTTGAAAGATGCTACCCTCTTGGACTTTGTTGATTCCTTGAGGTATTTGAACGTTTCTATCATGTCCCCCTCTCCCTCCTTTCCTCGAGGCTATACATATTAAGCTCCTTTAGTCTCTCTTCATATGTCTTCAGTGCAGACCCTGCACCATTTTAGTGCATGCAGTACTCTAGATGGGGTCTCACCAGCTGTCTGTACAGAGGGATAATAACTTCCTGTTTTCTACTGGTGATGCCTCTCCCTATGCATCCCAGTATCCCCAGCCCTCCTTGCTGCCCTCTCACATTGCTTGCCCACCTTTAGGTCATCTGATGTATTACCCCAGGTCCCTTTCCATTTTTGTTGTTGTTAGTATCTCACCCCCATTGTGTACCTTCCCTGGGTTTTTGTTTCCCAGGTGCATTACTACACTTCTTAGCATTGAATCTAAGCTGCCATACATTTGACCATTCCTCTAACCTTGCCAAGTCCTTCTCATCCTCTCCACCCCACCTTGTGCATCAACTCTGTTGCAGATCTTTGTGTCATCTGCAAAGAGACATACTTTTCCTTCAGTCCCTCTGCAATGTCGCTTATAAAGACATTGAGAGTATCGTCCTAATACTGAACCCTGCGGTACCCACTAGTAACCCCCTTTCTTCAGAGTGGACTCCATTTACTATTACTCTCTGTGTCCTATTCTCAGCCAATTCTTTACCCAGGCTGTCATCTTGGGACCCACTCCCAGGCTGGCTAACTTGTATATTAATCTTTGTGTGGGACTGTGTCAAATGCCTTGCTAAAGTTTAGGGAGGCCATGTCCACAGTCCCTCCCTGATCTACTACTTTGGTCACCCAGTCAAAGAAATCTATCAGATTTGTCTGGCATGACCTTCCCGCTGTGAATCCATGCTGCCTTGGGTCCTGTGCCCCTCTGACCTCTAGATACTCGACAATTCTTTCCTTCAGAAGTGATTCCATAATTTTCCCTACCACTGAGGTTAAATTAACAGGTCTGTAGTTTCCTGCTTCTGCCTTGCCCCCACTTTTGTGAAGGGGAATCACATCTGCCCTCCTCCAGTCCTCGGGTACCACCCCATCCTCCCATGATTTGTTATAGAGGATAGTCAGTGGTGTCACTAGTTCTACCCTTAGTTTTTTAGAATTCTGGGATGAATCCCACAGGCCCTCATTGCTTGTCCACCTTCAGTTTTAAGAGTTCTTTCATAACCCTTTCTTCTGTAAATGGGCTGGTATCAACTTCTGTATCCAGAGTGTTTCTACTGTTTGTTTTCGGTACCTCCCCTCTTCCTTTGTAAATACTGAGCAAAATATTTGTTTAGTATCTGTGCCTTTTCACAGTCACCCTCTACCCACCCTCCCTCCCTTTATTTAGCCTCACTATCCCTCCTTGGTCTTCCTTCGCTCCTGATGTACCTATAAAGGTTTTATCCTCTTCTTAACTGAGTTGGCTATCTTTTCCTTGGTTTGGGCCTTTGCTGTTCTGACTGCCTTCCTAGCTTCCTTTTGCTTTAACTGATACAGTTCTCTGTCCTGCTCCTTCTGTGATTCCTTTTACTTCCTGAATGCTTTTTTTTTCTCTTGAACCTTCACTGCCACTTCCTTTGAGAACCATGGTGGTTTCTTACATCGTTTCGTTTTGTTTATTTACTTCACACAAAGGCTTGTTACCTCTGTGATGGCAGTTTTTGTTATTCCCCATTGTTCTTCCACCCCTCTTTCCTGCCCATTTGCTAGTGCATTCCTTAGGCACTCACCCATTTTGGCAAAGTCAGCCCTCCTAAAGTCCAGTACTTTTGTCTTTGTACGGCTTGACTCTATTGCTGTGTTTATTGTGAACCATACTGTTCGATGGTCGCAAGTTCCCAGATGACTACCCACTTCTACATCTGTGATCCTCTCTTCATCTCCATTTGAGAGAACCAGGTCTAAGATTGCTCCCTCTTGAGTGGGCTCCAATACTAGTTGTCTAAGGCATGCCCTCTGTAGGGCATCTAGAATAACCCCACTCTTCGAAGTGGCTGCTGCAACTGCACTCCAGTTAACATCTGGCATATTCAGATCACCCATCAGCAATATCTCCCCTTTTTCTGCCATTCTAAGTATACTTTCTATCATTTCCTTGTCCATTTCCTCCCCCTGAGAAGGGGGTCTGTATACAACTCCTGTGTGGATTGTGGTGCCATTGCCGGTCTCCAAATTTACCCACAGTGCTTCCTCTCTTCCCTGTTTACCTTTTTGTTCTGTTGCTTTGATTCCTTCCCTTATATAAAGAGCTACTCCTCCTCCTCTTTTACCCTCCCTGTCCCTCCTGTAGATAGTGTACTGTATCCTGGTATGTTTACGTCCCAGTCATGGTTTTGTGTGTACCATGTTTCTGTGACTGCCACGATATCCAGATGTTCCTCTTCCATCAATGCCACCAATTCAGGAAGCTTGTTACTAAGACTACGGGCATTGGTACTCATTGCTCTCCATTTTTTGATGGCTTTACCTCCTGTTGCAGCATCCCCCACTGACCTTTCTACCTCGGTCTTTTTCTCATTTAGTACCCTGTTTTGTAGGGAGAGGATGGGATTTTCCTGCTACTTATCAGTGCCTCCCCCCTTGACTAGTTTAAAAGCTTGCCAATGAAGCATTTAAACCGATTGCTCAAAAGACTTGTTCCCTTCCTGGACAGATGCAGACCATCCCACCAGTATAGGCTGGTGTCCCTCCAGGTGGAACCCCAGTCCTCAATGAAGCCAAAGAAGATGAATGAGTTTTTCCTTAGGGAATAACAGCTGTGTGACCTATAAAAAAGAGTTTTGACAGAACTGGGAGAATGGAAATAGGTCTGTAGTTGTTGAGATCGCATGGGCCACCTGATTTAAACAAAGGCAGAATGAAGGCTGTTTTCCAGCAAAAAAGAACCATTCCAAATGAGACTGATAGATTAAAAATATGCATTATTGGGGCGGTTAGAAGATGGTACCCTAATTTTAGGAATATGGACTCAATTCCATCCAAGCCAGCACTCTTTTTTTGTGTTCAGGTTTTTAAAGAGATCCTTGACTTGTTTGCATGTTACCAGGGGAAGACAGAAAGAATCTTGGATCATCAGATCTAAGGGAATCTCCTTAGGTATATCATAGTCTATAAGTCCGGCAGCTGGAGGGGAATTGAATACTAAACCCAAAGTGTGCATTTAATTTCTCTAGGATGGTGCCTTGGTCAGAGATCATGGTACCTTGGGATGTGATTTTGATGGGAATTGAAGGGGGGATTCTATGACCTTCAACAGTTTTGACTGTGTGCCAAATTTTAGCTGAATTATCTTTGGCGCCCTGTAGGGCTTCCACATAGTAATTGTTTTTGGCTGTTCTGACAAGTCTTGTGAAAGTGTTTCTCGAGGTGCTGAAAGCCGTCCAGTCTGTGTGGGCTTTGGTCCATCTTGCTAATGGCCAAAGTTTGTCCCGTTGAGCTAGGGCTGCTTTCAGTCCAGTGGTAAACCATGGGTACGAGGTATTTTTCATACTACATTTCACAAATGGGGCATGATTGTTAGCTACAATACTTAGGTTTGCATTAAAGATGTTGACAGCATCATCGACTAAAGGGGCAAGTGTATGCACCTGAGGTCAGCTAAGTAATTTTCAAGATTGAACTTATGAAAGCTTCACTTTGTAATAAATTTGGAACAAGAGAGGCATTTTTCCTGTATTCTTGTGCAGACAACTATGCTGAGGTCACTTAGAACATTATGAAAGATGGTTGAGTGTCAAATATTGTGGGGTCTATTTGTGAGGATCAAGTCCAGTATTGTGCTTTTATCGTGATTCTGGCAGGTTCAGTAACAAGCTGCAAGATGTCCAGCTTGTCACACAGGTCTCTTAGGGTATTTGCTCTAGGTGTAAGCCAATCCAAGTTCAAGTCACCAAGGATGATAGATTCATTAGGGTTGGTTTCAACAAGGTTTCTAAGAGTTGAAAGGAGTTCTACACCCCCTGCTGGTGGTCTATAACAGCCAATTATGTTGAATGATTCAGATGATGGCAGTGAAAATTTTAGGGCTAAACTTTCAAATTCCCTAAGTTTGGACAGTGAAAGGAATTCAGTAGCAGGGTATTTAGAATTACCATAGATAATTACCCCTCCTCCCCTAGATGATCTATCCAGTCAAAAAGTGTTAAAGGAAGGGAGCATTATCTGTTGGTCTGTAGTGGTTCCTTTTAACCATGTTTCAGTGACAGCTAGTACATTAGGGTTTGTATGTGCTAGGCATGTTTTATTTTATCAAGTTTTTCTAGAATGCTACAAACATTAATCAGCATAGTTTTCAGGCCTGGAGCTGATGCATATTCTGTTGGAGAAGTAAAGGGAGTGGGAGGGCCTGGGTTTACTTCTATATTGCCTGAATATAGCAGTAATAGTGTAACCCTCCTACAAATGGGGGTTCCCGAAAAGTCTTTCTCGAGCTTGCCTAAATGCTCACTGCCAGGCTGGTGTTCTGCATTGTAGCAGTTTAAATGTGATTGCCAGAGAGTGCCTGTATAGCTTCAGTGTACTGTCTCTTTAAGAGCTGCCTGGATTGCAGTCATAAGTAATCTAAGAGGGAGCTCTGTTGAAAGATGTAACTATTTGCTGAAAATCATTTAGAGTGATAATGATAATGTAGTTTGTCTAACCTGCCTTCTTTGCAGCAAGGACTGTTTTGTTTATCTCTACTATCTTGGTCCTGGACTGCGAATTGGACCAATCAGTTCTGGTGGGACCTAAAATGGACCCAGACTATAGGAGCTGTCCGGAGTCAAAATCTGTAGGAATTGTAGTTTTGGGCTTTTGGTGCCTTTTTGCACCTGAAGGGGGAGCCTTTGTTGTGACTGACAGACAGATCAGACAACCAAACCTTTTGGATTCTGGGGAAAGCCCCTGGCTTGCTGGCAGTTGAGTCAGATCTCAGTTGGGAGCTGACTGAGCAAGAGCTTGAGACAGTTAAGCAGCCTTCTGAGTAGTTTCGTGTGGGAGAACTGTGGAAAGGCCTGAATTGTGGCCTGCATGTCTGCCTGCTGGGCCTGACAGGGAGAGAAGAGAAGAGAAGAGAATTATTTCGGACTAAATTCAAGTTTGTGGGAATGAAGTAAGCCATTGATTTTTTACCAGGCTCATACCTGAAGAAGACTGAAGATTTTGCTGAATGCGATTGGCCTGTCAGGATTTCCAGCTGCTTTTGAATCCCTGGTTTGTGCAGAGACTTGCAATCGTGACCGGAGAGCGGTTTACCTGGTACAGTAGAATTTCCTTATATGTAAATGTGCTGTGTATTGAAAGTGGGTCGTGATTTGGTTCCCCACTGTGTGAACTGTGTTCTGCTTGCTGAAAGCTTTATCCAGCCAAATCGGCCTGGGCCATGCCACACTGGCCCTGCCAGACTGCCCCACTGCACAGAGAAAGTCACCGATGAGAGACCTGCCTGGGGATCAGCACCTGCTCCATGCTTGAACAGAAACGATGCCTCGGTGAATCATGTGGGCCCTGCTTCTCCTGGCACTCCAAATTAACCACTTGCTGTCTCGATTTTCATCCAGCCTGTGTCCAGTCTTGGGCATCATGAGTAATCATCAGGGTAGCTCCCTGCAATAACAGCCTAATCTAAAAGTGTGTCATCTGATTGTCTTGTTGTTTTCTTTTCATGAACTGAGCCCTCTGGCTCCAGATTAAAAATAATGTGTGTTGTGCATGTTATTTTCTTCCATCACAGGGCCCCAACCAGCTGCAACGTTCCTGGCTAGCCCAGCATTCTCCATCTGAGAACCCAGAGTGTGTTACTGTTTATGGACCCTGAAGTGCATGCATAACTTTTTGATTGATAGAACCTTTAAGCAAATTAACCTGATCATGCCCCTCCCCTGTTCAAGTCCCTTAAATAAATCAGATCTAACTCTTCTTTGCATTTACCCTGACTGTGGTTCCAGTTTGTGCAAGAGTACTATACTGCTGTTATTTGCTGTGTATAACCTTGTTTTACAGGGGACCCCCAGGGCTGAGCTAGAGGAAAGCCCTGGTGGTAAGTGCAAACATTGTGGGTACTTGTGTGGTGTAACAGGGGTATTGTGAAAGTAATTATATTGTGTATTGTTCCATCCACTAGTAAGGAAAGAGGGGGGTTACAGTGTCTCAAAGGGCTGTGCCCAGGTTAGCTTGACCACTACCAACCCTGACCTCCGGATGGAGGCCCCCGTTTCAGAACTCAGGCCCCTTAACCTGCTACTAGCCAAGCAGGCAGGGGTAGTAGCCCTTGGGATGGTGCCACCTAGGGGTTACAATAACATACTTTTTTTAAGCTGATCCTCAGGAATATAAGTCCTTTCTTATTGGTAATAGCATTATGAGGTGATTGTGAGGTGGGGTGCTTAGATACGAGGGGCCCAATTCTCAAAGCTCCCGACATGGTGCAAAATGAATGGTGCAAGGTACCTGCCCCAAATAGGACTTGCACCATTCCAGTGTCCAGAAATGGGCTGCGACGAGAGACTAGGAGACAAGAGGCAGACGCAAGACCCCACAGCCCCAGACCCACAATTCACAGAGATTACCCAAAAGGAGAAATTCTAAGTACCCTTAGACCAGCCAGGGCTGGTCTAAGGGGACTTAGAAAGTTTCCCCTGGGAGAGTAGCCTGTTTGGGCAAAGGTGCACAGGTCCCGATCCCCAAGCACAATAAATAATCCCCCTTCCTTGGTGGTCTCATGCCCTCCAACCCTAATGCTGTCTGAGTCCTGAATGAATAGACAATCCCCTCTCCCTGATCCTCACTGTCACCATATGAGTAATGTATTACAGCACTTCCTCTCCCGAACCCTGATGCTGCTGTTTGTACAACTGTAATAAGCCCCCCCAAAGTCAGCGCTGTAGTCAACAAGCTGTAAATCTGTTTGTTCTAGTGGCCCCCTGCCACTGCCCCACCCAGCAAGTAGTGTCACCGCCATCCCATAAGGGAGCCAGTGTCAGCACAGCCCTCCTCTCACCTCTGCGGCCGGCACCGACTGAACTATAATTAAGACCCAGTACTGTACAGAGTATATGTATTACGTACATTGTACATTCCCAGCCTAGAAACTACAGGCCTATCTTGCTCCTCCCCTCCCTTGCCAAAGTCCAGGAGCCCCTCATACAGACCAAACTGTCTGACTTTCTCTCTTCTAAGAACTACCTATCACCAGTTCAGTCCAGCTTCCGAAAACAGCACTCCACCGTCACCACCCTTCTAAGCATAACCGATTCCATCCTTACAGCCATGGACAATATCCAAGTTACATCTGCCATATTCATAGACCTGGCTAAAGCATTCGACTCTGTCTCCCACCTGCTTCTACTCAGCAAACTTAGCTCTTTCGGTATCACCCAACCTGCCATTGCCTGGTTCCACTCGTACCACCACAACAGGCAACAATCAGTTCAAGTGGGTGACACTCTCTCCTCTCCTCTCCTCTTCATATCATATCTGGCATCCCCCAAGGCTCTCTTCTTGGCCCCACCCTCTTCTGTCTCTTCATAAATGATCTTCCCTCTTCCTGCCTCGCCTCAAAAGTACATCTTTACACAGATGACACTATCATCTTTGCCTCAGGCTCCTCCTATGACAGTGTCCTCCCCACTCTCCAAAACTATTTTGATAGAGTCCAGTCCTAGTTCCTTGAGGACCTGCTCACACTAAATGCAAAAAAAATGGTCACAGTGATCTTTGGCTCCAGACAGAAGCTGGCCACCCTCCCAGCCCCCCTGTTATCACTACCATGGACGATTCTCCCCTGGAGCAAGTCTCAGCCTTCAAATACCTGGGAGTTTGGCTGGACAGCCACCTCAATTTCTCCACTCACATCGAGGTGATCTGCACCAAACTTTGGCCTAAACTCGCCATCCTCTATCACCACAAATTGAGCCTATCAATCCTCACTGGGTGCGAGTTTGTACGTAAAGCTATCTTGCTAGTTATTGAGTATGCCGACATAGTTTATGGTATGGTCCCATCCTCCCCTCTCTCTAGACTTGACATCCTTCACAATTCCTTCTGCCGCTTCGCCACTGCCTCACCCCCACTCACTCACCAATGCCGGCTCTATGCTCCCCTCTCCCTGGCTCTGCTGTCCCATAGGCAAACCATTCACGGTGCCTCCTTCCTAGCTAAATACTGGTATGGGTTCCTCCCCTCAACCACACCTCCCACCTCACCCCAGCCTCCTCCCTAAGCCACCCTCTCATCCACAGGGACCCCCAGCAATTTCCACCTCCCTTGCCCTCTTACTGGCCAAGCTGCCTTCTCGTATCATCTCCCCCTTCTCTGGAATAACCGCCCCCTAACCTTCACTTGTCCCTTCTTGTTCTGCCTTTAGTTGACTCATCAGGCTCTAACCCACCCTGCACTGCCCTAAATGCTCAAATGGTCCCAGCATGCAGTCGATGCACCACACAGTCTCCACCCACCTACCCCAGCTGCATAGTCCTAGCTGACCTCATCTCCCTTCTCCCACTCCACACGCAATTTTTGCTATTTAACCACCAAATCAGTGTATTTTAATTATTTGTAAAAATGTTGTGCAAGCTGTCTGTATTCCTCAATCTATTGTTACTCTCTGCACAATCTGTACCCGGGTTGCATCTGGAAACGAGCCTCGGCTCAGTGTGCCTTTCCCGGTCATCAAATTTTAAATAAATAAATAAAATTGTGCAGTACTGGGTCATAATTACAGTTCAGTTGGAGCTGGATGCGGAGGTGAGCGGAGGGCTGTGCTGGTGCTGGCTCCTTATGGGCTGGGGGGCAGTGGCAGGGAACCACTAGATCACCACAGAAACAGATTTGCAGCTGGATAACTACAGTCAACTTCGGGGGCAAAGATTACAATTGTACACAAGGCGACCTCGGGGTTCGGGAGTGGAGGTACTGTAATACAGTAATCATAAGGTGGCAGTGGGAAATCGGGGAGAGGGAACAGTCTATTCATTCAGGAATCAGACTGCATCAGAGTTGGGGGGGCACTAGACCACTGGGGAAGGAGGTTTTTCTAACTACTTGGCCTGCGGCAGAACCTTCTCTTGCATTAGGTGTTTGGCGCAAGGGAGGGATTATCGCATGTGTGGGAACTTACATGCCGGTACCCCTTCTGCACCAGAATTATGTGCAGAGTCCCCAGCACATGGGGCTTCAGTGCAAACTGCTGCTTGCCGCAGCTTGTGCTGGACGCAACCCCCTTTGAGAATCGGGCCCAAGGTATGAGCAGGATGAATAAGATGCAAAGGCCAGTAAAACTGCCTGGACAGCTATTTTTTGTGGTAAGATGATGGTATGTGCAAGGGTGATGGAGGACCGATCCCAAAGAGTTTGTATATTGGAAATAGAAAATGGATTTGGAAGTGTCCAGGGGGTAATTGGGGCAACAGGGGCTCTGTATGCTATACGAGGCAGGGCTAAGATACAAGCATGAAGACTAATAAGGCTAGCAAGTTGCTTACAAGGTGTAAGGTTCAGTGAAGAGTAGGGGAAAGCCAATTATGCTTGTTTGCTAGTTGTGGGGGATGTGAAAGTCAGCCGATTGGTTATGCCACTGACAGGTATAGATAAGGGATCTGCCTCTGTGTTGCGGGAAGGACACAGACCTTAATAGGTGTGTTTCTAGGAACCAGATGAACAAAGAGAATGGGCCAAGAAGACTGCACCAAGTGTATGTATGAAGGGGTAGGGTGCTAAGGTACTAAGGAAGTGCAACAGGTGGAAACATGACAGGAGTAACCTAGTGGACAGAGTTACTGGCTTATAGCTGGGCTGAGCCTGGGTTCTAGTCCCACAAGAGGGAATCAGCAAAAGAAGGTAGGAGAGAAGTTACAGTGAGGGCTGACTATATGGGTGGGAGTGGGAAAGGAGACAGAATGAGCTGAGGTGTGGCTAAGGGCACTACAATTCTATTTAAATTGAGTGGTGTGAGAGTGCAGCATCTTCTAGTGGTTCAACAGTACAAGCTGCAAAGGGGAGTGTAGGGAGATAGAAAAAATTACTGTGGGGATCATGTGACTGTGTCATGTGACTCAGACTGCCAGGGTGGGAGGGTTGGGGTCAGGCGTTAGCACTGCAACACAAACTCCCAGGTTAATACCTGAGCTGTGTATAGCAGGCTCTGGCTGGGGGAGAGTGAGCTTTCACGAAGAGTTCTGGGGCAACTGAAGAAAGCAACCTGTAATAAAGAAAGAAAGGATCAAGGGTCTTTCATAAAAATATCAGGGTCAGGGTGGGAATGGGAGGGGATGGGGAGGGTGAGGGAGGGGCAATGGCTACTGCTCCCTTGGAGTTTCTCTCAATCACACATAGTTCCCCCTTAGTGTCCCTTAAAAGCACACACACAGGTTCCCTTAAAATCAGTGTTCCCATACACAGATCCTATAACACTCCCTGAACTGTCTCACACGTTGCAATCAGGTATAGCTCTTAAAATCCCCGCCCCAAAATCACAACTAAGACCTGCTGAACCTCTTAAAGTACACCTGCAATGATTACAAACGGTTAAGAGGAGGGACTGATGACTACTAAAAAACAATCACAACTCTCCCTCCTAGAATTGTAGTGCCCATCCTACAGATGCAATCCTTTTGTTCCACTGCAGCACAAACTCCAAGTTAATACCTGTGCTGTGGATGTCAAGCTCTGGATGCGGGGGGGGGGGGGGTGAGCTCTTGTCGAGAAGGTATAGGTGAGGAGGTATAGATAGTCAGATAAATAGAGCAGTTCAATAAATAAATACACAGATTTTTATTTATTTATTTATTGCTAGCATTATAATACCTTTGAACCAGAGGTTCTTTTACAAAGGTTACGTGTCAGGTACAATTCAGAAATAGTACACACAAAATTGGAACTTCACATTACAAGGTAGGAGGATAACATTTAACAAACCAGGGTTGCATAAACTCAGTTACATAGTAAATGGAACAGCACACTGGATGTTGTACAAAAGTAAGTTACAGAGGAATACAGAACATAATACAGTTGCATGATTGGCAGGATAAGGAGATGTGAGAGTGAGGGGGCAGTCAGATAGAGTATTTTTGTCAGCCAGGGCTCAGAGAGAGAGAGAGAGAAGATAAGCAGAGAAGGGAAAGGTATGAAAGAATAGAAGATCAAAGAAGAGAGAGAGAGAGAAAACAAAAGGGGGGGAGGGGGTGAAGCAGACAGTGGGTGTCCTTGTCCAGCCAGACTGAGCTGGTTGGGAGTAAGTTAGGGGAGAAGGATGGGAGGAGAAGGGGGAGGGGATAGTTAGCAGGTAGAAGTGAGGAGTGGGCTAATTCATAGAGTTGAGCTGGGTCTAAGTCCTGGGTGGGCACTCACAACAGCTTAGTTGGGTGAGGTGCTTTCACAGATTAAGCTTAAAGGGGCCAAGGGAGGGGATGTTAAGGATCTTTGGGGGGAGGTTATTTAGCCAGGAGGGGGCTCTATAGCGAAAAGTTTGCTGACCCTGTGCAGTCCAGCAGTAAGGGACCAAGTAGGTCATCATAGATGCTGTGCATGTGTTGCACCAGGGGTTAGGGGCTGGTAGCAGCAGGGGAAGGGCACTTGGTGGAGCTTTGCTGAGGCTGATGTTTTAGCAAATAGACAAGTTTGATAGGTGATCCAGTTTCTGAGGTTCAACCAGTGAGTTTGTGCAAAAAGGTCACAAGTGTGGGTGTACCTGTGGGCACCCGTAACCAGCTGACATGCCTTGTTGAGAGCAATGATGATTCTTTTCAGGGTTGTATCCAAGGCTGCTCCATAGAAAATCAGACCATAATCGACTACGGAGATGACTGAGCACAATACAGCTAGCTTGAGAGCCTCGGGAGTAAAGCAGTGCCGGTGCCTATACAGGAACTAAAATGAGAGTTTATTGCTCTAGATATTAGGTTGATGTGGGCAGAGTAGGACAGGGTGCTATCTAAAGTTATACCTAGCTATTTGAAGTCTCTGACTTGCTCGAAGGGGAGGTGTTGTTTATTTAGTATGGCAGATGGCTTTTGGCCGGTTATGCGGGCTAGTGAACAGCATCACCTTTATTTTTTTGTAGTTCATCAGCAGTTTATGTTCTCTAAACCAGCGTTCCATCTCCAGAAAACCAGTTTGAAGGTCACTGGTGAGTAGGGTGGGGTCAGTATGAGCAGAGAAGATGACAGCACCATCTGCATACAGAATGATGTTGTTAGGACATGCTTCTGGGAGTGAATTGAGGAAAAGGCTGAACTGTAAAGGTCCAAGGATGGAGTCTCAGGGTACTCCGGAGCTTACCGAGTGGCAGTTGGCAAGTGTGTCATTAATTCTAATTTGCTGCATCCTGCCATCAAGATAGCTGGTGAATCAATTGGTGACCTCTTTGGAGGGAACGATGGCCTGAAGTAAGAGGAGTAGGAGTGAATGGCTCGCAGTGTCAAAGGCCTTGGTGAGGTCAGTGTAGATTGACCCCAACAGCTGGCCACGGTCAAGTGCACTGATAAATAAGAACAGCTTAAAATCAATGAGGCAGAACAAAATAACTAAATTATAATCATCATAGTTAAAACAGCAGCTGTATCATAACAAATGTTGGAGACTAATCTTGGTCCTTGAAAGCCTGTATGAGCAGGTACGTCTTTAACCCCCTTTTCAAGACCTACACCAAGGGGGCCTCCCTCAGTGCCCTAGGCAGAGCATTCCACAACAAAAGGCTAACCACTTCAAATGCTTGATCCCCAGAGAATTTCAGCTGGACAGTTTGGACACTGAGAGGAGGTCCTCAGTGAACTGAAGGTGGTGTGAGGAGACAGTAGCGCAAACAGGTAGCCAGAATCCAACCCTTGTAGGTATTTGTAGGTCAGTAACCCGTCCTTGAAGGTAACATATCCCTTCACAGGTAGCCAGTGCAGGTCACGCAGGACCAGGGTCACATGCCTGGACCTCAAAAGGCCAGTCAGCAACCTAACTGCTGCGTTCTGCACCAGCTGCAAGTGTTGTAGGGTACCTCAATTAATCCCGAGGTAGAAACATGTTACAGTAGTCCAGCCTGGACATCACAGATGCATGAACTAGTGTTGGGCAGATCTTCAGGAGGGATAAGGAACTTAATCTGGCTGATGTTTCTGACATGGCAAAAAGACACTTCTGGCTACAGCAAACACCTGTGTCTCCAGTGTCAGCTGATCATCAGAAATGACTCCCAGATTTTTTACCTTTGCAGAAGCCAACAGTCTGGATGACCCGAGCTGAAGCCATGTCTCTCCCATGACTACCTCTACTCTCTTCTCTGATCTCACTCAATCACCAGAACCTCAGTCTTGTCCAGGTTAAGTCTCAGCCAACTAGATGCCATCCACTTCTGAATTTTAGAAATGCACAAATTCAGCACATCAATGGCATTAGGCGTCCTGGGTGCAAAAGACAAGTACAATTGGGTATTGTCTGCGTAGCAGTGGAGACCCAAATTGTATTGTCAAATGACCCTCTCAAGGGGCAGCATGTACACTGAGAATAGCATGGATGAGAGGAATGAAGCTTGGGGTATGACACAGAGTAGGGGCATCAGGGATGATGAGAAAGTTCCCATTATCACTGTCTGTGTCCTATCTCTTGGGAAGGACTAGAACCAGCAAATGACAGTGCCAGTGAGCTCTCTGTACTCCCTCAGATGATCCAGAAACAACCCATGGTCCACAGTGTCAAATGCTGAATCAAGATCAAGGAGAACAAGAATTGACCATTCACTCCTAAATCCCAATAAGGTCATTATGCACCCTGATCAATGCCATCACAGTGCTATGCCTAGATCTAAAAGGTTCCATGACACCGGTTTCACAGCAAACCTGTTGAACAGCTTTACAGGGATGGCACAAATGCCAACCGCAATCGCAGTCCGCATTGTGCCGTCGGGAATATTAGTGCGTTTTTTGGAGGGGGCTGTGCACCCGGCAACCCTCAGATCTTACTATAATCACCTCTACAGTGGAGGTGTTTCAGGAAGGGGGGCAACACCCAGAGAAGCTGTGCCGGGGGGTCCCGATGCTGTAGCATGACCATTGCAGCAACCTACAGCGACCTGTCATTTTGTCACTGTAAACAACCAGTCACTGTAGTATTTTTGCTCTAGCAATGGTATACCAATCTAAAACCAGACTGGAAGGGCTTATAGATGTCACGAGATAGGAGATGCCCCTGAAGCTGCAGCACCATGACGTTCTCAATAACTTTACCTAAAAAAGGTAGGTTAGAGATAGGATGGTAATTCGCTAGACTATCAGGGTCCAAAGATGTTTTTTTTCAGAAGGGGCCAAACTAGTGCATTTTTCAGTGCAGTCAGGAGACCCCCTCTGAAAGGGAGCACCGAACAATTAGAATGAACATCAGCTTCAAAAAACCCACACAGGCCACTAGTAGCTGTGTGGGGCCTGGGTCTAGTTCACAAAAAGTGGGCCACAACTCTGAAATCATTTTGCAGACCTCTTAGAAACATAGAAGTTGATGGCAGATAAGGACCGCAAGGCCCATCTAGTTTGCCCATTTCTTTTTCTACCTTATAAACGTGCCATCGGCCTTTGTTCTGTCAATGGCCTATCTATTCATACTCATCTGTATTGCTCCCTTATGCCTATCCCTTGCCTGTTTGAAGCCCTGCGCTATATTCATATCCACCACTTCCTGAGGTAGGCCGTTGCATGCATCCACTACCCTTTCTGTGAAAAAGAACTTCCTCACATTGCCCCTTAATCCACCTCCCTCTAATCTCATGCTGTGTCCTCTTGTCCTGCTATTTTTCTTATATTGAAACATGTTAGACTCTTTCACCTTGTTAATGCCCTTAAGGTGTTGGAATGTTTTGATCATATCACCTCTCTCCCTCCTTTGCTCTAGGGTATACATATTGAGCTTCGTTAATCTGTCCTCATATGTTTTCTGATGCAGTCCCTGCACCATTTTGGTTACCTTCTCTGAACTGCCTCAATCTGGTTAATGTCCTTGTGAAGGTGTAGCCTCCAGTACTGCACGCAGTACTGCAGATGGGGCCTAACCAGTGTCTTGTAAAGATGGATTATTACCTCCCTCTTCCGACTTGTGATATCCCTACTAATACACCCTAACACCCTCCAGTCCATCTGCAATGTCACTGATGAAGATATTAAAGAGGACTGGCCCCAGGACTGATCCCTGAGGTATCCCACTTGTGACTTGCATCTCTTCTCACTGTATACCATTTATCACCACTCTCTGTTTTCTGCCCATCAACCAGTTTGCCACCCAGTTGACCAACTTCTGACCCACCCTGAGCCTACCCAGCTTATTAATCAATTTTCTACGTGGAGCAGTATCGAAAGCTTTGCTGAAGTCAAGGTAGGTGACATCAACTGCCCCCCCTTGGTTCACCACTCTGGTTACCCAGTCAAAGAAATCTATGAGATTAGTTTTACAGGACCTTCCTTTTGTAAACCCATGCTGTATTGGATCCTGTGCTCCTAAGGATTCCAGGTGTTTCACTATCCTTTCCTTAAGGAGTGCCGCCATAATCTTGCCCACCACTGAGGTAAGACTGACTGGTCTGTAGTTCCCTGCCTCCTCTCTGCTACCACTCTTGAGGATCAGGATCACATGAGCCCTTCTCCAGTCTTCTGGGACCTCTCCTGTGCTCAGAGACTCACCAAACAGGTCTGATAATGGCTCTGCTAGTTCCACTCTTAGCTCCTTTAGTGCCCTGGGATGTATGCTATCAGGTCCCATTGCCTTGCCCACCCTGAGCTTGTCGAGCTCTTGTAGAACCCTTTCTTTTGTGAAGGGACTAGTGCACACCTCCCTCCCCCCTGTGTCCATGGTGCTGAGCTGTGGGCCCTGCCTACCTTCTCTTCAGTAAATACTGAGCAGCAATATCTATTTAGGATAGATGCTTTTACATGGTCCTCCTCCTCCTCACATGCCCCCTTATCTCCTTTGATCTTAGCAATACCCCCTCTGGACTTTCTCCTTGTACTAATGTACCAATAGAAAGTCTTGTAACCTTCTTTTACTGTTTGTGCTAATGTTTCCTCAGTTTGGGCCTTTGCCTGCTTTACTGCTTTCCCTGCTTCCCTTAGGGAAGTTTGGTATGCCTCCCTATCTTCACCCTGCTGCGTTCCCTTATATTTCTAGAAGGTCAGCCTTTTCGCTCTCACCTTTATGCTACTGTTTTTGAGAACCAAAGTGGTTTCCTTCTTCCATCATAATTGGCTGAAACTCTCCTCAGGACAGCTGAGTGCAACCTTGAAGTGCAGGCTCAACTCCACCGGGTTGTGGCATACCATTTGGAGAGATCCTATCCAAAACAGAGGATACTCTGTCAGAGGAGAATTGAGTGAACTCTTCGCACTTAGCAGATGAAGCCCCCGATGAAGCCACTGTTAGTGGCTGAAGACAGGTTGAATTTAATAACCTGTCCACAGTACAGAAGAGCTGAGTTGGTCAGTTCCTCCCAGCCAAAATGTCCTTGGACAGAAATGCTGCCTTCTTACAGGGATTGCTCTTTGATATTCCTCATAATGAATCATCAAAGTCAGTTTGTCCTCCTGGGCCCTGGACCTCCTACAACAGCACTCTAACCTCTGACCCCTGGTTTTCAACTCGCTAAGCTCCCCAACAAACCATGGGGAACCCAAGCGTGAGACCTGGGGTCCTACACAGGTATGACTGCATAGTCGAAGGCCCTGGTAATAACCCTATTATAGGTCAATACCACATTCTCTGATCCTGCCTCACATGCTGCCAACATCTCCGAGTTGTCTAGTACCACCTGCAGTCCTTCTGTTCTAGGCCCTTTTTAAGGGCAGTACTGAACCATCTCCTAAGGAGGAGGATAACAGGGGAACTCCCAAAGGAAAACTGCACCAAACAGGGATTTGACCAACTGATCGAGTCAATCTTGGGGTTACCAACCTCAACCCCAGGGTGAAAGCCAAGTCCAAGGTGTGCCCATGCTGGTGAGTCACAGAACTAATAACTTGTATGAGGTCCAATGATTCCATCAACTGGAGGAAATCCCTTCCAAACTGCGAGAATTCATCAATGACCCAGGTATTGAAATTGCACAGAATAATCCATCTGAATGATTCCTAGATCCTATCAGTGATGAAGCCCGTGATTTCTGGTTCCACCACTTCGGTTTGACGCCTGTATGATGACTGTCAGTACAGTGACACCAAAATGCCAATGATGACCAGGTCACCCAGGAACTGGGCTGCCTGACCACCATCGCACCCAAAACACAGGGGCATATTCTGGCTGTTTCACTCCCCATACCCTCTAGAAAATAATATAATCACCTCCAGGTCGGAGATGTGGGGGGGAAGAGCTCAACACCTCTGGGGCGGCAACGATGGTGGGCTCTGTGAAATCCTGTCACTGGAATGACTGTCACATGGGTTGCAGTGCTCACATTGCTGTTGCTGTAATGGTTTTGCTGCATTGATGGCATACCGTGATGGTCCGCAGAAATTCCCCCTCATGACTTGGAGGTCGGTACACCAGGAGGATCCTGCAGCCTGCACCCCCACACACAGACACACATTCAAACAACAAGATATCTCCCACTGGGTACACAGTGAAGTTCAACTTGAATCTAAAACAGATAGCCACCCCCCACAATCCCTCCATAGGCAGCGTACCACGGATAATCCAGCTGAGACCATGACTTCCAGAACTGGCCATTGTCACTCAGCCAGATATCCATGATGCAAGCCACATTAAGGACCCAAAATTAAATCTACCATAATGGCATTCTTGTTCCTCATCGATCTCACAATGCAAAGCACAACCCATAGAGGATGGAGTGAGACAGTCGGTCTAATGCCTACCTGCTCACTTGGTCCGGTGGGTTCCCTGAGTATGGTAGATTGTTCCATGAAGTGAGTGCCTTGTATACAAAAGAAAAAATTCCCTTTTTGTTTTGGATCATGGTAAGGATGAGTGGAATGGTCAGATTTACTCTGTAATCTAGGCCCAGGCCAGATTCCAAAGACCATCCCTAAATGCTGCTGTTAGTCCCAGCATCCATCATGGCTCGAGTGGTTATAAAGTCACCTCTTTATCACGCCTCTCCCACCACAAAACTAAGAACATCCCCCAAACCATTTACATGTCTTCTTTCAGAGTGCTGCCTGTGACCCACATTCCTTAAAGTGAAGGGGGCAGTTATGACTTTTCTTATATGGCTTGTCTCCTTGAGTCTAACGCAGCTGGGGGGGGACTGGAGAGAGGGGCAGCTGCAGTATAAGGGCTGCTAGCTGCACAATTGAGCAGACTTGATAGGGCATAAGGCCTTTATCTGCTGGCAATTTCATATGTTCATATGGTTTCCAGTCAGACTACTTCCCAGCAGTACTTGCAGGCCATAACCAGTCCAGAAAAGAGTAGTGTCCTCACGTGAGGAAAGACAAGGACAGGCTGGAGATGGTGCTCTGTAGAGTAACAAACAAGATTAATGGCCTGCAGAATAGATCCTACGAGGGTTGTCTTAGGACACTGAGTATGTACTCTCAGGGGGCTAGAAGGGATAGGGGCAGTTTGACAAAGACCTTCAAGTTCCTGAAAGGAATGAGCAATGTAAATTGCAAGGAAGGCTTCAACAGGAATAGTGACTCTGGAGCAAAGGGACTTGAATGGAAGCTGGTGAAGGGAAATTCAAGTGGAACGTGAGTAAGTTATTTTATACGGAAAGAGTGTCTGAGCTATGCAACAGCCTGCTGGCTGAGGTGGTGGATGCCAAGACAATTAACAGCATCAGGCACAGTTGGGATGGAGTAAAGGGCTTCATAGACACCCAAGGGGGTAGCAGCAAGGCATGGAACATTGGGCAGGTAGCATGGGCATAAACACCATATGGACACTATGTCTTGATGGTCGGATTGGGTATTGTGGGCAGACTGGATGGAGTAATGGTCTTTTTCTGCTATCAACATCTATGTTTAAGTTGGGACACTGGGCGTAAATAGCTAGATGGAGTGTGTCTCTTACTTACAGCCTTTCCACTTCGGATGCTGATCCTATCAGATCTCAGAAGCCTTTTTAAACCTCCAAGCTAACATGTTAGACTGATGCTTCCACAAATGTTCTTCTGTAGTGATCTTTGCTTCTCCTTTTTTTTTTTCATTACTAATTATTTACATGCTTATTGGACGTGATTCACTATACCTATGCACCATGTATCTCGGGTGTGTAGACACCCGTACTTGTAAATGCCACGCAGCAGTGGCATTCACTATCAGTGAGCCAGCCAGATGAGCACCCAATCTCTCAGCTGCCGGAGCAGATACATAGAAACATAGATTTTGATGGCAGATAAGCAACTCTTGGCCCACCCAGTCTGTCCATTTCCCTACTTACTGGATAAGCTGCAGATTCTAGTTAACCAACAGTCTACTTCCTGCCACCCCCCACTATAATTGCCTTATGTCTGTCCCATGCATGTTTGAATTCCTCCACTGTTTTAGACCCCAAGGCCTTTCCAGGAAGGCAGTTCCATGCGTTCACCACTCTCTCCGTGAAAAAAAAATTCCTCACATTACCCCTGAACCTTCCCCCCCCTCTATCTTTAAAATGTGCCCCCTTGTTCTTACACATCTCTTTTTCTGAAAGATGCTACCCTCCTGGACTTTGTTGATTCCCTTGAGGTACTTGAAAGTTTCTATCATGTCTCCCCTGTCCCTCCTTTCATCAAGGGTATGCATATTAATCTCTCTCTTTCTCTCTCTTCATATGGTTTCTGATGCAGACCCTGCACCGTTTTCCTCGGGACTGCTTCCATCCTGTCCTGTGATATGTGCCACTGGCAGACTGGGGGTATGTTCACACTCTGCATGATTCACAATGGTATGGAGTGCCAGGCAGTGCGGGACATGGTATGCCTTAGGGATCCCACTGTAAGTGTCTATGCACCCCCAAATGGTCACTGGTGGGGCTGGGTGGCAACAAGGTCCCCCAATATACTGCCATCCCAGCCCACCGGACTGTCAGGGTGGACTGAGGGAAGCTGTTTGAGAGAGTGCCCATAGTTTTTAGGTCCCAGACCCATGCCATCTCATACTCCGCCACACTCCCAGCACAAGGGATCCACTCATGGACTCAGGACAGGCATCTGATTAGATGCCCACCTGCCTCCTACACACAGCCCTGATCCACCTGTGTGCCCAGGTGTGGGGTGGGGTGTGGGGGTTGCAGATAATGAATCCGCACACCCAGGCCTGTCCAGGGCCATGTAGGTGCACTGCCAAGTTACATACATTTTGCAGTATATTGCGCCTTTTCATGAATCATGGCCATTGTCTATGGTCTATTATATTTTGATAATGACCAGCTTTCCTGTTATTTGAAGGGGTCCAAGCAAATTTATCGATGACAGTTTGTTGTTATGCTTACTATTGTATTGTGATCTTTGTATTTTGCTGTAATCCAATAACTATTTCAGAAGCTAAGCTGGACAAGTCCTGAGCTGCAGTCAGGCAGTATACCTCCAGTGACCACCGGGTGCTGCATGATGTGATGTTGATAGCTCTACGGGGGGGGGAGGGGTTCCCCTAAGTTATAGAAAAAAAATATGTATCAGTTCCCCAACTTGGTGTTAAGGGGCCACTTTGCTATTGTGGGTGCCATCTCTCAGATGAGACGTTAAACAAAGATGTCTGTTCTGTTTGTTGATCATGCGAGCATTGACGATTCCATGTCACTTCTCAAAAAAGAGCAGAAGAATTTCCTTGGTGAACACAGAAAGTTAGCTCAAAATGGACTGTGGAGCACTGACAGTCAATGCAGTAACAAAAAAAAAAAAAGAATCAGACTTTCCACAGCAGCATAAGGAAAGTCACATAGACCAAATGTTATGTGCAGATAAGTGCAGTACTTTATTTTTCTTTAGCAGAGAAAGCAGGCAGCAGTGCATACTTAACGTTTTGTAGTTTCCTTGGTGCTTTGGTCAAATGTCCTCTGTTCACTAACCCACCAGCAGATTAATCTGGTTCAATATCCGCCAGTTTGCATCTGAGCAGGGAGAGAGTGGAAGAGCTGATGTGTAATGAGCTGCTGCTGTGTTCCATCCCAGAGGAGGCTGCACTTCAGTGATTGTTTGGCTTTGAGTTGTGAATTCATTGCTAAACATTTGAGATGAGATCTGAGAGGAAAATGCAAAATATAGGATTATGGGGTGGTGGGGGGGAACCTGCCCTTGCTGGACCAGTGTGTCTCTATATCTGGTGTCACTGCTTTGGCAGTCAGTCCCCCACCCCAGGTATACCATCTACTTGTGGAACCAGTCCAGAGATGAAGTAGGAAGAGCCCATCCAGAAGCTGTCCATTCTGTAACTTAACTTAGAAAAACAGCAGCAGTGTCCACTCTATAACTTACTTAACTTAGACGATGACCAGCAGTGTCCTCTCTATAACTTATCTTACACAAAGGCCAGCAATGGCCACTCCATAACCTATCTTAGACAGAGGCCAGCACTGTCTTCTCCATAACTTATCTTAGACAAAGACCAGCAGCGACCACTCCATAACCTATCTTAGACGAGGCCAGCACTGTCTTCTCCATAACTTATCTTAGACAAAGGCCGGCAGTGACCACTCCATAACCTATCTTAGACAGAGACCAGCAGTGTCTTCTTCATGATTTATCTGAGACAAAGGCCAGCAGTGACCACTCCATAACTTATCTTAGACAAAGGCCAGCAGTGACCACTCCAAAACTTATCTTAGACAAAGGCCAGCAGTGACCACTCCATAACCTATCTTAGAGGCCAGCAGTGTCCTCTTCATGACATCTTAGTCAAAGACCAGCAGCTGAGGAGAGGGAGGGACACAAGAGACCATGGACTGAGCTTAGAGGGGGGAATATTAAGGAGGGAGGTAGGGAGACACTTTTTCACAGACAGGGTAGTGGACAAGTGGAATGACCTACTGGAAGATCTGATGTCCTGTAAGACAGTGGGCAGTTTCAAAAGGGGGTGGGATAGAGTAAGGGGAAGGGATACGGTGATGGGGAGGAGCGGGAGGGGCAGCTGCAAGATGAAGTGCTAGCTGCACACTCAGGCAGACTTGATAGACCATGTGGCCTGTTTCAGCTGGCGATTTCATATGTTCGTATGTTCGTAGTGTATGCTCTATAACTTAACTTAGACAAAGGCCAGCTGCCAGTCACCACTTCATAACTTATCTTAGAAAAGGGCCAGCAGTGTCCTGAATCTTTGTACAGTATTTGTTGCACAGTTTGCCTCCTTGCATGTTTGCACTATGAACTTTGTCCTTTTCATCATGTGTTTGTGTACCTGCTCTTTAATTAAACTTTGCACATTTGAAATCCAGGACAGCATTTGTCTTCTTTTCTGTAGTGTGATATGTGCCCAGACGTTTTGCCTATGTTGTCTACTTTATAATGGAGCTTAGACAAAGGCCAGCGGTGCCCACTCTGACTTAATCTGGACAAAGACCAGCAGTGTCCACTCAGTAACTTAACTTAGACAAAGGCCAGCAGTGTCTGCTCTATAACTTAGACAAAATCATCAGTGTTTGCTCTATATCTTTTCTTAGACAAAGGCCAGCAGTGTCCACTTTATAACTTAACTTACGTAAGGGCCAGCACTGTCAATTCTATAACACTTTTTTTCCATTTTACAGTTTGTTTGACTGCCTAGCTGAGATACAACATCTGATTTCTAGTGATGTCCTGCTGCTACCGATTTTCACAGCTAAGCAGACTGGAACAATGGGAGGTTAAGTGACTCGTTCAAGGTCACACAAGGACTATTTGTCTCTGAGGTTTGAACCTGTGATCTCCCAGTTCCCAGGCTGGATCTCTAGCCACATGACCAGACAGCATATGACTTAGGTTAGACAGAATCAACAGTTTCCACTCCATACCTTTTCTTAAAGAAAGGCCACCAGTGTCTACCCTAAAATGTACCTTCAGAAAAGGCCTACAGTGTCCAGTCTGACATATAACTTATACATCGTTACCTCCTGCTTTGTGTTGTGTGAGTGCTGCTGCAGGTAGCAGTCAGGTTGTTTATGCTAAAAGAGGAAAAGTAAGTCATTTCTCTGGACCACAGCAGGATTTGTTTTTCTGTGTGTCAACAGTCCCTGTCGAGTTAATTAATAAGCATCATGCTATGCACAGTTTCAACTAGAGGCTCTGTTTTTGCATTACTTCACAGAGACGGATGCCAGAGCAAATCCCTGTTGCTTGAAATAAGTTATAAACAGAGATGGCAACCCCTCAGGGACGTGCAGAGATGGTTCTAGAATAAAGACTGTAAAATATAAACATGGTTGTTTCTGAGATTTAGGAGGGACTATAAGTTCCCTTAAAAATAGTTTACAGTGTTCAAAATACTAATAGTGTATTAGCATGTTATTTGCATAGGAGATGTATGAAAATCCAGTATGTGCAAACTGCTAGGTCTGAAAACAAGAATGGAGGGGGGCTCTAATTACAAATAGAAAGGGTTGCCAGTCCTTATCGTCAGTACCACTTTTTGGTTGGTCTCTGTGTTGCTGCTGTACAATGCAGAAATTTAAAATCTGGAATCATAGAACCAAGGGTTTTCAAGCAAAGTAGGCAGGAGGTGAATAGATTTAAGTGCACTTCCAGTTTCAATGACATGTCTTATTCATTTTACTAGTTAAAGTAAACCTAAGACTTTTCCCTGAAGTTTAATTTTTTTCATTATTCATCTTTATTAATTTTTTCGTCTCCAATCACTAGCAACATACATGGCATATTCTGCCTTTATTCCACCAGATATTCACCTCCACAGGTGGTCATGCTTCTGTCGAGGCTGCTTCTCCACTAGCCATTTGGAAAGCCCATACAATTTTCCCCATTCCCATGGGAGGGCCCTTTGGGTGGGTAGGGACCCAGGAGGATAACAGGATCCAACAGGATGGTCAAGGAGGCATGCCTCATGTCAGGTGCCTGCAAATGAGTCTGGACTGAATGGGATAAGCAATGAGCCACCTCTGAGGGTCATGCTAATGTCCTCTCCATTGTGGGGGGAGGACTTTAGGAGGGAAGGCACCACCCACCAGGGCTCTCATCCCCCATATCTAAGAACTGCATGTACTCTCCATGAGATGGTCGTGGGTACTGCCGCAGGGAGCTGCCATTCCCCAGTAAATAATTAGGAGTTCAAGACAAAGGCTGCACTCTGTCTAGCATACAGTATTGCTACAAAGGAAAGATCCAGAAGCCACAAATGCTTCACAATGTGAATTCATTGCGAAGACGTGACAGGTAGAAAACACTGTGTGATCATCCCCTCCAGGGGACAGTCATTAATTATTAGCTTTTGTTTGCCAGGTAAGTGCATTAGGCATGAAAGCTTGCCTATTTTCAGGCATGACCCGGGAGTGTACAAGATAGAGAGATTACAAGCAGGTGCAAGAAACATACAATTCATACAGCAACATCAGGTGTCCCCAAGGGAGAAACAGTACAAAGCTAGTAATAATCCACGTAGGTATGTATAACAAAAAGACAAAACTACTCACATTTGTACAGGAGTGCTTCAACATGACAGGTGAGAAACAATGATGAACACAGCAAAAGAAAGTAAGGGCAATTACATGCCCCAAGTGCATAAAGGTGAGAGAACAGTGCATTCTTGAAGGAGGAGTGAGATAAGGAGCCTTTTAGGTGTGGAGGTAGAGAATTCCAGAATTTGGGAGCAAAGTGTGAGAAGGTCTACTCACCCATCCTTGTAGTGCACAGCAGGACTGATAGTTGGGGAGACATGGAGGACCTGAAAGAGCGGGAGTGAGTTACAGGGTTGAGCATAGACCCCAAAGAGTCAGGGCAGGGATTTCTGGTTAAGGAGTCAATGAAACAACTGAAGTAATAAGAGTGCAGGTACTTAGGGGGCAGTTAGTGCAGGGTGGAGTAGAGTAGACAGTGGTGGGTAAGGGGCTGATAGGCCAAGCATGCAGATATTGTTATAAGTAGTGTTTCACTTTTGGAGAGCATAAGCATTGGCCTGGAAAAGAACAGACAGGGGCAGCATAAGTGAGACCAGGGAGCAGGACACCCCTGGCAACGGAGATCCTGGCAGCAGGGGTGAGGGAGTGATGCACTCTATAAGCAGCACCAATCTTAGAGTTAACAGATTTGCATACCTCATTAATGTGGGTTGAGAAGTCTAGAGAGGGATCCAGCCTAACCCCAAGGTATTTGAAGGAGTTTATTGTCGAGGTGGCTGTCCCTTTAAGACATAAGACCTGATAGTAGGTGAATTCTGCATGGACTTTTCTAGAGGCACCATATAACATAGCTTGGGTCTTGATAATGTTTAGGATTTGGTGGTTAGTGGTAAGCCAAGATTGGATCTGTTGAAAAGCAGAAGATAGGAGATTGTTAAGAGTGTTCACGGACCGAGAGGCAGCATACAGAACCAGATCATCTGCATACATAATGGTGCGGCAGGGGGGTGAGGGGATGATTAGATCATTTAAAAACAAGAAAAAGAGAAGGGGACAAAGTGTAAAGCCTTGAAGGACTCCACAATAAATGGGTGCAGGGAATGAGAGGACTTTGGAGAAGGAGACAGTTTGAGAACGTCCGTCGAGATAGTTTCTGATACCGGATAGGGTGGAATTGGAGGCATCTATCTTTGAGAAGTCTATCAAGTAGCAGGGGGTGGTTAACCAAATCAAATGCCTTGGTGAGGTCAATAAACACCTCATCAGTCAGAAGGCCTTTGTCCATATTGGTCTTAATGTCACTTGCGAAAAGAGTAAGTGCAGTAGTGGTACTATGTCCTGCCCTAAAATCGTGCTGTATCGGAGTTTGAAGATTGTAATTGAGTAGATGTGTTGATATCTGGTGATGGATTAATTTTTTGAGCAGCTTGCTTAGAGTTGGCAGGAATGCTATACGTTGATAGCTGGTTAAATTCTTTGAGTCAATCTTTTTGAACACAGGAATGGTCCTAGTAGTTTTTCAGGCCATAGGAACTGTTGAGGAGAACATGGAAAGGTTAAAAAGTTTGGTTACTGGAGTTGCGAGAATGGAGTTAGCAAGTCATAGTATCCTGGGCTCAAGACCATTTGGCCCAGCAGAGCCATGGGGCAGGATGGCACATAGTAATTTTAGGACCTCTAGACACAAGACAGGGACTAGCACAAGAGAGGGAGGGCTTCAGTGGGTGCCAAGGGTGGAGCATGGTAGCCAAAGGTAGTAGGTGGAGAAGTATTAGGAAGGGTTTTGACTTTTATTATTCCGTAAGATTTCATTAATTTGAGCCCAGTATATTTTTGGATTAGTTGAGGATGAGCGAAGAAGGGCATGGTAGTAATTGCTCTTGGCTTTATGGATTTCCGTGCCATGGCAGTTTCTACTAAACCTTCCCCCAAGTCATCGTGTGTCTCATGGGGACTGCATTAAGTTTCCCTTTGCTCAGCTGGGGTTTGTGGGCTTGAGACACAGTATTAGGTCCCCCATGTGGAAAGTGGATTGCAGCAACTATGCCATGGTACTGGCATGTCCTGATGAACTTCATTATAAAGCTACAGACGTCACAAGGGAAATGCTGGAACCATCATAATTTGCACAATGAAAATGATGTATGCATCAAAAAAAGGATGCATGTGTCAGTTTTCTGATGTGCACTGTGAAAACTGTCGCAAATGCATGACGTTGAAAAATAACTCACAAATGCTTTGGCACACTTGCCATAATGCAACCTGCACCAAAAATTGTGAATTGCACTTGCATTATGACGCTGTAAAATTCCAGCCATATGTGTAAGCCAATATGATTTACTAGAGAATACATTTTATTTTTCAGTTTCAGTTTCCTTTCCAGGGAATAGAACACTTCTTGGTAGTCTGTCCATGAAATCTGTAAAAATACCATTTGACAGTCACTACTAACTGGCCTCGGAGTACTGTTTTTCATGACATCATAGTGCCTCCCATTAAATATTGTTTTTATGTTACAGGCACAACAATTGTGAGGTCCATTAAGGACACGTGGATGTTTTTTGAAAAAACACGGTAAAAGTAAGTGCCACATTATCTGACATATGGATATGACCAATAACAGGAGAAGGTAAAACACATATAACATTAAAAATTAAACAGTTGTTGGCCATTTATTAGTTGCAAGCCTTTTGTTTCCATAGATACATTACCGGCTCTTTAATGAGTCTCTGACACCGCAGGAAGAACATTTAAAAAACAGTAAGTACCCACAGTGCAGTTTGCATTTCATGTACTTACCTTCAGCTCATGTATTACTAATACAATGTTTGTGAAACAGGATATTCTGTCACTTGGTCTTGATCTGCTCTTGCAACGTCTGCAAGTGGCATCATAATACTTTGCTTGTAGCATCACCACTGGTTGCTGTAGCTTCTTTTTTTAATTTTATTTATTAAGGGAGATGCCATTTAGCAAGCTTATTTACAACAGAGTTCAGTGTGCAGAGGTGATGGCTACATTTCACATAGAAAATAGTAAAACTATCTTAAAAAAGACAAGCTTTGAAAGAAAAAAGGGAAAGACAACAGTATATTACATACCTATAAGCCAAAAAACAATAAAGTCACACTATAATGATCAATTAGGAGAGTTGCTGTATGGTAAATGATCATAACAGACAAAAAGCAAACTTTTAGATTATTCCTGCTGTAGAGGATCTGCAATTTGTACAAGATGAATGGATGTTATGATATTGTTTTAGCGTTTTTAGAAATGATCATGATGTCACTAGCTGAGGATGATAACATCATTGAATAGACAAGCAGCTAGAGTACATGAACACCAAATGACATAGAATACTTCAAATGTCCTTATTAATAAAGAATAAGGGCCCAATCCACAAAGGGCACACAGCGCAGAGTTCCCCACTACATGCATGATGTGTACCTTTTGGACTCCACGCGGCATCCACTGCCATAGCTGTGAACCATCCCGACACCCAAACCCTCATCATACAAATAGCTGCGTGCCTGGCCTGGTTAGATTGTGTTGGGGGTGGGCGCAGGGGCGGACATCCAGCTTATTCTCAGCACTGCTAGGGCAGTGTGTGCAGCCAGTAGGGAGGGCAGATGCTACACAATGCTAAGGGCTGCTGTAATGCCTATGTGCCACTCTCTGGCTAGCCATTCCTCACAAACCTGAGCCCGAATGGCCCTTGCTTCACCGACCAACAGTCCCAGAAACATAATTATGGGACCGGGGGAACATCTGCACCAGCCAGTGGTCAAAGGCAAACATTGTCTGGTGCCCAAAGGGGATACTGAAGCCTACAGAGGACTGACACAGATTGCTATATCCCAGGGATCCCTGCCCCGCGCAGAGCAGCAATCCACAGAAGAGCTGACCTGGGCATCCAATTGGATTCCTGGTGATCCTGGCTGAAATGTCCTAATGCCATTCACAGCCCCTGTTTGGGCGCTGCACCAGGAGGGAGCAGGGTGATGGGCCGTGCATTGCACCCATCTCTGCATGGCCCTGGGGCACGCAGTTGTGCAGTGGGGATATGCTTATTTGAAGCATATCCCCATGTTTTCTGTGAGTCATGCCCAAAGGCAAATTACAGATACCATCTGACTTATATGTGAAATTCTGTCTAAATGTTAATTTTTTTCAAATTTTCCTTGTAACATAAGAAGATCTTTAGGGTCTCTGCCCATGGATCAAGCACATAGACAGCAAAAAGGGGGCAGAGCTTGCACAATCAAAGAATCCAAAATACAGCCTTTTGGAACTCCATAGTGATTAAGAAAATGTTGGTTTAATATTAAGCATTAAGGCATGACCAGGGTTGGGTTATCATCTGTTAATCTAACCTGGAGGGGGGCAGGAGGTCATGAAACAAAAGACATAGCCAAGTGTCTTATGCTCCTAGGGTTGGATTAACAAAGGTAACTCAACCCCAGGCATGCCTTAATGTTACTAATAAGCTAAAATATTTTGTCTTTTTAAAATGAATAATTTAAGGCTGCCCCAGTGGTGTAGGGAGCTGAGGCATTAGTACCTCACCTGTGGCCATATCAAGGCCCAGGATTGGGAATGGACCGATGTTGCTTGGGATGCCGCCTGGAGTGGAGGAGGATTGAGTGACCCACAAGATGCTCTTCTCCTCCAAGGAGGGATGTCTGCTAATTCCACCATGTTACTGCCACCTGGGTGACCTCGGGCGGTGCGGCAAGCGGAGCCACAAGGGGATGGCAGGCACCTCCTGATGGGATGCATGCATGTGCATGCATTTGCATAGTCCCTACCCACAGGGTGCCTGAAGGTAGGCAGAAAACAGGCCAGAAAATGCTTTGGCAGATGCAGAATGACACCATGCTCCCACACAGGCCCTGCACCACCTTCTGAACCACTCACCAGCACAACCGATACTAGTCTCCTTCCAGTCCTGTGGAACACGAGAGGCTGCGCCAGGAGTAAATCCATGGGGCACTGCATGGTGGCTGGCAGAGTATAAGCCCCAGAGATGGTGTGTGACAGGGCTGGTGGAAGGTGGAAGAGGCCAGCCGAGGAAGAGGGGGAAAAACGAATGTTTTAAAAGTTAAAATTCTAATTGTTCTATTGTACATGACGGTTTCCAGCAATTAATGTAACCCTGATGGAATGTTGTTAAGACAATCAGAATGTACCATTTCCAATCCTTGTTTCATAATCTTGAAAGTCTACTTTCTATTTTCCCTCTGCAAAGTACAGTGGCTTCAAAACCTCTTTTGAGCCTCATCAGTGAAGCCTAGGTATCAATGCTTACTGTTTGCTCCTGGGTCTGTGTGGGTGGCTGTTTGTGTTTGTCTGTATCTGTACCTTTGTACCTTAGTTTTTGTGGATTTACCTGTCTTTCTGCTTGGAGTAACTACACCATTCTTGCTAACTACATCTGTGAAAGTCTCCTGGACTGGATTTCTGCAAAACATCACCACCAGGTATCTGCATTTTTTTTTTTTTATCATGTAATGCTTTTTTCCACCTGCTGCGGCACACTACCCGCTTGGGACATCCAGCCACTGGCTCCGCCCGCCCGGAGAACTGGGTAGCTCAAACTGCACCCAGGAGGATCCGGGACGGTCGTCTTGCCATCTCGCTGGAGGGCTCCCCCTCTGCCTCGGCCAGCCTGGACAGCCCCGGACCTTCCCCGACAGGATTCCGCCAAAGTCCTCCAGGCAGCTCGGAGCACGGCCATCAAGCTGCACGGTCGCACCCAACCATTTTTCCTCCTGATTGGTCCCCTGGAATGCAGACGTGCAGTGACGCCCGGGCACAGCATGCTGACGTCTGCCGTGTTCCCTGTCCAGATCGCCAGCACTAGTAGTGCCCCTGAGCATCCCCAGGAGCCTCTACAGCGCGGCGAGATTCTCCAACCCACCCCAGGACTAGGAGAGCAGTCTACGGATGCTCAATCCCAGTCCTCACCTGCCAACCCCTGACGGCCCAGGCTCGTTCCTGAACCCGGGTTGCTGGCATGGCGCAAGGAGGTATCTGCACTTTCATTTTAAAATCATCTTTTTGGAAGCTATCCCAAGCAGAACATAAGTCAAGCAACTGAGTCTGACAAACTCAGTGACTCATAGTCCTGCTGTGAATCCACATTTTTGTCTGACCTGTTCCAAAAGGATCTATATGTGGGCTTTTCAGCAACCTCTTTGAATAACAAAGGAAGCATACAGACAAAAGAATTTCATATCCTGCATATGCACAGGCACAGTTCATCACTTTCAGGAATTCTAACATATTCTGTGACTCTGGACCTCAGCAGTTAATCATTTCTTTTGGTTTTTGACTTACCACCAGGTATCAACATTTTCAATTGAAATCAGCTTTTAATGTACTTCAACTGGGCCGTAAATGGTGGTTATTAAAATGGTGGCAACCCTATCTTTCACACTGCTTGCTCCATCCTGGATACCTATAAAAAATCAAAGCAAGGAATAAGGCCCAAAATGTATCTGATGCCCAGGAAATTAAATGGACTACATCGTCTGCTCATCCAAATGCTAATTCTATGCTCAGAAAATGTCCATCCAAACCTGGGCCCTATTGGATCTATACCTAACCACACAAATAACAAAAATGGTACTATTTCCGTAGCATCATTAAACATTTGCAGCCTTCTCCCAAAAATGGACTCCCTACTTGCTTGGGTCACCCTCCATAAACTGGATGTCTTGTCTGTAATGGAAACATGGCGTACCCGTCTATTACAGACATGGTCATTACTCTTCCAGGATATAAAATCTTCAGGCTTGTTAGACAGGCCAAAAGAGGTGGGGATTGTGCTGTATATTTAAAAGACACATTTATGGGGCATGCTCTCCTGGCAATATGCCTTGAGCACCATGTGCAGGCCTTAGCCATCAAAATATTCCTTGGTGCGCATAACAAGGAACTGTCTGTGTTCTCAGTCTATGTTCCTCCTAAAAATCAGGACAATGGCCTGCGTAGCCTACTGGAATTCATCAAGCGGAACTCTGTCACTACTGAGGCTATACTTTTGGGTGATTTTAACCAAAACTGGCTTGTGCCCTCACACAGCTCCACAAAGGATACCCTATCTACCCTCCACCTCTCACAACTTGTACAACTGCCAACCAGACACAACTATAGAACAGGAACAAGCACTTTAATAGACTGGATTCTATCAAATCACCCCGAACACATTACTGATGTAATAGTCCACTCTGACTCCCTCAGTGATCACTCCCCAGTATCATGCTCCTGGACAAAAACGTTCTCAAAGCCTCTTCCACTAACTATAAGAAACAGAGTGCTAAAATGTGGGCACCTTGATCCCCTAAAGTTACAACTGCGCTCCATCGATTGGTCCGACATTGACACCGCGGTGGATGTAAATCATGCCCTACAGCTTTTCATTTTATGCTTCAATGAGGCCTGCGATAGGCATGCTCCAAAGAAAACTTAGAAAGTCTGAGGCACTTCAAATTCCTGGATCACGGCAGAGCTTCTATCCAAGATGAAGCAATGCGATCTCTTGTGGTTGCGGGCTAAAGGTTCTGGGAACCCTGCTGATGTGCAAGCCCATAAAACTGCTAGGAATTCCTGTACCCAGGACATTAGGTCAGAAAAATGCAAACATCATAGAGAATTGCTTGCCAGGTCATGGGGGAACAGTAGAAATTTCTGGTCCAACTTTTTTATTTATTTATTTATTAGAATTTTGGACAAATACCTTTGAGCTAATGGCTCTTTTACAAAGGTTCCATGTCAGTATACAAAGAGTAGAAGTACAATTTGTGTGAGATTAGCAGGCAAGCAGTTGGAATACAAATTTCAGTACAGGGTATACATGGTCTAAAAGCTACAGGTAATATAATTAACAGTTAGAACAACACAACCAAGTATACATTTAAGAATAATGAGTCACAGCAAACAATATTTACATGAATTAAAGCTGCAAGAAGGGTATTGTCAAAGGGAAGGGTGGAGTGGAAAAACTGAGTTGCTGCCAGTTGTGCCAGGTAGCGTAGGAAAGTGGGAAAAGAGAGTGGGTGTAGAGGGGTAACTGGGAGGGAGGTAGAAAGAGGGGTGGGTGGGAGGCAAGGATCGGGGAACTTCTGCAACAGCGGGTGGGGTGTGCAGATTAGAAAAGGGAGAGGGGAAGGGAGTTGAAGGAGGGTAAGAGAGGAAGGTGGTGGACCAGGGCTAGGGAAAGAGGCAGGGGTATAGTGGTGTGGGGGGGTGGTGGTAGGCAGAGGTGGGGATAGTAGAGAGTTGCGAAGAACAGGAGCACCTGCCAGGGAGATTAGGAGAAACAGTCACAGGTGGCTCTGGACACAAGCGTTTGACGTAGCTTGTGTTTGAATGAGCAGAGGGTGCCTAAGTTGGTGAGTTCACTGCCCAGGGAGTTAAACATCTTAGGGGCTCTACCTGCAAAAGACCGCTGGCCTTTGGCGGTGCGACAGCGGGGAACAGATAGAGAATAATTGTCAGAGCTTCTTGTGTAATGGGAGCAGTTGGCTGGGCTTAAGAGAGACTGAACCCCAGGGGGCATGAGTCCCATCAATGACTTTTTTGCTAGTAGGCAGGTTTGGAAAGTAATCTTTCCTTGAAGTTGCAGCCAGTTTGACTGCTCGAAGAGGTTGCAGGTATGCGTGCGGTGGGCAGCACCAGTAATGAGTTTGCAGGCCCTATTCAGCGCTGTAATGATTCGCCGTAGTGCTGTAGCTGTGGCTGCTCCATAGATAACAAGCCCATAATCAATGATGGAGACAACAGATCTGTGTATTGCTAGTTTAAGGGTGTCAGGTGTCAGGCAGCATCTATGTTTATAGAGAAGGCCTATGCTGATATTTATGGATTTTGTAACTGAATCGATATGGCTGGAGAAGGACAGAGTAGGGTCCAGGGTTACAACAAGGTATTTGAAATTCTGCGTCTTGTCCAGGGTCACACCTGAGCTGTTTTTGATAGCCAGCTGTTGGCGATTATGTTTGTTATGTGTGCCATGGAATAGCATAGTCTTTGTTTTTTCGTAATTTAGCACTAGTTTCTGTGAGATGAACCAGGCCTCAACTTGCGTTGAAACTTTCCTGCAGTTGTTTCTCCAAGAGGGAGGGGTCAGAATTTTTAGAGAAAATCACTGCATCATCAGCATACAAGATAATGCTGTCATCACAGGCGGAAGAGAGATTGTTCAGGAATATGCTGAAAAGAAGTGGTCCTTGGGGAACACCAGCCTGTAGAGGTAGTTTGGAGGAGGGAGTCACCAATCTTAACTTGTTGTGACCGGTTGGAGAGATAACTATTGAACCATTGTAGAGTACCATGGGAGAGCCCTAAGTTGCCAGACTGTTTCAGTAGTAATGGATGATTGACTGTATCGAAGGCCTTTGAGAGGTCTATAAAGGTGGCACTTGCAAGTTGTCCTTGGTCTAGTGCTAGATGAATGTGGCCTATAAATTCGAGGAGGGCAGAGGTGGTGCTATGTCCTTTGCAAAAGTCATGTTGCTGTGGGCATTGCAAGTTGTATTTCTCCAAGTACTCGACCAATTGGTCTGCGATGATTTTTTCAAGAGCTTTGGATAAAGGGGAACAGATGGAGATGGGCCTGTAGTTACAGTGTAATGCCCTATCCCCAGACTTGTGTATTGGGGTCACCAGGGCGGACTTCCACTTAAGCGGGAACTGGAAGATCATGAGAGACTGGTTAATAATCTTGGTAAGAGGGTGCAGGACATCATCAAGGGTGAGGATGATGAGCTTCAAGTCAAGTGTGTCCCAACTTGATCTGGATATAGCACCTTGAGGAGGTATTTTTTGGCATCCCTTTCAGTAACTGCCTTGAAATAGAAATGTGGATGATTTGTATCCTGAGTCCTTTGATATTGGGAGGCTGTGGTTTGGTTGGTGTCAAAGAAGTTAGAGGGGAGGCATATGGCTAAGGATGGTGAATGCCAGATTGAAAGTATTGGCAATTGTGATGGGGTCCAGGGTGTTGCTACCGTCAACTTTTAGCATATTAGGAGTTGCTTTGGACTCTTTCCCTATAACTTCAGAGAGGCTTTGCCAGAATTTCCTTCCATCCGACCAGGAGTTTGATAGGGTGCTCCTGTAGTAGCTGGCTTTTTCAGTGTGAATAGCTCTGGTATAGGCTTTCCTGGCAGCCCTGTATGCCTGAAAGTCTGCTTGGTTACTATAGGCTGTAGCACAAGCCCCATGGAAGGTCCCAAGCTTTTAGCTGGTCTAGGAGCTTGCCTCCGATCCAAGGGTTGTCAGTGCCTTTAATTTTGCATTTCTTAAAGAGGGCATGGATATCACATGCTGCATTGAACTTTGAGATAAAGTATTGAAATGCAGCATCAACATCCAGAGCGGTGTCAATCAGGGACCAGTCTTGTTGTCGCAGGAGTGCCTTAAGTTGTGCAAGGAGTCCCCTAATTAGCTTCCGACTGTTGATAGTTTTCATGGGGGGTTTATTGAATTTATTTGACCATGTGCATTGGACTGGGAATGGTCACTAATGGCATCAAGGAGAACTATAGTGTAGCTAGTATGGTCAGGGTGATTTGAGAGTACCCAGTCCAGTAAGGTACTGGTCTCTGTTCTATAGCTGATCCTAGTGGGTGAGGTAACTAGCTATGTAAAATTTGCAGCTGCCAAGGCATCCTTGTAGTTGCTTGCACTGGGGGCAGCCAGCTGACATTAAAGTCCCCTAGCAATATAACTTCCTAGTTAATCTTTAGACTACTGATGCAGGTAAGGAATAGGTTCAGGCTTGTTGTTGTCAGTTTGGGTGGGATATCTACATAGGCTATCATCAGAGCTTTTTTATGGGCCCCAAGGATGACTTTAATAGCAAGGACCTGAAGCTCATCACCATTAATGGGCAGGGTCAGGGCATGCCCTGTCAGAGAATCTTTTAGATAAAGGGCACAGCCACCCCCTTTTTGGATAGTCGATCCTGCCGAAAGATAGTATACCAAGGTATTGCCACAGTAGTGTCAGGGATAATTGGAGACAGCCAAGTTTCAACTACAGATAGTACATCTGGGCTGTGCTGTGCTGTCCAGGCAGTAAGGGCATCTAATTTTTTGCTAAGGCTTCAGATGTTGATGCTAGCTTGTGAGAGGGACCCTGTTCTACGTTGCTTCCTAGGGGTAGCTAGGGGTGGTCCAGGGTTGGGGTGAACGTTGCCCAATATTAGCATGAGTAGCAGTATTAGTCTTTTTAGGAGTTCCTTAAGATGTCTGCAGTAACTGCTACATGCACTTTTTCCCTTATACTTATTCTTAGTTGTTGTCTGTAGTGACCTGACTCCCGATGGAATGAGCAGGGAGAAATAGTTTGATGGTAGGGTCGACCGTGAGCACAGTAGCATGCTCATGTATCTAGTATTTGGGAGAAGAGATGAGTGCTGTTGCAGCTGAGACTACTGGTAACCATTCCACTTCTGTGCAAGGGGCTATCAACCAAGCAATCCGAGGTTGGCTGCAGTGGGCATTTAAATATATTGGTAGTGTGGGATGCCAGTAGGGTCAGAAGGAGCAGGAGCAGGTTAGGTTGCATTCTTGATGTAGTAATATTAGACCATGCAGATAGTTATGTTCAGGGATATGTAATATAATAATCTTGTCCAAGGCACCAGGAGTCAAATGATGAAAAATAATCAAACTTAAAAGATGCCCCCAAAAAACTCCCAAAGGTTGCTTCCTCGGTGATTGACACAGATGGTGTTTCAACTATGGACCCCCTCATCATTGCAAATATCTTCAATAATGCTTTCATGGACCTTAGTGGTGTCCTCCCACCTGACTTCTTTAATCAATCCACACCTCCCTCTGAGCAATCGACAGTCGGGGCCTTTCAAGAACACGATGGGAACCAAAATCCTATCCCACCCTTCTACTTTAAGAAAATAACTGTCCCCCTTGTTAAAAGATACATGCGCAAAGCCCTAGGTAAGTCTCGGAATAGTGGCGATTCCCTTGACTTAAAAATTATCGTTCTTACCCTGGATGAGGTTATAGACCCTATCACAAGTATTTTCAACCTCTCCCTAAGGCTATCCCAATTCCCTCTCATTTTGAAGTCAACGCAAGTTACCCCCATCCACAAATCAGGTGATCAGACCTCACATACCAACTATAGACCTATTTCCATCCTCCCCCCATTGTCCAAAGTGTTGGAGCGGCTAGTTGCTAATCAACTAATTGAATACCTTGAAAAATATTTCATTCAGTGCCCGCAACAGCATGGTTTCAGGAAAGGGCACAGTACCACAACTGCCCTCCTGGAATTTATTGGGTACATATACCATGCTCTTGACCAAGGGGATCTTGTGGGTGCAGCCTTCATTGACCTAATGAAGGCAGTTGACACTGTCAGCCACTCTTTGCTTCTGCGACAATTAACCAACACTGGCGTGTCCAAAGAAGTGATGCTTTGGTTCAAAAACTACCTGGATGATCGAACTCCGTGTGTAAAAATTTCCGTCTTGTCTGACTAAAGAAATGTCTGCTCTGGCATATCACAAGGCTCGATCCTTGGCCCTCTACTTTTTAGTATTTTTGTAAACAACCTTCCCCTCCATTGCCACCAGCGCGTACTGTTATATGCCGATGGTGCTGTCATTTACTCAAGCCAACCTAACCCAACTCTACTTGAGAATCATCTTCAAAGTGGCTTTTATGAAGTCAAAACCTGGTTCTCTAATCAAAAGCTTGTAATGAATTACAAAACAACTAAAGTTATGTTGTTCAGCTCCACAAGAAACAAATTTAAAGTGCATGCACTCAATATAAAAAATCAATAAGGTGTCCCCCTTGATGCAGTGAAACAATTCAAGTATTTAGGGGTTACACTGGACAAACACCTCTCCTTCTCACATCATATTGAAGGTGTAGCAAAGGCGGTAAATATAAAAATTGGTCTACTATATCATATCAAGCGTAATCTAACCCCTGAAGCCCTCAAACTGGTGGTGTATTGCTCCATCCTCTCAGCCATTGATTATGGTCTTAAAATTGGTTCCGTTTTTTTTCAATGTAAAAATCCGTGTATTAAAAACTGTAATACCTGAGTAGGTATTATGGCAAAGTCATATCAACCCGTGCAAAGCCGTGCAAAGTCGCACAATTGCGCAAAGCTGCGCAAAACACCAGTAATTATAAAAATAAAAGACAGGCAGTGTTATGATTTACACCTCGGTGTGATGACTGCAAACCTCCAGCCACGGGTCACCACACACCTCGGTGTAAAAATCCATAAATACACACTCTGCCCATCCATTATTCTATATGTAATCTATGGATCGGCTACTGACACCATGCTTCGCAAAATAACGGTTGCACTAAATAAAGCCTGCAGGTTAATTACAGGGTCTGATCGCTTTACTCACACCTGTGATTTATACGAACAGATGGGTAGGGTAAGCTTCAACTGAAAAATCGGATTAAATATCAAACCTGCTTACTAGTCAAAAAAGCGCTCATAGGACTAATGCCACCTGGGACGGCAGCATTGTTTACCCCCTCCTGACCCACTAAGATCACCAGATCAGCTGCCCACCAGTCTTTCCTCGTTCCTAGATGCCGGACATTACAAGGCCAGTGTTCCTTCACCTACAGAGCTCCTCAATGGTTCAATTCGCTGGACTATGAAGACTCAACACTGCAAAAATTGGGTGCCTTCAAGACCAAGCTAAAACGGACCCTCATGGCTAACAGTTCTAGTGGCTGCTTCACTTGATATCTGCCGCTGGAACCCCTAGGGTCTGCCTAGTACTTTTCAGTGACCTTGCCACCTCATCCTGTCCTTGCTTCTCCTTACGCCCACTCTCCCTGCCTCCCCTTCCTTTTTGATAGTAACCCCCACGTTTCCCCTCTCCCTCCCATCCCACCCTTAAAGTATGTATGTTTGTCTCTACACAGTCTGCACCTCCCCTTACCTCTTCCTCTTATACACTTCCCTATCCTACCTCCCATCTCTAGCCTCTCTCACCCACTATTTATTATATACTTTTTACTTGAAAATCCAACACTGTTATCAATTCCAGGTACTGTTTCTTATGTCATTTCTGCTACTGTTATCATTAACTAAATTGTATTTATCCTCTCATGTATTTATCAATGTATAATTTTAGTTATACTGTTGTTTTTTGTCATTTTAGTTTACAGTAATATTCCTATGACTGTATGTTACCCTCCCACCACTGACGTGGAACCTTTGTAAACGAGCGCCTGTGCTTGAAGGTGTTAATCCGAGATCAAAAATAAAATAAATATGATAAAAAAATAAAACATAGACAATGATGGCAGAAAAAGCCATTCAGTCTGTCCACAACACCCTAACAAACCCAGGACCTATAATCCATACAGGATTCTAATTTAGACTATCTATCCCCAATGCTCCCAGCCCTACCGCTACCATCCAGAGCTACTACTAAGGCCTTCACTCTGTCCCAGCCATGTCTGAAACCATTAATGGTTTTGGCACCCATCACATCAGCTGGCAGATTGTTCTATGGTTCCACCACCCTTTCTATGAAATAAAACTGTTTCACTTCCCTTTTAAACTGCCCCCCACATCAGTTTCCACTTTTGATCCCATGTTCTTGATCTGCTACTTATGCTAAATAGTACTTCACAGTTTACCTTCATTCCTTTCAGGACTGGAATTTGAAGGTCTGTAACATATCTGCCCTCTCTCATATGGCCTCCAGCAAGTACATGTTCACAGCCTTGAGCTGATGCTCCTAAGATCTGCCCTGTTGTCCTAGAATCATTTTGGTCACCCTACATTGCACAGTCTCCAGCGTGTCCTCATCTTTCCTTAGGAGAGGACTCCAGAACTGGGCACAATACTCCAGGTGGAGCCTCACCAGTGATGTATAGACAGACAGGGTAGGCCAAGTGGTCTTTATCTGCTGTCAATTTCTATGTTTGTATGAAGAGGTAGTAATACCACCTTCCTTCCACTGTCAGTACCCCCCTTCCTATACAGTTTACCTTACTGTAGGCCTTATTACACTGACTTTATTGTTTTTGGGAGTGACTGATGATGATCCCTATGTCTCTTCCCTCAGAAGTTGTGCCCAGCTTTACTCTCCCCCATGTAGTAAATTGTCCTGGGGATCTTGTTCCCTATGTGCCTCACATTGTGCTTTTTGACATTGCATTTCAACTGCCAAATGTTTGACACTTCTCTAGCCTTTGTAAGTCTCTCTGTATCTCTCTAAACCCCTCCTCACTGTCTACCCTGCCACAGAGCTTAGTGTCGTCTGTGAAGAGATATATCTTGCCCTGGATTCCTTCTCCCATGTCACTGATGAACATATTGAAAGGACTGGACACAGGATCGATCCTTGTGGCACACCACTGGTGATCTCTCTCTCTTCTGATTTGACTCCATTAACTACAATCCTCAGCTGTCCTGCTTCCAACAAATTTCAAACCCATCTAACTGTGTACTATGCTGCACCCAGATTCTCTAGCTTCTTCAGCAACCTTCTGTGGGATGCCGAGTTGAAAGCCTAGTTGAAATCAAAGTTGAGCAAATCCAGTGTGGCCCTTATCCACTATCCTCATTACCCAGTCAAAGAATACTATCCGATTGATCAGACAAGATCTCCCTGCCACAAACCCAGGCTATTTACTTCCCTGGAGTTCACTGCTCTCCAGGTAGTCCATGAGGACCTCTTTTACTAGTGTCTCCATCAGTTTACCCACAATAGAAGTAAGACTGACAAGTCTGTAGTTTCCTGGTTGCTCCCTGTCCCCCTCCTTATGGAATGGGACTATGTCCACTACCCTCCAGACTTTTGGAACTACCCCTGTCTAAATTGAGCTATTGATTAGCCAGTGGTTCAGTTAGTTCCACTGCCAATTCCTTGAGCGCCCTGGGATCCACCCCATCTTTTATTCACATTCCTGATGCTGTGTACTCTGACTAATTTGTCCTGGAACAGCTCCCTCATTCAGCTGAAGTCTTCCTTCAGAAATCTAGGATTTCAGCCTTTGATAAGGGATTACTTGTCCCAAGGGCCACTTTGAACCATATAGAGTTATGGTCACTGGAACCTAGTGCTCCCCTACTCTCACTCCTCCTACCACTTCTGAGTTGGTGAGCAACACATCAAGAATGGCAGCCTTCCTAGTGGGTTTCTTAACCAGCTGCACCAGCAGGCAGTCCTGCAATGTGTCCAGCACAGCCTGATTTCTCATTCTCCAGGCCACTGGAATGACCCAATCAATATCTGACAGGTTTACATCTCCCACCACCACCACCACTTCCCCCTTTACCAGCCCCCTTTTAGTTATGCCCCTGGCTTCTCTTCTCTCCCTTCCTCCCATCCTGGAGGTCTATAGATCACCCCCATCCATAGTTTCTTGCCTGAGGCCACTATGAGCTGAACCTCCAGTGATTCTGTTTTCCCATGACCTCCCCTGATGTTTCCATTCTTCACTGCCTCTATGCCTTCCCTGACATACAGGGATATGCCTCCTCCTTTACCTTTTCCTCTATCCCGTCTAAACATGGAGCAGCCTCTACTGCCTCTGTGCCTTCCCTGACATATAAGGCTATGCTTTCTCCTTTATTTTGACCTCTAGTCTGTCTAAACATAGTGTAGCATGGGGTTGTCAGATCACAATCATTCTGTATTGCCAAAGTTTCTGGAATGGCCACTAGGTCCATCTCAGTATCTGCGATCATTGCTTGGAGCTCACTAATTTTATTACTCAGGCACCTGACATTAAGGTAGCCCCCTTTTCGTCATTCTCCTGATCCTATCTTGCTTTTTCCAATTTCTTCTCTCTTAATCTTCCCTAGTATCCTTCATTTTTTTTTTCATGCTGAATATAGGTGTAACCCCCCTACAGATGGGGGTTCTCGAAAAGTCTTCCTTGAGCTTGCCTAAATGCTCACTGCCAGGCTGGTGTCCTGCATTTTAGCAGTTTAAATGTGATTGCCAGAGAGTGCCTGTATAGCCTCTGTGTACTGTCTCTTTAAGAGCTGCCTGGATTGCAGTCATAAGTAATCTGAGAGGGAGCTCTGTTGAAAGATGTAACTATTTGCTGAAAATCATTTAGAGTGATAACAATAATGTAGTTTGTCTAACCTGCCTTTTTTGCAACAAGGACTGTTCTGTTTATCTCCGCTATCTTGGTCCTGGATTGGCGAATTGGACCAATCAGTACTGGTGGGACCTAAAATGGAGCCGGACTACAGGAGCTGTCTGGAGCCAAAATCTGTAGGAATTGTAATTTTGGTTTTTTTGCACCTTTTTGCACCTGAAGGGGAGCCTTTGTTGTGACTGACAGACAGATCAGCCAACCAAACCTTTTGAATTCTGGGGAAGGTCCCAGGATTGCTGGCAGTTGAGTCAGATCTAAATTGGGAGCTGAAGAAGCAACAGCTTGAGACAGTCAAGCAGCCGTCTGAGTAGTTTCGCACAGGAGAACTGTGGAAAGGCCTGAGTTGTGGCCTGCATGTCTGCCTGCTGCCCCTGAGAGGGAGAGAAGAGAATTATTTTGGACTAAATCCAAGTTTGTGAGAACGAAGTAAGCCACTGATTTTTTTACCAGGCTCATACCTGAGGAAGGCCAAAGATTTTGCTGAATGCGATCGGCCTGTCAGGATTTCCAACTGCTTTTGAATATCCGGTTTGTGCAGAAACTTTGCGATCGTGACGGGAGAGCGGTTTGCCTGGTACAGTGGAATTTCCTTACATGTAAATGTGCTGTATATTGAGAGTGGGTCATGATTTGGATCCTCACTGTGTGAACTGTGTTCTGCTTGCTGGTACCATAGAATCCTTTACATGTAAATGTGCTGTGTATTGAAAGTGGGTCGTGATTTGGTTCCCCACTGTGTGAACTGTGTTCTGCTTGCTGGAAGCTTTATCCAGCCTAATCGGACTGAATCTGCATTCATCTCCATTCGGCCTGGGCCATGCCACGCTGGACCTGCCAGACTACCCACTGCACAAAGAAAGCCATCGACGAGAGACCTGACTGGGGATCAGCCCCCTGCTCCACGCTTGAACAGGAATGACACCTCAGTGATTCGTGTGGGCCCTGCTTCTCCTGGCACTCCAGATTAACCACCTGCTGTCTTGATTTTCTTCCAGCCTGTGTCCAGTCTTGGGTATCATGAGTAATCATCAGGATAGATCCCTGCAACAACAGCCTAATCTAAAACTGTATCATCTGATTGTCTTGTTGTTTTCTTTTCACAAACCAAGCCCTCCAGCTCTGGATTACAAAAGTGTTTGTTGTGCATGTTGTTTTCTTCCATCACAGGGCCCCAACCAGCTGCAGCATTCCTGGCTAGCTTACCATTCTCCATCTGGGTACCCAGAGTGTGTGGCTGTTTATGGACCTGAAGTGCATGCATAACTGCTTGGCTGATACAGCCTTTAAGCAAATGAACCTGATTATGCCCCTCCCTTGTTCAAGTCCCTTAAATAAATCAGATCTAACTCTTTTTTTGCATTTACCCTGACTGTGGTTCCAGCTTCTGCAAGAGTACTGTACTGTTGTTACTTGCTGTGTATAACCTTGTTTTACAGGGGGTTCCCAGGGCCCGGCCAGAGCAAAGCCCTGGTGGTAAGTGCAAACAGTGTGGGTACTTGTATGGTGTATCAGGAGTATTGTGAAAGTGATTATTGTGTATTGTTCTGGCCACTAGTAAGGAAAGAGGGGGATTACAGTGACCCGGACGGCTGTGCCCAGGTTAGCTTGACCACTACCAACCCTGACCTCTGGGTGGAGGTACCCGTTTTAGAACTGAGGCCCCTTAATCTGCTACTAGCCAAGCAGGCAGGGGTAGTAACCCTTGGGATAGAGCCAGCTAGGGGTTAAAAAGGCTTTGTCAGTCCTCCCTCCTTGGCCTCTTCCCCTAACCTAATTTGAACTTCAAACTTTCTGTTACTCGCCTTGCTACTAGTAGTCCCCTGTTTAGGGGGAGCCCTAGCCAGATTCCCCATCTACTTTTCCTTCTAAATTGTCCCCTTAGGTTCCATCTCCCCCGCAGTCAATTTTATTGTCCCATGTAGACATCAAACTTCTGCCCCAGAGCACTGACCAACTCTCTTGTCAGGTGAGGGCCATCACTCTTGAAGGGCATCCTGTCCCAGAATCCCCTCTAGTCCTTTCTTTCCTTATTCTATTGCTTCCCTTCCCCTATTCCACATAGGGAGGACCTCAGAAAATGCCAGGTAAGCCGAATGCACTTCAGTCTGCTCCCAGCCTCTTAAAGTTCCACTTCATTGCCTCCACAGACAGGTTCTCCAGATAAGTGTCACCCAAGTTTACCAGCATCCCCAGCTACCCCTCTCCCTTCTCTGCCTTTCTCTTTATCTTATCTATATCCTGGATGGCTGATGCACCAGGAAGGCATATGACCATTTTACACCCCTTCCCCCTTGCCCACCATCCTTTCTACCCCCTAATCATTGAGTATGCAATCACTAAGACTCACCCTCAAGTGCCACCAAGTGGTCCTGCCCATTTCCCCTGACTGACTCAGAGTCCATCCCCACCCCCCTGATGGAGTCAGGTATTTGAGCCTCCTTCAGAGGTGGAAAGTGATTTGCTGTCTGGATGGTGGGAGCTTGATCAAAACCCTTGTGGCTCCACCTGCTGCTCTTCCCCACCACCTTCCAGCCCCTTGGTTCAATGAGCCTCTGGGAGAGTGGAGGTGTGAACCCCAACTGAGCCAGTGCTGCAGCTGGGTATCCTGTGATAATAGTGACTGAATATGAGCAACTGTCAAAACGGCGACTTATATTCGGTGCTATGATCATGGGTGACCGGCAAGGGTAGTGAGTCACAGCTACCGTGAGGGTATAGGAGGGTGATCAGAAAGGAAGGATAGTGAGAAGAAGGGGGGAGGGATAAGGTAGAGGGTTATTGGGCTGGAGTGTGCCTGCTGCTGCCAAGCCAGCTGTGTGGTGTGGTGATGAGGGAGGCTAGCTCCAATGCAGCAGGCACTGGGTTTGGGGGCTGGGGACCAGGAGGGACGAATTTTGCCTCCGCCTGCGGCTGTGGAGCTTAATTTTTTTTTCATGCGGACTGTGCCCCCTCCCCAATATGCACCCCCCTGGAATTAGGAATCCTAAATGAGGGGGGTGCGGGGGGCACAGCGCTCCCACAAAAATACTTTATTTTGCCGGATGTCGGTTTGCTGGCAAGTGTATATCGCCGATTTGCTTTTCGGCGATATACACTTGCCATAATAGTGATCACCGTTTCACGTTTGCCATTATGACAGAACCCCTGCAGCTGAGATATCTTGTTTCATGCTGCTATGAGTTGGCAGTCCCTGCAACTGACTACCTCCCCCGCTGTACCTGATCTCCATACTGCTCCTATGATAACCACTAAACTGTTAATAACTTGCTTTCCTCTATGTGCCTAGTACCATGAGACTAGAACCAGAAAGGCCTACCTTATATATGGAGTTCTGTTACAGTATATATGAAGTACTTCCGACAAATGCTAAAAACCTTCTTGATTAGTATTCCATGGTAAACTATCAAAAACTTTTTTTTTTGTCAATTATTTGTTTATCTTTTTTCTTCCCCCAGTTTTTGCCCACCCTTGCATCCTTTGCGCGTGTGCATGTGTGTGGAGGCATGTGCACACCATGCACTGCAGGATGCCCTACCCTACCACCTGACCTCCACCCGGTGATGGAGGGACTGCGGTAGGGTGACCCCTTCCCCAAGAGAGGAGAGCCGCAACAAGGCAGCTTAATCCTGCTCCGACCCTCTCCCCCCGGCTCCCCAATGATCTGAGGTCATTCCCAAACCTGGGTCACTGATGTAGCGCGAAGTAAGGCAGAAATGCCTCAGCCCTCTGTGCCACTGGGCTGGTAATATCAAAAAGATTCTTAAAGGTGATAGGAAACATTTTTATGTTTGCTTGCACGCATGTGCAAGAAACATAGTGCGGTGATACAAAATGCAGTGCTGTACAGTTGAAAGGGAGAGCACCGCTTCAGTGAGCAGCGCTCCCCCTCCCCACACACACACATGCAAGCACGCATATTGCGTGCTCATGCGCTCCCCCCACGCACACACTGTATGGCTGACGGGGTGCCCAATCCCCATCGGGTTCACGCCTCCCCCAGAAAAGCTTTCCTGTTGCTGCTGGGAGCCCACCCCAGCGTGGCAAAAATTGTTATGCCAATGGGGTGCCCAATCCCCGCCGGCTCCAGGCCCTCCCAAACAGCCTTCCAGCTGCCATGCTGGGATCCCACCCAGCGTGGCAAATGTCCCAGCAGAGTGCCCAATCCTGTCGGCTTCCACACCAAAAGCTTTCCTGTTGCTGCAGCTGGGAGCCCACCCCAGCGTGGCAAATGTCCCGCGTCGTCTTCCAAAAAAAACAAACAAACATGTAAACAGAAAACTGTTCCTTGTGGTCTCCCTGCCCACCCGTGACCACCCACTGTGCACCCTGCCTTCTCACACCTCCCCACCCCATACTTATCTCCGGAGTCCATCTTCGGTGGACTGGGAACACGTCTGCACTCTTCAAAGCTGATCGCGAACTGAGGAAATGCCGGTAAGCTGTATAATGTAATAAATAGGATTTTTTCAACTTTGATGCATATCTCAGGAATTTTTGGGAATTTTGGCACCAAATTTTCAACATGGGGTTTTTGGGACCCTCCTCATGAATTCTTGAACTGTCATGGAGTTAATCGGGCCCGAAGGGTGATTTCACGGTCACTGCGTGAAATCACCTTTTGGGACTGATTAAGGAAATGACAGTGCCAGTGTTCATAAGGTGGGCTCTCAAAAAGCCTATGTTGCAGATTTGGTGAAACAATTCCTAAAAATGACTGTTTTACGAGCGTATGTTGCACAGTCCTACGTACACTCGTAAGTTCACAAATTTTTAATATTTGCACTCTGGATTTTCAACATTGCCATTTTACCACACCTCCTTATGAGCAGTACAGCTGCCATTTTTCATATCTCGCCCAAAATGTGTTTCGCGCATAGGCGCTATAATGGTGCAGTCGGTGGCAAATCAATGTATGGGACAGATTAAAGAAAATCACAGTGACACTGTTCATGAGCAGAGGTCTTAAAATGGCTATGTTGAAAATTTGGTGAAAAATTCCTACAATGACTGTTTTATGAGCGTATGCTAGAGTTCCTACTATTACACCGTAAGTTCACAAATGTTTAATATTTGCACTCCAGATTTTCAACATTGGCATTTTACCACACCTCCTTCTGAGCAGTACAGCTGTCATTTTTCACATGTCACCCAAAATGTGTTTCCATGCATGTAGCACACAATGGCGCAGTCGGTGTGCACAATCAATGTTTGGGACAGATTAAGAAAATCACAGTGACACTGTTCATGAGAAAAGGTCTTAAAATGGCTAAGTTGAAAAGTTGGTAAAAATATTCCCAAAAATGACTGTTTTAGGAGCGCACATTGCGCAGTTCCTACGCACGCTCGCAAGTTTGCGAATTTTTAATATTTGCATGCCAGATTTTCAACATGCCATTTTACCACACCTTCCTTATGAGCAGTACAGCTGCCATTTTTCACATCTCACCCAAAATGTGTTTCTGCACATGTAGTGCACAATGGCATGTCGGTGTGCAAGCAATGTTTGGGACAGATTAAGAAATCACAGTGACACTGGTCATGAGCAGAGGTCTTAAATGGCTATGTTGAAAATTTGGTGACAAAAGTCCATAAAATGACTGTGTTACGAATGAGCACTGCGCAGTTTCCACACACCCTCGTAAGTTCATGAATTTGTAATATTTTCAGTCCAGATTTTCACCAGTGGCATTTTTCCACACTTCCTTATGAACAGTACAACTGTCATTTTTCACAGCATGGCCAAAATGTGTTTTCACACTTTAGCACAGAAATGCGTGGTCGCTGTGGGAAATCATTGTTCGGGACAGATGAAGAAAATCACAGTGACACTGTTCATGATCGGAGGTCCCAAAATGCCTGTGTTGGCAATCTGCAGTAAAAAATCCCCAAACTAATTACATTACGGGTGCGCATTGCACAGTTTCTACGCACGCTCATGACTTCACCAGTTTTTAAATATTTTCACTGCAGATTTTCAACATTGCCATTTTTTACACCTCCCCATGAACAGTACAGCTGTCATTTTCACATCCTGTTCAGAATGTGTTTTTCACCTGTGGTGACAAATGCTGTAGTCGCTGTGCAAAAGCAGCTTTCAGCTAACAAACTGATATTGCCACTCTTCATGAGGTGGGGGTCACAAAAAAACCATGTCGAAAATTTGGAGTGAAAATACCAACAAATGCCTGAGGTGTTATGGTTTCTGACCATAACGCCCCACTCTGTAGAGAATGACAGGCATCAGGGCTGTGACTTGGCATTGTCGCCTGCAATGCTCATACCATTCCACCCCACCCACACCCTGCAGCCACTGAGAGGCATCGAGGTGTGCCTTGGACTCTTTGGCCCCAAAGTTCACCCCATTCTCCTATACCGCACCCATCTCACCGTATTTCCTGATAGAATGGGGTGCGCATAAGGGCCAAAGACCCCAAGGCACACCGTGACACTTGTCGGTGTCTGCAGGGTAGGGTGTGGTGAAATGGTGTGGCCATTATGCCTGACGACCCAAAGGCACACCCCAATGCCTGTCACTATCTGCAGGGTGGTGATTGGGTTGGCTTCAGTTCAGTACTTCACTGCCATTCCTATTATGCAGCTCTGTAACTCCTACACTACTAATGCCAATGCCAGCAAGCAAACATTCGGCATTGACAAATGCTTGTTGTTTATAACTTTAGATGCCCTCCTGTTTCACTTTTAGTGTCTTTCCTTTATTTGAATATGTTTTTACTTTTTTGTTTAATTAATAACCTTTCTTTTCTGCCTGTGTAAGTACCTTGAATCTATGTCTGCTCAGCAGATACAGATCATTATTTCCATACTTATTTATTTTTTTATTTATTTGAAATTTGTTAACCAGGTGAAAAAGCACTTGGCCATGTGGTCCTTTTACAGGCTTGATCTGGGTACATGTACACATACATGACAATAATTAATGATACATAATACAATAAGATAAGCAATCAACTGAAAAATACATTTTAAAACATTTACTAACTTGTATTCACTTACTTAATTGTCACAAACAATGGGGCCTATGCACGACCGGGTGGAAATTATGTGCCGGAGGCACGTAGCCCACCCGCATAACTCTGCACCTGTGGATAGGTGTGCACCAGCTGGTATTCACCAGCAGCCATGACCTATCTGCGGGCTCACCCCCGGCCCACTGGTCCACGCAGCATGGTTGGGGGCAGAGTCGGGGACCCAGCCGGGCAGCCTATCGGATGCCTGTCATGGGTCCCACAGTGGATCCCTTGTGTGGTACAGCATGAGTCCGGGTGTGTGAATGCTTACCGCAGGCACTCGGACCAACACAGCATGACCTTGTCATTTGGTGATCTCCCCAGCCCAGCCCTTAATATAAAGTGGCCTCCCGGTGCACAGAAGGACCCCCAGCAGTGGGACTCCACCCCATCCCAGTCCACTCCCTAGCCACACAGCTGTTCCCTGACCATGCTATGGCATACCCCCCCTGAGACCCCTGTGCCCCATCCCTGAAGGAGTACACCCCCATGCACAAGAACCCCATCTGGAATGCCCAGCCTGGAACACCACATCCAAAACACCCCCGGCCCCCATTCTCGGCACCCTTGCGCCCCCATTGGTGGTCAGTGTCACCCTCCCACACCATCAGCACCACCCCCCATCCCCCATATCCACAAGTCAGTGCCAGGCACTGGTTGACCAGTTGGCAGCGACTGCACTCCTCCTTGGTCGCTGTGGCCGACCAAGGGATGCTGGAGGCTCACTGCCTATATATGGGGCGCCTCATCAACATTTTGATGGCCAGCAGCCGAGGAGGTGTGAGGAGGGCTGTGCTGCTGGGTGTCCATGCCTGCAGCATCACTGGGCATGTATGTTGGTATGGGGGTTTGGTGCCATGGGTGGGTGGATGGGGGACAGCTGGACACTGGTCTCTCATATTCGGCACGGTACCAGGTTCGGGGGCATGGGTGATCGCCGCAGGGCACCTGTGTGTGTGGGGGGGGGTAGTCTTGGACAACGATGGTGATGGGGCTGTGTCGGACAGGTTGGTTGACAGTACAGGTCACACTGGGGATGTGTCAGGCACTTGCTCGACCAGCTGCCCCTGCCCTCCCCATCTGCCTAGTGAGCTGGGGCAGCGGGGGGGTTGGATTCCTTGTTCCACTGTGATTGGCAGGTCATGTCTGTGGGGGCATGCAGTGAGTTATGGCAGGGTCCCAGATGCCATAATCTGCTTTAGCATATGCCCCCTTGCGGAGGGCACTACACACCTTAGTGCATAGTGCATAGTGCCTGCCCCCGACGTGTTGCTTTCCGAGCCGCCGGGGGATCAGGTGCATTGGGGCTGTACACTCTGGTTAATGCATCCCAAATGGGGGGGGCAGCAATGGGTGAGAAATGGCTACGCACCGCAGATCCGCACCGCATAGGCACTCCGCACCATCTTGCACAGGTCCCAATGTTCATAATCTTAAGGTAGTAAAAATATTAGAACGAAAGAGTCTGTGTTATTTACACATTTTACAAGAACACCAGAAGTAAGAACAGTATTTACATACAGTTGCACCAAGCTTGAGATGTTAGTGTGCAATTTAAGTAAAGATTTAAATTGATCAATACTTTGGCCTTTCGTATATCTAGTGGCAAACTGTTCCAAAGTTTCACAGCAGTCAGCTTGAAGGACTTTTGATTTTTTTGTAGTTCTGCATAGAGGCACTGTGAATGTCACTGCATCATTTGATCTCAAAAATGTTATGTTTTGTTTTTGTCCAGATAGTCTGGCCAGAGAACAGTTTATTGTATGCATGACTGGATATACAAAACAGATGTATACAGTTTATCTCTCTGAGTAAGTAGGGACAAATTCAAGTGTTCATAAAGTATGCAGTGATGTTGTCTTTGCCTTGCTGTCAGTGCAAATCTGCATTTCATATTATACATGCAGATACGTTGTTTAATACTGTCTGAACATTTTATGACATAGGGCAAATTCTAAAAATGTAAGTGCAGTGCAAAGGTACGTATTGCGCTGCGTTTGTCAGAGTGTCAGAAAAGTGCATTCACAGACAGATAGCACACCATCCTATCTGACTGTGAAGAGGGCTTGAATAAGGCAGTGGTAACCCCATTACCCCTAGAACTACCCCACTAGTGCTGCCCCAACATGCAGCCAGGTGTATGGCCCCACATGGAATAGAGCAGGTGCGCTATTTTTACTTCATAAAAGCAGCCATGTAAATGAGCTCATTGGGCATGCAAGGCGCTAAGGTGCCATTAACATGCCCATTATGGACCCATTTGCATGGTGTGCAAGGCCTTTTGCATGGAAAAGTGCCCTGACTGGAAGCTATCCCTGGTGCTAGTGGCATCCCCCCACCCCCAATCCCAAAGCCGCAATCAGCAAGACATCCCCGGTATCTGGTGGTACCTCCCCTCAACCGATGTGCGTCCAGACATTTCATGACACCATCCGTGGTGGTTAGCAGTCCCCCCCTCACCCGCCATGCCTGTCAATTTGTTAAGTGATGCCTGGTGGCTAGCAGTCGCTCCCTCACCTACAGTCATGCCCAATAATTTTTTAAGCAATCCCTGATGGCTAGTGGTCCTTCCCCCCACCCACTGCCAAGCCCAACTATGTGGAATAATCTCCCTGGTGGCTAGTGGCCCCACCCACACAAATGTCCGTCAATAGAGTTAGTATGCCCTGGTGTCCAGTGGTCCCTCCCCCATCCCCAGTGTGACGAAGGCCCCCCGCCACACGGTGCCTGCTGCTGCTGCACAGAATCCTCCCCCAAACACAGGGCTCCAGACCCTACCAGAAAAGTGCTCCGCACCCCCCCACCTGTCTGCTCATTAGTGGTAGTGGCCCGCTCCTGCAGCACTGACACCCACCTAGCCCGGTTCCCCTTACCTTAAAGTCAATGCCGCAGTCTCTGTGATGGCAAGTGGCACAGCTCACCATACTCCACCTTGGCCACCTGCCATCTGAATGATGCTGGGAGTGCACTGCCTATTTATAGGGCCAACAGCCTGGTGCTTGGTGGGTAGCAGTCTAGCTGATTCCATAACCTGATAGCTCTAGGGAAAAAAAGCATACTTTCTAACATCTGTTTTGGATATATTGCCTATAAGTTGATACTCATGGCCTCTTAAATCATGATTACAGCCCTTAAACTGTAGACCCAAATCATTCATTAGTTCACTGTCCTCTAATACATCATACAAGAACAATAGATCCCCTCTCAGTCTTCTCTGATGTGAAGACCATAACCCCAAGTCTGTAAGCCTTTCATCGTAAGATTTTTGTTGTAACTTTAGGATTAATTTAGTGAATCTGTGCTGTGGATTATTCATCAAAATGTGTGGATTATTCAGGATTATGAAATCCTAAATAGGTTGACTAAAGTATATTTAAGAAGGCAATTGTTTTCACAGCACCTTGGGTTAAGGTGCTTTATGTAGTTCTGACCCTCCACTTTTTGGTACACTGCTCCACCACTGTTTCCTGACAGAGGAACACTACCACACAGCAGCTGCCTCAACCCAGCTTTCCTCCCAATGCTGTGACTTACATTCACTCCCAAACTTGGGTTGACTGCAGGGCAACAAGATGCACTATTGCTGGGCCATCATGGAGGTTAATAACAATCTTTTTTTTTTTAATACAATTCCACCTGGAAATCTGAAGGAAACATTTTTGTGGCTTGAGCCACTTTTTCAGAGCACTACACAAAAACAGTTAAACCCCTGAGAGATTGAGGCAAAAGTCTCAGGGAGGGTCTTGCAAGCTGCAGACAAAGGCCTGATGTAGTATGTGATAAGGACTGTGTCTGTATTTGCGTATGAAATGTGTCAGATCAGAACTAGGTACCACAGCTTACAAAGCTCTGAAGAAGTGGCACAGAACCACAGTCACAGAATCTTGGCTTCATATTGGTAGGAATAATTGTATTAAAAATAAAAGATTCTGATGGGGGTGTGGCCAGCTGTCAACATTCACAGGTGTCTTCTGAGCGACTTCAACCTCTTACTCTGTTTAAACTAATAATTTTAAATGTTAAAACAGTAGTTAATGCTGTAAAAGAACATCAGTGTGAAGAGGAGCACTTACTATATGTACAGACACAGAACTGACAATATAGCATCATGGAAGCCAGCCCACGGGTGCAGCGGTAGTGCTACCACCTGCGGCACAGATAGCTCATGTTCCTGAACAAGCATGGTTCATCACAGGGTCAGACGGGCGGGGGGAGGTTGTGGCTTCCCGGCAAGCCAGCGATACCCAGTGCAGGCCGGGTGTGCGACATCCAGGGCCACTCTTCAGTGAGGAGGTGTCGGTAGACATCTGTAGGTTGGATGCAGGACCACACCCGGCTCATGCTGACAACATTGCACTTCTGCACCTCTGGGAACCTTAAAGAGAAAAACCCTCTGGGCTGGCTGCACTTTGACCCCATGGGCCCTCCCCCCAAATAACGCCCCAAGCACTAGCCTTGGTTGGTGCCTCTGGTTGATCTCTGTCTCTCCCCTCAGGAAGCCCCACTGCAGGAGGCAAGCTGCAGGCCTCCCCAGTCCAAGCTAATGGGGGGGGGGGATGCCAGGTGTGAGGTCTGGGCACTGAGAAGGGGTAAATCCCCTGCCTGTACCAGGGAGAAAAAAAAGAGTTTAAAAAGTGTATTGCATCATGGGGAGACCCAATAATGAGCAGCAACAGGAAAGCAAGAAGGTTAAGGCCCCACCCCCATCAACCAGTACAGGTAAAGGTGGACAGCAGATGGGAGAAAGAAGTGGTGGTGACTTAGAGGCCTTGATGAAAGCCATTCTTGAAACTGTGTGCCAACTCAATAAAAAAGTGGATGGCTTTAATGCTAGCATCTCCCTTGTTGAAACTAAAGTAGAAATCATAGCAATGGAAGGAACACAAAACTCTAGCCAAGACTGCTAATAAATCACAAACAGTAACTTTGCCAGAAAAGTATTTCTGTAAGGTGATCCTTCAGAAGTGGGAGGCAAGTTGGAAGCAATAAATGATCTGAGAGACATTCTGTGGAAAAGGAAGGTGAAGAGGACAGAGAAACATAAATGTATCTGTTTGAACTGTCGTTATATTATCCCTCTCTATATCACAGATACTCTAAATGACCTTTGCTGACTTTAAAAAGTTTTACACCTGTTTCTCTTACAGTACAGGCTATTCTGCTGTGGGTTATGACGTAAGCTAGTTATGTAGTACCCAGTGTGATTTTCTTGTGTCTCTGAATGATCCAACCATATAGTATCATATGGACTCACAGGTATCCTCAACATTCTCACTTGAAAATGGTGGTGACTGTGTGGCTGGGACTGCAGTAGGATATCCTGCTCTCTTGCTGCAAGTCAGTTGATTAGCGCGGCACCAGACGAACCCTGTGCAATCACGGCAGCAGCTGAGAGGTCAGGTAAGTCTTGACAGAACAGAGTATATCCCTTGTTGGAAAATGGTTGGGAGGTTATTTCTCTCCTGTCAACAGAGAATGATGAGCTGTTATAAACCTAGTACTACTAAGGCTTGCTTCTTTAGCGATTTTAAGCGCTGTTAAATAACCTACACTGATATGCCTTTTATAGCACAATGTAGTTTATTCACTGCTCTAAACCTTAAGAAATATCAAACTTTGTTATAAACCTGATTTGTTTAGAACTATCTTCAAACTCTCATGTTGCACTGTTTCATGAATGAGGATTTTGGGAGTGGGGGAGAGAGTGTCTTGGAAAATGTTCTCTTCACTTGAAAGGCAGATTTCTGTTTTTCACTTGTGTATTCATGGACCTCGGGGCAACTGTAGCCCCGTTTTATCACAGGGATTCAAACTGTTAACATCTTGGTTAAGACATTTATGGACCGATGTCCATGATCACACTGCACGTGGCCCATTCTCAACTATATAGGGGACTGTTATGAAGCATTCTGGAATACCCCCATATATCATAACATAAGAATGAGGAGATACGTTTTTCTAATGTAAAATTTCTTACTGTCAAACTTTCTACACTCTGAATCAAGTGTACTGCTTTGTACTGTTCATTTACTTAAAATGAAGAAACATAAAATTAAAAAAAGATTGTGATTAATTTTATAGGTACAGCATCGTGTTTGGCCTGTCCTACCGAGTGTTCCACTGCCTGGATGGAGTGGACATGTCCCAGGGTAACTCCTCCTTCTAGAGGTATTTGATGGTGTGGCTCATTGTGAATCCCCTTGCAGAAACACTGTTATCATTCACAGCCTCTCTCTGCCTACTCCAGCTCTAGAAACAGTCTTGATGACACATAAAAGATCACTCTTCACACCAGATACATAGCTCGAATGTGTGGTCCCTTTACTTAGGGGAGAGGGGTTCAAGGGTAGCTCAGCTCATGCATCTCTTAATTCATTTCTGAGCACATGCTAGGGTCAGAGCCCTGCATCACAGTTCATTACTGTTTGGACCCTGTGTCATTCAAATGCTATTTGTACACTGGAACGTATACTAGATTTTTACATGAGACTCTCCCATCCCTTATACCTACTGTGACACTCCGGTGCACCGCTACTACTGTTATGGAAAATGCTGTTATCCATATGGACACTCAACGGAATACTACACCTAATCCTGGTTCTAGTAGCCCTTGTGGTACAGCTTCTTCCCTGAACAAGCCTTGGCCCATTCTTGAATAATATAGAAAGAGTTTTCTATAGCTTAGTCTGGAAACTACCTCTGGTGGAGCTCTAACCATTAACTCTGTCGATCCTTGTTGCTGCGGTTCCATCCCTCTGATGTTCAAACATCAGCTCCTGGTCCCGTTACTTGACATGGCATCTTCAGGGAATCCTTCAGGCCCTAAAGGCATCTATAGGAACACAGGAACACTGCGCTCAGAGTCCTTGGTCAGTCAGTGCAGATATTCTGACACATAGCTTTTTTGCCCATCCCAAGAATATCCAGGAATACAGTAATTTGCTTCCTCCTTTACCTAAAGGATGTTTTCAATGTGGTCACTGCAGTACCTGCAGATTTTGTAAAGGTTACAACTTTAAAATCCCATTACCCACAAAGAAATCACAATTAGATCATTTATTTCTTGTTTTTCTACTAATTTTGTGATTTAATGAATTAATGTGCAGCTGTCCCAAGATCTACATGGGATGCATGATCTGCTCATTGCAAGAAAGAATCCAAGAGCATGTGCAACCCCCAGCACCCACCTGGGTAACACTTTGAGAGATGTCATCCGAAAAATCCAAACTGCATGAGTGCTGTGAGCATGGAACTTATACCAACAAAATCCAGAGGAGGAGATAGGGCGAGCACACTTTTAAAGGTGGAAGCTGCTGGGTATATAATCTGCAATGAAGTCTATGAGCTGGAATGATACCATTAACCTTTTGCCCTTTCTGACATAAATTGTATTTATAAACGAAGCAATGAATACAGATTTGATTTAATTCATATGTAGCATTAAGTTTCCATATACTGCATTTTCCTGTCTTTATATGTTCATAAAATTTGTCCATGAAATATTTTGAATATTGAACCTTTAGTTTATGCTTATAGTCTAGTCTTATTTGTGCTCAGTATTTGATTGTTTGCATTATGATTTTTCATTACCATTGGACTATTTCTGTGCTTTGTTTCTTTGCTAATCCTACCATGCCTTAAGTCATTCCACCCCCCTGACAGCCCATCTATAATGTCCGTGCAGACAAAACATTGTTGCTATTTCCTGAGCTGTCCATATGCTCCACAAGATTCCACTTGGGTAGATCCCTTCCACTGGTTTGGAGGTAGATGTTATTTAGTCAACTATACCTCAGATCTCCTTATAATTCCTGTGGTTGTTTGTTCCGCTTGACTTCCACCTCACCCCCTTGGCAGCCCACATCTTACACTTGTTGGCAAAACATTGCTGCATCTTCCTGTGCCATTCTCACACTCCACAGGATCCCCTTTGAGTAGATTCCTTCCCCTGATTTGGAGTTACGCACTACTTAGCCAGCTATACCTCACATCCCCTTATAATTCCTGTGGTCATTTGTTTGGCTCGACTTCTATATTATTTTACTGTTTTTCCTAATTTAGTTTTGTTCCCTCAATTACCTGGTCCAACTGAATCTAGTCCAGCACATTATTGTCAGTACTTGCTGCCTTAAATGTATCTTGTATTTTTGTAAATGCTGCTGAATTTATATTTCTGATACCTTAATCAAATACTTTATAAGAGTGTACAATCACTATGTATACATTTAACATTTTCAGCAGCTCACAGATTTTAACCTTCAGTGCACCAGGCAATCCACTTAGTTTTCTTCCCCCCAGTTTTACTTTTATACATGTCCTTCACTTATTGTTTTATTCAATTTGCCTGGTGCCCTTATTTTGTATTATGCTGCAGTAGATATTTTTCATGCTTTTGTTTATTTAAATTCACTTGCGGCACTTTATTAACTACATGTTCTGATATATCTATAAATAAACATGATGGTATAGTGTGTCTGGCTGGCTACTGAGATTTAAAGTAAATTTCTAGCATTTTAAAATTAGCATATGGGCTTTCTAGCCTGTTATGTAATAGCTGTGATAGTCAGTCTATGCAAAAAAAAAAAAAAATCTCACTCCTTTAAGGAAGGGAAGGGATCGTACCTGTTGCCAAACAGACTGCCACCTGATTCCCCTGCAACTTCCCTGTTCACCTGTTCCGCTCCCGCACTCAGACGTTTTATGACATTTAACCAGGGAAAGTGTGGGGATGCGCCCCATTGTAGTCTATAGTGGGGCATTTTCAAGACATAGTTTTATATGTTTAAACAATGTTTGACATTAATGAAAACCACCGCCCAACTGACAGGAGCCCTATCAGTTGAGCGGTGGCTTTCATTAATGTCAAACCTTGCTTAAACATATAAAACTATGTCTTTAAAATGCCCCACCATATACTACAATGGGGTGTGTGCTCCCCCTGGTTAGACATCATAAAACATCAGCGTGCATGGGTGGGATGGCTGAACAGGGAAGTGGAAAGGATTTGGATGGCAGTCTGTTCGGCAACAGGTACAATCCCTTCCCTTTCTTAAACGAGTGAGAAAATGTTTTGTGTTTTTTTGCATAGACTATCACAATCATTATGTAATGGGCTATAAAGTCCATATGCTAATATCAGAAATTCACTTTAAAATATGTGTACTTGTACCAAAGGTACTTAAAACTCTTTAGTGCTGTCTGTAGCCATGCCCCCAGAGGAAGGGTCATGCTGAGATCTGAAGCATCAGGCTTTTTTGCTGACATCACTGCTGTGGAATAAATGTAGTTTAAGCAGTAAAAATGCCATCCTGGTGGTGCAGAGGGTTGAGGTGCTGGATGTCACACCTTGCACCACGCCAGCGACCCAGGTTTGGGAGCAAGCCAGAGTCATCAGAGGTCATTGGGGGGGAGAAAATGTGGGTAGGCTGCCGGCAGGCAGCTCTCCACCTCGAGAGGGAGTTCTTCATCTCCTCTGAGTTTGGCTGCCCCCTGGTGGAGGCTGGCGTGGTGGTGCCGTTCAGAGAATTGACAGCGCTAGGCTAAGGGAGGGCAGAAGAGACCAGGCATTGGAGCTGCGGTGCGCATGTGCACCTCCACGTGCATGCACCACTACCTCCAGGGGTCTCAGGATAGAGCGTTCACACTGGGATAAAATGGAGGAAAATCAACAGGGGCCACCCAGTATGAGGCCTCTGTGCCTGTCTCAGGGGATCCACCGGGGCAAGTAACGGCGCTACAAGACCCCAAAAGACTCCGGGCTCAGGTACGGTGGCAGACAATAAGGGATACCTGCCATAAGAGGATACAAATAGTTGTAAAAAAAAAAAAAGCAATGAAAACATCTGTGTTTTTATTTTCATGAAAGAGCGTAGTCTCTTTGTATGTTTGCCTAAAGCCATCTATGCACATCCCCTGTGAGGATGCACACTCAGGATCCTGCTAGTACCTCCCAAGCTCTCTCCCAGCTGTCCATACCCTCCTCTACTCCCTGCTTGGTCAAGTGGCCTTCCCAGAGTCTTCCATACCCAAGAACTTAGCACTCAGCGAATCCCCAGAGAAAAACAAAAGTGTGGCCTCTGACCACATCCTCAGCCCTCCCTCCAAAAGGTGTTCAATCCCCAATCTGGCACCACAAACAAATGGCTAGCAGATCCTCCTTGGATTCTTCATGAGGTCTCCCAATTACCCAGCCCCAAACCCCTTCTGCCCCCCACTGACATGGGCAGCAGGAGCCCAAGGAGTGGTACTGTACCAGTCTGGGGCCTGACAGAATCCCATGCCATGCCAACCCTGGCACCCTGCCACCAAGCCAAGGCTGGTAGGATCCCTTTGGTGCACCCAGATCCTAAACCTGTGCACCAGCGCTGGTACAGACACTGCCTCCTCTCTTTCAGTGTTGCTGATGGCCCCCTCCAACTTCAGACCTGACTAGAACTAGAAACAGAATTGCTTGCTTCCTGACAAAACCTCCTAGTTATAGATCTGTGCTAAACTCTGCACCCACCATTCTGAAGGGCAAAGCGATTGGTGCATTGGCACCTAGTGTTTTGACAGACATTTTAGTAACAATGCACCCCTTTCTGGAAAAGGGTTGTTACATATGGAGTAGAACACACTATTATTCTGATGGAAAAGCATATCCAAATACAGGATTGACTTGGAAGGGTAAACTGGAGGGCATTTAGCAATGTCAGAAATCACTTCATATTACCTCAAAGGTGAAGTGACATGGCACCAGGCCTTTTTTATTAAAAGAAGTGAGGCTTTGCTGCAAATTCTATTACAGCAGCTGAAGTGAAATATAACTGCCTGGAACTGGATTATCTGTCATTTACAGAGTTATTCTGCTGTGAATAGTCAAATGTAAGCCTGCATAATCTTCAGTCAGATGTAAACCTGCATAATCTCTAATTAAGCTGCTATAATAGGGAGGATGGTGGCAGGCTGTGGTTGTTAGGATCATCAGTATTTCCAGATTTATAAACAGGAATACTGGCTATTTCCCCAGTCTGTAGGAGAAACTTCAGGTTTTAGAGGAAGTGATTAATGGTACAAGTTAATGAAGTAGCAACATAATCAGCTCCAAGTTTTAAAAGTGTTGCATCAAGCTGATTAAGTGGATTTGCTGGTACTGAGTGCCAACAGTTCCCTGGCTGCAAATGACACTGATGTGTAAGTAAATCTGCTAAATGAGCACAAGGTTGCTGACGGTGGTTTCAAATGTAATTTGTCCAAGACATCACTAATCTTTTGTTACAGAAGAGACAAAGAAGCTATTTGAACATGGAGCAACTTTGTTGAACAGCTTCCACGCTAGGAATTTGTAGCTGGAAGGGTGAAACCGATGAGCTTTTGGGTACACAGGCTGTGACAAAATTGTGACATCTTCCTCCAGTTAAAGTTAGATATAGTCAATGTCCCTTTTATTCTGAAACAGTGTTAGGCACAAGCAAACCAAGCAGTCATTTGAGGCGCCACTGTGCCAACACAGACAGGGCAGGGCACACTGTACTAGAAAGTATGAGTACAGATCAACTGGAAATGCAAAAAGTGCTAATATAAATGTAACCCCCTTGTTCCCAGGGGTTACTAGAATCCCACTTAGAACCAGTGGCAGGCAAGGAAAGGCAGCTTGTGAGATAACAGTTAAATGGGTTTCACACTGTCTCACTCTGTTCTCAGTTTCAGCTGAGCTGGAGTGATGATGTCACCATAGAATTCTTGCAGCAGCATATGCCACAATGGAATGCTAACAGCAGGGGTTAGGAGTAGAATGTTGGGGAATTCAAGTTCAGTCTTCAGAGAGTAGTGTGTGTGGAGATTCAAGAGAGTGAGGAGTGCTGCTGTGTGCAGCTCCTCGGGGCCTAGCTCTGATATAGAGCTACCGTAGAAAGGAGGGGTTGTGTGTTCTCACCCTAAAGAGGAACACAGAAGAGATCAGAAGGAAGTGGTAGAGACCGTTCCTAGAGTCGTTCCAGTATCCCATCCCTGGAGGGATTGGGGGGGAGGGGGAATTCCAGGAATTCAGGGGCAATCCCTTGGTCCAGCCTGCAGAGGGAGAAGCTGCCTGTGTGTTGAGTTTGTTCTGTGAGTACCAGAGTTCGAGCTGTGTGAAAGAAGCCCTGGGGCATCTGCAGTCCTTGGTGAGTTCTATTCTGATAAAGAGACTATGCTCACTGGGACAGAGTTTAAAGTAAAAGTGTCTGCCTACTGTGGGGTCAAAGAAAGACTTGCCAAGTACAGAACTTTTAATTTGTGTATGACTTAGAAGCATCTGCAACAGTGGGGGTCTAGGGTAAAGACACAGCCACTTACATAACTTTTAAAGTCAGGACACCTCCAGAGAGATATGTAGAATGCTAAATGTGCTAAACATTTCTAGACAGCATCTACAAACAGAGTTTCAATGAAAGGTGTTGTAACCAAATGAATGGCCAAGTATAGATTTGGGAGCAAGAGGTGGGAGACCCCCCCATCTGGAGTAACCAGGTTTACCTCTCCGGATTCAGTTTGGGCACCTATGGTTTTCTCTCAGGCACTTGGCCAGTGTCTGAAGAAAGCACCCAGATGTGGAATTTTGGATTTTTGCTGAGAGACGGAAAGTGCTCGTGGGTGGTATAGGGAGCCACCAGCAACCTCCATGCCATATGGAAAAGTGTCTTAGTACTGGCCAAGGTGCCATGTCAAGGAATAGAAGAGAAGTGTACCAGTCTGGGCCATGGGTGCCCAGATCCGTTCAGAACCTGAGGGTTCGTGGTGAAGCAGTGTGCTCTGTACCTCAGTAATCTGCATTACCAGTGAGTGTAGCCCTGTGGGGGCTCATCTTTGCTTTGTTATTCTCTGTGTTATGCGAATAAAAACCACACTCTAGAATCCCATTCCTGGTTTGGACATTTCAGTTATTGCTTCCAGTGTCTGGATTTACTTGGGTACCACTGTCCAGAAGAAGAACCCAAAGAATAATCTCAACAGCACACTCCTAGACAGCATGTTGGTAAATAAGCCTCATCTGTATTCTCATGCTGGAGTGCTATTCAGTGACATAAGTGATCACTGTCCCATAGCTGGCATAAGATCAACAATCAAGCCACCCAACCCTGCAAAATTCCTCCCAAGAAGGTCAAAAAAGAACTTTAATATTTCAGGATATCTCCATGATCTGTGCCACACCACACGTTGGCAAGAATTCTATCTCACAGCTTCAGTAGAGACAGCTCTTCAGATCTTAAGTGATATTATCATAAGTGCCCTCAATATACATGCACCTTCACCAGTGCCAGAACCAAACTCAAATCTTGTCGCTGGTTCTCTGCTGACCTTAAATCAAGATTACTTGCCAGAGATAAACTCTGGAAAAGGGCAAGAAAGATAAAGGATCCAAATGACTGGCTTCAATTCAGAAAAGCCAGAAACTCCTGGACAAAACAAGTAAGAAATGCCAAGGCTGCCTTCTACACAGATGAATTGGATGCCTCCTATCACAACCCTTCCAGGTTCTGGGGTACCATAAAGGGGATCCTAGGTCAAACTTCTACCCCTGTCTTACCACCCAAAGTGCACCTAAATAGTATTGAAATCACTGACAAGCAAGAAACCTAAATGCCTTCAACGATCATTTCACTCACAGCTGGCCTAGCTTCGACTCCTCACCTGCAAACCTATTGAGAGCATCACTAAACATACAATCTACTGAGGGACAAAAGGTTGCTTCCACATTCTCCTTCAAATCAATACTTAAAAGAAGTAGAAGACCTTCATTCCAACTAGATACAACTAAAAGTGCAGGTGCAGACTCCTGGATCCCAACTTTCTAAAAGTAGCACTGCATGCCTTAGCTGCCCCTCACCCACCCTCTTCAATCTGTCCCTAGCCACTGGTTCTATCCTCTCAATATGGAAGACAGCTCAGTGTTTCCACTACTTAAGGCAGGTGATCCCATGGACCTCAACAATTATAGGCCCATTTCCATCTTACCAGTACTGTCCAAGATGCTTGAAAAGTTAGTAAACTTTCAGTTAAGTGCCTACCTTGATACCAACAATCTCCTTAACCCAGCTCAATCTGGTTTAGATCTATGCACAGCACCATCTCTGCCTTAGCAAAGTTACAAATGACTGGCAGACTGCCTTAGACAAAAAGAATAACACCTGTGCTGTGTTTCTGGATCTAAGCAAAGCCTTTGACACCGTGGACCATGAACTACTAATCTCCTCTCTGAACTCCATAGGCCTTGACTCACTCTCTCTTAAATGGTTCAGATGCTATCTCTCCGGAAGACTACAACTGGTAAAAAATGAAGGTGACCTATCTACCTCTAAACCACTCCTAAGAGGTGTACCGCAAGGCTCCATCCTGGGCCCCATCCTCTTTGCCATTTACATCAACAATATTGACTCCAATCTCTCACAATCTAATATTCACCTTTTTGCAGATGACACTGTACTATATGTCAGCAATCCCTCACCATCAAAAGCCCGTGAGCTTTTACAGTCTGAGTTCTCCCTCCTACAGCACAACTTATTAGAAAAGAAATTACTACTAAATGCCAAGAAAACGAAAGCTATGTTCTTTGCCACCAAGAACTGCTCTTCCACTGTCCCATCATTCACCCTTCCACAATTATCTACCATCCTTGGTGAAAATCTGGAATATGTGGACAAATTCAAATATCTTGGAGTCTGGATTGACAATAAACTTGACTACACTATCCACATTGAAGAGCTCCTGAAAAAGCTAAGACAAAGACTTGGCCTATTTTACAGGATCAAACACTACCTGACCAGAGATTCCAAACAAAGGCTAATCCTGGCATCATTCCTGTCCTCATTGACTATGCTGACTTCTCTATGGCCACTGCTCCTCTCCCATTTAAATAAATTAGACACCCTGTATCATAGAGCTATTAGATTCATTACAGATCTTCCCTCCAGCACCCATCATTGCTCTCTCTACAATGCAGCCAGTTGGACATCCCTGCAACACAGAAGAAATAAAAATGCTGCTATCTGGATCTACAAAGCTCTGACAAACAAACTCCCTTCCTACATCTCAGACTGCTTCAACCGGATCACATCCAGGCCTTACACCCTAAGGATCAATAAACTCATCATGCTGAAGATTCCCATCACCTGCACCCAGTATGGAAGGGCTGCAATCAGCTATTCCCTAGCACTTACCTGGAATTCTCTTCAAAAGACCTTGAAATTGGATACCCTCATTCCTTTAACATCCTTCAAAAGCTGTACACCAGTCTATTCCCAGAATCATGCAACTGCTTCCACAAGGCCTAGTCCTCCCACACCCCTCTTTCCCTACCCCTTTTTTATGCTCCTATTTCTATTATTCTTCTAGCTTGTTCTCCAACCAACTTCATACAAAAATGCCCACCCAAGTCCAACTATCCGAGCTTTATCCCTACTATACTGTTTGTCTCTCTCCTTTTAATATGATTTAGGTTTATTGTCATTTCTGCCTTGTATATATGTAAATATTTGTATATCTGTCTCATTCATAAATCATTGTATTTGTGTTTATTCAGTACCATGTTTTTGTGTAAAATTTGTAACCTTATATTGTTATGACCACTCAGGTCCATCTTGTAAATGAGCTATGCTCAATGTTGTTCGCCTGAATAAATAAAGATTTTGATTGATTGATTGATTGAGAAGTACAAACCTAGCATAATGCTGAGCAAACGTTTTCTCCCAGGGACCCAGGTTTATGGCCATGCTAAATGGTCCCCCCAGGTGTGAGCCAGGTAGTTGCCACACTTGGTTTGCCTGTCTGAAGAATGGCAGACTTGGAAGTAGAAGTAATGGGTCCACAGAGTTTTGCAGAGATAATTAGTAGTAACTACCCCAACCCCTCTCGGTGGCACCTAGATGTGAGAGGAGCAGCCCTGCTGGTAGAAACAAGGGGGGACCGTTGGGGGGAGGTTACATAAAAAACAAAACTGTTGTTGTTAACACTGCATTCGTATAATTTTTACCACTGTTTGTGTAACCCCTAGGTGGCACTATCCCATGGGCTACTACCCCTGCCTGCTTGGCTAGTAGCAGGTTAAAGGGCCTGAGTTCTGAAATGGGTGCCTCCACCCAGAGACCAGGGTTGGTAGTGGTCAAGCTAACCTGGGCACAACCTTCCGGGACACTGTAACCCACCTTTTTCCCCTCTAGTGCTCTGAACACTGTACAATAATCACTTTCACAATACCCCTGGTACACCACACAAGTACTCACACTGTTTGCACTTACCACCAGGGCTCATTCCTCTGGCTCGACCCTGGGGACCCCCCCCCGTAAAACAAGGTTATGCACAGCAAATAGCAACAGTACAGTATTTTGAGCACAAGATGGAACCACAGTCAGATTACATGCAGAAAATATTAGATCTGATTTATTCAGGGGACTTGAACAAGGGAGGGGAAAAATCAGGTTAATTAGCTTAAAGGTTATATCAATCAAGTAGTTATGCATGTGCTTTGAGTCCCCCCACACAGTCCACCTCTGGGTACCCAGGTGGAGAAGAGATGGGCTAGCCAGGACTGTTGCCCGGGGTTGCAACTGGTTGGGGCCCTGTGATGGAAAACTCAACATGCACAGTACACAATATTTGTAATCCGGAGCCAGAGGGCTCAGTTCGTAAAGGAAATGAAACAACAAGACAATCAGATGACACACTCAGATTAAGCTGTTGTTGCAGGGAGCTACCCTGGTATTTACTTATGATACCCAAGACTGAACACAGGCTGGATGAAAATCGAGACTGCAGGTGGTTGATCTGGAATGCCAGTAGAAGCAGAGTCCACTTGAGTCACAGAGGTGTCATTCCTGTTCAAGCATGGAGCAGGGGGCTGATCCCCAGGCAGGTCTCTCGTCGATGGGTTCTCTGTGCAGTGGGTAGTCTGGCTGGGCCAGTCTAGCAAGGCCCAGACTGCATGATTTGGATGCAGTCCATTTTGGGCTGGATACAGCTTCCAGCAAGCAGAATACAGTTCACACCGTGGGGGACTAACTCACAACCCACTACCAGTTCATAGCACATTTACATGTAGGGAATTCTACTGTACCAGGCAAAGCGCTCCCCGGTCGCAATCATAAAGTCTGTGCACGTACTGGGAGCTTAGGGGTAGCTGGAACTCCAGACAGGCCGATTACATTCAGCAAAATCTTCGGTCTTCTTCAGGCTGAGCCTGGCCCACTTCAGTAGCTTACTTTAGTCACACACACTTGGATGTAGTCCAAAATAATTCTCTTCTCTCCCTCTCAGGAGCAGCACACCGACATGTAGGCCAAAAACTTAGCCTTTTCAGAGTTCTTCCATGCTAATCATCTCAGGATTGCTGCTCAGAATCACTTCAGCTCCTTCTTGTTCAGCTTCCAGCTTAGATCTAACTGAAAACTACAAGCAGCCCGGGACTTCCCAAAGATCCAAAAGATTTGGTTGGATGATTTGGCTGTCAGTCAAAGCAGGAGCTCCACCTTCAGTTGCAAAAAAGGAGCATAAAGTTCAAACTACAGTTCCTACAGACTTTGAATTCAGACAGCTCCTGTAGTCCGGCTACATTCTAGGTCCCACCAGTACTGATTGGTCCAATTTGCAGTCCAGGACCAAGATAGTGGAGACAAACAAAACAGTCCTTGCTACAAAGAAAGCAGGTTAGACAAACTACATTATCATTATCACTCTCAATGATTTTCAGTAAATAGTTACATCTTTCAACATTATTTAAGCTGCAATTAGGCAGCTCTTAAAGAGACAGTACACAGAGGCTATACAGGCTCTGGTAATCGCATTTAAACTGCTAAAATGCAGGACACCAGCCTGGCAGTGAGCATTTAGGCAAGCTCAAGGAAGACTTTTTGGGGACCCCCATTTGTAGGAGGTTACATTTGAATGTGGGATTGGGCAGAAGGAAGGAGATGGATTGATGGGAGCAGTGACAGGGCACCACTGGTATTTCTGCTTTGAGTGCCATTAAATCTAAAACCAGTCTTGCTGCTGTTTGACCAGTTTAATTGGCTAAGTCCCATAAGCAGATGTGACTATAGCTGGCTTTCTTTGTTGTACAAGTGTGCACAAGGAAAAGCCCCTGATTATCTCCTAGTCCACCTTCACACACTCAAGCAGTGCCTACTCACCCCATTCAACAGCAGCACTTCCCTTCTCAGTTCCCAGGATGAAGTGTGAATTTGGTAGAAAGGCCTTTGCATTCACAGCAGCAGATACCTGAAATAAACTCCCTCTCCTGCTGAGGAATGCTTCTAGCTTACAAGTGTTCAAGTCCAGTCTTTCCAGCCACCTTAGAACTCGCTGTACTTGTTTTGGTCCAGTATCCCACTCTCCTGAACCACGATCATGTTGCATAACATTGAGTGCTGTTTGGATGTACTTACTGTTACAGTTTTTTTTTTGCCCTGAATATTTTAGCCTGTATGTAATTATTCCCGCTGCACTTTGTTAACCTTTTGACTGCTTCTGTCATCCCTGGGACCCCTCAAGATGCAGTTTCAACGAACGAACTAACTAACTAGCTAGAGGGGTGAAGGTAAAGTGAGACAGGGAGGGGGTAGATGCATCAAGGTAGGGGAGAGGTGATTGTTATGTGCAGGTATATGTATAGTGTAGTCACAGAGCTGTTCTTTCAGGGTCAATGGGGAGGAGGAAAAATAGGTGGAAGGGGAGGGCCCACTAAAGTTGGGGGGGGGCTGTAGAAGAAGGTGGCCTGCCTGTCTTGTGGTGGGGAAGGAGGACAGAGCAGCAGTTAGTACTGCTAAGAGGGTAGGTGTAGGAGAAAGAGCGAAGAAGCTGAGATAGCAACGCAGGGTACCAAATTAGAATTTGTAGATGAAAGTGGTGCAGTAAGAGAGGCATCTTCTTGGGAGGTAGAGAGAGAGAGAGAGAGAGAGAGAGAGAGAGAGAGAGGTTGAATTATAGAGGTAGTAGCAGATTCAGGGTGGAGAGTTAAGGGCAGAAAATAACAAAAGAAGTGGTACACATACCGTGGCTAGGTGCAAGTTGTAAATAAAATTTGTGTCAAACCACTTTACTCAAGGAAGCCAAACAACCCTATACCAGCTCAGAAAATGAGGCTTCATCAGGGTTTCCTGATGAAGCCAACTTTTTGGAGTTGCTTCGGAGGGTTGTTTGTCTTTTGTGAAGTAATGTCCATGAGCAATACATTTGTTTAAAACTTACACCTAGCCATGGTGTGTGCACTGCTTCTTTTGCTATTTTCAGTGCTGATAGTGAATAAGGGTTGCACCTTCAGCCACTGTTGGTGAGCGTGGTATTTTGCTGTGTTCAAACAGTTAAAGGCAAAGGGTTATAAAAAATGGAACCTATGTAACAGCCAAAGAGATGGGAAAGACTTCACATGAATACATGGTTTTAACTAAGAGCCAAGGTAAGAGGCTTCACATCAGAAGCAACCATATAAGAGACGTTCTTTGAGTGAAGGGTTACTAGTTAGGTTGTACAGATGCTAGCCATTTAGTTTTGGATTATTTACCCTATCTGAAGGTATAGAGTTGGCACTGTCTATATACATGATCCGAGCTAAACAGATCTGATAGTTCAGACAGTGTGCTATCTGAGCCTTTGTCTATCCATACAACCCTAGTTACAAGAGTCTCTGACTCCTTGCAATCTAGCATTGCGTTTTGCACAAACACCATCAGCTGTACTGCTCTCACAAGTGTGTGCTTACTGCTACTGGAAGTACCCTTGTAAAAGCACCAGAAATTTACTGTTAGCCCCTTCAGAGTAAATATTTACATTATAAAGAAACAAAGAAGCAGGTGTTATGGTATACCATCAAGATATAGTTATTGCACACTGTAATGTACCCATGGAGATGTCTGCAATGAGAAGCTGGTGGTGTCTTATTTATTTGGTTTTTGGTAACTGGGTAAGTACGCTAGACAGCAGTGTGTCTATTTTCGGATATGGCTTACCATTAGAATGAGCATGGGCAAACCACACAACCCACTGGAGAGTGAAAATGTTAGGATCTCAGACTGATGGACAAATTTGCCATATTGCCATAATGCCATAAGGTCACAGGGTCTTTTAAGTACCTATGGAGAAATGACAGTCACACTAGGGGTTGTAAAACCAATCAGATTTTTATCTTGATGTAGCCCCCCCTCCCCCAGACAAACAAGGCCTACCTTGTTTGTCTCTCCAGGCACTGTCCTGCCCTCCTGCCTAATCCTCAGTCCAGTTCTGAGCCCCTGATTATGTGCCTGAATCCTGTGGGTGACCAGAGGAGTGCTGCTACAAGTAAAACCACCCACTCAGCAGTTAGCCGAACACCGCACAGCAAGGTGTGTGAGCATTTGAGCAGCCTGCTGGAATGTGCGAATTTGTGTCTACCAGTTTGGCTGTCAGCTAGTGCTGTGACTCTCAATGTAAAAGCCACTCTGGTGGCTCCTGCCAAGTTCCCTTCATGTGTTCTGGACTCAGGGGCATCAGAAATAGTAAAAGGGGCCCACTGGCCCGGAGACACATGAGAGGGGGAAGAAATAAAACCTCTGCAAAAGTGCTATAACAGCACTACAACTTTAAGAGCAGCCAAGGCTGCCATGAATATTTATAGCTCTGTCTGTTACCTGGGAGGACAATGCTATGGCACTTGCGACATTTGAAACCTCACTCTGCCACCGGATGCCAGGGCAGAGGGGCATCAATCAAACCATGAGGGCAAATAAAAACAAAACTGTTGGCAGCAAAATAAAGTTAAAGCTGGTACACAAAACTGACTGTTTGGGTAGCAGCCATATTTGTCATCCCTGACCCTGTCCCCTCCAATCAGAGTTCGAGGAGCTCTAGAGGACTTAGCAATGGCTCCTGGGAAGGGGGTAAGGACTGTGCTCTTGGTACCCTTACAGGCAATCAATCAGCCAGTGACTGAATGTTCTGAATACTAATTTGCCTGGTTAAAAGATGGACTGACACATTGGAAAATGCAGCTGATCCCCTCAATCCCACGGGGCAGATTCAGCTCAGGGCAGTCTGCCTTGAGCTCTTCATGAGCTAGGAAGGCTTAGACTGTGTCTGGTAAAAGAGTTTGGAAGTTGGCCTAAGGTTTCTGCAGCCTCCTTCTCAGAAACTTGCCTGAGATATTATGTGTCTAGAAAGCCAGAGTAAGGTGAAAATTGCTGTTCTGCTGCATCTGAGCCTGGACACTTGAGAAATCCTGAGGGACCAAATGCTGATGAAACATAGAAGGGGTGATCCAGTTGCAGACTAGAGGAATCCATGGCTGCTATCCTGCACAGTGGAGTAAGCTGGTGGTCCTGATATGTTGGAGATTACCTGCCTGAGGACAGTCTGGGAATCAGACAGTCAGCACCAACATCAGATACTATTGCTTCTCCCTGGGGCTGCATGCCGGGATGGGTGGGGGAAGGTGTGTGGCCCTGGTTATGGTACTGGTCCTTCCAGAGCACTGCAGAGAATCAGATAGAGCTGTAGAGAGACATAGAAAGAGAGCTGCATGAGAGGTCTTCAGAGTGGCATAGCAGCAGAAGTTTTCCAGCTTGTTCAGGCAACCTACTGTTGCTGCCCCATATTCGAGAACCACATTTTGTTCAAAGCACCCCAGAGTGGCAGATGGAGAGAACTGTTTATGCACAGATTAGGTATCCTGAATCTTCAGAACTGTGAATCAATTTAGGGATGGTCCTGCCACTGGGGGAATTGTACTATAATTTCCACAAAGTTACTGTGTTTTGGCCATCCGTCTAAGAGTTGCAAGTTTTCATGAAACAGTTCTCCAAATAGTTATTTGATGAAATCCTGAGGGGTTTAAATTTAATTCATTTTATTTCTAAGTGCACCAACGCTGGACAAACAGCTGCACCGATATCAGGCCTGCAACCGCTCCAACTGGGTACCCAGAAAGACTGTCGGGGGGGCTCTTGGGTAAGACCTTTAGAGGGAGGCTGGTACCAGTCAGGGAGTGGGTAATGGTTCTTGTACAGGTGGGCATTAAACTATACAGTTGCATATGCTGGTGGGAGGAGGGCACTACACATGTTCCTGTTAACTGATAAAGTGATTGCCTGTTATATTTTGTTCTGCAGAAGGTCCTGTAGTGCGTGAGGGCTACCTGGACTGGCTCTCAACCACCCCCACCCTCCGAGAATCTCCGTGGCTCACCGAAACAGCACGCCGAAGGGTGCACAGTTCTGCAGAGGGTCCTGTGGTGCGTGAGGGTTGCCTGGACTGGCCCTCCACCACTCCCACCCCCTGAGAATCTCTGCGGCTCACCAAAAAAGCACGTCAAAGGGTGCATGGTTCTGCAGAGGGTCCTGTGGTGCGTGAGGGCTGCCTGGACCAGCCCTCCACCACTCCCACCCCCCGAGACTCTCCGCAGCTCACTGAAACAGCTTGCCAAAGGTAACCCTACCACTGGGCCTGAGGGGAGTGCTGCTTAAGCGACTCCCATTGACTTTACCTCATTGCTCCTGTTTTGGACAAATTATTTCACATCATTGCTCCTGTTTTGGACTAAATTAATTTCTTGGTGCCTCCTACCTGGAACTGCAGCAATGCCTGCACGCTGAGCCCGATCCTCTCTGCCTGTATTTCCTAGGGCTTGTGCTGTGCGAAGCTAGAGGTCGACGTAAGTGTGGAGACTGTTTTTTTTCTCTGTTTTTTCTCTAGCCCTTGCATAGTTTTGCAGAGAATGCCAGTGGTTACCTTTAGAGGTCTTTGTGAATAGTCGGATACCTGCCTCCTTGACGAGTTGCCTTAAGTTCACTAACTCGCCTTATTTTGGGCTATTGTGGCCACAGACCTCAGGCATAACCGCCATCTTGTCTAGTTATGTGTAGTAACTACCTGCACTGCCATTTTGTATACCTGTACTGCCTGTTTGTCAACGGAGTTGGGCCAAAACCTAGGAAACCTCAATAATTCTTTAGCCTGAGCAGACACTTTAAATTTTAAACCTGCATTGAGCTACTTTCATGCTGATGCTGATGGTCTGTCTGCATCTAACTGGGGCGACAACTCTTGTTAAATTGGGCTCTGGTAAACTTGGGCAGATTCCTCTAAATTAATTTCGTGGTGCCTCCTACCTGGAACTGCAGCAACGCCTGCACGCTGAGCCCGATCCTCTCTGCCTGTGTTTCCTAGGGCTTGTGCTGTGTGAAGCTCTGGCCCCGGCGGCTGCCCCACCACCCCCGCCACCACCCTTGGTCATCACTCCATTATATAGTGGTGGTCATGTGTTGGCTGAAAACCTATCAGCCCACTTCTCCATTGGCAGGCTATACAGTTCATCTACTAGGGGCATTCACCACATTCCACATATACTTCCTCTCTCAAATCCCTGTAGCCCTCACAGTTGTAAGCTCCTGCCTTTCCACTAGGGGCATTTACTACTCTCAAGTGTACTTCCTCTTCCAAATCCCTGCAGCCTTCTCATTTTAAGCACTAGGGTTGCCACCTTTGGATGAGATGAAAACCGAATACTAAACCACACCCCCAAACTCCACTCCTAATCCCGCCCCTTTTATGACTAATGAGTGCATCGCTTGGACTCTGATTCACTTGATTTATTCAGAATTGCTGCTGATATGACATTGTGTACAATTTCTTTAAATTACATCATGATTATTATTTTTGGTTTATTTGATTTAGATTTAAATATTTTAAATTTCAGTGTGTGTTAACATTTGGTGGGGTTAGAGAGGGGGGTTCAGGGGACTTTCCATCCTGTGTACACAGCTTAGCTGACAAATCAAGTGACTACAAGGACACCTCTGACAACTGGCTAGTTTGGATCAGGTGGCCTTTTCTGGTAAAACTATTTCAATAAATAAATAAACTACACCAGTAATGGTGGATGAGATGTAATTACAAATATCATCTGCCATTTTAAGATGTGCTACTGTCCCTCCCATTGCTCCTACTCTAAAGTTATCTGTAATGACAGAAAAATTTTCAGAAAAGTGGTAGGAACTATTCTATGCTGTTAAATATCCTATTTTGTTTTCCATGTCAGTCATACGTAGCAGATAGCATGATATGTGATATATAGCGTAGCGGCAGTATAGTGCAGTGGTTTAAAGCTCTGAGCTGCAATTCTAGAAACCAGGGTTTGAATCCTACAGCCCAAACTTGCATACTTTGTGACCCTACAAAGATCACTTAATTCCCTTGTGCTGTCAGGTTGCACCTGTAAACAAGCTTTAGCTTAGTGTGTCTTTTCTGGTAAAAAATAATAATGTTTTGAAAAATTTTGATAAATTGCCTAAATTTGCAGAAGTGCCATCAAATCTAGATTGTGTTCTGCACATCTCATCAGCTACTGCTCTCTCTCTTCCTTTTCTCATTTCGTAGCTTAGCATGACAGTAGCCACATTATTCTATGCTGTTCATCTGAAAGGCCTGGATTGGTCTTCCTGGAATATCAAAGTAGTATAAAAATTGACAACAATAACTACTGAGGAGAGGGAGGCATAGCATTGCTAGAAATAAAATAAAAGATTATTAATTTAACAACAAAAGGGGTGACAAATATTAAAATATAGGACAGACCCTAAAAGAAAAAATGGTGAACATTTAAAGGTATAAAAGTATTCCTTATCACAGCAGTCAAAGACCATACTCATAATGCAGCCTGGAAAGGATTAGTTTGATTTGCTGCTAATGGTCTTAATAGCCCTACTTTACACCTCTCAGACTGACTGGTATACAAACAAAGGTCTGCATGACATCAGAATTTGTTTGTAATCTGACCATGCAAGTAAAATGGTGAATGATTTAACAGAATCTGTTTTACAAGCATGTGAGCATTCTAAATGACTGAAAAAGTACTACCTCTGAATAAAACTGGATTAACAGGTAAAGTTTCTGAAACACATTGTACAGTCCATACTGAGACAGGAAGCTACCCTAATGTGGTGTCTGTCTGGTTTCAGAAAAATGAAGGTGTTAATTAAGGTGGTATTGTTTACCCTTCCCGTGAATAATCTTCCAATTTGCTGGTGTGAAGTTAGAGGTGACAAGTGAGCAGACAGGGACACATTTGGCTCTTTAAGTACCCTGCTTTTGAAGGCACTTCCTGATTAGCACGCACTGCAAGCAAGCAATCACACTAAAATGTCAGACACTTGCTTACAGTCAAATGAGAAGAAAATGAAACAGTTAGTGGGGAATCTCACAGGTACTGCTTGACCCACCATAAAAACTGAATTTGCAATGGTGAAAACAGGAGGACCGAATCTGGACCTAGAAAACCGAATCATTCGGTCAAAAACCAAGTAGGTGGTAACCTTATTAAGCACCTCCCTTTTCTTTCTTACTACTAGTTCACTCCCACCCCCTATCACAGCTCCAACCTAATCCCAGCCCTACCCACAGTCTTAGTTTCCACGCTCTGGCCCACCACCTGGTTTCTTTCCTGCTTGGCATCACCCCAAACCCTCCCTCCTCCCCTGTTTCATCGCTCTACTCGGGTGCATTCCCTAGCAGTGCATCACGTCAGGGCAGCTCACTACCAAGTGACATGTCCCCCCTCGCTCAGGCCGGTCACTCAGCCAGCAGCCAGGGTCCTCCTGCTCTCCCGGTCTCCTACAGTCCCCCCCCCACCTAGGGGGCAGCTAAGGGCATAAAGACAGCCCATTTAAACATCCACAGTCTCCTACAAAACCTCATGGAACTTACTGCTTGGGCTGCCTTCTATAAGCCTGACGTCTTGTGCATCACAGAAATGTGGCTTAAGCCACGCACCCCAGACTCTGCCTGCTCCTTCCCGGGCTACAGCATGGCCCGGCTTGACAGGGCTGGCAGTAAGCGCAATGGGGAAGTGCTTATATACCATAAGGTGCACCTGAATGTCTAAATTGTCATGCACCTAACCCAGGGACCCCTACCCTGCGAGTTTCTCCACACACTTCTCCTACTTGGAAACACTAAGAAGGTGCATTTAGTGTGCACATATAACCCCCTTGGGGGGGATTGCTTGGGCTCTCAACTCTACTAGAGCTACTCAGGGACAAGGTGGGCTCTAGTGAGCTCCTCATCCTAGGTGACTTAAACCTTAACTGACTGGGGCCCAACGCTAAGCTGATTGAGCCACTGCTCTCAGGCCTCGCCCTCAGTCAGGTCATCACGGAACCACCCAGGCTCTCCCATCGTGGTGACAAGGGGACGCTCATTGACTGGGTATTGAGCAACCATCTTGACAAAATTGTTAACTCAGGGCTACTTCCTGACTCCATCTCCGACCACTCGCCGATCTACTGCGTGTGGGGCTCAAATCCGTCCAAAGTCCGCTGTAGCGTGATCCAAATGAGGGACTACTCTAAACTCATAATCCCAAACTACCTTGAGGATCTACAGGGAGTCGACTGGTCCCGCGTCATGGCTACATATGATCCCGTCGAAGCCCTAGACCTCTTCATTGCAGCATTTGCCCCACTCCAAAATAGGCATGCTCCCCTATCTAAGAGGAGAGTCAGAGGTTCGGTCATGAAGTGGCTCCACAGCGAACTCCTCTCCCTTATGAAACGGCGAGACAAGTCCTGGGCAAAATACAGGGTATCTCACAACCAAAAAAACCTACAGGAGTACCGCCAACTAAGAAACTCTTGCAAACAGGCCATACATGCCTCAAAAAGTGAGTACTGCAGTGCTGCCCTGCTTGCTGCTGCAAATGACCCCCGACATTTCTGGAAGAACGTAAAAAATCTTGTCGGGGGATCGGCCAAGGAGCAAGTCACCGACATGATCATCAGGGAAGCCAATTGCAATAACTCCCTAACCATTGCCACCTCCTTTAACCGCATGTTCTCGGACCTACCGGCTGCCACCCTTCCACAGTCCTCTGCCCCAGCACCCGCTTGTGGGCCTCCACCCCCTCGTCCGCCTTTCTACCTGAAAAGGATCACTGTTGGTGAGACCCAGGCACTCCTTGCTTGTCTCTCTCACCACACAGGAGTGGGACAAGACAGCCTGGAACCCAAGCTACTTAGCCTGGGGGCTCCTCTCCTCACCCGACCTGTTGCCCACATCTTCAATGCCTTGCTTATCTCAGGGATCATCCCTGACATATGGAAAGTTGCCAGGGTTGTCCCTGTCCTGAAAAATGGCAACCCTAAAGATGTCAATAATTATCGCCCTATTGCCATACTATTGGCTGCCTGCAAGCTCCTGGAAAAAGCTGTGGCCTCGCAACTATCCCACTACCTACATGGATAAGATGTCCTTTCCTCATCACAGCATGGCTTCCGAAAAGGCCACAGTACCTTGACAGCTCTTGCTGAGGTCACCACTAGGATTAGGGCCACAACCGACCAGGGCAAGTTGACGGGGGCTATATCTGTTGATCTTTCCAAAGCCTTCGATCGTGTGGACCACCCCCTCCTCCTCTTCTCCACCCTACAGACCCTTGACTTCTCCCTCCATGCCCTCGAGTGGTTCTCCAACTACCTCGGGGCAGGCAGCAACTCACCTGCTTCAACCAAACCCTCTCAACCCTCTTGCCCGTGAACAGTGGGGTACCACAAGGGTCCGTCCTTGGACCCATCCTGTTCTCCCTGTTCATCAACGATTTACCCTCTGTCGCCACAAAAGGGCACCTAACCCTTTACCCAGATGACCTGGTCATCTTAGCCAGCTCGCACGATGCCACCAGCATCAATACCCAGCTCAACTCAGACTTCTCCCGTATCAGGACATGGCTTGATGGGCACAAACTCACAGTCAACTTGAAGAAAACACAGGCGATGCTCTTTGGCTCAGCGGCCAAAATTTTCTCCTGCACGATGCCCCTCAAAATCCATGGGTCTAGCAACTCCCTCCTGCCGACAATTGACTCTGCCAAGCACCTTGGAGTTACCCTCGATCCTCAATTAGACCTCTCTGGACACATCAGAAACATATGTAATGCTACAAACGGCAAGCTTGGCCTAGCATACAGAGCTAAAGACTGCCTTACCCCCGCTGCCCGGCTGGCCATAGCTAGGGGGATACTACTTCCTACTCTCTCCTATGGTCTCATTGCCTTTGCTCCTGTCCCGTCCTCAAGCCTCGCAAAGTGGGACACCATGTACAAAAACATCTGCCACTTCGCACTCTTGGCTCCCTGTCTCACAGACTGCTGTATGCTCTACTCTCGCCTGGAATGGCTCCCCCCTGAAAAACACCGTACCCACATCCTAGGAAACTTCATTGACAATATAGTTCATATATCCACTCCTGCTTTGCTCGCCCTTCCCCTGAAACACGCCTCCCCTGTCTACCACCTCAGGTCATGCGTGTCCCAGACTCGCCTGGTCCCTAAGATCCACACCCTTGCAGGCGATCGGGTGTTCACCGTCCACACACCAAAATTGTGGAACTCCCTTCCGGCACAAGTTTGTGTCTTCCCCTCCCATCCCACCTTTAAAACTTCCCTCTGGAACTTCCTAAAAGTCAGTGCGACCTGCCTTTGTGCCACTTAATGCCCAGTCCCACAGCCCTCCTACCCTCAACGGTACCCCTGCTAGGCACTTACTGCCCCTCTGTTTTGTGTTGTATTTATTCTAATGGCTATGCTATGTACTGTTTCTTTAAATGCCTAGGGTATGTCTTGTTATCTTATACCCCCCACAATGCCTCTTGAGCCTGTATGTACCTTATGCTGTGTTACCCACTGTTGGAGCATTTATTCTAATTCCTATGCTATGTACTGTTGCTTTAAATTCTCTGGTCATGTCTTGTTGTTTTACACCCCCCACGGTGCTTCTTTGAGCCTGTATGTACCTTACGCAGTTTTTACCCACTGTTGGAGCATGTTGCTCTGGTTTGTAATGTTGACTCTGTATTTGTTTCATGGATACCTTGTAATTCTCCCGGGTCGCACCTGAAAATAGGCACTAGCTGTCTAGTGTGCTTACCTGGTTACCAAAAGCAAATAATAATAATAATAATTTTCCAAAAATTGCTTATCCTCTGCATCCTTCTCCCCTTTTCCTATCCCTACCCCATTTAAATAAATTACTGGTTAACCTGTTTTACAACTGTCCCATGAGCACGCTATTAGTGTGCGTATTATTAGCTACAGCTAGTAATGGCATGTGTATTGAAAGATTGTTGTGGTTTCTGGCAATCCATGTGTGGGGTGACTGCAAGGGGAGGTGGACAGGTACAGCATTCCAGGGGGTTGTATCAGTGACACAACTGGTCCACTGTATTTCTCTGGGAGGAGGCACCACACTAATTAGATTCTCTTGGGAAAGAGCCCCCCTTTCCATCCAAAACAGAGCCCAGGCCCTCAACCTTGCTAGAGCCCTCAAGGCAGTGGTTGTAACCATTGAATACATGATGATCAGGTTACATTGATACTAGCAGAAGGGACCAGCATGGTACAAAGGTTAAGCACTGAAGCATTAATGGCATAAACCAGGGGGGTGAAACACTTTTTTTTACTTTTATTTATTTGAAATTTTACCACCAGGATAGCCTCATTTACAGTAGGTGCATCACCTAGATTTCAAAAGGGCTGGGGGGTGGGTGGCATTTAAAACAGCAGTAGTGATGGCAAATTTTACATAAACTACTTAATATAGAAACATAGAAACATAGAATTTGACGGCAGATAAGGTCCGCTTGGCCCACCTAGTCTGCCCATTTCCCTACCTAATGGATAAGCTGCAGATCCTAGTTAACCAACAGCCTACTTCCTCCTACCCCCACTAGAATTGCCTTATGTCTATCCCATGCATTCTTGAATTCCCCACTGTTTTTGACTCTCACGACCTCCTCAGGAAGGCTGTTCCATGTATCCACAACCCTCTCTGTGAAGAAATACTTCCTCACATTACCTCTGAGCCGTCCCCTCTATCTTCAAATTGTGCCCCCTTGTTTTTGTACATCTCTTTTTCTGAAAGATGCTACCCTCTTGGACTTTGTTGATTCCCTTGAGGTATTTGAAAGTTTATATCATGTTCCCCCCTCCCTCCTTTCCTCAAGGCTATACATCTTTAGTTCCTTTAGTCTTTCTTCATATGTCTTCTGATGCAGACCCTGAATCATTTTGATTGCCCTCCTCTGGACAGCCTCCACCCTGTCTATGTCTTTGCAGAGATGGGGTCTCCAGAACTGTACACAGTACTCCCAGATGTGGTCTTACCAACTGTCTGTACAGAGGGCCAACAACTTCCTGTTTTCTACTGGTGATGCCTCTCCCTATGCATCCCAGTATCCCTACAGCCCTCCTTACTGCCTTCTCATATTGCTGGCCCACCTTTAGGTCATCTGATATGACTAGCCCCAGGTCCCTTTCCATTTTTGTTGTTGTCAGTATCTCACCCCTCCCCCCCATTGTGTACTCTTCCCCTGGGTTTTTATTGCCCAGGTGCATTACTTTGCACTTTTTTTGCATTGAATCTAAGCTGCCATACATTTGACCATTCCTCCAACCTTGCCAAGTTCCTTTTCATCCTTTCCACCCCACCTTGTGTATCAACCCTGTTGCAGATCTTCGTGTCATCTGCAAAGAGACATACTTTCCCTTCCAGTCCCTCTGCAATGTCACTTTTAAAGACATTAAAAAGGACTGGCCCCAGTACTGAACCCTGCGGTACCTCACTAGTAACCCTCCTTTCTTCACTGTGAACTCCATTTATTATTACCCGCTGTGTCCTGTTGTCCAACCAGTGTTTTACCCAGGCTACCACCCTAGGACCCACTCCCAGGCTGGCTAATTTGTTTATTAATCTTTTGTGCGGGGCTGTGTCAAATGCCTTGCTAAAGTCTAGGTGTAGGCCATGTCCACAGCTCCTCCCTGGTCTACTGCTTTTGTCACCCAGTCAAAGAAATCAATTAGATTTTGTCTGACACGACCTTCCCTCTGTGAATCCATGCTGCCTTGGGTCCTGTTACCCACTGGCCACTAGGTACTCAACTATTCTTTCCTTCAGAAGTGATTCCATCATTTTCCCTACCACTTAGCTTACATAGGCTGACCTTCTCATGTACACTGCTTAGCTGAGCTGATGCACTGCTGCTTCTTCCACAAGAAACTCAAGCAATCCATCCCTTATACCTCACCAAGCAACAACCTTACAGGGAAACGTCCTTCTAGGATTAAATTAATCAGTGTTGTTACCAATGGAAATCTGATGTACATAAGCTATTGAACAAACCCGTAACACTTTCAAGGCCAGAATTATACTCATTCAGATTCCCCTCCCTTTATAGCTGCAGGCATCCATTTACTAAATCACAGGCAAAGGAAATGACATCACATCAGGGGAAACACATATAGTCAATAAATATTTTAACCAGGAGAGGCACACTAAGCTGAAGCTTGAGTCCAGGTATGACCTGAAAGCACAAGAAAGTTAAATGACTTGTTTAGGATCATATAGTAATGCAAGTAGAGACTATAGGATTCACACCCAAGTCTCCAGGTTTGCAGCTCAGAGTCTTAAACCACTGTGCTATACTACCTCCTTATAGGGCAGAGGAAATGAAACATAACATGCTTTTACCAGGTCCATGGGGATGTGAACTTGTCTCTAATCTTGAAGGGGTTGCTATAAACAAAAGTTGTGTACTGCCAATGCCAGCAGTTTCCCAGCTCCTTTGGGGTTTATACTGCTTTGTACAATGTTTTGTGACATTTCAGTTTAGTTAAATGTTTAGTGCCAGTGTGATTTGCAGAATCTTCTGCTACCGTGGTAACACTAAATAATTTTTACGTTAAACTTGCGCTTTATGCGCAAAGGAGCGTTTTAGGAAAATGCTTACCTTTGGAGGTGTACTCTCATGCAATCAATGCTCCGTTGAGCAGGCGTGGCAGTCCTGCACCAATGGGTGTGGAGCTCTGTGTGACAGCGGTGGTCCCCTGCTTCAAGAAACCACGGCTGTCATGCCAAGCACCGCATCCGCCACCCCGCTTGCGTCACGCTCCCCCCCGCTCACGCCACCCCCCCAAAGCTTTGGTGCGCGAGCCACCCGCGTGCATGTTGCACAACGGGGTGCCCAATCCCCGTCAGCTCCTCGGCCCCCAGCCATCTTCTGCCATGCTGGGAGCCCACCCAGACATGGCAAAGCGTCCCACGTAGTCCTTTTTTTCAACCTGTGAAGAAAAATGGTCCAACGTAGTCTCCCAGTCCCCCCTCCCACAACCTGCACCCACCCACTGCGCACCCAGCCTCCCCACACACCCCTCACCCCATACTTACCTCCGGAGCTCAGCGCGATGATCTTCGGTGGACCGGGAACACGTCTGCACTCTTCAAAGCCGACCGCGAACTGAGGAAATGCCGGTAAGCTGTATAATGGGCTAGATAGGGGGTTTCAACTTTATTGCATATCTCAGGCATTTTTGGAATTTTTGCACCAAATTTTCAACATGGGGTTTTTGGGACCCCTTCTCATGAATGATGTCACTGTCATGGCGTTATTCGGGCCCTAAGGGTGATTTCGCAGTCACTGCGCGAAATCACCCTTGGGCCTGAATAACACCATGACAGTGACATCATTCATGATAAGGGGTCCTAAAAACCCCATGTTGAAAATTTGGTGCAAAATTCCAAAAATGACTGTTTTATGAGCGTGCAGGCTAGCAGTTCCTACGCAGGCTCGTAAGTTCACGAATTTTCAATATTTTCACTCCAGATTTTCAACATTGCCATTTTACCACACCTCCTTATGAGCAGTACAGCTGTCATTTTTCACATCTCATCCAAAATGTGTTTCCGCCCATGTAGCGCACAATGGCGCAGTCGGTGTGTGAAATCAATGTATGGGATGCATTAAGAAAATCACAGTGACACTGTTCATTAGCAGAGGTCTTAAAATGGCTGTGTTGAAAATTTGGTGAAAAATTCCTAAAATGACTGTTTTACGAGTTTAGCTATGCAGTTCCTACCACGCTCCTAAGTTTGCACTTTCAATATTTTCACTCCAGATTTTCAACATTGCCATTTTACCACACCTCCTCATGAGCAGTACAGCTGTCATTTTCACATCCTGCCCAAAACATGTTTCCGCCCATGTAGTGCACAATGGCGCAGTCGGTGTCAAAATCAATGTATGGCACACGTAAGACAATCACAGTGACACTGTTCATTAGCAGAGGTTTTAAAATGCCAATGTTGACAATTTGGTGAAAATTCCTAAAATGACTGTTTTACGAGTCTGCGCTATGCAGTTCTACGCATGCTCGTAAGTTTGCGTAATTTTCAATATTTCCACTCCAGATTTTCAACATTGCCATTTTACCACACTTCCTTATGAGCAGTACAGCTGTCATTTTTCACATCCTATCCAAAACGTGTTTCCGCCTATGTAGCGCACAATGGGGGTAACAAAAAGGTCATGCTGACAATTTATTGTGCAAATACCAGCAATCGCACAGGGCATTAGGGTAAAGCACCATACGTGCCAAACACCACTGCAAATACCTGCAAGTGAACGTTCGGCATTGACAAATGCTTGTTATTCCTGTGGCTATTTAGTTCCAGTATTTGTTAGCACTGAAGCAGTCGTGTTTACATTTATTTTGTTGGCATCATGTTCTGTCATTTGTAGGAGTGTGATCTAGTGGCTAGAGCACAAGCTTGGGACCCAGAAGAGGAGAGTTTCAAACCTCAGTAAAGTCAAATACTAATGGTGTGACCTTGAGTAAGTCACATAGCCCCGCAGTGCTCCTGTCCACCTACCAGCAGAAATGAATAGCAGCAGGACCCCACTGGAAATGAGGTGACACATATCAGCTGGACTATCCTGGGTAAATAAGTTGTAACAAAACAATGGCTTTGTGTTGGTATGTGATAGGAAAGATGGCTGTCAGTACAGAACCCTTCTGAACATAGGTGCCAGAACCTACAGGTGCGTGTAGAGGGTGGATACCCCCCACTTTTGCCCATGAGCATTCAAAGTGCCTCTAAATGCATGCAATGTCAGAAGGGAAGCAACCATAGTATCTTATTACTACAGTGCCCCCCACACACACATATACACACATTCACTTCTCCCCATGTTCCAGCACTACTCCTTCTGAAGGTTGCAACATTAAAACGATTCTTTATTATACAATGGCATAAAATAATCTTGGACCCTGATTGGTCCATCTGGGACTGGACCCGTGATGTTATCCCAGTACAACATCACGGCTCTAGTCCCGGCACTCAGAAGAATGCAGCAACATAAACAGAATTACTTAACAATCCCTGCTTCACACACGCTGCACTAATTTCTACTCGCAAGCCGCTTTCAGGGTCACCACAAGTGTTGTGTCACAAATTCAGCCCCGAAATACCAATTGTATCATCGAAATTAATTTAACAGCAGTTTTTTTTTTCCTCCACCGAACGGATCAAGCAGGTTAAGTGAACTGCGGAGACCAACTGCTGATCGCGTGGTTCACTGACGCAGCTTGCTTCCTTCCAAAAAAAATTGCCACTGTATTTTTATTTCTGAATGAGCTTGCATCCTCATAGCTATCTTCTGTGCCTTTCATAAATGAAATAAGATAAAGCCGTCCTTGCCCACTAGTTTACACTGCTATCGGCTCTGCAATGAACAAGAACAAGAGAGACCAACCGCACATTTAAACACTCTATAACAACTAGTGGGCAAGGATGGATGTATCTTAGCTATTTTTCATGCCGTTTCATAAATTAAATATCAGGATACCAGCTCGTTCAGAAATAAAAATGCAGTGGCAGTTTTTTTCTGAAAGAAGCAAGCTGTGTCACTGAACCACGCGATCAACTCTGCAGTAAACAAAAACGAGAGAGAGACCAACGGCACATTTAAACACTCTCGACGCAGCTTCTTTTACAACACTCGCCCTCTCAAAAAAATGATTTATTTTCCTGCACACTGTAAAATGACACAGAAAGGAACCGCACATTCAAAAAGCCACTGTGCAGCTCGTTTTAGAACACTCGCTGAAGAACAATTTTTTTCCCTCCAGACCAACCACACATTTAAACACTGTCGACCCAGCTTCTGTTATAACACTCGCTCTCTCAAAAAAAAAACAATTTCTTTTCCTGCACAGTATAAAATGACAGAGAGAGGAACCGCACATTTAAAAAGTCACTGTGCAACTTATTTTAGAACAGTCACTCAAGAAAATTTTTTTTCCCTCCACAAAATCATCTTTGTCTACTGGCTCAAAGAATAAATCTGCACTATTTTTTAATAAAGTATACCTACCCATTCAAAAAAATGAAAAAAAAATTAATGTAAATTTATTTCTTAATCTTTTTTTATGTTTCTTTTACAAATGAGCCATTGTATAATAGCAATAATGCACTCCAGGGTGTGTGTTGTACTGGGATAATGTCACTTCTGGGGTGATTAGTCGCACTCGGCCTGCGGCCTCATGCCTAATCACCCCAGGCGTGACGTTATCCCAGCACAACACACACCCTGTCGTGCATTATTGCTTAATTTGAACACCCTCCAGAAATAGGTTTCTTTACATGAAAGTAAATGAAGAAAAACACAGCAGATTTGTTTTTTCATTTCATGATTCCAACTGTTTCACTCTGTTTTTCGAGCAGGAAATCTCCAGTAGCCCCTTCTTTTTGAGATAACACCTTTTCACTTCCCTGATGCTCCCAAGGGCAATCATTAAACTATTAAGTGGCTGGTCGTGACAGCTCATCAAGAGGCCTAACTCTTCTTTTCCTTTTATTTGGAAAGAAGCAGTATAGTGCAGTGGTTTAAAGCTCTGAGCTATACACCTAAGGACCTGTGTTTGAATCCCACAGTTTTTACTTGCATTACTGTATAATCCGAAGTAAGTCACTTAACTTTCTTGTGCTTTCAGGTCATACCTGGACTCAAGCTTCAGCTTAGTGTGCCTCTCCTGGTTAACTATTTATTGACTATATGTGTTTCCCCTGATGTGATGTCATTTCCTGTGCCTGTGATTTAGAACATGGATGACTGCAGCTATAAAGGGAGGAGAAACTGAATGGGTATAATGCTGGCCCTAAAAGTGTTACAGCTTCAGTCAATAGCTTATGTAAATCAGATTTCCATTGGTAATATTGATTAATTTAATCCTAGATGGATGTTTCCCTTTAAGTGCAATAGAACATCTCAGGGGTCCCTCCTAGGAGGTGGAAGACTAGGTTTGCTGGCAAAGGCACCTAGCTTCACCTGATCTCTTTTCTTGTAGGTTTGCTTGTAAGGACAGAGCAAGGAGCAACATTATCAGAGCAAGGAAAACGATTAAGGCTTCTTTTGTCTAGGCATATTTACTGTTTGTTACTATTTTCTTTTGTGCTTGCAGGTTTTGTTACTGTTTTTTGCTTACATTCTACTGCTTTATTGTTCTCTGGTTCAAATTGCTGTTGCAGGGTATACTTTCTGCTGCATTATTACAGGGTGTGCCTACAGGTTTGTTACTGTTTTGTGCTTACAGATTACTGCTGTAATCTCTGATTTAAATTTTTTTTGCAAGGTATTATCTTCTGTTACTGCTTTATTTTTCTCTGTAGCAAAGTGTTTTTGCAGGGTATATCTTCTGTGAAATTGTTACAGGTGGTGCTTACAGGTTTTACAGTTTAATCTATCATTAGGCTAAGCTTTTGAGGCTAATTACAGGAGCACATACGAGATACAGAATAAGGTATAGTGACTGCATTTGTTGTTGGTTGATTGTTTCTGCTCTTACCTCTTTGTTTCTTTCATCTGTGTTTCTTCTTTTTCAGCAGGGGAAGGGCCCAACCACCCACCCCATCACTAACCACACCATTCTGCACTCCTTTTATAGAGTAGCACAGTCGTGACATTTTCTGTAGCAAAGCAGGAAGGGGAGGATCAGAGGGGTATCCACACAGTGACCTCACTTACAGGGGCACAGTTAATTTAACTTGTTATATAAAGTTATACAAAAACAAACAAACAAATCAAACAAAAAAAATATAAAAAAAAATCAAACATTTGCTTTCATTTTCCTTTTAATTACATGGACCTGGTTATAAACTCGGCAATGCAACTGGAATGGATATTATTAACTGTAGGTAGTGCGGGACACTTTTTAAAATGGCAGTTATACAGGATATAGGACAAAGAACCTCTGTGCGCAAACACTGAGGCAAGGGTTACCCCAAAGGGCATTTGGCTGGGAAGCCAAGTTTCAAGAAAATACAAAATCACACATGCCCCCACAATGCAAAGCATCGTGGGCTGCATATGCAAATCACCACAGAATGTTATGCTGGTCCAACTTTAAGCAGAATTGCATGGTGCTGAAAGGCCTTTCACACAGTTTGCAAAGGGTGCTAACAGAAGACATAGACACGTGTTTCGTCCTACCAGGACTCATCAGTATGCCTCGTATGCCAGGATATAGGATGCTGTCCTACATGCTGTACCATCGAAGATCTAAGGGCTCAGCTCTGGGCAGTATGGGCAGAGAATGCATGCCTCAAATCGCATATTCAGGAGGAAATATAAGAACTGCCTGCCATTTCCCCAACAGCCAACTGAAGCACCTAGACCACAGAGGGTAGTTGGTCTGGGAGGCTGGCAGGTGGTTAGGAGGGGCAAATTGGGTGCCCCATTGGGGCAAAATGTAAAAAAAATAAAATTTGGGCTGGGCGCAACAAAAATGAACCTGTGCCCAGACCCGAGCCACCAAAGCTGCGAGCCAACCCACTACACCATGGGGCCAGCTCCACTTGCTGCAGTGCCACCCCTCAAATCCCCTCTCACCCCTCACTAAGCATTGCATGCTCCCCCTTCACTTATTTTATTTTGACAGCAGTTTGGAAGACCTTTGAGCCATAGGCTCATTTACAAAGGTACCTTGTCACAGTAAGACAAAAACACAGTACAACAGTAAATTAAGACAGCAATAAGTACAGAAATACAACAAGTTGGTACAGGCAGGAGTGATGCAACAATAACAGAGTTAGGTTAACACTAGGCAGCTTAGTAGGAAGCTTTGTCATAAATATTGAGTAACGGCCTAGACTATTAGCAATTACAGCTTCGAGTGTTAAATAGGTGGTTCCGTAAGGACATTTTGAAGCACGATATGGATGGGGCTTCGGAGATGGAGGGCGGCAGTGTATTGAACCAGGAGGGGGCCCTAAAGCTGAAGGCTCTTTGGCCGTGTGAGGTCCTAGCTCTAGGAATAGCAAGAGAGGATTTTCCAGAGGTCCGAGTATGAACTAGTGGGACAGAGCGGTGGATAGTAACGGTCAGTCCTGGCGGGGATAGCCCCAAGGAGGGTCTTTTTAGTAAGGATACAGGTCAAATATTTGAGGCACTCATCAAGATCAAGCACCAGGGCTTTAGAGTATAGCAGACAGGTGTGAGTTAGCCTAGGCGCCCCAGTAATTAACCTGCAGGCCTTGTTTAGAATAGTGCGAATTTTATGGAGTGCGGTCTGATCAGCAACACCATACACTGGCAGCCCATAGTCCAGTAGTGACAGGATGGAAGAGGTGACTGCAAGTCAAAGAGCCTCAGGGGGGAGACAGTTTTTATACCGGTGTAAGATGCTCAATCTGATATTAGTGGCAGTGGCAAGGGCAGATATGTGTCCGTGGAAGGAGAGAGAGGGATCAAAATGGACCCCTAGGTATTTATAGGAGCAAACTTGTTCGAGTGGGAAGGAGGACCCAGAGTGAATGAGAAGTTTGAAGTTGCAGGATTTGTTTTGAGGGTGAGCGAAGATCATGGTTTTGGTTTTTTAAGATTTATCACCAGTCTATGTTCCTTGAACCAGCCCTCGGTTTCAGCAAAAGACTTCTGCAGTGAGTCCTGGTGGGCAAAAGGGTTACAGTCTGAGGCAAAGAAGTCCACATCCTCAGCGTACAATAATACTGTATGTTACCAGAGCAGGAGCGTGGAAGGGTGTTAAGGTAAAGGGAGAAGAGTAAGAGGCCCAGAATGGAGCCCTGGGGAACCCCAGAAAAGATGGGACAGATGTCTGAGAGGGTCCCATTAATTTTTACACGCTGTGAGCGGTCAGACAGATGACTGGCACACCAGGAGACAGGTCCAGCAGCAAAACCGGAGAGACTAAGGGCATCAAGAAGGAGGGGTTGGGAGACAGTGTCGAAAGCTTTAGAGAGGTCTATGAAAACAGCACCAGCCAGAGAACCTGTGTCTAAGGAGGAGTGGAGAAAGTTGGAGAACTCTAGGAGGGCAGTGCTGGTACTGTGGCCTGCATGGAAACTGTGCTGCTCAGGACAGAGGACATTGTAGTTAGTGAGGTAGTCAGAGATTTGAGAGGCCACCACCTTTTCCAGGGCTTTGGAGAGAGGAGAGAGAGAATGGAGATTGGCTGATAATTTCCAGCCACAGATCTATCACCACCTTTAAGAATGGGGGTGACTGTGGCGATTTTCCAGACAGATGGAACCTTCCCCAGGCAGAGAGATTGATTGATGAGGCAAGTGATCTGGGTAAGGACCGTGTCTAAGACCAGTCTAAGGATACATGGATCTAGTGAGTCACTGCCCATACTATTACTCTTGAGGGCATTGACTAGATGCGGTCTAAGTTCTTGGGCAGAGACATGGCGGAGGAGAAAATAAGGGTGAGAAAGATTTACGGCTGGCACTGGGGGGGAGGGTTGAAAAAATCAGTAGGGAGGATAGGGCTGAGATCCGTGAAGGAGGTATTGAGGTGGTTGGCTATAAGGGCTGGGTCTGAGGAGATAACGCCACTGATGTTGATCTGAGAGGGTGGGGGGGAGCGTGTGCTCCCATTTAACTGTTTAATGTTATCCCAGAAGGTTCTGGGATTCCCACATGAGGCAGTAAGTGAGGACCGATAGTGCTCAGACTTGGCCTTTCTGATGGCCCAAGTGCACTTGTTTCGGGCAGCAGCATATAACTGCCTGTCACTGGGCCGCCCAGTCTCAATGGCACGGTGCCATAAGTTGTCCCTATGTTTGAGTTGTTGGATCAAAGCTGGGGTTACCCAGGGAGCATTCTGCCTTTTAGTACGGCGGGTTGTCAGTGGGGCAAAGATATCACAGGCTTTATTAAAGGTCTGGATAAAGAAGAAAAGGGCTGTGTCAATGTCAGGTGCTGACTGAATAGGAGACCAGTCAATTTGGGACAGAAGTTCCTTAAGTTTTTTCAGTCCACCAGGTATTAGGCGCCGTTGGCGTGTGGACTGTGCTATGGGTTTGGAGACTGTGGATGACCAGTGAAATAGAATGGGGGAGTGATCGCTGAGAGAGTCTGGGAGGACTTGTACATTGAGGATCCGATTAGGGCGGTTGGTGAGTACCACATCAAGCAAGGTACTGGAGCCTCTCTTAGAGTTAGTCCTAGTAGGGTGAGTAACCAGTTGCGTTAAGTCTACTGCAGCAAAGGAGTCGCGAGTAGAGGAGGATGAAGGGCTGAGCCAGTTGACGTTTAAATCACCCATCAGAATTTGGTCCACGGAGGGGGGTAGTGAGGAAAGGTACTCCGTAAGTGAGGCAATAGCCTGCGTTTGGTCCCTGGGGGGTACGTTTGCAGTAGTCAGATAGAGGGGTCCCTTTAAAGGGTCAGGGGTCAGTTTCAGAGTAAGAGCCTGGGCCCTGGAGTCAAGGATGGGAGTAGGTAGGGCCAGTACAGGGAGAGATTCCTTGATGTAAATAGCACAGCCACCTCCCCATCTCCCAGCATGGTCAGACCGGAAGATGGTGAAACCAGGAAGGGAGACTAGGGGGTCTGGAGTGGATTTTGACAGCCAGGTCTCAACCAGAGCGATGACATCAGGGTTAATAGATGTGACCAGGCATTGTAGTGAGTCAAACATTTTTAGGAGGCTACAGATATTCATGGAGACCATATTTAAGCCCGGGGGGCCAGTGGGGGAGCTCTTGGGAACCGGGCGAGGGTTTGGATGAATGTTCCCTGATAGGAGTAGTAGCATGACTAACACCCTGGCCGTGAGGTGTCGAAAGGTATTTCTATGACCGACACCAGGGGAGGGGAGTTTAAGGAGCAGGGGTGGGCAGGGTGGCACAGGAAGGGAAAGCAAGAATAAGAAGACTTCAATGTGTGTCCGAAGGGGGAGCGAGGAGGAAGCTGGGGGGAGGGCGGGGAGGACTTAGACACCCAGATGTCCCAAGGGGCATGAGAGCAGGCTCAAGAGCATGGGGGGAGGGGTGCCAGGGCACAGTGAGGAGTAGCAGACAGGCAAGTGGGCAAGTGCACTGAGACTGGTGGGTAAGATAGTGGTGACAGACACAGGCAGAGCATGAGGCAGGACCAGCGTAGTGCGGTGAGCATGATCCAAGAGATGTAGTACTGGGGAGCTATGGAGAAAATGGAAGGTGGGGAAGATGTGAAGGAGTAAGGGCTACTTTGGTGCAACAATAACGATGAACTGCCTCCGGGAGTAGAAGGTAGCAGGTTCAAATACTATCCCAGGGTAGTGTGAAGCGGCCTGGATGGGATCCCCAGGTTTAGGTACAGTAAGCCAGGTAGTCAGAGGTTGGCCTGAAAGAGATGCTCAATGACTCCTCCTAGGTGATAGTACTCGTGGGAGGAGTAGGAGTAGGGCCAAGGGGGCAGAGGTGCTATCAGAGCAGTAGGATGTAAAGAGAGAGCATTAAGTCCCTCTAGTGGCCAGCAGGTATAACCTGCTAATGGGAAAGTGGGGAGATAGGTTCTGGGCAACAGGAAGTGATGTCACAGGGGTGGATCCTTAAATTCACCGCCGCCCCTGGGTGAGTGGGTGGTTGGGGCAGACGGGGCAGACGACGCAAAGCATCGTCAGGCTAGCACCCCCCTGCAGGCATCCAGACGGAGAGAAGAGGTTCTCTTTACCTCAGAGGTAATCAGTGGGGTTTCGGCACCCTTCCGGCACCTCGGGGGAGCTCTTTGTGCTGTGGTGCTGTCCCTACGTCTGCCGCGGTTGGCAGTGTGCCTGGGGGCAGCCTAAGTACTGGAGAAACAAAACCTCTAATTACTATGCAGCAGGAGAATATTGCGACTCACACAAAGGAGTCCTATTCTACACATACATGGCTGTTCCAATATGGGTTCACAATAGGACCCAGCTATCCCAATACATTTAAGTTACAAAGCACAACTGAGCAACACTGTTAAATGTTAGAGGTTTAGCGTTTCTGGCTAAATGAAGGTGAAATCAGTGAGGCAACTCGAGGGCGCCTAGCAGTTCCCTAGCAGTGTTATGAGCTACACAGTGTACGTAAATCATCAGCTACAAGTTACACAAACAAGCCCACCCAGCAGTAAACAGGGGAAACAAAGGTCCAAAAACAATCCAGCAGGTAGCACCCCCCTTCAGGCGTCCAGACGGAGAGAAGAGGTTCTCTTTACCTCAAAGGTAATCAGTGGGGTTCGGCGTCCTCCCAGCTCCTCGGGGGAGCTCTTTGTGCTGTGGTGCTGTCCCGACGTCTGCCGTGGTCGACAGTGTGCCTGGGGGGGTCAGCCTCAGAGGTAATCAGTGGGGTTTTGGCGTCCTTCCAGCTCCTCGGGGGAGCTCTTTGTGCTGTGGTGTTGTTCCGACATCTGCCGCGGTCAGCAGTGATACTTGTGCATACCTGTAGTGACTTCCTGTTGCTACAGATGCCAACCCACCCCATCTGGTCACTGAAGCTACCTGGTAGCCATTGTGTCATGCACCATGATTAAGTTCCCTTTCTGGGGTCACTCAATCGTGGTTGCACACATCACGGTATACACAGATTTGTAGGTAACTGGTAACAGTTTTGGGAGTGAAAGTTCTTTAAATTTGATGGACTGCATCTGACTAAGGAGGGAGTCAGTGCATTGGGGCAGACGTTTGATGTGTTTGTAGAATATATATATATTTTTCCCAACTGTTTTTCTAGCTCCAACACCCCGGGGAACTCTCTCGGGCATCCACCTGCTCCTCCAACTCTACCTTCGGCCCTGAAACGCCTTCTTACTCCTGGCACCAGCCCAGCTATCCCCCCAGCTCTGAGCCCCCTGAGGTGGGTCCACCCTATCCTCCCAGGATGCTCTATCTACAATTCAGGCCATGCTGGGCTCGGCCCAGGAGAGGAGGGAGTCCGCCCAGTGGAGTGTGGCAAGAGGCGAGAGGTAGGTGGTGCCTTTGCCTATCCCCAGGGCTGGGGATTTTTCTGCTTAGATTTTGCCCTCGCCTCATCCCTCCAGGTGGAGCCATGAGTGTGCAGAAATGCTGGGGATGTCCGTCATGGCTCTGCGCCCCTCTTTGTGTGCCATGAGTGGTTCAGTACCTTTGGTCTCCATCGGAGGCCACTGCAGTGCCAGGCAGCCCCTGGAACCCCCCCCCGAGAGAGGAGAGCAGTCCTCCAGACCCTTGATCCTCTCTCTCTTGCCTGCCAATCCCCGACAGCCCGGGCTCATTCTGAACCCAGGTCACCAGTATGGCGCGAGGTGTGACGTCCAGTGCCTCAACCCTCAGCGCCAATGGGCCTGCTCTTTGCAGAATATTTAAACTAGCATAACTTGATTTAAACATTCCAGTAGATGTTATCCTGCTTGATTACAGTAAAGCTTTTGACAAGGTCTCACATTCCATATTAATAAATACACTTGTGTCACTAGGTTTTTCTAACTGTATTGTGTCCTGGGTCAATAACTGGCTTAATAAAAGAACCCAGACCGTTAGGGTAAATGGGGAACATTCAGATGAGGGATTGGTGTTGAGTGGTGTCCCCCAGGGCTCAGTGCTGGGTCCCACACTGTTTGAGATCTTTATTAGCGACCTCACCATTTTATCAAATAATAACATATCAAAATTTGCAGACAATACTAAATTGGGTGGACCAGTAGATAGTGACTCAAACAGGAGTACTCTCATTGATGATCTTAAGAGAATTGAATTATGGGCAATAACTAACAGAATGTCATTTAACGTATCTAAATGCTCAGTGTTACACATGGGTAAAAATAATATTAAGCAAACATATTATATTAATAACACAATGGTTAGGGAATCTTCCATAGAGAAAGATCTGGGTATTTTTGTTAACAACAAGCTGTCTTTTTCTAACCATTGTAATAAATTTGCTAATCACACTAATGCCCTTTTGCACAGAACTAATAATACATTCATTCTTAAAACTGAAGAGTGTATTATGGCCCTGTATAAGACCCACATTAGACCCCACTTGGACTATGGTTCACCTTTCTGGAGTCCCTATCTGGCTATGGATATCACTAGAATTGCGAAAGTTCAAAGAAGGGCTACAGAAATAATACCACATCTTTCTTCATTGGACTACGCAACTAGGCTTCAAAGAACAGGGCTCTATTCCCTTGAATTTAGAAGATTAAGGGGTGACTTACTCCAGTTATTTAAGATCTTACAGTCAGCTACGTTAATGATCTTATGTGGATTATCCTTTTCATCTAGAAAGATTGTAGCCAGAATACACAATAAACAAATAGCGATTAACAGAACCAGAACAAACAAAAGACAGCAGTTTTTTTACTGTCAGAGCCCCGAGAATTTGGAATTCTTTGCCGCAGGATATTGTTGACTGTCAGAACATAAACACCTTTAAAGTTAAACTTGATAAATGGCTCCTGGAAAGATCATAATCCATCAACGATCCACATGTGTGGAGGACATCCTCGATGGGCTTCGGCCTTCTTTTGTCCATTCTACCAAGTAACCAAGTAACCAAATGGGGGAGAGGGGTGCAGCACCCAATTCATCGAATGGAAAAGAAAGCCCTCCGTCAGCTAGTGATCAAACAGGAGCTCAGCATGTTTGTAGTTCATTTGCATCACCAGGTAAGGAAAAAGGTCCGGCTCCCCATATGACACACAGGGGAAAAGCCGGACCTCACCGTACAACTAGTGTACCGAAATCTGGCTAGTGGAATATTATGTACACAAATCCCCACTGTCTGGGAAACAAGATCCCAGACCTGGAGGCAACAATAACAGAAGCTAAACTGGACATAGTAGCCATTAGTGAGACATGGTTCACCAGTAACCACACTTGGGAGACATCCGTACCTGGCTATATACTGTTCAGAAGAGGCAGAGGTGCAAAAGGGAGGGGTGGCCCTTTATGTCAATGAAGTATCAAAGCTATGGAAATTCATAATACACATAATGAGCCAGAAGAACTGTGGGTCACCCTGGAAACAGGAAATGGGACAGCCATATGAACTGGGGTTGTCTATAGGCCTCCAGACAAGGGGAAGGACACAGACACATTACTATTGGAAGATATACAAAATATGACAGCTAAAGGGGAGGTTCTGACAATGGGAGACTTCAACATGCCAGATAAAGACTGGTCAATACCAGCAGTAACATCCATCAGAACTAGACACATAGTGCATTCCCTGCAGGGGGAGGGCCTCAAACAACTGGTACAACAACCCACAAGAGACAGGGCTATCCTAGATCTAGTACTGACTAATGGGGAAAAGATCACAGATCTCCAGGTAGAAGGTCACCTGGGGGCCAGTGACTATCACATGGCATGGTTCAGTTTGACCACTAGAACTAAATCGTCCCATTCCAAGACATAAATATGGGACTTCAGAGGAACTGACTTTGATAAGATAGCTAACAGAGTTAAGCTAGCCCTGGTAAGAAGAAATACAGGTGAGGGGTACAGGCAAAGAGATCAAGCAATAAGGATGCAATACTTGAAGCAGAACCCCATTGTGTTAGGGAGAAAAGCAAGAGCAAAAGAAGGAGGAAACCACTTTGGTTCTCAAAAACAGTAGCAGGAAAGATCAGAGCCAAAAGGTTGGCCTTCAGAAAATATAAGGGAACGCGCGGGACGAAGATAGGGAGGCATACCAAACTTCCCTAAGGGAAGCAGGGAAGGCAGTAAGGCAGGCAAGGGTCCAAACCGAGGAAACACTGGCACGAACAGTAAAAGAAGGGGACAAGACTTTCTATAGATACATTAGAGAAAGGAGAAAGTCCAGAGGGGGTATTGCTAAGATCAAAGGGGGATAAGGGGAGTGTGTGGAGAAGGACCAAGGAAAAGCATCTATCCTAAATAGATACTTCTGCTTAGTATTTACTGAGGAGAAGGTAGGATAGGGCCCACAGTTCCGCACAATGGACACAAGGGGGAGGGAGGTGTGCACAAGTCCCTTCATAAAAGAAAGGATCCTACAAGAGCTCGCTAAGCTCAGGGTGGATAAAGCAATAGGACCTGATGGCTTACATCCCAGGGTGCTAAAGAAGCTAAGGGTGGAACTAGCAGAGCCATTACCAGAATTGTTTAGTGAGTCTTTGAGCACAGGAGAGGTCCCAGAAGACTGGAGAAGGGCTCATGTGATCCGGCTCCGCAAGAGTGGCAGCAGGGAGGAGGCACGGAACTACACACCAGCCAGCCTAACCTCAGCAGTAGACAAGATTATAGAGGCCCTCCTTAAGGAAAGGATAGTGCAATACCTTAAATCCATAGGAGCACAGAATCCAAGACAGCATGGGTTTACAACAGGAAGGTCCTGTCGAACTAACCTCATAGATTTCTTTGACTGGGTAACCAGAGTGGTGGACTAAGGGGGTGCAGATGATGTCGCCTACCTTGACTTCTGCAAAGCTTTCGGTACTGTTCCACATAGAAGATTGATTAATAAGCTGGGTAGGCTTGGGGTGGGTCAGAAGTTGGTCAACTGGGTGGCAAACTGGTTGATGGGTAGAAAACAGAGAGTGGTGGTAAACGGTATACAGTCAGAAGAGATGCAAGTCACAAGTGTGGTACCTTAGGGATCAGTCATGGGGCCAGTCCTCTTCAATATCTTCATCAGCGACATTGCAGATGGACTGGAGGGTAAGGTTTGCCTGTTTGCAGATGACACCAAGATCTGCAGCAGAGTAGATGATCCAGATGGGGTGGACAGAATGAGAAGAGATCTGGAAAAACTGGCAAAATGGTCTGAAGAGTGGCAACTGGGCTTTAACGCAAAGAAGTGCAAGATCATGCACATAGGGAAGAGAAACCTGAAGCTACCTATAGGTTGGGTGGGGAGTTGCTGGAAATCACAAGGGAAGAAAGAGACTTGGGCATCATTGTCATCACAGATGACCTGAAATCATCCAAGCAGACCACTAAAGCAGTAGGTAAGGATAGAGGGATGTTGGGGTGTATTAGTAGGGGTATCACAAGTTGTAAGAGGGAGGTAACAATCCCTCTTTACAAGACACTAGTTAGGCCCCATCTGGAGTACTGCGTACAGTACTGGAGGCTGCACCTGTACATGGACATTAACAAAATGGAGGCAGTCCAGAGAAGGGCAACCAAAATGGTGCAGAAACTGCATCAGAAAACGTATGAGAACAGATTAACGGAGCTCAATATGTATACCTTAGAGCAAAGGAGGGAGAAAGGTGATATGATCGAAACATTCAAACATCTTAAGGCCATTAACAAGGTGAAAGAGTCTAACATGTTTCAATATAAGAAAAATAGCAGGAGAAGAGGACACAGCATGAGAGTAGAGGGAGGCCGATTAAGGAGTAATGTGCAGAAGTTCTTTTTCACAGAAAGGGTGGTGGATGCATGGAAAAGCCTACCTCAGGAAGTGGTGGATATGAATACAGTGCAGGGCTTCAGACAGGAATGGGAGAGGCATACTGGAGCAATACAGACAAGTATGAATAAATAGGCCATTGACAGAGTAAAGGCCTATGGCACATTCATAAGGTAGAAAAAAATGGGCAAAATGGATGGGCCTTGCAGCCCTTATCTGCCATCAACTTCTATGTTTCTATGTTTCCCTCTCTCCTCAGTAGCTGTGCCCTGCGAATGTCCTTACAAGGCTCAGCTCTGTAAAGACTCCCTCCTTCTCTGAACACTGTGGCATGCTTTGGTGCCTCGACTCCTTACAGCTGTAACATTTTGCTGCAGGCTTGTCCAGGACTGCCTCCACTCTAGGTTCTAAATCTTTCAGCTGTCTCACTCCTGAGCCCTGCCTGTGGCATTGTCTCCTCTACAGCTTACCTTGCCTCCACCCTCCATCCCTGCTGTTCTCTCTGGGCACGCTAACCTTTGCAGTTGTCCTTGCCGGGGAACCCCTAGTCCTTAGTTATAAAATTAGCAGCACTTTTCCTTCGGCCTCTCTTCCTAAAGGCTCTGCAGCTTTATTACCTGTGTAGTGTGTACCTGTTGCTTGCAGTCCTTTTGCTGCAGCTACTTCTCCCTGCCACCTCAAGTAGTCCTCCCTCCCTTACATGCTTCCATGCTCTCACAACCTTTCCCTGGTACCTCTAGTCTCTCCCGTCTTACTTCTTCTGACACAGCTACCTGACCTGTCATCTCTTTGGCTTCCCCATCTCAGTGGCAGCTACCTTGGTTGCCATGGGTCTGATTGTTGGTGCTCACTTGTGCCTTCCATCAACACTGCAAACCCTGTTACCTCACTGACTCATGTATCCTTTCCCTCACAGTTGCTCCACTCAGCACTACTCATACATTTCATGGGCTTCCCAACTGGTAGCCCTGCTCTTACACCATTCTGACTGATGAAGAAAGGGGAGCTGAAACTCACTCCCTCTGCAGCCATCCAAGCATGCACCCCTGGAGGTTTGATACAGTACCAATAAGGTCAGTCATAGCATGCAAAAGCAGTCAGTTATACATTCTGTCTTATCCTCTTTTTGGAGGAAGTATTGGCTCTTAATCCTTCATTCATTGTCCATCCCTATCTCTTCAGTTGAGATTTACAACTCCTTCCTAGCCATTGCTCTCAGTTACTTTGCCCCAGCAGTCTGATTTGCCAGGAAGGCAATTTCCTGTTTTCCCCCTCAGTCTCCATCCATGTTGGCATGAACAACATCGGGTCCACAAGTCCTGAGGACATGACGAGGTCATTCATGGAATTAGAGCTGTTCCTGCAGGAAAAAAGTAAGCAGTGTGATCTTTTCTGAGATCCTCCCAGTCCTGGGGATTAGCAAGGAGCAGCAGAGGACCATTAGGTAGGTAAGTGCTCGACTAAGGGTCTGGTGCAAGGGGGAGGATTTTCTTTTTATGGCTAACTGGAGGGCCTTGTGTCAAACAAATCTCATAGATTTCTTTACTTGAGTAACTAGGGAGGTGGATCATGGTCTGTCTGAACTTCAGTAAGGCCTTTGGAACTGTGCTGCCAGGAAGGTTAATAAAGAAATTAAAAAACTCCAAATGCAGAGAAATGGGGCGCCTCAGGAAGCTGCGCTGGTGCCTACCAGGATCCTCGATCCAATATCAGACATAGAAACAACATGCAATGTAGCACTCAGGTTGGTGTCAAGTGACTTGTCCGGAGCCCCAGGATTCATAGCTGCAGCCCTGGGTAAGACAGTTAACAGTACATCCCCCTGGGATGCTGTACCAACCCACCTCCCCACAGTCACCCCAGACATGGAATTACTTTAAACCAAATATTATATTTTATAATACTTTGGTATAACTGACTTAAACTACTGATATGCTCACCAAATAAAATATGCTTTTGAGTCAAAGATTTTCCAAAACAGTAATCCATTCTTTTATTTACATGGGGAGGGTTAGGGAGGGGTAGCTGGAGTGAAGGTTAAGCAAAACATTTTGTAATTTGCATTAGAGAATAGCATTTTGCTGGACCATATCCCCTTTAAATTTAGACCATATTTCAATACTTGCAGTACCAACCCTCTAACTAGCTAACTGCTGCAGATTTCATCAGTTACACTGCCCCAACTTGTACCAGTACCCCAGTTCACATAACCCCCACATTTTCTGTCCCTAGGCACCCAGCACTATAGTTGCAGGGGGTCTGGTATGTTTGCCCGACTCTTAAAATCCCGACACACTATATCCCGACTCTAAATTCCCAACGGTATCATAATACTGATGCTCATATTCCCATTGCTCAAATTACTGACAGTGTTGGGATATTTAGAGTCGGGCAAACATTCCTGGCCTGTTCCAACTTTCCACCGGAATCTCACTATTGTGCCCATCTATCTGTCTCATCGCAAATAAACATTGCCGAAAGGACTTGATTACATATCATGCAAGTTTAGTTATTATGCTCTCCACTTGATTGTTGGGTGATGTTATGCAGTGGGTGGTAAAGTCACAAATTTGATTTTATTGTTGCATCCTCATCTAATCCATGATGTACTGGTCCCTTTGACAAGTGGGAGACTTCTGTTTGACTTACACTCACCAAGTTAAATGTATTGTTTTCTGTTGGATGGTAGAGAGACACTATTCTAGCCTTTGGCTGCTCCTGAGTTGTCAGATCACCTCGGTACTGCGGTTTTGGGGGTTTATATGGTTGGAGGTGCCTGGCCGTGGTCCAATAATGGCAGCAACAGAAATGGTAGGAAGTGTTGGCTGTGTGTGTTAGGGGGGGTCCTGATCAGCTACTGCATAGCAATGTTGTGACGATAGGGAGCGATTTGGGGAGTTGGGGTGGGCTGTTCACCTACTACATACACTACATATGGACGGCATAGTCATAGCAGGGTGCAGTGACATGACATCAGTAACTGCAAGATGTTCAGATGTGCTCATCAGTCCCCAACTTCAGCAGTGACTGTGCCGTCTATCAGTGTCCTGGTGACATACCACTGTCATGGTAGGCATGCTGCAACACAAAGGGTGTTGTTATGCAATCTGCAGTCACCAACAATGATGTCATGTTAGGCATGCAGCGGTCATCACTTCTGAGTTGTGTGCACACACTGGTGCTACTGCATAGAGCAGATGTCAGTGGGTGGGGAGTGCTCCAGCTGTCCATTTTCCAAGCACTGTCAGCAGATGGCTTCTAATGAAGGTCTGTGAAGTGAGTATGTATTGCCCAACTCTTTTTGTTGAATTGTATTCAGCAGTAAGGCATGCTAGCAGTTCCATAGCAGCTGTGAAAGGAGCAGGCACTTTTAGTTGTGCAGTTAGTTCTAAAGCCCTTTTAGATGGAGAATACTTGACTGATTTGAAGGGATTAGTGCAAGAAATATTTTGCAGTGTGTCCTGACACTGTCGGTAATTTGAGCAATGGGATTTCAATAGTCAGGAATATGAGCATCCGTATTATGATACTGTCAGGAATTCAGAGTCAGGCTAACGAGTGTTGGGATTTTAAGAGTCGAGGAAACGTACGGATTCCGTTGCGGGCCTATGGTGCAGCTGGTCTTCTGGCATTGGGGCACTTGGTGTAAAATCAAACTTATCTTTCCCTTTCTCTGTGATATGTTAACATTTCTTTCTATGCCATTGGGCATAACTTGATGTAACCCCTAGATGGTGCTATCCAAGGGGCTACTACCCCTGCCTGATTTGCCACTAACAGGTTGAGAGGCCTGGATCCAATGGCGGGTGCCTCCACCCAGAGGTCAGGGTTTGCAATAGTTAAACTTACTTGGTCACAGCCCTCTGGGACACTGCAACCCCCCTTTCTTCCACTAGTGGCCCACACAATATATCAGAATTACCTTCACAGTATACACTTACCCCCAGGACTAGTTCCGGCACTGGGACCTCCTGTGAAATAAGATACAGTGCAACAATCACAGTACAGTACTTTAACATAGACAAATACCTCAGGCAGTATAACTTTGCTGAAACAAGCAGCTCTGATTTATTTAGGGGGATATAACAAGGACAGGGGGAAATCAGGTTAATTAGCTTATCACTTTACTATCTACCTATGGCTCTGTGCACAGGCCTATCCCTACCAGTTACTGTCCCTGGGTACCCAAGCCCTAGTGGCTAGTCCAAACCGTGGCAGCTGGTAGGGGCCCTTTCACACAGTGAAAAGAAAAATTAGTTTAAACAGTCAGCAGTACAGTGATTCCATTTGGATTTAATGTGGCAATTCAACAGGAGCGACCCTGAATTAGTACTCATGACCTCCAAACAAGATATGGTCCTTCAACGTCAGCAGGGCTACTCTTGAGCTCCACGAGACTCTTCACACATTTATATGGTAAAAAAGAAAGTACTATACCAGGCAGGCTGCTTCTCTATTCCGATCGCAATTACTGCACAATACCTGGGAGAACACACAGCAGATTCAGTTCCTGACAGACCGAGTGCAATTCAACAATTTCTCCAGTCTTCTACAAGGTGAGCCTGGTTTCTACTCTTCAGAGATCCTTTGATTCTTTTCACAGGACGGATTCAGTCCTAACAAGCAGTTACACAAGCTGCAGACCGGAACTCTGGGCCTTACACACGTTTTTTGACTGAAACTGTGCACTGAAGGAGCACAGGGTTTCTTTCCCCTACACTCCAGAGCTAAACTGAAACTTCAACAGACAAAACCGGGCACTTCCGTTGAGTTCCTCCCAGTTCTTGACTGGATTGGCTGTCACTCACAATAGACTGCTGCTGTTTGTCCAAAAAGGCGCCGAAGTCTAAACTACATCTCCCAGAGTCACTGCCCATACAATCCTCTTGTGGCTGGCTCAGATTATGAGTCAAGTTCTGATTAGTCCAAGGCACCATTTTAGAGCTAGCTTACCACACTGATTGGTCCAGTTCAGCAGTTCAAAACCAGAATGGGAACTAGGCAGACACAGTTCTGACTGCAAAGAAAGCAGGTTAGACAAACTGTAATTTCATTATTACTCTAAATGGTTTCTGGCAAACAGTTACATCTTTCAGATAGGTTCCTTTGCACTCCTAGTGACTGCAAAAATGGAGTGAATTGGCAGCAGCTCGAGTGGTACTCAAACAGAGAAGCACACAGTCCCCCCATACAAACTAATTATGTCTGCAAGCCGACAGCTCTTAAAGAGACAGTACCAGAGGCTCTAAAAACACTCACTGATAAATGGCTTAAACGCCAAACACCATTCAGGCTTGGAGCATTCAAGCAAGCTCCTGGAAGTCTTTTGGGAACCCCCATTTGCAGGGGGGTTACATTGAGCATAACTATTTACATTCCCCCAGGTGCAGGAAAATCCCTGCATTTATTCACAGTTCTGCAGACAGTCTCTGGTGGCATTGTGACTGTGCCTCTGGGGAAGATGCAACAGCAGAACTTAGAAGTTTGGATCTGAAGAGACTTAAGATGTGGAGCAGGCACTCTGCAGCTGGGATCTTCCGACTTGCTTGAAGGTCTTGCAGTTTGTCCCCTTCAGCCTGCTTTCAGGCCAGGTGCAGAGCACAATGCAATGTTTTTTCAGGCCATAAAAGGCTGGCAGTATAGCCTAGAGGTTAGAGTAATGAACTATAACTAAGCTTGGTACATTTAGCAGCCTAGACCTGGGTTTGATTCTCACAGTCTCCACTTGCATACTGTGTGACTCTGAACAAGTCATTTAACTGCCTAGTGCTCCCCGGCCACCCTTGAAAACAGACACTTGTGCCTCTACTAGGCCTTACCCGGTTACCAAAGATTAAAATAACCCAGACTCAGGAATGACCCCACAGTCTGCCCCCTCCAATGGATCAGAGTGCAATAGCATGCAGGCACATGCCCCTGGCAATTCAGTTCAATAGTTTATTGTTCGATCTATTTCAAGTCATTACAAAAAAGTATAAAAACACGATTTACGTATCATAGAAAAACATATACAGTATATACATTCAATTACATACACACTTACAAAGAGACAATTTACAATAAGTTATCCACATTTTGTATAATCTCATGTGCATAATCTGCCTTCAAGTACATTTTAAAGAATCTGTAATCTTGAATGGTTTACATTTCATTTAGCCTTCTCTAAATGTAATTTTTTCCCTCAATTATTTTTAGGAAGGAGGCCACAGGGATCAGTATACTTCTTATTTGGGCTTTTAGTAGATATGTTACCAAATGCTGAAGCTCATATTCCAAGGAACTTAATATTTCTCCCAAAAGTGATTTCCTGTGTTTATCATATAATGGGCACAGAATGATCAAATGTGTCAGATCATCTTGGCCTAATTTGCATTTGCACATTTCACTATTACCCTCCCCCTTTATATTATACTGATTAGTTTTCCATTGGCTAGAAAAACATTCAAATCTGTAACGTGTAATTAGTTTCCTGTTATCAGGTCTGTCAACCACGTGTAGATATCTTTCCATTTCATGATTTCTTTTATTTTTGGTGAGCCATTTGCACACCTTATACTGCTTACACATTTCTAAATCCTTTTGAATATAGATGTCTCTGACTCTGTTTCTTATGTTTGCCTTGATCTGACTAAAAGGGTATCTGAGGCTATCTGCAATACTAGAAAGCAATCCATAAGATTTCATAATTTTTTCAACAGTTTGTATGCTAGGAAATATCACATTCAGTTTTAATTATGCTTTCGCCTCTTTGATGCATAGCCTATGTAATCTTTTTCCTCCCATTCCTTATGTTTTTAACCAGTAAGTAATTAGTCTCTGTTTTATTTAACATTCCACAGGTAGCTGACCTAGTTCAGCCCTCACTAGTGCTGAGGGTGCACTGTTCAGTAATTCCAACAATTTTTTTATTAAATTTGTTTAGACAGGATTTTATATTAATTTTTACTTGTGTACCCCATATTTCCACTCCATAGAGTAATTGGCTCCGTATTTTTGCACCTATCACATTTATGTTACCTTTTGTTGTTTTGCCCCCATATTTGTATGAGAAAGGCATTCATGATTGGTGTGATTATTTTTGGCTTTATTTTCTAATTCTTTAATGTGTCTTTCCCACGTACCTTCCTGGGAAACCACTAAAATCAAATAACAGAATTCTTTAACTACTTCCAGTTTATGATTATTCACTATGTATTTGTGTGTTTTATTATTCCCCCCCCCCCCCCCCCCGTACCATTACTTTTGTTTTATTATAGTTAATTTGTAAGTCCGCTTTGTTGCATTCTGACTGGAATTTGTTCAGCATTCTTTTTATGCCTATATAACCTGTGGATTGTTAAGCCACGTTATCGGCATATGCCAGATATGGGCAAGTCCTCTCCCCTATTCTTGGCATATGAAATTCCGAATCACATAACATTTGTACCATCTGAGGAATATCACCTGGATAAAACACCTGGTCCCACCCGATGAACTTTCAACTCTGGTCCATGCCTTTGTGACCTCGCACCTTGATTACTGCAACCCCATTTACCTAGGTCTTCCGGGGGCTGACATTCGCCACTTGCAGCTGGTGCAGAATGCGGCAGCCAGGTTGTTGACTGGCTTACCTTGATCTTGTCATATCTCACCTGTTCTCCACGGACTGCACTGGCTGCGTGTTCAGTGGCGAGTCACCTTCAAGGTCAGTTTGCTGACCCATAATGCCATACCCGGACAGGGTTTGTGCTATCTGCAAGAGCTCTTGTGTCCTTATCGCCCCCTCTGCTCCACCGACGAGGGATTGCTGGAGATTCCCACAGTCCGATTTAAGACATCAGGTGCGGGAGCATTTTCATTTGTGGCCCCAACCCTGTGGAGTGCTTTACCTCATTCAATAAGGGAGTGCTTGACCATGGAGAGCTTAAGGTCGGCCTTGAAAACCTTTTTTTCAGGTTCGCCTTCCCAGAATATGGATGACAGATGGTTAATGATTTCTGTTGTTCTTTGTCTTAAACTGTTTATACTATAATGTGATGTTTTTATGCTGCATCTTTTTATCTTTGTACAAGTGCTTAGGTATTTTGATTTACGCTTTTTAAAAAAATGTTGAAGTTAAAGTATAAATTAAACAGTATGGGCAAAAGAGTATACCCTTGTTTAACCCCTATGTTTGTTTCAAACCAATTGCTTCTCTCTCCCTTATTATAATATATAATGCTTGTGTAGTTGTCCCGGTACAGTAATTTAATCATATCTATAATTGATCTTTCCATCCCTAAAATGTCCAGCCTCTCCCATAACATACTGTATTTCTATTCACCCTGTCGAAAGCTGCTTTTAGGTCTACAAAAATGAAGTATATATTAGGTCTACAAAGATGAAGTAAATTTTTGTATATTTGAATTTCATATGCAAGACTGAGGAGGACTTTGCCGTATCTAGCATATACCGATGGCGTGAAAACTGTCCTCCACCCCTGGCACTACCCACTCTACCACTGCCCCTGCACCATTCCTCCTGCTCTCTCCAACAAATCTCCCTACCCAAAAACACCCACCTAGCATAGTTTATACTACCTCATACACTACAATAAACTGTCCTCCCCCACCCCCCAGTCACTCGCTCCATCTACTACTGACGTGAACATTTTACAATGCCTACCAAGGGCTGCTTCCTGTCACAAACCCACTCAGCAGGTCAGGCCCCCTACTCCCAAAGTGCCAACCTCTGAGCACAGTCTTGTGAACAGTGTAACAGACAAGGTAACCCTCTTGTCTGTTTTTGTGAGTTCAGATCAACCTTTGGTCTCAAAGTTCTGGAGAGATTCAAACTGTTAACCTCTTGCTAGCATACCCAATGCATGGGCTCAGATATATCTGTATTCGGGGGGCCAGATATATTTGTCTATGGGCATCTAACCAGGTGTGCAGAGATGAACCCTTTAAAACTTTAATAAAGATCTCAGATTTAAAATGCTTCTCTTTCCAGTTTGGTACCACCATTCAAGCTTATGTTAAGTATCTGCAATAACCATGTACTTTTCTTACAAATAAAAAGAAGTCAAAGACAGACCAAGTAAGTTACATAGAAACATAGAAACATAGAAGTTGATGGCAGATAAGGACCGCAAGGCCCATCCAGTCTGCCCATTTCTTTTTCTACCTTATAAATGTGCCATCGGCCTTTGCTCTGTCAGTGGCCTATCTATTCATACTCATTTGTATTGCTCCCTTATGCCTATCCCATGCCTGTTTGAAGCCCTGCACTGTATTCATAGCCACCACTTCTTGAGGTAAGCCATTCTATGCCTCCACCACCCTTTCTTTGAAAAAGAATTTCCTCACATTCCCCCTTAATCAGCCCCCCTCTAATCTCATGCTGTGTCCTCTTGTCCTGCTACTTTTCTTATATTTAAACATGTTAGACTCTTTCACCTTGTTAATGCCCTTAAGGTGTTTGAATGCCTTGATCATATCACCTCTCTCCCTCCTTTGCTCAAGGGTATACATATTGAGATCTGTTAATCTGTCCTCATATGTCTTCTGATGCAGTCCCTGCACCATTTTGGTGCCCTTCTCTGGACTGCCTCAATTTGGTTAATGTCCTTGTGAAGGTGTGGCTCCAATACTGCATGCAGTACTCCAGATGGGGCATAACCAGTGTCTTGTAAGAGGATTATTACCTCCTTTTTGACTTGTGATACCCCTACTAATACACCCTAACACCCCCTAGCCTTACCTACTGCTTTAGAGGTCTGCTTGGATGATTTCAGGTCATCAGTGATGATGATTCCCAAGTCTCTTTCTTCCTTTGTGACTGCTAGCAACTCCTCCCAGCCTATAGGTGGCTTCAGGTTTCTCTTCCTTTGTGCATGATCTTGCACTTCTTTGCATTATATCCCAGTTGCCACTCTTCTGACCATTTTGCTAGTTTATCCAGATCTCTTCTCATTCTGCCCACCCCATCTGGATCATCTACTCTGTTGCAGATCTTAGTGTCATCTGCAAACAGATAAACCTACCCTCTAGTCCATCTGCAAAGGTCACTAATGAAGATGTTGAAGAGGACTGCCCCAGGACTGATCCTGAGGTACCCACTTGTGACTTGCATCTCTTCTGACTGTATACCATTTACCACGACTCTCTGTTTTCTGCCCATCAACCAGCTTGCCACCCAGTTGACCATCTTCTGACCCACCCAAGCTCACCAGCTTCTTTATCAATCTTCTATGTGGAACAGTGTCAAAAGCTTTGCTGAAGTCAAGGTAGGCGACATCAACTGCTCCCCTTGGTCCACCACCTGGTTACCCAGTCAAAGAAATCTATGAGATTGAGTTTGACAGGATCTTCCTTTGTAAACCCATGCTGTCTTGGGATCCTGTGCCCCTATGGATTCCAGGTGTTGCACTATCCTTTCCTTAAGGAGTGCTCCACAATCTTGCCCACTACTGAGGTAAGACTGACTGGTCTGTAGTTCCTGCCTCCTCCTGCTACCACTCTTGAGGATCGGGATCACATGGCCCTTCTCCAGTCTTCTGGGACCTCTCTGTGCTCAGAGACTCACTAAACAGTTCTGCTAATGGCTCTGCTAGTTCCACCTTTAGCTCCTTAAGTACCCTGGGATGTATGCCATCAGGTCCCATTGCCTTATCCACCCTGAGCTTGCAAGCTCTTGCAGGACCCTTTCTTTTGTGAAGGGAGTAGTGCTCACCTCTCCCCCTGTGTCCATGATGCTGAGCTGTGGGCCTGTCACCTTCTCTTCAGTGAATACTGAGCAAAAGTATCTATTTAGGATAGATGCCTTTACAGGGTCCTCCTCCTCCTCACATGCTCCCTTTTCTCCATTAAGCTTAGCAATACCCCCTCTGGACTTTCTCTTTTCACTAATGTATCTATAGAAAGTCTTGTCACCTTCTTTTACTATTCATGCTAGTGTTTCCTCAGTTTGGGACTTTGTCTGCCTTACTGCCTTCCCTGCTTCCCTTAGTGCAGTTTGGTATGCCTCCCTATCTTCATCCTGCTGTGTTCCCTTATATTTCCTGAAGGCCAGCCTTTTGGCTCTGACCTTTTCTGCTACTGTATTTGAGAACCAAAGTGGTTTCCTTTTCTTTTGCACTTCCTTTTCTGTCTAACAATGGGATGTTGCTTCAAGTATTGCATCCTTAATGCTTGCCCACTTTGCCTGTACCCCTCACCTGTGTTTTTTTGCCAGGGCTAGCTTAACTTTGTTGGCCATCTTATCAAAGTCAGCTCCTCTGAAGTCCCATATTTTCACCTTGGAATGGGATGATTTAGATGTAGTAGCCAAATTGAACCATACCATGTGATGGTCACTGGCCCCCAGGTGACCTTCTACCTGGAGATCTGTGATCCCTTCCCTGTTAGTCAGTACTAGATCTAGGATAGCCCTGTCTCTTGTGGGTTGCTAAAAAGAATTTTACTAAAATAGTTAAAAATATGTGAAACACAAAATACAGAACTCTTATATCAAAAGACATATAAATCTTTTAAAAAGAAACAAGCTTTAAACAGTGCAAATTCCTACTACAGTACTTAGTCTCTAAAATACTTGCTTAAGTGCTCACCGATCTTGCTTGGTCAGAGTCTAGGTAAAAACTCTGTGAAGTAAAGCAAACTAAATTAAAAGCTGGCTTTTACCCCACCTCTTTTCAGGAGGTCACCTAGCTCCTCCCTGTCAGGATATATTTAAAAATATATCTAATAAAAAAAAACAGTAGTCTTTTCAAAGTATCAGTTTTGCAATCTTCAGCATGATTCATGTTTCAAATGATATCTGTTTTGATCCATGCTGCATCCTCCTCACACAGGCTTCATATGAGCATTTACAACCTCACACCCCTGTGTAATAACCTGAGTTTTCTCTTCTACGTCATAAACCTTTTTTATGATTTCCCTCTTATCGAAGTTAACTTAAATAATTCTGTAATTAGCTCCTGGTCTGCCATGTAACACATTGGTCCAGATATTCAAAAGAGTTGTGCATGACACAACAGTGTTGCACCATGCGCAACCCACTGATGCGCCCCGGTGCGATATTCTAACGGGAATTGCACCTGGCACAAATTCTGATGCTCCGGAGCGCATCAGTAATGTATGCAGGTGCAGGTGGGGGGGCATGCTCATGCATACTCTGCACAGCCCAATATTCAGCCCGGGATGTGCAGAGCCATGCATGTGCAACCCCTACCTGCAACAGTACAAAGTTGATCCAAAAAAAAAGGAACAATGGCTGGCCACCCACAGGTGAGCTGACATATTGCAGGGTGCAACACGGCAGCTGCCACCTGTGGGTGGCCACCTGAGCTCTGGCTGCACCTCCATGCTGGCGCCCCCCCATGCCCGATCACGGGCATTAATAAAATAAGGAAAACCTCCTACATCCCTGGTGGTCCAGTGGACCTGTCTGCCCAATCGTGGGCATAAGTAATAAATACAATTCCCCAATATCCCTGGTGGTCCAGTGGACCGATGTCTGTCCAATCGCTAGCATAAATACAAAATAGAATTCCCCTATATCCCTGGTGGTCCAGTGGACCGATGTCTGCCCGATCGTGGGCATAAGTACTAAATAAAATTCCCCTATATTCCTGGTGGTCCTGTGGACTGATGTCTGCTCGATCGCGGGCTTAAGTAAAAGATTATTGCCTTCCATTACCCTGGTGGTCAGCAGACCCCTCACCACCCACTAATCCACCGCCCTAGTCAGCGGTGGTGGCAACCCCATCTGCATGTTGCCCCACGCCCGCCAACTGACACCATTGGTAGGGCTGTCGCCACGATGGTCTAGCGTGAGCCAATGGGCACTACATACTACACATTCCAGATATGTGAATGGATCCATTCACATATCTGGAATGTGAATATATAGGGCTGCACACCCATTAGCTCATGCTGTGGACCAATGGGCATACAGCCTACTGACAGTGTCAGTCAGCGGGCAGTGGGCCCGCAAGCGGGTGGGAGTGCTGCCGCCGCCGCTGCCGGGAGTGGGGCGGTGGAGATCAGTCAGCGGGAGGGAGGGTCGCTGGACCACCAGGGTACGAGAGGCAGACAATCTTTATAAACCGCGATCGAGCGGACTGTCGATCCACTGGACCCTCGAGATATTGAAATTTTGTGCCTGCGATCGAGACGGTGATCACTGGACCACGAAAACGAAATTTGTTATACTTATGCCGTGATCGGGCAGACGGTGATCCACTGGACCACCAGGAAGACAGAAGGTATATTGTCCTATGCCCATGATGAACAGATCACACTGGACCACCAAGAGATTAAGAATTTTATTTATTACTTATGCCTGCGATCGGGCAGACAGCAGTCCACTGGACCACCAGGGAGATTGGGGAATTTTATTTACTATACTAATGTCCGCGATCGAGCTGTGGGCACATTGCAGCGCTGCAGGAGGCATTGGTCCCAGACGGCTGCTGCCTGGCAGGGCGCCAGGTGCAAGTCGTCGAGGGATCAAGCGTACTTGCATGCAAATGGGGTCATAATGAACGCAAGTGGCCCCATCTGTGCCTTGCATACATTATGGCCCCATTTGCATGTCAACTTTTGAATATCGCGGTTGTTGCGCCTTGTGCAATGGAACTTGCACTGGCGCATCCCCTTGCTCCACTCTGGCCACTGGCGGTGGCACAGTGCCACTGTGCCATGCACACTGCAGGTGGCCAGGGTACAATATTCAATTATGCTGAGCCATGGCACAGCTCTGTTGAATATCGCCCAGTCCACACCCCTGCACAGCCAAGTTGAGCTGCGCCCAAGCTTGCACCATGTCCTGGCACAGTTTGAATATCTGGGCCATTGTATCTAAAAACTGAGTGTGTGTGATACACATGCTGTCAGCATTTCTCTTAGCTTGCATCTGTCAGCTGAAAACTGGGGGGTGGGGTTGAGGTCACTCCTAGAGCATTAGAATTTTCAGCAGAGATAGTCATTAATACATTTTATATTAAAAAATTATTATACAGCACTCAGAACTGGCTGTCTACGTCACACTCCTCCCCACCTAGACTGAATTTGGGGGATCTATCCCCTACATAGGATGAGCTTCCCCAATCAGTTCACTCTTCATAGACCCTAGACAGTCCATCTGAGTTTTTGTTGTTCGCTCCAGCCCTATGTACGATTTTTAGATCATACCCTTATAAAGCAAGACTCCATCTTAGCAGTCTGCCATTGTTCTTTCCCATCTGTGTCAGCCAACCCAGGGGGTTGTAGTCAGTCTGCACCACAAAATGCTGCCCATACAAGTATGGCTCTAATTTGTAAACTGATTTAGTGGCTGTAAGTGGGGCTCTTTTTGTGGATGTTTCACTTTGTAACAGGCTGCGCTGGTAGAGGCCTATTTCTTCTGATTTAAAGAAAGAACTGGAAGGGGGCAGGATCAGTTGTGTTCCAGGACAGTAGCTGCTGCTGTTTTCACAGGTTCTTGTGGATTTTACTTGGTAGGTTAGTTCTTTTCTTTCTTGCTTCTAAGGGGCTAGCAGGGTATTGTTCTGGGGGATCCTGGATGTTTGTAAACTGATTTAGTGGCTGTAAGAGGGCTCTTTTGTGGATGTTTCACTTTGTAACAGGCTGCGCTGGTAGAGGCCTATTTCTTCTGATTTAAAACCTGTTTGGTGGGATTTGCTTGGAGATGGTTATTTGAATTGGAGACCTATATCTGTTAATTTCAAGCCTAGTTTGATTTGGTGTTAGTGAAGCTGATTAAATTGGAGAACTGTTTCCTTTGGCAGCAAACATATTTTGGGGGCTTTGACTTGAATTTTGATTCCTTGTGCTGACTCCATTAGCTGTAAAGGTTAGTTCATAGTGGGGAGGGTGTTAATGGTCCTGGCCAGGTCTCACTCAGCCAATTGAGTGGAGGCAGGGCTGAATCAGGTTGAGGTGCTAGCTGCTTTGTCTTCTCAGAAAGAACTGGAAGGGGACAGGATCAGTTGTGTTCCAGGACAGTAGCTGCTGCTGTTTTCACAGGTTCTTGTGGATTTTACTTGGTAGGTTAGTTCTTTTCTTTCTTGCTTCTAAGGGGCTAGCAGGGTATTGTTCTGGGGGATCCTGGATGTTTGTAAACTGATTTAGTGGCTGTAAGTGGGGCTCTTTTTGTGGATGTTTCACTTTGTAACAGGCTGCGCTGGTAGAGGCCTATTTCTTCTGATTTAAAACCTGTTTGGTGGGATTTGCTTGGAGACGGTTATTTGAATTGGAGACCTATATCTGTTAATTTCAAGCCTAGTTTGATTTGGTGTTAGTGAAGCTGATTAAATTGGAGAACTGTTTCCTTTGGCAGCAAACATATTTTGGGGGCTTTGACTTGAATTTTGATTCCTTGTGCTGACTCCATTAGCTGTAAAGGTTAGTTCATAGTGGGGGAGGGGTGTTAATGGTCTGGCCAGGTCTCACTCAGCCAATTGAGTGGAGGCAGGGCTGAATCAGGTTGAGGTGCTAGCTGCTTTGTCTTCTCAGAAAGAACTGGAAGGGGGCAGGATCAGTTGTGTTCCAGGACAGTAGCTGCTGCTGTTTTCACAGGTTCTTGTGGATTTTACTTGGTAGGTTAGTTCTTTTCTTTCTTGCTTCTAAGGGGCTAGCAGGGTATTGTTCTGGGGGATCCTGGATGTTTGTAAACTGATTTAGTGGCTGTAAGTGGGGCTCTTTTGTGGATGTTTCACTTTGTAACAGGCTGCGCTGGTAGAGGCCCTATTTCTTCTGATTTAAAACCTGTTTGGTGGGATTTGCTTGGAGATGGTTCTTTAGCTGCAGGGCTTGAGGGAGACACAGGGCTGATACACTCTCTCTTGTCAGGTGTCTGCCAAGACCCACCCTCCCACCCTCCCTCCCCAGAAGTCTGCAAATTTATAGGGAAGACCTGCCCTGCAATTGGAGGAAAAGGCTGCTGGTGCAGCTCATGTAGTTCTAGCCACTGGGGTTGAATTTAAAGGCCGGGAGAGAGGAGCTTAGGAGTTGTTCATTTTCCTTACATGTTTAAAGTGTTGTACTGCACCTAGTAACAGAGTTACTGGTGTACAGTGGGACTGTCTCTAGGATTAGTGGGTGACCTGATTAGGCAGTAGGGGTATCTTGGAATAGGGGGAACCTGGTGGCTTACCCAAGGAAACCTATTTGAAAGGGGATGGAACCACACATCATTAAGGCCGGCATCTTTGGGAGGGTGGTGGGGTGCACAGGGTGTGGAGCAGCCATGATACTGGACTGGGCTTGGAAGTTTGGTGGTTGCCCAGTGTGCTACCAGCTAGCACAGCTTAGGGAGGAGGTTGTGGGGATGAGGAGAAAGCTGGGGGAAGGGAGGTGGTATGGTTGGGGAAGGGGGCTGGAAATCTCCCACAGGGTTGCACCAAGCACTGGGGTGGGGATAGGGAAAGGAGTGCAGGAGAATACTCAGGGGTCACATAGGGACCCTGGCAGAGGGGCCCAAAAGGACACTACCAAGGAAGCAGGCAGGTAACTGGGGACCCTCACAAAGGGGGGACAGAGGACAACATTCTCAGGGAAGTAGGCGGATAGCCAGTGCTGGACAGAAGGAAGCAAGGCAGGAGGTGGATCAGACCTTATACTTAGTAACCTTCAATTCTCTTCTCCTGCTCAAGGATGAAGGGGGATGTAGCCAGACAGAGGTGGTTAGAGAGCGGAAAGGGTGTGGAAGTGGGGGCAGGAGGCAGGGCCAGATAGCCGAAGAGCAGGGGGACCTGGAATGCAGGAGAATGGGGAGCAGTGAATCGGAGCAGGAGGGGCAGGGGGAAGAGGGAGGAAAGCGCAAGGAGAAGGACCAGTTGGGAGGAAAGGTAAAGGACCAGAAGTACAAGGAGGATTCAGTAAAGAGAGCTGAGGGGGTAGGCCAGGGGAGCACGACGAGCAAGCAGGAACTAAATGGAGACAGGAAGGAAGGGAGGATGAGCCAGGCTAGTTTAGCAGATGGGGGAGAAGGACCAGTTGTGAGCAGTGAGGGGGGAATTAACAATGTACAGAAGGATACTCAGGAGGAGGAGGAGAGGCATAGGATTGGAGGGGAGGGAGTGGCCATGGTAAATAAGGACCGGGTGGCATGTGGCACACAGATAGGGGAGGAACAAAGGAGCCAGCTGGGTGGAAGGGCGGTAGAAAGGATGAGGACATGGAAGAGGGGGAATGGAGGAAAAGGAGTGGTCAGAGTGCTCCTGCTGGGGCATTCTATGATCAGGGGTATCAAATGGGATAGGGAGGGAGAAGCCTGGCCAGTTAGAACAAGATGCTTTCCTGGACTAATGGTGCACAGGGCTAAGCACGAGGTATATCAGCTGGCAAAGGACTGTGGGGGTTCCCCAGACATACTGGTCCACCTGGGCACAAATGACATTGAGGGAAATAGCGAGCTAGAGATACAGGCAAGATTCAGGGAGCTCACCAGGGTCTGTCATGACATAGGATGCACAGTTTCCTTCTCAGAAATCCTGCCAGTGCCAAGGGCTAGTGGGGAACACAAAGAAAAATTAGGAGATAAACCAGTGGCTCAGGGAGTGGTGTGAGACCAGAGGGTATGGGTTGATGGGGGATTGGGGGGAGACCTGGGAGGATAAGGAGCTGTATGCTGAGATAGACTACATCTCAATTTGGAGGGAGGAATCTTAAGTTGAAAATAGAGGAGTTCATTGGTGAAAAGTGGGGTTTAAACTTGTGAAGGGGTGGGATGGGAGAAAAAGGCAGTCAAGGGGATGCCGATAAAGGAGGACTCTGTCTCCACCCCCTGGGGACCAGGAGGATTGCAGGAAAAGACCAACTGGCAAAGTGCAGACCAGGAAAAACAGAATCCCCAGGGAACACGAGCAGGGAAATGGAACTATAGGAAAGGGTGGAAGGTAGTCCTGCTAAATGCCAGGAGCTTGGGCAATAAAATGCCTGAGCTCCAGGTGATGATAACTGAGGAGCAGTGGATGTGGCTGCGGTCACTGAGACTTGGGCCACTGCAAGACATGACTGGGACCTGAACCTGGAGGTTACACTATGTTCAGGAAGGACAGGGGAGGAGGAAGGGAGGGTAGCAATGATGGTAAAAACTGCATTGGCATAGGGAGTAGAGGAGGTGGAGGGAACCGTGGAGGCGATTTGGGTCACCTTGATAACAAGGGGGCAAGAGTAAAATAGGGAGGGTGAGACCCCCTGCCCTGGCGGGAGGAGCTGGAGGACAGTCTGGTGGCAGATGTTAGGAGACACTGCAGACTGGGCAGAGGAATAGTGGTGGTGTTGGGGACTTAAACATGCCAGGAACAGACTGGGAGACTATGACATCCTCTGTGACCAGGGAACAGAGGTTGTTGGATGTCTTTCAAGACGCGTTCCTAACTCAGCAGGTGAGGGAACCAACCAGGGAGGCACGGGTACTGGATGTGGTCCTGGCAGACAGTGACCAGATTGGGGGCCTGGAGATAAGGGACCTATTGGCGGGGAGTGACCATGCCACGGTCTGGTTCTGCCTGGACCTTGGAGGGGTAGAAGGCTGCACAAAGACGGAAGTAACCGACTTCAGGGGGTGGATTTAAGAAATGGGAAGGATCCTAAGGAGCATTTGGATGGGATTGGGTCAGACATGGACGCTGATAGGGTGGGAAATCATCAGGAGAGGGTGCAGGATACTACCAGCACCTGTGCAAGAGTAAAAGCGAAAATGCGGTAGGCCCAAAACCCTGTTGGTGGACCAGGGAGGTCCAGGAGGTGGTGCGGGGAAAGAAAGCAGCCTATAAAGAATTCAAGTGCTCAAGGAGTGAAAGGGATCGAGGGAGTATGGGCTGATGGCTAGAAGGGCCACTAGAGTGGTGAGGGTGGCTAAGGCAAGGAAGGAGCAGAACCTGGCCAGGGAAATTAGGAGAGGGAAAAGGGGTTCTTTAGATACATTGGGGAAAGGCGAAGGGTGAAGGGGCAGATTAGCAGGGATTAAATCAGGGAAGAGATGGGCACAAGACCCAGAGGAGCAGGCTGAGGTACTAAATGAGTACTTCACCTCAGTTTTCACCAGGAAAATGGGGATGCTGCATCATACATGGGAGGAGACAGAGATAATGAGGAGGGGCCCTACAAATCGGCAGGTCTGGGGAGAGGGGGGGGCATCACTGGCAGGTGGGGGGAGGGCTAAGCAGGGAGAAGAGGTACTGGAAGTGGAAATCACAGCAGAGAGAGTGAGGGAAGCCCTCAGCTCCCTTAAGACGGAGAAAGCACCGGGGCCGGATAAATTACATCCCAGAGTGCTGAAGGAACTTGCAGATGTCCTGGCGAAACCCCTGGCAGAGCTTTTCACCATCTCTCTGAGGACAGGGTGGGTGCCCCAAGACTGGAAGGTGGCGCATGTAGTGCCTATCCACAAGGGGGGATCAAGGGAGGTGGCAGGGAACTACAGACCTGTCAGCCTGACATCAGTGGTGGGCAAGGTGATGGAGGGCATTGTCAAGGAGAGGCTAGGGGGGGACCTGGATAAGTCAGGGTGCCTGGACGATAAGCAGCATGGATTCATCCTGGGGAAATCGTGTCAGACAAACCTGGTGGAGTTCTATGACTGGGTGACAAGTGCCTTGGACCTGGGTAGACCAGTGGATGTCCTCTTTCTAGACTTCAGCAAGGCATTTGACTCTGTTCCTCACGTGGGCCTGTTGGATAAACTAGGAGAAATGGGGGTGGGAAACCAGATGATCTGATGGATAGGCAATTGGCTCCAGGACCGGACCCAGAGGGTCGTAGTTGGTGGGATAGTCTCTTCCCCAAGGAGGGTCATTAGTGGGGTCCCACAGGGATCAGTCCTTGGGCCCCTTCTGTTCAACGCCTACGTATCTGACATAAGGACAGGAATCAGGAGTGAGATGAGTCTCTTTGCAGATGACTCGAAACTGGAGGCGGTGGTGGATGGGGAGGAGGAGGGTGGCCTGCAGGGGACCTGGAGGCTCTGGAAGATGGTCTAGAAAGTGGAAGCTGAGGTTTAATGCAGGGAAATGCAAGGTGCTCCCACCTGGGGCCAGAAACCCAGGCCAAGTGTACACCTGGGAAATGTTACAAGTCTCAATGGCTGAGAAGGACCTGGGGGTGGTGGTGGATGTCAAGATGAACAACTCTGAGACTTGTGGGAGGCAGCAGCCAAGGCCAACAGGATGCTGGGATGCATCGCTAGGGGATTACCTCCAGAAGGAGGAAGTGATACTCCTTTGTATAACTGCTTGGTGAGGCCGCACCTGGAGTACTGCGTGCAGTTTTGGAGGCCGCACTTAAAGAGGGACATTAACCTCCTGGAGAGGGTCCAGAGGAGGCAACCAAAATGATTTGGGGCTTGGGGACAGGACCGATGAGGAGAGCTCAAGAGCTAAATATGTACACTTTGGAAGAGAGAAGGGACCGGGGGACATGATAGAGGTCTTCAGGTACATGAAGAGGGTAAATAGGGAGGAACAGTGAGGGTGCTTCAAAGGAAGGAGGAGGGCCACTAGGGGCATGGGTGGAAACTGGAGGGAAGATTCAGGGAGAAAGGAGGAGTGCTACTTCACTGAGAGGGTGGTAGAGCCATGGAATGCACTACCTAGGGGGCTGGTGGAGGCAGAGACAGTGGAGGGGTTCAAGAGGGGGTGGGACAGGTACAGGGGAAGGGTTCAGGAAGCAAAATCCAATGCAGAATGAATATCCAGAACTGGGAAGAAGAAGCCAGAGAAGGTGAGGGGGACAGCAAGGTCAGCACCCAGGGTGAGGGCTGACCAAACGAGCAGACACGAAAGACCATTAGGCCTATTCTGCTGGCATTTTAGTATGTTAGTATGTTAGTAATTTCTTTAGGGCCCACACTATGGCAAGACACTCCTTTTCCACCATGGAATACGCTTGCTCCCTGGGAAGCAGCTTTCTGCTCAGGTACACTACTGGATGATCTGTCCCTTGGCTGGACATCTGGCTCAGTACTGCCCCAATGCCTACGTCTGAGGCGTCCATATGAACTATAAAGGTTTTGCTATAGTCAGGACTTGTCAAAACAGGAGCACTGCACAGTGCCTCCTTCAGTCTGGTAAAGGCTTCCTCACAGGCTGGGCCCCAGGTAACTTTCTTTGGCATCTTTTTCTTTGTCAGGTCAGATAGGGTAGTAGCCAGGGCACTGTAATTGGGTACAAATTTCCTGTAGTACCCTGCTGTCCCTAGAAAGCTCCTGACCTGCTTCTGGGTTTCTGGTCTGGGCCATGCTTGGATCACCTCTATCTTTATTTGGTTAGGACGGGGCTGTCCACAGCCTACCACATGCCCAAGGTATGCCACTTCCCCCATGGCAACCTGGCACTTCTCGGCTTTGACAGTGAGTCCAGCCCTCTGTATCCTGCCCAGCACTTCCCTAAGGTGGGATAGATGTTCCTCCCAGCTGGTACTAAAGATGGCAACATCATCCAGGTACGCCACGGTGTACTACTCAGCATCATTTAACACCTGGTTCACCAACCTTTGGAAAGTGGCCGGGGCATTCTTCATTCCGAAAGGCATTTCTTTAAACTCAAATAAGCCTATCAGAGTGATGAAGGCTGACCTCTCCCTAGCTCTGTCTGTCAATTCTACCTGCCAATACCCCTTGGTCAGGTCAATAGTCATAAGGTAGGTTGCCCCTCCCAACTTGTCCAGGAGTTCATCTGTCTGGGGCATCGGGTGAGTGTCAGACTTTGTGACTACATTCAGTCCACGATAGTCCACACAGAAATGAGTTGAGCCATCTGGCTTGGGCACAAGGACTATGGGTGAGGCCCAGGGGCTGTGGGATCTCTGGATTACCCCTAAATCCAGCATCTCCTCCACTTCCCTCCTAATGTCCTTTTGGACAGCCTCTGACACCCGATATGCCGTCTGCCGAATGGGCATCAGTGTCCCCGTCTCCACATCATGTGTAGCTAAGAGGTTAGTCCAGGCTTGGCACTAAACAAGGGGGCAAAATCTGCTAAAACCTCCCTTACTTTCTGGATCTGGCCCGGGGTCAGCTGGGGAGGCAATTTTACTGCCTCCACAGAGGACTCACGCTTACTGTCATCCAGCAAGTCCAGAAGGAGGTCTCCTTCGTCTGTCCCCTCCCCAGGACTACACACTGCATACACCATGTCAGCCCTATTTGCATATGGCTTCATCATGTTGACATGGTACATCCTTTCTGTCTGTCTATGGTCAGGTAACTCCACAATGTAGTTCACATCATTTACCTTCCTAACCACTTTGTATTGTCCTGCCCACTCAGCTTGCAGCTTGTCTTTCCGGACCGGAATAAGGACCATGACTTCCTGACCCACCATGTATGAGCAAGCTCTGCCTCTGCGGTCGTACAATACTTTTTTTTTCTGTTGGGCAGCTGCCAGGTTGTTCTGGGCTGTCCCCATAAGCTCCTTCAGCCTTTCTCTAAACCTAAGGATGTAATCCACAATGAGAGTTCCTTGGGTGGCATGCTTGCCTTCCCAGTCCTCCTGGATCAAGTCTAAGGGCCCACGTACCTGGCGTCCATATAAGAATTCGAAGGGGGAAAATCCTGTTGACTCTTGGCACACCTCCCTGTATGCAAACAACAGGTGGGGAAGGAATTTCTCCCAGTCCCTCCCATGCTGTTCAGCAAATGCCTGGAGCATTGACTTTAGGGTACCATTGAATCATTCCACAAGCCCATTGGCTTGTGGGTGATACGGTGTCGTGCATCTCTGCACCACTCCACACTTCTCCAATAAACATTTCATCAGGTCTGACATGAAGGAACCCCCTCGATCAGTGATTACCTCCTGCAGAAACCCAACACGGAAGAAAATCCCAAGTAAGGCATCTGCCACTTTGTCTCTCCTCAGAGAGGATAGGGTGACTGCCTCTGGGTACCGGGTGGCATAACCACCACAGTCAGGATGAATCTCTTCCTTGAGGAGCTGGGCATATTTAAAGGCCCCACAATATCCATTCCCACCCTCTGGAATGGCTCCTCCACTATGGGCAAGGGGATCAGGTGGCTTGGGTTTCCTTGCCTGCCTTCCCTATTTCTTAGCACCGGTGACAAGACTTTCAATACTCCTTCACCTGCTGGGTGAAGTTAGGCAAGTAGAAATTCTGGGCTAACTACTGCATAGTTCATGCGATTCCCAGATGACCAGATAAGGGAATATCATGTGCAATTTTGAGCAACTGCTCATGATACTCCGGGGGAATGACAAGCTGCCTACCTAGCATCCCTCCCTCTGTCTGTACTGCCTGTGTATACATAAGTCCATTTTCCCAATAAACCTTATGTCTGCCGTCACCTCCCTGCGTGCCCTCCGAGTGTGCCCAAGGCCTCAGATTCTCTAAACTAGAGTCACTTCTCCGAGCAGCTGCAAACCCTTCACACATTCCCAAGGCATGGGACAGGTCCCCTTCTGTTGCTAAACTAGGGTACCTAGCGCTAGTGTCAGGGCCCTCAGGATCACTGTCAGTCCCAACCCTCTGACAAGAAGTCACCCCTTCCTCTTCGGAGTAACCCTCTGTAGCTGTGTGGTTACTTGCTACCGGGGAAATTTCTACCCCCTTTTTATTAGTCTCCCCATCTGGAGACACAGGCTGGGGAACCAGCCTCTCAGCAGGTTTTACACTCGTTTCTGTGGGGTTCAGGGAACTACTATTTTCCCTTGCCTCTTGGCTATGGGTAACTGCACATACCACCCCCTGCTGGAGATTGTTACCCAGGATCACATCCACTGCTAATGTGTTGGCTACAGCCACCTGTTGCACAGTTCCCCCTGATTTATCCCAGTCCAGGAGAACACTAACGAGTGGAAATGCTTTCTCTTCACCAGTAAACCCTTGTACAGTTACGTATTTATTGGGTATAAGCTGACCAGGCTGTACCAGATCCCCTTTTACCAATGTCAGGGATGACCCTGTGTCCCTTAACTCCTGTTGCTGTACACCATTTACTATGACTGGGTACATGGGTTCCCTCATGTTCACTGGTATGCTCTCAGGGACACACAAACAACCCACTTCTTTTCTAGCATCCTATTGTGTATTTTGGCTCACCTGTTTGGGGCACTGTCTGGCAATATGCCCAGTTTCCTTACACAGCCAACATGCATTTCTTACTTCAGATAAATCTTTTCATTGAAACCTGGGGCTAACTGGTTTTGGTGGAGACAGTGAGGGTTTTAGCTGCTCTGAAGGCACGCTTTTCCCTTTCTGTGCTGCTACGCCCACCCCATTCGCTCTCAGAGCAGGTCTGCTCTTGGCACAGCGGTCCGAGAGTTCAGCAGCCTCTTGCACTGTTTTTGGATCTCGGTCCTCTAGCCAGGTGTTTATCTCTGCTGGGCATGCCCAATAAAACTGTTCTAATAAAATCACATTTTCAATTTTATCAACAGAGGTTGCCTCAATTCCTTCCCAACAACGTTTTAAAAACTGACGTTGTTTCGTGGCTAGCTCCTCACAGCTCATATCAGGGCTTCTCCTGAACTTATGGAATTTAGCTCTGTATGATTCAGCAGTTAATTCAAACTTTTTTAACAGTGCAGCTTTTAACTTGCTGTAATCGTCACTGTCCTCATTGTACATTTGACCCAATGCATCCCGAGCTTTCCTGGTAAGTAGTGGGGATAGCTGGAAGCTCCAGAACTCTCTAGGAATTTTAGCCTGAATACAAACTTTTTCAAAAGAATTTAAAAAGGCATCCATGTCCTCCCCTTCCTTAAACTCAGTTATTAATCTGTAGTTCAATTTGTAACCCAGTCCTGCAGTCCCAGTTAAACCCAAGCCACTTACCTGCCCTGGTGCAGCTGGTTGGAGTCGTAGCTTCTCCAGTTCATGTTGCCACTGGTGCTCCTCTCTCCTCTCCTCTGCAGCTCACTGTTTTCAGTCTGACTCTCTGCGTTCTTGCTCTCTCTTCTCCTCTGCAGCTCGCTGGCACTCACGCTCCTCACGGTCTGCCTCCCTCTGTTCTCATTCTGCCTCCAGTTCCATCCTGTGCAATTCAATTTGCAGTTTGAGTACCTCTGGGTTCAGGATACTGGTGACCTTCTCCTGGTGCTGTGGCCCTTCACTGACAGTGGTCCTGCTGTCCTTTTCAGTCATGGTCGGTGACTCGCTGCTCTGGGTATCTGCTACCATCAGGGCCTCTATGAGGTTCTGCATTTTGGCTGTCATCTCGAACAGGACTCCCCTGTCCCCACACAACTGCTTCAAGTAATCTACAGTGTGTCTGCTCTAGTCGGAAGCCATCTTCTTCTTCCCTGACTACGGCTACTCTGACTGCACTTTAGAGAAAAAAAATAAAATGGGTAGGAACTCGACTGTAAGCCAAGTGGTATATAGTTCTGTTTCCTTTTTTAAAATAAAACTCTGTCTTTTTCTTTCTTTGTAAGAGAGCTTATGGTCTCTGCTGACACAGAACAATAAAGCTCGTGATACCAAAATTATGCCACCGCTGCCAACCAATCTGTCACAAACCCACTCAGCAGGTCAGGCCCTCTACTCCCAAAGTGCCAAACCTCTGAGCGCAGTCTTGTGAACAGTGTAACAGACAAGGTAACCCTATTGTCTGTTTCTGTGAGTTCGGATCAACCTTTGGTCTCAAGTTCTGGAGGGATTCAAACTGTTAACCTCTTGCTAGCATACCCAATGCACAGGCTCAGATATATCTGTCTTCGGGGGGCCAGATATCTTTGCCTTTGGGCATCTAACCAAGTATACAGAGATTAACCCTTTTAAACTTTAATAACAACCTCAGATTTAAAATGCTTCTCTTTCCAGTTTGGTACCACTATTCAAGCTTATGTTTAGTATCTGCAATAACCATGTACTTTTCTTAAAAATTAAAAAGAAGTCAAAGTCAGACCAAATAAGTTTTAGCAAGAATTTTACTAAAATAGTTAAAAATATGTGAAACACAAAATACATAACTCTTTTATCAAAAGACATACAAATCTTTTAAAAAGAAACAAGGTTTAAACAGTGCAAATTCCTACTACAGTACATAGTCTCTAAAATACTTGCTTAAGTGCTCACCAATCTTGCTTGGTCAGAGTCTAGGTAAAAATGTGTCTCTGTGAAGTAAAACAGACTAAATTAAAAGTTGGCTTTTACCCCACCTCTTTTCAGGAGGTCACCTAGCTCCTCCCTGTCAGCATATATTTAAAAATATATCTAATAAAAAAAAAACAGTAGTCTTTTCAAAGTATCAATTTTGCAGTCTTCAGCATGACTCATGTTTCAAATGATATCTCTTTTGATCCATGCTGCATTCTCCTCACACAGGCTTCATATGAGCATTTACAACCTTGCTCCCCTGTGTAATAACCTGGGTTTTCTCTTCTACATCATAAACCTTTTTTATGATATCCCTCTTAATGAAGTTAACTTAAACAACTCTGTAATTAGCTCCTGGTCTGCCATGCAACACACTGTATCTAAAAACTGAGTGTGTGTGATACACATGCTGTCAGCATTTCTCTTAACTTGCATCTGTCAGCTGAAAACTTGGGGGAGTTGAGGTCACTCCTAGAGCATTTGATTTTTCATCAGAGATAGTCATTTATACATTTTATATTAAAAATTATTATACAACACTCAGAACTGCCTGTCTCGTCACTTCCCATCCTCCCACCCTCACCCATGGCTACCACTGGTGAGCACAACCCTACTACTCTGGCAGCTGGCCCCATCCCACCCCCCCACTGGCCCCCTGTACGACCCAGTGGAGACACTATCGCTGGCCTTTCTCCCTTGCTCCTGTTTCTAACACTAAAATGCCTCGCACTTAGTGCAGTTACTTACAATGTTAGACTCCTATGTATTAGTGAAACTTAAACTCCTATGTATTAGTGAAACTTAAAGTGTGTGCAACCCTCTGTAACCTTATTTTGTAATCCACTGTTGTGTTATGCTGTCTGAATCTGTTCATTTAACTGACTTGGAACCTTTGAAAATGAGTCCTTGACTCAAAGATATTAATCCTAAACTGAAATAAATAAATAAATAAATAAATAAATGTGCCAGATGTGCTAGCATAAAACATTGATCGACTGTGGCATATTCTGCTTTGAAGCCAGCCTGTGACTCATCCAAAATGCTATTTTTATCTGCCCATTCTGTTATTCTATTGTTTAAGATCCTTGTGAATAACATTTCAGTACTATCAATCAGACTGATAAGTCTATAGCATTTGGGGTTGTTCTTTTTCCCTTTTTTAAATAAAGGGACTATTGTATTCAGCTTCTAGCTTCCAGATATAGTACCCAATTCACAGATATAATTGAATAGTTTCTTCAAAAATAGTATCCAATAGGATCTAACTTTCCATATTATATCCAGTGGCACCCTGCCTGGTCCTGGGGCATTATGACTATCTCTTTGATGATTATATATTTTCTTGGCTGTCTACGATTTCCTATTTCCCTCATATTTTTTAATTTGCTGATGTAATCCATATCACCTGTAAAGAATAAGTTCCTAAAGTGTCTTACCCATACCTCCGGCTCTATACAAGTTTCTACTCTGTTACTGTGGTCCTTCTTCCCTTTATTTACAATATTCCAAAATGTTCTTGTGTCTTTCTGTAGTACTGCCTTCTCTAAATCTGCCCAGAATTGTTTAATATATTTCTCTTTATTGTCTTTCAAAACTGTTCTGTATTCCTTCCGTAATTTATTCATTACCCAGTTGTTATTTTTATCTGGGTTTTGCTTTAATACCCTCAGTTGTTTAATGTATTCTTTGCCTGCTTACATTCTCTGCTGTACCAGATATAACCCTGTCTTTTCATTATGCTGTATTTATCTCTTTCATGATTATATTCGCTATACCTCCCATGACTGCATTATATTCTGATATAATTGTTTTATTATCTGTGTGATTTGAGAGTGCTGAAAGATGCACCAGTATTCCTTTTTCTTCTAAGGATTGCATAAAGTCCTTTCCACATTAATAACCTCTGTTTCCATTTGTGCCATAGCATTTAGTGCATCCCCTGATATTCCCTGTAGGTTCCCTACCCTTGTGTTAAAGTCACCAGCTAATATGATTTCCCTGTGTTGTGTTATTTTGCTGTACTGTGGCCCAGTCGGCCCCACTCAGTAGGAGTTGGCTGGTTCCCTACCTGGCTCCAGGTGCAGATGAGCAGAATTTTCAGTCTCTTTTTCAGCTTTACATCGAGATGGACATCTTAAATTAGAGGTTTAGCGACCTCCGGCTATGCACAAAACATCCTTCAGCCACCCTACCATCATGGCAGCTGTGGCCCTTTTCACACAGGTCACAGTTTCTAACTTCTCACTGAGCACACAGTCTCAGTGAGACTTTGATACATCCACCTTGGGCTCCTCCCAGGGCCCTGAATTCAGCACTGACCGAAACCTTTCACTTGACCAGTCCCTTGATGCAGACCATTTCTTTTCCCTCACCATGCAGGTGCTAATAAACCTGAAGAGGCTGTCTCTTCTCACTTCAGGAGCTACCTGTTTTTACTGGCCAAGCCTCTGCATGTCCGTAAGACTCCTATACCAAGTTTCCGTAACCAGAACCAGTCATTTTTCCATTAATCTGTTTTTCAAAAACCAGAACCATTTCATTGAGCCTTTTATCCTTGTTTCTCACTGCTGTGGTGTACACAAAGTCCAATCTTTCCTTGCACTAGGAGGTCCGCAGCCCTGCAAAGAGAACTTCATCTTCCTCAACAGATGACCTTTCCTCTCCAGAACTTTTTAGTAGTACTCCTCTCTACGGAACCATAGCTGAGCACTGCAGCCCTTTTTCAGCTCAACTGCAGATTTCACTCCTTACTTCCTTCAAATGGGGGAAGGCAGACCCACAGGTCCTGGGGGACAGATAGCTGGCAACCCCCTCAGAAGGCCCTTCTCCAACCTTGCAGCCCCATATTCTGCCTAGGGGCTGGAGCCCCCCTCCCTCTGGAGGGGCCCCCGCTGAACAGACTGTAGAACCAAAAGCCTCTGGGTTTTGGGAGTTCCCTGGCAGCTTCCCACTGGCTGAAATCACTGTCCTTGACAAAAATTAATATGTGTGAACCTCCTTCAATGCCTGATTGGCAGTGCAAAAGGGTGCCAAGTATTTCCCCAGCTTTTTCCCTCATAACTCTTCTGTGCAGTCCCACAGTCCTTGGCAGCAATCCTGGCTCTCCTATTGGCTGAAACTGGGGACAAAGCCTGTAAACATGGCTGCTGAATACAATTCTAAACCCAGTCCACCAAATGCCCCCAGTCTCATACCCTGGTGCAGCCAGCAGAAACACTTGTAATTTAATTTGCCCCCTAAGTCTGTTAATAGAAACATAGAAACATAGAACATAGAAACATAGAATTTGACGGCAGATAAGGACCGCTTGGCCCACCCAGTCTGCCCATTTCCCTGCCTACTGGATAAGCTGCAGATCCTAGTTAACCAGCAGCCTACTTTTTCCTGCCCCCATCCCCTAGAATTGCCTTATAACTGTCCCATGTATGCTTGAATTCCACCACTGTTTTTGACTCCACGACCTCCTCCGGAAGGCCGTTCCATGCATCCACAACCCCTCTCTGTGAAAAAATACTTCCTTAAATTACTTTGGCAGCCCCTCTATCTTCAAATTGTGCCTTGTTCTTGCACACCTCTTTTTTTGAAAGATGCTACCCTCTTGGACTTTGTTGATTCCCTTGAGGTACTTGAAAGTTTCTATCATGTCCCCCCTCTCCCTCCTTTCCTCGAGGCTATACATATTAAGCTTCTTTAGTCTCTCTTCATATGTCTCCCGGTGCAGACCCTGCACCATTTTAGTTGCCCTCCTCTGGACAGCTTCCATCCTGTCTATTAACAGTCCCTGTGCTCAGTAGAACGACTGCACAACTTAAACTATTCATTCAGTCCTCTTCCTGTCACTGCCCTTGAAACTCAGTGTCCCCCTACAGTTCATATAAGCCCCCCATTGCATGTCACACAATATCCCACTTCTAGCGCACCATGCAGCCAGCACCAACACTTTTATTTATTAAATGCCCCATTGCCTGGAAGCAACTCCTTTTTTCCTTCACACAATTGTGGTTCTTAACACTTTTATTATTTCCCTGCCTGTCACTAGCGCCATTTTACTCTGCCCCCTAGACAGGCTCCCTGATCAGTATTCATGCTGCCTCATTAATATTCATAAGGCAGCCTCTGAACAAGAGTGCTCATTGGCACTTTCTAAATACAACATATTGGGGCTCCCATGACGCCTAATGTCTCCGGTCACCAAACTGTCCAAATAGGGACCGGGAGCACAGGAGATGCATCTGCTTTACAGCAATTGCAGTGAGAACACATGATGTGCTACTGCACATGTGCGAGCTGCCGCTGCCCATTTTAAACTGCAAGCAGTGCAGCAGCTCTGCGGATTAGCTCCTCCAGCCCTGATCTCACTGGTAAGCTAAAAAACAAATGAAAGGACTGGATGGAGGCTTAAGGAGGCAAATGGGGCTCAGGCCTTCGGGGCTGACCAGATGGGGAAAAGCCAGGAGAAATGGGACAGCCCTGAGGGGGCAACAGGTAAGCCCCCAACAGGGGGTGGTTACACAAGAATAACAACTTGAGCTCCCACAGTGTTGGTCAGGCCTCATCATCACTTGGTGTGGTGCCCACCATATGGCCTTTGGAAGATTAAGACAGGTGCATCCACATTGAGGGACTGTGAAGAAATTCATGGGAAGGGTGGAGGTAGCTCTTATTGTGATTGCACAGAGTATATGCTCTGCAGACTTTTTTTTTCTTTTGTTTCCTTGTCTTTTTCTACCCTCCCTCATGTGGGAATAAAAATGTGTACTGATATTATTTCGAGTTAGAAGTATAACATTGTATTGACGAGTGGGACATGGTCTGAGAGTAACTTAATACAGTATTTCCTGAGGGTTATTAGCCCTGCTAGTGAGTCAGGTCTCCTTGTACTACTCCAAGCTGAGGCACCATGTCATATTGATATTCATCTTTACCCAGAGTAAGTAGAAGACCCACACCCAGGCCAGCCCCCCCTCATGTGTACCCCGTGTCCCAGGGCCCCAGGTAGTCACTATACATCCCTGTAAGTAATAAGGGAAGAAGGACCAAAAAGTGACACACTGACTCAGAGACCTAAAGATGTGCAAAATAAGTGATTTGATCCCTTTTATTGGACCAGCAGAGGTTTACAGAAAATTCATAAAGGGGAACTGTCATCTACAGGATTACTTAATGTCTGAAAGCCCATAAAAACTAATTTGAATGAGCCATTGTGTTTATCCATGAGTCTTTGCAGTCCAGAGTTATTCATGTGTAAATCAGCCTGTAATTAAGGGCTGGTGGCAGCCATATGTTTTGGGCTTCTGACAGGAAATGGTGTCACTGAGGGTCTTAGTCCTCTTTGATTGTATTTAATCCAACAGGTTAAATAGGAATTTAACTGTTTTATTAAGTGTATTTTAAGGTGTTATTACAACACTTTCTACATCTATAATAATTGTTTTGTATGTACATTGAAACTAGTGAATTATCACCTTTACCTTTCAAACTGTTAGTAAAAATAATCCATCTTCAGGATTGCTTTAACCTCTAGGTTATACTGCTAGTTGAACATGTCAATTCAGATTTATGGGGCTGCCACAGTACCAACTTATGTCTTTATCTGTTTTCTCTCTTACAGCCTTTTCTCTTACAATTTTGGGTGTGAACTCAGGTCTACAATATGCAAATATGGCTTTGTACCTCCTGGCCTGGCATCATGGCCTCCCTGTGCTCTCACAACACATCTGAGAACAAGCTGCTGCTCACTGTGCCTTTCCTGGACAAAGACAGTAAAAACAAGCATTTGTCAATGCCAAATGTTTGCTTGCTGGCATTGGCATTGGTAGTGTAGGAGTTACAGAGCTGCATAATAGGAATGGCAGTGAAGTACTTAACTGAAGCCAACCCCACCACCACCCTGCAGATACTGACAGGCATTGGGGTATACCTTTGGGTCGTCAGGCATAACAGCCATGCCATTTCACCACACCCTACCCTGCAGACATCAAGTGTCACGGTGTCCCTTGGGGTCTTTGGTCCTTATGTTCACCCCATTCCATCAGGTAATATGGTGAGATGGGTGCTGTATAGGAGAATGGGGTGAATTTTGGGGCCAAAGAGTCCAAGGCACACCTCGATGCCTCTCACTGGCTGCAGGGTGAGGGTGGGGGTGGAATGGTATGAGCATTAAATGTAACAATCCCAAGTCACACCCCTAATGCCTGTAAGTCTCTACAGGGTGGGGCATTATGGTTGGAAACCCTAACGCCTCAGGTGTTTGTTGGTATTTTCATTCCAAATTTTCAACATTTTTTTTTGTGACCCCCACCTCATGAACAGTGGCAATATCAGTTCGTTAGCTGAATGCTGTTTTTGCACAGCGACTACGCCATTTGGCACCACAGGTGCAAAAACACATTTCGAACAGGATGTGAAAAATGACAGTGTACTGTTCATGGGGAGGTGTAAAAAATGGCAATGTTGAAAATCTGCAGTGAAAATATAAAAAAAACTAGTGAAGTCACGAGCGTGCATAGAAACTGTGCAATGCACACCCGTAATGTCAATCAATCAATCAATCAAGTCTTTATTTAACCAGGCGTTCATCGTTGAGCAGAAGCTCATTTGCAAGATGGACCTGGGTGGAGCATGAACAATTGTATATACAGGTCAACACAGGTATTTACAAGGCAATACAGATAATACTCTTTACAGAGAGGAAGAAAAAGTTCATATGTACATAGAATTATACAGATATTGTACAGATTACATGGTATTTACATACATAGAAGTGTCTATAGGAAGATAAAGCAGGTTATCTAAGGTTGCAGGAGGAAGTAACGGAAGAAAAAAATAAAATAAAAATATACACCAGGTAGAGGTGAAGGTAGGGAGGAAGGGAGGGAGGTAGGGGAAGAAAGACTAGGAGGGCACGGTGCACAGAGAGGAGTTGGTAAAATGGGATGTAGAGAAGGTGGATGGAGAAAAGGAGTATGTGTGAGCCCCGAGATTGAATGCTATAAAGTACGGGGCATGGTAGGATGTCACAACCCAGGGTAGTGAGCTACTATCCGAGGTTGGGAAAGGAAGAATAAGGGGATGGACAGGCCTAGTGTTGATAAGACAGGGGGATAAGAGAGAGAACAATTAGGCTGGTGAGGAGCAAGCTGGGGGGTCAGTACTTAAAATTGGGTCTAGGCGTGGCTATATACCAGTGCAGACACTGGTACTGGGTCTGAGTGGGTGAAGCAGTTACATACTTCTCTGACTGTATGGAAATAAAGCATCTTGAAGGAATTTATACCGATTAGAGTGCTTAATTTGAGGGTTTTTGGTAGATCGTTCCATAAGGTAGGTAGCATGAAGCTTATGGCTGCTCTGCGGAAGCGGGATTTTGCTTTGGGTACTTTAAGTGTAATAGCTGAGTAACTTCTTAAAGCATATTTCCCAATTATGCTCAGGGGAAGACAGCAGGAGATATAGTAAGGCAGCTTATTAGAGATGGCTCTATAGGTCCAGAGAGCGGCGTTTTCTGTGGCGCCTGAACTTTAGTGATGTCCACCCCACTGCCGCATATAGAGTGCAGTGATGCATGTCGAAGGAGAGTCCCATTATAAACCTTGGTGCTCGATGGTAGAGTGTGTCCAGTTTAGCCATGTAAGAGTTGGGGCATTGGCTGTAGAGGAAATCAGCGTAATCAACCAACGATAGGAAAATGGATTGGACCAGTTGTTTCTTGGCATCTCTGGTGAGAAATTGGTTGATTCTAAAAAACAGTCCAAGCCTTTGGCGAAGTCGTTTTAGCAAGTCCTCGATATGTTCAAAGAAGGAGAGTCTTTGGTCTATCCAAACTCTCAGATACTTGAATTTTGTAACAAATTCTAGTTTTTCACCTAGAACTGTGGTAATTTGGGGAATTGTCCCACTGGACACAGGGTTAGCTGTACGGATAAAGGGGGAGAGGACCATCGCTTTATTTTTTTTGGCATTAAGGAGTAACTTTTTTTTGGAGGAGTTGGCTTTGCAAAAGGTTGAATTCTGACTGTAGGTCATTGCAGGCAGCTTCAGGTGTTGGGCGACTCACATAGAGAACTGTATCATCTGCAAACAGATGGATGTTGGCTTCTTTTATACAGTAGTCGATGTTATTAATGTAGATGGCAAAAAGTAAGGGCCCTAATATTGAACCTTGAGGTACCCCTCTTTGCAGAGTTTTTAAGGGGGACAGGCCTCCTTCGGCTTTAACTTGTTGAAGGCACCCTGTAAGATAGTCAGTAAACCAACGCAGAGAGGAGGGGGTCCACACCTATGGTTTGAAGGGAGGAGAGGAGCAGACTATGGTTGACGGTGTCAAAAGCCTTGCTTAGATCAAGAAAAACAGCACAAATAAAGTTTTTGCTGTCAAGATTACGCTGCCAGTCATTAGTAACTTTGGCGAGGGCTGAGATAGTGCTATGTTTAGCTCTGAATCTGGACTGCATAGGATTTATCAGTTCCTAGACTCAAGGTGAGTCCTCAGCTGTGCATTTACAATTTTCTAGGAGCTGGACAGGACTGGAAGGAGAGAAATTGGCCTGTAGTTATTGAGATCACCAGGGTCACCTGATTTGAACAGTGGTATGACATGTGCTGTCTTCCATATAGGTGGTAAGGTGCCCTGAGACAGGGATAAGTTAAAAAAGTGGGTGACGGGTATTGCTAGTATGTGGTAGGCAATTTTTAGGAAGTAAGGGTCAAGGGTGTCGGCCCCAGCACTTTTTCTAGTATCCAACTGAAGCAAGAGGTCCTCTACCTCTTTCAGTGGGGCAGGTTGAAGCGAGAAAGGCGGTGAAGCTATCGGAGTTTCAGGCAGTTGGCTGGCAGTCTGGGAGCAAAGTATGTTTGCAGGGGAGTTATCAAATGCCATGCCTGCAGTAGCAAAGTGGTTATTGAATGCGTCAAGTATATCCATCTTTTCGGTTATAGTCAAGTTGCCAGAGGTAATCTTGGTCGGGAGTGAATTTCCTGGGGAGTGGCCTAGCAGATCATTGATTGTGTTCCAGAGCTTGATTGGACTCTTTGTGGCAGAGTCGAGTTCGGATTTGAAGAAGGTGGCCTTCGATTCTCTGATTGTTTTGGTACATAAATTTCGTAGTCTCCTGAACTGGTTCCAGTCCTCTGCAGTGTTCAGTCTGCACGCTTTTTTCTAGAGCTTATCTCTTTCTAGAAGCAAGGACTTGATCTGAGGGGTGAACCATTTACAGGTTTTGGTCCTAGTTCGAACTTTAATCAAGGGAGCATACTTATTAAGGGCCCTTGATAGAATGTTGTGGAAGATATTGTAAGCTGATGTAATGGTTTTGGCCAGGTAGAAATCTTGCCACTGAGGGGAGTACTTAAGCTCATTTAGGTAGGCATGTTCATTGAAGTTGTGCCTGGATCTCTTCATAGAGAACTTGCTGATGGGTGCTGGGTTGTTGGTGGATCTTACTCCCGCAATAAAACAATGGTAGCTGTCGTCTGAGAAGAAGACATCAGCGTGGGAGAAGAGATGAGGTTTGCTCACCATTAGCACATCCAAAAGTGTACTTTTACTGGGGTTCTTCACGTTTGGGCATGTTGGTTCAGTAATAAGTTGCGTCAGCCCATGTTCATCACAGAAGGATTCAAGGGGGGCAGCTGTGTTAGAGAGCCAGTCAAAGTTGAGGTCTCCTAAAATAATAGTTTCTGGCAGCCCCTGTCCCAACTTGTGACTTAGATATGATGAGGAAAAGATAGCCAACTCAGTTAAGAAGGGGGATAAAACCTTTTATAGGTACATCAGGGAGCGAAGGAAGACCAAGGGAGGGATAGTGAGGCTTAATAAAGGGAGGGAGGGTGGGCAGAGGGAGACTGTGAAAAGGCAGAGATATTAAACAAATATTTTTGCTCAGTATTTACAAATGAAGAGGGAGGTGCATAAAACAAACAGTAGAAACACTCTGGATACAGAAGTTGATACCAGCCCATTTACAGAAGAAAGGGTTCTGAAAGAACTCTTAAAACTGAAGTTGGACAAAGCAATGGGGCCTGATGGGATTCATCCCAGAATTCTAAAAGAACTAAGGGTAGAACTAGTGACACCACTGACTACCCTTTTAAACAAATCATGGGAGGATGGGGTGGTACCCGAGGACTGGAGGAGGGCAGATGTGATTCCCCTTCACAAAAGTGGGAGCAAGGCAGAAGCAGGAAACTACAGACCTGTTAGTTTAACCTCAGTGATAGGGAAAATGATGGAATCACTTCTGAAGGAAAGAATTGTTGAGTATCTAGAGGCCAGAGGTACAGGACCCTAGGCAGCATGGATTCATAGCGGGAAGGTCATGCCAGACAGAATCTGATAGATTTCTTTGACTGGGTGACCAAAGTAGTAGATCAGGGAGGGGCTGTGGACATGGCCTACCTAGACTTTAGCAAGGCATTTGACACAGTCCCACACAAAGATTAATATACAAGTTAGCCAGCCTGGGAGTGGGTCCCAAGATGACAGCCTGGGTAAAGAATTGGCTGGAGAATAGGACACAGAGGTAATAGTAAATGGAGTCCACTCAGAAGAAAGGAAGGTTACTTAGTGGGGCACCGTGAGGGTTCAGTATTAGGATCTGTCCTCTTCAATGTCTTTATGTTTACATTGCAGAAGGACTGGAAGGAAAAGATATGTCTCTTTGCAGATGACACAAAGATCTGCAACAGAGTTGATGCACAGGGTGGGGTGGAAAGGATGAGAAGGGACTTGACAAGGTTAGAGGAATGGTCAAATGTATGGCAGCTTAGATTCAATGCTAAGAGTGCAGGTAATGCACCTGGGAAACAAAAACCCAGGGGAAGAGTACACAATGGGGGGTGAGATACTAATAACAACAAAAATGGAAAGGTACCTGGGGGTAGTCATATCAGATGACCTAAAGGTGGGCAAGCAATGTGAGAGGGCAGCAAGGAGGGCTGGGGGATACTGGTATGCATAGGGAGAGGCATCACCAGTAGAAAACAGGAAGTTATTATCCCTCTGTACAGACAGCTGGTGAGACCCCATCTGGAGTACTGTGTGCAGTTCTGGAGACCCAATCTCCACAAAGACATAGACAGGATGGAAGCTGTCCAGAGGAGGGCAACTAAAATGGTGCAGGGTCTGCACCGGAAGACATATGAAGAGAGACGAAAGGAGCTTAATATGTATAGCCTCGAGGAAAGGAGGGAGAGGGGGGACATGATAGAAACGTTCAAGTACCTCAAGGGAATCAACAAAGTCCAAGAGGGTAGCATCTTTCAAAAAAAGAGGTGTGTAAGAACAAGAGGGCACAATTTGAAAATAGAGGGGGGGCAACTCAGAGGTAATTTAAGGAAGTATTTTTTCACAGAAAGGGTTGTGGATGCATGGAACGGCCTTCCGGAGGAGGTTGTGGAGTCAAAATCAGAGGTGGAATTCAAGCATGCATGGGACAGTCATAAGGCAATTCTAGGGGATGGGGGTAGGAAGAAGTAGGCTGCTGGTTAACTAGGATCTGCAGCTTATCCAGTAGGTAGGGAAATGGGCAGACTGGGTGGGCCAAGCGGTCCTTATCTGCCATCAAATTCTATGTTTCTATATAAGCTGTAGGCCAGCAGATGGTGGTCTGTAGCATCCTATTACGCAGAGTGCAGTAGTCTGTGTAATTTCCACTTTGAGAATTAGGCATTCGAATTCGCTGGAGACAGATGCCGAGGATAAGCAGAAGGCAGAAAATTTGTCTTTAACATAGATAGCTACTCCTCCTCCTCTGGCATGCCAATCAGCTCTGAACAAGGCATAGTTGGGTATGTTTACTTCTCTATCAGTGGTGCTGGGTCTAAGCCAAGTTTCGGAAATCACAAGTATGTCAGGAGAGGTATGATTTACCAAGGTTTGTATTAAGGTTATCTTTTTAAGGAGGCTACATACGTTAATATGCAAGAAGCTTATTCCTATTAATGTAATTAGTTTGGGGATTTTTTACAGCAGATTGTCAACACAGGCATTTTGGGACCTCCGCTCATGAACAATGTCACTGTGATTTTCTTAATCTGTCCTGAACAGTGATTTCCCACAGCGACCACGCATTTCTGCGCTGGAAGTGCAAAAACACATTTCGACCATGGTGTGAAAAATGACAGCTGTACTGTTTATAAGGAAGTGTGGAAAAATGCCTGTGGTGAAAATCTGGACTGAAAATATTACAAATTCATGAACTTATGAGGGTGCGTGGAAACTGCACAATGCTCGCTCATAACACAGTCATTTTATGGACTTTTGTCACCAAGTTTTTAACATAGCCATTTTAAGACCTCTGCTCATGAACAGTGTCACTGTGATTTTCTTAATCTGTCCCGAACATTGATTTCGCACACCGACTGCGCCATTGTGCGCTACATGCACGGAAACACATTTTGGGCGAGATGTGAAAAATGACAGCTATACTGCTTATAAGAAGGTGTGGTAAAATGGCAATGTTGAAAGTCTGGAGTGAAAATATTAAGAATTTGTGAACTTATGAGCATGCGTAGGAACTGCTCAAAGCATGCTCATAAATCAGTCATTTTTGGGAATTTTTTCACCAAATTTTCAACATAAGGTTTTTGGGGGCCTACCTCATGAACTGTGACACTGTCATTTCATAAATCAGTTCTGAAAGGTGGTTCCACGCAGTGACTGCGGAATCACCTTTTGGGGCAGATTAATGCCCTGACAGTGCCAGAATTCATGAGAAGGTGTCCCAAAAACCCCATGTTGAAATTTGGTGCCAAAATTCCAAAAAATGCCTGAGATATGCATCAAAGTTGAAAAAAACCCTATTTATTTCATTATACAGCTTACCAGCATTTCTTTAGTTCGTGGTTGGCTTTGAAGAGTGCAGACATGTTCCCGGTCCACTGAAGATCGTCTCGCCGGCCTCCAGAGGTAAATATGGAGTGAGGTGAGGGAGTGGGGAGGTGGATGCGCAGAGGGTGGGTGCGGGTTTGGGGGGCAAGACAATCAACGAGAGACTGTTTTTTTCTTTTCAGGTGTTTGTTTTCTTTTTAGGAAGATGACGCAGGACTTGTGCCACACTGGGGTGGGCTCCCAGTGTGGTAGCTGGAAGATATTTTTGGGTGGATCAGTGGAGCTGACGGGGGATTGGGCACCCCCATCGGCCATACAGACGTGTGCCACACTGGGGTGGCTCCCAGCATGGCAACTGGAAGTCTGTTTCTTTTGGGGGAGGTTAATTGAGCCAACGGGGGATTGGGCACCCCATCACCATTCTCAGTTATGCCACGCTGGGGTAGGCTCCCAGCATGGCACCTAGAGCTCTGGGGGGGAGCGCGGAGCCGACGGGGGATTGGGCACCCCGTCAGCCATACTGTGTGCAGCGGGCGGGGAGCGCTTATTCAGAGACCTCAGAGGGTTGGGAATATTATTACAATATTGATCAGGTGTGCCAACAGTTGACAACTGCGTCTACTTTTTCAGTCTCTTTGGGGTTCTGTTTTCCTGCTTTTGTCAATGCCGCTCCTACTCTGAACTCTGACTCAACATTCCAAGGATGGCAATTAGATCTTTTTTTTGGAAACATTCCAAGGATGTCATTTTAGTCACTTGCCTCCTCCCAGAAAGATAGTCCTAGGAAAGGTTCACTTCAAACTGAATTTATGTTCCAGGAAGAGAAAGCAGAGACCTATATAAGCAGGATTGCCAGCAATATGCTAATCAACATTATCTTATCGCTGCTCACTGAAGTGGAGCTCTCCCTTTCAACTGTAGGCCACTGCATTCAACTGCTGTCATAGACAGCTGCAGCATTCATTGGTGAACTGTGGCTGTGCCTGCAAACACACTGACTGAATTGGAAGACAGGGTGCCACACCTACAAAAACTCGAATGATGGCACTATGTTTCTTGCACATGCATGCAAGCAAACATAACCATCTGATCACGTGTTATGATTCTGAAAAAAATATGCTCTTTCTATCCAGATTTGACTTGAAAAGGAAAAAAAAAGGACACAATTACTTGTTTATTAATTGTAAAACATGTAGATGGACAACATTGTTAAAACATGCATAATCTGAAATGCATTATTTTTTTTTCTGCTATTACCTTTCTCTCCTGGCATCCCTGGTCTGCTCCCCTCATGTCCTGGCAATCTCTCGAGACTCTGTCCGCCGTCCAGTCATCCGCACTCCTACAGGGTCTATTGCCTATTATCCCCTGTGGCTTACCCCCCACAACAGGGTGGTGGGGAGCCCCCTAACTCACCCACCCAGTCGGATCCAGATTCAGGTAATGCCCCTAGAGCCAGTGATCATCGGTTGGCCATCAAGCTGCTCAACCTGGATGCACTCCTTTTTGATTTTTTTCTCCCTGGAGCTGGGGGTGTGAAATGATGTGAGCAGAGGGGAGCGAGCACGCATCTGCACCTACTCCCTCCAGACGTCTGCCCCCAACTCTTCCCCCAATGCTACAGTGCAGCGCCCTGTCCCCCAGCCTCCACCAGGGGGTGAACGGGCACTGACTCTGGAAGAACCCCCTTCCCAGAGAAGGAGAGCAGTCCAATAGGTGCTCAATCCTTCTCCTCCCCCCCCCGCCAACCCCTGGTGGCCCATGCTTGTTCCTGAACACGGGTCACTGGCGTAGCGCAAGGTAAGGCATCCAGTGAATTAGCCCTCAGCGCCACCAGGCCAGCAACTGAAATGCATTATTAAAAGACTATTTTATTTCTTTTGATGAAGTTAAAAGTATAACAATTTCTTATTGAAATACTTTGGATGGAATTGGATTTTGTAATTACATCACTTACTACATTTATAATAACTGTTTTGTATGTGCATAGAAACTAGTGAGTTACCATCATTTATTTTTATTTTTTTATTTTATTCATTTGTTAACCGGGTAAGAACACTGGATCGTAGGACCTTTTTCAGTTCCGACCTGGGAAAACAGCAGACAAAAAGACAGAGCATTACAAACACAGTCTTTACAAATGTATTTACACAAAACATTTACAAACAGATTTTGACAATAAATAATGTTTTAATTTTTCCTCAAAATAGAGGTAGCCTGATGAACTGCTAAAGGTAAGGCATTCCAATAAAAAGGAGCTGCTACTGAAAGAGCACGAGATCCAGTTCTGAGTTTAGATAGGACAGTATCAAGCACAATGCCATTGGAACATAAGTTAGGAAGAATAGTGCAATACTTAATCAAATCATGCAATGGAAACAAAAACTTAAAAAAATACTTTTAAAAGTAACACAACCAAAAAAAAAATATTAAATTTTGGAATCAAGAGACAACCAGCCCAATTGTTGATATAAGTCACAGTGATGTGACTGAGCTGGAACAGATAGCACAAACCGACAAATATTGTTATATGTAACACTTAGAGAATGTCATTCTTTAGTTCCCAATTTAAAAATATAAACTACAGACATAGTCAAAATGTTGTGGGGAAGTCCAAAACAGCAGACTGTGGGTAGGGAGCTCCTAAGGTGAACAGAGCAAAAGGAGAAGAAGAGGGGCAGTTTAGAGGTGCAGTCAGTGGAAACTTGGGTTACTTGATGGAGGCTGACATAGAGTGTCACAATAAATTTCAGTTACTAAGCAACCTAGAGGGGGAGGAAGGGGTTGGTGGAAATAAGGAAACTTATACAGAGGCCGGGAGGAGGGAGTCGGATACCCATAGGGCATCACAGACCGGCAATGGAAAGGATAGAAATAGCTCCAGAGGGAGAAGGGGAAACATAAATGTTAAGCAAATGGGGGAGATGCAACATATTGCAGACATGAGGGAGGAGAGCATGACTGGAGAGAAACTGGGAGACAAGGAGTTGGGAGAAGAGCCCCCCTTCAGCAGGGGGGTCAGTACCAAGGATGGGGCCCTAGCTAAAGGGGACCCACAGAGAGCCTCTGGAGGCAGGGGTACTATTACAGGGGAGGATGATGGTGTGGGGGAAGGGGAAACCATCAGGGCCAGGATAAATGGTTCGGATAAGAGAGGGTTAAAGGGGACACCTATTCAGAGGGGGCTTGAGTTAAGTGGGCAAAATAACGAGGGAGGCAGAAAGGGGAGGGTGACAAGGGGGTCTTTAATAAGGCAGGAAGACTCCCATGGAATGGAGATCACGAATAAAGGGGGGATGGGGGGCTGAGAGGGCATAGTGGAGGTAACCATAAGGATGATGGCGGTGTTCAGGTCCTGTTATTGGGAGACTCGATGATTAGGGGTATCCAGTGGGAGGGACAGAGGGGTGGATGCCATAGCCAGGTGAAGGTAGTGAGTATCTCTGGGCTGACAGTACACAGAGCAAATTTCATGGTGTATGAAATGGTTAGGGATTGTGGAGGGAAACCGGATTTCCTGATGCATTTGGGAACTAACAATCTAGAGGGAAATAGCGTTTTGGAAATGCAAGCAAGTTTCCAAGAACTTGCCAGAGTCTGTCGGGATAATGGATGCAACATTTCCTTTTCGGAGATATTGCCAGTACCAAAGGCCTCAGTGGAGAAAAAAATGAAGCTCACAGAGGTTAATGACTGGCTCAGGAAGTGGGGTGAAGAGAGTGGGTTGGGGGTGTTCAGGAACTGGAAAGGAGTTTTGGAGGATAAGGGACTATATGTCAAGGACAGGCTTCATCTTGCCCCATTAGGGAAGGAAGTCCTTAAACAGGGGATGGCTGACTACATTCAAGAAAGGTGGGGTTTAAACTTGTGAGGGGGGAGGGATAAGGGAGGGGCTGACCAGAAGTCCTCTCCTCCAGATAAGGGGAGTAGACTTCAAGCCCAAGGGGGGGGGAAACAGACTGGGGGTGGAGGTTTCAGGAGGAGCAGAGGGAGGATGGAAGTATAAGGAATCTGGGTGGGGTTCAACAAAGAGGACCAGGGATAAGGGGTGGGGGTTGGTGTTAGTAAATGCCAGGAGCTTGGGAAACAAGTTGCCAGAGTTCCAGGCCATGCTGTTCGGGGTGGATGTGGCGGCGGTCACAGAGACGTTGGCCAACAAAAACCATGACTGGAACCTAAACGTGCAGGGGTACACTGCTTAGGAAGGATAGAAAGGAGGGCAGAGGGGGTGGAATGGCTATGTTCATTAGAGATGACATAGAAATTGCTAGGGTAGAAGAGGCAGAGGGAAACATGGAGGCCTTATGGGTCACCTTACGATCCCCAACAGGAGATAAGGTCAAGCTGGGTGTAGTATATAGGCCCCCAGGATGAGTGATGTTCTAGAGGATGGTTTGCTGGACAACATCAATGCCCAGTGTGGACCAAAAGGGGAAGGAGTGGTGTTGATGGGGGACCTTAATATGCCAGGTACAAACTGGGGAACCATGTCCTCTAAGGTGGCCAAGGAGCAGAGGCTGCTGGACGGCTTCCAGGATGTGTTCTTAACACAGCATGTGATGGAGCCCACAAGGGAGGGCATGTCCTGGAAGTGGTTCTGGCAGATGGGGATCTGGTAAGGGACCTGGTTGTGCAGGACCCCCTGACTGGGAGCGACCACAATACTGTCTGGTTTCAAATAAGCACGGGGGGAGGGAGGGTGAGATCTAGGACACTGGCAGTGGACTTCAGGGGGGCAGACTTTGTGGGCATGGGAAATATTCTCAAGGATCACTTGAAGGGGATTACATCAATGACAAGTGTGGAAAGGAGATGGGAGGTCATAAACCGGGGACTTCATGAGGCAGTCAGGATCTGCGCTAAGTTGAAACGTAAGGGAGCAAGGTCACATAAACCATGCTGGTGGTCCAGTGAGGTACAGGTAGCAGTCAGAGAAAAGAAGACAGCCTACAAAAAATATAAAACAACAAGAGGGGATAGGGATAAGGAAATGTACCATCTTGCATCTAGAAAAGTCACTCGGATGGTGAGGGGAGCAAAGTCCAGTAAAGAGCAGCAGCTGGCACAGGGGATACAAGGAGGGGAAAAGTGGTTCTTCCGGTACATTGGGGAGCGGAGAAAAACTAAGGGCCATCTCAGCAGACTGAGATCAGGAGGAGTGTGGGTGGAAGAGGCGAGGGACCAGGCAGAGGTATTTAACGAGTACTTTGCCTCTGTGTTCACTAGGGAGGGGAAGGGGATATCTACAAAGCAAGGCATGAAGGGGATAGAAGCGGCAGTGAGTGGGATCAGGGGAGCAACATAAATGGAGCAAGAGGGAGGGAGAGGTACCCCAGGGGTGTCACATCTGGATAAGGATAAAAAGGCCAGTAAGGTGGAGGGGACGGATGATGCTATCTCCGCCAAAAGGGTGTGGTTAGCCCTCAAGGCCCTAAAGAAAGACAAATCTCCTGTGCCAGATGGCATTCATCCAAGAGTACTATGGGAATTGGCGGACATACTGGCTGCACCCCTGGTGGAGCTCTTCAACAGGTCACTTGAGACAGGGAGGGTACCTAGGGATTGGCGAGAGGCACATGTGGTGCCAATCCATAAGGGGTGAGGAAGTACCAGGTAACTATAGACCCATCAGTTTGACCTCGTGGTGGAAAATTAATGGAGTATACTAAAAGGAACGATTGAGTGTACTTGGAGGAGGTGGGAGGTCTGGATAGTCGGCAACATGGGTTTGTGCCAGGTAGATCATGTCAAACCAATCTTGTGGAGTTCTACAAATGGGTAACATCAGAACTGGACAGGGGAAGCCTGTGGATGTATTATTCTTGGACTTCAGCAAGGCGTTTGACTCTGTCCCCACAATGGTCTGGTGGAGAAACTGATGGGGTTAGGGTAGGCCCTTTGATGGTCAGATGGATTGAAAACTGGCTAGCTGGATGCACCCAGAGAGTAGTGGTCTGTGGGGAGCTCTCGAACCCCAGAGAGGTTGGTAGTGGGGTACCGTGAGGCTCGGTCCTGGGTCCGATCCTGTTTAATGCATACCATCGGACATCAGGTAGGGTATAGGTGTGAAATGAGTCTCTTCATGGATGACTCCAAGATGGGAGCATGTAGTTGAGGGAGAAGAGGAAGGTTGGTCCTGCAAGGGACCTGGACACCCTGGAAAGCTGGGCTCACACATGGAAATTAAATTTTAATATCACCAAGTGCAAGGTGTTGCATCTGGTCGGGAAACCCTAAACACAGGTACACCTGGGAGGAGGCACTGGAGGCCTCAATAGGGGAAAAAGACCTAGGGGTCATGGTGGATGCATGTATGAATAACTCTGAGCAGTGCAGGAGAGCAGCTAGCAAGGCAAATAGGATGTTGGGATGCATCGTAAGGTGAATCACCTCTAGGAGCAAGGGAGTGATTCTGCCGCTGTACAATGGACTGGTTAGACCACACCTTGAGTACTGTGTACAGTACTGAGACCACACTTGAAGAGGGACATACAGCTCCCGGAGAGGGCAAGAGGAGCGCAACTAAGAAGATATGAGGCTAGGGATTTGACGATGAGGACAGACTGAGGAGCTCTGCCTGTTTCCATTGGAGGAGAGGAGGCTGGGGGAACATGATTGAGGTCTCTAAGCACCTCAAGGGAATAAATAGGGTAAACATGGAGGGATCTTTAGACTAAAGCAGGGAGGTATCACCAGAGGCATGGTTTGAAGTTGGAAGGTGGAAGGGTGAGGGGAAAGAGGAGGAGGTTTTTCACTGAGAGGGTGGTGGACCCTTGGAATGCACTGCCTGGCGAGCTGGTTCAGAGATCCACAGTGGAGGGCTTCAAGAGAGGGTGGGACAGACACAGAAAGTGGATGTATCAGATGATGGCCTGTCCCAGGGGGGTGGGGATGGATGATAGGGGTTTCTGGCGCATAAGGGATGGGAGGGCCTCGGCACCCAACTAAGGATCTAAGGTTCGAGCAGACTCGATAGACCATAAGGCCTAAACTGCTGGCAGATAGTATGTTAGTAATAATAGCATACCCATTGCTATGGATCTATGAACCTCTAGCAAAAAATGAGATCTAAATTTGAATAATAAACCCAATTTTCAATTGATGGTATTAGTAATGGAATTAATTTGCAAAGAAAAAGTCAGCCCTGGGTCCAGCAAAACCCCCAAATACTTGAGTAGACAAACTTGCTCAATCAATCTACCCTTTAAGTCCTATAAAGATAAACTGGGGTTATCTCTGAGCATAGAAGGCATGCTAAACACCATTGATTTAGTTTTTACTGAATTAAGTACCAAAGAAGTATCTGTAAACCAATGGCAAACATCCAAAAAGTATTTTTCCAAAGCTTCTGCTAGTCCAGCTAAAAATTTCGATTGAAAAAAACAAAATCAAGTCATCTGCATAAAGAATAAATTCACAATGTTTACAAAACTGGGGAAGCTGCTTAACAAAAAGAGAAAATAATAAAGGGCCCAAAATGGACCTTTGGGGAACTCCACATTGAATTTGAGCAATATTAGAAGCAACAGACCCAATATTAACAAACTGGGACTGATCAAATAGATAATTCCCAACCCAAGAAGCAGAAGCCTCAGAGAACCCCAAGTCAATCAGCTTAGGGCAGACAAGATCATGCTCTAGCAAGTCAAATGTCTTGGTCAGGTCCACATACACCGCTCCAGTCATCAAACGTTTATCAAAACCCCTAAGGATGGTGTCTGTGAACCTGAGAAAGGCAGTCCCAGTTCCATGATACTGATGGAACCCATGTTGCTGTGAAGTAAGCAAACTATACGTGTTAGGATAATCATTGACCATTATATTTCAAACTGTTAGTAAAAATAATCCAATAGAATTCTGGCATGGTTACGGTAGAAAATCACATTCCATCCAAAGTATTCCAGAAAGAAACTGTTATACTTTTAACTTCATCAAAAGAAGTAAAATCTTCTTTAATTAATGGGGATAATTTTTTACATACAGATAAAGACACTTTCATCTCCAGTTACAACCTCCAAGTTGATATTTTTGACTACAACTGGGAGGGTTGATCCTGCCACTCATACCCTGCAAGTGCGTCTTATACTATGCCGCTGTGCTGATGCATCTTTCCAGAATGTTGTTACCACTATAAATGTGAAAAAAAATAGACACAAAAAAAAGGAAAAGAAAAAAACAAAAGGGAGAGACAGGCAGTGTGTGTGTGTGTGTGTGTGTGTGTGTGTGTGTGTGTCTCTGTCTCTGACAGAAGTGCTTCACTAACTGAACTGTGCTAAAGGGAAAAAATAATCACCATTAATTAAATAAAATAATATATGGCTGGGTGGGTGTGAAAACCAGGATTTTACACACACACACTCAGTGTGGGATGCTTTTATAAACCCTTTGGGCTTCACTCTCGGAGTTTATGTAGTATCCCACACCTCGGGTGTGTGTAAAATTCTGGTTACACACACCCACCCATATATTATTATATATTTTAATAATGCATTTCAGGTTATGCATGTTATAACAATGTTGTCCATCTATGTGTTTTTGCAATTAATAAACAAGTAATTGTGTCCTATTGTTTTTTATTTTCAGGTCAAATCTGGATAGAAAGAGTATAATATTTTCAGAATCTTAACACATGCTCAAAACTCATTCTGTTGAGTGAACGAAGCTTGTTCAAAGCTCTTTGCTTTAACCTCTAGGCTGTACTGCTAGCTGATAATCAAAAGCTACACATTTCATGACTGGCCCCATGATGCCATTTCAGTAGGTATGTAGCTACATTTGCATCTTGTAGACCTGAGTTCACACCTGGATTTGTAAGAGAAAAGGCTGCAAAAGAGGGAACAGAAAAAGACAGATGTTGGTACTGTGGCAGTCCCAGAAATCTCTACTGACATGAACACAGCCAGGGTTTAGAAATCCTGATATGGGGCCCCCAATACCAGTTGGCACCACAGAGCCAGCATTGAGATGTGGAGTTTTCGATGGTCAGCTGGAAGTATAGCCTAGAGGTTAAAGCAATCCTGAAGAGGGATTATTTTTACTAACAGATGAAATGTAAAGGTGATAACTCACTAGTTTCAATGCACATACAAAACAGTTATTATAAATGTAGAACGAATTGCAAAAACACCTTAAAACACATTTAATAAAATAGATGATCTCCTACTTAATCTGTTGCCTTACATATAGTCAAAGGAGGACCAAGACCCTCAGTGACATCATTTCCTGTCAGGAGTCCAAAACATATGGCTGCCACCAGCCCTTAATTACAGGCTGATTTACATATGAATAACTCTGGACTGCAAATACTCACAGATAAACACAATGGCTCATTCAAATTGGCTTTTTATGGGTTTTCAGACAGTAAGAAATCCTGTAGATGACAGCTCCCCTTTAAGCTTTTGAACCTACAGAGTTCTTCAGAAGGGAAATGATCTTCAGAGACCTAAAGCAATGATTACAACATAACAAGCATTTGTCAATGCCAAACATTCACTTGCCACACCGGGCCTATTGTAGAAGCTGGGGGTTCAGAGGAGAAAGGACTGGGAACAGAGAGTGCAGCACTGGTGCAGGAGCTACCAATAAGGAAAGCTGCACAGCGGCTATTGTAGAAGTCTGGGGGGGGTCAGAGGAGCAAGGACCGTGAACAAAGAGTGTGGCACTGGCGGGTGGCAGGAGCTGTCAATAATGAAAGCTGCATTTTGGCTAATGTTAAAGCGGGTGGGAGGGTCAGAGGAGTGAGGACCAGGGAGAGACAGTGCAGTGGGCGGCAGGAGCCACCAATAAGGAAAGCTGCACTGCAGCTAATGTAGAAGCCTGGGGGGGGGGTCAAAGAGTGAGGACCAGGGAGAGAGTGTGGTGGGTGGCAGGGGAAAGCTGTAGCCATAACTCTGGCTATGTGCATTAGTGTGAACTGTAATGCACATGGCCGGAGTTACAGCTACAGAAAGAAATGAAGAGCTCACTCATTGGAGTAGTTCATGTCTTTCAGGTAGAGGACATGCCACGTTAGCAAGAAAAACTACTGTCATGACCAGAGTGCCTGGCCACTGGTGTACACTGTCAAGCCCATTACAGTTTCAGCTATAATTGGCTCAGCAGTGACACACCTTCAAAATGCCATAAGTCCCAAGATGTTCTTTGAGCAGTCGCAAATGAATGCAAAAAAGGGTCGATAACTGCTGGAAAGAGACAGGTTGTCTCTATGTAAGAAAGGAGTACACAGCACAGCTGAGGGACTGCAAAACTAGAATTAAGGAAGCCAAAGAGGTTCTGGAAACCAGGATGGCAGTAGGAGCTGCAGAAAATGATAATGCCTCCTGCCAGTATATAAATGGAAAGAGGAAGAGGTAGGAGGGGATTAGGCCCCTGAATGGGGGAGGGAGAGAAACCTGTGCATGAGTCAAGGGCAATGGTTGAAATGCTGAATGAATATTTTGCTTAGGTGTTCTCCAAAGGGCACCAAAGGACCCCATGGGGAGGATGCTCATTGCGAGAGCCAATGGCATCAAAGGGAACCATGATACAACCTGTCGACATTACACCTGCCCTGGCAGTTGACTATCTGGCAAAGATCAAGCCAGGTAAATCCCAAGACCCCAAGACACCCCAAGTTTATAGTATAGCCATGTGACACTCGGCAGGACCTCTTGCAGTAGTCTGTTCATACAGGTATGGTCCCAGAAGATGGGAAAGTGGCCAATGTGGTCACTGTTTTCAAGAACGGAGGAAGACTGGATCCTTGCAACTATAGGGCAATAAATTCTTTGGGAACATTAGGAGGCAGTTCTCCCAGGATGGCGTGGACCTGTGAATAGTGCAGTGTGAAAATAAAATTACACCAGTGGAATTACTGCAAAAGTTTGGAATTTCGCTTCTGCAAAATTACCGAATGCACTTTGCCAGCTTTTGTGAAATTTCAGCTTAGAATGGTGGAATAAATGTATGCAGATTAATGTATTAAACAATGGAAAGAAATTCTGCAGAACTAATCACTGAACTGAGGAATGATTACATATATTGCAGATTGATGTATTAAACTGCGCAATGAAATTCATCAGAACTGTCATTCTGCAGTTTGTATTATTCCACAATTGAGCCATAAGTTTTCATGGAAATGGATGACAATTTGCCACACAACATTTGTAGGTTTCGTATTTCACCCAAATCAGAATTTAAGCAAATTTTGTGAAATTTGTGAAATTACACAAAATCTCTGTGAATTTGAAATTCGCAGTTTCCGCTCAGAACTACCCATGAAACAATCTAGCAGCAGAGATAGTGGGTATGAAGACTGTAGAGGCCTTCAAAGTAGTTAAACTTTGACAAATTTAGTCTTGCTAAGGGAATCACAGAGCACCATGAGTAGTGGGGTTGGTGGGAAGTCTCTATAAATTAGTACATGTTTACGCAACATACTTATTTGTTCCTTGTAATGAAGCAGGGGGTAAGGGTGGTGGACTTGCTCATCCGAGTGTTCCTTTGGCCTTAATTACTATATTAATTTGTTAGTCTGCACTCAGTGCAGCTACCTTTAGTTGGGCCCTAGCAAAAAACACTCGGTCACCCACAATGTAATGCCATGTCACCAGCTACTGTAGAAGCTGCTAAAACTGGATTGGTAGTAAAGTCAAGCTTTGAAGGACTTCATGTTAATTTGCATAGCTTGCCAATACATTTTTAACTTGGTAATCCCAAAAAACTTTTTAATCACCTCCCATAGCTGTTGAAACTGCACTTTGACTGTTTGCTCTGTATTATAAGCCTGATTGCTGGGTTCCTGTACATGTTTAATCTTCTACAAGTATTGTATTTGCTGGCACACGGTGCCCACTTGGCAATGCCAATAGACTGCTCTAGCTCCTAACATGCTTGTTATGACTTCCCAGAATTGTTAGAACAACAATTTACTGTTTGTTTTGCACTATTTGCCCAATTGTCGGGTACCTGTACATGTTAATTGTTGTCACATGTGTTGTATATTGTAACTGACGTGGTACCTTTGTAAACAAGCTGTCTAGCTCAAAGGTTGTAATCTGAATCTTCAATAAAGAAATAAATACATTGCATTATGGGTATATATGTAATTGTGGGCTTCTGTTATATGTACGTTTGGGCTTGTGTTATTCTGTTTATGCCTTATTTGCATTGCAATGACGTGACGTCATTTGTATATCCAGTTCCACTGTTTGTGTATTCATAGGGAGACAGAGTAATCTAGTAGTTAATGCACCAGTTTAGAAACCAGGAGATCACTGGTTCAAACCTGACCAGAGCCATTTACTCACTGTGTAACTTTGAGCAAGTCCATTAACCTACTACTACTCCTGTCCACCCAACTGTGGAAATGAGTGAAAAGCATGGCCTCACTGGAAATGAGATGTTGCATCTCAGCTGGGCTGTAATAGTTAAATAAACTGAAATAAAGGTCTTCGGATGAGTCATTATGTGTCAGTGCCTGTGCAGTGGCTTTCCTGAGACTTGCTGAATATGAGGTGTCTTTTGCTTTGCTGGTAGGCTCACATGCAGTTAACGTTTGCTACTGAGAGAGTGAAAGACCACATCTAATGCACTTAAATTATCACCCAATGAAAATCGATTTATTCCAACTGTTCCAGTAAAGGAGAGGTATTTCTGGAGAAGGAAACTCCAAAGGTGATGTCAAGAACTACTTTGTGGAATAAGTGATGGACAATGGGAACAGATTCCCAGTGCATGTGGAATCGGTACTGTTACTGCATTAAACTTAGGCTTGACAGATATTATTGTTCAAGTGGTGAAAGGGCAATCCTACTGAACTAGTGGTGGAAAACACTTGATGGACCAATGGCCTTCTTTCTTTCCATAACCCACATGGACACATGCATTCTGAACAGATTTTGATTCTTTAACACAAAAATCCATGACAACTCCCACGTCTCCCAGAAAACTTTCCCCTGCTGCCTTTGTAAATGCAATATTTTGTAGACTGTAGCATTTCTCTCTGTTGGAGTTGCCTTGACATGGTGGAAGGCTTGACCATTTTTTTCCATTGTACTGTTTCTCCTGTTCCTCATAATCCTGCCTCTGTCGGGTCATCAATCTAGTGACCGAACAGCCACTCTGTCTGCCATCAAGGTCAGCTGACAGCCACTGAGGGGAACCCACTCATTTCAGCAACTGTCATTCTGTCACCAAAGGGGGCTTGTCATTTTTATGTTTCTCCCTTCATTTCCTTACCACCCCCACCCCAGACAGCATGCAAGACACAATATAATCTGACTACATGTATACTGCTTCCCCCTGACAGAGGAGCAATTAATCGAGGATTGCTGTAGTAGTGGAATGCACCACCAGACCTCCCCTGCTGGGACATGCTGCAATAGGCAGCCTCTCTCTCTCTCTCTCTCAGATGACCTCCTGCATACCAGCTGCCTGAGTTTGCTCCCAAGAGTGCAATGGGGGGGGGGTATGTTACCTCTGAGTGGCCCCTGGAGCTGGTCATGTGATTCAGTGTGAATCCATAGGACCAAAGACCCTTGAAGTGACTGTTAGATTATCTCTCTCTCTCTCTCTGTTGTTTTATATAAAACAATACAAGTGCTTTAAAAACTCTTTGCCCTGTAGCCTGATCTCAGCCTGCTTTTATTACCTTGCAGGGATATTTTATTTTCTAATTTTGCAATGCCAGAGTGGTGCATGCAAGACCTTGTTATCATCTCCATCTGCTAATTACACCTTAGGTTGCTGTGCCTGCCCAGGGCAGCATTAAACTCTCCAGAAATAGCTCATTGCTGACTCCAGAGAAGCTGGAGAAATTATTATTTACAGCAGCTTGCTCTTATTTGTGGCTGTGCTGTCCCCTTTGAAGCCTAACTTAAGCACTGAAATAAATACAAACAGGCATTTAAAAACACATTGCACCCACCAAAATGGCCATTTCCTATTATATGTTGATCACAGTTTTCTTCTTCTATATAGCTTTCTATTCACCCTTCTAGCTGCCCTTCCATAGTCCTCCCAGCTACTTCTTAGCTAGGACAACCTGTTATGCATATATTCTGCTGTACCCCATAGCTTGCCCTCTGTGGTGGGGCCTTTAGTGGGTTTTCTCTTCCAGAACACATGATCCGGTGCAGTCATGCGAGGCATGCAGGCCTGCCATGACTGCTGGAGACATCATCCTACAGGTAGTGCTGTTTTCTCCTCTTGATTTCTCTCTGCCTTTTCTCAGAGAGCTGACTGCTTGGGTTTCAAGCATGTGCATGCACTCACTTATGGATGTGGAAGCCACCTCATGTCCCCCCACCTACTCAACAATGCGCCACACTTGTTCGGTCCCTCAGGACACCACGGGGCACACAAGGATTGTAAGGCACTCAGACTCCTGGAGATGATGTTTGCCATGCTATAGCAGCATCTTCACATACAAACAATGAGAGTGGCCTGAGACCCTCCCCCTCAAAGCAACTGCAGTGCTTGCAAGCCTGTTGAGGGAGTAGAAAAGTGTGGAAAACTTAGCACTGGTCAAAGGATGATGGCCTCTGGCACTCTTAAGCACTGTGCAGTCATGATTGTCTGATGTCAGGGTGGAACAGCTGCTTAGAGGAAGACACAGTGTGTCAGCTGGCTGAAGGATCATAAAAAACACAAATAAAAATAGGTCTTCTCTGTAGGATGGGTCATCTTTTCACATCTCTTGCACCTGCTAAAGGTCGAATTGTAGTATAGAGGACACACCTAGAAAGTCGTTTCTGAGAGCCCATCCTAGAAAGTTAGTAGGAGGAAGAGAGTTGATTCACTGATATCAGTATACCACTTCAGTCTGGTACACTATCTTTTTATATTGACATTTTGCATTAATCTTTTTAACAACTTTCTGTTCTCTTGTCCCCCAGGACAACAGCACTGCGACTAAGCCCATGCTGTTAGTGATCTCCTGCTGGGCAATCACAGCTCTGTCTATTCCTACTCATCCTCCTCAACATGAGTACAAGAGGTGTTCAGAGTCCGAGTCACAGAATCAGATTTGTCAGACCCTGACATTTTTGTATAAATTAAGGTTTTCAAAAGTGCTGACCAGGTCTCTGATAACAGTCACAGTCGAGATTGCGGTTGGAATCGGAAGTTCTGATTCTGCATCCAGTTATGACTCTGATTCCGCCTCACCTGTCTCCAACATGAAAAACTAGGCACTCTGCTCCACCCCTATCAAGTAAAACCCTTCCCCCTGACAATACAATTAACCATCCTCCTTCCATCACCCCCATGAAGCACCCATCTCCAACACGAAAAACTAGGCACTCGGCTCCACCCTTATCCAGTAAAACCCTTCCCCTCAACAATACAATTAATCATCCTCCTTCCACCATCCTCAAAGCACCCAAAGAAATCCTCCCCCCTGCCTCCCACTGTCATCCATCTCAGTTATATGGCATTGGTGGTATTGTGCTATGAAGTTCGAACAGAAGTGAAGACTGGTTGACAGTTATATGGTGTGGTTCAGCTGCTCCGCTTAGACCTTTGGCAATTGTCCCAAATCTGTATACGTACTACTTAGCCATCCACTGTTCCAGATATATTTCCTGGATCCGTCCTGCTGGTGGTGAGATGTATGTACCACATTGGCTGGATCTGGAATGTACATTATGTTCCTCTCATAACGTGGATCCCCAGGCTCTGCTGTATGTGCCCCCTAAGAACATCCCTGATCCCTTATGAGATGCTCCCACAGGTGACTCCCTTTATGCTCACAAACAGTTACATTCTCTGCTAAGATTAGACCCCTGTTTTGACATTTCCCAACCTATCCTTGGCAATCCCAATCTAAGTATTACAGGTAAGACCCTGACCTGACTGGTCTGGCCATTCCTTGATTCTTTCCTGGTTGAACATCCGGTTCATGCTGGTAGGCTTTTTACCTTTTCAGAGGCTCAAGCTAAATTTAATTGGCCCACGTCCCTGTCCTTTAAGTGCTACCAGATTAGGCATATGCTCTTATATCACTTTGGGATTGGCCAGTGGACCAGCTTATATGGAGACACATTGCTTCTCTTCGTCTCTGTGGTACCTGATTCTCATACCATGGCTTGCTACCATGTTCAGCTTTGAGAGGCTCTTGCGGAGAGGGAACCCACTTTTTTTTTTACTCCTAGGACCACCTCCTTCCCTCCTCGCATGGCTCTCGTGACTGGACACATGTCTGGAAAGCTACATATAAATATATTAAATGGGACCGCTACCACCTAATGCAATCTCACATATTGCATAATATGTATTATATCCCACTTAAGTTGTATCGCATGGGTAGGCATGCCTCAAATCTGTGTACCCGGTGCCAGAAGGAAACAGGTACTTTATTACATATTTTGTGGACATGTGAAAAGGTAATACCATTTTGGGCTGATATTAAGAGAAGGATGGATTCATTATAAGGGTTAGATCAGGCATTTACACCTGAAATCTGTATTCTAGGGGATTATCATGGAGGCCCCATAGGTACACAGAAGCCACATATTGCTTTAATAGTGGCATGTGCTAATAAAGTTATACTAAGGCATTGGTGTGATAGCCACCTTCCTACTTATAAAAAATGGTATCAGGAAATCCTATTTGCCTTAAAGGTGGAGCATATTATAGTGCATATGTCAGACCATAAGGAGAGATGTCTCAGAATCTGGGAATCCCTTTATACTTTGCTGATGCCATATTGATTGACTGCCTTGATCCCATGCAATCTTTTCTCTCAGAGGAGTGGACCTAACCTCACCATGTACCATCCCAGATGTGTCTAGTTCTGTGTTGATGCTGGAGAAGGGAAGGATCTGGGGGGCTGGGAGGGTGGTGGGCTCTTTTCTGGGGGGGAACCAGTCAGGTGCATGAGAAATATTCTGGTCAGAAAGCTCTATGTGTGTTTATTCATTTATTTAAACATTTGCTGACCGGGATAGGCACACTGAGCCAAGGCTCATTTCCAGGTGCGACATGGGGGAGAGGGGAAAATTGGATTTCTTGCAGCAGTTACAAAGACAGAATATTTACAAAGTTATTTACAAGGTAGCTTCAGGTTATTTACAAGACTGAAAATGTAATTTAAAAGTTTATAAATTTAAACATACAAACAGATCCGACTGAAAGCTGACATAAATCAGGTAAATTAAAATACAAACAGATCATGCTGGCAATTGGCACAATTCAGGCTGAGAAAGTTCAGAGGGGTATCTCCATCATTGTATGGCTGCTAAACAACAACATTAATATATAAAGCATAGCAGGACTATTTCAGGTTAAAATATTTCAGAAGAGTGAGGAAGATGAGAGGAGGAGTAGGTGAGTTTAGAGTGCATGGACCAGAGGGAACTGGAAGGGGTGACAGGCTCACCTAGGACAGAGACAAGAGGGAGGTGTTAGGAGGCGAAGTTGTTTCTTGCATGCAAGGTAAGAGGAGGAGTTTCTAATGTGGGGAGTTAATTTGTTCCACACAGAGGGGAACCGGTAGGAGAAAGTAGCTTTGCCAGAGGATGAGGATGAACAAAGTATACCAAAAGATCTTTCATTTCTGTGTCTCAGTATGTAGGGTGTATTGGAGGCCAGTGAGAGACTGACCACTAGGTAGGGAGGAAGGAAGTTGAACCAGAATTTGGATACAAGGTTGAACGAGTGGATATGGCAACTGTGAGACAGTGGGGCTATCCTCATGAAGGAGTATATATCGCAGTGATGCGTTCTTGAGGGTGAGTTAGTATCGAAGCGGCAGAAAGAATTCAGGAGGATGTCAAGCTTTGATAAGGTGGATGCGGAGGTGGGGCAGTAGACCACATCAGCATAATCAAAATTGGGGAGGATCATTTTAGTTACTATTTGACTCCTGGCTGGAAGTGGGAGGGAGTCTCTGTGCCGGTAGAGCAATCCAAGTTTGGGGCGTAATTTGAGATGGTTGCGTCTATGTGAGGTGTGAAAGGTAAGTGGGGTACTTGTATTTACTAACCTGGTCAAGAGGGGTACCATCCAGGGAGGTGATGGGGGGAGGGATCTTGTAATGTTCTGCACTGTGCCAAAAAGCATGGAAACAGTTTTGGAAGTGTTGAGTTTTAGTTGGTTAAGCATGAACCATTTTTGAATGTTCTTGAAATCATCTTGTAGGGTGTTTTGAACTTCATGTGCTGATGGGCCTGAAGTAAAGAGGATAGTGTTGTCTGCATACGTATGTATGCTGGATTTAGTGCAAGAGGAGGGGAGGTTGTTTATGAATAGGGAGAAGATGGGGCCATGGACTGATCCTTGTGGGATGCCTGCAAGGATGGGGAGGGAGGAGGAAGACACGTCAGCAATTTTGACAGATTGTGACCTGTTTGAGAGGTAGGAGTTGAACCAACATAAGGTCATAGGAGCAAGGCCTGCCACTTCCAGCTTTTGCAGGAGGAGGGGAAGGGATACAGAATCAAAAGCCTTGGCCAGGTCGATGAAGACTGCAGCGGTAAGGAGGCCTCAGTCAGAGGCAGTGTGGATGTGGTTTGTGATGCACAGGAGTGAAGAGATAGTGGAGTGCTGTTTCCTGAAGCCTGACTGGTGTTGGGATCGAAGGTTGTCTGTGGTGAGATATTCTGCCAATCTGGAGTGTGCCAGGGATTTCTGGAGCTTTGCAAGAGCAGGGAGGAGTGAGATGGGCCTATAATTATCAGGGGAAGAGGGGTCACCTCTCTTGTGGAGAGGAATAACAGAGGCAGTTTTCCAGGCCTGAGGGACTGTACCCATGGAAAAGGAGAGGTTGAGGAGATGGGTTAGTGGTTTTGGTATTGCGGGAGCAAATATTTTCAGGAGTTTGGGGTGGATCTGTTGTATTGTTTTCCCTGATCACCTTACTAATTTGTTTTTTTTCTTTTTTTTTGTCAGTGTACCACTTCTACTCCTATGTAAACCTGACCTGGTAACATTTAATAAAGCTCATTAAAGGACACCTAAATACATTTTCTATAGCCAATTTCCCTACTTTTTTACCTTGCCTGTTGGTAGAAGAAGGTCAGTAGTGATGTCACGTTAATTTATTTGTTGGCTGTGTTTCCCCGTTGACCCATCGCACCGCTCGTAATTTCGCACTTTCCCCGTGTTTCTCGCATCGCAAGTCTCTGTTTTTCTTTCATGCATGCCTGCTAGTGTGACCTTTGCAAGCGCCAGTGTGTTGGGGTCAATCTGAATGCGATTACCTAATCGGAGTCACAGTAGCAGCCTGCCCATGACAGAAGCAGTCTGCAGCCTGCTTGTTTTTTGGAAAACTTGTGCATTTCTCTCCTTTTCTGTCCAGCATTATAAGATTGGTAATGATATTGCTCACTACCTCTATGGTTCCTATTCATTTTTAATATTGAAACTATGATTTTTGACAGCTCGTTTTCATTGTAGGCGCTGAGGAGGTATTGAAGTCAGTTTAATGCAGACCTCATATAAATGTGGTACAGTGGTCAACTAATGATTATTATTTGGAAGCTGTAATGCCTCTAGTTAGTCCTTTTTACATTCGCTTGCGCACATGCGCAAGGAACGTTTTGGGAGAGTAGCACACTTTGGAGGTGTGCCTCTCCCTTTCAATCCAGTGCTCTGTTGAGCAGGCATGGCGGTCCTGCACCAATGGGTGCGGGAGCTCTGTATGACAGTGGTGGTCTTCTGCTTCAAAGAAAACCACCGCTGCCATATTGAGCACCGCGTCACGCTGCCCCCCCTCGCGTCACGTGCCCCCCGTGTGTGTCACGCCACCTCCAAAGCTTTGGTGCCACGCTTGAGCCCACCCCAGCGTGGCAGCCAAGAGCCACAACGGGGTGCCCAACTCCGTCGGCTCCATGGCCCCCAAGCCATCCTGCTGCCACGCTGGGAGCCCACCCCAGCATGGCAAAAGTCCACTGTTTTGCCGGCGGGGTGCCCAATCCCGTTGACTCCTTGGCCCCCCCCCGCATAGTTTGCAGCCGAAGGGTGCCCAATCCACGTCGGCTCCTCGCCCCGCGTGGTTGCCGGCGGGGTGCCCAATCCCGTCGGCTCCTCAGCCCCCAGCCATCTTCTGCCACGTGGGAGCCCACCCCAGTGTGGCAAATGTCCCACGTCGTTGTTTTTGTTTTTACCTGTAAAGAAAAAACGGTCCCGCGGCGCGTCTCCCAGTCCCCCCTCCACAACCCGCACCCACCCACTGCACACCCAGCCTCCCCACACCCCCACCCCATACTTACCTCCGGACTCCGGCACGATGATCTTCAGTGGACCGGGAACACGTCTGCACTCTTCAAAGCCGACCACGAACTGAGGAAATGCCGGTAAGCTGTATAATGGGCTAGATAGGGGGTTTCAACTTTGTTGCATATCTCAGGCATTTTTGGGAATTTTTGCACCAAATTTTCAACATGGGGTTTTTGGGACCCCTTCTCATGAATGATGTCACTGTCATGGTGTTATTCAGGCCCAAAGGGTGATTTCGCAGTCACTGCACGAAATCACCCTTCGGCCTGAATAGCACCATGACAGTGACATCATTCATGAGAAGGTCCAAAAACCCCATGTTGAAAATTTGCAAAAATTCTGAAAAATGATTGTTTTACGAGCGTGCTTTGTGCAGTTCCTACGCACGCTCGTAGGTTTGCGAATTTTCAATATTTCTACTCCAGATTTTCAACATTGCCATTTTTCCAGACCTTCTTATGAGTAGTACAGCTGTCATTTTTCACATCCTGCCCAAAATTTCCGCCCATGTAGTGCACAATGGTGCAGTCGGTGTGCAAAATCAATGTATGGCGCACAGTATGACAATCACAGTGACACTGTTCACTAGCAGAGGTTTTAAAATGCCAATGTTGACAATTTGAGTGAAAAATTCTAACAATGACTGTTTTACAGTGTGCATTGCACAGTTCCACCTACGCTCCTAGGTTTGCGAATTTTCAATATTTCCACTCCAGATTTTCAACATTGCCATTTTACCACACTTCCTTATGAGCAGTACAGCTGTCATTTTTCACATCCTGCCAAAAATGTGTTTCCGCCTATGTAGCGCACAATGGGGGTAACAAAAAGGTCATGCTGACAATTTATTCTGCAAATACCAGCAATCGCACAGGGCATTAGGGTAAAGCACCATACATGCCAAACACCACTGCAAATACCTGCAAGCGAACGTTCGGCATTGACAAATGCTTGTTTCATATGCAGTGCTGCATAAAATTGTTTTTTGAATGAGAAGCAATGCAAATACATCGAATTTGTTTTAAAACGTTTATCACCATTTGCTAACATTGGTAGACATACATTGCGCTAGCATTGAATAACAGATAAGTATGTGCATACGTGCGGGAGAAACTGTGGTATTATTTAGCAGTAGTCCATGGACAGCAACACATTTTGTTTTTGTTGCCATCAATAGAACAAACGTTGGATCTTACTTGGTCAATTAAAGTGATCAATGTGTGTGTGTGGGGGGGGGTGGGGGGTGCAGTTTTCTTCATTTTGTTACCTCGGTGTCTGCAACTGTAATTTATTGTTGATATTTGATAACTTTTTTATAGTACAATAATGTGTCATACCGATTGGAATTCATCTGTATACCATGCTACATCATGGTGATGTGATGGTTCTTTCACATTTTTGTGGCATGTCATGTTGTATTATGGATACTGTAGTAGCACACCATGTTATTGTCATAACAGTGCACATGACAGTGTTGTTGTGTGTGTACACCTCCCGACTATGACACTGTGAGTGTTTGTGTCACTCACCTCATCAAGACCTATTACCCATGTCACTTTACATCCAGAAGTAGTCTCTCACTATCTGTGTGCCCACCTAAGCAGGACACATGTTGGATACTGTCACTAGTTTTGTCCGTACTTCCCACAAGGGCAGTGTCTCACCATGTGTTCCACACCACTTCTGTTGTCGTTCTGGTTGTGGATTCACACAGTGTCACTGTTCCACACAGTTGTTAGACACTTACAGTGACAATGTCATTGTTGTTGTTGTTGTTGACAGACATAGTCACACAATGTCTCCCAAATGTCCATTGAACAATGCAATAATGATTTGGACTGTCAATGAGAAAGACACAATAGAACTACATAGTGCAAAATAAATGCTGATTCAAGTATTCAGAATGGATTGTTGTATCACTCAGTGAAGACAGCATATTGATAAGGTGTATTGTCCCTGTAACTGTCTTGTGTTGTGCAGTTGTTTATGTATGCATCACAAAATGGGACATGTCTTTACAGTTCTTGTATTTAGCGATGTGTGACTGTGTAACACACTAAGTAGAGTCCTCACTTATAATACAGAGATCCACACTATAAGCAACTATGTACATGTCTTTTGACAAATGAGGGTACAGTATTTTTATACCCCATTGTATATTTCAGCAACATACTATCACAGGGAGTGAGTATATTGGTGTATTTACCACGCATGGTGTGGCTTGGCCATGAGGCGCAGCTGAGTGTGTTAACCACACCACATCTCGTTAATCCACCCATATACCCAGTCCCTGTCATGGTATATTGGTATTACACAATGTTCAACTGTGTTTTTTTTTTTTTGTGTGTGTGTGTGTTTGTAGTGATATAAAACTTTTACAGTGGGTATACTGGATGATTTTTCTCACAGTTATGTGATGTGTTTTGACCAATGAGGTTACAGGATTTCCATACCCCATTGTATAATGTGTATTATAAACGTTTTTTTCTAGTCTCACCTGTTTGTTATACACTTGTAAGGAACCACTTACAACCAATCCTGTTGATTAAAAACATTTTGCAGTTTTGTAATTCATTTTTCAATTAACATTGAAAACTATATGAATGCTGGTTCCAGTACTATCATCATATTTCTAATCAATGTTGTCTACTTCATGTGCAGGTGCTGATGATAGTTTCTAGTCAACATGGCGTACTCGCTGGATACTCAGGCAGATGCTGCTGACCTACCTGATCTTGATCTAAACATGTAATTTGTAATACAACCCTATATGTTTGAACCCCCATGTTGCCAGGCTCCGCCAGCCAATGCTGATTACATTGACTCTGACAGCAACAGTAGTAGTGAAGATGGACCCAGTGGAAATCGAACAGAGGATGTTGATTTATGGTAATAATGACATTTGATTACATTTAATATCCTTAGGCCTGACTGGTGTTGCTGAGCTTTGCAGTGCTGTACGGCACATGTTGCACCACACTGGCAAGCCTGGTTTCGGAACAAGACGTGGTTATTTTGGTGCGGCAGGTGAGGAAAGGGACTGAGCATCCAGAGGACAGCTCTCCCCTCCTTGGGGGCACCCAGCAGCTTTCGGGTGCAGCACAGTCTTGCGTGGCTACATTTGGGGAGGAGCCTGGCAGCTAGCACTCATTGTGCATGCTGACATTGCATGTCCCAGCTCCTCGATGACCTGCTAAGTGCAGAAAACACTCCGGCTGCCTGGTGAGATGATGGAGACCCCTGAGGCATGCCCACATCCCAATGTTGTCCCTGTGCACCTAGGAATCCCCACAGCTGACCCGGTGACAATGTAGCTCCCTATAATCCTGGTACTGCTCGCCAATGGCAGGTGAACCCACGATGGACTGTGAATTGGGGCTGGGTCTACCAAGTTTTCCAGGGGGGGAATGTCCTGGGCATAGCAACGGTTCAGACAGGGAGTGAGAGGAACATCCCCGTGGGTACCCCAGAAGGATGCCCAGGCAGCAGGAGAAGCAGAATTATGAAAACAAAATGTTATATCCTTTATTTATAGTTTTGTACATATGATACGCTGTATGACCCACATCATAACATGGCCATATTGGGTGAGTGATGTGCACCATGGGTGAATTGTAAGGCACAAGGGGTTGCCTGGCTGAGGTAAACCAGTTTTGGTGTGCATTAATGTCCCCCACAAACATTCACTGTCTGCATTGTTTTAGCGTATTAACTCACTGAGTCCATGTGCCCATTTTGGGTCAGGTTCATCAATGGATGATTCCGACGCCATATGGCATATACCAGGCCGAAGGAGTTGGTGTAGGTAGGTTGCTGAATTAAAAAAATAATACACCCACAGGCTTTCCCCTGTCTAGTTCTGATGTTAGCCATTCGTAGAACTCCACAACATTGGTTTTACATGATCTACCTGGCACAAACCCATGTTGCAGATTATCCAGACCTCCCACCTCATCCAAGTAAACCCCCAATTGTTCCTTTAGTATGCTGTCCATTAATTTTCCCAGCACCAAGGTGAAACTGATGTGTGTATAGTTACCTGGTACTTCCCTCAATCCCACTTTATGGATTGGCACCACATGTGCCTCTCGCCAATCCCTCATCCTCTCCTAAATTTGTGACTCATCCTCCTACTACTCCATCAGCTCTGCCCTTAAAATCTTCCATATACCTGTCTGTTCCTTCTACAACCCTCCATAACTCCACTCTGTAAGGCAGTGAGAAACCCTACCCCTCTCAGTAAACTTGCAATGCCCCTGATGCTGCTCTACCACCACCCACCTACAAATCAGCATTCCTTCCCTTCCTCGAATTCATTCCATTCAGACCTTACATTGTTTGGTTACTGTGATTTCTCTATCATCCAAAGTTGTAGCAAGGGTCAATCCCTACACTATCATTACACAATTAACCAAACAGTTCCCTCCACTTCTACACATCCTGAAGTGATGTTATCCATGCCTCTCTTCTCTATCAACTTCACTGTCTCTTGTTCTGTTCTTCCACAGCACATTCGCCTTTCGCTGCCTACAACCTGCTTCCCTCACATTGTGCTCAAGCTGTCACTGTCACAACCTGCTCCCTTTCTCTGTTGCTTGACCCCCTGCCTTCTGAAGGCAGGATTATCTGCATACTGTAGGGGTGAGGCACCACCAGACCTTTCTCCTCACACATCTTCCTTTGCCTACTCATTCCATCATCTTCCACCTACCCCCACCCCCACTTCTCTGCCTAGTGACATAAGAAACATAGAAGTTGACCGCAGATAAGGACCGCAAGGCCCATCCAGTCTGCCCATTTCTTTTTTCTACCTTATAAAGTGGCCTTTGCTCTGTCAGTGGCCTGTCTATTCATACTCACCTGCATTGCTCCCTTATGCCTATCCCATGCCTGTTTGAAGCCCTGCACTGTATTCATAGCCATCACTTCCTGAGATAGGCTGCTCCATGCATCCACCACCTACCTGTCTGTCAATTTCCCTACTCCCACATATGTAGCCATAGCTATGGATGAACCATAATCTGTACTGCACTTGTACTTAACTTTAACTTCTGTTATACTTTGCAAAACCGGTTCTGCCTGTCATCTTCACTAAGTTCAGTAGATCAAACCACAACAATTCTATTCAGCCATTTTATAGCTACACAGTTATGTGTCATTTACTATATGCCTAAATGTTATTCTGTGTTCTTGTACTTATGTATTCCAAAACCATTGGCGCAGTATCTATGTAGTTCAAACCTGTTAATATTGGACCCAGCCACCACCAGGCACATATCGCTTGATTATCAGTTATTGACACTGGTAAAGCAGATCGCCAAATGCCAACACTAAAGATTGCAGTTTACCATTAAATAACAATTCCCATACCTGTATTCGACTTCTCTTCAGATATGCAGAGCACTGCAGTGGTTTTGTACTTGACTCCCACTGTCCAGACGGTTGGAAGATGGATGGTACTACATCGACCTCCAGTTTTGGTTTGGCATTGTCCCAGCCCAGTGCTGTCAATTTGATTGGATCGAGATCATATGCTGAACGCTCAAAGTGAGATGAGCAAATTCTGCTATATTGTGAAGGCTTAAAATTTTTATGTCGGCAGAAATGCACCCAAGCCTTGCTAGCCTTGGCTTCCTTTGGAAAAAAAAAGAAATGAAGACCACAGCTCTTTCAGCTTTTATTTTTGCAGCCATATACCACACAATATGGCATTTTTAAGCAACATTAATTCAATTGACAGTATAAAAGTGCGGTACTTAAATATAGAAAGTGAAGAACACTTCAATAGCTGTCACTTTATCAGCATATATGTACATCACGTATTGCAAATCTTTTAGCAAATATAACATCAAATGGAGCAACAGTGAAACTATCAACATGTGATGTATTTCCTTCCAAATTGTCCATTGGTTTACTATTGAGAAATATAACAAAACATTTAACACATGTTGAAAAAAGACAAAAAACAACAGGAAGTGTTCTAAAAATATATTTTATTGATTTACATACTGCTGACATAATAATAAATTCAGAAAATGATTAGTAGTTTACTTCAGTACTTCATGACTCCTCCCACAAACACACAGCAGCCACACACTGCAGTGAACAGGAAACGAATATAAGGACAATGTAAAATATCTTATGCCTAAGCACATAACTGATCTGCACAAATGTATTTCTAAAATTGTTCATATGAAACGAAGGAACGTTAAGCCCCCAACCCACACTGGCACTAACAGAATAAACCTCGATATGACAGTTCAGCAGCAGCATCCAGTAAAACATTGTCCATCTCCGAAAACCATGTGTTTCTGCTACGGGTTAAGGAGGTAGCATATGACAGTAACTGTATAGGCTTTTGCAACTAACTAAACATATTGCCATGACATGAGGGAAAAATCGATCATGAACAGCTACTATTACAGGTTTGCCAATAACACAAAATACATGTAAATATTATGATTTTGGCATACAGCAATAAATTCAACTCTGCATTTTTATTAAAAACGTGTAATGTGGGCCCAGTGACATGATTTTACAGAACCGGCATACTGAACTGGATTTATTAGCAGAAAGGGATGGAGCTCAGGGAGTACATGTTTGTTCGGCTAGCTGCTCATGGGCACCACCATATTTATTTTTATACAGACACGGGATTGCTGAGCTTAGCTCATTTTCAGGAATCGGCCTGTGGGTTACAGCTATATATGGTACACAACTTAACAGGATGATAGCACACAAAACTTTCTAGTATGGCAATCACGTACAATTACATATAAATAGTAGTGGCATACAGAATGCTGTTCCTGCTCGCCGATTATGACTCCGATTACGTCATCAGTCTGCATCAGGTGCACATTATCGGGTACGCGCACACAAGTACAGATAGAAGTGAGAAAAGAGATTTCAGCATGACGGGGGTTATTTTAGAAACGTGATCATGCAAATACGACGAATGCCAGAACTAAACAGCAGGTAGGATACTGCTAAAACATGGATTGCCCACAATGTGGAGTCATAATGATGTTAAAAATAACATTTTAAAAATTGGCCTATTTAGGTGTCCTTTATATTTGAAAAAAAAAGGCCTTTTGCAATCATGGTGCCCCAGTGCCCTCCTTTGAGGGAATCTGCATGGATTGGTGGGATGAGGCTGGCGATGGGTAATCCATTTCGTAGTGTACTGTTAAATAAACGCCAGGTAAGTAGGTATTAGCTAGTATGGCTCTCAAGAAGAGGAAGGGTGGCAACCAGCAGAAGCACCCAAATGTCCCACCACCTCAGCTGGCCACTGTAGACTGAATGAATGAGAGAGAATGTTATGTGCATAGTTGAAACAATTGAAGAATCATGAGAATGGTAGATCTCCCTGGTAACTAATCTGGGGGAAGGGGGAGGTATGAAGAGGAATCACTGGAGAAGACAACAGTGTGTTGGGGGGGCAAAAGAGACAACAAGAGAGGACAAAGGAGGCACTTATATCTATTGACAGGTTTGTACAGAAGCATTATGTGCCAGAAATGAGTATGGAGGTTTTAAAACTGACTATAGAAGAAATTAACAAAGAAAATACCGTGTCTGCAGAGAATGGGCCGGTATTGCAGAACAAGTATCCAAATGAAGGTAACTTATTAGGAAGAGCAGGGCAACACTGGGGAAACCCCTATAGCTATCTCAACATATAAAAGAAAAGGCAGATCAGTTTGGGGTGGGGCGGCACACGATGCCTAAATACATCTCTTCCGACAAGAGGATCAGCTTTTTCAGCAGGCAATATAAACATCTAAGAGCTCCCTGGGGGGAACTTGCAAAAATACAAATTGGGCTCTGGCAGATAGGGGGACCATATGACCCCAAAGGGTAAGAAACACCTCTAATTTGGATCAGAATTGTGTAGATGTGGAAGACAGGAGAGATGAGATAATACAGTGTGACCCATACTCACCATTACATTCCCTCCCAGCTGGAAACCTCCAGGTCCAAAGGGGTGTTGGGACTGTTGTCAAACTCAACAAACCACACATACAGGAATTAGAGGACCCTTTGAAGTCCCCATTCCCCCTGTGGAGTGAACAGGACCACACACATTGGGTCCCATACCTTGGATACTATGATTATGTATGTTATATAGTTCCAAGTTGTGTTACAGATTTGTTTGTTGAATTTAAGGGAGTCGAACACAACAAAACAAACAAAGAGAGTAAGATCAGTAAGCTGTTCAGACACAGAAACATAAAATTTGTTGGCAGACGAGGACTGCTTTACCCACCCAGTCTGCCCAGATGTTCCCTGCCTAATGTGTCTTTGCAAACCCTAACTGGTCTCCAGCGACCCTCCCTCCTACCTGCCTGTTTTCTAATTCACATCTGTCTATCCCGTGCATGCTAGAAGCCCCTCACTTGTTTTGCCTCCACCACTTCTGCAGGCAGTCTGTTCCAGGTGTCTACCACTCTTTCAGTGAACAAATACATGCCTCTGTACCCCCAAGACCATGCTACTGAAGGCTATCTCCCCACCTGTACGCTGCTACAGCCACTCTTAGCCTAGCAGGTACCAACACCCTGAACCCTAGGCTTGCCAAGGTTCTTCTTTCACTCTACAAATTGCCACAAAACTCCCTGCTCTCCACCTGCCCATGCCTGCTTACCTGCCATGCACACCCTTCTCCTCTCACCTTCTCCCTGACAAACCATCACCCACCGACCACCATACCCCTCCCACCCTTGAGCCTACCACCATCCCCCTCCTCTGATTCCTCTACTCCTGCCAAATCCTTATTAGTGTCCCTCTACCCTGACTGACTACTATGCCTATGCCGACTCCCCTGGCTGTGGTCTTGTAACCATTAGAAATCAGTTTTGGTGAACAACTCCATCTCCTGTTTCCTCCCAATACAAGATCCTGCTTAGCTTCCACCTCTGATTTTTCTCAAACTAGCACCTAACTCGGACTTAGGCACTTAATTGTCTGGCATGTTGTTTGAACCTTAACCCCATATACTATGTACCCTTGTCTTGGATATGTGTTGCTATTTGCCTATGTTATCCTATATTGTTATTCTATTGCCAATGTTCACTGATTTCTCCTGATTACATTCTCTTACTATTAGGTGAAACATAGAAACATAGAATTTGACGGCAGATACGGACCGCTTGGCCCACCTAGTCTGTCCATTTTCCTACCTTATGGATAAGCTGCAGATCCTAGTTAACAAACAGCCTACTTCCTCCTACTCCCCACTAGAATTGCCTTATGTCTGTCCCATGCATTCTTGAATTCTCCCACTGTTTTTGACTCTACGACCTCCTCAGGAAGGCTGTTCCATGAATCCACAACCCTCTCTGTGAAGAAATACTTCCTCACATTACCTCTGAGTCATCCCACTCTATCTTCAAATTGTGCCCCCTTGTTCCTGCACATCTCTTTTTCTGAAAGATGCCTCCCTCTTGGACTTTGTTGATTCCCTTGAGGTATTTGAAAGTTTCTATCATGTCCCCCCTCTCCCTCCCTTCCTCAAGGCTATACATCTTAAGCTCCTTTAGTCTTTCGTCATACGTCATCTGGTGCAGACCCTGCACCATTTTGGTTGCCCTCCTCTGGACAGCCTCCACCCTGTCCATGTCTTTGTGGAGATGGGATCTCCAGAACTGTACACAGTACTCCAGATGTGGTCTTACCAACTGTCTGTACAGAGGGCCAACAACTTCCAGTTTTCTACTGGTGATGCCTATCCCCCCAGCACTCCTTACTGCCTTCTCACATTGCTGGCCCACCTATCGGTCCTCTGATATGACTACCCCCAAGTCCCTTTCCATTTCATTGTTGTCAGTATCTCACCCCCCATTGTGTACTCTTCCCCTGGGTTTTTGTTTCCCAGGTGCATTACTTTGCACTTCTTTGCGTTGAATCTAAGCTGCCATACATTTGACCATTCCTCCAACCTTGCCAAGTCCCTTTTCATCCTTTCCACTCCACCTTGCACATCAACCCTGTTGCAGATCTTTGTGCCATCTGCAAAAAGACATACTTTCCCTTCCAGTTCTTGACAATGCCTATTAAGTTGCTACTGACTCCAAAACTTATGTACCCTCCCTTCCCCTTGTGACGAAGATCCTTTGTAAATTAACTTTTAGCTTGGAGGTTGTAATTCTGATTACTAAATAAATAAATAAAAACTATTTGCTCACATCTCTTTCAAACATTACTCCCTCCAGCTTCGTCACATGTACCATTGCCCTGGCACTCCATCTCATTTGATCTCATTTGGAAAGACTTCCCTCCTGCACCCTGTCCACACCTGTGAGGTACTTGTAGGTCTCTATCATGTCACCTCTCACCTTCCTCTCTTTAAGGGTGTAGATGCTGAGATCCTTCAGTCTCTCCTCATAGGGCTTTTGATGCAACCCCTGCACCATTTTAGTGTCCTTTCTCTGGACTGCCTCCACCATGTCTATGTCCTTTCTGAGTTGCAGCCTCCAAAACTAGACACAGCACACACTCCCCCTCCTGCTGGCTATACCCCCATGCACCCCAGCATCCCACTAGCCCTACCTACTGCATTGTCACACAGCCCTGCCACCTTAAAGTGCTCAGATATGATAACTCACAGGTCCCTTTCCTGTTTAGTGTCTATCAGTACCTCCTCCCATCCTATAAAATACAACTCAATCTGCCAGGTGCGAAAAGTTTGCTCATTTCCTCTCTGACCGGGTGTCCTTGATCAGGTCTGGGATAACCCCAACTGGGCCCAGCACAGGAGAGCTGGTTGTCACTGAGGGCACTCCTCCTCCTCCTGTTTGGGATACCTTTAGGCCTGTAATGGTGGAGGAGGTTTGCGAGGTGATCTCTGAGTTGTGGCCCACTGATTGTGAACTGGACCCAGGTCCAACTTGTCTCCTAGTGAGCTGTGTGAGTGTTCTGGGTCCAATGTTCGCTGAGATATTCCAGTGCTCCCTTACAGAGGGGTCCTTTCCAAGTGCATTGAAAGATGCACTAGTAAGGCCCCTTTTTTAAAAAAAAAAACATCTCTGAACCCAGACTACTTAGTAAATTACAGACCCTTCTATAACCTTCCATTTTTGGGACAGGTTATTGAGAAGATGGTGGCTCTGCAGCTCGAGGCACACCTTACTAATATCTACAGGCCACTCCAGTCAAGCTTGTGGTCTAGGCACAGTACGGAGACTGCGTTGGTCAGAGTGCATAATGACCTACTCAGGGCTAGAGAGTGAGGTGAATGGTCAGTTCTCATCCTACTTGATCTCTCTTCAGCATTTGACACTGTGGACCATGAGCTGCTGTTGGATTGCCTAAGGGAGTGTGTGGACTTGCCGGCAAAGTCATCTGTTGGTTTGAGTCCTTTCTCAGAGATAGAACACAGAGGGTGGTGATGGGGAGTTTCTCCTCCGTCCCAAAGCCTCTGCTCTGTGGTGTTTTCCTGGGTGCTATCCTCGCACCTTTGTTGTTTGTGGTGCACATGCTGGCCTTGGGAGAGATCATCAGATGTTACCACCTGGGTTTTCACTGCGATGCGGGTGACACCCAGCTGTACTTGTCATTTGCTCCCAGGATGCCTGGGATGGTTCACATACTAAATTTGTGCCTGGCCGATATTCAGGTCTGGATGTCCTCCAGCTGACTTAGACTAAACCTAGACAAGACAGAGGTCCTAGTGATTGAACCTGGTAGATGCATGGTGCAGGGCCTACAGTGGAGGTGACTGGCCTTGTGTTTCATTCCTTCAGTCATATGGCTTCTTCTAAGGTTAAGAATCTGCGTATCATTCTGTACAAATTACTGACACTTGAGGTTTAGATGTCATCCGTAGTCTGGAGTGGCTTTTACCATCTCAGGAACATTGCCTGCATCAAAACCTTGATCCCACCAAATGATCTGCCCTCGCTGCTGTGAGCTTTTGTGACTTCCAGACTCGACTACTGTAATGTCCTGTATCTTGGGGTTAGTGGAGGGTTCCTACAATGCCTGCAGCTAGTGCAGAATGCAGCGGCCAGGTTACTGATGGGCCTCCCGAGGTCTTGTCATGTGACGCCAGTCCTGCATGATCTGCACTGGCTGCTGGGGAAGTGATGAATCACCTTCAAGGTCAGTTTACTGACCTTTAAAGCCCTATACAGACTGGGCCTGGGATATCTGAGTGAACTCCTATCTCCCGATCACTCTTCTAAGTCTCTCCACTCCTCTGACGTGGACCTCCCAGAGGTTCCCAGGGCTAGGTTAAAGACATTTGAGGATTGCACTTATGAAGCTGTGGGTCCTACCCTGTGGAATTTGCTTCCTTTCCAGATCCCTGAGGGAGAGCCTCTCAGTGGAGGCCTTTAAGAGGGGCCTGAAGACTCACTTATTTAGAGAAGCTTTTAATTTGATCTAATCCTCTCTGGCTGCTTTTAATCAGTTACTGCATTTAATTTATTTATGCTATTTATTATTCATTCTGAAGTTTTTATTTGCCTATTCTGACATGTTTGTGTGTTTTAAATAATGTACTGCACTCAGAGCCCCAGGATCGGGCACTCACCAAATAAATCTACTACTACATGTTCTTTACTACCATCCCAGCTAAGAGATTAGAAACATTGTCCCATTGTTGATACACAAGAATCAGTTAGGATTATAGCAGAGAAGCAGGCTGAGAGTAACATCTAAAGAAGCCAACTCTGGCAGTTGTATTTTAGCATAGGGCCTCAGCTAATGGGAGGTCTACCCTGTCGACCATTGGCTGAGCTCAGTTTCACGCCAGAGCTATGATATAAAAAATTAAGAGACCCCCACTCCACTTTGGGGGTACCATTTGAGGCAAAAAAACACATTGCAGTTATTTAACGATTTGCCAATTTTTCTTGGGGGTGGAAGGATGTGCACTGGGTCTCTTGTTTTAACTTATGTATGCCATAACTGGCAGCACCCCAATGAGAAAAGCAATTAAAAGTTTGTGAAAGTGCACGGGTTGAGCAGCTAATTCTGAATTTGTTTATGTTTGGGAGGTAAGTGGCTGTCTCTATTAGCTGGCTCACCACCAATCACCATTACGTTGGCTGGGGACAGTACCTTATTTAAAGTGTGCCAATAAAGCAGTGCACTGTATTTTAAAAGGAAAACCAACTCTGGCAGTTACATTTTAGAATAGGGCCTCAGACGATGGGAGGTCTACCCTGCTAGCTGGTGGCTGAGCTCAGTTTCTCAACAGAGCTCTGATAAGAAAAACGAAGAGAGCCCCACTTGCCTTTGGGATGAAATAAGTGAGTAGTAGGCAGAAAGCACATTGTAATTATTTAATGATTTGCCAATGTTTTTTTTTTTTGGAGGGGTGGAAGGATGTACACTGGGTCTCTTGTTTTAACTTATATATGCCATACCGGAAAACACCCCAATGAGAAAAACAAGTTTGTGGAAGTGCATGGGTTAAGCAGCTAATTGTGGATTTGTGAGTGTTACAGAAAAGTTGGACTAGGGACAATTTGTACCCCAAATAAGGAAACTAGTAGCAAAAGTTAATCAAACCGGGAAATAAAGACAATGTAAAAGTCTGCATTGGCAGTATAGAGCTAGTAAAGATGAACATTCTCCCTCTCTACCTTTATTCCTTCCAGTAGCTCCCAGTTTCTATCCTGCACAGGTTGTTTAAAAAGGTGATGAGGAACTGTCAAAGTTTGTGTTGGCCGGAAAAATCTTAGAGTAAGATTTAAAATGCCTCAAAGGAGTAAACAGAGAGGTTTTGCACTCTACAGTGTTCAGCACTACTGCTGGGTGGCACTGTCACAAACCCACTCAGCAGGTCAGGCCCTCTACTCCCAAAGTGCCAACCTCTGAGCGCAGTCTTGTGAGCAGTGTAACAGACAAGGTACCCCTCTAGTCTGTTTTTGTGACTTCGGATCAACTTTTGGTCTCCAGTTCTGGAGGATTCAAACTGTTAACCTCTAGTTAGCATACCCAATGCACAGGCTCAGATATATCTGTCTTCGGGGGGCCAGATATCTTTGCCTACAGGCACCTAACCAGGTGTACAGAGATGAACCCTTTAAAACTTTAATAAAGACCTCAGATTTAAAATGCTTCTCTTTCCAGTCTGGTACCACCATACAAGCTTATGTCTGCTGTCTGCTATAACCATAAATATTTCTCAGCAAATGAAAACAATTCAAAGACAGACCATGCATGCTCTAAAATTAGAGTTTTTACTAAAATGTATAAAAATATGTCAAACATACAATACAGAACTCTTATATCACAAGACATACATATCTTTAAACAAAACAAGGTTTAAAACACTGCAATTCCTACAACAATATTTAGATTTTGTCTAGCTTTCTAAATACCTGTTTTCAGTGCTCGGATGTTTTCTTGGTCAGTGTCAGATACAAGTGTGTCTGTAGTGAAACAAAATAATCTTTAAAAGCTGGTTTTGCCCACCTCTTTTGCATGAGGTCATCTAGCTCCTCCCTGTCAAAATATCTAAAAAATATATATTTCTATACAACCACAGGATGTAATTTCAAAGTATTAATTCTGCAACCTTAGCATAACTCAATTTCAATGACACCTCTTGATTCATGCTGCATCCTCCTCACACAGGCTTCATATGAGCATTTACAACCTCTCACCTCTGTGTAATAACCTGTGTTTTCTCTTCAACGTCATAAACCTTTTTTATGATTTCCCTCTTAACAGAGTTAACTTAAACAGCTCTGTAATTAACTCAGAGAAACAGGATCCTTGATTAAAGTCTTCCATGCAACAACACATTGTCTCTAAAAACTGAGTGTGTGTGATACATGCTGTCAGCATTTCTCTTGGCCTGCATCTGTCAGCTGAAATCTGTGGGGGGGGGGGGGTGAGTGAGGTCATTCCTAGAGCATTTGACTTTTTTCAGCAGAGATAGTCATTAATACATTTTACATAAAAAAAATATGATACATCACTTTAGAACTGGCTGTCTACGTCACACTCCTCCCCACCTAGACTGAATTTAGGGGCTCTATCCCCTACATGGGATGAGCTTCCCAAATCAGTTCACTTCTCATAGACCCTAGACAGCCCATTGGCGTTCTGATTCTTAATGCCTGCCCTGTGTATGATTGTCAGATCATATCCTTGCAAAGCAAGACTCCATCTTAGCAGTCTCCCATTGCTCTTTCCCATCTGCATCAGCCAAACCAGGGGGTTGTGGTCAGTCTGCACCACAAAATGCTGCCCATACAGGTATGACTCTAATTTCTTCAGGGCCCACACTATGGCAAGACACTCCTTTTCCACCATGGAGTACGCTTGCTCTTTGGGAAGCAGCTTTCTGCTCAAGTACACAACTGGGTGATCTGTCCCTTGGCTATACGTCTGGCTCAGTACTGCCCCAATACCCACGTCTGAGGCATCCATCTGAACTATAAAGGTTTTGCTATAGTCTGGACTTGTCAAAACAGGAGCACTGCACAGTGCCTCCTTCAGTCTGGTAAAGGCTTCCTCATAGGCTGGGCCCCAGGTAATTTTCTTTGGCATCTTTTTCTTTGTCAGGTCAGATAGGGGAGCAGCCAGGGCACTGTAATTGGGTACACATTTCCTGTGGTACCCAGCAGTCCCTAGATAGCTCCTGACCTGCTTCTGGGTTTCTGGTCTGGGCCACACCTGTATCACCTCCATCTTTATTTGGTTAGGATGGAGCTGTCCTAGGCCTACCACATGCCCAAGGTATGCCACTTCTCCCATTGCCACCTGGCACTTCTCGGCTTTGACAGTGAGCCCGGCCCTCTGTATTCTGTCCAGCACTTCCCTCAGGTGGGAAAGGTGTTCTTCCCAGCTGGTACTAAAGATGGCAATGCCATCCAGGTACGCCACGGCATGCTCCTCAGCACCATTTAACACCTGGTTCACCAACCTTTGGAAAGTGGCCGGGGCGTTCTTCATTCCGAAAGACATTACTTTAAACTCAAATAAGCCTATAGGAGTAATGAAGGCCGACCTCTCCCTAGCTCTGTCTGTCAATTCTACCTGCCAATACCCCTTGGTCAGGTCAATAGTCGTAAGGTGGATCACCCCTCCCAACTTGTCTAGGAGTTCGTCCGTCTGAGGCATCGGGTGGGTGTCAGACTTTGTGACTGCATTCAGTCCATGATAGTCCACACAGAAACAAGTTGAGCCATCTGGCTTGGGCACAAGGACTACGGGTGAGACCCAGGGGCTGTGGGATCTCTGGATTACCCCTAAATCCAGCATCTCCTCCACTTCCCTCCTAATGTCCTTTTGGACAGCCTCTGACACCTGATGTGCTGTCTGCCATATGGGCATCTGTGTCCCTGTCTCCACATCATGTGTTGCTAAGCGGGTTAGTCCAGGCTTGGTGCTAAACAAGGGGGCAAAGTCTGCTAAAACCTCCCTTACTTTCTGGACCTGGTCCGGGGTCAGCTGAGGAGACAATTTTACTGCCTCCACAGAGGAGTCCCTTTTACTTTCTTCCAGCAGATCCAGAAGGGGGTCTCCTTCGTCCATCCCCTCCCCATGACTACACACTGCAAACACCATGTCAGCCCTATTTGCATATGGCTTCATCATAAAAAAATCACACATGCCCCCACAATGCAAAGCATCATGGGCTGCATATGCAAATCACCACAGAATGTTATGCTGGTCCAACTTTAAGCAGAATTGCATGGTGCCGAAAGGCCTCTCACACAGTTTGCAAAGGGTGCTAACAGAAGACATAGACACGTGTTTTGTCCTACCAGGACTCATCAGTATGCCTCGTCTGTTTGGCACCCCAGTGGAATGGACCAGCTACCCTTAAGGCAGTGTGCCTTGGATATGTTGTGGTGAACCCATTAAAATAAAAAACTATTTAAAAGACAAAGAACCTCTGTGCGCAAACACTGAGGCAAGGGTTACCCCAAAGGGCATTTGGCTGGGAAGCCAAGTTTAAAGAAAATACAAAATCACACATGCCCCCACAATGCAAAGCATCATGGGCTGCATATGCAAATCACCACAGAATGTTATGCTGGTCCAACTTTAAGCAGAATTGCATGGTGCCGAAAGGTCTCTCACACAGTTTGCAAAGGGTGCTAACAGAAGACATAGACACGTGTTTCGTCCTACCAGGACTCATCAGTATGCCTCATCTGTTTGACACCCCAGTGGAATGGACCAGCTAACCTTAAGGCAGTGTGTCTTGGATATGTTGTGGTGAACCCATTAAAATAAAAAACTATTTAAAAGACAAAGAACCTCTGTGCGCAAACACTGAGGCAAGGGTTACCCCAAAGGGCATTTGGCTGGGAAGCCAAGTTTCAAGAAAATACAAAATCACACATGCCACCACAATGCAAAGCATCATGGGCTGCATATGCAAATCACCACAGAATGTTATGCTGGTCCAACTTTAAGCAGAATTGCATGGTGCCGAAAGGCTTCATGATGGCTTCATCATGTCGACATGGTACATCCTTTCAGTCTGTCTTCTGTCAGGTAACTCCACAATGTAGTTTACGTCATTTACCTTCCTAACCACTTTGTATGGTCCTGCCCACTCAGCTTGCAGCTTGTCTTTCCGGACTGGAATAAGGACCATGACTTCCTGACCCACCATGTATGAGCGAGCTCTGGCTCTGCGGTTGTACCACACCTTTTGTTTCTGTTGGGCAGCTGCGAGGTTGCTCTGGGCTGTCCCCATAAGCTCCTTCAGCCTTTCCCTAAACCTAAGGACATAATCCACAATGGGAGTTCCTTGGGTGGCGTGCTTGCCTTCCCAGTCCTCCCGGACCAAGTCTAGGGGCCCACGTACCCAGCGTCCATATAAGAGTTCGAACGGGGAAAATCCTGTCGACTTTTGGGGCACCTCCCTGTATGCAAACAACAGGTGTGGAAGGTATTTCTCCCAGTCCCTCCCATGCTGTTCAGCAAATGCCCAGAGCATTGACTTTAGGGTACCATTGAAGCGTTCCACAAGTCCATTGGCTTGTGGGTGATACGGTGTTGTGCATCTCTGCACCACCCCACACTTCTCCGATAAACATTTCATCAGGTCCGACATGAAGGAACCCCCTCAATCAGTGATTACCTCCTGCAGAAACCCAGCACGGGAGAAAATCCCAAGTAAGGCATCTGCCACTTTGTCTGTCCTCAGAGAGGATAGGGCGACTGCCTCTGGGTAGCAGGTGGCATAATCCACCACAGTCAGCATGAATCTCTTCCCTGAGGAGCTGGGGGTATTTAAAGGCCCCACAATATCCATTCCCACCCTCTGGAATGGCTCCTCCACTATGGGCAAGGGGATCAGGGCTGCTTGGGTTTTCTTTCCCGCTTTCCCTATTTCTTGGCACCGGCGACAAGACCTGCAATACTCCTTCACCTGCTGGGTGAAGTTAGGCCATTAGAAATTCTGGGCTAACCGCTGCATACTTCGTGTGATTCCCAGGTGACCAGATAAGGGAATATCATGGGCAATCTTGAGCAACTGCTCATGACACCCCTGGGGAACGACAAGCTGCCTGCCTAGCATCCCTCCCTCTGTCTGTACTGCCTGTGTATGCATAAGTCCATTTTCCCAATAAACCTTATGTCTGCCATCACCTACCTGTGTGCCCTCCAAGTCTGCCTGAGCCCTCAGCTTCTCTAAACTAGGGTCACTCCTCTGAGCAGCTGCAAACCCCTCATACAGTCCCAAGGCATGGGACAGGTCCCCTTCCATCGCTAAACTAGGGTCCCTAGCACTAGCGTCAGGGCCCTCAGGATCACTGTCAATCCCAACCCTCTGACAAGAGGTCACCCCTCCCTCATCGGGGTAACCCTCTGTAGCTGTGTGGTTACTTGCTACTGGGGAAATTTCTACCCCGTTTTTATCAGTCTCCCAATCTGGAGACACAGGCTGGGGAACCAGCCTCTTAGTGGTTTCCACACTTGTTTCTGTGGGGTTCAGGGAACTACTATTTTCCCTTGCTGCTTGGCTATGGGTAACTGCACATACCATCCCCTGCTGGAGATTGTTACCCAGGATCACATCCACTGCTAATGTGTTGGCTACAGCCACCTGTTGTACAGCTCCCCCTGTTTCACCCCAGTCCAGGAGAACACTAGTGCGTGGCAATGTTTTCTCTTCACCAGTAAACCCTTGTACAGTTATGTATTTATTGGGTATAAGCTGACCAGGCTGTACCAGATCCCCCTTTACCAATGTCAAGGATGCCCCTGTGTCCCTTAACCCCTGCATCTGTACACCATTTACTATGACTGGGTACATGTGTTCCCTCATGTTCACTGGCATGCTCTCAGGGACACACAAACAACCCACCTCTTCACTAGCACCTGTTGTGTATTTTGGCTTGCCTTTTTGGGGCACTGTCTGGCAATATGCCCAGTTTCCTTACACAGCCAACATGCATTTCTTACTTCAGATAAATCTTTTCATTGAAACCTGGGGCTAACTGGTTTAAGTGGAGGCAGTGAGGGTTTTAGCTGCCCTGAAGGTGCGCTTTTCCCTTTCTGCACTGCCACGTCCACCCCATTCACTCTCAGAGCAGGTCTGCTCTTGGCATAGCAGTCTGAGAGTTCAGCAGCCTCTTGCACTGTTTTTGGATCTCGGTCCTCTAGCCAGGTGTTTATCTCTGCTGGGCATGCCCAATAAAACTGTTCTAATAAAATCACATTTTCAATTTTATCAACAGAATTTGCCTCAATTGCTTCCCAGCAACGTTTTAAAAACCTGACGTTGTTTCGTGGCTAGCTCCTCATAGCTCATATCTGGTCTTCTCCTGAGCTTACGGAATTTAGCTCTGTATGATTCAGTAGTTAATTCAAACTTTTTTAACAGTGCAGCTTTTAGCTTGCTGTAATCATTGCTGTCTTCATAGTCCATTTGACCCAATGCATCTCGAGCTTTCCCGGTAAGTAGCTGGGATAGCTGGAAGCTCCAGGACTCTCTAGGAATTTTAGCCTGAATACAAACTTTTTCAAAAGAATTTAAAAAGGTGTCCATGTCCTCTCCTTCCTTAAACTCTGCTATTAATTTGGAGTTCAATTTGTAACCCAGTCCTGCAGTCCCAGTTAAACCCAAGCCACTTACCTGCTGTGGTGCCGCTGGTCGGAGTCGTAGCTTCTCCAATTTCATGTTGCCATTGGCGCTCCTATCTCCTCTCCTCTCCTCTGCCTCTCTGCATTCTCACTCTCTCTTCTCCTCTGCCTCTCTGTGTTCTTGCTGTCTCCTCTCCTCTGCAGCTCACTGGCGCTCACGCTCCTCACGGTCTGCCTGCCTCTGTTGTTGCTCTGCCTCCAGTTCCATCCTGCGCGACTCAATTTGCAGTTTGAGTACCTCTGGATTCAGGATACTAGTGACCATCCCCTGCTGCTGTGGCCCTTCACTGACAGTGGCCCTGCTGTCCTTTTCAGTCACAGTCGGTGACTCGCTGCTCGGGGTATCTGGTACCATCAGGGCCTCTATGAGGTTCTGCTTTTTGGCTGTCACCTTGAACGGGACTCCCCTGTCCCTGCACAACTGCTTCAAGTAATCTACAGTGTGCCTGCTGTAGTCAGAAGCATCTTCTTCTTCCCTGACTATGGCTACTCTGACTGCACTTTAGAGAAAAAAAATAAAATGGGTAGGAACTGGACTGTACGCCAAGTGATATATAGTTCTGTTTCCTTTTTAAAATTAACTCTGTCTTTTTCTTTCTTTGCAAGAGAGCTACGGTCTCAGCGGACACAGAACAATAAAGCTTGTAATACCAAAATATGCCACCGCTGCCAACCAATCTGTCACAAACCCACTCAGCAGGTCAGACCCTCTACTTCCAAAGTGCCAACCTCTGAGCGCAGTCTTGTGAACAGTTTAACAGGCAAGGTAACTCTTGTCTCTTTTTGTGAGTTCGGATCAACCTTTGGTCTCAAGTTCTGGAGGGATTCAAACTGTTAACCTCTTGTTAGCTTGCCCAATGCACAGGCTCAGATATATCTGTCTTCGGGGGGCCAGATATCTTTGCCTATGGGCACCTAACTAGGTGTACAGAGATGAACCCTTTAAAACTTTAATAAAGACCTCAGATTTAAAACACTTCTCTTTCCAGTTTGGTACCACCATACAAGCTTATGTCTGCTGTCTGCTATAACCGTAATTATTTCTTAGCAAAAGAAAACAATTCAAAGACAGACCAGGTATGCTCTAAAATTAGAGTTTTTACTAAAATATATAATAATATGTCAAACATACAATACAGAACTCTTATATCACAAGACATACATATCTTTAAACAAAACAAGGTTTAAAACAGTGAAATTCCTACAACAATATTTAGATTTTGTCTAGCTTTCTAAATACCTGTTTTCAGTGCTCAGATGTTTTCTTGGTCAGAGTCAGATACAAGTGTGTCTGTAGTGAAACAGAATAATCTTTAAAAGCTAGTTTGGCCCACCTCTTTTGCATGAGATCATCTAGCTCCCTCCCTGTCAAAATATCTAAAAAATATATATTTCTATACAACCACAGGATGTAATTTCAAAGTATTATTTCTGCAACCTTAGCATAACTCAATTTCAGTGACACCTCTTTTGATTCATGCTGCATCCTCCTCACACAGGCTTCATATGAGCATTTACAACCTCTCAGCTCTGTGTAATAACCTGTGTTTTCTCTTCAACGTCATAAACCTTTTTTATGATTTCCCTCTTAACAAAGTTAACTTAAACAACTCTGTAATTAACTCAGAGAAACTAGATCCTTGATTAAAGTCTTCCATGTAACACGTTGTCTCTAAAAACTGAGTGTGTGTGATGCATGCTGTCAGCATTTCTCTTGACCTGCATCTGTCAGCTGAAATCTGGGGGGATGAGTGAGGTCATTCCTAGAGCATTTTATTTTTTTCAGCAGAGATAGTCATTAATACATTTTATATAAAAAAAAAATATGATACAGCACTTTAGAACTGGCTGTCTATGTCACTGGCACAACTTGGGGTGTTGGTTCACAAAAAATGAAGCACCTTCCTGGTAGGGCTGGAGACGGAAGACAAGTTGGTCTATTGGATCTCACAGGTGTTTCCTGTGTATGGCAGAGGAGAGGAGAGGAGAGGAGAGGAAGGGGGCACGCCACACCACAGCTTTTTACAATTGATTGAAGGCATGGTGTATGGAGGAGGGCTCTGACTATGTTGCAGAGTGGGGACCAGCCTGGGAGGATATGGGTCTGTATAGGGGAGACAGCCTGTATCCTTCCAGGAGGGGGACCACAGTCCTTAGTACGAGGTTTAAATTCTACTTGGATGAGTATTTAAACTAGCCAGGGGGAGGCTGTAAAACTAAAGGAGGTAAAGATTGGCCCCCCCCAGATGATGAAGCAATAAGGAAGGAGGGCTTGAAAGTAAGAATATCCCACAGGGGGAGGGGTGCAAGAAGACAAGGGTGGGGGCAAGATGGAACAAGGGGAGTATAACTCAGGGTAGCAAGAAGAGAGGAGTAATGGAGACAGGTAACAGAGAGGGTAACAAGGGAAGAATGGGGTCAAGGGGAGCTCCAGGGAATGGCACAGGCGTGGGTGGAGAAAGCGGGGAGGAAGGTAAGTGGGGGATTAAGGTTTGGAAAACCATGTGCACCAATGCAGAGATTCTGGGAAATATAATTCCAGACCTGGAGGCCATCATGGAGGAGGCTAGCCTGGATTTGGTGGCCATAACGAAGTCATGGTGCACTGACAGCCATGACTGGGGTGTGGCCATAGAAGACTACTCTCTGTTGAGAAGAGGCAGGCAAGGGAGGAGGGGAAGAGGGGTTGTACTATATGTGAGGGAAGCAATCAAGACTGAAGAAGTGCAGGGGCACCTGGAGGAAAAGACAGGACTGGAGGTGCTGTGCATCACCCTGGAGACAGGCCATTGGGCTGCTATCTGTACAGGGGTGGTATACAGACTTCCAGCACATGGAGAGGAGTTGGATAAGGCTCTTGGGGGGGGGCATCAGGATGGCAACTAAGGGGAAGGTGCTGCTTGTTTGTGACTTTATTCTGCCAGATGTGGATTGCAGCCTTCCAGCTGCAGCTTTGGCAAGCAGCAGGGCCATCTTTTGATCCCTGCAAGGAGCCTTTTCTCAGGCAGCTAGTCAATGAACCCACTAGGGATGGGGTAGTGCTGGACCTGGTGCTTACAAACAGGGACATCATTGCAGACATCACAGCGAGCAGTCCCTTGGGTACCAGTGATCACCATACAGGGTGGTTTAACATTAAGATGGGAGCAGAGGCAAATTACATGAGGACCAGAGTCCCGCACTTTTGGAGGGCAGATTATAAGGAAATGAGAGGCTGCCTCAGAAACTGCCTAGTGGTGAGAATGCTAGGCAGAGGAACAGTGGGTGAAAAAGGGGGTGGGGCATTAATAAGGCAACCAGCTTCTGCATGAAGGAAGTGAGTAAAAGCAAACTGACAAACAGACCACTATGGTACTGTAGGGAAGTGGTTACTGTGGTGAAGGATAAATGGGGGTGGCATTCAGGAGGTATAAGGAAACACAGAGGGAGGAAGACAGGGAGGTGTACCAGGTAAAACAGAGGGAAGGAGGTAAGGCATTGAGGGGAACAAAGGTGCAGACAGAGGAAAGGATAGCCAAAGGAGAAGCAAAAGCAGATACCACTTTCTTCAGGTACATAAGATAGAAGAGGAAAGCAAAGGAAGGGATAGTGTAGATAAGGAGGGTGGTAGACGGAGACTGGCAGAAGAGAACCATGAAAAAGCAGACATCCTGAACAGGTACTTCTGTTCAGTTTGCACAGTGGAGGGGGATGGACCACTAGTGATCAGCAGGAACAAAAGGGAAAGGGATGCAGACTCAGTCTATTTTCAGAGGAAAAAGTCCTGAAGAGACTTGTAGCTCTGAAAGTGGTTAACGCTATGGGACGTGACAGGATACACTCAAGAGTACTAAAAAAATTCAGGGGGGTGCTGGCTGGCTCACTGAAGGCCCTATTCAACAGCTCACTGGAATTAGGCATGGTTCCCGAGGACTGGAGGAGAGCAGACGTGGTCCCTGTACATAAGGGTGGTAGCAGGGAAGAGGCTAGAAACTGTAGTTCAGTGAACCTCACCTCAGTGGTTGGGACATTTATGGAAATATTGTTAAACAGCAACTCTTTAGCATAATAAAAAGCATAAAAACACTAGATTTACACAATCATATTTTATCTTTCCTGTTTTCTAGTTCTTTATGTTTTTTCCTCTCCCCTGTTGTTGTTTTACTAGACATTTTAAATAATGCAGCAATTATTTCAATGACTCTTTCAAAATGTATCTAACTAACCCCTGCTAACCACACAACTGCAGTTTGTGACATCACACTCTGTCATAGTGAGCACTATGATGTCATAAACAAAGGCACTGTGAGGTTACCAGATGACTCTTTCAAAATGTATCTAACTCTCCCCTGCTAACCACACAGTTACTGTTTGTGACATCACAGTCTGTTGTCATGGTGAGCACTATGATGTCATAAACAAAGGCACTGTGAGGTTAGTAGGGGAGAGGCAAATGTTTTCAAATGTTTTCTGCACAGTCTTTTTAGATAGGCTACCAAGATGTGCTGTAAATTGTGGAAGGGAACATTGAAAATGAAAATGAAAAAAAAAATATTCTCTGGTAAATTGTAATGGTAGAAATACTTCATTTATGAAAGCACATGCTGAAGTGCAGAGTTGCTCTTTAAAGGAAAGGTTGGTACAGTATCTCGAATCCAATGGGTTGCATGGATTCACCGGGGGTCATGTCAGATGAATTTAATTGAGTTCATTGGCAGGGTAACCATTAAACTAGATCAGCGAGGACAATGGACATGATCTATCTGGCTTTAGCAAGCCCTTTGACACTGTGCTGCACAGGAGACTAATTAAGACATTGAGCAGCCTAGATGTGGGATCCAAAGTGGTGAACTGGACTGGGAACTGGTTAACGGATGGCAACAGAGAGTGGTGGTTAATGGCACTAACTCAAACGATGGGAGAATAACCAGCAGTGTGCCACAGGGCTCAATACTGAGATAAGTCCTTTTCAGTGTCATGTTAAGTGACCTGCAGATGAACTGGAAGTGGCGGTATGCCTTTTTGCAGATGATACCACAGCCTGTAGTAGGGTGGACAATAAGGAAGGCATGGAAAGAATGCATAAGGATCTTGGGAAACCTGAGGACTGCTCAAGAGCATGGCAGTTGAGGTTCAATGCCAAAAGGTGCAGAATCATGCACTTAGGGCGTAGGAACCCAAGAACAGGGTATAGGATGGGGGTGAGGTACTGTCAGTCTTTAAGTAGGAAAGGACCCTTGGGGTTATCATATCATAGGATCATAGGAATGTACAAGTTCAAAGGTGATGGACCTATTTCAAACTCGCCATCATTATTGCTAATGATGGAAATACTGTTTCCTAGTACCCATATGTTCATCAAGTCTTTGTTTAAAAAGATCAATATTATCACATTCCACAACATTAGTTGGTAGTGAATTCTAAATTACTGGTACTCTTTGGGTAAGCCAGTTATACCTTTTAGAAGTCTTATTTACGGCATTATGTAACTTATACTTGTGTGTTCTTGTAGTCTTATTTCGATTATATGTTACTAACCCTATAGTTTCCAAAATTGCAGGATCCTTTGGGGCTTTAAAGGCAAGACATAAATCACCTCTTGTCCTCCGATATTCCAGAGAATACAGGCCTAGTTTAGTTAGTCTCTCGCCATAGGTAAGAGCATGCATATTTCTTTTTTTTTGTCACATTTCTTTGGACTTTCTCAATCATAGTTTTGCCAGCAGCTGCGTACGGGGCAGAAAAAGGGAGCACAGTATTCTAGGTGTGGTCTTACCAGGCTAGAAAATAATGGAATAATAACTTCAGGTTCTCTGCTTTTGATATGTTTAAAGATACAGCCTAAGATTCTACTACATTTTTTAACTCTATTTTTATTATGTACATCAAAGTTTAAGGCACGGGGTCATAAAGTCACATGACATTATGCCGCATGGCAAGATCGCGCTGCCAATACAGCATGATTCTTGACTTGCAGCATATCTCTTTTTTCTGTGGGGGGCTCCACCACCCACATCCCCAATTATGGGGGGCTGCACCCTGATCCCCCCACTATAGATTCTCAACTCCGAGGGGGGTTCAGGTCGGAGAGTGCAAAAGATCGAAAAAATAAAAGTTTCTGGAACCAGGAATCAAACCCAGTCCCAGAAACACTGCCTGGATTTTTTGCTGCTGTGGCTCAGTCCGTTGAGCCACAGCAGCTGATCAGCAGAACTTACTCCCAGCAGAGCTCTTATCCTCTGCCTGGGAGAGTGTGACTGGTGCAATACCACATACAGCAGTATATGCAGTATTGCATCATTCGCTCACTGGTGCAGCGCTGTACCGGGTAATCCATAATGTCATACGCTATTAAGCGTGTGAGATTATGACCTGGTACCAAAGTTTAAGGAATCACTGATACTTACGCCTAAATCTTTTTCATTGGTGGTTGTTTGTAGTACAGTATTGTATTGTTAAGTATGTATTGTGTCTTGGGATTTTTATGACCCAGGTGCATTATTTTACATTTGCCAACATTAAAGGACATTTTATTTTCATTCTCTCAGGTAGCCAAAGTATCTAAATTCTGTTGAAATAGTTCCACAAATTTTTTTATTGTAAATGACATCCCCAATCCCATAGTCATCAGCATATTTAGATAACCAAGTGTTGGTTAGTGTCTGCATAGTGGAGACTAATATATTAAAAAGGACTGGGCCCAGTACCGAGCCCTGTGGCACACCACTGGAAACCTTCTCCCAGGAGGATACATGTCCTCTGATAGTTATTCTTTGTTGTCAATGGTCCAGCCAGGATGTAACCCATCTTATAATGTTAAGATGTATCTTTAGGTTTATCAAGTTGCTTATTAGTATGTTATGCGATATAGAGTTGAACACCTTTGACTTTAAACTGGCAGGACAGTGTGACAAGGTAGTGGGTAGGGCCAGTGGGATACTGGGATGCATTGTGAGAGGCATCTCCAGCAAGAGGAGCGAGGTGATATTGTCACTACATCACTTGCTGATGGGACCCCACTTGCAGTATTCTGTCCAGTTCTGGAAGCTGCTCCTCAGAAGGATGTAGACAGGGCACAGGTAGTCCAGAGAAGGGCAACTAAATAGGTGCAGTGGTTGCACCAAAAGCCATAGGAGATGATACTGAGAGTTCTCAGCATGTACCCCTGGAAGACAGGAGAGTGAGACGGGACATGATAGGGACCTACAAGTACCTAACAGAAGTGAACAAGGTGCAGAGGCGAGTCTCTTTCAAATGAGAACAGCACCAGAACCAGAGGGCATGTGGTAGAACTAGAGGGGGAAGTTTAGGAGGGATATGAGGAGGTACTACTTCAGTGAAAGAGTGGTGGATGCCTGAAATAAACTGCCAGAGAAAGTGGAGGTGAAAGCAATAGAGGAGTCAAGCATGCATAGTGTAAGGATAAAAAGATAGCTGCGTCATGTTTTCTATCTTCAAATAATTCAAGCCACACCAAATGAATGTTTCTCTCTTGTTTATTTTCCTTTTGCAAGTCTCATCAACTTCAATACAAGTTTTCTGGTCAACTTCAATGCATGTGTTATAGCTTCAGGTTTGGTGCTAACCATTCAATTTTATACAGGGTTTATATAACAAAGTGTTATCTTAAAAACTACCAACTCCCTCGTATAGGCCAATCATATAACCAAATAACCTATTAATCTTAGGGTGTGGTGAATAACAGTCAAAATATAGATAAGCTGTACTCTCTTCATAATCACAATGTGTTTATCACATTTTCTTACACAATCTCATAACTGCTGACTGTACTGATAGAAGGTTCTTTGTGTGCACACCTTCCTTAAACAGGTAATACCATCCTAATAAGGGTACTACATCCTGTTAAAGGTAATTATAGGACATTTTAAAATGCTGACCACTGTACAATGCAAAATATTGTGAAAGCATTAATTGTTATACTACAAAATGTTACACTACAATATCCTATCTTTGTAACTCTCTATGCTTGGGGATCACACAAGACGATGTTGCCATTGTAACATGTGTATTTATTGAACCATGTGTTTCATTTTACGATACGATAAAAATTGTACAATAATAACACATATTACTGCAATACCGCAAACCACCACTATGAAGGTTGGACTAGTACCCGAAACAGCTGATCCCCAATCTCACCAAGATATAATAGAGATATATAATGACTGTTTTTTCTACCTCTTTAGCAGAGGCCTTTTGTGAGAAAATAAGTCCTTTTATTTGCTGACGATACAACAAGGCACCAAGTGTCAGTTTATCAATTTTGGGCAATTCGAAATGAGGTGGAGTTGCCAAATCAGTGAGTAAATCCAAGGCCATACTGGAACCATCGATATGGGTAACATTTGTTCGGCTATAGGCAGGATGTTCTCGGAGGGTCCAGTTTGCAACCCACCAAGTTTTGTCATTACACCCCCATACATTCCAAGGTTGACCTGCAATTACACACCATGATTGGTTCCATCTCATAGCTTGGCGGTATTTATTTGCAGATGTTAGGGTAAATTTACATTGATTAGGAAACCATGGGGTGGTTGATGTCTCTTCCCCACATATTAAGGTTTCATGTTCTTGCACACACTGTTGCTTAGGTAAGACAACATATTTATTGTGTACTGGGATAATAGTGTCACCTGATATTTGGAGTCTCATGATCTGGTCATGTATTAATACTCTCAAATTACTGATTTGCCACAATATTTTCTGTGGTTCAAAACATACAGGTATTATCACTAGTATGGGAATCTCATGTCGCAGCACATGTACATATTGATTTGGTGAATTCCATACTTTTATCATAGCTAAGGGTGGTAGGAATACAGTGGGATGATCCAATAATTTAGTTACATTGGTCTGGTCTCACCTATTCCTAAAGGTAATTTATTTGTTTCAATTCTATTTAACTCATTGACTAGATAAGCATGTGCTTCAGCAGCTAATTGAGAGCAAGTCAGTTCTATATAGCTTTCTCTAGATTAGAAAGTGAGTTATAAAATTGGGCTGCTATCTGAGCAATAATTTTAAAATTCTGTAAGGTTTCTTTAAATGCAAACCAATCAATTTTCTCATTATCTGCTGCTAATCTCACAGTAGTTGATAATGGTCCAGTAGCCATATCTTTTAAAGTCATTTTCAAAGAAGGAATATGACCCTTTAAAACCATAGCAGCGATACCATTAGCAATTTTTAATCCTGAGCCTAACCAGCCCCACACGTCTTTTTTATGACGGAATAAGACTGGTGCTGCTTCTGCAGGAATTTGAAATGACCACATTTTGTGTCTATCATGGTATCGATTTAAAGTATTGTTATAATACTGTTGCCATATTATTACCAAAGCCCGATCCCTACATTGAGGCGGTAATCGTGGAAAAGGCAAATGTAGCAAAACATTATAATACTCTAATTTACATGGATAATATAGAGGATATACATTTTGTGTCAAAATAATACCATCTAATGGGGGCAAGAATTTTTGCCCTGATATACTTTGTTTCTGATATACTATACTCCATGCAGCAAAATTGTGCCATGCTGTTCGATAAACATTACATGCCATACCTGGCTACTGTGCACTGCTAGTATAAGTTAACAAAGAATATTTATTTGCTAATGGCAATACTGTGAAAAATTGCTTTAGCCTTACTGTATAATTCACTACAATAGATGTATTATATAAAAATGCCACATATTACGTCTTGAACCAGAATAAGATGCATTTAACAACGTAATATTAGGTAGATAGTGAAACATGTCCTTTAGTTTCATTCAAAATAAAACTTGTTTTTCTTTTGTTAAATTCATAGTGTCTCTCAACGTGGAATGGATATAAATCCCTTTCTGGGCTGTTGTGTTCGCGATGCACATTGCAGTGCCAGGCCAGGCTTCTGTTGAGTATCCCCATGTTGCATCTTGACATTGTCCATAACAAATAAACTACCATTTAACAAGAAGATATTCAGTGTGTTCATGTCGTTCTCCCAACACTGGGAGACCCAATGCAGAATGATTGGCATAGTTCTTGTTATATAAACTGTTCTATATGTGCCCTGGGCATCCATAGTATTGGTCGGAAGTTGCCAGGATCAGCAAGGTACTGCTTAGTATAAGTACAGGAAACATCATTGTATACCTATTGGGAGAAACAGAGCAGTATCAGTTGTCATCATTTAAAGGCTGATACAAGTTACATTGGTCCACATGGACCCATTTGTTCTCTGTAGACCCTTGTTGAATTTGTTGGACTTGAATGACTCATGGCCCCAAAACATCAATGACGGTATAGGGTCCCATCCAGTTAGCATCCCATGGTCCCTTTTGACCAAAATGTTTTACCATAACGTGATGACCCCTTTTAATGGGCAGTATCACTTTTTCATTATGTCTCTGTTTGTTTTTTCAATGAGTCTGTGCCATATTTCTGGTAGCATGGGGTAAATAAACAGCTAACTGTTTGTGCAGCTGTTGCAAAAATACATCAGTTTTGATGCAGTCTAACACTGGTGTCGATAGATCTGGATCTGAAGGATAACACAGTCACATATCTCATCCAGTCATCAATTAGTATGGGCTATAGCCAGTACTCTTGTTTTCAGTACCTCTAATACCCATTAGGATTCCTGGTAAGTGTGCCACCCACCCTTTACCAGTACCCAACACTGCCTTTTTCAGTGCATTTTTCAGAGTGCGATTTAACCTTTCTACCATACCCGAGGATTGTGGATGGTAGGATAAATGTAAGCGTTGAGTGATACCAAAATATCACACAAAGCTGTCATTATTTTCACTGTAAAGTGAGTTTCTCTATCACTTTCAAGTATTCTGGGAAAACCCCATTGTGAGTACACCTGCTCCCATAGTGCTTTTGCAGTAGCTGTAGCACTGTCATTACGTATGGGCAATGCTTCTATCCATTTGGAAAATATGTCAACAATGCCTAGTAAACCCCCCTTTGGCAGTAGACAAGGGACCCACAAAATCAATTTGTAAGCTGGACCAAGGACCATCCGCTAAGGGTATATGCCCTAATGGAACCCTCTTACCAGGCACTGGAGGATTCATCTGTGCACAGATGAGACAAGCCTCCAGGCATTGTTTGACATCTTTTCCCATTTTTGGCCACCAATATTTCTGTGCCAACATTTTACAAGTTTTGTGGAGTCCACAATGACCTCCAATTTGATGATTATCCGTGATAATTTATTTTTTTAAATGAAGTGGGTGGTATCTACTTCCTAAACCCAGGTTGTCGTTCCCACACTACCAAATATTATGCAGGACTTTGTTGTAAATGGGACTTCGTCCTAACAAATGATATTTTCCTGTGAAAAAATAAACTTTTAATCAATCAATCAATCAATCATATCTTCCCATATGGTAACATGTTTGGTTTCACACTGTCCAGTGTCTTTCCATTGGTTCCAGCATCCCACTATCCAAGCATCTGTGTCTTGGATACGCTCCAAACTTGGGACTTGTGAGATGGCAGCTATCCATTTAATACAGTGTTTGTCAAATTTGTCCATCTCCCACAATTGTGTAGAATCACCTCCTAGAGGGTCTACCCATAAGTTTGCTTGTTTGGCCACCACTTAAGCCAGGTTGTCCACTAAGTTATTATTTAACTCATGGATATCCTTTGGATGCTTTTGGTTAGCTCTTAACTTTACAGATTGCTATTTTCAAAGGTGTTTGAGCTCTTATATCCCATATACTGTATGTTGTAATGTGGGAGTAAATGTGACAGGTTCTCCAGATGCTGTCCGCATTCCTCTTTTAGTCCAAATTGGCAAAAAGTCTAATAAGGAATTTACCACAAAAGCACAGTCTGAGAAGATATTAATAGTCTCCTGAGGGTAAGCCATAATAGCTCCATGTACTGCCTTTAATTCTGCTCTGGGGCAGAAAATGATGATGGACATCATATTAATATTTCTTGATTAGTACTCGGTGTCCATATGGCATATCCTATGTGTGGAAATGTCCATCCTCCCAAAAGTGAGAGCCATCTGCATAAACAACTCTTGCTTCAGTATTTGGTTCTGCAACAAATATGGGTTTAAAATCGATTCCCATTATAGTTCCACAATTATGTGCCTCTCCTTTCCATGCCATTAATTTAACTAACATTGGTGAGGTACATTTATCTACAGTGATATTTTTCCCTTGTAGAGCTAAAGCCCATTTAACCGATCACTGTGAAGACACACCTCTCACATTCCTTTTCACTGGAGTGTGAGACGTTTGCAGAATAATTCTATTAAACCCCACAATATGTTCTGTAGCTTGTATTACCCAACATACAGCTAACAAATGTTTTACACATTCTTCATGTGTCTCTTCTACAGGCATTAATACACGTGAAAAAATATCCCACAGGAGTAAAGTCCCTGATCACTTTTGTAACAGGACTGCATTGATCACTTGATCAGTGGCATGTACTTGCATCACAAAATCCGATGACTCAGAAGGGCTAAAGAGAGCAGGAGCTGCTGTCATTAGTGCTTGCTTAAGAGCCATAAAAGTTGTTACAAGAAAAAATCATAGAAATAAAACTTTTTTTAAGCTTGTTGACATGTGACATTTAAATAAATCTTGATTACTTTTTTTCTATTTTTAGACAGTAAATCACATTTTTCATGTCAGAGTGAAAAAGTTCACTTGTACAGCTTAGAATACAGCAGGACCTGAAAAATCCTGACAAAGTAATGTGCTCAACTTAGATTAAACATGAAAGGCCAAATTGTGTTGCAAAAGGTCACCAATTGCAACAAGGTAAAAATTACTGTATTTTTATTACTGTTTTGGCAGCTTTTTGCTTAGCTGAACACTCAATTAGATAAAAGGAGGCAGTTATTCTGCCTTTACTCTTCGGAGATTTGGCACTACAACTGTGCTTCTGCTGGTAATGTATACAAGGACTGTTTTTTATATGAAAGGTCTTGGGTGTGTTTTTGAGTGGCATGATCTAATCTCCTTATTTCCTATGTAATTGCCCAAGGGAGCCACCCCATCCACATGCCCCTTCCAATGCTGCAACACATCTGCAACTGCAGTTTGCAGACAATGAGCCAACATTTCAAAACTGGAACATGTCATGGGATGAAACATAAAAAAAACACACATTAAAATCCAGGACAGCACATTTAACACTATGCCACTAACAAGGATTAACCTGGAATAAAGAAACCAAGAGTCTCTCAACTAAAGAAAACAATAATGGGCTTCAAGTGAATAAAAGGCAGACTTCACTCCGGCATCATTATAGTTAATGAAGCTGATAACATTCATTACTGAATGCAGTTCTCTAAGTAAGTACAGAGAACAGTGTGACCTTGGGCAGCAAGGAATAGCTGTACAGACATAAGTGTTTGTACTTAGATTCATTATAAAGTCATAATTCTTAACCCACAAACTTCCCTTTGTGCCACACTTAATTTATATTCACTGTCTTTAGTCTCTGTGACATATTTGGCTATATTTAAGTAATGAGCATCCTTTTTCTCTAACAATTCTTTCTTCAACTGACACATCCTAGCAGTTGTTTCTAACTGATACTGTATGTACATTTGACATATGTTAGCTAACTTGGTTTTATCTGATTTACTTCTCTCATTACGGTCTGTACATTGTTTAATTAAACACAAGTATGCATTTTCCTGCTGTTCAGGAGAGCTGTATGGACCTTCTTGAAGGTTCGTTCCTAAACATTTGCGTAATATGGAATCCATACTTACGTCAGTAGGTTCACTGGCAAATACCGTCTGACTTCACCTCAGCTTCCTTATGTGTCTTCCAACCTCCCTCCGTACATGAGTAATTAGTTCAAGTATGGTAGGCCTTCCTCGTAGTGGCTGGCTTCCTTCTCGGTTCATTTGATGTCATCAGCAACCAAATAGATTGTCTTCAGACATCCGAGTCACGGCACCAGTTGTAAGGATAAAAAGATAGCTGCGTTGTGTTTTCTATCTTCAAATAATTCAAGCCACACCAAATGAATGTTTTTCTCTGGTTTATTTTCTTTTTGCGAGTCTCATCAACTTCAATACAAGAATTCTGGTCAAATTCAATACATGTATTCTGGCTTCAGGGTTGGTGCTAACCATTCAATTTTATACAGGGTTTATATAACAAAGTGTTATCTTAAAAACTACCAGCTCCCTAGTATAGGCCAATCATATAACAAAATAACCTATTAATCTTAGGGTGTGGTGAATAACAGTCAAAATATAGGTAAGCTGTATTCTCTTCATAATCACAAGGTGTTTACCACATTTTCTTACACAATCTCATAACTGCTGACTGTACTGATGGAAGGTTCTTTGTGTGCACACCTTCCTTAAACAGGTAATACCATCCTAATAAGGGTACTACATCCTGTTAAAGGTAATTATAGGACATTTTAAAATGCTGACCACTGTACAATGCAAAATATTGTGAAAGCATTAAATGTTACACTACAAAATGTTACACTACACATAGGATAGACATAGGGGAATATTAAGAAATGGGAGGCCAGCTAGGGTCTGTGGAGGCAGACAGGCAGGGATCATCTGGGCAAACTGAGTGGACCAAGTAGTCCTTTTCTGCTAACAAATTCTATGTTTCTGTATTTGGTCTACTTTGCTTTGTTTAAGTAGAGATCTGGATGGAAGAAAACAGGGAAGCCTACTGATGAGGTGGTATTGTTTGGACCCACTCTCTGAAAATGACTAAAGAGAACTGTTATTGGGGTAAAGGCCCAGTGGTACTTTCTCTTAAGAGAGGCACTTCCACTCTTCTGTTGAATGAAGGAAAAGGGAATAGTACTCCTAATCTGCTGAATGTAAGAAAGGGGGTATTTAAAATGTGCAGTAATAAGGAATAAATATGGAATAATAAGGAAAGAGGTACTTATTTCCCAAAAGCATAGGCATCAGGTTGTATGGGCCCATGGGGCATGGGCCTCATCAATATTTTGTGATGCGGGCCCAGCCCCAGAAATAAAATTGTAAAAACGTTTTCTTCTTTAATTTATTTATTTATTTTTGGTTCTGTGTGTGACCTGGGTATGTGGATGTGCATGCACACCCTCTGTCTGACCTGCTGTGGGCTGGTGGTGAGCGGATGCCTCCCCCAGAATCCCCGACTAACCTTCATTGCCATTGGTGGTGCTTTATTGGCATTATCTGAAACTGGTGCCATTTAGGCATGGATGACCACCTGGGCACATGGGCACAGTGCCGTTCCCCCCCCCCATGGCCCCAAAGTTATCCCAACCCATTCAGTACCAAGTTATTGGTGGGCCAGTGCATTTATTTTAAATTGCCACCAAAATCCCTGTAAGCACATTCGCTCAAGAGGAGAATGGTTCTGAATGGACAATCCAATTGGGCAGCAGCTGCAGGACTGGATTGTATTATTGAGTGGGTGATGGAGGGCTGACGCAGAGGTGACAACATGACCATGAGGAGGACAGTGCATGCAGCAGGAGCAGAAGCCAGAAGAACATAAACAAGCCAGCAGAAGAAGATAGCCAGCTGTAGGAGTCGGGACACACCGTCCAGAACCACTGCTGCAACCAGAGGATCATGGTGGTGGGCAGAGAGAGAGGGCAGCGAGTGGCCCAGCCGGGGACAGAGGAGTGAGTGACAGTCAGTGAGTGACCACCCAGCACAACCAAACCACACTAAGCCCACCAGTGTGTGGCACAGATGGCAGCAGAGTTAGCCGAGCACTGGTGAGGAAGTGTGTATGGGCTGTGGCTGGCCCAATGAAGGAAGGAGTTATTTCAGTCAAGTCAGCGGCTGTGGGGTGCTGGTATAGGCTGAAGGTGATGCTCCATGTGGCTGGGCGGTGGGTCATGTGGATCTGGTGACCAGGTCATCATTGAGCAGGGGTAGTTTGAAGAGGAAGAGTGAACTGGAAGAGCAGAGGAGCCACAGGGAGAGGATAGGAGTCCCCAGCAGAGCAGCCAGTGAAGTCCAGTCCCCCACAGAGGCAGAGAGAGAGCAGCCACCACCAGGCACCAGCCAGTAGCCCAGCAGGGCCAGAGGAGAAGAGCAGCCAGCAGCAGCACCCTAGGTGGTAACTGGTAACAGTAACTACCACTCCAACCCAAGACAGCCATCTTAGAGAGCCAGCAACAGCCAGGTAAGGTGGGGAATGCAGTGCAGGGGAAGCCAAGCCCAGGTGGAGCCCTGGCCTGGTGGTGGGAGGAGAAAGAGAGCAGCTGGCTGATTCAAACTGTCTGACTCTTGTTCTTGTTGGTTCTTGTGTGTTGGTAACTTGTTGTTCCCACTAGTGAGGCAGGCCACTAGGCCACTACCACACTAATACTACTAGGCCACTGATGAGAAATGAAATAATAAAAAAATGTAATTAAGTGTAATGTGTGTGTATGTGAATGTGTGTGTGTCTGTGTGTTGTGTGTGTATGTCTGTGTATGTGTGTATATGTGAGTGTGTATGCGTATTTGTGTGTGTGTTTCTGTGTGTTGTGTGTGTATGTCTGTGTGTGTGTATGTGAGTGTGTGTTGTGTGTGTGTTTGTGTTGTGTGTGTGTGTATATATATACGTGTGTATATATGTCTATGTAAGTGTGTCTATATATTATATATTATATCTATATTATATATATATATCTATATATATATATATATATATAGTATATATATTATGTACATATATATATATAGTGTGTATGTCTATATATATGTATATGTATATCAGTATACATAATATATATTTACATATATATCTATATTATATTATTATATATTATATATATATAATATGTTATATTATATATATACCTATGTGTATGTGTCTATGTGTAAATGTATATATATTATTGTGTAATACTAAATATATATATCTATATTGTATATATTTATATTATATATATATATATATATATCTGCGTGTAGTGTCTGTGTAGATATATCTGTATGCGTGTGTGTCTATGTCTATGTGTCTATGTGTTGTGTGTGTGTGTCTGTATACGTGTATATATGCATATGCTACGTGTGTCCATATTGTGTGTGTGTGTGTTGTGTATATGTGTGTGTCTGTATGCGTGTCTAGATAAGTCTGTGTAATGTGTCTGTATGCGTGTGTGTGTGTCTGTGTGCATGTATATATGTATATAGTACTACGTGTGTACCTATATTATGTGTATTATATTATGTATATATGTGTCTGTCGTGTGTCTGTGTGCATATGTGTCTATGTGTGAGGTATATATATATTATATGTATGTATATATCTGTATGTATGTATTTATGTATGTGTACTACGTGTATGTCTATATTTTATATGTATATTATATATATATATGTGTCTATAATAATTTATGTCTGTGTGTAGATATATCTGTAATAATGTGTGTCTATGTGTTTTATGAAGTTATGTATATATGTATGTGTCTGTGTGCGTGTTTATGTGTGTGTATACTGCGTGTGTCTGTTTGTGTGTGTCTGTGTGCGTGTGTCTGTGTGTGGATATGTCTGTGTGCATGTGTGTCTGTGTGTGGGTATGTGTATGTCTGTGTGTGTATGTGTGTGTGCTGCGTGTGTGTTGTGTATATGTGTGTGTGTCTGTGTGCATGTGTGTCTGTGTGTGGATATGTCTGTGTGCATGTATGTTTGTGTGTTGTGTATGTGTGTGTGTGTGTCTGTGTGCATGTATATGTGTGTGTGTGTGTGCTGCATGTGTGTCTGTGTTGTGTGTGTGTGCTGTGTATGTGTGTGTCTGTGTGCATGTGTGTCTGTGTGCGGATATGTCTGTGTGCGTGTGTGTCTCTGTGTTTTTGTGTGTGTAGATGCTCATCATGCTCATGCACTCAGCTGCAGGCGACTGAAGACTAAGAGGCTAACATGTAATTCAAATTAATTAGTGGTAGGCACATCTCAACCTTTAACAATAACAAAAATGGAAAGGGACCTGGGGGTAATCATATCAGATGACCTTAAGGTTGGCAAGCAACGTGAGAAGGCGGTAGGGAGGGCTGGGGGGATACTGGGATGTATAGGAGAGGCATCACCAGCAGAAAAAAGGAAGTTGTTACCCCCCAGTACAGACAGTTGGTGAGACCCCATCTGGAGTACTGCATCCAGTTCTGGAGACCCCATCTCTGCAAGGACGTAGACAGGATGGAGGCAGTTCAGAGGAGGCAACTAGAATGGTGCAGGGTCTGCAAGAGAAGCCATACGAGGAGAGACTAAAGCAGCTTAATATGTATACCATTGAGGAAAGGAGGAGGGGGGACATGATAGAAATGTTTAAGTACCTCAGTGGAATCAACAAAGTCCAAGAGGGTAGCATCTTTCAGAAAAAGAGATGTGCAAGAACAAGGGGACACAATTTGAAGATAGAGGGGGGATGGCTCAGGGGCAATGTGAGGAAGTATTTTTTTCACGGAGAGGGTGGTGGATGCATGCAACAGCCTTCCTGAGGAGGCTGTGGGGTCTAAAACTGTGGGAGAATTCAAGAATGCATGGGACAGACGTAAGGCAAATTTTGTGGGGGGTAGGAAGAAATAGGCAGTTGGTTAAATAGGATCTGCAGCTTATTCTCTAGGTAGGGAAATGGGCAGACTAGGTGGGCCAAGCAGTCCTTATCTGCTGTCAAAGTCTATGTTTCTATGGTCATTGGTGGTGAGTACCATCAGTGCGTGGATTCCCTCTGTAACTTTTACTGTCAGTGAAAGTGAGACAGTGCCAGGGGCATTGTCCTCAACAAGGCTGAATTCAGCACTGTGTTGGGAATATTGATCAGCATGCAAACTGCCTCGGTCACCTCCTCCTAAGTGTAGTCACCCCCCCCCCCCACCATCACCACCAACAGTGCAGTCCTTGCATGCAAGTAACCTGGTTCCCATCTTGGCCTCCACAGTCACCAGACAGCAAGGCAGAATAGTGTCAACTTTAAATCCCAATAGTGCTTATTAGTTGCAAAATCTTTTTTAAAAAATATCAAGGATTTAAATATCACATTTTATATGCTCCCAAATCCAGGACTCGTGTCCTGTGTTGTGTGAGGCACATCACCCGCATGCACGTTGATGCCTCAGTCTCAAACCCAGTCCTAGAAAATTTAAAAAAGGTTTCTGCTACTAATAAGGATTACAGAAAGGAGTACCTGCAATTGGAGCTGTATACTGGTGTTATATTGACCATATTACTGCAGCTAGGTAAATGTTAACTTATTGTAAGGGAAGCTCAAAATAATTTGTGGATTTATTGGCCTTTCAAGACTAGGAACTGCAATAGAAAAGTTCACATGCTTTTCTTGTTTCAGCTGCTGTGTTGTTTCGAATTGATTTGTTTTTTTTACTTTCTGTTGCCTGTGATCTTTTAATTTTCAGAGCATCCTCTTGGTACTTTGGTCACTGACTTTATTCAGCACTCACTGTGCACTGTAGTGCATTTGACTATGCCATGCCCTGTCCCAGCCTCCCATTTGTGTGCATGTGTGCGTGTGTGTGTGTGTGTGTGTGTGGTGTGCGTGTGTGTGTGTGTGTGTGTGTGTGTGTGTGTGTGGTGGGGTGGTGGATGCAGGGTGATGCAGAGGGGTCTCTGTACTATAGGGCTGTTATGCAGTGGCCTAGGGAGGCATAGGGAGTTGTGATTCGGGGCCACAGATTTTTGTTTGGTCCTTTACTTTCCTTGTTACCAGTATCCTCTTTTCCAAGTGTTGGATCATTGAGAATAAAATCTGCTAATGCCATGATGCCTTTCAGCCCCCCATACTGTTTCAGAGGGCTGGGGACAACTGCCTGGGGTGCCTGTTAATGACCCAAAACTCTCCTGAGTGGTGTTGCAGATGGGAAGGGGGGTGCACAGAGCAGTTGCAACAAAGATGTCCCTGGATTAGCCCCTGTGCCCTCATGGGAGCCTCTGCAGTGCATATCCCGTGCTGTGAATTAATCTCACTTGGACCCTGTGAATTTCCAGGTGGCATACCTCTCAACTGTCCCTGATGACGAGGGACGTCCCTCATTTTACCCCTCAAAATTGTTCAATCTGTCCCTCATCCGTCCCTCATGGAAAATGTGGTGCCATCATATCAAATCACAAAGAATGTGCTGTACATTCAGACATTAAAGTAGAACTGCACTGAAACCTGCAAGTCATTTTCCCAGTAGAACTTCTTGTTAAGAACTAATTCCAATTTTGTGATGATTGTTTTATCTTTACAAGCCTGTCAGTAACCACAGTGAGCATTTCTGATTTACTCTGTGGTAAACAGCCATTCAGAACTATATGATGTAGTTTATGTCCCTTCCAGCCACAGGGTTCTATACTAGAACACTGTGCTAATATTAGAAGAGCAGAGCAAGGGACAGAATGTGCATCATGCTCTTCTAAAATGGCCCTTTCCAGCTGTGTGTAACTCAAAGACACACTGGGATAACTAAATAAACATCCTGTAGAGAGGAAACGAATTGCATAATTTGAACCCTAGTATTTCAAAATCGGCTTCTGCTCTGAAAAATGACTTGCAGTCTAGCAGATGCAGTTCTCCTTTAAAGCAGAAAGTCGTATCATGCTACTTCAGTGGAAATAACTGAGAAGCACTAGCCCTTCGTACTAGAGACAGCACACCAAATCAGATATTCCCCAACAAGGATGGAATCTGCGTGGAAGCTGAGAACCGGATATTTTGTTACCCTCCATATACAGACCAAATAAAAGGGGTACTCAGCCTACTGGAAGAAATGTGTCCCCCAAAGGGCAGCACACTCAGATATATTCTGGATCTGCACAGTCTTAACACATTTGTGGAAGGAGATTTATTAAAACGTATGCGTTGAGCTGGCCCAGTGGCACTGAGGGTTGAGGCGCTGGACGCCACACCTTGCGCCATGCCGGTGATCCAAATTCAGGAGTGGACTCGGGCCATTGGGGGTTGGTGGGGCAGGGAAGGATTGAGTGTCCAGAGGACTGCTCTCCTTCCCTGGTGAGAGGGGGAGACATGACCGTGCCATTTTGGTGACCCCAAGTGGAGACTGGGAGTCTTCTCCAGCAGTCATGGTCCAACCAATGGGGAATCAGCCATGGCGGCTCTCCTGTGGGTGTGCACAGGAATGCACATGTACTGCGCTGGAGAACATTGCACTGCTGCACCAGTGGGGGGAGTAAAGTAAGAAGTACCCCCTCTGTCCACGGATAGGTGAAAGCTCTGCCTGGGGACAGCCAGACTCCCGTTTTCGGACCCACTGGTCCGGGCGTAGCCAGCACTCCAGTTTTAGTGCTTCAGACTTTCGGATAGAGCGCCAGGGCAGGTGGCCCTGTCCCGGGGGGCTCAGAGCCAGGGGGATTGCCAAATTGGAGTGGCCTGATCTGGATGGGTTTCAGACTGGGAGGTAGAGCTGGTTCCTGGGGGATAGCCAGAGAAAATTCCGCGGGGATCCCGGGGGAGATAAATAAAGTAGAAAAAAAACCAAACTTATGCATTGAAACATTCTGTGTTCGATTTTCAAAGCCCCCGATTGCCCCCAGCCCCAGGTACACTGAAGATATGGTGCACAGGGTTTGTGGCAATCACCTGGCCAGCGATCAGGAATTTAAGCCCATGAGCCGGGTGCCACAAGTTAGACCAGCTGGTCTGCCTTGTGGCATTCTTGAGGGCTATTTTTATGGAGTGTGTGCCAGATATTTGGTGTAAGCTGCCTGAAAACTTGGAAACTGTCACAGCTGTGCACAAGATTGAAAAATTTGGTACAGTTGCGGTAAAGGGGTTTGGCATGTCACCAAAACCCAAGTGTTGTGGCGCAGAAAGCTCCACCCTTCACAACTTGAGCCCTCTATGTTTAACCTTATTCAAAATGGCCACCTCAAGCACAGTGAGACCCTGGGGGTATTATTTACACTGACCACACAGATTTTACTATACTACACCTGGTGCTGGAACTGAGGCCGCAGATAAACAAAAGTTAAACTTAGCTGTGGAATAGCTTAGTAATTTCACTGCTGCCAACAAAACTATAATCTGATACTGGTTGAAATGAGAATCACCTACCTTAAAAGAGTGGGAGCACATCAGGGCCAGCCTTAAGGATAGGCAAACTAGGTTGCCGCCCAGGGCACCTATCAATAGAGGTGCCGAAAAAGTTCCTTTAAAAAAAAAAATTAGTCTGTATGGTGATAAACTCTCTCTACGCCCCCCCATGCACCTAAAGGTTTTTTCGGCGTCAACAAAAGACAAGCAGAGCAGATGGTCTGGTGAGTGCGCAGACATAGTAGGAGCAGTTGCAGGCAGCAGCAATTTTGGAGTTGGCCAGCGAGTGTTCGCAAGGTGGGAGAATGATTGTGGATGGAATTAGCCAAGGAAAGCCAAGAAGTGTGTGGAGAGGACTGGATGCACTGACTGCAGACAGGGCTCACTTGAAACATTCAAACGTATGTGGCTGAGAAGGGCTCAGGGTGTCATGTTGGTGCTGCTTGAACTAGTGGCACTGATGGGCACCGGAGCGGGCTGTGGTGTGGATGTGGTCCGACAGGAGGGTTAGGGCGGCCAGGCTTTTGGTCAGTTCTTGGCAGCACCACTCACTGTGCTGGGGCTAGGCACTGGAGCAGAAGTTGACTTGAGAGTCAAGACCTCAAGAAGGGTTGGCCCGTGGTGCTGAGGTTGAGGTCACTGGGCGCCACCACCTAGCACCATGCAAGCATTCAGGTTAGACATGAGCCGGGACATCAAGGGTTGGCGGGGGAGGATAGGATTGAGCATCCAATGGACTGCTCTCCTATCCTGGGGAGGGATCCAGGGAGCCATCGCTCTGCAGCGGCCCCTGGTGATGATCGGGGGCACTTCTAGAGCAGGCATAGATATGGGGGGGTGCGACAGATGTCAGCGCATATATGCCTCAACATCATTGCATGTTCGCACCCCCGGGGACAGAAAAACAGAAAACGGAGCAGTACAGGCCGAGGCAGCTTGATAGCCACTCTCCACAGGCCGAAGATGCCTGGATGGCGTGTGACGGTAATGGTTCCTCATATGGTGCAGGGGAAATAGGGGGTGCGCCTCTCAAAGACAGAGCTACATATGCCAGCTGGGTGTGCAGACTTCAGGATCGGAGGTGAAGCTGGAGTGGTGGCTGAAGATAGGCAGGTCAGTGACATGCTCGGGAGAAAATATGGCATGATAAAAAAAAAAAAAAAAAGACCTCAAGAGGACATCACAGGTTCACAGGCACAACAAAGGTTAATTCAACTGGGCAGGTTGGAGAAGACTGAGAGGAGAGTCAGGCCAGAGAAGAGAGTAAGCTGACTAAAAGTCAGACCAGAGACAAAGAGGAGAGTCTGGGGGGGGGTAGAAGAGGAAGAACTGGGTCCAGACTGGTGGTGTGGACACACATGGTCAGCAAGGCAGCAGCAGCAGCAACATTTAGACTAAGGTGATTGATAATGAGTTCAGCAGAGCTAAAAAAGACTCTGCTGCGACATTTTGTTTTTCTTGTTGTTCCCCGGACCTCCACTTCTGACTTCCACGGTTCCCCCACATCATGTACTGGATGGTAATAGGCATGGGCCTTGGTAACCTGCAGTCCATCAGCTCCAGCACTTTGTCTGAAAAAAGTGCTGGAGACATAACCAGTAATTCTACTATGCTAGGCAGGGCAGGTGGGTCAAAGTATCGCTATCACTTCTAAAGTTCTAAGTAAAGTAATTACTGTAATTGCTGACTTTGTGTACATCGCTTTTACACCTAAGAATATTGTTGAGTGCCATTATGAATATCATTTTTTGGGTGGGGGAGATGAAGATTAAAAAAAAAATTTCACCGGGGGGTGGGGTGGGGGTGGCACCATTTGCAAGTTTGCTTAGGGGTGCCACATACGCTAAGGCCGGCCCTGGAGGATGTAATCATCTAGATCTACTGAATGAAAACACTGCATTTGCCCTGGCACATAGACAGAGGGTGTGTCCCGGGGTGTGTCTGAATTACTGGAACAGGTGAGTGTTACAAACTTGTCAGACCAGGAAGGACTTTGCACCCTTAGTCGGGAAACTAGTAGCAAAAATGAATCAAACTGGGAAATAAGGGTAGAAACAGTAACATAGACAATAACAGCAGAAAAAGGCCAAAGATCCATCTAGTCTGCCCGGTGTTCTCTATCTGCCCCAGGACCTATTGTCCATACAGGGTTTTATCCATCCCAATCCACACCCTTCCCCCAATTCCCCTGTCTACTGCTACTGACCTGAACAAGCACCACACCCTTCACTCTGTCCCAGCCGTGCTTGAAACCGTTTACAGTCTTGGTGCCCACGTCTTCGACAGAGTGTTCTATGGTTCCACCACCCTTTCTGTGAAATAGAACTTTCTTACATCCCTCTTAAACTCCTCCTCCCCCGCCCCACTGCCAGTTTCTGCTCATGACCTCAGGTTTTTGACTGTACTCCTGTTAAATAGTTCCCAGCAGTTCACCTTGTTTGTTCCCTTCTGGAACTTGAAGGTCTCTATCATATCCCCTTGCTTGATCTTCAGTGAGTACATGTTCAGTGCCTTGAGACGATCTTCATTAGATCTGCCCCGTTGGTCCTGAATCAGGGGTGTAGCCAGAAATGTGTTTTGTACACAGTCTCCAACAATTACACCCCCCAATAAAAAAAATGTACACATCCTCCCCAGATGGCACCCCCTTCCAAACAAGTCAGATTGTTGTTAGGAGGCAGTATAGCGCAGTGGTCTAAGGCTCTGAGCTGCAAATTTGGTGACATCCAGCAGACCAGACCTGGGTTTGAATCCCACAGCTTCCACTTGCATACTGTGTGACCCTGAGCAAGTCACTTAACCTCCTTGTGCTCCCAGGTCGCTCCTGTAAAAAAGCTTTCAGCTTAGTGTGCTATACCTGGTTAAACAACTAAATTAAAAAAAAAAAGATGATTCTTCTAATCTCTAAAGATGTTATACATGCATCTGTCTCCAAAACAACAGAAGTTTAAACAGACACTCCTCAGAGGCCTACACTAACCCAAATACTACAGATTAGAATGAAAATGTTAACATAAAGGCATATAGTCTGTGACAGGCACTCAACAAAAACTGTACACAAATGTGTACAGTGAGTGTGCCTGTCTACACCCTTGTCCTGAATCACCTTGGTCACCATCTGTAACCTGTCCCTGTCCTTAGGTGAAGACTCCAGAACAGAGTTCAGTATTCTAAGTGGCCTATACAGAGGTAATAGTACCTCTTTTTTTCTACTGTAAATATCCTTTTTGATACACCCCAGCATCCTATTAGTCTTACAATAGGCCATGTTACACTGGCTTGATTGTGTGAAGGAGTCACTATTGATGATGACTCCCAGATCTCTTTCTTCTGCAATAGTACTGTTTCAACCTCTACCATCCAGTACTCTGTCCTGTTTTTTTTCCTGGGTGCATAACCTTGCATTTGTTGGTGTTGAATTTATTTTTCGATATGTAGTGTAAGCCCCCTCTTGCTGAGGGGGGCTTACTAGTGGGGGGAGGAGACCCTATTCCAGGCTATACTTTGAACTGCCACTAGAGGAAGGTTTGGAGCCCATAAAAGCAGGGGACATGGGAAAAGTAGGAGAGGCTGACTGGGAGATGGCACGACGGGCAGGCAGAAAGGAGCTCGTCGGTCTGAGTTGGGCTTGATTGGGAAGGGAATCCCCCCCCATAAGTGAAGCTAGTGCCAATATGTACAGCAACATGGTGTCGGTGGACAGTGCATGGGGGAGGGCAGTAGTTAGCCTGCCAGCATTGTAGAAGGTAACAGGACTCCAGGGAGAGTGGGTTAGTGAGAGTGCCCAGGGTAGGAGTTTGGTGGGTCCCAGGCCTGGCGGAAGTTTAGGCCTGCAATGCCAGGGATGGAGATTTCATGGCAGGACTCCTTCAGGGGAGGGGTGGTGGCAGTTCCCCTCCTGGTTCCCAGTGTGGCAGGGTGGTGCAGGTCTGGGAAATAAGGGGGTGCCGGAGGCTTCTCACCCACTATGGGGCCTGCTTTGGAGGGGCAGGTCTCAGGTCCTGGTCACAATGTGCGGGTTGGGCACAGGTAAAAAGGATTAGGCCTTGAGAAGCTCTCTGGACCCAGTGTTTTATAACAAGCACAGGAGGTAAGGTTGTGGGGACGCAAGCCAAAGGTATTTGGGAGAACCCCCCCCCATCACTGGAGTAAGGGAAAACCGGTGGAATGGCAGTCACATTAACGCCAACTTAATGGTTACAAGGGACTAGTCAGGATGGGAAAATCCTGTGTCCCCATGGCACGGGACCAGGTAGTGTAAGCTGCTTGCTTCTCCACAGGTGAGTGTCTGACCAGGGTGAAAAGGAAAAGAACAAGTAGGTTACAGAGACCAACTTACCAGTGCCAGAGGGTGGGTTGGCTCTGTAGGCTGTTGAAGGATCCAGAAAAAGGTCTCGGGTATGCCATCCTGAGGGTTTCAGTAGCTGCCTGAATGGAAATGCTGCCTAGGACATCTGTTCACCCAGTAATGTGCCCCCTGGCTCTTTAAATAGTTGTGCTCCATGGGGCTGCAGGAGAAGGCATTGTAAGTAAACAGTGGAACCCCTGAGTTCTTTTCAAATCATTGGGATCTCAGGTGAAATAAATTGTTTGTTGCTGAATCCAGAGTGTTGAAAGTTTTTTAATCAAAATCGAAAGGTAGCTTATGATGAATTGTAGAGAAATTAATGAATTGCTAACCAGACTTCTTTTGGGGGGAGTTTTTAAGTTTCAGCCCTTGCTCGATCCTGTGCTTCCTGGTCCAGGGTGCTGAAAAGGGACTTTGCTGATGAAAGCGAAAAGAGAAGAGGGGGCCGGCCCATTAGGCGCGAGTGGGATTTTCTGCTTGCGGCCTTGGCGGCCGGGTTGAGGAACAGACCAGTCGTCGGAGGGCTGGCAGGGAGAAGGATAGGCGTCCTTTGGACTGCTCATCTTCTCTGGGGGGAGGGTGCGGACAGCATCCGGAGCGTTGAGGACTCCTGGCGGAGGCCGGGAGCACTCACGTTGCCGTGCTAATCTCTGGGGGAGGAGGCGGGGTGGACGCCAGTGTCATTGCACGTCCCTGCCTCCGGGAGAAGAAATTCAGGAGGAAAAAGAAGGAGGGGGGATCCTCCGTCTACGTGAAGCCTCCCCGGGCTTCAATTCACACCTGCCTTGCCTCCCAACCAGTTACTGCTCGAGGGCACTGGTATTGAGGGGACCAGTGCCCCGCCCAGCCCAGGGGTAAGCTGGGGGCGACTGGAGGGTGGTAAATAGGCAGGTGGTGGGAGTTCTGGGGGCCGTGACTAGGCCGAAGAGTGACGGAGGACCCCCAGGAAAAAAGGAGAATTTAAAAAAAAAAAAAAGAAGAGGTCTCCTGGTTCAGCTAAGTATCTGAAGCAGATCCGAGGGGTAGCAGTTTCATCATTTCTGCAGATAGGACATAGGCCATGGTAAGGTACACTTTACTTTGTTCCTGCCAGGTTGTTAATGTTTCATTTCTGGGTTTCCTTAGGAGTAGGCCCCTTCCCCTCTTGTAACATTGGGTGCCCCTAGACAGTTGGGGAGTGGGGTGGCTACAGTAGTTTTTAGGTATTTTTCTATTTCTCCCCATAACCCAGCCCTCTACCTCAGATGCACACGCATGGAGAGGCATGCGCACACTGCATCTTGAGGTGCCCAGCCACTACGTGTCACCCCCACCACCTACGCTGACTACTGGGCCTCCACCTGGTGGCAGCGGGAATATGGGGGGGCGGGGGCGATCACCCCCTAGAGATGAGAGCTGCCTTCCTGCTGCTCAATCCTGGTCCAACACCCCCCCCCCCCGGTGCTGGCTCCCTGATGACCTGAGTCCGTTCCTGAACCCGGGTCGCCAGCATGGCACAAGGTAAGGCATCCATTTCAGTGCCACCGGGCTGGCCGTTAGTATTGAATTTCAGCTGCCAAACCTTAGCCCACCTCTCTAGCCTTTGTAGATCCCTTTGCATCTCTCTGGTCATTTTGTCACTATCTACTCTACTGCAGAGCTTCTTGTCATCTGTAAAGAGACACGACTTGCAGCAGATGCCATCTCCAATGTCACTGATGAACATATTGAAGAGGACAGGACCCAGGATAGATCCTTGTGGCACCCCACAAGTGACCGCCCTCTCTTCTAATTTGACCCTGTTTACCACCACCCTCTGCTGTCTCTCCTTCAACCAGTTTCCTACCGTGGCTGTGTTCAGGTCCTCCAGCTTCTTCAGCAGTTTTCTGTGTGGCATCAAGTTGAAAGCAATGCTTAAATCACAGTAGCATAAATCCACAGCATGGCCCTTATCTACTACCTTTGTTACCCAGACAAAAAATACTGTTAGGTTGGTCTCACAAGACCTCCCTAACACTGACCCATGCTGTTTACTATCCTGTAGACCATTGCTCTCTAAGTAGTCCACAAGCACTTCTTTGACTGCTGTTGCTTTCAGTTTACCCACTACAGAGGTAAGGCTAACAGATTTGTAATTCCCTGGTTACTCTTTGTCCCCCCCACCCCAGCTTGTGTAGTGGGATTACGTCCAGTATCCTTCAGTCTGTTGGGACTACTCCTGTCTAAATTGAGCTATTGAACAGTCCTACTAGGGGTAGCCAATTCCTTGAGTACTCTTGGGTGCATCCCATCCAGCCCTGGAGTTTTATCTACCTGATCCTAGGTCACACCTGGAAACAAGCTCTGGCATAGTATACATAGAAACATAGATTTTGACGGCAGATAAGGACCGCTTGGCCCACCCAGTCTTCCCATTTCCCTACCTAATGGATAAGCTGCAGATCCTAGTTAACCAGCAGCCTACTTCTTCCTACCCCAACCCCCTAGAATGGCCTTATGACTGTCCCATGCATGCTTGAATTCCACCACTGTTTTTGACTCCACAACCTCCTCCGGAAGGCCGTTCCATGCATCCACAACCCTCTCTGTGAAAAAATACTTCCTTAGTATGTCTTTTCTGGTTAAACAATTCCCCCTTTCCCTTTGCTTTCCCTACCTTTAGGGCTTCAACGGATAAGGTTTAAGGAACAGTCAAAGTTTTATGGGTAGGTAAAAGACCTAGAGTAAGATTTAAAATGTTGCAAAGGAGTAAACAGAGAGGACTGTCACTTCACAATTGCCAACACTGCTGCTGTGCAGCACAACTGAGCATGCTGCTGGTGCTTTGATCAAGTAGAGATCCAAAAATGGAAGGAAATATGGAAGGATCCTGACGGAGGCAGTGCTGCTTGAACTCATGCTCTGAAAATGACTGAAAAGAACTCAATTATCATGGGTTATAGCATGGTGGTGATACTTTTATTAAAGAAAAGTACTTCTCACTGTTGAATCACGGAAAAGGGGATGGTACTCCTAACCTGTTAAATCAAGGAAAAAGTGATGTTTAAAATTAACAGTAGTAAGGAATAAACAGGGAACAATAAGGAATAGGGGTACATATTTCTGAAATGGCAGATGAGCATGAGTGCCACAATACATTTTGAGTGCCTCCACTGGGGATAAAGGTTTTTCTAAAAGGAGAACTGAATTGAACCTTCCCCACAGATCATGCTTCATTGGGGACTGGGGGTCCACCTGGAGTGATGCAAGCCTATACTGGCATGATGGGCTGCATCTGTCCTGGAGGGGAACCAGGATCCTAGGTGATAGGTTTAAATGCTTCATTGGAAAGCTTTTAAACTAGCCAAGGGGGGAGGCACTGGAAAGGAGCAGGGAAATCCTAGCCCCCAAATAATCACGGTAGTAAGTGCGGCAAACACCAGCATAGAGGTGTCGATAGGGAGAAGGGCAGGGGTAAATGGAGAAAGTGACAAAGGCAAGAAGGACAGGGATGAGGCAAAAGGAGTAAGGCCATCAGGAAATGGAGGGTAATGAGTACCAATGCCCGTAGTCTGGGCAACAAGCTCCTGAGCTGGTGGCCTTGATGGAAGAGGATGCCTGGATATCGTAGCAGTCACAGAAACATGGTACTCAGAGAACCATGACTGGGATGTTAACATACCAGGGTACATAACCTACAGGAGAGACAGGCAGGGAGAAGAGGGGAGGAGTAGCTCTCTATGTAAAGGAAGGGATAAAAGCAACTGAACAAAAGAGTAAACAGGGAGGAGAGGAGGCACTGTGGGTCACCTTTGGAGACTGGAAAGGCACCACAATCCGCACAGGGGTTGTGTACAGACCCCATGTCAGAGGAGGGAATGGACAAGGATATGATAGAAGGCATTCTTAGAATGGCAGAGAAAGGGAGATACTATTGATGGGAGACCTGAATATGCCAAATGTTAACTGGAGCACATTTGCTGCAGCCACATCCAAAACAGGGCCATTCTTGATGCCCTACAGGTGGCAGGCATTAGACAGCTAGTTTCAGAACCCACTCGTGAGGGAGCAATCTTAGACCTCGTACTCTCAAACGGGGGCAGTGAGAGGATCTCAGATCTAGAAGTGGGTTGCCATCTGGGGACAAGTGACCATCAAACAGTGTGGTTCACGTTAAACTCAGCTACAGAGTCAAGCCATACAAAAGTGAGGGTACTGTACTTTAGGAGAGCTGACTTTGGTAAGATGGGAGAGTGCCTCAGAAAAGCACTAGCAAACAGGCTAGAAGGAGGTGTGGAGCAACAATGGGGAATCATCAAAACTGCCATCACAGAGGCAACAAGCCTTTGTGTGAAGCAAATAAACAAATCAAAATGAAAGAAAAAGCCACTATGGTTCTCAAAAGGGGTGGCTGTGAAAGTCAGGAAGAAAAAGATAGCATTCCGAGTATAAGGAAACACAGAAGGAGCAGGACAGACAGCTGTACCAGTTAAGGCAGAAGGAAGCAGGAGGAAGTCAGAATAGCAAAGGCCCAAATTGAGGAAAAGATAGCCAACTCAGTTAAGAAGGGGATAAAACCTTTTATAGGTACATCAGATAGAAAAGACAAAGGAGGATAGCGAGGCTGAATAGAATGAGCGGTTGGTGGGTAGGGGGACAGTGAAAAGCAGGGATACTGAACGAATATTTCTGCTCAGTATTCACAAAAGAGGAGGGAAGTGCCTAATCCAATTAACAGAAGCACTCTTGATAGGGGGTCGATCCAGTCCTTTCACAGAAGAAAGGGTTCTGCAAGAACTCCTAAAACTGAAGGTGGACAAAGCAATGGGTCCTGATGGAATTCACCCCAGAATTCTAAAAGAATTAAGGAGGAACTAGTGAAACCACTGGCAACTCTTTTAATAAATCATGGGAGGATGGTGTGGTACCGAGGACTGGAGGAAGGCGGATGTGATTCCCCTTCACAAAAGTGGGACCAAGACAGAGGCAGGAAACTACAGACCTGTCAGTCTGACCTCTGTGATAGGGAAAGTGATGGAGTCACTTCTGAAGGAAAGAATAGTTGAGTACCTAGAGGCCAGTGGAGCACAGGACCCAAGGCAGCATGGATTCACAGCGGAAGGTCATCAGGCAGAATCTAATAGATTTCTTTGACTGGGTGACCAAAGTAGTAGACCAGGGAGGGCTGTGGACATGACCTACCTAGACTTTAGCAAGGCTTTGACACAGTCCCACACAAAGATTAATAGTCAAATTAACCAGCCTGGGAGTGGGTCCTAGGGTGGTAGCCTGGGTAAAACATTGGCTGCACAACAGGACACAGAAGGTAATTGTAAATGGAGTCCACTCTGAAGAAAGGGGTTACTAGTGGGGTACATGAGGTTCAGTATTGGGTCCAGTCCTTTTAATGTCTTCATCAGTGACATTGCAGAGGGACTGGAAGGAAAAGTATGCCTTTGCAGATGACACAAAGATCTGCAACAGGGTTGATACACAGGGGCGTGGAAAGGATGAAAGGGACCTGGCAAGGTTGGAGGAATGGTCAGAAGTATGGCAGCTAGGATTCAATGCAAAGAAGTGCAAAATAATGCACCTGGAAACAAGAACCCAGGGAAGAATACACAATGGGTGGGAGGTAGTAACAACAACAAGGAAAGAGGACCTGGGGGTAATCATATCAGATGACCTTAAGGTTAGCAAGCAATGTCAGAAGGCAGTAGGGAGGGCTGGGGGTATACTGGGATGTATAGGAGAGGCATCAGCAGCAGAAAACAGGAAGTTGTTATCCTCTCTGTACAGACAGTTGGTGAGACCCCATCTGAGTACTGTGTCCAGTTCTGGAGACCCCATCTCACAAGGACATAGACAGGATAGAGGTAGTCAGAGGAGGGCAACTAAAATGGTGCAGGGTCTGCAAGAGAAGCCGTATGAGGAGAGACTAAAGGAGCTTAATATGTATACCCTTGAGGAAAGAAGGGAGAGGGGGGACATGATAGAAACTTATAAGTACCTCAGTGGAATCAACAAAGTCCAAGAGGGTAGCATCTTTCAGAAAAAGAGACTTGCAAGAACAAGGGGACACAATTTAAAGATAGAAGGAGGGCGGTTCAGGGGCAATGTGAGGAAGTATTATTTCACAGAGAGGGTAGTGGATGCATGGAACAGCCTTCCTGAGGAGGTTATGGGGTCTAAAACTGTGAGAGAATTCAAGAATGCATGGGACAGACATAAGGCAATTCTTGTGGGGGGGTAGGAAGAAATAGGCTGTTGGTTAACTAGGATCTACGGCCTATCCTGTAGGTAGGGAAATGGGCAGACTAGATGGGCCAAGCGGTCCTTATCTGCCGTCAAAGTCTATGTTTCTATGTTTCTATGCTGCCTTCTAAGGCTCCCAGCAGGGAGCAAGGACCCCAGACTCCTGGCCTCCAGCTTCCTAGACCCCCCCAGAGCCGACTATTTTCCCCCTTCTCTGCTGCCCATGCCTCTATCAATCGGGTATGAGCAGGTGTGGGATCTTTGGACTAGCAGTGCAAATTTGAATCCCTGGGGCAACCTATCTTCCATGACAGACCACCCTGATCTCTAAGGCTCCCAGCAGAGAGCAGGGACTCCAGACACCTGGCCACCAGTTTTCTGAACCCCTGGAGTCAACCATGTTGCCCTACTGTGCTGCCTGTGCCTCCACCAATCAGGTAAAAGCAGGGGCAGGACCTTTGGACTAGCGGCACGAATTTGAATACCTGGAGTACCCTACATCATGCCAGACCTTTCCCACTAGACCACATTGCTTTCTGTGGCTCCCAGCAGGGAGCAGAGAGTCCAGACTCCTGGCCACCAGCTTCCCGGACCCCCGGAGCTGACCTTTTTGCCCTCCTCTGCTGCCCGTGCCTCCATCAATTGGGTGTGAGCAGGGGTGGGACCTTTGTACTAGTGGTTCAAATTTGAATCCCTGGAGTGCCCTACACCCTGCTAGATCTTTTCTGCCAGACCACACTGCCTTCTAAGGCTGCTGGCAGGGAACAGAGACTTCAGACACCTGGCCACCAGTTTCCTGGACCCCTGGAGCCAACCATTTTACCCTCCTCTGCTGCCCATGCCTATCTCAATTAGGCATGAGCAGGGGCGGGACCTTTTGGACTAACAGCATGAATCTGAATCCCTGGAGCGCCCTACACCATGCCAGACCTTCCCTGCTGGACCACACTGCCTTCGGTTCTAAGGCTCTCAGCAGGAAGCAGGAACTCCAGACACCTGGCTATCAGCTTCCCAGACCCTGGAACCAACTATTTTGCCCTTCTCGTCTGCCTGTGGCTCCACTAATCAGGTGCGAGCAGGGTGGGACTTTTGACTACACTCCTCACTGCAACTTTAGGCCTGGAACAAGTGTCCCATCCATGTAGTGGCCTGTTTGCGCAAATGGCCATGTGCTAAGGACATCAAGGAGTCTGCTGGAGTCAGCTGGCCACGCTGCCCAATTTCAAACCCCTTCACCACCTGTTTTGCTCCTCTACTATTCCCTCCCTCCCCAGTTACCTAATTGCCTAAGTTTTTGGCTGCTTACTTTGCTTGGGTCCTACTAGTTGTTTTATGCTTTGAATTAAAATAGCTTTTGCTATTGCTTGTATAGCTGTTCAGCCAGGCTTGCTTACATATTAGCTGTAGGTATTGCTCAGACTGTGCAGTCTGCCATTCAACAAAAACACCTATTATTATTTGTGCTTTTGCTTTTAAACTACTAGGTTGTTTGTTTTAATCTCTGCCTACCTAATCTGTCTGGCATGCTAAACCTTTATCCAGGTGCTGTGCTCTCTCATCAGCTCTACTCAAATTTTAGACCTACTCCAACAGCACTTTCCCTAGTTTATATTTCCTCTCATCCTTGACTTATATCTACCACCTCCCAACACCCCCTTGCAGCTGCTTGTTGCTCTCTACCCCTTCTTATCTACTGTTTTCCTTTCATCTTCACACCCCAGTCTGCCTTGACTATATTGGAAGTTCCTCTACCACTCCCTCCTTAACTGTGACCAAATCTTCATCTGCTCTCCCTCTCCTCTCTTCCCCCTCCCTCTGGCCCCTATGTACCGTGCTCTCCTGGGTACCTGCCTTCCTGATCTAACTTCCCTACACTCTTCTACCCCCCAACCCTCACTTGTCCTCCCTTTCACCTCCCTTGCCCTCTCCCTCTTTCATATCCCCTCCTTTTCCCCTTTTCTCCCCCCTCCTTCCTACCTATTGTTTCTCCACCTCTCTCCCAACCAGTCTTCCTACTTCCCTACCCCCCAGCTTACTCTATCCAGCCTGGTCTCCTTCCTACCCCCTCCTCAAACCTTGAATTTCTCTACCACTCCTTTCACTCTTTCAGCCCTTACTCCTCTGCCCTCTCTCCCCCAGGCCACAAAAAACATAAGACACCTACCTTTCTCACCATCCTCATCCTCCTACTTCTGGCTGGCAACCCCACTCTGTGCCTAAAGGTCTTAGTTTCTTCCACTTTAATGCACAAAGCCTCCTTCCAAAGATAGACTGCCTCAAGGTATGGGTTTCATAACATTCCCCAGGCATCCTTTGTATATCTGAAACCCGGCTGTCCTCTAAAGTCCCAGACTCCCACCTTGCCCTCCCCAAATTCCACCTTTTCTGCCAGGACAGAGGGTAAACATGGTGGAGGAGTTGCTATATACATCAGACATATCTTTCCCTGCTCTATCTCCCTCAAAGAGGCCTTCCCCTCCTCCTCCCACGAGCTACTGCTGCTCAAACTCTGCCTCCCCTCCACTCTCCCTCCCTATCATTGTCCATGTCTTCTATGCCTCCCCTAAGATCCCTCCCTCCTATCTCCTCTCTCTTTAACTCCCTCTCCTCACTTGTCTCCCTCTCTGCCTCTGGTGAACTTATCCTACTTGGTGATTTCAACCTAAACTGACTCTCCCCTACCTCTCAGCCTGTCAGACACTCCATCGAATCCTTAAATCTCACCAGCTAATTTTAGAACCCACCAGGTTCAACTCCCACTCGTTAAATCACTCCCTCCTAGACAGGGTACTATGCTCCCACCCCCATCGCATTCTGGCTGCAGGCATACTCCCAAATGTGTTCAGTGATCACTGCCTTACCTATTGTATTAGGAAAACCCACCCTCCTCTCTCCATCCCGAAATACATCTGGCACAGAGCCCTCGGGTCACTTGACATAGATGCTTTCCTAAGCGACCTGGCCACTGCTGACTGGTCTCCTGTCTACTCTGCCCAAAAGATGAATACAGCTCTCTCTCACTTCACCACCATCCTTACTAGCTCCTGGGAGACCCACGCCCCCCCGCCCAAAAAACAGAGTGAAACACTCCCACCGCTCCTTGATTACACTCAGCGTCACTGAGGTATGCAAATCTAGGGACCTTGCACTGGCCCACTTGAAGGCCTCCCACTCTGATCCTGACCATCAGCACTGCAGGTCTCTTAGAAACTCCTGCACAAAGTCTGTCTGAGCAGCCAAGTCCCATTACTTCAAAACTAACCTACAATCCAACCTAAACTTCCCCTCCCATTTCTGAAAAGTAATCCGTTTCCTTTTCGACCTGCCACCCCGACCTACTCCCCCTCCCCAAGTAGGTGGCTCACTGGTCTCTGACCACCTTACTCTTGCTTCCGTTTTCAACAAGTTCTTCACAACCTGTGCTGTTTTCTGCCAGGCTAATAATCTCCCCACTGCATCCCACCTCTTCTGCTGGTTTCACTTCCTGCTGTCTCCCCTCAAGAAGTTTTTCTTGCCCTCAAGTCTTTCAGCCCCTCAAAATACAGCCTAGATGGCTTGGATGCCAAACTGCTGCATATATCTGCCCCCGCTATCCTTCACCTGCTCACCCACCTCTTGAACCTGTTTCTCACTGTGTGCCATCCCGCTTGTCTGAAAAACTTCCAAGGTACTCCCCCTCCACAAAGGGGTGATCCATCATCTCCTGGAAACTATAGACCTATCTCTCTTCTCCCTTCTCTTTCTAAACTACAAGAATTGCTAGTCCATTCCAGATTAGTTGACTTCCCAGACTCCTCTTCCTTCCTGTCCCCTTTTCAGTCTAGTTCCAGACAAAAACACTCCACTATCACCTCCCTTCTCTGTGTTACTGACTCTGTCCTTACAAGAATGGACCAGGGTCATATCACAGGGTAAGCCGACTGATCAGTGACAATTGTACAGCGAATGACATTACAGCTGCAATTCGATATTGGCCCTGTAATGTACCTGTGGGACCCCGGCACTGCTTTCTCTGGTTATTGGTAGCCGAGAAAGGCACACTGAGCCAGGGCTTGTTGCCAGGTGCGACCCAGGGGAGTATTGGGTAAATAGGAAACATATACAAAGAAAAATGACAACGGAGTAAGGAAACATCAAAATATTACAACAATTTTGAGTTCACAGGTTATACATAACATGCTAATATTGAATACATTTAAAGTACAAGTATATGAACATTTCAAGTATAAAGTCTGGACACAAATCTGCCTGAGCAAGATTAGGAAATTTCTAAGGGCAGAGGCAAGGTGCGGTAGGAGCTAGTTTGAGCAGGTGTTTGAATGCTGGGAGTAAAGTGGCTTGCAGGCAATTGGACGAAAGCTTGTTCCAGAGGGGTGGTAGACAGAAGGAGAAAGCAGACTGGCCAGCTACTGAGTGGGGATGAGGGAGAGAGAAAGATCAGGACATCCTGGTGTAGCGTGGGTAGGAGGAAGAGCTGGCTGGGGAGACAAGTGAGGTAAGGTAGGAGGGAAGAAGTCCAAACCAGAATTTTTTGATAACGGCTAGGGAATGGGCCTGATGGCAGTGGGAGAGAGGAAGGATGGACAGGGAGAAGTAAAGGGAGCTATAGTGGGTCCAAAAAGGGGAGTTAGTGGTAAACCGGCAGAAAGCATTTAGGAGGGTCACTAGTCAGGAGAGGGAAGTGGCGGGAGCAGTGCCATAACCGATGTCCGTGTAATCGAGCACAGGGAGGATAGTTTTAGTGACCAGTTCTCGATGCATGTGAGGAGAGAGGCATTCTTTGTTTCAGTACATGACTCTGAGTTTTGGATGGATTTTAAGTGCAGGGAGTCAATATGGATAGAGAAATCTAGCCTGATATCTAGCCAGACCCCAAGGTATTTATAGGCTGAGACGACTCAAGGAGGGAACCGTCAAGGGTAGTTAATACAGGGGGGGACAGGATAGTTGAGAGTTTTTGTCTCGAGCCGAAAGTCATGGAGACTGTTTTTTTTTTGTATTTACCCTCAGTTGGGTTGCCTGAAATGAATTAAGTTCATTGTTAACGTTTTGTTGAATGGGGGGACCTCTATGTCCAGGCTAGAGGGACCAGAGGTGTAGATGACCATATCATCCACATACAGGTGGATCTGTGCATGCAAGCAGACTGAGGGTAGGTCATTGATGAAAAGGGAGAGTAGGATGGGGCCCAGGATGAAGCCCTGGGGCATCCCAGCTAGGTTGGGGAGGGGGAGGATAGGGCCAAGCCCACTTGAACGTCTGATACCTGTTCATGAGGTAGAATTTGAACCAATTTACTGTTGGTGCTGCCAATCCAATTGAGTGCAGCTTGCATAGCAGGATGGAGTGGGACACCCAGTCAAATGCTTTTGCCAGGTTGATAAAGATGGCGGTAGTGATGTGACCTAGGTCCATGCCTGAGAGAATGGAGTCTGTGACATGCAATAAGGAGGATGTCGTAAAATGGTATTTCCTAAAATCAGATTTGACTGGGGAGAGAGTATTGGAGACAGGAAATCAGAAATTCAAGTGTGGACTATGGACTCCTGGAGTTTGGCAATGGAGGGGGGGTAGGAGGAAAATGGGGTGATAGCTGCCGGGGAAAGAAGGGTCACCACCCTTGTGGAGAGGCAGGACCTTAGCCACTTTTCAGCCTGAAGGGTCTGTGCCCGAGGAGATGAAGAAGTTTAGCAGGTGCGTGAGTGGGGGGTACAATGGCCGGAGTAGAGATACGAAGGAGCTTAGGGTCGATGCCATCTGGACTGTTTTTAGCTGTGTTCAGGGACAACAATGCTCGGTAGTCCTCTTGCTGGTAGATAAGGGGGGAATAGTAGCCACCAAGGGAGTATGGAGTGGGGGGAGGGGTTGGAATTGATCATAGAGGGAAGGTCAGGTACTGCACAAGTGGTGAAAAAATTGTTTAGCGTGTCCGCTACTAAGGTAGGGTCTGAGACTAGGGAACCGTCAATTGAGAGGATGGGGGTGGTCAACTGGGAGGGGGGGTCAATGAGGGAGTGGATGGTTTTCCAGAAATTTGAGGGAGAGCCCTGACTGGAGTGGAGGGAGATCCTTGAAGTAGGTCAGCCTTGGATGACCGGACTGCCTTCATACATTTGTTTCTTAGCATCTTGCACGTTTGAAGGTTGGCTGGGGCCAGAGAGGATTTGTAGGTAGCCCATGCGCGATCGCGCAAATTACATTGGGCAATTAGGTTGGCACTAATCCAGGGGTGGTGGATAAATTTCACCTTTGCTTTTCTTAGGGGTGCATGAGTGTTCCATACTCTGGTGAAATTGCAGATAAAAGAGTCGAGGGCAGAGTCGATGTCAGTAGCAGAGAAAAGGGGGGATCAGTCTGCACTGAAAAGATCTTGTAGTAGGGTGTTGCTATCAAGCACCCTTAGGGAACGATGCCATATATATATTTAGGGACTGAGTGGGAGGAACGCACCTTTCTGATGCAATAGGTCATGTAATGGTCACTAAAACTGTCTGGGAGTGTGCCTACAGTAATGATGCAATGGGGATGGGAGGATGGCACCCAGTCCAATAGGGAGTGGTTTGGGGAGTGGGGTTTTAGTCGGGTTGGTTCCTTGATGAGCTATATAAGATTCAGCAGTTCGGCGTTGTGTGATGTGGGCTTGGAAGCTGGAGAGAGTCAGTTTAAATTAAAATCCCTGAGTAGGATCAGCTCCCCAGAGAATGTGTGCGACACAATGGAGGACATGCAGATAACCAATGAGGATGCAGATAACCAGTGAGGCTGGTGGGAGACTGGGAGAGGCATATAAGGCCATGATATATAAAGGGAGAGTGGCTGGGATGTTTAACTTCGCTATAAGTAGTTCATGGGAGGAGTGGATGGATTTACTATGGAAGATGGTGCAAGAAAGAGATTGGCAAAGGTACAGGGCTACCTGCCTCCATGTTTGCCTCTATCTTGGCAGAAGAGGTTATATGTCATCACTGGAGACATTGCCGAGGGGGTCAAGAGTAAGATCAGTTTGTTCACCAGTTTTGTGACACTAAGATTTGTGCAAGAGTGGACAGTGAGGAAGGGAGGAAGGCACTCAGGAAGGATCTAGCTAAACTCAAACACTGGTCAGAAGAGTGGCAGTTGCAGTTTAATTCTAAGAAGTGCAAGGTCATGCACCTTGGAGCCAGAAATCCCAGGCTGGGGGGAGTGCAGGTAGCAGCTTCAGAGAAGGAAAAGGACCTGGGGTACTAATCACAGGGGACATGAAGGTATTAGCACAGTGCAGGAGGGTGGCAGCAAGGGCAAATTGGATGCTGGGGTGCATTGCCAGAGGGATCACTTCTAGAAAGGAGGAAGTCATCCTGCCCTTGTAAAGATTACTGGTGAGGCTGCACTTGGAGTACTGCATACAGTACTGGTGCACATACCTCAAGAAGGATGTGAGATTACTGGAGGGGATGTAACGTAGGGCTACAAAAATGATCATGGGGCTAGGGGAGTTGCCTTATGAGGAAAGGTTGAGGGAGCTCAACATGTAATAACTGAAGGAGAGAAGGGGAAGGGGGGACATGATAGAGACCTTTAAGTACCTGAAAGGCATAAACAAAGTCAGAGAGGGAGGATTGTTCCACTTAAAGGGGGGGAAGGGTCACTAACGGGCACAGTCTAAAGTTGGAGGGGGGAAGGTTCAGGAGGGAAATGAGGAGGCACTACTTCACAGAGAGAGAGTGGTGGCAGGATGGAACACATTGCCAGAGCAGTTAATCGAACTAGAGATAGTGGATAGCTTTAAGTGATGGTGGGGCAGAGTCAGGGGCAGGGTTAGTACAGATGACAACACAATGGGTAGAAGGACCGGGAGAGGGGATGGAGGGAAGGGACTGGGTGGGGGGCAGCTGCAGAGGTATTAAACTGAGTGCTGCAAAATCGGGCAGACTTGAAAGACCTGTGGGCCTTATTCTGACAGCAATTTCATATGTTCGTATATTTCGGAAGAGTGATGTGGGAGTCAAGGACACCAATCCCATCCTTGCAGGAGTCCCCCAGGGCTCCATCCCGAGCCCCACATTATTGTCTCTCTTTCTCAATAACCTCCCATCCATTTGTGTCTCCTCCCAGATTAAAATGTATGCTGATAACGCAGTCATCTACGCATCTGCTCCCTCCTCATCTGAGGTCACAACCTCACTCCAGTGTGATTTCCACAACCTGCTATGCTGGTTCCACGCCAACTAGCTCCAAGTAAACACCAGAAGACTATGCCCATGACCTTTGGTGCTAGCCAAAAACTAGCAAAGCTCTCACCTTCTCTTCTCTTCTCTACCCTTGACAGTACCCAACTGGAGGTAGTCCACACTTACAAATACCTTGGCATGTGGCTTGATAGTAACCTGAACTTTTCAGCCCACATGGACACTATACACTCTAAGGTTCACCCCAAATTAGGCATCCTTCACTGAAACAAGGACTGTCTCCCCACTGAAGTCTGTAAGGACCTGCTTGTCAAAATTATCCTCCCCTTTTTTTTGACTATGCACACGTGGTTTACAGTGCTGCCCCTCCTTCCACACTTGCCAGACTGGACACCCTCTGTAATGCCTTCTGTTGCTTTGCCTCAAACTCTCTTCCCCGCACCCATCACTGCTCCCTTTATTCCTATCGCCCCCCCACCTCCGTATCGCCTTTCCCACTGCTCAGCTCTAACTGGTAAACACTGGTTTGCCTCCCCCCACTCCTAACTATCTTCTGTTCTCTCTCCTTCCCCTCTGCTCCCTCCTCCTACCCCCTTCACACTAGAGATTCATGCTCCTTTTCTATCCCTTACCCCTTAAAGCGGCTGCTAAGGCCCACCTCCCCCCCTACTTGTTCCTGTCACTCCCCACTCTAATCCTCCCTCTTCTTCCTATGACCCCACTTCTCCCCTTTCTCTGCCAACCCTACCTCTCATATGTTCCCTTACACTATCCATACCCGGTCCCTCTTGAGTGAGGACTCTTCATCCTGTTTACTTTCTGCCTTGATCCTCTGCTGCATACCTTTTGTAAAATTTGTTAAAGTCGCCTATGTGTAGTCTGTTTGCCATGTACCTCAAATGTATTCCTACGACTATTTTGTTAACCACTGTATAGTACTTGCACAATATGTCTGAGAGCCACAGCTGTGGTTCTCTGATGAACCCAACCTGCTGGACTGCCGTCTGCAGTCCAGGTCTGAAGCCATCAGCCCCTCACAGAAGCTCAGGTAAGCTGAGACCCACAGCCGTGGCTCTCTGATGAACCCGACCTGCCAGACTGCCATCCACAGTCCAGGTCTGAAGCCATCAGCCCCTCACAGAAGCTCAGGTAGTCTGAGAGCCACAGACGTGGTTCTCTGATGAACCCGACCTGCTGGACTGCCATCCACAGTCCAGGTCTGAAGCCACCAGCCCCTCACAGAAGCTCAGGTAGTCTGAGAGCCACAGCCGTGGTTCTCTGATGAACCCGACCTGCCAGACTACCATCTGCAGACCAGGTTTGAAGCCACCAGCCGCTCACAGAAGCTCAGGTATGGACTTGCCCTCAGGGACTGATTATCACCAGGAAGGGAGCCCTAGCTGCCTGATTTTCCTTTTTTACATGAGGACAGTTGTCTCTGGGTTTAAATCCAGAGTCTGTTACTGCTGTGACCCACTGGCTGCAGTCAGTCCCAGGAGCACTCTGATTGGCTCCATATAGCTCTGCACTGTTAATGCTTGAATTACATTGTACTAGATTATGATTTCTGTTCTTACTGTCTTGCTAGCATTTTACAGTTGAAGTTTGCTGATTTAATCTAAATGCTTGTAGTGTGTTCCCTCATAAGACCCAGTAGCGATCTCAGCTCAGGCCTTTGAAACCCCACCCTTCACCTTTTTACTCTAGTATTGTGTTTTAAATAGCCCTGTTCTTGCTCTCTCAGACCTTGTGGTACCTTGCCTAACATTTTGGTCTGGAACACCCCCCGTTTAAGCCATTTTGCATTTCTTTTTAGCTCCACGAGCAGCAGCCCCCCCCCCGCCTTTCTTATTCAATTCCCCTCTGTCCTTCTCTTTTCAGGTAGTCAAGGCCACAGCCGTGGTTCTCCTGATGAACCCGACCTGCCAGACTTCCATCCGCGGTCAGGTCTGAAGCCACCAGCCCCTCACAGAAGCTCAGGTATGGACTTGCCCTCAGGGACTGATTACCTCCAGGAAGGGAGCCCTAGCTGCCTGATTTCTAGGCCCACCCACGCACCCCCCGGTCCTGTTTAAATACACTTAAACCCTGCCCCGGCTTTCTAGCTCACTCCTACAGGCTACTGCCAGCCATGCC